>JANKKI010000140.1:0-1312500 GCA_025175665.1 Cinchona pubescens
TTCTCGGACGCACTTAAGTCCAGGCGAACGTGGTTCATGGAAAGAAGACTCGCAACTTCCGCATCTAATACCTGACGTAAAAATCACAACTAAGCTGGAACTCCGTATTCAACAGCTATTATCTCATAATAACATTGGTCAACAAATTGTTTCGAACATTGATCGTACCCGTTCATTCTACTCATCAGGTTAGAATAGATTTCACCTAACTTTAAACAACCCGATCTAGATCATTACCATGGTAAAATTGATTCAACTGATCATATTGCTCATGTATTTGACATAGCGTAGCTCTATGGTTATTCAGAAGCCATCAAATGCAAAATCTTCGCTAGCACTCTCAGTTGATCGGCTCAGAAATAGTTTATAGAACTTTTTTTGGGTTGGTAGTTTCTTACACTAACTTGGCAGAAAAAATTTTGAGACATTTCATAAGGCATTAGGTTGTACAAAAGGAAGTTTCTTATTTGATGAATATAAGACATAAAAATAAAGAGACTTTGAGTCAATACATTGGACACTTCAATAAATGAATGAAGCCGATCAAGTCGAGATATTGATGAAAAGCTAATGATTGCAACATTTTGCAATGGCCTGAAGCCTGGGTTATTCAACCATGATTTGGCTTTTAGAATTCCAAAGACCTTTTCCAAGTTCATGAAATGAGCTGAGAGCCATATCAGGAGAGAAGAGTCAAACAAATCAAAGAGAGAACTACTACATTTTAAACAAAAATGAAAGAGGCCAATGGAGGATAAGGTCAAAGAATCTGATAAGAAGAAGAAAAATAAGGATTCAAAGCAAGCTAATCAACCTAATCAACTATTTCAAAATTCCAAATTGCTTGATGGTCGAGTAGTACATCTAGGGTCTAATAAGAGACAACCTTTGAATAGGGTAAAACCCTAATGAGGACTTTACTCCTTTGAATATGCCTGGATGCAATATTCATTTTGAAATAAGGAACACTAAGATCTTAGAGCCACCCTTGCTGATGAGAACTAACTAGCACAAGCAGGATAGATCTCGATATTTATTCTCATCATGCAAATTATAGGCACAATATTGAGGACTACAATGATTTGAAAATAGGTATTGAGAGAGAAATCCGAGAGGAATATCTGCAAGAATATATTTTTTGGATTGCTAATGATCTAGATGTGTATAAGAGACAGCTTCTTCAGGATCAAAGATCGGTACGCATACCAAAGACCAAAAATAACAACAATAATAATTGAAATGGGACCTTCAGCCAATAATGACCATATGGCAGGAGTAATGAAAATGATCACTTGAGGTGCACCAGGTGGATATTCCAATCAGGCTCAAAAAAGATATACAAGCTATCAGTTTGAAGGAGAGAATTTTCTGAAGAAACCCAAGTTGATCCTGAATATTTCCTTTCTGATGATGATCCGATCATTTTTCTCATGCAAATCCTTTTACCATTCATGTTAAGGTAGGGGATTACATTCATAAAGTCTTTGTAAACAATTATAGTTCAGTTGATGTGATTTTCTGGCACACTTGGCAATATCCAGCTAGACTCAATACAACGCTTATCTATTTTACTAGCAATTTTGTCAAGCCCAAGGGCACAATTTTTCTTCCATTAACCCCCAAGGAGCCACCTACAATATGATTCTGGGTCAACCATCATAGTATGCAGTTCATTATCCTTTCCTCAATGTTTCATTTGGGATTAAGTTTTTCTTAAGGGATGGATCTGAAGGAACAGTTTGGGAAAACGAGCAAGAAGCTAGGGATTGCTATCTTATTTCACTAAAAACAAGAACCGAACTTTGAAGATCGAAGAACTTCCAGAGGAGACTAAAATTGCTTCTACAAACCTTAGACGATCAGAATAAGGGAAAGATAGAGCTAGCATCCGGGTTACCAATTGAGGAAATATTCTTTAATCCAGAGTTCCCTGATCGAAAACTTCGTATTTGTTCTCTCCTATCTGTCAAGTTCAAAGCCAACCTTGCCCGGCTACTATTTGAATATAAAGACATCTCCTCCTGGTCAACTGCTGATGTGCAAAGAATTCCAAGGGAATCATAGTCAAACACAAGCTGAGCATTGTCCCTACTTACAAGAAAGTCCAACAAAGAAATAGATTGTTCAGACCTGAGGAAAGGTCCTTGACATTCGCAAAGTAGACCAACTTTTAGCCACTTAGATTATACAAATCTAGTGTTGCTTCAGGATGCCTTACTAATCTACATTGGCCAAAAAGACTAATGTATCCAAAATGCCAAAAGAAAACTAGCGAATGTGTGTTGACTTTACTAAACTTCATAAAGCCTATTCTAAGGAAAGTTATCATTTGCTTCAGATTGACATAGTTATTGATTTACTAGTTTCTTTTCTGTTCAAAACTTTTCTGGATGCCTATAAAGGGTAATCATCAAATATTTTTAAGTGAAGAAGAAGATGGAAAATTTGCGTTCATAACACCGAAGGGCACATATTGTTGTCAAATTATGTCGTGCAGGTTAATGAACACAAGAGCTACTTATTAGAGGTTGGTGTTGGTCCCAAAGCAACCTAAGAGGGGGGGTGAATTAGGTTTCTTAAAAATTACTTTGAGAAATATTGAGATTTTCAAATTGAATACAGATATAACAAAATCAATAGAACAGTAAAGTAAAGAGAGAATAAATTAAACAATCAATACTTCCAAACTAGCAAGCTTGAATTATCAAATCTCTTGAATACTTCACACACTTGGTGAGCCAATAATCTTTACAAAGTTGGGAAGTTCTTGCTCACACTAAGACTTTTTTAGTTGAGCCAAGAATCTTACTTACAACTACACTTTCATACAAGATTATCACTCCACTCAAAGTTGAATTACACTCACAATTGCACACTAATACAACAAAGCACTATAGTCAATTTGCACTCAAATTACTCTTTTCTAGGGCTTGTATTCAATGTATTAGATATTTTTTTCAGGTTATTAAAGCACCTATTTATAAGAGCAATAAATAGTAGTTTCAACTACTTCCTAACGGCTAAGTAATAAATGTACAAAAAATAGCCGTTGGGGTTTCGGACTTCCGATTGTGGAGAAGGATTGAATGCGTCCGAGAAAGCGTCCGATCTTCTTTCAGTTTTGTTGAGAGGCTTCTTTCGGACGTCCGTGCATGCGTCCGGTCCTTCGTCAGACAGATGTTTCGGACGGTCCTGAGTGTCCGAAAGAAAGGCAGTAGGATCCCATTCTTTGTTGATGTTAATTCGGACGATGCAATGTGTATATTGAATTTTGATTAGTTCAGATCCAATCTGTGCGTCCGAAAGATTTGTTCCTGCAAAAGCTTGTTTTATAGAGTTAAGTGTTCATGTCATCATCAAAATAAGGTTTGGAAAACATCAATCTCTCCCTTTTTGATGATGACAAACCTCAATTGGATATGACTAATCAATTTGCAATATATCATAATTGGATATCAATTATCAACATATCAATCATATCAAAACACAATAATATAACTACTCTCCCTTTTGACATCAATAAAAAAGACTCCCCCTTAGATCATGCAAGTAGTTTGATAGAAATAAAATAAGTTTAATACATCCAACTGAAACAAAGTTTAACGGTGCTAGAGTTAAGTAAATACATAACCAAGCCACAGAATTGCTGAAAACCAAAAGAAATACTGAAAGGGTCTAATAAGCAGAGAACTGCTGAAAACAAAGTACAAAATAGGAAAAAGAACTAATGGGAGTCATTACGCTTTTTGGAGCGCTTTTCAGTCTTTTGTCGTTTGGATGGAACATCTTCAATAGTGGCTTCACTGTCATCCTCTTCTCCGGTACGACGTTGCATGATAAAGTCAAATGTGTCGTCAACATCTTCATCATCATCATCGGCAGCTCCTTGAGCAGCTTCTGCATTGTCTTCACGTGTATGTTCATCTTCAGGTTCATCACTGTCGGAAGATGACTCAAGTGGATATTGGGACTGAAGATTAGCAAATTAAACTTGAGCCGAAGCAGACATGCCAAGACTGAGTGCCTCTTGGAGAATCATTTGACGAGTTTCAAGTCGTTTTAACTTTTGATTTGTGCGACGTTGAAATGAACTGACTTGAGTACTTAGACGAGGTGAGAAGTCCACAGATATGTGAAAGAGCTGGTTCAGAAGTAGATGGTTCAGATGTAAGTGGAGGTGGTTGAGGAGTAGGAGAATGAGGGATAGCAAAATCAGAGGTGGAGGCATGGGATTGTGACTGTGCAATATCAAAGGCTGCCTTAGTTAGCCATTGATCGTTGAAAAAACGGAGGCCTTTGCGTTCAATGTAGGATTTGTTAAAATAGGGAGGATATTGTTTGTTTCCGCTGAAAGGAATGTTGAGGAAATCAAAAATTTTAGTGAGAAATTTTCCAAAAGGAATGTTTCTTCGGGTATCAGTGAGAAAGAGTTCCCATAGGGAACAAAAAAGATACCCAAAATCCAGAGAAATACCCTTGAAAACACAAAAAAATAAGTACAATTGCATTTTTCTCTTCAGTTAATGCTATGCACTCTTTGGCAATAACAGATTTGTGACAAAGGTGTATAGAATATTAAGTTCAGGAGCGAGCAATGCAGTTTTGGCTTCCGAGGCCTATTTGAAGGAAAAAATGAATGTTAAAAATTGCTCTAACTTCATCAATATCAAACTGAGTATCATCAGCGGGCCATTTGTCTAACGAAAAGAAATAGGAAAAATCAGTAGAGTTTGAGACTTCACATTCAAAAATAGTGTTAATGATGTTTGATTAAATCTCAAGATCAGTGTTGTTAATTTACGAGAAATGACGTTAGACATTAGGACCTTTCCGATGATCTGGCCGTTACTGAAGCACCACGTCATGATAAACAGGTAAATCAAGATGCACAAGATGACCCCAACGAGGAGAATCATCAGCCAGATTTGATAATGGGAAGATTATATTCATCAAATAGACTATGAGAAGCAGGACGTTGAGGGATTATAGATTTACTTATGAGATGGGAAGTATACTGTTCGGATGCCTTGGCATCGAAAAATTTTGATAAAGTTGTAGTGGTGGAGACTTGAGGATTGGCTGATGATTCTCCTCGTACTGGAGCCTTCCCTTTAGTTTTTCGACCCCGATTTGCTGTAGGAGGAACCTCTGCGAGATTTCACCATCGTAATAAAAGAAGAGAAAATTGAAAAATTTTGAGGACTGGTGAGATTTTGAGAAAATGAGATGGTGGATGGGGGAAATGAGATATGATTTAGGTGATAAGGGCTATGGGTAGGATGATTTTCCAATCAATTTTGGAAGAGAGAGTGGGAATTTGGAGGGGGTAGTGGAGAGAAAAAAAATTCGCCTGAGGGTTTTCGAGGGAGGGGGTGAGTCCGAAATGGAAAATTTGGACGGTTTTAATCAAACAGGAGTACCTTTCGGATGGCCGAACGTTTGTTCGGACGTCCGAAAAAGCCGAACAACAAGAACGGACGGCCGAAAGAGGAGCCAGTGCGTCGAAGTTCTTTCGGACGATGCTGCGCGTCCGGAAGATTTCCAGAGAGTTTAGAAAAAAGTCTCTTATTGTTCGGACGAATATGAGCGTCCGAGAGGTAACAGATGCTTTCGGACGATCAAGAGCGTCCGAAAGAAAAGTTGTTCGGACTAGCAGGAGTGCGTCCGAACTATGAACCTATGCCAAATTTATCTGTAAAATCCCCAAACATTTTTTGAGCGATTCAAAGCGATCTAGAGCTAAGGATTTTGTAAAAATATCAGCCAATTGATCTGAAGTAGGCACAAAATCAATATGAATTTCCTTTTTACAAATAGGTCTCTAATGAAATGATGCTTAACATCAATTATTTGGTTCTAGAGTGTATAACAGACAGGCAATTGCACTAGTGTTGTCACACAATATAGGAACACAATCAAAAATTACACCAAAATGATGTGTATGTGATTCATCTTGATAAAATTATTTCCGCAGCAATGTATTCTTCATACAGTATGAGATGGAATTTTGTTTTTTACTAAACATAGACACAAGATAATTTCCAGAAAATAACACATACCACTGGTACTTTTTCTATCAATTTTACATTTTAATATGGATTTGATTGAAAAACTTGCCAAAAAAGATTTGGTAAGAGTGATACTTGTATTAAATACACAGCTATCAAATGTGATTCTTTAAGGCAAGATTGAAATCTAGCACATAAACAAACAGCAAACATGATATCTGGTCTACTGGCAGTTAAGTAAAGTAGACTTCCGATCATACCTCTATAGTATTTTTCATCAACACTATTACCTTCTTCGTCTTTATCGAGTTTGGTTGAAGTACACATTGGCGTACCAACTTGTTTGCAATCTTCCATACCAGTATCGTTTGATACAGCTCCTTTGTGTACTTGATTTGTGTAATAAATGTTTCTTCCTTAGTTTGATGAACTTGTAGTCCGAGGAAAAATTGCAACTTGCCCATCATACTCATCTCAAACTCTTCTTGCATTAATTGTGAAAAATCCTTGCACAAACTTTCATTAGTTGCTCCAAAAATAATATCATCAACATAAATTTGAACAATTAACAATCCTTTTAAAAATTCTGATTTCCTCAACATGTGGTGTTAACTAAACCTCTTTTGAAACCATTTTCTATCAAGAAGCCACTTAATCTTTCATACCAAGCTCTTGGAGCTTGTTTCAAACCATATAAAGCTTTGGAAAGTTTGAAAACATGATTTGGAAGATTCTTATTTTCAAAGCCCAGAGGTTGTTCGACGAAAACTTCTTGGTCGATAAAACCATTTAAAAAGGCACTTTTGACATCCATTTGAAATAATTTTAAATTATTGAAACATGCAAATGCAAGAAACATGCGAATGGATTCTAATCTAGCCACGGGTGCAAAGGTTTCATCAAAGTCAATACCTTCTTCTTGAGCGTAACCTTTTGCAACAAGTCCAGCTTTGTTTCTTATGATCTCACCTTTGTCATTTAATTTGTTTCTAAAAACCCATTTAGTACCAATAACGGGATGAGAAGAAGGTCTTTCAACTAAGGTCCATACATTATTTTTCTTAAATTGACTAAGTTCATCTTGCATAGCATTAACAGTGCCAAGATTCATCACTCAAAGCAACATCTATATGTTTAGGTTCAATGTGAGAGAGTAATGCACAATTACTATTCAAAGGTTTATGAGAACGAGTAGTTACCCCATCGGATAGATCACCTATGATTAAATCTTGAGGATGACTAGAGACAAATCTCCAAGCTTTCGGAAGATCATTTTGGGCATCCTCATTCTTTTCATCATCAATTTGATGGTTGTTGACATTAACGCTTGATGTAATCTCTTGATGATCTCCATGAATAACGAGCTTTTCGAGCTCCTTTAAAATACCTACATCTTCATCTTCACATAATTTCTTTGAGATAACGTCATTAGTTTCATCAAATGTAACATGCACAACTTCTTCAATCAAAAGCGTTCTTCTATTGTAAACTCGGTATGCTTTCTTGTCACTAGAATATCCTAGAAAAATTCCTTCATCCGATTTTTTGTCAAATTTTCCAAGGTTTTCTTTGATTTTTAAAATAAAGCATTTGCAACCAAAAACTTTGAAATAGCTCACAACGGGTTTTCTACAAAATATGAGTTCATAAGGAGTTTTATTTAAAGAGGATCTTAATAAAACTCGATTCATAACATAACAAGCCGTGGTAACCGCTTCGGCCCAAAAGTATTGTGGTAAGTCACATTCACTAATCATAGTTCTAGCCGTTTCTTGAAGAGTCCTATTTTTTCTTTCAACAACACCATTTTGTTGAGGGACTCTAACAACCAAAAACTCATGAAAGATACCGTTGTGATCACAAAAGTCGGGAAAACCCCCAAATTTAAATTCGGCACCATTGTCACTCCTTAGACAAATAATTTTTGTATCCAATAAGTTTTGAATTTTGGAAAACAATTTTACAAATTTTTCAAATGCTTCAATTTTGTGAACAAGAAATAATACCCAAGTAAATCTAGAATAGTCATCTATGATAACAAATGCATATTTGCAACCACCTAAACTAGCATATTGAGTAGGTCCAAATAAGTCTAAATGCAACAATCATTCTAAAGGTTTATGATAGACACAAAATTCTAGATGTGTAAAAGAGACTTTGACTTGTTTACCAAATTGGCAATTTCACAAATTTTATTTTTCAAAAATTTCAGTTTTGGCAAACCTCTTACCAAATCTTTCTTGGCAAGTCTAATCAAATCCATATTAAAATGACAAAGTCTTCTATGCCAAAGCCATGGATCATCTATGGAAGCGGTAAGATATTTTACAATGCTATTGCTAATTTTATCAAGATGAATCACATACACATCATTGTGCCTAGTGCCCTTGAATAAGACAACATGACTTTATCAAGGATAAGACATTCATGCTTGGTAAAAAATACATATAAATTTTTGTCACAAAGTTGACTAACACTTAATAAATTATAGTTCAAATTATCAACAAGAAGCACATTCTTAATCAAGGTTTCACCATTTTTACCTACATCACCGATGCCGATTGATTTTGCTTTATTGTTATCTCCAAAAGTGACTTTTCCACTGTTTTTGGATGTGAGATTTGTGAAGAGAGAAGCATCACCCGTCATGTGCCTTGAACATCCACTATCTATGAACCACTTAGCATTGTTGGTAATGTTAAGTACCTACACAATAAATCAATTGATAACTTTTGGTACCTATATTTTCTTGGGTCCATTTGAGTTAGTGAAATTGCTTTCAATCCATGCAACTTTCATTCCAAGTTTTTCGTTCTTCTTGACATAACATATATTCTTAACATGCCCATGTTGTTGGCAATATCTACAAATAATGCTTTTATTAACATACAAAGATGATTTTGGTTTTACAATACATAAGTCATCCCTTCTAAACATGACAAAATTTTTGTTGATAGCTATATTTCTATTTCTTTTCATATCAACAATATTTTCTTTCTTTCTAATTAAGAGAGCATTCAAATCATCCATTCTTTTCTTCAAGGAGGCTTGTTCTTCCTTGACCTTTGATCTCACATGCATTCTTTTCTTCAAATCACGATTTTACATCTTGTGATAGCCTATTGTTTTCATTCACAAGTTTAGAGTTAGCATTCAATAAAGCATTTGACTTTTTAACTAACTCCTTATTTCTAGCATATGATTCCTTTAAGCTATCATGCAATTTCAAAATGAAAGCTTCAAGATCATCTTCATCATTTTCATTGTTGGAGTCATAGTTAGAATTTACCTCATCATCTCCAATGGCCATAAAGGCCATTTGTGCCGACTCCATTTCTTCTTCAATTTCTCCTTCGGAGTTGCCATCATCCATGTGATTTGAAAGTTATTGAATCTCGGTTTTCTTCCTTCCTTCTTTTTCTTGGAAGGACACTCATTTGCAAAATGACCGAGTTGACCACATTCAAAGCATTTTTCATTTTGCTTCTTCATTTCAATCCTTGACTTCCCTTTGAAATTATTTGAGTTTGTAGCTCCGCCTCTTCTCATTCTTTGTTTGTTGATATAATGTTTGAGAAATCCTTTAGTGATGAGTGCAAGATCTTCATCTTCTAGATTGATGGAGCTATTTTCATCTTCCTCTTGAGAGGTCTTTAGAGCAATGCTCCTTCTTGGCCTTGCTTCTTCATCATCCACACCCTTGGCCTTTAACTTGAGTTCATAAGATGTAAGAGAATTGATTAGTGATTCAATAGGTATTAAATTTAAATTCTTGGCTTCCTCTATAGCAATGGTTTTGGTATCCCATTATTTGGATAGAGCATTTAGGATTTTTCTGTTTTTTTCACCCAAAGAGTACTCCTTACTCAAGGCTTCAAGATCCTTTATAATGTCATTGAACCTGCAGTACATTTTGTCTATGTTCTCATGTGGTTCCATCTTGAAGGACTCATACTTGGCAACAAGTAGGGATTTCTTTTGCTCACGAACATCATCGCTCCCTTCATGAATTTCTTTCAGCATTAGGTATTTTAATTTTTCTGGTGCCCCAAGGTATCTAGACGCAGGTTAAGACTGCTTTTCATCCAAGGCATTATACAACACAAAATGGCTTTCATGCATTCAATTTCAAGTTTGCCTTGTCTCATTCCTTGTCTTTTATCTTCTTCTATTTGTGTGATCATCAATGATAGAAGCTTCAAATGGACCTTCATTGACAACATTGTATAAATCTCTGTCAATAGATTACTAACATATTATTCATTCTATCTCTCCAACTACTTGAAACTGTCTCCATTAAACATAGGGGGCCTAGTAACGGATTGACCCTCAAAAAATAGAGCATTATTGGTTGCCATATTTCTTTACTCAAGAGCAGTTTAAGCAATATAATGAGACCAAGCTCTGATACCAATTGTTGGTCCCAAAGCAACCTAAGAGGGGGGGGGTGAATTAGGTTTCTTAAAAATTACTTTGAGAAATATTGAGATTTTCAAATTGAATGCAGATATAACAAAATCAATAGAACAGTAAAGTAAAGAGAGAATAAATTAAACAATCAATACTTCCAAACTAGCAAGCTTGAAGTATCAAATCTCTTGAATGCTTCACACACTTGGTGAGCCAAAATAATCTTTACAAAGTTGGGAAGTTCTTGCTCACACTAAGACTTTTTTAGTTGAGCCAAGAATCTTACTTACAACCACACTTTCATACAAGATTATCACTCCACTCAAAGTTGAATTACACTCACAATTGCACACTAATACAACAAAGCACTATAGTAATTTGCACTCAAATTACTCTTTTCTAGGGCTTGTATTCAATGTATTAGATGTTTTTTTCAGGTTATTAAAGCACCTATTTATAAGAGCAATAAATAGTGGTTTCAACTACTTCCTAACGGCTAAGTAATAAATGCACAAAAAATAGTCGTTGGGGTTTCGGACGTCCGAGAAGGATTGAATGCGTCCGAGAAAGCGTCGATCTTCTTTCAGTTTTGTTGAGAGGCTTCGTTCGGACGTCCGTACATGCCTCCGGTCCTTCGTCCGACAGAGGTTTCGGACGATCCTGAGCATCCGAAAGAAAGGCAGTAGGATCCCATTCTTTCTGCCAGTTCGTTCGGACGTGCAATGTCGTCCGAGGAGTTTTGACCTAGTTCGGACGGTTCTGTGCGTCCGAAAGATCTGTTCCTGTAAAAGCTTGTTTTACAGAGTTAAGTGTTCATGTCATCATCAAAATAAGGTTTGGAAAATATCAGTTGGTTAATAAGGCTTTTAAAAGCCAGAAGCTTTATGTTTTATTTTTCGAAGGCGTTGTTAGTTCTGTGTTGGTGGCTAATTGAGAAAGAGTTTAAAGCCCGATCTACTTTATAAGCAAAGTTCTACAAGACCCAAACTCAATTACCTTCCAATTATAGAAAAGATGGCCTTTTCATTAATAGTGGCCATAAGGAAGTTATTACTTTACTTTCAGGGGTATAAAATCATTGTCTATACAAATGTACTCTTAAGAACGATTCTTGGAAAACTTGATGAATCAGGTCAAATGCTTAAGTAGTCGGTTGAATTATTGGAATTTGACATTGAATTTTGACCTCGAAATTCAATCAAAGCGCAAGCTTTAGCAGATTTTCTCACCACTAAAGGACAATTGAACTCTCGGCATTCGATAAGGTGATGAGTATTAATGATAAAGAGAAATTTGAAACAAATTACAAGGTTTGAGAACTTGATGTGAATAGAGCCTCATGTAAGTTGGGAAATGGAGAAGGAATCATCATTTAAGCTTCCCAAAGAAGATCATTTTACATATGCCCTTTGCTTCGGATTCAAGCTACAAATAATGAAGCCGACTATGAAGCATTATTAACTGGAATAAAGTTAGCAAGGAAGAAGGGATCTCAGGCTCTCAAAATCTACAGTGATTCCTTACTGGTGGTCTGTCAAATCCTAGGTAATTTTGAAACCGAGGGGTGATTATGTAGAGATACTTTTAGAAGGTAAAATAGTAGATATAGATCTTCAAAGACTTAGAGTTCGTCAAGATTTCTTGAGCCAAGAATGTATATATCGATGCCCTGGCCAAGTTAACCTCGGCCATTTATTCACATCTTACCAAAGAGGTTTTGGTAGAAGTTCAAGAAGAGGAAAGCCGACGAACCATAGATAAATTTGAGATTATATAAATTGACGACGATTCGAATTGGATGAAGCCAATAAGAGAATTTTTATCTTCTGGTGTATAAGACCAATCAAAAAGAATCCTCTAATGTGCAGAGCATGAGATACACTTCAATGTGAACTTATAGAAAGAATTGTGTATTGAAAATCATATTTGTGTCCTCTTCTCTAATGTGTTAGTCTAGCCGATTATCATGGGATATTATTGGCTGACCATGCACAAAAATGCTAATACGTTGATTTGTCAATATTACATTGTAAAATAAATGCTCCAATCATAAGAAATTCAGAAGTAAATTACACAACCATTTTAAGTCCATGGCCATTCGAGCAATAGGGTATTAACCTGGTCAAACTCTTCCTTGGGGCACCAGAAAAATTAAAATACCTAGTGGTGGCTATTAATTATTTTCTAAATGGTTAGAGGCCGAACAACAGCCATCGATGACTCGATGGCTGTCAAATGTTTTTCTAGAAAAATAAGCACCTGTCATTTTTAGGTTCGGCATTCCCCAAACTTTGATTTCAAATAATGATACTCAATTCATGGAAGAACCATTTAAAAGCTTTTGTGAAGGATTAAACATCACTTTGCATACTATCTTAGTTAAACATCCCCAGGCTAATAGCCAAACAGAGATTACTAACCGAACAATTATTTAGGGTTAAAGGCTAGACTGGATCAAGCCAAAGGTCGATGGATTGAAGAGTTGCCTAGTGTACTATGATGGTCTTACAAAGTTATACCCAGATCGTCTAATGGTTTTAACCTTTTGAGTTTGGTGTATATGGTAGAAGCAGTCATACCTGTGCAAGTAGGAATACCGACTCTCTGGACACAACAACACCATCATATTAATAATGATGAAGAAATTAGAACTAATCTGGATTTGCTGGAGAAGCAGAGGTTAATAGCCTCGGTGAGAGAAGCAAAATACAAGTAACATAGGCAAAACATTACAAATCAAGGGTTCGCCAAAAATATTTTAGACCATGTAGAAGAGATTTGGTGTTCAGAAAGAATGAGGTTAGTCGAGCAAAAGAGATGAACAAATTAGGTCCAAATTGGGAAGGACCATCTCTTATTGTGGAGACCTATCGATCGTGATATTACAAGTTGGCCGATTGACAGGGTCATGACATACCACAAATATGGAATGTTATAAACATTTGAAAATATTATCTACCTTTATAATGTAAGTAAAAGTTGAATTAGATAACACGAATAAAATATTTGATTTGTCAACATACTCATATGTATATACATGTCTATATATATGAAAAAGTGGTCATCATTTGAGGCAAAAAACCTTATGCGATATGTTTGGTTGCCTGAAGGGATCCGTAACCCATCGATGTTCTCAAACGGTTTGGACCAAGAAGAATGTGAAAAAAATGATAAATATTATTAAAAAAATGATGATCATACAAGGCAAATGACCTTATGCAATGCGTTCGGATACCTAAAGGGATCCGCAACCTACTGATATGCACAAGCAGTTCGGCATTTTAGAGAAATTCCATGAGGTAGTCAAGGACTATCTCATGGAATTTCTCTAAAATGTTATCCATGGCAATTGTGTAGCCTATCTTCATGATAATGCTACTAAATTAGCCAATTGTCCTTTTGGCAACCATCATAGTTTAGGAAGAAGTTGATCCTAGAAAGTTGGTTGGAAACTACATCTGAGGCTTCGGTCTTCAACCGTTTAATTTTTGTTTGAGTCGAAGCCAATTCTCCCTTGCAAGTATTCAGCTCATCAACTTGATCATGATTTTCTTGTTCAATTCGGCCAACTGAGCCGAGTGCTTGCTCTCCAGTTTGGCTAGATTTTGGGCTTCAGTGGCAAGCCGAGTTTGAAGTTCAGCTAAAGCCTCAGTCTTCTTCATTTCTAGCTTCTTCTCTTAGAAGGAGCCTCATCCTTGCTCTTCTCGAACTGATAAAGTTCGGCCTCCAGCTAAGCATTTTCATTAGCTAACTTTATTGACAAATATTTTATGTTGTGAAGATGGAGGTCAAGTTGTGTACACAAAATGTCAAACAACATTTAATATCGAGAGAAAAGGACAAAATTGAGAAAATTTTTGAAAATTGACAAGTCTTTACCGAGAGGCTTGAGCTGCTTCGTCCAAGCTTTCCTCCAATGAGCAGCTTTCGGCATAAGCTACATAACAACAGGCGTGAAGCCATGATGCGATCAGTTGATGAGCCATTCTGGAGAATTGGCCCCAAGTGTTGTTATCAAGTGACCATCTAGGGACAAACTTTGCCTGTCCCTCAAAACCATCAACCTAGCTAATCGTCTTCCTCGTCCAAGGCAGGCTCGATAACCACTAGCAGCTGTTTCTTCCTTAAGAGTCCATGGCTGAGCTTTTGGGGCTACATGCCATTCAACAATTTTGTTATTTTCTAGACACAAAAAGCACTTGGTTTGTAAGACCAAAGGCAAAAGTACATACCTAGAGTATTGAAATGATGGAAGAAGATCAAATTAGAGGTAGTGATGAAGGACTAATAATTAAAGGATGTTCCAAGGCTTCTTACCCATTGCAGCGATCAAAGGTGGTTGGCTGGCTTCAAAAGTTCTGACCACTATCTCTTGAGTGGTCGGGCTGAGAGTGGCAGTATTCTTGGCCTTCTTCTTAGCTAGAGCATGGGAGGTTGTCTTTCTCTTTGGTGGTCTTGGATTAGGGCTCGGTTTGGACTAACTAATTGTGGCAGTTCTAGGACCATGTCTTCTTCAAACACTTGGATCGAGTCCTAAAGGACCGATCCAGGGACTTCTGTGTAAATAATGTTGATGGATAGAATAGACTCTAGAACCCTGATAGTTGTGAAGGTGGTCACGCCTTCAGCAGCAGTCGGTTGATTATTTGTAGGGTCTAGTATTATTGAAGGAGTTACGCAGAGGGGAATGCTTCTTGGTTCCTCAGGTCTAGGTTTGCCTCTTTCTTAGCCAATTTAATCTTTTAGGGCTGAACCAAATGCCTGAGAGTTTGACCTGCATAAAGAAGGAATGGATGAGGAATTAAGTTAAGTGAAATAAGGGACGATATTAAGAGTGTCAGAACTTTAATGGGCCGTAGCTTTCGGGAGGACTCGTTAACACCACGAGTCGAGTCCAAGAAAGAAAGTTCTCTTCAAATAAAAACTTCTTTTTATAGAAGTTGACAACAAGGTTTGAGCTATGTAGGGTCTCAACCTCGGTTTGGATAGTCGCAACTAGACCCTGTCAAACATGGAAGGAAGTATGTTATCAGGGGACTGAATCTCTAGTTGCCATTCAGGCTGAACCATAGTGATGTCTACTTGTTTGGCAAAGAAGAAAGTACTTTTCTATTTATGGATGGAAGTCAAATACTCCTCTACCAAACCACGATAGTTAGATCGGGCTAAGAAGTAATAGAATCTTATTTCACGGCTGATAGTTAACTTAAAAAAGACTCGGAATCCCCGTTGGGTAAGAAGAACCTCTAAAAGTTTGTGCAAAATGCAATAACCTACTACTAATCTAATGGCATTTGGGCTGAATTGAGATGGGCTATAATTCAATAGCTTTCTAAGTTTGTAAAAAGAGAAGGAAGAGGAAGTTGAAGGCCAGCAATTAGCTGCTCTTCATACTCAGAAAAAAATCCCTCACGAGTTTAGTTGGCTCAGTCCTGTAGGATCGGGCATATTAAGGCAATCAAATTGGGAATATTATATATTTTGCAAATCCTAAGAAGGTAAGTTGTTTCGAGAATAGGAAGATGAACTGGGCTTAGGAATTTTAGGTACAATAGATAAAATGGAAGAGGATTTACATACTGGCTGGCCGGATTGGCTAGAAATGCAAGAAATGCTGAAGATATTGCCGGATTGACTTTCGATGCCATTGCTATGATTGCTTTGAGATTGAAGGTAAAAGAGAGGATTTATAGAGTTTTTTGGAAGAGTTTAGAGAGATTTTGAGAGGTTTTGGCTAAAGTTTTGATGCTGACAAGCAAAAATTGCAAAAATGGCAAGGTGGAAAGGGTAAAGGATAAAGGAGGGTAAAGGAGGAAGTGAAAGGGTGCAAGTGAAGAGGTGTAGTAAGGTGTAGTTAATGTGAAGAAGTTAGGGAAGTGTTCAAGAAACATCTAGGGGAAAAATGAAAAGGCATGAAGAGGAGGATAGCCATACAGAAACATGTGAAAGCAGAGCAAGAGGTACCAACAATTTTAAAATTCAAATTTTGAGCAATTGATACAGAAAGACAAACAAGTAGTTATAAGGTGGGAATATTCACAAGTAACTCAACTGTGATGCAGTACTATAGATACAAAACTCTAAGGTGGTCGACCATCGGCTTGTTGCTAGGGTTGATTGCTGGATTTCTATGAAGACTAATCTAGGTTCGGCTTATCCTTCGGCCTCTACCTGAAGGACGAACTTAAGGGGCTATTGATGATATATGGATAAGTCCTTATAGATGAGTAATTAGATATCAGAGCTTATTAAGGGCAAAAATATAAAAATATCTGTAAGTAGGAGCTCTAACCCCTAGGCCATATTAATAAATAAGAGCACACACCCCCTTCCAAAGAAATGTAACAAATATCTACTAATCAAACTCAGACACGTTAAACACATTTGTCCCAACTTTCTCTCTTTAAAATTCTCCTAATCCCTACCTCCCAACGTGTTCTTGTTCATCAATGGGGCACATAAACATTAGAAATAATTGGCTACAATGTCGAGTTTAAAATATTCACCATTTCATTTTTATTTTTTTTGAATATTTTATATGCAAATATGCCTATAGATAAACATGTCACATTCCAATAACGTTGTTAATGCTAATTAACTAAAGAAAGGTAAATGATATTTGCATGTTCTACAAATATCTTACAAACCTCTATTTCTTTTATCAATTAAAAATACTAAAAAGTCTAAATTTGCACTACCAAAATTTTCTATATCCAATATACCCTTATCCATCGCTTAAATGCGTATTACCATATTTTTCTCATATCGCTTTTCGTAATCACTTTTAATCTGTATTCTTACAATTAAATATGATAGTCATCATAAATAAAAAATGATTGTCATGCAAAAAAGATACAATTAAATAATTCATGCTCATAACCACTACACTAATTTCTTTGACTAGAAAAGATATTGAAAAATGTTAAATCAGTTATTCTGTAATACTATTACAACTAGAGAAAAAGAAGTCATAATAAAAATGTGGTCTAATTATAAAAACTTTCATTCGTAAAATTATTTTTTAGAAAAAGTAGTATTCATAATTGTAACAAAGAACAGTTGACGTCAATACAAGACAAATTATAAGTCTTGTAAAATATGTTCACTAAATCAGATTTCAAAAAGGTTAAAAAAAAATAAATTGTATTCAAAACTTTTTTACTCTTTATTAAGATTTGTAAAATTCGTATAGAAAATTATAAGCAGATCAAATAGCTTTCAACTATTGCAATAAAAATATGTAATGGCTAGTTGGTTGGCAATGAAATAAAGGTAATTTAGACATTCAAAAAATATCATTTTCCTTAAAGAAATCCTGTCAAACTTATAATTAATAGTGCTTTATGAGTAGCCATTGGCTATATAAATGAAGCTTACCAACATTAGAACTTGGAGGAAAATAGCAGTAAAGAGTTTTCCAAATCCACCACTAAAAGAAAAACCACTTTTGGTGGTTAGGGTCTACGATGGAGAAAGAGATAAGGTGGCCATGGACGAGTTGGAGCGGGGGTCTGAGGTCAGAAAACATGGTAAACCAATCTTCGGCTGTCACTGACCTCATGGGTAATTCGACCGCTCAAATTCGCAATGTTCCATCCCATATCATGCTGGTGAGGTTCAACTAATTAATTTTCTTTTTTAGTTGTATGATAGTAGTAATTAATTACGTATGCATGTTGTTACACATTTAATTAATTGTGTCCTTTTAGTTTTGAAATTTATTCTTCTATACAACTCTTTGATGAAATAATTTAAAAAAAAAAAAAAAGACCTTAGATTAAGGGTTTCCACAGCACATAGGCATTTCTTTCTTTATTCTCTTCACTTTCAAGAATTAATTACTCGTGCAAGGTTACTTCCATGACTGGAAGTATTCAATATTCAGAAGATTTAATTTGTCACCTGGTTAGTATGTTAATCGTTAACTCATGTCTTGTTAAATTACAAATTTTGAGTAGTCCCATATTTCTATCAATCCCACTAGAAAAAGAAAATGGTAATGGAATATATTACTAGTTTCTTTGTTCTTGGGACACGAAAATAGTAGTAATGTGCTTTGTCGAGTTAATTTGCTAGGATTAGAATCCCGAGAATTTGTGAAAATGACTTAACAAACCCTTAAAAATGAAAACAAAAATAAACAAAGAGAAATATAATAATAACAGGGACACAAAAATTTATATAGTTTAGTCAATTTGACCAACGTCCACAGGCAAAAGGAGAAACCCATTAAGTCAATAAGAGAATTACAAATTTGGAGAGATCTCCACAAAACTTGAAACAAAATGCGTAAAAAAAATTTAACGAGAGGCTTAATAGACAAAAGGCCCTAAAAGGCCCAATATCTCTTGGTCAATTACAAAAGGTGTTATAATAATAAGACAAAATGGAATTCAAGCAGTATTATAACAAAAGCAAGAGAGAACCCAAAAAAGACAAAAGGCTAGGTCGGCCATAAAGGCCCTGAAAGTACAAAAAGCTCTCTTGGCTTGGTGCATATAAGACTTTAACTAAAACCCTTAATTTATAATCTTGAGTGGAAGAGTTAATTATTTGTATTCTTACCCAACCGATGTGAGACAAAATTAAAAATACACGATATACTCAACAAATCTCTACCTTGACTTGTATCACATAACAAATCATCAAAAGTAACAAATATCTAATGAAATGAATTTTCTCTACCTTCTCCACAAAAGCCCAACGGTCCAAATCTTCATTTCACAAATAGATCAACATAACTAGCTCTGCTTTCTCCAACAAAGTTCCAGATCTTTACTCAAAGCTAGGCAACTCTTCATCAATAAAATAGACTTAACAAAACTCTTCGTAAATACCAAATAGACCACCTGAAAGCTTAAACATCCAACACACAAATAAGAGAGCAACAAAACGGCTAACACTAAGAAGAAATTGTTTGGCAACGAGTAGCCCAAGATTCAATATATCTCAATACAAAACTTCGTTACAATTAAATCGTACCCAAACAATTGCTTGAACTTAACTCAAGCTCCCGACTTTGATACCAATTTGTAAGGATCGAAGTCCCCATAATTTGCTTCAATATGAAAATTACTTATCAAATCCTTAAAGACAATAATGAAGATAAACAAAGAGAAATATAATAATAAAACAGATACAAATATTTACGTGGTTCAGTCAACCTGACCTATATCTAAGGGGCAAAGGAAGAAATCCATTAAGTCAATAAGAGGATTACAAATTTGGAAAAATCTCCACAAAGCCCAAAACAAAACACCTAAAAAAACCAACAAGAGTCTTAATAGGCAAAAGACCCTAAAAGACAAACTCTCTTGGTCAATACAAAAGGTGTTATACTGATAAGAAAAAATAGGCTCCTAGCATATTATAACAAAAGTACAAGAGAGGCCAAATAAGACAAAAGGCTGAATGGCCATAAAGGCCCTGAAAGCCCATAAAACTCTCTTGGTTTGGTGCATATACTAAGACCCTCAATTTATAATCTTAGGCGGAAGAGCAAAACTCTTATCCAACTGATGTGGGACAAAACAAAAAATACAAGATATACTCAACAAATTTCCTATTCCTTTCTGTTTTCCTCCATATATAATGACTAGTCACACGACATTATAAAGTGGATATAATATTCATGAATATGATTAAAAAGTAAGGAAACTCATTACTTTTCAATCACTAGGCGGAGTGAAATACTTATTAAATTCCATTAGTTTTCGACAAGGGAATCCCATTAGTTTTCCACAATTAGATTCCACATGAAAGAATAGTTATCATGATTATTCCTTGAATAATTAATCCTGTGTGGGCAGGAATAAAAAAGCGCACTATTTGTAGTCTAATTCATTATGTTCTTCTCAAATACACTTTTTTCTAATGTCCTTTAATGATCTATTATATTTAAACAACTAAAATTCATAAAAATTATCAAATTATATTAATAAATTTGTCTCGATAAATTGATCAACATATCTTAAAACTAAATTTATTTGTAAATTTTTTATCATTCAATTTATACGAAATATTTGAATGGTGTAAAATGGGTTAAAATCAAGACAAAAATTGAAACGTTTAATCAAACAGAGGAAAAAAAAACTAATCTATTTATTTTCAAATTTTATGTATAGCAAGTATATGTAATAAATTACATTATGAATGGATTTGATTTTTAAAATGTAATTTTTAATATTATTTTTATAAAATATATTGGAGAGAAGTTCTCTCCAATTATTTGAGAGGTAGTCTAATAGTCCTGCAAGAAGTCACATTAGACATTCTGATTACATGGCATCAGATCACGCTTTCTTGCTTTCATTAACTTCATTAATTAGAGGTCCATAACAGCAACTCCCTATAAACAAACATTCTTCAATTGTTTCATAATGCATTGTTCAGAAAATATATTATCTATTGAGAACTTCAATATTTTGTAATTCATCTTTGTTCAATTTATTTTTTATTTTTTGGTTTTTCTTTGTTACTTCAATATTATTATTTTCTCCAACTACACATTCAAAGAGACTATTGAAAGCTTCTCCAAAATCACAAGAATTAATCAATCCACAAATTTTTGAAAAAGATGGAACAAATTATAACATAAAATTCATCATTTCATTTATTAGACTCATGAATGCATTTCGCTCTACTTGATATGATGAAATCACATAGAAATTCAGGTGCCCAACAGTTCTTATTCATCCAATTCATTCTCATTGCAAACCATGGAGCTCAGGCATATCGTTGATTATAGTCTCCCCAGAGCTACTAGCAACATTGATATATTTTACTAACTTCTGCAAATTCAGAGTTCTTTTCTGAATATATAAATAATATTCTACTCTCCCGTTTTATAATAATCATTACTTTAGGTAATTTATCTTGATTTATATTATTTTCGCTTCAAAAAAATCAAAAAAGTATTAAATAATATTTTTGCAACTTTTATCCTTAGTATCACATTAATGAAAAGAGTATTATGTAGTTGGAATACTAATGCTAAAAGATAATTTAGTCAATTTGAATTATCGTTCTGTAAAATTGATGCAATTTAATAGCTTTTTAATTCAGTGTATACCAACTAAAGGTGACAGTTATTTTGAAACGGAATGAATAATAATAAACTTTACCTAGTAACATTCGTTTGTTTATTGAAAAAACATCTCTCAAATTGGGATCCTAAATCCATTTTTCATACTTAATTTTAGTTTTAAGTGTTTTGCACTCTTAAATCAAAAATTAGCTCCATGCATCTTTACGCATGCATAACAAATTCTGTAGGATATACAACAATCCACAATAATATTTTTGGGTGCACATATGATGATTTCATAAACTTTTGCTTATGGTGTTAGGAATTGGACTTAACTGAGACAGATTTGATTGTTAAGTATGCAAAGTGTCCAAAATTAAATTTAAAAGTACAAAGTAATAATAAAATATAAGTTAGAGTTGCAAAATTTGCAGTTTAACAGTTGCCCCTCAAGCATTGTACATGGATACTATCATTTACTTGACATGTGCAAGGTTCAATTGTTTCTTAATTTATTATTTTTTAGGAGTTTTGAAGACCTTGGATTAAATATAAATTTTTTGATCAGTAAACATTAAAGTCAATTTTGTAGTCTATAAGCCCACATAATTTTGAGACTTTAGCCTAGTTGAACTTGGGTTACATTTATATTTATTAACCCCAAGCCATCTTTTTTAGCCTTAGCATTTTAGTCACATAATTTTTATAAATTTTGGTTAAACTAAAAAAATAGTACAACAATCACATAACTCTTACAACTTTTTCAAGAATTTATGTGATGGAATGATTAAACATAAATCAGTTTAATCACTTGAAAAACTGGTGAATTTTACTTTTTGTAGCATTAATGTATTATGGATTTTTCCACTTGACAATGCATTAGTGGATATTTTTAACCACTTGAAAATGTAATGGTGAAATTTTTTGTTGTAAGCATTGATTAGTTTAAACACTTAAAATGACAGGTGGATTTTTTTTTTTTTTTTTTGAATCATTAATCTTTTTAACCACTTGAAATGATTGGGGGAAAACTTTTATAAAGGCAACATATACCATTCGATAGAGGGGGCTGCATCTAGTTCAGTAGACTAGATTGTCTACGTAACCAAATATTGGGATCAAGCCATTCGTAGTTCGGTAATCTAGGTCATATTGTCATTTAAGTAAATTACCTTTTGATAAGTTCACCATTTATATAAGAACACACACATTTGCATTTGAGAGAGATCATGTGATCCTTTTTAGCAAAGTTCAATGACAACGTACTTACGACCTAAGCACTTGAATTGAAAATTTTACTTTACACTTCGTGTAATTTCATTTTTTTTGACACATACGAGGATATAAATTTCACCATTTGAGAGCGCTAGGCACTTTCGATGTGATAGACTTCAAGTCTTCATTTCATTTTTTAACACTTTTATTGTCAAAAATTTTAGGAGAAAGATATTCAATCAAAGCAATAAATACTTATTAGATTGAATTGTGCATCCTCAATATTTTTTTTGAGCAAAATGTCCACTTTCATCAATTGTGTTTGGATGAAAATCTTTAATAGGGTGACTAATAAACTGATATATTTTTAGATCATCTTTTTAATTTTTTTAATTTAATGTCACCTCTACTTTTACTTAGGCAATTTTATTGCCTTTTTATGTAATCTACATTTTTATTTTGAAAGTGTATCTAACATTATTTAATGTAGTCGTTCGTAACATTTTCTTTCGTCCCCATTACCAAAAAAAGAAATTTATTGGTATTGGTGCATATTGTTATTGATCCACTTTTCTCGACAATAGTATTTTGTCTTTAATTTTCTTAAAACTCTATTTTTTTCATGTAATTTCTCATCGAGAAATTTGCCTATCAACATTGCAAGTTATTGAAACGAGTGTTTCGAATGTTTCAAGTTCAGAGGTGCTAACAAATTTTGTTATCTCAGGAAACAAATTGTTGTAGCACATTTGAACAACTGCTTGTCAACTTAATTTTTCTGTTCATTGGAGATTCAAATTTCTCCATCGTGTAACAAATCAATGATACTTTCATTTGAATTTTTTTGTGCATCAGCCAAGTCAATGATAGAACTCTTTTTCTTTGAACTATCACAAATTGAGCAAGAAAGGCTCTTTGCATGTCATCCTAAGTGTGGACAATCCAGGCTATAGTTGGGTGTACCAACTAAAAGTAAATCCTCTAAGGGATTGCACAAATTGGCGGATCAACAAGGCATCAACCTGAGTTGATTTACCACAGGCTGAGTAAAAATAAGCTAAGAGCTCATGCAGTGAGCCATTGATTCCATCAAATTTTTCAAATTTTGGATTTTGATAATTGGAGTGATATGGTATCGTGTCATAATAAGAAGGATATGGTTTACAATATACAAATACGAGAGGATTTGAAGATGCTAGAAGCTCCCTTATGTCCTCTATTATTAAACTTTTAATATCCGTATGTGTAACAGGTGCAGTTGAGTTTGACCAAGTTCATGAACTTGCACATGCTCACAAGCAGAAGTACTTGCTTGGCTGGCAATTTAAATACCCAAAGCAACTATTTCAGTTACCTTTTTAGCAAGCTTTCTTTTCAACTCTTGAATTTGTTCTTCATCCAGAGAAGTAATACAAATAACAAGTACCGGCATGTATTCATTTTAAGTTTTTTCAAGCTTAAATGGTATATTTGTTTTCTTGTTTTAAACCTTTGAAAATGATATAACCCCAACATTTTGCAAAGATTTGGATGTTGTTACTTAAGATCAGGGAAATAATATTTTCTTTCTTTTGAGCAATGTCGCCATTACAGTTTTGGTCAGTGGAAAATCAATTACAATTGACCCAAAATAATTCGCTTGGGTATGATGTTAACTTCCTCAATCGTTTTAACGGTAACTTGGTCTATGTTCGACTTAACAATGATAGACTTGCGACCACTTTTGAATGGGGTTCGCGAATCCTACCAGAGCTAATTTACATTGCTTAATATGAGTGTATGTAGTTGGGACAATTTTATCTTGCCCTTTTGATGTCGAAGTAATTTTTTGATACTCCTTGTACAATGTCATTTTTGGCACATTTATTTTTCGCTTGTTAGTGACTTTAGAACAAGAAACACCTGATTCTTTTGTTCCCTCACGGTCTTGGTGATTACGAGTGGAGCGATTTCATCTAGCCACCTAACAACTTTTGTGGTTGTAGGTGGAGTTGATTTTTTTGCCCCATGGAGCCTTGGCGGTAGCATATGGAACATGTTCCTTTTGCTCCTTTTTAACTTTAGTGGTCAGAGCGCTTTCATTTTACCCCCTTGCATCATTGGTAGTCACAATTGGGGTAAGTTTCTTTTGCTCCTTGACGACTTTGGTGGTCGGAATGAAATCCTTTTGCCCCCTGATAGCCAGGGTAAGCATATTTTGCCTGCTTGCAGTCATGGCACCCGGGAGACCTTCTTTTGCCCCTCGGGGCCTTGGTGGTCAGTGCAGGCTTCTTTGTCACCTCAGTAACCTTTGCGGCCGAAATGACCTTCTTTTGTCCCCTCGAGGCTTTGGTGGCCGAAGTGGATTTCATTTTGACCTTAGCAACCTTTGTGGTAGGCAACAGTGCAAATTGGGACAAGGTCAATTCCCGAGTATATTTTCAGGTGATCCATTATGAATGTCACCATGTAGTCACCCTTATTTGATCATTGTCCTTTCTTTGTTTGGTACTTGGAAGCTCATAGAAATGAATCACGATTTTTGGTGCCATCTTAAACCTTTAAGACCAATAAAATTAATTAAATAATTAGAGATGAAAAGGAGAATGCGTCCCACTGGACCTGTCAAAAATCATATTGGGCAAAAATTTAATATTTTAAAAATTAAATTCTAGCTCAACTTGATCTCATTTGTACGATTTATTCGTGCAAGTTTTTATTTGTGTGAGTTGGACCCATTCAAGATATTAATTTCTTAATTACATTCCCTAATTTTAGAGAAACACCTTTTGATTCTAATTGTCAATTAATTAATTTGACTTCCAATTAAATAAACAAGAATAAGGAGGTTTGAATTTTTTTATTTTTGGGATTGCACCTAAGGAATATACTTAAATTGCATACGTACCCATTACCGGAATCAACCCTCACATAGTTTGTATGAATTAAAATTCACATGTATTTGGATCCTTTAAATTGATTTTTATGGGAAAATAAATTAATTTTGACCCATTTTGTACTTTTGACGGGATATTCAAATTTAAGCCTTTTTTTTTTTTTTTTTTTTTTACTTTAGTCTAATTTGAGTTGATGAAAAATTTCACACAATAATATATTTTGTAGTTTTTACGGCTGAATCCTGTGAAGGGGTTTCCTACGTATCCAAATTTGAATCAAACCACACGAAGTTCTAATGGAACTACAATTTTAAATATCAATTTTTCTTGGCCATTTGAGGCAATCGACAATTGAAATTTGACCATTAACACATCAAAATAATTTAACTAGATAAAAAACTAGTCCAATCATTTTATTTAATCTTTGAATGGCAAGATGACATAAAATCCATATTTAATTCATGTCTTTATTTTGTAATTTTAATTACAATAAACGGCAATGTGGGCACGAAGGTCAAAGACAATTAATTTCATTTGTTATTTTAATTTACAATTAATGCCTTAAGAGACAAATTTGGATTCTAAAGTCAATTAATTTTAATTGAATGCCTTAAAAAGACAACTATTTTGGCATTAATGCCAAATAATTGACTTTAATGCCTTGAAAGGACAGCTTTAGGCACTAAAACTAATTAGTTAAACATTATGCCTTAAAAGGTAATTTTATGGGCTTCCAAGTCAATTAATTTAAATTTAATACCTTAAAAAGGTATTTTTTTGAGTTTCAAGGCCAATTACTTAATTTAATGCCTTAAATGGCAATTTTTGGATCCAAAACCAATTACTTAATTTAATACCTTAAATAGTAATTTTTGGACTCTACGGCCAATTAATTAAATATAATGCCTTAAACTGTAATTTTTAGGTTCCAATGCCAATTAATTAATTTAATGCCTTAAAAAGCAATATTTGGGTTCCAAGATCAATTAATTAATTTAGTACCTTAAACGGCAATTTTTAGACTCCAAGGCCAATTAATTAATTTAGCGCCTTAAGATGATAATTTTTGGGATCTAAGGTCAATTAATTAATTTAGTGCATTAAATGGCAATTTTCGGGCTCCAAGACCGATTAATTTAATTTGATGCCTTCAAAAGAAAGAATGGATAATAAGGCCAATCAATTTAATTTTGTATCTCGACAAGCATGTTTGAGTGGGAGAGCTATTTTTCGACATAAATGGCCACTAAGGCTAGCCATCTTAATTTGGGCACGAAGGTTGGCTGCTTAATTTTATGCCGTAAAAAGAGACTTCGGACACTAAAGGCAGTCACCTTGAATTTGTCCCCCTAAAATAATTTGAAAGGCAAGAAAAATATATAGGCTCTAAGGCTATTTGAGACTGAATTTAAATAAATAAACTAGAAGAAAGGTAACGAAAGTTGTTAGGGAAAATTTAAGATATAAAGGGGAGTCATCCTTCCACTCTACAAAAGATTTCAATTTCACAGCAAATTTAGCTAACTTAGTAGTTAAGGTATTACTAACATAGTTACTAAAAGAAAAATCATCAAACGCTATTCTCATGTTTGTAATGTCCTCTGGATAAGTTGCAAGGTTTACATCATTACTCTTCTACCATTGATTTTTCGATCAGAATGTTCCTGGAGAATACTGCCATCCCCAGCATGCCTTCAGCTCTTGCTTTTGTTAGTGCGTTTCTGATAAGATCAGATTCTTCCAAAACCAATCTCGTTGAGCTGGTATTACTTTCTGCCCATATCTGCTTTAGTTTGCCTGAACCATCAATAAAGACTATGCACTTACCTATCCTCTTAGATGTTTTGTTCTCAGCAACCTCAACATAGGTTCTGGAACATTTATCAGCTCTTGGTCTGGATCTTTCAAAGTTTGGTCTGGATATATTCAGTTGAGGTAGGAATCTAGATGTTTCAAAATTGCTCCTTACTTGAACTGGGTTAAGGAAATTTCCGAATTCTGTCCATTCATCAACAGCTTTTTGCAACAAATCAGGGGGTTTAATTGGTTCTTCTGCAAAATTTCTGGACTTTGTTTCTACCTTTCCATATATGCCACAATAAATTAGCTGTCAAATTACCATGGGATGGTTCGTCTCTTGTTTCCACTGCTTATCTGACCTTAGGCACCAATTCCAGATATTTCCCCTTGCATCATGAATGCCTTCCCATTGAATTAGAGCTAGCTCTCAGACCTCTTTTGCATATTTACAGAAAAAAGGGCATGTTCAATTGTTTCAACTTCTGTGTCACAAGCTTACAGAGGCGACTTCCAGAATTTGTTCTTCTCTGAATAGCTTCATTCACATGTAGGCTCCCTCTTAGGCATTTCCACAAAAAATGCTTGATTTTGTGCTTTAGATTGAGATTCCACAAGAATTTCCGCACTTTTCCAATTTGATTTGTATTGCTAGTCTCACCTTCATGGCTGATTCTTTTTTTAGCGACAGAGTGCATCTTCTTTGCTTCAATGTAACCTGACTTCACTGAATAGAGGCCTGAGTTGGTGAATTTCCAGAACCATTTGTCAGCTCTTGTAAATATGGATTTTATGTCATCTTGCCTGGTCATGCTAATCGGGATGCTTGTGATCTTTTTAGCTTCTTTTTCACCAAAAATCTGCTGAATAAGGCCAAGTTCCAAGATACACCTTCAATTAAGCTGTTAACAGTTTCTAGATGGCATAGTGGTGGTTTGCTGACACCAACTTTTCCTCCCTCATTACTGGGAATCCATCTGTCTTCCCAGATTTGGATAGATCTGCCATCCCCAACTCTCTTCCTCAATCCTTTTTCGAGCAATTCCTTTGAGCTGCATACAGTTTGCCAAAACCATGATGCATTTTTTGGAACTTCGCTCTTCAACAAAGAGCTATTTGGAAACTATTTGGCTTTGAGCAATTTGGTGACCAGCAAGTTAGGATTAATCAAAAACCTCCACAGTTGCTTTGCTAACATAGTCATGTTGAAGTCTTGGATGTCTCTGAAGCTTAATCCTCCATTGTTCTTAGTCTGTGTCAACTTATTCCATTTAATCCAATGCATCTTCTTTTCACCATCCTTTGATCGGACCCCACCAAAATCTAGCCATCATGGAGTTTAGGTCTTTGCACAATGTCTTAGACAACTTGAAACAAGACATGGTGTAAGTTGGCATGGCTGCAATGATAAACTTGAGCAAGACTTCCTTGCCCGCTTGACTTAAGAATCTTCCTTTCCAGTGTCCTAGCTTCATCTGCACTTTATCCTTCACATATTTGAAAATTTGATTTTTGCTTCTTATGATCACCATGGGAAGGCCTAAGTATTTCCCATGTTTAACTGGCTGAATGTTCCCCAACATGTTACAAATCTCCTCTTTCATTCTCTGTTGTGTTTCTGCTGAATAATACAGATGATTTTCCATATTCACCTTTTGACCGGATGCCTGTTCATATACATGGAGGATTGTCTTTAGTTCAACAGCCTTTTCTATTGATGCTTCACACAAGACTAAGGAGTCATCTTCAAAGAAGAGGTGTGAGATTGCTGAACTTTCTTTGCAAATTTTCAAGCCAGAGAGTTTCTTCCTCCATTACAAGCTTGATTGATAAGGTTAGACAAAGCTTCTGAACAAATAATAAAAAAGTAAGGGGATAAAGGGTCTTCTTGTCTAATACCCCTTGAAGGCTTTAAGAAACCTACTTTTTCTCCATTTAAATTAAAGGAGTACGAAACTGTGGAAATGCAATTAAAAATCCATTTGATCCCAGTCGAACAAAAACCCATTTTAGACATAATAGCACACAAAAATTTCCACTCTACTCTATCAAAAGCTTTAGCCATGTCCAGTTTAATTGCCATAATACCATTTTTACCTTGTCTTTGTTTTTCAAAAAATGGAGGCTCTCATGGGCTAAAATAACATTGTCAATGATCTGTCTACCTGCTAAGAAAGCTGATTGGTTAACACTAATACACTTATTAAGGAGAGGTTTCATTCTGTTAGCAAGGAGTTTGGAGATGGTTTTGTACACAACATTACACAAGGAGATTGGTCTATATTGAGAAAGATTTATAGGATGATCAACTTTGGAGAATCAAGCTAATAATGGTTTCATTAAGAGCAGATAACATGATACCATAATTAAAGAAACTTTGTGTAGCAGCTACAACATCCTTACCAACAATGTGCTAGAAGTATTTGAAAAATAGAGGCGACATACCGTCAGTCCAGGAGCTTTATTGGATTGCATTGAAAAAATTGCTTTTCTAATTTCCTCTTCCTCAAAAGGCCTAGTTATGTGATCATTCATCTGTCTGGTAATACTAGTAGGCATTCCATCCAAGATCCCAGCAAAATTGGAAGGAATTGAAGAGGTGAAAAGCTTTCCATGAAAGGCAGTCATTTCTCGTAGAATCTCCTCAGGGTTGTTGTACCGATTTCCTTCATCATTCTATAAACAAGTGATTCCATTCCTTTTCCTTCTGGCATTAACACAAGCGTGAAAGTAGTTGGAATTTCTATCTCCCTCTTTGAGCCATTGAATTCTGGATTTCTAAAACCAAAAAGACTCTTCTGCTTGGTAAGTTTTGCTGATAGATAGATTCAATTTGAGTACAACCAATTTGGCTCTGATATTATTCTCTTTACTGCTCTTTAGGTGGTTGATCTCCTCTTTGATCTTTTTGATTTGGGATCCAGCGTTTTTGTAATTACACTTATTCCAATTCAAAAGAGCTATTCTGCAGGATTTGACTTTATTTAACAACTTGAACATTCTGGAGCCTTTTGTTTCCATCTTCCATGCTTCCATTATTATATTTTCTACTCCTTCTTGCCTGATCCACCTTTTGTCAAACTGAAATCTGTCTTTTTTATGGCCAAACCAAGCTGGTTGTCCAATAAAAGCATACAATGATCTGAGGCTTCATTGGGTATATGTTGGCATTTGGTCCTGTCGAATAAAAGGTTCCATCCACTGCTCACTAAGACCCTATCATGTCTTTGCTTTATTTCCCCATCATTAATCCAGTTGTTGCACCAGGTCCAAGGTTGCCCTTCAAAGCCAATATCTACAAGCTGGCTTTCAGATATAAATTTCCCTGAAATCTTGGAATGTCCAGTCCTCCCTTATCTTGCCTCCCCACATTTCTTCATTAGATTTGATATCATTAAAATCACCAGCGATGACCCAAAGTTCTCCCCAAAGAGCTTGCCTTCTCAAAATGACGTTCCATTGCTCATTCCTAAACTTGTCATCAGTATTCCCATAGACACCGATAAACCACCAAGAAGTTTGAAGACCAGGTAATTCAATTTCAACTTCAATAGTAAAACTAGTGGCAAGAACTCTCAAAACTTTAATGTCACTGTTCCAAAAAATTGCCGTCTCTCCAAACTTTCTGACAGCATCAACAACAAAACTATCTTGAAAATTTATTTTATTTTTAAGTTTATCCTTTTTTTTTTCACATAAAAAGATAAGGCTTGGGGAGTGGAGTTTGATAGCCTCCTTGAGTTGGAAAACTGTTAAGGAGTCCCCGCCCCTCTACAGTTCCACACCAAAGCTCTCATTTGAGTTGTGGGGAGGTCCCCTAAGCCCCACCTGATTGAACTTCTCCGACATAACTGGCCTCCTTAGTTCTTTTGGAAGGTTCAAGATCTCCCTCCATGTCATCGGCCAGTTCAAGCACTGTTTGGAGCTTCCTTTTACCTTGTGGTTCATCAATTTGTATGTAGTTCTCAATCTCTGTCAATGGCATTCTTGATTTCCGCGTAAGGCGTCTGAATTCCCTTTGGACCAGTTGCTATTTTGGTTCGCTCTCAAGAGTGTAACTCTGGTGATTACTGAGCAGGGTAATTCGGTTGTTGTCCTCGCCGGCATTGGAAATCTGGTGGCTATGTCCCCCAGTTGACTGACATGAACTTCTTATACACCCCAATAACCAAGTTTTCAATTAGTTATTGATGTTTTTTTTGGGGGGGGCAGAACTTCTTATATGCTCCAATAAATGTATGTTGATCCAGTGAGTAGTTCTTGGCCTTTTGAAACAGTTGTATAACTTTAGAAAAGATTGTTAATCATATTACAATCGTTAATACTTTATTACCTTCAGCTTTTTAAGAATAAATCAACACCCCTGCTAATTTACGGGTTTACAAAGTAGTTGAACTCTATCCCTGTGCGTGCACATATTATTGAATTAATTGGTTGCACTAAGAAAGGCTGTTATTTTAATTTTGATGTTCGATTGTTGTTGATTAGAGTGTTTTTCTTAATTTAATTGATTACCTCCTATACTTTCTCCTTATTTAATGCCACAACCCAGACCAATTATTAGAAAATTACTCAAAATTAATCTAGTGATTAATATCTTCTGAATTATCAACAGGTGAATTTATATGTCTTTGCTTTACTGATTATCCTATTTATTATCTCCTTGGCTGTTGTGGGTATACAATTAAAACTATCCATTTGCGCTGGAGGGAGGGAGGGAGGGAGGAAGCGTAAAAAGGAGTTCCTCATTTGCTTAGATATTCTAGGCCAAGTGGTGGGATCCTCCTATTTACTCTACCCAATCAGCCAGCGTTTTCTACAGTGTCGTTGATCTCCACTATCTTGTATCTCTATTTTCTTCAAAGTCAGTTCAAATGAAGATCCAGAAGAGAATGGAATCCAAGAGATAGAGGGACAGGACATCCAGATTCCAGATATTTAGAAGGCATACTAGTACTAGAATGGTAGACTAATATACAAGTTATTGTAAATGGTAGACTAATATACAAATTATTATAAATGTTATCCTAATCTTGATGAAATGGAAAGGCTATTAGACCTCACATTTAGCTTGTTTATTACATTATTGGTATTAATTCCTATTCTTTTAATAACTTGTTTATAGTAAGAAACAAAGAAATCATGAACTAATTTAGGATTCTCTCTTATCATCAATGTGCTTAGGCTCGTGGGTGTTCCTTAGCCCATTATGTTAGAAATTAAATGAATTATTTATCTATACTATTTAAAAGTGTAAATTTGTTTTTCTATCTAGGTGTTTTTTTTTTTTTTAATCTTATTATTTTACCCATTATACGAAATAATGAAACTATCAAAATGTTAGGCAAAGTTATATAGTCAAAATAAATTTAATTATTAAAAGCTCCCTTGTTGATGACGATAATACAATTTATTTACAATTCCAACATTAATAGAGTTCAATTATTACTCTAATAAAAAGCATTGGAACATTAACATAAATGTTCATTTAATGTTAATCAAGACAAACATGGCACTGGAAGATCTTTTTAATGTTCATATGATATAATTACGATAAACTTGGCATTAGAAATGAGATATAAGAATGAATCAGAGAATTTTTTCAACTTTTTGCAAAAGGTTTATGGACAAGAATTTACTATTTATATTGTTTCCACAATTTGAACTTGTGTTATCCGAAAATTACATACCCAAAGAAGGTAACTAATTTTATCTCAATAAAAAATTATTGAAATTATTCATGCATAATGTTTATATGCAGTTCTTTTGTGTCCTCGGGTTGCTATTCAATTGTCTTGATAATTTATGGACTATATTATTTCAATTAGCATATTTTTGATGTTGGATGAAGGGAGAAATATATTATTCCTTTTTATGGCTTTTTTCCCCCTTATTTACCTTTCACCATCCACATATAAGGTTGAGCTCTAAAATCAGAAAGCTAAAGCTCCATACAAATTATTTACAAAATCAAGTTTACTTTTCCACATACAAAATTATCTACCGAGTATACTTCTTCCAAAAGATGATGTTAATTAGTTAGCAAAAAGATTATGAAGAAAAAAAACTCAAGACAAAACAAACTTTATAGTAATAATAAGAAAAAAAATTATATATATCACAACAAGAGGGAATTTTCATATTAATCTCATACTATTAAAATAAGATTGGACAGGGAATTGTCCATTTGACTTGACAAAATATACGGTAAATAATTTTTATAATACTGACAAAATATACTGTAAACAATTTCCATAATAAAAAAAATCTCATGAATTTGGTAGGGTATTGATCCCTGTGAAACAATAAAAGCTCATAGGGAATACATGATTGCAACTTTATATCTAAAATATACACAAAATTGCATATGGAGAGGAAAAAAAAAAAGGCAATATGAGGATAGTTATGGAAAGTAGACAGAAAAATGAAAATGACAAAATCTATGCATAATAGAATCATGGTACCTGGATTTTGAAACAATAGTTTAATTTTTATATATATGCATTTTAGGATAACAGATAATGGTATGAATTTACAATGGAAGACTGTGAATTTAGTCTTTTCCAATTGCAAAACTATAGAAATAATAGTTGTAATGTAACTATTTTGTTTTCTTGTAGGTGCGTGAAAAAGATACATTATTGAAATGTAATTCTTTGGCCCTCTTATTTTTTTAACTGAACTGGAGAAGATAAATACCATCTTTTCAAGCTCTCAAATAAAGTAATTAATAGTTGAATTTGTATTTACTTCATACATTTAAAATGGTATGTTGCAAACTGGGATTAGAGTAAGGGCCGAATAATATCAATTCAATTTTTCCAAGTTAGGTAGCTTGTAAAACTTTTTAACTATAGAATTTTTGAAGGCAAATGTTTTTGTACTATTTCTTCCTCCATTTGACATCCCATCAAAAATGATTTATTATGTTTTAATTCAATGATTGATATTACCTTTTAATTTAAATGATTAACATGTCCAAAAATTATAGTCTATTAAGATTTTGACAATCTATTTTTTCTTCAACATAAGATATTGTCGTTTAAGATCAGTAGACAAATTATTATAACAAATATAACTAATATTCATGATATTAAAAACGTCCTAAAGAAATATGATTGGCATAATACATTAATGCTTATACAACCTTTCAAGATTAATACTACAAGTTTTTAATTTATTCAAAAAGGTTTAACATGTATATATAAAATATACATAATAATCTATAAAAGAAAGAAATAAAATAATAGTATAACTCGAATAATATACTATGGTTGCGATAAAATTAAAAGGTAGGTCTAAATAAAATTATGTAAACTTCTAGGTAACAAAATTACCTTTCAGTTAATATTGTTACGTGGAAATCCAAAAAACGTTTAATCCATTTCCTCTGTTCATATATTTTGAAAAAGATGTTCTGGAAACTTCAGGTTAATGTCATTAAGAGCTGTTAAAACCGGGTTAAAAAATCTCTATTTGGCCCTTCAAAGTAAAAAATTTTTGGTTTGGCACCACAAACTGAAAAAAGTGTTCTATTATGACCCTCTAAAACGAAAAGATCTTAGTTTGGCCCTCCAAATTGAAACAAATGTTCCAATGTGATCCTCCAAACTAAAAATATTAGTTAGACCTTCCACATTAAAAATAAGTTCCAATATCGCCCACCGATTCAATTTTCTAGGGTCGTTTTGTATTTTCAAAACATTGATCATCTTAAACAATAAAAAATAATAACTTATTTTTTTAGTAAATAAATCAAATAACTTATTTTTTTGGTAAATAAATCAAAATCTATATTTTTTATTTATCAATAGAAACTCAAATCCTTATTTTCATTTTATTCTTTTAAAAATATAAAAAAAAAGCCTTGCGCATAAAAAATAGGGGAACTCTGTCTCTTATCTACAGTCCCGTTAAGGGAACCATTCCCCTGACTTTAAAGACTTGTACAGTTTAAGTTTTTAAAGTACATAGTGTTGTACTGTATAAGTTCTTAAAACACAAGGGAATGATTCCCTAAAAGGGACTGTAGAATTTTTTTAAAAAATAAAGTGAAAGATTGAGAAGAAGAATAATATTTGTGTTAAACCGCATATTTTCGGAAAAAAAAAGTGTTTCTGCCACATTAATATGAAGTGGTCAAAATTTACCACTTCTTGTAGTGATCAACAGGAACGTGGCCATGCTGGTTGCCACTATGCCAATATGGCCATAATTACAAAGAAACAGTGCCACAAAATAGGGAGTTATCTCCCATCATATTAGTGGTAAAGTGGGGAGTAATTTGGCGGGGAAAAAAGTTTCAGATAAATTCTATATAAAGGGTTAGAAGGCTAAACAAGAGAGGGAGGCCAATTAGAAAGATAGCAAGAGCCAATTCGAGGGAAGGCATAAAAAATTTTCAGTAAAAATACAATCTTGATGGCAGTAAACAAAAGAGAGCAAAACCCAGTGGAAAATAAAATATCAATTCAAAGAGAAAAAAATCTACAAAGCAAAAAGTATTTTCTTTGGTATGTAGAAAAGTTTGAAGGAGATCAAGTAATTTTACCAAAAGTAAAAGAATAGGTATATGTCATACTCCTTATTCTTCTTCTCGTATCTGATATTTTATTTTTTGAGTCTCTATTAAATTGGTGTTCGTTGTTTAAGCTTATAAGCTTGGGTCTTAGTTGTTTAAACGTGAATTTAAGATAATAAACAACATTTTAAATAAATTTTCCTAAAATTTCATCACTTCTTTTTGAAAAATAGTAATGCTAAGTTTATGAATTCTTTATGTTGCAAATGAACTACTTACTCATACAAAAATTCTTGAAATGAATCAATCATATACTTCAATCACAAAGCATTGAACATCAAAATTTATCATCATTGAGTACCTAATTGATCAATTTTCCATCCATTAAACATCAAGTGGTAATAATATCTGTATAAAATAACCATTCCCAACACAAAGAAATAGACACCCCCAAACTTGTCTCTGTTATTCTAATTGATGAATAAATCATCCTTTCATTCATCCAAAATTAAACATAAAGACATACCCAAAAATAACAAAACTACTCAAATCATGATATAACTATAAACTAAGAACTAAAATTGGGTAGAAATGCTAAGAATAGTAAACTGTGCCATGCATCTCACCATTCAAGCTTCACACAAAATCAACATTCAATTCAACTCATCAACTAATGCAAAGATGGCATCAGTTTAGAGCCCTTAGCTATGCTACTTTTATTTGGCAATAATCATAACCAAAGCTACACCAAGTATCTAGCAAGAAATTTCACAAATATTCAATCCATGAAACATCAAATTAATTAGCTGCTTGGCATCAGCTTAAGGCCATTAGCCAGATTACTAAAATGGAAAATCAAATTACTTCCAAATTAAAAGACTAAAAATTAAAATAAATTCGTGGTTGAAGTGATTTTGAAATTTTTTTTTTTTGAAACCGCCATCCCACTTTTTCAGATCGCGATCTGGCCTATAGAGTTGAGATCGCGATCTCAAAATTAAGATTGTGGTCTTAACTCAGCATGAAAAATGCCTTTGCAGAAGTTTGGAGTTGAGACCGCGATCTCAATTTTGAGATCGTGATCTCGACCAAATGGCCTTTCTGCCCTCCAGAAGTTTGAGTTTGAGATCGCGATCTCAAATCTGAGATCGCAATCTCGAGCTCAAATTTTGCAAAGTGAATTTTTCACACTTAGCCAAAATTGTTCCACTCTTGATCACTTTTCTCCATTTGCAAGGATAACCTACAAACAAAAAATTCACAAGTTAGGATGACAATTTTCACTCATTCTTTAGCACCATTTATTCAACTTAAAAACTCAACTTTTTTTTTTAAGACAAATTCTAACCTAATTCAAACCAATTTACTCAAAATCAAGCCAATTAAAAATCACACCAAAAGAAAGCAATAACAACTAAATAATAATAAAGACTTGGGTTGCCTCCCAAGAAGCGCTATTTTATCTCACTAGCTTAACTATGGCATGGACTTCATTCCAAGTAATTGAGGATGATTGATCCTCCTTTCCCTTTTGGTTTCCACGGAAAAAGTTTGATCCCCTTTTTCTTCATGATTAAAGCTTGATTTTCGGATTTTCCATGCACAAGTCCTTTCTTTCTAGCCTTAACCATCGCTAGTGCCACAATTAACATCTCCAATTATTTCTCAAACCATTTTCTTTTCTTTTTGTGCCTTCTCAATTTCTTGATATCACCATTTTGCTTATTTTTCACAAAATTCTCTTCATCCTTCATCAACACACATCCCTTATCGGGTGATTTTTCCTTCAATTCATTTCTCGGATCCTCCTTTATTTCCATCACTTGCTTGAGCGAATTGCCTTGGTTAACTTCATTTTGCTCTTCATTTGACCTAGCAAGGATAGAATTAAGAGATTGGTTAGCACATTTCTCTTCAATAGTGGGAGAAATAATTAATATTATCTTTGTATTCAAACACATCAAATTCAATTGATTCATTTTCAACTCATAAGACCAACTTCCGTTTGTGCACATTAATTTATGCATGAGCGGTCGACAAGAAAGGCCTCCCTAGAATCAATGGAATCTCACTCTCTTCACCCGTATCTAGTACAAAGAAATCAACAGAAAATACCAACTTTTTAACTTGTACAAGCACATCTTCCAACAAGCCATATGGTTTTCTCTCGGATAAATCCGTCAATTGGAGTGTGATATTACTTGGCTTGACATTGTTGATCCCTAACTTGTCATAGATGGACTTTGGCATGATATTTATGCTTGCCCCCAAATCACAAAGTGATCAATGCCACTGTTTTCCTCTAACATTCACCGGTATTATAAAACTACCAGGATCTTTAAGTTTAGGGGGCAACCCCCTTTGAACAATGGTACTACATTGGGCATCAAGACATACTTTCTCATCATCATCCCACTTTCGCTTCCTTGCCAAAAGATCCTAGTCTCTTTCATGAAACGAGCATAGTTGGGCATCTTGGTGAGGACATCAATCAAAGGAATGTTGACATTAATCTTTTTCAACATATCCAAGAAATGGGTGAATTGCTTGTCTTTTTCCTTCTTTCTTGGATCAATGAGTCGTTGAGGGAATGGCACTTTTATTGATGGATCTATCTTCAAAGGTTCCTCCACATGCTTCTTCTTGGATACCTTGATCTCATTCTTTTGTTCCCTCTTGGCTTCATCATCAACCAATTCCCTTTCATTCTCAACTATCTTGGACTTTTGTTCCTTGCTTCCTTCCTCCACATTTTTCTTCTCCTTAGATTCAACCAATTCTTTTCCACTCCTTAGGGTTATGGCATTGCATTGCTCCTTGGGGTTTGGAATAGTATCACTCGAAAATGCCCAAATAGGTTTGTCATTATTCAACCTTACCCATTATCCAAATTGAATCTCCAAATTCTATGTTGAAGCCTTCAAATTCTCATAATCTTTTTTGTGCTCTTGCTGAGATTCGTTTTCCTATCTAATTCTCTTCTCAAATACTCGGCTTCTCTTTTCCAACCTTCTTCACTCAAATTCTCTCTAGGAGCATATTGATCATGATACATGGGTTGGAAAGAATTTGCATAATAAAAAGGAGGTCTTTGTTGTTGGTTTTGAAATGAAGGGCTGGGGAAATTTTTATATGAGTTGGGTTAGAAATTTCTTTGATGTGGCGGTTGATAAGGTCTAGATGAGAAATTCGGGGCTTGAGTGTGTTGGGCATTTTGAGGTGGGGGATTTGGTTGGTAAGGAGTATTGGATTGGTTATTAGTGTTACTCCATGAGAAATTTAGGTGATTCCTCCAAGAAGGATTGTATGTGTTCCCATAAGCTCCGGATTGGTTCCTTCGAAATGATGATTGATTAGCTACATAATTGATTTACTCATTAGCTCTATTGGCATTTCACATTGTCCATTTGCATGGCTGCCTCCACAAAAATCACATGTCATACTTGGTTGAGTTGGAGACTAGAAGTCATAGCATTTACACTACTAGGTTTCCCTAGATTCTCCAACACCTTTGCCATGTTGTTCATCACACTCATGAACATGCTTTCCTGTGCCAAAAGGGCATCTTGCATGTTTAGATTCAACGCTCCACTATTTGCATTGGCTTGATTAGCTTGGTGTTGAACCACCGGTGGAGTTATCAGCCCATGATAGTAGTGGTTGTATGCCATTCTATTTAACAACTCTTGAGATTCTTCCAGATTCTTATATGAGATAGAAACGTCGGCGGAGGCATCTACAATGGATTTCATCTCTTGAAGTAATCCCTTATAAAAGGTTTGGATTTGAAGCCACAAAGGAATAGCGTGATGAGGGCATTTTCTTAGCAAATTTTTGAATATTTCCCAAACTTCTCCCAGGCTTTCACCAACATCTTGTTTGAACGAAGTAATCTCATTCCTTAATTTAGCGGTTCTTGCAGGTGGAAAGTACTTCGCCAAGAACTCTTGAGTAAGTTGGTTCCCTCAAGTGGTGAATGTTCCTTGGGCGTGGGATTGCAACCATGACTTTGCCCTATCACGAAGAGAAAAAGGAAACACCCTCATCCGCACACAATCCGGGTGTACTCCATTAAAGTTAAATGTGTCCAAGACTTCTTCAAAATTCATGAGGTGTGTGTAGGGGTCCTCATTTGGTCCACCTCCGAACATGGCATGTGCTTGAAGCATTTGGATTAGGGCGGGCTTGATTTCAAAATTGTTGGCTTGCACGGGCATCCGTGCAATGCTTGAGTTCGCCCCATCAAAATTAGGTAAAGCATACTCCCTCAACGGCCTTCCATTCTCGTTCATGCCATTTCCTTCCCATAGCCGCTAATCCCATTATTTCCAACTAACTCTTCTTCTTCGTTTTTCATGTTTAAATTCCCTTGATGAGCATAGCATTTGCCATTGCGATTCTCTTCTTCTTGTTGTACCCTTCTCAATCTTCTAAGTTCTCGTAGCTCTTTCTCTCTTTCCTTGTCTAAGCAAATGAATGGCTCTTGAGCTCCTCTTACCATGCACTACACAACCAAGCCAAATAATCAATTGAAATTCCAAGCCAATTCCACGAGATATCCAACAAACATAAGAATTTACAAAATTAACAACTAAACTAAATTAAACTAAAGTGCTTAATCTACACGACCCGTAAAATGCTTGATATTGCCAAAAACCAAGGACAATCCCCAGCAATGGCGCCAAAAACTTGATTGCTATTTTAGGTAGAATATAACTTTGAAAGGACAAACAAGCAATAATTAACCACACTAATTCACTATACTCTACCTAACTTCCGCAAGTATACGAAGTTGATAGTGGTATAGGATGAGTGAGTATCGTCCCACAAGGATTGTTGGAAGGCAATTACTGAGATTTACGGATATTTGTGCAGTTAAGCAAAATCAAACAAGGGATGATGGAACTATTCTAGAAAAAACCATAATTAAATGAAAGCGATAAAAACTTAATATAAGGCTAGATTAACTAACAAAGCAAGTAAGTGAAAATAACTAATTACGATATTAAGAAACTAATTAAGCTATTCTAGTAAAAGCAAGTAAAGGAAAGCACTTAATTTTAACTTACATTATCCAAATTAAAACTAAAATTGAAAGCAAGCAAATTACCCAATAAAAAGGGCTACAATTAAGAGACTTTGAAGACTAAAAGCAACCATTTCTAAACTAGAAATTTGAAAGGGTTAAACTAGAAATCTAAGTATTTTTGGATTTTTGATAAAAATAAAGAAAGCCCACTAAGAATTAACTAGAAATTAATGCAAGAAATTGAGAATTCTAACTAGAAATGCAAGAAATTACCAAGAACCCTAATTTTCCTAAGAAACCCTAAATTGCAAGCTAAGAAATTCTTACTAAATTAAACTAGAAAGCGGGTAAAAATTATATCTATGTGAATCTTGCGATTAACCCACTACGATTATCTAATCAAAATTTAAACTTGACAAGAAATTAAAAGAAGATCTAAGAGACATCAGATAATTAAAGAGAAATTTCTATTAAAGAAGTAACTTGGAGTTCAAGATATCCTAAACTATCCTAAAATCTAACTATACTATCTACTACTTACTTTTTATTTTTAAGTAGCTTAAAAAGTGTAATGCTACACAAGGCAAAAATCAGGGTTTGTTGGCTGACAAGTTACCAAATTACCCCTACAACTTAACTCTCAGCGAGTTGAGATCGCGATATGGAAGAATTAAGATTTCGACTCTAATACATTGAGACCATTTCCCGAGTCGAGATCGCGATCTCGACTCTCTTCTCAGCATTCTTCATTTCTTCCATTATTGCAATTTGGTCTTTTGAGTTTGTACATCACAGCTTCCAACCTTTAATTTTAATCTGCATAATATTAACACCATTAAGCAGTTAATTAAACTAAAAATTTAATAAAAACTTATCACATTTAATCAAGAACGGAAATACAAACACATATGAAAGAAATTAACCTAAATCTTCAATTACTTACCCAAAATTCGGGTCTCCTACAGTTAAACTATCAAAATGCTATAATTTAGAGAAAAATAACTCTAATTTACTAGAGTTATCAGTAATAACTGAAGTGGAGATCCAATTAGGCTTGTAAACGGTCGGATCAAGACCAAATCTTGCAGATCCATACTTAAATCTATTTAATATTCTCGGACTCGGATCCGAATTTAGATTTTTTCTAGATATATAAAAGGTGATCCATATCCGAATTCGTCGGATTTTGTCAGATCCAAGTCTTTATATTATTTTATAAATTTGAAAATTTATATATAAAACCTTCAATTTTTTATAGAATTTTTTTTAATTGTTGAAAAAGAAGATTTAATTCATATTCATATATGTATTTTACATTAGAGCAAAAACTATATTGGAAATATATATATATATATATATATATATATAATTGGATCAAAACAACCTGATCCATATCCGATTGGTTTATTATACAATAACTAAACGAATCCAAATCGAATCCGGGTAATCGAATTTACATATTGATCTAGACCGCAAATAAATGATTCATGAAACGAGACTAGACGCGATTTATTTACGCTCACAAATTAAATGCTATATTTTGTAGGTTTAAATTTAATTTAGAATGTCAAATAATTTCAATTTTTGGGAATATTTTTTAAAGATCGACACTCTGTTCTCAAGTGCAGTCTAATATTAAAATAACAAACAAATTGAATAGATAAGTGGAAGCGTTAGACAATCATGATTCGAAATATATAGCTTGTTTGGCAAGTCGAATTACTCAAAATCTAACAAAAAATAAAAATTCAACCACCGTAAAAACAGAAATCAATAAAGGAATTAAACAAAAAACCATCCATAGTTATTTAATTAGTTGTGCAATTATTTTATTTTTAAATGGGTCCAGCAAATAATAGCTATTTATTTCCAATCCAAATGGTTATTCAAATATTATTTTATATCTAAACAATTATTTTAATTTTACAAAAGTCAACATTATTTTCAAAAACCACTAAAGTCAAAAGACAAATATTACCTTTCACCAATTAATACTCCATTATTGGTTGTCCAAACAACACTAATGTTTTGGATTGGGAGAAAAAGTGTCCAACACCATTTTTCAATTGTATTGCAACGTTGTTGCGGTTCAGTGAAAAACAATTGTTACATTGAAACCTCTAATCCAAAAGGCTTCCGTTTTAATGTTATAGTATAGATATAGATAATAGTTAAAAGAAAATCATATGAATAATATGCACATTATCAATCCTTTATGCATTTTTAAGAAGCTAATTTCTTAATTCATAGAAACACTCTTATGTTAGCCACTCAAATAACAAAATCTCATACTCAATTACCTTGGTAAGTAGGCAGATGACTTGGTAAATTTCTAAGCATACCAAGAAAGCCAACAAAATAATCAATTAGCCACCTGTGGTCACCATATCTACAAACTATAAAGCAAAAAACTATGAAAAGTTGAACAAATTTAGATTAAAGTAGAAAACTCGATCACACAGCTAATTTGAACTTTCTCTTTCTTGGCTATTTTACATTTATAGAATGAGTCCTATGTATTACTTTTCCACCACAACTTGAAAGATTCTGTATATAAAGAAATTACATACGTATAATAATAATAATAAAATGAAAATGACATTTTCAATTATTGGTTTATAAGTAGTACGTACAACTACATCTACATGCAATGCAAGTGGAGAATCTCTACGTACTCTATAGCAACAGTACTATAATATGTCATCATAACAATGATCTAATTTTAAATAGAAAGATTTGGTAAGCCTATATATTCCCAACTGTTAGCATAAAAAAACACGTAGCAGAAGATAAATTTATTCAACACATATAAAATATATGGTAGAAGAGGAGGAGTTACAAAATAATGCATATCGGACTCTCATATTAAGACCCGCATAAACCCACGGCATAATAGCTTTACCATTAGGCTAGAATCTCTCTATTCTAGACTCTCTCAACTCAACTCTTCTCAAATGAATAAACTAAACAAACCCTCTATTTATAGCGTAACAAATGTAACCACTAAGAAACTTAGAAACCTAATTAGAATAGGAAATAACAACTCTATACATTATTGTATTAGGAAACTAAATCACTTAAATAACTAAATTACCAAAACCTAACAATAACATATTTCCTAATTAATAAGGAGTTTGGTTTAATTATGCCATCAATGCCTCCCTTAAACCAAACTTTCGAAACTCTCCATGAGGGTAGATCTACGCCATGCACAATTAAGACGATCAAAAATTTTCATGCAATTTTTTTCTACCACAATTTGGGATCGTCAATTTGATTTTATCTTCATCTTCAAAAAATTTCAAACGATCCACGTATCTGGACTGATAAACCTTCATTGTACACTTTTCTTCAATTTATCAAACTCCATGAATTTCGTGATAACTGGTATCAAAATTCTCAATTTTTGTAAATCAATCATAATCTACTTGGCAGGATTTTTTTTCCTCCATCACTGCCCAACACCAACAAAAACAATCACTACAGGATCCCTCTTTTTTGGATCTCTGTCCAATTAGGGCCAATTTCGTTGCACCCTAATTGTCAAACGAGTACCCCAAGACCAATTTCTCTTGTGGTCCAATCTTCAAAATCCGAGTACTCCAACAAAAAAACTTTTTCTCCAATTTTTGACAAATATTCCAGAATCAAACTCTTGAACCTAGACCTCTGATACCACTTGTTGGCATAAAAAAACACGTAGCGGAAGATAAATTTATTCAACACATAAAATATGTGGTAGAAGATGAGGAGTTAAAAAATAATGCACATCGGACTCTCATATTGAGACCCGCATAAACCCACGACATAATAGCCTTACCATTAGGCTAGAATCTCTCTATTCTTGACTCTCTCAACTCAACTCTTCTAAAATGAATAAACTAAACAAACCCTCTATTTATAGCGTAACAAATTTAACTACTAAGAAACTTAGAAACCTAATTAGAATAGGAAATAACAACTGTAAACATAATTGTATTAGGAAACTAAATTACTTAAATAATACTAAATTACCAAAACCTAACAATAGCATATTTCCTAATTGATAAGGAGTTTAGTTTAATTATGCCATTACCAACAAGTTTAATTAGTTTGCTCTTTTGAGCTTGGACTGGTTTTCCAGCTTGCACAAAGTCTTTGACTATATTTGGGATTAATAAAATTACAATTTTACTACATCTTTCTTTCTTGTGTGTTAATTTAGTTCTAGCATGATGCCTATTAATTTAGTTCTAATCTAGCTAAAAAATACAATAATTAATTAATTAAGCATCCTTAAAAACAAAGAAGAGAAAAATGGGTAGATTATGTACTACTACGTTAATACTTATTAATGATATATTAGCATACAATACCTGAGATTTATGTAGAAGAATGGAGTGACTGGCTTTTGCAGCAACAATTTACTATCTGTTATAGAGATGGAGGAACTCAACAAGCTTGAAGAAATTGTATGATCGGTAAGTAGTGCAACAGGTTTAATTTGAAAGATGTTCCAGGGTCTGCTTTTTGGCTGGAGAAAGGTGAAACAAAAACCAAGAGAATTGCAATTTTTGAGAATAACCTTCGTTTTTGTTGTATTACATTTATAGAATGAGTCTTATATATTACTTTTCCACCACAATTTGAAAAGCTAATATGTACTCTATAAAGAAATTACACACATATATATATGTATGTATATATTGGTCAAAAAATGGAAATGACGTTTTCAATTGGTTTATAATTAGTGGTACAAATATATGTGGAGTATCTCTGGTAACAATATAATATGACATTCTCACAACAATAATCTTAACCAGAAGGATTTGGTAAGCCTATATTAATTCCCAACAAGAAAAACAAAAAATGTTGAAACTTTCATTTTCTTGATTCCCATTGTTGCATAATGATAGAAATTAATATGATCCAAGCGTTAGAAATGAATTATAGTCTCCAATGAACAAATCAAAACACCCAAAGAAAAGGGACATTGGACAGGAAAATGGACAAGATATTGTACAGAGAAGTTGAGCTAGGAAATGCCAAAACCTCAAGTATATATGTGTGATATTATTCCTAATGATAAAAAATGTTGAAAAAAGACTTATTATCATCTTTGATTAGCTGTAGATGGAGGAACATATTTCTGATTCAAGCTATCTACCATGCATTTCTCGAGGGAGAAGATGATACTTAATTTGAAAATCAACAAGCCAGGTCTTCAAATGTTATTCTAACATACACAACAAACACTACTAGTGGTGGTAACGAATCGAGCTGCTCGAGGGCTACTCGCGAACAGCTTAGTCAAAAACTTGACTCAAGTTCGAGTCGACCGACCTCGAGTCGACCGAGTTCGAGCTCGAAACTCTTGACGAGTCGATCTCGAGCACACCCGCGAGCAGCTCAGTCAACAACTCGACTCGAGTTCGAGTTGACCGAACTCGAGATCGAAACTCTTGACGAGTCGATCTCGAGTATAGGGATATTATGCTCGAATGCTCGTCGAACTTTTCGAGCACCATATAATTTTTTTTTTATTTTTTTATTATATATAAAATTACTAAAATTTCCATACTTTTTTAAAAAAATTACATCTTTTACTTAAAAAAAAGACGAACTACACAACTACTCGATTCGAGCTCGTTTTACTTATTTTGAGCGAGCTCGAACTACCTCAAAATTTTCAAGCTTGACCTCGAGTTCGAGTATTGTAAAAAATTTCTAGTTCGAGTTCAAGTAGGGCACTATTAGTGCTCGATTTGATTTGTTTACACCTCTAGACAATACTACACACATTCGAACATACTTTCACAGATACACTACACATAGACCGTACTAATTAAACACCAAATTATGACCCTGCTACCAGAAATCAAGTAACACTTTATTTCTTTGATTTGTCTTCTAAAATCATTTTTTTTTTCTAATTTTGATTTTTTTCTTCATATATCTAATGTCATGTTGTTATCTTCTAGCAAAATATGTAACCCTTTAAAAAATAACCATAAAAAAGGGAACTTAAATTAAACATAAATACTAATCTTCAAAATGGTTCTGGTTTTAATTTGGGGTATGAACTCTAATGAAACAGAAAATGCATGCACTCACAGAGAGATTAGAGACAAAGACACGAACTGGTAGTAACTTCATACAACTACATGCATTTTCTTGAAGGAGCTATATAGTGAGATGATTGGTTATGCACACCACAAAATGCAAGTGAAATAGGAGACGTTTGGGATTAAATATCATACATGTGGGAAATAATAGTTAATTATGGGTACAGTACTTTTTCATATTTATTTAATTTTCTATGCAAATTTTGACTAGTGGTTCAATATTCCTGTGAGATTCGCAAGCAAGCTACAGTTTTGTGCCATATATCCCCATCATGCAGTGTTTCAATCAAATTTTACCATATTCAGTCACCTGACAGTATTTTTTTTCAACTGCACAAGTTTTACTACTTTAATAGCGTGTCAATTGTTCTTTTTCTTCTCTTCTTATTTTTTCTTGGGAATAAAATCTTTTTGGGTGACACATTATAAAGAGGGTAGGATTTTTAATATAGTCTCAACTGGCCTTCTAATACTAAATTTTAATTTCAAAATTAGTTTTTCCTTTTCTTAGTTGGTATTTTGAAATTAATTTTTTCTTTGCTTAGTTGGTGGTCCATATTCTAAAACTATATATATATTTGGCTATTTTGTAGTTCATGCCTCAGGAATAGTGATACCGATATCTTGCTTCATTTCAGTACCAATCACACCTTGTACATTCCAGGAAAATATTTCGATAAATCGAGTTTTGGCTGTTACTTGTAAATTCTGCGGTTAAGATTAAATTTTATAAAATTTTATTTATATTAGATGATGTCATTTAATCAATAAGATTTAATCCTAACTACATATTACATAAGTACGGCTAAAGATCATATTTACTTAAATATTTCTCCTAAATAGCAAAATTCTTTCTTCTTTTTTTTTGGAAGGGGGAGAGAAATATGTGCAATATGCAAGCTTAAACTATGATAAGTTTGCATTGCGGCAAGCCAATGAAATTGAAGATATCATGGATATGATAACCCTAGTAAAATAATATAGGGGCGTGAGAATATGAATTATGAAGTGATTGATTAGCAATGAATTTATTATTTTATATATATTTAAAATTATTTCAAAAATTGACTTGTGGTATTGCGCTCAAATTTTATGACTTTTTATGCACATGTTTTGCATTGAGATGAAAAAAACGAGTTTCTAAATTTGCCTTCAAAAAATATTTCATGTGAAAAGCACATCACTAATTCAGTTAAAAAAGTCCTCAAGATTTGATCCAGGGACCGAAATGCAATACTTTTATTTGTGAGGGTTTAAAAATCATTATTTCAAAAGTGAGAGATTAAATAAATATAAATGTGTAATGTGAGTGACTAATAAAATAGCTTTTCCAAAATAGAACATACTATAATTTAGTATCATTTTGGTAATTTTAACAGCCAACATGGAATTCAAGGATAAGTATTGAATAAAATTGCTTTAAACTTTCGAAACAATGTCGGGTTACAAAAATAACATGCAGTGAGAGTAATAGAAGTCTACAACACATGTTCTTCTAATTCTCGTATACAGAAAAAATAATAAAAATAAATAAAGCATACCAAATTGCAAAGCATTATTGTATCTTAACGGGATCTTCATTTATGAAAACTAAGCCTTTGTAGCCAATTAACTAGCTGCAAATTATATAAACTCAAAAGATACAAATATTGGATCAAATGCCACAAATAACATGGCCATGGTATGCCATGCTTCTTGTAAATAATGATTGGTTATACACTATATACTATTATTCCCTCCGTCTTATTTTATTTGGCATGGTCAATCTGGCACACAATTTAAGAGAAGTTGATATTTGACCAACTAATAATACACTTTTTGCATTATTGTCCCCATATTCAAATTCAAAATATGTTAGTTGGTGTTGGAGTTTTAAAATTTGAAATGGTTTATGAAAGTAATTAATACTCTAACATGACTTTAAAATCATTTTTAGGGATTTGTATGGAGGATAAAGTAGGTAAGTTCGAATTAGCCTTTGTTTAATTGCCTTTTTAAAGAGTGACAAATAATTTGGGACAAACAAAAATAGAAAGAGTGACTAATAAAATGGGACGGAAGGAGTACCATTATTTAATTGTCTCAATCGAAAAAAAATTAATTAAACTTGATCTTGAACTACATTTATATATCTCGCAATCAGGATTAAATAATATAAAATTTTACTTACATCAGTTAATGTCATTTATTCTAGAACTAATTTCATTTTGCACCTTTTAACTTATACACGATTTCTACTTTGCACTTCAAATTTTAATTTTGGACATTTTACATCTCAAACTTTCAAATTCGTCTCACTTCAACTCCTTTTTTAATACCATATGAAAAACTAATGAAAATTTTCTATATATACTACAAATTCAGCAGGATGTAGAATAATATTTTTGCGTGTAAATTCTGTTAACTTTTTTTACGGGATTAAAAAAGGAGTGAAAGCGGGACAAATTTGAGAGTTAGAGGTGTGAAGTGTCCAAAGATTGAAAGTTGAGACATAAAGTAAAATTTTGGTATAAACTGAGATGTGCAAAATGAAATTAGTCCTTTACTCCATTATAAAGTCTAAAAGGTATGCTAAAAACCGAGGTCGTGCAAATATTTCGCTATCTCAATTAATTACTCAAGAAAGTTCCCATTCATAGGATATGTATACGGTATATCTACTGTATATATCCATTATACTAATTTAGTTATAAGCAATCATTTTGACTCCGACATAGGGCTGCAAACGAATCGAGTTGCTTGTGAGCATCTCGGTCAAAAACTCGACTCGAACTAGAGTTGACCGAACTAGAGTTGACCGAACTCGAGTCAACCTAACTCAAGTTCGAAAATCTTGATGAGCTGATCTCGAGCATATGTATAATATGCTCAAGTGCTTGTCGAACTTTTCGATCATTATATAAATTTTTTTATTATATATAAAATTACTAAAATGTCCATATTTTTGTACAAAAATTATATCTTTTACCTACGAAAAAGAATATTGAACTGCTCAAAATTGGAACTCAAGTTCGAGTTAGTTTTACTTATTTTCGAGCGAGCTCGAATCGATCTCGAACTATGTCAAATTTTTCAAGCTCAAACTCGAGCTAAAATTTTGAAACTCATTTGAGCTCAAGTTCGAGCTCGAGTTTGAGTATCAGAAAAAATTTCGAATTCAAGTAAGCCACTATTCGTACTCGATTCGACTCGTTTACACCCCTACTCCGACGTAAGGTTTGTCATTGTCATTGTGGTCTTCTTCCATGATTTTGTGACATCTCATCAAAATCAAATTTCTAGAATTGAGCCTAGTATGTTTTTTAATTTTGGCGTTGGTTAGAAAAAGATGGTGGAGTACTTTCCATACACTATTTCTAAAGTGCAAGCTTTTTGTTGGTATTAAATTAGTACTAAGATTTATGGAAATTAATTATATAAAAAGGTATTAAATTTTAGAGAAATTATATATCCCAATTAATATTTTAGAATACAAGTCTTGAGGTAAAAAGAAAAAAACAATGTAAAGAATATAAACAAAAATCAAAAGGTTAAGTTACTCATTTTATAATACTGTTGACTCTTGAATTTTTGAGATATTCATATCATTTAATTTTCATCATCAACTTATGCTTGTATCAATTAATAATAGACTATAGGCAATTTTTATATATATTTAATATTTGATTGCATAAATTAAAACATTAATCAATGGCACGTTAGTTATGACACAATTTTTATAATTTACCTAAATATCTAAAGGGTATATTATTGTCCAACCATTACTATCTTAAACTCCATTGGCTTGAATATTGGTCAACGGGCTAAGTATATCAAAGATAACTTCAGGGGTAGCCCTATTAATGGGTCAGATCTAAACTTGAACCTGATCGGATCCGAACCTGTTTATTTATATCTAAATTTATGATAAATTTTAATTATTAGGATTTGATCCAGATTCGTTTAATTAGTATAATAAACTGATCGGGTATGGATCTAATTGTTCTGACTCGATTAGAATCCGAGTTCGATTAAAATATTTAATAAATAATAAAACTATCATATATTAATATTATTATATATCTACATATACATATATGTTGTGCAAATTACCCATGTAATTTATATTTTAATGTAGAATACATGCATAAATATTAATTATAAACTAAATACTCTTTTATAATTTAAACAAAAATTTTTTTTTGACAGGTTGTAATATTTGTATATATAATTTAAAAGTTATAAAAAGAATATCAAGATTCGAATCTAAATTCGGATTCAGGTCTAGATTTACTTTTTAGATCTGTCGAAAATTTATATCCAAATTTAAATCTAATTATATTAATCGAATTTGAATATAAATATATTATATTTGACCCGAATTCGACTCTTTAAAAGCCTAATTCAAAGTTAAAGTGATACAGGCTTCAGGGACCACTAAATTCGGTCAATGAGTGAAAGATACAAACTTTCAAAAATTAAAAATATTTTGCTCGTTTTTCACAGATTTTCTACTTTTGAATCTGGTAAAGAGATAGTGTAGAAGTTAAGCAGATTCAATTAAGGAAACATAGATTGAGTGTTTTTTCACAGTTAATTTCTTTCACTCTTTTACCAAAAAATAAAGTTAATTACATATACCTCCCTTAATAATTTAGAAACATGAAGAATTGCCTGTATAGTTGTGTCAAAACATTGTAGAAATTTTTTTTTTTTTTTTTTTAAATAATAAGTAACATGATAGAAAGTTTGTATAACTAATCCTTAAAAAATGATTACTCCTATTTTAGTTCTACCCCGATTAATTTGCATTTTTTTAATTTTAATGCCAAAATTTGGCTCATTTAAGCTAAGCAATAACATGTGTGACTTAATTGGCTTATATGGTGTTAACATAGAATTTATACAATGGCTAGTTCGATAATAAACTAAATTGGTTCGGCATCTATTGCAATTTTCCAAACTTGGAAAATAAACTAATGTGCTGCCAATTTTCCTGTACATAATGTCTTTTAGATATCCGAAAGTTTGGCTGTCACTATAACTCTTTAAATGTTTAATAATATTTTGCCCTTATTAAATTTCCCTAAAAAGTTTCTATACCTCTAATCTGGCTCCCCGCCAACTGGTACGATGCAGTATTAAAAGTTTGTTAATGTCATTTGAAAACTTTCTTCAGAATTTTGGTCGAAAAATTTTGTAGCAAGCATAGTAACTGTTAGAAAATTTTTATTTGGACAGGGTTTTTGGCTTATGTCATAGATGCCTTAATTCAAAAGATGCCACATTACTTACATGGGTGATGTGATCTCTTCTGCACAAAGAAATCTGTATACTATTACATAAACCAAATCTAAGCAAGATTATCCCATAACTGCATGCTAATCACTCACGCGTTCAAGGTTGTATTTCTTAAAGGAAAATAATTACAAATTAAAGACTACTTATTAAAATTATTTCACGTGGCAAAAATTTTATGAATCACCAACTCTTGATTTTAAATTCTCAGCCAAATTTTATTCTTTCTTTTTCGGATATAGTGACCACAGGATCAGTGATTTTTATCAGCTATGCATTTCTATTTTTATTAATTTTTTTTTGGTAAGGGAAATTGACATAATTAGTTCTTGAAATTTTTTACTAAAACATTAAAGGTCCTTGAACTTTTTTTTTGAGCGTATTTAGTTCATGAACTTTTTATTATGCACCAATTTGGTCCCTGATTGCCTCATTGGTGGTACGTGCCACCCAAAACTTAAAATTTGGCTAACCCGTAATGTTTTCATTGACGGCATAATAGTCATTCCGATCGAGAGGGAACCAATCCATAAAATCCATATATTTAAATTTTTACATAGATTCTTGGTCCATAAAAAACTACCTCATCCCACTTTTTTTTACATTACTCTAAATGAATAATGTGCCTTAATATGTATAGAAATTAATAACATTATCACATTAATTCATTTCGTATAAGAATTTTCTTCCCAATCATCCCAAGTCAATTCGATATTCTCTTAAAGTATGGTATAGGAAAAGATGCGATCCACTGTGATGTCGACTCAAAATCAAAGCATAAAAGGGGATAATTGGGCTTAAATATTCTCGTGGGGTGTGTGATTCCAACAAGAAGAGATTGATTATCACTCAAAGTAGGGACTTGGCAACAAAGGCTTCAACACCTTCAGTAGAGACAATAAGCATTAATTAATCTAATTCTGCCAAGATGATTAAATAGAACCATCAACATCCAAATATTATAGGAATAACATAATCTGCCAAGATAATCCAATGTAACTATCAACCCGATTTTTCCTAACATCATTGGAATTAATTAGCATCAAATTCCAAATATTGTGAAATTAAAATTTGGATTGTGACAATATCATTAGCCTTCTATAATCTTTTGTCTTACATAGACAATAATATTAGATTTGACAATTAATTTAAGGATTAATCTAGTAACACATCACTTGATTGTCAATTGACTAAGACAAGTATGTTTTTGTCTAGTTCCTGTCACCATTATTCATTTAGCACTTTGTTCTTTAGTTTTTAGTTATTTCTTTTTCTTTTGGTAAATTATTCTTTTTCCTTATCCGCTCCATGTGATACATCGTCAACCCACCCCCCAAAAAAAACAATCAAAGGCTATAAATTTCCACACCATTGTGATACATGGTAGATGTGGGCTGCAACACAGTAAGTAAATATGAAATCACTTAAACAAAAGATTCACTATAGAGGGTTTGTGGAGGCCCATCAAGGAAGTAGAACATTAGCCTCGGTAGGCTAAGGGACATGGCCCGCGAGCCTCAGTAGAATGATAAGAGATAATTCAAAATTAATTCATCAGTTTTTTTTTTTTTTTAAATTTAATAAATAAGTTAAAAGGATACTTCTCCAAGGCTACTTTGAGGTTTGAATTAGTTTAGCCATTTAGCTTAGTAATTATACGGAATATACTAATAATCTTCTATAAAGTAATTTAAACTTTATAACAACATTATGGGAAAAAAAAAAAAAAAAACACAATAATTTGGATTTCAAAAATTTTTGAACACGAGAACTCCTAACTCTAAAAACGACTCCAATACGAACTGAGATGTAGCTATCTAGTCAAAGTATCAAATTAAAGACTCATGTTAAAATTAATAGGCTATCAGCAACCCAAGCCCCCAAATATCAGAAACAATCTATCTTTTTTTTATAATTTAGTCATAAATTGATAAAAAATAAATAGATATGTCACTCAAAACCCAATCCAAAACAAGGTAAAAAGACCAAATAATACTGGTATGGAGTTGATCCCACGCGCCACCTCAGGTGCAGCAGACTTGGTGGAAGAATGAGTGGCAGCAATGGCAGACTTGGGCGGAGACGGAAGAGGGTGGACAATGACGGAAACCTTCATCCCATTAGGACAACCACCTGTCCCACAAATGAAGTAGTACCTTTTAGCTTTGTTAAGTGGAATGAAGTCTTTTCCACTGCTCCAGTTTCCCACTGCACTATCTATCGTGCAATTTTCATAACCAGTCTTGTTCACCTCAAACACGTTATACTGCGTTTTCTGGTATTGCCTAAATGCTGTCATACATAATCAATTCAAAAAACAAAAAAAAGGTTTGTTAGAAATAATGTTGTTGAGTTATAAAGAATTTAATATATACTTGTATTATGCGAAGTGACTAATCAGAACTGTTAAATATTATAAAAAGTGGATGAATTCATACTTTTTATAGCATTGAATGGACTAATACGCCTTAGAACGAGGATTTAATTCTTGTTAATTAACAAAAAAGAAGGAAAAATGTAGTTACAGAAAATGAGAGAATTCGTGTTTTTTTGTAGCATCGAACGGCCTACTCTATCTTAATTAACCCAAAAAAAAAATGTAAAATGTACTAGGATACAGTAGTACGTACAAATGAGGTCACCAACGTAGAAAGTTTGGTTGTTGGACCAAAGGGTGTAGTTGATGCCAGGGTTCCAGCCTTGGTTGGCACCCACAATGTGGTCGGTGGCGGAGACAGTGGCGGTGAGGAAGAGGAGGAGGAGGTTGATGGTGGTGATAAGGTGGAGAATAGGGGTGAGGCTGCTGACGCGGACATGATTTTGGAGGTTTTTTTTTGTTTTGTTTGAGGGGATACTTGGGATTTGTTTTGTGAGGTGATGGACACTTTTGCAGTGTATTTTGTTGCTATTTTGCTCTACTTGTACTACTAGAGCAACTCTTTCATTTTGAGTGAACTAAAAAGGAAAAGCCAAAAGGAAAGAACAATTAACAACGGCTATATAACGGATCCAAAAAGTTTTAGTATTCGTTACATAAAGTTGTTAATTGTAAGAAAATAAATTATTGGTTAGCTATGAAATTATTCATCAGATTTAAATCAATCATTTAATCCAACACAACAGGAAGATGCAAGGGGGGCTCTGTGTGTGTGTGTGTGTGTTTTTTTTTTTTTTTTTTTTTTTGTGTTGGGGGCCGGGGGTATAAGGGTGAATATTTTCAAGGATAATATAAGTTGTAAAATAGCTGGACTTGGCTGTTTGAGTAACAGATAAGAAAATCTGTTGTGGGGACTCGTGGGTTCTCAAAGTTTATTTGTGCTCAATTTCAGCATTTAATGTTTAGGCACCATGTTGTCCTGGAAGCAGATGGGGTTGGTTGTTTCTTATACTATTATTAATTATGATTATGATACTGGTAACTTAGTAAGTAGAAAAGAACATTCAGTCTCTTGTTTGATAGGAGCATGTTGAACGAGTAAGTTTGTTCGACCACGGGTATTACGGTGCGCTATAGAATGAATTACAGTACCACAATTAAAAAGTAAAAAATTTTCAATCATCCAAAGCAATATCTAGTTTACATTACAAAATGAATTAGAAAGAAAGACTTTTCCAAGTTGAGCATTATGAAGTTTGAAGCACAGACGTCAAATTAGGGCGATATGGCATGAGTGGATAATGCCTGAAAAGTCACGCTTGAATCTCATGCGCATTTCTTTTTTATTTTAATTTATTATTCATAGACATTTTAATTATATGGCATTATCCTTGGATCCCCTAATATCAACATTCCCCAATCCATGGCAACATTCTTGGGTTGGAGTGAACCGTCAAAGAATAATCCTACAAATTCCAATGCTCCTTCCTTGCTCAAAGATCATAGTCTGGCGTTCAACATTAAAAAATAAAATAAAATAAAGTAGATTCCATTGTTTAAATCACAAAATACAAAAAAGTGAGACGCATACTTTTTTTTATTATGATCTACAAGATGAAGACTACTTACTAAGTCTTGGCCTAAACATCGAGTCATTTGAATGATCAATGTCAAGATTTTACCAAGGAACGCCAAATGCCAAATGCCAATTTACAAATATATGCAGTAATTAGACCTTCATAGTCTTAAAAGGGAACTGTACAAACTAATCCTGCAAATATAAACAACAATTGTCCATCTTTTAACTTTTCTTTCTGTCCGTATAAACTATTGGTTCACAATTCTCCCACCTTCATCATTCAGTGAACTAAAATCGCATAGCACAAGGACAAATATTATTCATGTTTATGGCCAGAATAATGTAGTAGGCTCACAACATAAGTTCAACATCTCAAGCAAACATCCGGAAGTGAACCGGGCATGACTTAAACTTGATTGTGTATTTTGATCAGTAGAGACATCTAGTAACCCTACATCTGAAGATTTCCAGTAAAAATGGCAGATGACATCACCTTTTGCATTGTTGATGATATGCTGGCTTACACAGGCAAAACCGGGATCACAGATGAGCAAAGGGTTTTTGCTTTGAAGATGCCAATCTTCTCAAAGACTTTTATCTTGACCATGGTATAAGCATTGGAAGTATAGATTTCAAAAGGCCAGCCCAGAAAGATTATACCAGTCAGCAGGGGAATAGCCTCAACGCTCTATGACTGACCTTCAACTTGAAGTTGGGCTCTTTAGGTGACATCTGCAATATTTAGTAATTAAGCACAAAGCAGACCGTAAAATGCAACAGTTCCACCATGAATGGCGCTGCAGAACAATTCCCATTGTCTAATGCTGTCTACGGAATTCCAGCCCTGAAAACCCCTCCTCCATAATAGTCGAAGAGAAAAAGGTTAAGAATCTTCCTTGTTTAGCAATGTACAATACAATGCCATGTTTCCGCATTAAAATCCATGTGGAGACCCAATGAGTCATTGATGACAGAAAAACATTAATCTACCAAGACCAAGAGAAGAACAAACAAATTTTAACTTTGAGTTGTTTTCTTCTTGCTTGAAGTTTTAGTACATCCTTTATTTTCTATAGAGCTACTTCTCCGGTGATATGAAGGTTTGCCTTTCTCGATGTGTTTTATACTTCTTGTACGATCTCCTTCAAGATGCCTAATTTTTGCTGGTTCTTTGAAAAGTTTGTCAAGCGTAGGATCATTAAGATTACCTTTAAACCTCATCTCACTGTAGAATTCTCTAGCCTTGACCAATAATCCACATTTAGCTAACCCTTCCACCAAAACACAAACTTTTCTCATATGATTAAGAATTTCAAAAGCTCCTTCTAAACTTGCACCAGTAAGAAATGCATGGTATGTGTCAATAGTTGGACTGACATTGTCCTCTACCATCATAGCCAGAACCATTCTCGCATCCTCTTGTTTTGTTGCTCCACAAAGAGGGTTTATGATGTTGTTGTACGTTGTAGAATCAGGATTTATACCAGCTTCTTTCATCTTATTTAGAATAGCAAGAGATTCCTTCAAGCAGTTCTCAGAAGCTAGAATATATGCCAAAGAATTATATACCTCAATGCCAGGTTGAAAACCCCTTTTCGCCTTCATTTCGTCATAGAGTCTGAGCGAGTCAAATAGATTTCCAACTTTTGAGAAACAAGAAATCAAGTGTGTGTAAGACGTCCCATCAGGCAAAATACAGCATTTTGACATCTCTCTCCATACCCTCTTGGCTTCAACTATATCAACAACTATATGACACCATCCACTAAGCTATTTGACTCGCTCAGACCTGTCTCTTATACACTGGGAAGAGCTTTTTGTTGGTATACATAAATTCTTCAGCCTCTTCAATGTTTCCATGTGTACAAAGAATATTCAGAAATGTGAAGAATGCTTCTTGATCAGGCGACAAGCAGAACTTCTCCATAATTTCGAAAGTTTTCATAGCCTTGTCAACATGATTTGCGGCTGCATATCTGGTGAGTTTTATTGCAAGAAGGAAAAAGGATTACGAAATTAAACCAGTAATTCTGATGTCAAGTAAAAACCAACAACAAGTAGTTTTGTTAGACTAACAGCAGCTTCAGCCTATGCTCACTTGATTTGAATTCTGTTAGTATTATACTATCTGTACACATAAATATCAATTCTGATAATTTACCAATTGGACTGAAATATTGTCTCTTATACACATCTCAGATAAAGGTACCTAAATCTGAGCAAATAATAAACAGCCATCATCCAATTGTCATGTCTCCATAAACTAAATAGGAAGCAAAGTCCTACATACTTGTTGATCAAATTACCATATGGAAAAACTTAGTAAGTGCAGAGGCAGTCTAGGATGATCACGAGTATTTGTTCCTACCGACTAGTAGAATGAATGCCACAAAATATGACATCGAGAAGCAATATCTTTTAGATTACAAAACTCAATTATGTCTATTCCATTGAATTATGAAGGATTAAGCACATGTAATCTCTTCTAAATACTACGATATGGCATGCATCACAAAAGTCACAAATTGCGCATATAATCACAACAACAGCTCTGTGGCTACCTGTCAATCATGATGAGCAATGCTTGTTTAGTATCCACTGAGTTTTTACGCAGTTCATGAATCAAGGTCCAAGCAGTACCAAACTTTTTATGGTTCCCAAGAACCCAAATCACCAAACACCAAACCTTTTCATCAATACAATCCCAAACTCGATGATTTAAATACCAAGTAATGCCAACCTTCCATTCTTCCCTAAATGTACAGAACTAATCCTGCAAATATAAACAACAATCTCTTATTTGGTATTAAACTACACTTCTCCTTCATCAAGAAAATCGCAGGGACTATCATCTCCAGAATCAAAGTTCTTAGCTTTTTGGATCAATTCACTCAATTCTCCGAGACCCAGTTGAGCATTTCAATGTCATCAGTTTCTCGTAAACATGCGTGGGAGTCGATAATATCATAGAGAAGTAGCTTTTCAGAATGTGTATAAGAGACAGCGTTAGAAGAATCCACAGAGCAAATCCCACAGACTGGGGTGATATGGATTGATAAGTGTTCGACGAAATGATGAAAACCGAAACGATTGGACGGATATGGATTGAAATATAAAAGGGTTTGATGAGCTAACGGTTTCAGGAATTAAACAACGTAAATGTGACAATCTGAAAAAAGATTTGCTCTGTGGATTCTTCTAACGTGGCTCAGAAATGCCATCATTTTTCAGAACTAACAGTAATTGCAAGGACAAATTGCCCTGGTTTTTTCAGCATTTTGGCAGCGATCATTAGTCAAACTCGACCTTCACAATTGGTTTTTTCAGCCCACACAACGTAGGTCCGTATCTAGCGTTCCATAGGTCCCCTCGGCAGCTATTCATCGCTACAGATTATTTTTCTTGCACACTTTTGCGAGTTATTATTCGCTATGATTAGGGGAGTTACCTTTAAACCTCATCTCACTGTATTCAACTTGAAAATCCACATCAACCTTTAAAAACAGTGGGTCAAATTTGAATCGGATTACTTAGCTCGGATTTCCATCTTAAAGCTTTTCAGGTTGCTTCATAGAATGAAATTGAAGAAAGGTTCCCTGTCCAAGACCAGCTTTTTAAAATTTCACATCTCAACTCACCAGAATAAATCAATGTGTCAAAGTTGGACTGACATTTCCTCTAATTATAGCCAGAACCATTTTTTTGTTTTGTTGCTCCACAAAGAGGGTTTATTTTTTGTACCTAATTTATACCAGCTTATTTTTCTTTTTAGAATAGCAAGAGATTTTCAAGCAGTTCTCAGAAGCTATACTGTGCCAAAGAATTATTTCAATGCCAGGTTGAAAACCCCTTTTCTTTATTAGTTGAGCGAGTAGATTTCCAACTTCTTGTTTCTCAAAAGTTAATCTATTTGGGTTAGGTTTAGATTGCTATATTAATTGGATTGAGTTTTAATTTTTTAACTCCAAAACCCGAAAACTAAAATTTGAAAATCCGCTAAGCCAGTAATTCTGATGTCAAGTAAAAACCAAAACAAGTAGTTTTGTTAGACTAACAGCAGCTTCAGCCTATGCTCACTTGATTTGAATTCTGTTAGTATTATACTATCTGTACACATAAATATCAATTCTGATAATTTACCAAAATTTGATACATAAGTTTTCCTCATTGTTGCAATTTTTATGTAAATATCTTTTAAACAAAAAATACTAATAAGAGTAGTTTTTTCAAATAATTCTGAAATCCATCAAAATCGTTCATTATAAACTACCCCTACATATAAAGCACAGTGTCAACCAAAGGCAACACGTGCCGCCACATCCTCCATTAGCTTTCCTCAAAGCTTTTTCTTTCCTTTTGTAGGGTTTATGCTTAAAATCAAGAAACCAAAAACACACTCATTCATCCACCAGGGTTTAAGGTTTCTTTTCAGGCCAAAAGATCTATTTGATAGAAAAAACAGGAGAAAAATACAAAAAGGGAGCTTTTCAGAACTTCGAAAATGGCATTTTAGTGAAATTGATAAGTGTTCGACGAAATGCCTCACCAATGGAAGCAAGAAGATAGGAGGATATGGATTGAGGAAATGGTTTGATGGTTTTCAGAATTGGGCCAAAAGATTGTGGGATCATTAAGAATCTATACAGTGGGGAAAAGAAGCATGTATTTGCAGGCAAATGGCTAGCATTATTGGTGTCAAACTCGACCTTCACAATGGTGTTCAGCCCACACAATAGCTTAATTGGGGCTCAGTTTATAAAGATTACATTTTTATTGTCTAATGGGATATTATGTGATGATTTCTTACTTTTTGGGATGTTTTGGTTCTTTATTTTGTTAAGAAAAGTTGGTTTTATCTGTCAGCTAGTCTTGGATTGTTGGGGACTCAATTTAGAAAGATTGCATTTTTATTTTCTAATGGATTGGATGTATTTTGGTTCTTGATTTTATTAATTAATGTTGGTTTATCTTCCTGCTAGTCTTGGATTATTGGGTTGTTGTTTGTAACTTTGTTTTGTTAAACAGTTAGCTTAAGATTACAGTAGAGGGCCGGAGGACAGGGGCGGACACAGAGGTTAGAACTTGGGGGCAATTTTTGAGCAGATGTATATTTGTTATAGGGATAAAAAATTAAAATATTTTAAACAAATATTAATATTAACATATTATTACTATTAAACTTGAAATTTCCAAATGCAATAAAAATTAAAGGACGAGACTGTAATTTATTAGAGGACAAAATCCTCCAAAAATTTCACGTGGTGGAATGCCGCCACATCTGGTATTGATAGAAAAAACAGGAGAAAAATACAAAAAGGGATCAGAAGAAAATGGCAAGTGAAACCAACAAAACCAATGGAAGCAAGAAGATAGGAGGAGGAGGAGGAAATGGTGGGTTCAGAGCCAAATTGGATCATTACCTATACAGTGGGGAAAAGAAGCATGTATTGTGTATCACTGTCTGCTCTATGGGGGCTCAGTTTATAAAGATTACATTTTTATTGTCTAATGGGATATTATGTGATGATTTCTTACTTTTTGGGATGTGTTTTGGTTCTTTATTTTGTTAAGAAAAGTTGGTTTTATCTAGTCTTGGATTGTATCAATTTAGAAAGATTGCATATCTAATGGATTGGATGTATTTTGGTTCTTGATTTTATTAATTAATGTATCTTCCTGCTAGTCTTGGATTATTGGGTTGTTGTTTGTAACTTTGTTTTGTTAAACAGTTATTCCTAACAAAATGTGATTTTTCACTTATATTGTATCAATGTATCAGTTATCTTGTGATTGATTCCTATCTGTGTTTTGAGCTATCCTTGTAACAAAAACAGTAGGGAAAGTCTATGAGCAACAAGGAGATGCCAAGAAATGGGGAGTTTGGTAACATCTTTTAGAGAAACGACTAAGGAATTTCATGGGATCTGCTTACATTACTTGATTCAGGCTAGTAGGAAACAGCTATTTCTACGAAATTTAGTTCAAAGTTTTGTATGGTCCAGTTAGGATTGTGCCAAAAAAGGTGGGGAGTCTGGTAACATCTTTTAGAAAAATGACTAAGGAATTTCATGGGATCTGCTTACATTCTTGATTCAGGCTAGTAGGAGAAGCTATTTCTACGAAATTTAGTTCAATGTTTTGAATAGTCCAGTTAGGATTGTGCTTGCAATGTTATGGCTTATTGCACTCTTGTGATTGTGAATTTGTGATGTGTAATCGCCAAACCCCCAAAGGAATGAGAGAAGAACCGGGTGGGTTATCCAGCTGTCTCTTATAGGAATTTAGAGCTGTTTGGCTTTGTGTTGTTTAGACCATGGTGAACTATTATCCCTTTTCACTTGATTAGGAATTTAAATCTGTTTTGCTCTGTGTTGTTTAAGACCATGGGGAACTATTATCCATTTCCACTTGACTAGGAATTTAAAGCTGTTTTGCTCTAAGTGTTGTTTAAGACCATGAAGAGAAGTCTAAGACAAGTCTTAGACTTAGTTTGCGAGTTTAGGAGAGAAAAGAAAGGAAAAGAAAGATTAAGTTAGGAAAGAAAAGAAGGGAAGAGGAAGGCTTGTAATATCCTTTCATGTTGTTTAGGAGTTTGGGGAGGAAAAGAAATAAATTTACAAGGTTATCCTTTTAGCTAATATTTTCATATGTATTTAGTGGGCAAACTTGGCATTACAAAGGTTTAAAGAACAAATCTAGCTTTCCTTCCATTTCTCTCCACATTTGGAGAGAAAACTTTTTAACTTTGTTACCCTGTAAATCTCTTCTTTTCTTCCCAAACAAAAGAAAACATCACACTTTCCCTTCTTTTCTCTTCTATTCTTTCCAAATCCCAGATCCCAAACTAAGCCTTAAAGAGCTACTATTTGTTGTTGATGGACTATCATTTTCTGTAAAGTCATCAACCTGGATAGGTTATATAAAACTATGACATGAAGGATATAAATCCATAGAGTAGATATTGTGATCTGTAAGATCAGAACGTTGTGGGGCTAGTGAAGAATAGGATCAGGATCTGGTTATCATGGGTAGGAAATTATTTTTTTTTCAAGCTAAATGGCCACTAAGACATGCATGATGTTTGTGGAAATGTGTGGTCTGGGAACCACTTCCCTCTCTATTTGCATCAGACGTTAAGAGAATAGGTAGGAAGGTTAGCTACTTATTGAAGGTAAGTGACTGAATAAAATGAATAATGAGGGCACTACATAAAAGAGGAAATAATCAAATAAGGCATTGCACTTTTTGGACGTCAGCAAGTTTTAATAATTTTGAAAACACATGCACTGATAATAAAGATTGTTGTGAGTGTGAAAATTTTAATTACAGATTTATAATTTTCTAGCATCAAACCTGTTCCTGTGCACCCCAGTGGTTGTAGAACTCTTTCGGTTGTTTGTTCAAGTATATAAGTTTGACTCTGTTGACCTAATCCTGACAATTTTTTGTCCTTTGGTTGCTTCACAGGCTCAAAGCATCAATCTCACCAGGATTACATGGAAAGAGCTGATAAAGCTCGAAGTGAAAGACTTTCGAAAGGTTAATCCACAGCTTCAACGTTTTAGTGTGGGGAAGAGCTACCTCTATAAATGTTTCGTGATGGTTGCCTTTATACTTTAGGGTTTTTCCTTTTTATCACTTGAAAGTGGTGGAAACTTCATTAGTATAGTAATTCTATTTCGAGATGTTATGCAGCTGAACCCTTGTTTTGTGTCAACTGTGAAGGCAGGCGATTTCTTTTACATTAAACCGTCAGGTTCAAGAACAAGTTTGCAATTTCATGAAAATTGGAAAGATACTTTGCAATAGCTTAATGAATACATGTGGCTTGTCTTGGCATTAGAGGTAGTGAATCAAAATTGCCAGATTTATGGAGTCAATTGATGGGGCTTATATGAAAAATTCGTACATAAACTCGGTTTACGATAGGTGAGATGAATCTTTTAATTCAATATATTCATTCACTTCACTCTAAAGAAATTTATTTTTAATGAGTTAGAGTGATATAAATGAATATGGACTAAGAGATCCATCTCACCTACTGTGGATCAAATTTATGTAAGAATTTTTCAGCTTATATCATCATAATTTTTTTATCATCGCTCACTGATTCCATGATCCATAGTAAAATGATCCAAAAGTTAAAAGTCTGGAGCAAGAACAATCAAAGAATTAAGGCAGTTTGTTTCTTTTCTATATTTCTTGGTTCTTTTAAGAAACGCTACGAAATTCTTACCAAAAATTGATACTAAAGATTCCATGATTACCATTCATCTGAAATTCTGTTACAGAGGCATTAGCCTTTTGTACTTGAAAAACCACATAAATGAACAGAATATTACAGCTCCACATACTCCTGTAATTATGAGGACCCACTTGAACGCATTTGGATCATGGAACATTGGTATTTCAAGATTCATACCAAATATTCCAGCTACCACGCCGAAGATGGCAACAATCAAATGTTGCAGTTGTAAGTAATAACTCAAATTGTATAAGCTGGTTTCGGACGTTATCCTGTAGAAAGAGATTCAAATAATGTTCAAAGTTGCTTATTGTGCTTGAAAGAAATAAATTGCAAAAATAGAAGATTTCGGACCGAAACGAGTCATGTGAACAAACAATGAACTCCTTTTCTTAGCGCAACGCAAAACCCCCCTCCCCAAAAAAGAAAAAAATAATAATAAAGAAAACTTTAACTAGCAACCCTGCACAAGTATGCCAATTAAAGCCTAGACTTACCCCACTGTCTATATGCTTACTATGAATTCACAGAGAATTGTGATGGAGCGTTCATACCTTCACTCAAGTTATACAAATTCGAATTCCAAATGTTGGCTAATGGTGCAGAACATCATTGACTAGAAAGCATTGTAATGGGTTATATGGATTGAGACTCTTTGGGTTTTAGTTAGAGGCAAATACTACAAGTTTACAAAAAATTCAACTGATTAAAGAAATGGTTTATGACCATAACCCTTGAAAACTACAATGATTTACAATGAACTTTTAGTTTCCAGTCAAATAAATCAGAATCGTTGCAAAGACAATTAGGCATGTGACTGTAGCAAAGATGAGTTGTGGTGTGTTCGAAGAATTACATTGTGCATTTAAAACTAAATTATTTGATTTCAATTTTAAGAACTAAAACAAATTGTTATGGTGGCTTTGGGACACATTCAGCAATTTGTTCAAAATTTTACCTTAATGACTAAAGATGAATCCTACTTTATAGTACAGGTATCATAAGAGTTCATAAAAGGTATATACCACATAAAAGCATTATGACCTACTAAGAGTCAATATGTGTATTATCCAATGCAAAGTTCATATAGGTTCTATGTAAATCCAACATCCACAGATATCTGTCTGGCAGCTATAGCTAGAAAACAGTGTATTCATGTCTTTGCTAGACAAGGGGACACATACCAGCTGAATGTTAATGAAATCTTCCGTATCATCAATACTGACATAGTTACTCCTTCAGCTGAAAGACAGAGAAAGTGGTTTATCAACTTTTTTTGCCTTAAACCAAGATGTATGAACAAGTCAGCATAGGAATTTATGACAACAGAATATACCGATGTCAACTTGTTAAGAGTGTTGTCAATAACAACAAAGTAAGCTTCCAACAACATTTCCAGCTCTTCTATACTCCCAGTTGCATTTTCTGAACTCCTGACACTCTCATGTCTGCTCCTTGCAATGCTTAAACTTTTTTCCAGCTTTCCGGACTCGGGAGGTGAAGCAGCGGGCGAGACTGGAGCAGAAATAGATTGTGTACCATCATTTGATCGATGTCCAATAAGAGATTGATCACCGTAGAAAGATGATTCCATTCGTCTTTTCTTCTCGGTAAGGTACAACTCAGCCATATCTCCATCATCATCCATTAGCTGCTCTATCTCATCCCTAACCTAGATGAATAATGGTATAAACACGAGATAGACAAAATATCAGAAATGGGAAGCTTGTGTTTGTGAACTTTGAACAAGATGGGAAGACTATAATAAGCACTATACCTTCTGAACTCTCCTGGTCAAAGCAACAAGTCGGCTTTTCAATCGACGAACACGTTCCAAATTTAAGGTACTAATCTTTGATGTAAGCTCGTCCAACAGTGGGTAAGCTTCAATCTCTAATTCTGCTGCCTGAGTACAACAAAAGATTTCCGAACAGCAGATTACTACCCAATAATTTCTAGAGTAGACATGAATAAAATATTTTAACACTCTTAATTAGGACCTCATTCATTTCACATTTCCATCAAAATCCTACCACTAATAATTGCAGATATAGTTTAACCATTTTGTGGTTGTTTCTCTTACACACCTGAGAATCCAAGAAAGTGCAAGCAGCCTCCAAAGCAACTTCAAGAGCCCAAAACTCAAAGGGCAAATAATCTGGTGATGTATTCCCAAACATATTGTCAAAATTCCTTCCCCTTCTGTTCAGATCACCACCTTCTGACTGCCAAACCGTCACCAACCCCAGCAGCTTGCAGCCGCCTTTGCAGCTCCACCACATACTGCAGTACATAATTATCAAGAGAATTCAAAAGCAGCACCTCATCTGCAGTTATAATACATCGAATTTGCTCAAGGTTTACAACTATGGCCTTCTCTCTTCCAAGAATTGTGGAAGGGTAAACAAATAATGGATCTAACAGGCGCAAATCACGGGCAGGAAGATCACAACGACGCATCATACTGAACTTGTCAACCTCAATAACTTGTGAATTCCCAGATGAGTCAACGCTAATCCATGACCGGAGGCCTTGTCCACGCTTTTTGAGGCCTAGAACATCAACACCTTGAAATGGACGTCCAGACGCAGATGGCCTATAAGATAGATCTCTAACATTTGCTGCTGATGCAGGTCTGGGTGGTAACAGGCGTTCTTTAAGGTCAGCCATTTAGTGCTTCTAAATCTAAAATTGGGAAGTAGAAAAAGAAGTAAAAATATGACACTGCAAAATTAATCATCCTGATAGTTGAATATACACACACATCACAGCGTACAAACTTCCACACATATAACAAGTTAAAGTACTTGTGCACTTATTAGGCACAATAGGATCATTTGCTCATACATACTTAATTCTTCTGCAAAAATCCTTACTTTTCAAACTTTGCTCATTACTGGAGCTGACTTTAAGTAAAAAGTAAAATGACATAACATCATGTCTGGAACTAGGAAATGACACATAAAAGAACGGTTATGAGAAAACCATTTCTATGTGTTCAGTTTTCCATGGAATAAACAACACATTCCAAAGGACAGACTGAATATTAATACTACTAAAATGCAGACATCAATCACAAAACTTTTGAACCCCAATTTTATTTTAGTAAAAGGAAAAAGCCTAGGATATGAGTTCCATTCTTTTTTTCCCCTTTCTTTGACAGGACCACTAGACCAGGATCCCCATAAGACATCATCTATTCAACAACAAAACAATTAAATAACTTCCAACATATATCCCTCAAGAAAGGGATATCTCATTAGCCTGTAATATTCTTTCCGATATCCTGTACAACTCATTCATTAAGCAATCAGAACAACTCAGTTTTCCATGTGACACCAAGGACTTCAAATTCAAAGCACCATATCTCCACCACCCATGATGGTCCCAAAAACCCCATTTTCTATCCTTAAAAAATAACAAGTAAAAATCCGAAAAAACCCAAAAAAAAGAAACTCAACTCTTCCAAAATAACAGCTCCCCCCACACCCCCCTTCAAGCCACCCAAAAAAAAAAAAAAAAGACCCTCACGCAACTGAATTGAGGGAAAATAATAGCAATGGAATTGGGAAAATTGAACCCAGTTGCTGAAAAGGGCAATTAAAAAAAGCAATTAAATTGAATCGAAGTAAGGAATTTTGCGGAAATTTACATACCTCCAGAAGAAGAGGAAGAAGCTAGGTTTTCGGTATTTTCCCCCCAATTGGCGCGTGGTTGCTGCCTCCACTGTAATATTCAGACTAGTAAAAAAAAAAAATTGAGAGTATGTTTGGAATGAGGATTGAGGACTTCTTTGCGTGGCTTAGATTCTGTGAATCATCCCAGTCATAAAGTAAAGCATAACTGAATTGACAACTTCCAACTAACACTCAAAAGTCAAAAGGTGAGTCTCGGCCTACCTGTAAGTCTCGCCTACCTGTAGCTGTGGTAGCGGCTTAAATCACATATAATTTTTTTTATATATATTGTTTTGTTTAATTTACTAGAGTTTATAAATGAAATTAAAAATTATTTCTTTTTAAATTTTTCTCAAAGTCATATCAGTTAGACCGTTTCATTTATAATCATTTTGAGATGAATTGAATTAAATTGTATAAAATAAATAACATCATGTAATTAAAATTTCATAATATTTAATTTTAATTACAAAATATACTTAAATATTTTTTAATTATAAATTGGTAAAATTACAATTATATTATTTTATTTTATTTTTTACCATATTATTTAACAATATAATGGTCAAAATTATATTGGATCTTCAATTATTCTAGCCTACTAGTAGTATTATTAGTAATTTTCTTTTGTATAAGGTGATTTTTGGTTGTTAAGTATAAGTAATAGTGGCTCCGTTTATATAGCTAATAATAGTCATTATTTGACAATTATTATTTGATCAAAATAATTGATGTTATTTGCATAACCAATAATGGAGTATTATTTGGTGAATAATATTTGTCTTTTATCTTTTGACTTTAGTGATTTTTGAAAATAATGTTAACTTTTGTAAAAATAGAATAATTGTTTGGATACAAAATAATATTTTGAAATAACCATTTAAATTGAAAATAAAGAATACCTATTGTTTGCTGGACCCATTTAAAAATAAAAATAATTGCACAACTAATTAAATAACTATGGATGATTTTTTGTTTAATTCCTTTATTGATTTTCCTATTTATGGTGGTTGAATTTTTATTTTTTATTACATTTTGAGTAATTCAGCTTGCCAAACAAGTTATATATTTCGAATCACGATTGTCAAACGCTTCCACTATTCATCTATTAAATTTGTCTGTTATTTTAATATCATACTGTACTTGAAAACGGAGTATCGATCTTTAAAATATATTCCAAAAAAATGACATTGTTTGACATTTCTAAATTAAATTTAAGCCTACAAAATATAGCATTATAATTTGTGAGCAATTAGAGATAGGCCTGTAAATAAATCGTGTTTAAACCCGTTTCATGAATCATTTATTTGGGTCTAGATCAATGTGTAAATCCGATTACCAGGATTCGATTTGAATTTGTTTAATTATTGTATAATAAACCAATTGGATATGGATCTAGTTGTTTTGATCACATTATATATATATATATATATATATATATATATATATATTTATTTATTTATTTCCAATATAATTTTTGCTTAATATAAAATACATGTATGAATATGAATATGAATATAAATATGAATTAAATCTTCCTTTTTTACAATTAAAAAAATTTGTATAAAAATTTGAAGTTTTTATATATAAATTTTCAAATTTATAATAAAATAATATCAAGATTTGAATCTGATAAGATCCGACGAATTCGAATATGAATCTCCTTTTATGATTTAGAAAAAATCTAAATTCGGATCTGAATCCGATAATATTAAATGGATTTAGGTATGGATCTACAAGATTTTGCTGGATCTGATCCGTTTACATGCCTAATTGGAGCCCCACTTCAATTATTACCAAATGTTTAAAAACAACAATGCAATAGGCTTGTCCATAGGTCGGGTCTAAACCCGTACCCGACCCGATCTGAATCCATTTATCTGGGTCTGAATTTATGACAAATTCCAATTACCTAAATCCGATCCGGACCCATTTAGCTATTATAATAAATGGGTCGGATCTAGATCTGGATCTTGGTGTTACTACCCGATTAAGATCCGGATCCGATTAAACTATTTAATATATAATAAATTATTATATATTAGTATTATTTTATATATATATATATATATATATTGTGTAAATTGCCCATATAATTTATATTTAATATACTTGAATACATGCATATATATTAATTATGAACTAAATAGCTTTTATAATTAAAAAAGAAAAGAGAAAATTCAATAAATTGTAATAGTTCTATATATAATTTTTAAAAGTTATAAAAAAGTATTAAGACCCGGATCCGGATCCAAATCCGACAAGACCTGATGTATCAGGATATGGATCTACTTTTGTAGACTCGTCAAATATCTAGATTGGAGTATATTAATCAGATCTAGATCTGGATATGCTAGATCCGACCCATTTACAGGCCTACAATGTAAATAGAAAAGTGACAATTGTAAATATTGTTCACTTAACCTTATCACACTGCATTTGATGAAAACACGTTGCTTTAAATTATTTATGTAATTAGTAATTGAATATTTTTTAAAATATAAATAATGAATATGATATGAATAGTGCAAATAATGAATTGTGTGAATAATGAATAAGACAAAACATGAATAGTGCAAAATATTATTTGGAAAAAATGCTTTGTTGACCAAATAGAAATTAAATTGTTGACCAAATATTATTTGGCAAATAATACCTATTATTTGCTATCCAAACAAGCCCATTATTGTTTGGTTTGCTATTTGATAAATAATATTTGATACTATTCATATTTTGTCCTATTCATTATTCATCTTATCTATTATTTGGCAAATTATGTACTATTCATCATACTCTACTTCGTAATTAGTACGTAATCGCGTAACAGAAATTGAATTAAAAATTATACAGTCGCGTTCAGGTTTTTTAGTATGAGTTCGGCTAGCTGAAATAACACATCTTCCAAAATAAATTTTGAAACGAAGTGAAATTAACTGATTATCGATTTGGATATCCGATCCTATCAACAATCCAAAATCATCTTCCGAACAATTGACAAAATCTCTGCATTAAAGCTTCTCCTTCACTTTTCAAACTTAACCTGCAACTTCAAATATTCATACGCTAAACAATACAGCACCTATCAAATCCTCATCTATTTTGGTCGAAAAGAAGTTTATCTTCCAATGGATATATTTCAAGGGAATTCTCTCTAATTTTGGCTATTAATTTGGACTTCAACTGTGAAATTTTGCATCAACAAGGTACCTTCTGATGTGTATCTTTGTCTTTCTTTTTGAGTTTAAATTCCTTTCAATATTAAAAATTTCTTATTATATCTGCTATATTTATGTGTCTATTGCTCAAATTCTTTGGTTTTTTGGGTATTTTTTTGCCGATTCATGAGATTGTTGGTTGTTTTTATTGGATTAGCTACACATTTTTTTACCATTTTTGCACATTGTAGTTAGGGTTTTGCAATTTAACCCACAACTATTCTAAACTTTGTAAATTTCTTCAAATTTGAACGCCAAAATTGTTCAATTTGCAATGATGAGCCCTATTTTCTGTTGATTAAAATGTTTTTTTATTGTCTATATTTTGTGTTTTATTTAGGAGGACATTTTTTAACTCAATTTGTTGGATGTGTGTTAAGTTTGTTATTGGCATTACATTAAAAATGATTGTGAAAGGTTTTGGTATATTGTTTAATGGCAATAATTGAATAAATATCGCTTGTGCATGATAATTCACCAGTTAAAGTAAATTACATAAATGCCCAATAAATAAATTTAATGTTGTATTATATTTATTTGTTATAACTTGATATTTATGTGATGAAGAGTTTGGAGAAAATAAAAAATAAGAATCGATAAAAATATTATAGAATCCTCAAATATTTATTTATTTATTTATTTTTAAGTTCATGTGACAAAAAAATTAGTAATTTTGGAGAAAAGAAAGAATTGAAATTGGTAAAATTATTATAGAATCATCATATATTTATTTATTTGTAAGTTACAATTTTCAGCTATGAATTAGATAGCCAAACAAAAGATAATTCATTAGTGTCATAACTATACCTGACTAACATTTCTAATACATATTACATACAAGTCTTCAATCTCAACGGAAATTGAACAACCTTTTGCTACATTTTATATATACTCGTCAAATGGGAGCAAGTTTTGCCCCTTGGATATACCATGTGGCTCTAATGAGTACACTAGTTCAATTGTGTACTTCAACAATCAATGTCATAGCCAATCCTTATTGCACAACTTATTGTCCTTACCTAGAATAACAATATAACACCATCATGCATGAAGAATAACAACCAAATATATTTTAATGCAAACTTGTACATAAATAAAAATATAATTTCTATAAAATGTCTAATTAAGTTTGAGATTAATCCAAAAAGGAAAATTAGAACACAAGCCTAAAATTTCTAAATGCTTGAACCTCCATGAAAGCCACAACTTAGTAGCACAAATACAACCCAAACAATATGTGCTAAATCTGTCTCTTCTCTGGTCGTTAAGGAATGTATGTGATTACTTTTCTGTCCTTTTGTAAGAATCTGTGCAACAGAAACAAAAAGCTAGCTCTTACTATGAAAACATCAATTAAAATTTCGATAAATTTAACAAAAGAACACATTCAATAGTCAACAAATGAGACTCTCCCTTGTACAAGAGAAACAAAATTGAAAAGTAATTTTGGAAGTTTTTCAAATAATATATTTTTTTCACTTTTACGTAGCTAATCATAATGGCTACATGTCAAAATTTATTTCTTCCAAACAGCAACCTTACACAAATGGTTACATGTCACTCATTTAAATCTAAGTTATGAGAACTCCCACTTTAAAATTAATTAAGCTTTAAATCTAAGTTATAAGAACTCCCACTTTAAAATAAATTAAGCATTGTAGTATACTTTTCTGTTTCCATTTCAAATAAATGAGACAAGAAAATAAATGAGACAAGAAAGTGATGAATTAAAAGCGCACAATTGCCAACATAAAGTTTAATAAAAAAAGGAAATATATGATCAAAATTGGAGCACTTAGAAAGATGAAATTGCAATCATCTATTAGTGACGAGAAACAGTTCCCAATCTACAAGTTAAAATACAAAGTGATCGTTGATTCATGTTTAGAAATACAAATGTTTCAATTAAGGACAAATAAGTAGGACCTATAGGTGAAGTAAAAAAATTTAATAGTACTTAACTGAAACTTCTTGTTCCTATTACACCCTTCCAAATTTGGAACTTCAAAAAAATATCGTCGAAATCAGTACACAATTTGGACTCCACTCGCAAAATATTTGCTATTACTATTTTACCAAACTGCATTTAACAAGCATTTTTTTCCCCTTGAAATGTTTAATAACCTCGAACATTGTTAACCTTAAATGTAAAAAAGGCACTTCGTCATATTAGCCATGATGATTAATTTATTAAACCTAGCTATACTGTAATACAAAAAAGCAGATTATTTTGAACCTGACACTGTTACAGTAGATATTCATAGTTTATTTAAGTTGAGTATATCTAGATATAAGGTACAAATTATTTTGAGAAATACATCCTATAAAAGAATTAGGTTCTAACCAACTTCATTACAAATTTGGCAGATAAACATTATATCATGATGTCTGATGAAAATTAGATGACAATGTAAACATTCAAAAACTTCATTCAAACCAAAATCGCAAACAATAGACAATCAAGATTCATCATCCATATAATTAAAGTTAACTTTATAAATGTACTAGTTTTGAATCACGCATTGTTAGATTAATTATAACTACTCATTTATATAAGTTTTTAAATAGTAGGACCTACCATAAGTATCAACACAAATTCATTATTCTTGATCAAACCAAATGAAATGACATAATGAAATATTAATATCTAGTTCCCCAAGTCATCAATATGATATTAACCTTGCAAATTTAGAAGAGTCTATTAACAAGAACAAGAAATATAGTCATTACCGGAAAGTCAGAAAAAGAAAATAAAACAAATTGTAATTATAACATATCAGGATTGCAAAATAATATTCGATAAAATCATAATTTTGATAAACACCATAGCATAACCATTTAGAAAATCATACCAAGTTTATAAACACCATAGCACAACCAAGTAGATAGTCATACCATGTAAAGTCTATTACATTCTGCATAATGCTGAAGAATATCCATGGTCTTCTCAAAGGTAGAATCAATGTGCAAGGCACAGAACACTTGAATGCCTGATGAACTTCTCGGTCTTGAAGCTTCTAGATCATGAAATATCCCCAATACTTTATCATAAACTGCAGATAAACTCTTACACATCCCACCATGCACGTAACTGCAAAATCAATAACATTTTTTTGTCAATCACTTGCAATATTTATAAATGTTAACAAAGGCCCCCCAAAAGTTGTCATTTGTGTAACATAATACACCTAGAGTTGAATCATCATAGATACTGTAATCAGTTGCATTTAGCCTTGACAAGTACCGCCAAATCATCAGCGGGTAGAACCATATATTTTCCTACAATGTCAAGTTAATTCTTCTTACCAAACATGGCTCAACTAATATTAACCAAAGTAGTATCTTTTCAAAAGAAAATCAACATACAACAAATGGCCTAATTAACTGCGTAAATATCCTGTTGGACGAAAATATTTTTTAAAATCAGCCATGTATTGTATTAAAGCAAAAAGAACCAAGTTAGGCCTACGAATAACCACGTCCGAAGCCACCAAAAAATCTTCAATATAAAACTTCCAACAACCTAAATAAAAGAATATACTGTGTAACCATACCTTTGGTTCCTTGATTGAAAGCAAAATTTCTTCAACGTCAGCCATTTCCATGATTCATATTAACCAGGATTCAACATTATATCACCTGAAAAAGTATAACATAACTAAAAACAATCAAATTCATCGAATATGCTAATACACCAAAAATAGGCCATAGATGCTTAATAATGATAAAAGGGAAAAGATCAAATCCTTGTCCATATTATGGAAATGAAGAGATGCAAAAAAAAAAAAAATTTATTATTACAACAACAAAAATCCTCATCCATATAAAGACAAAATCTCAATACCTTTATACTTTGAGTATAATAGAAGGAAAATCTACAAAATGGTTAGTTTAGTTAAATATTTACAAACTTAAACATCAAATCAAGAAGGAAAAGGAAGTCCCCTAAAATTAATCAGCTATAATAAGCTAAGTCTGACACCTAAGATGGTTTTGTACCAACCCTTGGTAGAGTCGAGCTTCCATACATCCGATCCCGATCCCGATCCCGATCCCGATCTCGATCTCATCCTCAAGCCTTACAAGATGAAGAACAAAACATATGACAAAAATAATATATATATATATATAATAATGACTCCAAAAGGATCAACAAAAAATTTAGAGAACTGACATCACGAAAAAAGAATTTAAATGATTTTTCTCAATTTATTTATTTATTTTTTGCCTATTTAGGAGTTCCTAAAGCTTTTATCGGTGCCAAAATCAATGACCAATAAAATTAAAGCTATTCATCATATCTCTAGCCAAAAATGTAAAAAAACTTAAAAACCTCCCATACTTTTGTAAGGATACAACATTACATACATAAAGTTTTAGCCTTTATACATATACTAACAAAGGTAGAATATTTCAGTCTATACCAACAAAAAAAATCCAAACTTTGAAATCAAAACATTGCGTGATTATACAATTATTTATAATAAATTTCCTCTAAAGTACTTAAAAAGTAAGCAAAATTTGAATCAAAAGGTAGTCTTATTCAAAACCCCAATTATGACATCCCTTCTCTCCCACTTCACATCTCAGAATGCACCGTTATTATAGTGATAAACGCATTATAAGAGATGAGTGCATTCGAGAACGCACACAAGTGGTACATGGCTGTCGTCAGCTCATGTCGTAAAGTGTTGAGTTAAGTCCTTTCCATTGTGTAAACAAGATTGGTTAGATTAACCCACGTTACGTAGCAAATTTAAAATACAAAATACATGGGAGAGCGAGCTTACAGCAAATGGGATCAAATCTTTGAGAAACAGACATGCAGAGTACGGAAAAATTTAGAAAAAAATCACATCATTATTTTTTTTTTCAGATCCACCTTTTAAAAACACACACAAATGGCATAATTTCTTGCAACCATTCTAATGAAAATTTTTCTCAGTCAAATCTAAAAAAAAAAAAAAGCATGAAGAAAGCGGGGTGGATTTTGGCCCCAAATAAATGCTGTAGACGGCGAAAAAATTGGACAGCCTTGCCTCTTTATATATAGTATGTTGATGAAATTGGCTTATTCTTAATTTTTATTTATTGTATGATTTTTTGGAAAGATTAAATGTTTTTAACATTTATTCATAGGAATTAACTACAGTTAAATAAATATCACATAAAAGGAAGAGAACAAGTGGTAACTTAGATATATTTATGTTAATGTTTAAATTTTAAATGTTAATTACGAACTGTAACCAGTAAGGAATCTAATGTGTTTTGTAAGTATCGTTCACACTGTGATTTAATATTTCGAACCTCTGAACTTATCAATTCTTGTATACAAATGCAAATATGTTAATGTGTAATCTACAGTCAAAATAATTGAATCGTAATGTCTAATGACTATAGTTTATAATTCTTTATAGTTAAAAAAATGAAAAGCAAAAATAGGCATTCATTATTTGCAATCAAAACGATTATTTCAAAATATTATTTCGTATCCAAACAATTATTTTCTATTATTATTGAAAAAGTTAACATTATGTGTAAAACCATTAAAGTCAAATCTAAATAATATTTACCAAATAATAACTATTATTTGATATCCAAATGAATTCAAATAAAAAAAAATTTGTACTTCGTCCCTTCTATTTTATTTGTCACTTACGTACAGTTTTTAAAAATTAATATTTGACAAATTCACAAAATAATATTCAATCCTTAAAAAAATAAAAAACAATCTTTTATGATTATCCTTCAATTCAATTCAAATTATATTATTACTGTCATTTTATTATTTTTATCTCGTGTCACAAAATAGATTCTTATATGGTTCATGATCACATTTGTAGATCTTGTGGTCTAATTAAGAGTCAAATATATTAAATTGAGAAATTCTATAGTCCATTTTAGGAAATCATTTTCCTGACTTTAAAATGTTGTACAGTATAAGCTTTTAAAATATATGATATTGTACTATACAAGTATTTAAAGTACAAAAAAATAATTTCTTAAAAGAAATTGTAGAAATTTTCCTATTTAATAATGTACGTAATGTAAGAAGGTTGTTAGGTTGTGTCTCTCCTTTTAAAGACAAATCCACAAACATGATTTTAGACCGGGTCTATACTAAAATTTTACATGTCACAACCACATTTTTTTTGGAGGGATCTAAAATTCAATTTGTTTTTCTTTGTATTCGGAAGTATGTAGAATATTGTTTCTTATGAGATTTGAATTATGCTAATAGATAGGGGTGTTCATTCTGACCTGCTCATTCGAAAAATTCGTTGAATCGATTTGATCCGAACCGAAAAAAGAGGGTATCGAAACCTCATTCTAAAAGCGGGTCGGATAGAGGGTTGGGTCACTCAAGTTGAGAGTCGGGTAGAGGGTCACATTTCTGTGACCCGCCGGGTACCCGACCCGGTCCGTTTCAAGGGTAATTTTATAAATTTGATTAATAAGATTTCATTAGAAGTAAATATTTAATAGGTTTATTGGTGGCCTTTTATCTCTTCTTTTTCAATTCCTTGTATTTTCTCTTCCTTTTCTGCCTCAATCATCTCTTCCCTTCTTCTCTCACATCCTCATTTTTCACACTCGCGTCTGTTGAAATGTGTTTTGCGATTTAATTATTGTTGCTATTGGCCTGTTGCTACTTTTTAATTTGTTGCTATTAGGATGTAATATTGGGTTGTATTTTGTAACTTAGATTTAATTGTTGTTGACTTAATTGTGAAATTAACTTGCTTAACTATGATTATTTAAATTTTTATGTTTTGTTATTAGTGAGAGTTGGGTATCCGGTCAATCCGACCCTCTTTTGAGAGTACCTAGTAGGTCGGGTACTCGCTTTGTATGGACCGGATAGAGGGTCAGAATTTTCTTGACCCGATTAGTGAAGGTCGGGTACTTTTTTATCTCATGGACCGGATACCCGATACATAAACATCCCTACTAATAGAACTAAATTTAAGGGATTTTGTAGTCCTTTAGGAATAGTTCCTTAATTTAAAAGTAACCGTGTTAGATAAGAGAAAGAATTCTTAACTGCTCACGTGGGTAAGTTAAAAATAAGATAATATTTACCCTTTCACATGCAATTTATTCACCATATATTCAAACGGACAAAAACCAATAGGTTATAAAAATTTTCATCCATATCTCTTCCAACCTTCCCCACTCGTCAAGTATGTATAACTCCTTAATCACGATAAAATAATATATGGAAAATTTTCTCCCATCGACTTGGGGCAGTGGACTTGGAGATGTTTTGGCCTTCACTTGTTCTGCCCTGGCAGAATGAACGGCACAAGGTTAGTTCCTCGGTGTTCGGATCCCTCTGGCCAAATTCGCCATTTTAGTTCCATTTTTGTTAAAAAAAATTGAAAAGAAGAAAACCTGCAAAAAAATTGTTCAATTATATATTACCCTCTCTCCTATGTCCTTTCTCTAGTAATGAAAAAAAACAGCTTGCACCCAGCAATCATAAGATGTTATATGATTAAAGCGTGTGATGTTTGTTGGTTAAATAATTTTGGGCTTGAACAAATTCACCAGTTTAACACAAAATTTTTCCGCATGCTACCTGCTCGACAAAATGCGTTTGAAAAACGAGCATAATGAATTATTTGTCTAATATATTTAACTTGTTTCTGGGCTATGTGTTGTGTAAATATAGTCCATATTAGGGGTGTAAACAAATCAAGCTGCTCGTGAACTAAACGAATCGAGTTTCTCACGAGCAATTCGGGAGCAACTTGGTCAAAATTTCGACTTGAATCCCTAGTGAGGAACTTGGTCAAAATTTCGACTTGATGGAGTCTGTTTGCTCAATTCAATCTCTAATCACTTGACGTGACGAGCTGATCTCAAATATATGTATATTATGCTCGAGTGCTTGCTGGTTTTTTCGAGCACATTTATAAATTTTTTTTTATGTAAAATTATTAAAACATTTATACTTTTTAAAAAAAATTACATATTCACCTCCAAAAAAATCAAACTTTTCAAGTTCGAACTCAAATTCGAATTCGTTTTACTTATTTTTGTGCGAGTTTGAATTCTATCAATTTTTAGCAATTTTTTTCTAGATCGAACTCCATCTCTAATTTCAAAGATCGTTCAAGCTGAAATCTTACAAAAAAATTTTGAATTCGAGCTCGATTAAGGCACTATTCGCGCTTGACTTGACTCGTTTATACCCTTACTCCATATATAAGCCTCCCATAATTCTGTACAAATTTGTAAGGGAACTAGAGCTATTAGATTGAGTGAAAATTGCTTTCAAAGAACATGGTTCATTTGTTCTTATTCTACCATTTTGTTATGATTTTCGGGTTACTTTGACAACAAAATAGGTTCTTTGCAAGAAATGGAGTTGGATCATATAAGTTTTTACTAAAAAATGTGGCCAGAAAATATATCCGGTGGCAATCCATGGCGGCACCACCGCCGGCCAGCCGGTAGCCAACCCTTACAGTCAACCATAAGAAAAAGGGAAAATAATATGTTTTGACTTAAAAACTAATACTATGAGGGCAAGTTCATCTTTTAATAATTGGCAATAGTCATTTTGCTAAGTTAAACTAACAGAATATTGAAAAAAAAAAATAACTTAGAAATTTTACTGCAAAACTAACTAGACCAAAAGGGGGTTTATTGTATTTATCCTTTTAAATTATTGAATACTTGAATCAGGAAATGGCACTAAATAATATCTATACAGTTGAATAATATATCTACTTATTTAGAAAAAAAAATTAGTTTTTGTGATTTTTCCTAATAAATAATTGCTCTTACTTAGTGTTACAAACAAGATGCCAAGTTCAATTTTACTAATTCCAACAGTTCCATTTGGTTAGCCTTATTGTTTTATCAAGAGTGTGGTGTAATCTATTGTATCGTATTTTAAATACTATCATGTAAGTTATGTTACTAATGATTTATACAAATAGTTTTATATAGTAAAATACGGTTGTTTGTTGAACGATTTAATTGTCTATATTTTACAGTAAAACAATAAACAATTACACTTATTTTCGATTAAAATTATAGAATCCCCTTGGAGTAAGATACCCTGACTTTAATGATTAATTATTCGATATAGAAAACAAATCATGACCCTTAAACAATATTAACCTAAAGTCATAATCTAAAACTTACAAGAAACCAGGAAGTCACTCCTTTCTCACTATTTTATCTCTATCTCTTCCACTCCTCCATCCCCGAAACTTATCCGACTTTTTAATTCCTACCGCGTCAATATATGTGTAATTTGATTCTATCTGCATTTTTCTTCCATCCCTTTCCACATCCAACATCATATAGTTTCATTCACTTCCTATTAATAGATCCAATCTTACCAATCTTCATTGGAAATCTTTTAATGGCAGGTATTAATTGCTTGATCAAATCATTCCCATTAATCGTTTATTGTCTCAAAAAACTGAAGCATCTACTAAATTTACTCGAATTTTCTCTTTCATTTTAATTTTTTAGTCTCACTTTTTGGCCTTTTTTTGGCGTTTTTAATTATGTTTAATGATTAACCCGTATCTTTAATTCACTTGGATGTGTTGGAACAACTCATAACAGTATTATTTCTAACATTTTCCTCTGTTCACATCCCTTCTATTAATAGCTACTGTAATTTGTTTTTTCTGTTGGCACGAAGACTTTTTTTTTTTTTAACTGATTGCTTAATCTTATTACCTTTAGTTAGGCTTTATATTGAGATATTCCAAGGACAAAGATCCGTAATTTATCTCATGTTTAATTTTACTTTTTTTTTTATAACATGCATGTAATAGATTGGGTAATTCTTGATTTTGGATATTTTGCCTACCTCAAAGTATTAAATACACTAGAGGAGAATTTTGAGATGCAATTTTTTGTTCATTCATAGGAAGGGTAACATGTCGGGTCACAATGTAGCAAATTTACTAATACTTGGTGTGCGGAATTAGAATGGAAAGTTAAGTTTCCTATTTGGCTTATTGATATAGCTAAACAAGATTGTAGGGGCAGTTCCTCCATTTAACTCCCTTTTAAATTTGATTTATCCAATATATTAATATGTAGCTTGTCAAAAAAAATTTATTATATTACAGCTGTTATTTATTACCGATGTACAAAGAAGTAAAATTTGCCTAATTTTTTACATGCATACCATTAGATGCTAAATTTTTTCTTAGATTGAATTATCCTTCTAGTGACACTTAATGGTTGGCATCTTATGTTTTATTAATCCAATTTGAGTTATTTCACAATGTTTCATAACGAGAATTCTTGAGGCATGTGAAACATATATTGTTACATGTATTTAAAAAAAAAAAAAATTTAGTTTTTGGCTTTTTCCCTAATAAATAATTGTTCTTGATTGGTGCTTCAAACAAGATGTCAAAAACAGTTTTATTATGTATAGCAGTTTTGTTTAATTAGGTTTGTTGTTTCTATCAAGTGAATTTGGTTTAATTTATTGTATTGAATTTACGTACGATGAAGTAAGTTATGCTACTGGTGATTGATACATACGCCGTTATATATTAAAAGTATTGATTAACTGTCTAAATTTTACGGTAAATGATAAATAATTGATTTTATTTCTATAAAATAGTACATATAAATAATCCATTTGTTATTCTCTTGATTATTTGGTTGTGGGTCAAATACAAGCATTAGTTAAGCTTTCTTATTTTATTTGAGTAGTAGTTAGTTAGGATTCTCTTTTTCAATTTAGAATTAGGCTTCTCTATTATTGTGGAATTCGTACCTATTATTTTCATGAGTCTCTTGGACACTTCGAATTTATTGTTTGAGAAGATAACACACTCTTTGTTGACAAAGCATTAGAGTTGTGATTTCCTATAATATTTGCCTACTAAAATGAGATTTTAAATATGTTTGCAACTATCACAATAAGATGGAAAAGAAAAGACTCAAAAGCAATGATGGCAAGAAAACTGAAACAAGAAATGTAAGAATCCATTATTATTATTTTTGGATATTGTATGTAGATGTATTATTAATTTATGTTTTATTTTTATTTAATGAATGTATTACAGAAAAGGATGACATTGTTAACAAAGTGTCATTCAACATTTGATTGCAGGGAACAAAAAATTACAAACCAATGAACATGGAAAAACAATGACCGAAAAGGAAAAGAAGGTAGGTGACTCTTAATTTAGTTAATCTAAAAATTGGAAAGAATTCGTAATTTTATTGCACATTGAATCAATGGAACAATTATATGTGGTGTGTTTTATTATGGTATTACATGTAGAAAAGCAATCAAAACCAAAGCTTGGTGCATGGAGTTGCAAAAGTTATTAAGAAGTTTGACCCAAATCAGAAGGCCACAGTAAGGGAGACTAGTTTAGAAAGTCTTTTGGAACTTAAATGTTTTCACATAAATAGAATATTATGTAGCTGGTTGGCAGATTGTTTTGATTATGTCAATCATTGTTTGGATGTTCATGGACGAAAAATAAGAGTTAGTTTAAAAGATGTTGAGTATATTTTGGGGCTGAAAGCTGACAGAGAGGAGGTAAATGTGAGAAGATTAAAAGACATAAATGATACTCCAGAAGATACAAATGTTGGGTTTTCAGAGATTGGTTCTCTTAGGCAATGAAATGAATCAATTAAGAGAAGATATTGTTTGTACAACAAGTAATGGAACGGAGTTCAAAATGAAATTTGCCTTATACATGCTAACAACTTTACTTTACCCAAGCACAAATTTTGATGTGAGGAGGGGATTTATATCACTTGTAAAGAATGTGGATAGGCTGCAAAAGTTAAATTGGAGGAAGTTAATTTTTTACCATTTGGTCAAAGGCATAGAAAGAAAGATAGAAAATAGCCAAGACAGATTAAGCGGTTGCCTATTCTTTTTGGAGATAATTTTTCTGTTTCTTATTTTCTATTTTTTCTTTTCGTCATGACCTTAAATGACAATCATTTTGTGGATATGATTTTTGTAGTTATTTTATCTTGAGCATATTCGTCTCCAAGGTGAGTGCCCAATAGTAATATCACAGCGTTATGTACCTCACATAGCTGATTAGGAGGAGTCAAAAGTAAAAGAAAGAGTTGAACAACTTAGAAATGAAGGATGCTTTAGTCAGCATGAAGGCATAAGTTTTTACCAGTTGTACCATTTACTTAAGACTTTACAGGTTGATTGTTTCACTTTTCTGTTGGTATTTTTATTCATTTTTCATGATATGTTGTATATGTAGGTGTTATAGTTGATGATGGGACCACTACTATGGAGGATCGGGTAATTTTTATAGAAGAAAGGATAACTAGAATTGAAAGTTCCATGGCAGATATGATTTTGAAATTAAACAGTTTGACCACTTTGGAAATGAAGATGTCGAAGATGATTATTGATTTTAAAGAAGAAATATTTGCTAAGCTTGACAAAAAGTTGGTTTCAAATGATGCGGTCAAAAAAAATGAAGCGACACCTTTAAAATATGAGTTTACATCTGAACAGGAAACTTCAATTAGTAAAGCTTTTTACACTAAATAGCCAACTTCTCCAGCAAGTATGTGCAACCCTTTCGACAAGAATTTGGACAACGATATGGAGTACTTTGGGAAATCATCTCCCATAGGTTGTAATTGCATGTCTATACCAAAAGCTGTAAATATTAATACAAGTCATCTCCAAAAGTCTCTTGATATAGACGATGGATAAGAGAAAATAGTGGTTTCTTAGATGAAAATATTTTTGTAGATTCTGTAGGTGGAAATAAATCCAAGTCAATAAAAAAAGTTAATGATAACTTTCAACCAGAGGTAAAGTCTCCACTTACAAAAGATAGAAAAGACTTTAAAAAGGTATAGGTTTTTTCATATGATATTACATCACCAGAAACACCTTTGGAAAGAGGGAAAAGATAGAGGCATGTGATACATCGTAAATCATGAATTTCTGTAGAGATTCCTGAAGCTATTTCTTCCACCTTTATTTATGGATGGTGTTAAAACCCGATGTGATAGTTTGAAGCCAAACCAACATAAGCACTCACCCAATGTCAATCAACAAAAAAAAAAAAAAAAAAAAAAAAAAGGATAAACAATTACAAAACATTGGCTGACAAGATCAAGGTAAAAAAAGTAACAAAACCTTCAATCTAGGATAATGCCAAGGTATTATTTACAAAGTCTCTATCAATGTCTTGAAAATATATAAATTTGTATGTTTAATGTGAGAAGTAGTGAGTTTCAAATAATATAATTTTGTGTTTAATCAGATTGGAAAAGAACCGCTACATGAGTTTAGCCTTTAAGAACAAAATGTTCTGAACTACATATTCAATATAGAAGGTGACCCCGAGTGAGTTTTTGGTTTTAAATTTTATTCATAAATTTAAATACGATTAGATAAATTTGATTTGTATTTATTTTTGTGTTTGATTTTTTGTAGGGAAGAAATTGTTAATATGTTTGGGAGCATACTATTTGAAGAGAGCTACAATCAGTAAAACCTCTTGATTGGTTAATATCTGATGTATGTTAACAACTATTAATTATAAATTGTTATATTTTGTGAAAATCCATGGGATCTTCTCAGGATTTTTAGGATTTTCGTTTCCACCATTTTTGGAGGAATTATTTCTACTTTGGTGGAGAGTTTTCTAGCGGTAAATTAGGTGTAAATTAGTTCTTAGAATAAAGGGGTTTTTTGGTTGTTACTATCTTCCTCTATTTTTGGATTGTTTGTTTTGAAATCACTGCTATAAAATTGTGTACTTATGGTTCAGAAACTTAATGAGAATTATCAATTCTTTCATTCTCAAAATTTTACATGGCATCAGAGCAGCCTCTGAGCCTTAGAATATTTTTTTTTAATGACCAAATAGAATGGCTAGAGAAAAGATTACTGAGTCCTCATCTAAGGCTTTGTAAAAATCGAAGACGGCCATTAGAGGAAATTTAGAAAGGCTGAAGGTGTTCAAATTCCTATCACCAGTCATAAACTTAATGGGAATAACTACCTCCAATGGTCATAATCAGTCAAGATATTTATGTGTGGGCGCGAAAGAATGAATATCTTACAGAAGAAATCATTCCTCCAAAGGCGGACGATCCGAACAACAGAGCCTGGAATGTGCAAAACAATCTGATAATGTCTTGGTTAAGTTGTGAATTCTATGACTAATGACATTGGTGAAATTTTTCTTCTTTATGACACGACACAAGAGATCTGGGAGGCGGCAAAGAAATTGTATTCCAACAAGAAGAATACCTCAGAAATCTTCAAGATTGAGAGTGTTCTCCATGATCTTCGGTAAGGGAAACTCAAAGTGACTCAATACTATGGCATTCTTACCTGTATTGGTAGCAGCCGGATGTGTTTGAAGAGTATCATTAGGAATGTCCAAATGATGCAAGGATATTCAAGAAGATAGTCAAAAAGAAGAAAATATTCAAGTTTCTTATGCGACTCAATAAGAATCTAGATGAGGTTCAAGGACGAATCCTAGGGATGAAACCATTACCTAGTATTCGAGAAATCTTCTCCAAAGTCCCAAAAAAAAAGGAAGCAGGAAAAAGGTGATGATGTGGGATGTTCCTGCTACTTTGACTGTTGATCAAAGCTCAGCATTAGCTACATGAGGAATCCAACAGCAAGGAAATGACAATCAGACAAAGAAAAAAGGGAGACCATGGTGTGACCATTGCACAAAATCTAGACATTCACGAGACAACTACTGGAAGATCCACGGCAAGCCGACCGACTGGAAACCATCAAAATGAGCTCAAGACAAAGAAAGTCGTGGTAACCATGTCTTAATAGAGGGACCTACTTCATTTGACTCAAGTCCATTCACTGCAGAACAGCTTGAGATACTGCAAAAAATATTTTCACAACAAAACTCAACTCAAAACATAATTGGTATCATATCTATAGCCCAAATCGGTAACCATTCTAGTGCACGCATAGTAAACTATTCAAAATCGTGGATTGTAGATTCTGGTGCCCCAATCATACGACAGGAGATGTTTCATTATTCCATAAGTACAAACCAACCTTGGAAAACTCCACAATAAAAACTGCTGATGGTTCTCTTTCTCAAGTGACTGGAACAGGTTCAATTATTATTTCAAAGGACCTCATCTTAAACTCAGTTTTCTATTGGAGAACATAATTGTGTTGCTAAATTTTTTGCCAATCTATGTGAATTTCAAGATTTGATTTCGGGGAGGATGATCAGCAATGCTAAGGAGAACTCTGGACTTTTCCTTCTTAAGGGTGACGGTTTTCCTAGGGGTCAAACTCATTCTACAATTTGTATCGAGTCCAATAAAAATTCTATTTTTGTTGATAATTCTACTAATGATAGTGCTATTATGCTCTGGCACTATCGTTTAGGACATCCTAATTTCTTGTATCTCCAAAGATTATTTCCATATTTATTTCGAAGTAAAAATCCAAAAATGTTTCAATGTGAAGTGTGTCAATTTTCAAAGCATACCCATGTGCCTTATTGTACCATTCGTTACAAAGCATCAAAAACTTTTTTGATGATTCATAGCGATGTGTGGGGTCCATCTAGAATTAAAAATATTACAGGAGTTTAGTGGTTTGTGTCATTTGTAGATGATCATACTAGGATCACATGGCTTTTTCTCATGAAAGAAAAATCTGAAGTTGGGTCAATCTTTAAAAACATTCAATGTTATGTGGTCGAAACCCAATTTCAAACAAGAATACAAATTCTAAAAAGCAACAATGCAAAAGAATACTTTGAAATGTCTCTAGGTGACTATCTTGAAAATCTGGGCATTGTCCATCAAAGCTCTTTTGTCAACACGCCTCAACAAAATGGGATTGCCGAAAGAAAGAATAGTTACCTTTTAGAAGTTGCTTGATCCCTCATGTTCACAATGCATCTTCCAAAATTTTTTTGGGGAGAGGAAATATTGACAGCTGCATATCTAATCAACAGAATGCCATCCGCAGTCTTGAATTTTCAAACACCTTGCCAAACTCTCATCCACTCTTTTACAAACACTCGCATTTTTTCCACTCTTCCTACCAGAATCTTTGGGTGTTCTACATTTGTCCACATACATGCCCAACATAGAAGTAAACTTGATCCAAAATCAGTCAAATGCATCTTTGTTGGATACTCGCCAAATCTAAAGGGATACAAATGCTATTCACCAGTCACTCGCAAATTCTATAACACCGCTCTAGATGGATTTTACTTTTCTCGAGTAGCAGCCTTACTACCAAGTTGGTATTTAGAGAGAGAATCAGACATCCGAATACCAACCTTAGAACATCATTACCTCGAAATATCCAAATATCCTAGAACCCCCACACTCACACCAACCTTGGAACATCATTACATTTACATCGGAACATCCAAATATCCCAAAACCCCTATACTCACTTATTCATCACTCTAAAAGTGAGCCATTTCAAATCCAAAATCATTCAAAAAATCCCAGCAGAACTCTACATAGGTCACACACTCCCATCCTAAACTTTGTCCCCAAGTAGAATTTCAAACACCCCTACAACAAAAAAACTCTGTATCTACTCTAGGAGACCAAAACTTGATAAAGGAAGAGAACTGTAGTTATCTTATTAGAACCATGAATCCAACCTGAATCAAGTTCAGGATTCACCAGGTAATGCAAGCTCTAATCTTGACTCTGCCCTTACAAGTCCCTCTATTGATAATAGACCGATTTTTTGCCTTGAGAAAAGGAAAAGTGTCTATACTGATCATCCAATCTACAATTTTGTTTCATATAAAAGATTGTCACCCAGTCACTTTGCTATTGTTAGCAATCTTGACAAAATACAGGTTCTAAATACAATACATGAAGATCTCAAAGTGCCTGAGTGGAAGGCGGCTGTCTTGGAGGAAATACATGCTCTAGAAAAGAATAAAACCTGGGAGATACTACAATTACCTGTTGGAAAATGCCCAGTGGGATGAAAATGGATCTTCATCGTAAAGCACAATGCTAATAGGAGTATAAATAGGTTCAAGGCTAGGCTAGTGGCTAAGGGATTTACTCAATCATATGGAATTGACTACCAAGAAACCTTGGCCCCTGTAGCAAAACTAAATACAATTCGGGTTCTGTTCTCATTTACTTCCAACCTCGATTGGACTTTATACTAACTTGACGTGAAAAATGCTTTTCTCAACGGAGAGTTAGAAGAGGAAATCTGCATGGAGATACCACTCAAGGTTTGATGAAAGAATATCACCTGACAAAGTCTGCAAGCTCAAGAAGTCCTTATACGGGTTAAAGCAATCTACAAGGGCTTGGTTTGACAAGTTCACTAAAGCGGTCAAGAAATTTGTGTATGAGCAATGTCAGGCAGATCACACTCTGTTTGTCAAACATATATCCTCTGGGAAAAGGGTAATACTTATAGTATATGTTGATGACATCATCCTAACTGGAGATCACCAAGAAGAAATAGGGAGACTCAAAAGCTTTCTAGCAAAACAATTTAAGGTCAAGAACTTGGGAAACCTTAAATACTTCCTTGGAATGGAGATAGCTCAGTCAAAGAGGGAAATCTCAATTTCACAGCAAAAGTATGTGCCAAATTTATTGAAAGAAACCAGAATGCTTGGATGCAAGCTAGCTGACACTCCTATGGATCCGAATTCAAAAATAAAACTGAAGGAAGATAGCGCACTAGTTGATAAAGGGAGATATCAACAGTTAGTTAGGAAACTTATAGCTCTATTTATCTTATACAAGATTGGATATAAGCTTGTTGTTAGTACTGTGAGTCAATTTATGAATGATCCAACAAAAGAACACATGGAGGCTGCACAGAATTCTAAGATACTTGAAGATGACATTGGTCAAGGTTTATTCTTCAAAAAGACAAAAAATAGGGAAGTTGAGATTTACACTGATGCTAATTGGGCAGGGTCACTTATAGACAGAAGATCAACTTCAGGGTACTGCACATATGTCTGGGGAAACTTGGTTACTTGACGAAGTAAGAAATAAATAGTAGTTTCAAGAAGTAGTGCGGAGATAGAATTTAGGGCTCTAGCTCATGGAATCTATGAAGGAATATGGCTAGAAAGAGTTTTGTGTGAGCTATGAGTTCCAATTACTAAACCAATGAAAGTTCTATCTGACAATCAATATAGCGAGGAATCCAATCCATCATGATAGAACAAAGCATGTTGAGATTGATAGACACTTTGTTAAAGAAAATATAGAGAGTCTACCAGCTGGAATCATATCCCTCCTATACATCCCAACTAGACAGCAAGTAGTAGATATCCAAACTAAATCCCTAATCAGAAAGTCGTTTGATGAACTCAATTCCAAGCTAGGTTTGACTAACATCTACAACCTAACTTGAGGAAGAGTGTGGAAATCCGTGAGATCTTCTCAGGATTTTTTGGAGTTTAGTTTCCACCATTTTTGGAGGAATTGTTTCTACTTTGGTAGAGATTTTATAGCTATAAATTAGGTGTAAATTAGTTTCTAGAATAAAGGGGTTTTTCGGTTGTAACTATCTTCCTCTATTTTAGGATTGTCTGTTTTGAGGTCACTACTATAAAACTGTGCACTTATGGTTAAGAAACTTAATGAGAATGATCAATTCTTCATTCTCAAAATCTTACATATTTTGTATAAAAAAATTTCTGATAATTCAATGGCATATTATAAATTTATATGCTTGTATGTTGATATGGGATAATCGGAAGGATAATTCTGACAAGGCATCTACAGATAAAGATGGTACATGCCTAGTGTTGAACCCCAGTTATGTTAATCAGGTTTTGATGATGACCAAATCGGACTAATGGTTTGAAAACAAGTGTGCAGAAAAATATGTAGGTTCGGAAGCAAATGTTCGTCCGAACAAAACAACCAACAGACTCCATGGACGCAAATGACTGTCCGAAAGACAAAGTTTCAAACGATGGTAATCGTTCGACACAAAGAATTTGAAGTTGTCTCGGACGAAGAACAACGTCCGATCATATTTCCAGAAGACTTTGCTTCGATCGGACTCATTCTCGGACGTCCGAACGAATATCCTCAGAGAACGAACGCAGCGTCGGACGCAAAAGTTTGCAGCGGCCGTCCGAAAAGTCCAACAGCTAGTTTTTCAGTAAAGAGAAAATAGCTGTTGAAAAGTTGTTGGAAGCAATTTTTGAGCAACTATAAATACCCCTAAGCCTGAATTAAATAAAAGTGACTTCTACATTGATTACAAATAACTCTTGAGCTATTTGGGAGAAATATTGGGAACAAGTGTTGTAATATTGTAGGTAGTTTTGTGAAAAGAGTTTAGAAGTGTAAGAGTTCTTCAAGTGTAAGAGTGAAGAGATAACACTTGTAACAAAGGGAGGTTGTGAGTGTAAAACTCTTGGCTCAACTAAAGGAAATTAGTGTGAGTAAGAGTGATCCTCATTTGTGTACAAGAGGTTATTGTCTCACCTACTTTGAAGAGACTTTTAGTGGCTAAACTTCAAGTTGAGAACTTGGTAGTTGCCTTGTAAGAAGCTCTTTGTGGTTGTAAGTTCCAAGCTTGAGAAGCTTGGGAGTTTGGTTTGATACTCTTAATCTCAATCTTCCAATTTGTTCTTTAAGCTTAAATTGTTGAATATCTATTGTATTCATTTGTGCTTAAGTTTTTATTTGGTGCATAAAGTTTGCTTTTCTTATTAAGCACATCAAAAGGATTATTTTTGAAATAACCTAATTCACCCCCCCTCTTAGGTTGCCCTTTGGGACCAACAATCCTAGCTTTCTTTCGGTTGGAAAATTTATATTTCATTTAACATATTATTTAATGTAAAAGGTATATGATACATAGAATATGCTTTATACCAACAAAAAATCCTGACAATCGTGAGTGTGATCCTAGCACCATTTTTCATAATATTTTGCGTAACGACAAGTATGGAGGTGATATTCAAAACTGTAAAAAGGTAATATTACATTTTGGATGTTAATTCAGCTAGTTGATCATTTTAAATTGTCTAACAATACACTAAACTATATACACTATTATTAAATAGACCTTTGTTCTAATAAATCCCGGATGTCATTAGTACTTGTGTGTGGTAGAGTTAAGAAAATGAGAGGTTATAATAATGGATTTTTTGCGATTGAAAGATCATAATGGGAGCTTTTATAATGCTCAAAATATGGTATCTATTCTTCCAATTGTTATATATATATATACACGCACACAAGAGACATATACGCGCGCGCGCACACGCACACATATATATTTATCTTGCCTTTCACTATATTTAATCAAAGTTTTCATTGTTTTGTAACTTAACATCTTTCACGAGGCTTTAGAGATTAGCTTTGGTAGAAATTATTCTATGCATATTTCCAAGTTTCGTATAAAGATGGCTGAATGGGCAACAAAACAAGAGAACGGGTGAGTTACTGTAATATTCCTAATTATTACCAATGGATTTTGCCATAACTTATGTAGTTTCTTATATCTTAATACTTATAGTGTGAATGGTTTGCTACGGTAGTCTTTGAACAACCATTTTTTTGGCATTTTTATAATTATAGGTTCAAAATGGTATTTGTAACAAAATGGTTAACATTTGTCTTTTGCCTAAGTAATTAACTGCCATTATTTTTACATTGTTTTGGACTATTGAATCTTATGTAGCCATTAGTAACCTTCTACAATTGTTAGAATATGCCATGAATTTGTTGGTATTTTTGGGTTTGTTTGCAACCTTTTGGCTTTCCCTCACATATATTTCTTTACTGCTAGAGCAACTTTGTTCCTTCCCCCCTTCCCCAACCACCGATTGGTATTGCTTGTTTCTTTTTCACAAGTTGCTTAAATTTCAACAATTCTCACAAATCTAGATCTCTGAAATTAGGCATCCCTTATTCAAAATTCATCACTTTGTTTCGTTTAAAAAGGTAAAGTCTTTGTTTTAAAAAAGATCTTGCTTTTATATTGAAACTATGTAGTATCAACGTTTGTAGCTTTCTATTGAAATTACTTTTTAGTTACCTTTCTAAAAGTCTTGACTTTTGATTTTTCAATTTATTTAGCTGATACAATGAATTAAATGTACATTTTACTAGACGATGGTATTTTTGTTTGGATCTTTAATAGTATTTCATTTCATACCTCAATAATACAATACCATCACTTTTCACATATTATATTATATGAGTAACTCATAATACTTTCTCTTATCTTCAATTGTACTATTGTTGTAATACTCTTAGTTTTTTCAATTTTTTTCTTTTTTTATTTTGGGATTAGAATAGGGAAGCTTGGAATATTGAAACTCTTACTGGTAAATCAATGGAGGTGGTAGATACAATGATTAGGAGAAGAATTAATATTTTGTGTTTACAAGAGACAAAATGGGTAGGAGAAAAGGCTAAACTATTATATAATTCAGGATTTAAACTTTGGTACTCAGGAGTAAACAAGACTAGAAATGGGGCAGGTATTGTAGATGGGTCGATGAAGATGATGTAGTGCTGGTGACTAGGAAAGGAAATAGGATTATATCCCTTAAACTAATTTTAGAATATGAAACTATTAATATCATTAGTGTCTATGCGCCTCAAGTAGGTCTAGATGAGTCTATTAAGGTTAAGTTTTGGAAGAATTTAGATGAGATTATAGGTAGTGTTCCCCAAGGTAAACAAATTTTTATAGGAGGTGATCTAAATGAACATGTGGGAAGGGATAATGAGGATTATGAAGAAATGCATGGTGGATACGGTTACGGGGAAGGAAATGAAGAAGGAAAATCAACCTTGGAGTTTGGAATGGCATTCGACCTTTGCATTATCAATACTTTTTTCAAGAAGAGGGAGGAACATTTAGTTACCTTTAAAAGTGGCTCAACAAAGTCACAGATTGACTTTCTCCTCACAAGAAAGAGATATATAAGGGTTTGTAAAGATTGTAAAATCTTACCTGGAGAAAGTTTAATCTCACAACATAGGATTTTGGTGGTAGACTTGAGACTTAAACATCACATTAGGTGAAGGAACCTACCTAAATCACCTAGAATCAAGTGGACGAATTTAAAGAAGGAAAAAGAAGAAAATTTTAAGGAAGATTTATTAGGGCAAAGTATTTGGGACTTACAAGGAGAATCTGACACTTTATGGAATAACATGAAAACTGGTGAGAACAATGGCTAAGAAGATACTTGGAGAGTCAAGAGGTTATACCCCCATAAACTATGAATCTTGGTGGTGGGATGAAGGTGTACAAGATAAAATCAAAGTTAAGAGGGCTAACTATAAGGCTCTATATAATACTTGTTGTAGAAGTGACGAAAATATTGAGAAATATAAGTTTGCAAAAAAGGGGGCAAAAAAGGCTGTAAGTGAAGTGAGAGATAGGGCTTTTGAAGATTTTTACCAAAAATTAGAATCTAAGGGTGGGGAGCAAGATATTTATAAAATTGCTAAAGCAATACCCCATAGGACGAAAGACTTAACTCAAGTCAAGTGCATCAAGGATGAAACTAATAAGGTGCTAGTAAGAGATGAGGAAATTAAGGAAAGGTAGGAGAGATACTTCCATCATCTATGCAATGAAGGCAATGAAGACGATATCAATTTAGGAGAGTTAGCTAAGTCTGAGGAGTATAGAAACGTAATATATTATCGAAAGATTTAAGAATCAGAGGTGGATGAAGCTTTGATGAAGATGAAGAAAGGAAAAGCAGTTGGCCCTGATGATATTCCAATCGAGGTATGGAAATGCTTAGGAAAGAAGGGCATAAGTTGGCTTGTCAATCTTTTCAACAAAATATTAAAGAGTAGGAAGATGTCTGACCAATGGAAGAAGAGTACTCTCATATCCATATTCAAAAATAAAGGGGATATACAAAATTGTGTGAATTATAGAGGTATTAAGTTAATGAGCCAGACAATAAAACTTTGGGAGAGGGTGATAGAAAGAAGATTAAGAAACGAGATTAAGGTGTCAAATAATCAGTTTGGTTTCATACCAAGGAGATCAATGATTGAAGTCATACATCTCTTAAGGAAACTTATTGAGAGATATCGGGATAAGGAATAGAATTTACATATAATTTTTATTGATTTTGAAAAGGCATGCAATAGAATCCCTAGAGAAGTTATGTGGAGAGTATTAGAAAAAAGAAGAGTTAGAGTAGTATATATAGAATCAATAAAAGAGATGTATAAGGAAGTGCTTATAAGTGTGAGAATACCAGTAGGGTTGACACGAGAATTCCCTACAAATATAGGTTTATACCAAGATTCAGTTCTAAGTCCTTATTTATTTGCACTGGTCATAGACCGTGTGAACTTATAAGGCACATACAGGAGAAAAATACCATGGTCAATGTTAGTTGCAGATGATATTGTGTTTGTAGATTAAACAAAAGATGGGGTTAGTGCTAAACTCGAGGTTTGGAAGAGACACTTGAGGCAAAAGGGTTTAGAATTAGTAGATCAAAAACAGAATATATGAAATTTAAATTTAGCAAAGGTGCACGTAGAAATAGAATAGGGGTTAGTATCGAAAATCAAGAGATATCCATAAGTGAAAATTTTAAATATTTAGGATCGATTTTTCAGAGTGATGGTGGTATAGATCGAGATGTTACACATCGGATACAAACGGGTTGGATTAAATAGAGAATGGCATCAGGAATATTATGTGACCGCAAAATTCCTTTACAACTTAAGGGTAAATTCTATAGAATGGCAATTAGGCCAATGATGTTTTATGAGTCTGAGTGTTGGGCAATGAATTACATACATGAGCAAAAGTTGAAAGTAGCAGAAATGTGAATGTTAAAGTGGATTGTGTGGGTACACTAGGATGGATAAGATACGCAATGAACATATTCGTGAGAAGATTGGAGTAGCATCTATTGATGAGAAGATGAGAGAAACACACTTAAGGTGGTTAGGTCATGTGTTAAAACGACCAGTAGAAGTGCCTATCAGGCGAGTAGATTTTAGAGAGAGTAGTCAACAAAATAGGGGTAAGGAAAGACCGAAAAATACTTGGTGAGTAACTTGTAAGAGAGATATAACCCATCTAAGAATTGAGGAAGATATGGTCTATGATGGCGTAGCAGGATTCATGCAGCTGACCCTACTTAATGGGATTAAGACTTGGTTTGTTTGTTTTTTATTTTGGGATTAAATTGAATATTAATGTAACAATTTAATTAAATAAATTATATTTTTGTTTGATATGCTTATAAAAATAGACTTTTGATGCAAATTTGCTTATGCATATTATATCCTTTAATAATATACGAAATTATCTTAATATTTGTTTGATGAGCAAAAATTATTTTGTATAAATATAGATAATCCTGTATTATTAATGTGAGTTTTATATAATCTAAAGGTTTGGGTGCCAGTGTGTTATGTCCCCGAATTAGAGAGTAATTCTTAGTAGAATAATTTTTTAAATATTGTTTATATGAGGAAATAGTACACTATTGTTATTTGGGGAGTCCTATATTTCAATTTTATAAGTATATTTCCTTGGCTTGCATAGTATTATTCTGTTAATGTCATGATTCTAATATACAATTCAATTTTTTTCGTTTATTATTTTTTAAATATTTTCTATGTTTAATATTTCATCTTATGCACTTATTTAACTAATACAATGAACCAAATAGCACATTTTACTATACGATAATATTTTTGTTTGGATCGTTAATAGTATTTCGTTTCATACATCAATAATACAATACCTTCACCTTTCTCATATTATACTATAATAATATCTCATTATACTTTTTCTTATTTTGAATAGTACTATTGGTGTAATTCTCTTTTTTTTTTTCCAAAAAAAATTTACGCACCAATTGACCAGTTGGTATAATGCTCTTGGTTTTTTCAATTTTTATTTCTTTTTTATTTTGGGATTTAATTTCATATTAATGTAACAATTTAATTAAAAAAATTACATTTTTGTTTGATATGCTTATAAAAATATAGACTTTTGATACAAATTTTCTTATACATATTACATTCTTTAATATTATACGGAATTATCTTTATATTTGTTTAATGACCAAAAACTATTTTACATAAATATGTATAATCCCATAGCACTAATGTGATTTTTATATAATGTGAAGTCTTGGATGCCAGTGTGTTATCTCCCCGGATTGGAGAATGATATTTAGTGGAATAAATTTCTAAATATTGTTTACATGAGGAAATAGTGCACTGTAGTTATTTAGGTGATACTATATTTCCATTCAATAGGTATGTTTCTTATGGCTTGCATAGTACTATTTTGTTAATGTCATGATTATAATGTAAGATTCATTTTTTTATTTATTATTTTTTAAATATTTTTTTATATTTGAATTTTTTAATTTATTCACTTATTTAGTTGATACAATGTACCAAATAGTACATTTTACTATACAATAGTACTTTTGTTTAAATTTTTAATAGTATTTCATTTCATATCTTAGTAATACAATACCTTCACCTTTCTCATATTATACTATATGAATCTCTCATAATACTTTCTCTTATTTTGAATAGTACTATTGTTGTAGTTATTTTCATAACCGAAGAATACTCTTAGTTTTTTCAATTTTTTATTTCTTTTTTTTTTCTTTCAGAATTGAATTTTATATTAATGTAACAATTTAATTAAGGAAATCACATTTTTATTGATATATTTATAAAATTAGACTTTTGATATAAATTTGCCTAGCATAGTACATGCTTTAATATTCTATGAAATTATCTTAATCTTTGTTTGATGATCAAAAATTATTTTTTATACATATGGATAATCTCGTAGTAATAATATGATTTTTATACGGTATGAAGTATTGGATGCAGTGTGTTATGTCCTTGGATTGGAAAGTGATATTTACTAGAATAAATGTTTGAAATACTATTTACCTGAGGAAATATTACTCTATAGTTATTTAGATAGTACTATATTTTTGTTTTTATATTTTAAATATTTTCTATATTTGATTTTTCATTCATTTACCTATTTAGCTAATAAAATGAACCAAATAGTAAATTTTACTATGCGATAGTACTTTTGTTTGGATCTTTAACAGTATTTCATTTCACACCTCAATACTTCATACCTTCGCATTTCTCATATTATACTATATGAATCTCTCACAATACTTTCTCTTATCTTCAATAGTACTATTGTTGTGATTATTTCCATAATCGAAGAATCATCTTAGTTTTTTTTCAATTTTTTTTTTTAATTTTGGAATTGAACTTCATAATAATGAAATAATTTAACTAAAGAAATTATATTTTTGTTTGAGATGTTTATAAATTAGACTTTTGATACAAATTTGCACACGCATAGTACATCCTTTAATATTCTACGAAATTATCTTAATATTTGTTTGATGACCAAAAGTTATTTAATGTATTTTAATCTTTGTATACATATAAATAATCCTGTAGTAATAACGTGACTTTTATACATAGAAAATACTTTTTCCATTTGTGTTAGAACATTTAATAGGTTCTGTAATTTATTTTAATTTTTGTTTTAGTTATAGATTTGGGGTTTTTAGGGAAAAAATTAGTAAATTTTGTAGGTAACCTGTTATAATAAGTTACCAAGTATTTGATAGAAATATTATGGTGTAGTAATCCCTATATTTGTTTAGTGAAGTGTCAACCAATCATTGGATATCTTTTGAGGGAATGATTCTCTCAAAAAGTTTAAAGAGACCATAGAATTTTCCTTAAATTTAAGTGCCGTGTATAAGTTTTGTTGATGATGTCTTGATGCATGATCCTCGAGACATAAATATGGCCGTGTTTGTGTGAATATGTATTGGGCTATAAATGTATGGTAGTGGTAGATAGTACATACACCAAAAGATTAATAGCAGGCAACTACTAGCAGGCAACTACAATTTCTTTCTCTTGGTTTTACAAGAGACAGGGTTAGCTTTTTTCCATTTTCCAAATTGCCGATTTTTGGATTACAAAAATGAGGAAATAAACAAAATTATTTAATGTACCCTAAATTTGGGAGGAGGATGGGGGAATAGAAAGGGTAAAGATTGTAACGGGACGGACCAACCTGTCGGCCTAGCCCCTAATTTACTGTAGTAGCCAGTTCGAGCCCGGTGACTCTTATTTTTTTTATATATAATAAAAGAGCTGCTCTCTTTCCCCTATCCTCTAGTGATTTGAACCCATGACCAATAGATAATAGGGGAAGCGTTTTATTACCTAAACTACACTTTATTGTCAATTAGCCCGAGATTGCCTATAGGGCCGGCCTAGGCCTGGGTTTTCCAATATGCAGCTTAGATTTAACCCGAAACCGACCCTTAGTCAACAGTTCAGCCCATTGAAGATGGATCGGGAACCGAACCATGAGCTGGCTCGTGGGCTTAGCTTGTCATCTTGCCTGGTGGGCCAACCATTGGCAGAATGGTTTTTTTAAAGCCTTTTAAGGACCATTTTACCTCCCTAACAACTATTAAACAACTACTTTTTCGAGGCAATGTTGAAAAGTTTTCCTATAAATATTACATAATTTTTTCAACAAATTACACAACAATTTCTCTCTACTTTCTCTTATTTCATCTTTCTACTCTCCAAGTGCTATTAAAATTTCTTTCATACTACTTAAATTGTAATATTTAGTAATTTGAAATTTAAATTTACTCATTAAGTGGAGAGCATAATTAAAAATTTGGAGGTTTATCTAAACTTCAAGTGGTGAAGTTCTCAAGTAGAGTTCAAGTACTCAATTGTATAAATTGAAATTTAACATTTCCATTTCTAAGTTGATTTTTTCATACATTTTAATTTATTAATTGTCTTTATCAACACTCTTTATTATTATTATTTTAGTGTTCTTTTATTTGAAAATTTAGTAGCTTGTATATTTAGTTTTCATATACCACTTTATTTGTTTCTTTATTTATTTATTTTTTCATTACAAGAAAATGAAAGGATTAATCACTAGCACCCCACGTCTACATACTAGAAGATCCTCAAATAATTGTTGATTTAGATGATATAGCTAACAGAAATCTGCTAAAGTGAAAAGTCTCATTTGGGAGTTTTTTGAAAAAGATGAAGTAAATCAGATTGCTACTTTTGAATTATGTATTCTACCTATATCATTTAAAGCACAAAAGGAGGGGTGAGAACTAGAACACTTAATTGGCACATTAATAAGAAACATAGTGAACCTCAAGAAAAATAAAAAATAGTTCAAACACAAATTCACATCACACAAGGTATGATAATGAGTAAATTTAAATATTCACATAAAAAAAATAGAGAGGAAATGACTAAATGGATAATTAGAGATGAATTGCCTTTTGTTTTGAGTAAAAGTTCCAATTTAGAACAATATCTGTACAAAACTATGAACCCACAATAAAAAGTTCACAGAAGTACTTTGAAAAGTGATATTAATTAACATTGTGTTTGGATAGAGGGATTTGTGTGGATTTGACTTGAGGCAAATCCTAATTTATAATAAGTTATCCAAACAAAGTGATTCATTTAGTTGTAGATTTGAAATCCATTAACAAATGGGAGTGTGATTTTAATAGTTAAATGAGTGGATTTGAAATTCACCTAAATTTTATATCATTTTAAATCTACCCAACTCAAATTACTGCATTTCAAATCCTTCCTTCAAATTAAATCTACCCATCCAAACACAATGTAAGAGAATTTATAGGGAAAAGAGAAATGAATTGATAGCTACAATTGAATCGACTAATTAGAATGTTGCTTTTACTGCCGATTTTTGAAAAGCAATCACAAATGAAAATTATTTTTGTATCACTGCAAATTGGAAAGATGCAGATTGGCATTTATAAAAATGAATTATAAGTTTTTAATTTTTAAAACACCCTCACAATGCCCCCAAATTTCATGGTTGATTAAAAATTATACCCGTAAATATGGTTTGTATGAAAAATTATATCCATTTCTTTTGATAATGATTCAAATAATAGTCCACAAGTATGCTTATATTAAAACATACTTTTTAACCTATTTTAGGTGGTGAATTATTTCATAACAGATGTGCATCTCATATACTTAATATTTGTGTTCAAGATGGTTTAAAAATGGTTCATGATATTATTAGTCTAGTTAAAAGTGTTATTTACTTTATACGTTCATCTACTTTACGTCAACATGATTTCAAACGACTTTGTTTGAAAAATCGCATGAAAATATTTTTCGATAGATGTACCCACTAGATAGAATTCTACTTGTCAAATATTATTAAGTGAATTTGGTTATGAAAAATAACTTTCCGCATTTTATAATGAGCATACTGATTCACATAATGCAACATATTTTTGGCGAGGAGGATTTCAATCAAGTTAAAACAATATTAGAAATTTTAAAGGCATTTCAGTATGCTACAAATATTTTCTCCATTAGTTATAGGCCTTCCTCTTATATTGTGTTACCTCAACTAAAGTTGTTTTTTCAATTATAAAAATGATGAGTTTTTTGATGATATGGTTGCTGCAATAGAAGAAAATTTTGACAAGTATTTTGAAAATATTCCATTGTTGTATTTTTTGGCTTGTCTTATTGATCCACATAATGAACTTTTTAAATTAAATTCTTTCATTAATTTTTTAAATAATCATAGTACCACAAATACTATAAACAAAGAGTTACTCATAGAATCAAGCACAAAACCTTTTTATGAATTATATTCAATTTACAAAAAAAAAAAACTTCCCACACAACTAGGTGCATCTTCTAGTTCATCCACATCAAAATCACAATATTTTTTTCCTAATATAAATGTTAGAACTCATTTTGATTCTCATCAACTATTTTTTGCTTTAAAAAGATCGAGAATTGAAAATAAAGATGAAGCTTCTCAATATTTAAAAGATTCATTACTAACGGGAGATGACGAATACAATCCTGATTTTCATATTCTTTCTTGGTGGCAAAATCATAAATGTGAATATCATGTTATATCTCAAATTGCTCGTGACATTTGCTGACCATTCTGGTTTCTACAATTGCAACGAAAAGTACTTTTAGTACAGATGGAAGAGTTTTAAATGAAAGAAGAGTAAAAATGGAACCTTCAATTTTAGAAATGTTAGCGTGCTTAAAGGATTGGTTATACACTAAAAAAAGAAAAAAATAATTAATGATACAAGACTTCGAGGATGATGAAGGTGTTAATTCACCAAATTGATATAAAGTATACATAAGATTTTAATATTTAATAATTATTTGTTTGGAGGTAAGGTTCTATGTCCTCCTTCCTTATGTATGTAGTCAATAATTTATTAATTTTTTAAGTTCTTAGATTAGTTTTATATCGTATAATTGTTTGGAGGTAAGGTTCAATATCCCCCTCTTTGTACTTTTTTTTTACAATATTAATATACACGGTAGGGGTCTATGCCAAACCGCCAACCATCTCAAGGTGATTTTTTCTTAATTATATATTTTTACTCTGTAATTAATGAATAATAAGTTATAATAATAAGTATGCTCATTGACTTATACTACTAAGTAATAACTTGGTCTAATAAGTACTAATTTGGAATAATAAAGTACTAGTAACTAAGTTATAACTTAATGAATTATTTACTAATGATTAATAAGTCAACAATATTTAAATAAGTACTAATTTTAAAGTATATAAGTAATAACTTTGACTATTATTGACTTTTTTTCTATAGTATTAAAGATTAAATTGGATTAATAAATAATGCTTTATAGTATAAGTGTCGAATTCGACAAGAATCTCATTTTTTGGTAGTACGAAGGGGGAATTGGCCCAAAATTGGATGGGGGTTAAGACGCATCGGGCGCCAGGGTAAATTGTACTAATTTATTGTACGAAGTTCTATAACATTTAAGCATTTTTCTCTCGGACAAATAAGTAACAAATTAAATAATAAGCAATAACTTTGAGTGTAAAAAAATCTTGTACTAAGAAATATTAACTTAGAATAAAATTAAGAATTACTTGGTCTAATAACTTGAAATAGTAATATCGTAATCACTTTTACTAATAATTATTAAAAAATAAAGTACTTCATAGTTATAATTTGAAATAATAAGTAATAATTTGAAATAATAAGTAGTAATTTAGAATATTATGTAGTAACATGACTTAATAAGTAATAATTTGTTTCTCTTAATTGTAACTTATATGATAAGAATTGAAAAATAAGTACTGATTAATAACAAATTCATATAATAGGTAATAATTGGACTATTAAGTACTATATTTGAATTATAAGTAATAACTTAGACCATTAAGTACTAATTTGAAATAAAAGAATTAGTAATTTGGTCTAATTTGAATTTCAAAAGTGAGCCAACCCACAGGGCAGACCGGGGGTAAGCTCGTGAGTCAACCTGTGGGCTAGCCCGAGATCGGCTTGCACTTATTGACCGTGGGCCTAGTCCATGGGTTGGGTCTAGGCTAGGTATCTTAAGATCCAGCCCGACCCGTCCAACCTCCCCAGCCTGTCCCGTGGACGTTCTTGGTAGGCCTGGCCCTGCGGGGTTTAGACTTCTAACCCGACCCACTGCCATCTCTAGGAAAGAATGTGTTATGATTGGATCTGTCTTGGACGACTCTTGAATATCAGGAAAAAGACTAATTTGGTCCCTTATATTTAAAGTATCAACAAATTTGGTTCCTTATATATTAAAAATACCAATTTTGTCCCTCATCCTTCAAGAAATTAACCAATTTAAAATTTGTGACGGAAATTATGAACAAACTAATAGAGTCATTGACAATATATTTATGGCAGGTTAATAGCCACGTGATTATCAGGTGACTTAATCCATTAATCTGTCCATGATTTCTGTCATAAACATTATATTGATTAATTTTGTTAAAGATAATGGACCAAATTAGTATATTGGATAGATAATGGACTAGATTGGTCAATACTCCAAATATAAGGAACTAAATTAATCTTTTTCCCCTTGAATGTCACAAGGCACACAAAGTTTTGACTAACTAGTTTACATTTGAGGCACCATTTTTGTACACTACCTCCATTTCTATTTTAACTGTAATTTTGAGATAGCGTACAAGGATTAAAAAACTACTTAAATTATATCAATTTTGCACAAAGATATTTCAAAGTGACTAAATTACCCTACTATGTTAATATTCCTCAACTACATAATCATCCCTCAATTAATATGGTATTAAGGATAAAGTTTTGAAAATTTTATTTAATATTTTTTAAAATTCTAAAACGACAAATAATTTGGTAAAAAAATATCTAAAGCAATAAATAAAATGATTGAAGGATGTATATATTTTTGGTAAATTCAATTACTATGTCTAACATTGTTTGAAAAATAAAGTATCATAGTAGGACAATTGTGGAAAAATGTTGGCACGATTTTTTGAGAAAATGACCTTAATAGTCCTTTACATTTCATATTTATACTTTTTTAGTCCCTCACATTCAAAATAATACATTTTAATCTCTTACAAATTCAAAACGCTTCATTTTGGTCCCTCAACATAATTATGGGGATATTTTGGCCTAAAATACTTGCATGTGTATTGAATGTAACATATTTAAGGGAAAAATTGACAACACACAACCTTAAATACTAAATTATGCCAAAAAGATTGGGATTGTTGGAGTAGGAGTGGCAGAGGAAAAGATGCGAAGGAGAGGAATAAGGATGGTGATAATAGGTGAGAATTATGGGGTGGTGGTGGTGGTGGTGGTGGAGGAAGTATTAGGTAGTGTCATTTAACATTTAAAATTTGCGTATTGCCAATTTTGCTCGTGAAAAAATATAATTTTCAATACGCATATTGTTGTCCCAAAAGCAACCTAAGAGGAGGGATGAATAAGGTTGTCTCTAAAAACAAACCTTTTAATGTGCTTAATGAAAATGCAAACTTTGTTCAACAAATGAACACTTAAGCACAAATGATCAAAGATAAATATTTAACAATTGAAACTTAAAGAACAAATAAAAAGATTGAGATGAAAAATATCAAACCAAACTCACAAACTCCTCACGTTTGGAGTATATGCAATAGTAGTATGCTTCTTCAAAAAAGGTGAGGCAATAGCCTTCTTGTAGACAAAGTACGTTCACCCTTGCACCAACTAAATTTCTCTAGTTGAGCCAAAGTGTTTTACATTACAACCTTACTTTTGTACACCTGTTATCCCTCCACTCTTACACTTGAAGATCACTCACTAGTCTACTCTTCCTCACACTAATTCCCACTAGTTGAGCCAAGAGAACTATACTACCCAAACCAATGGAACCCACAATATTTTAGCATATTTCTCCCCAAATAGCTCTTATAAATATTTGTATTGAATGTCGTAGTTCCTTACATTAATTGGATGTCCTTGAGCTATTTATAGATGAAAGATGTGCTGAAATTTGAGTTGCAACAATAAAAAAACTAGCTATTAAAAACTAGCCGTTAGGAGTTCGAACGGTGGTTCGAATGTTCGATCATGCATCCTATAGCTTTATGAACAGTGTTTCAGACAGTTGTATGCGTCCTACAGCTTGACAGAAACTTCTTCATTTTAGATTAGATCTCTTTTCTTCGGACGGTCTTGTGCATCCTACAGCTTTTGGTCCAAACGGTCATATGCGTCCTATCCTACAGCATTTGGTTCGGACGGTCATGTGTGTCCTAAAGCTCCTGGTCATGTTTCGAACGTTCTCTTGCGTCCGAACTCCTTTGTTTTGAACGCTCTTTATCGTTCGTAAGGTATTCATATTTTTGTTGTTTTTCTTGATTGTATTTGAACGATTATTTACTTTCGAATCTTCTTATTTTTTAAACACTTGTTTTTTGACCGTTAATACGATTATCATTAAAACATGATTACCATAACTGGGGTTTAACACATGTCAGTACTTCAGATCAAAATATGCCCGTAATTATATCAAGGGACCAAAATATGGCGTTTTGAATTTGTGAGGGACTAAAATGCGTCATTTTGAATATGATACACATAAAAAATACAAATATAAAATGTGAGAAACTATTAAGATTGTTTTCTCTTTTTTTAGCCAAAAATGTTCACATGACAGCTATGTCCAAAATTATTAAATTATTAAGATTAGTATTTTTTACCTGCAAATCTTTCATAATATAGTGTGAAAGTAATTAGTGAACAGAATCTCTTTAAACAAAAGGGCATCCCTCTTGATCTTTAACCTTATAGCGCGCTCTCTCTCTGTGTCTCTTGTAAATTAGTAGTGCCTTGAAATTACTCCTAATAATTATTTTTCTTTATTTTCTCATTAATATATAATTATTTGGAGTTATTGTGGAAATTGTATAAAAGGATATTTATTTAATCATCAATTTTATATATATCAAAATAATAACAGCAGAATGAAAGTAACAAGGTGAAATCTTTAAAAAAAAAGCAAATTTTAATTTCATTAATTGATTGTTACATTCAACACATTTACAAAAAAATCCTCATACTGCACACAATGTTGAGTACCACAAACATTTACATAATTGCATAACTAGGATGCCCTCCAAACTCCACATCTCCAACTTCAAAAGGATGAAGATGCGGGATGTTTAAAATACTAATGGTTGTAAAGAACATAGGATTAATTAATTTCTAGTAAATAACAACATAGGAGTATTTATTTAACATGTAATAACTAGATATATGGGTTGATGTGGGATGTGTAGTCTCGAATTCCACCTCCTTCATATCCCATCCATTCTTCCCAAAGGTCCCAATCATTATCATGCATTCCTCTAAATGTGTCATCTAATCCCTCGTACTCAGACTTCTTTTCTGATGATTCCTCTCTCAATTTGTCCATCACAATCTGCAATCATTATTATCATTAAAAAAAGTTCACTAAACCATTTTCAATTAATAAGTGTCCATAATTTAATTAATTTATAGGCAAAAAATTAATTAAGATTAATAAAAATTAATTAACATGCATGCATGATAGTGACTTACATCATATGCTTCAGTAATTTTGTGAAATTCCACGTCACAGTTACTTCCTTTGCAAACATCTGGATGATACTGAAATTCGAACAAACATATGCGTAAGTAAAACAATAATGATATGATAAAAGATATTTACGTTTTGACAACGAAATCCAATTTAAGTGAATAAGACGTTTTCGCAATGATTTATTTATTAATTATGAGTTTGAGTTATAGTGGGTAGAAAGTGAGGTGCATATTGTTTTTTAAAGGAAAATGTTTGGGGGAAAAAAGTCACTTTTTTTTTTTTGTGTGTGTTTTGACAAAAATAACATTAAGAAATGGGAGCTTGAAAGGATAAAAAAACTTAAAAATTACCTTTAGAACAAGCTGTCTAAAAGCTTTCTTGACCTCGGATTCAGCAGCACCAGGTTGAATCCTCAGAGTTTTGTATGGATCATCCAAACCAGAAACAACACAAAAGATCCTGAACTTGTTGATATTACAATTCTTGGCATGGTTCTTTCCCATCATCTTTGCTGAGTTTTTCAATTGAATCCAAGAAGGTGAAGAAGCAGCAGCTGAGACCAAAAAACTTGCCATTATCTCGAACACCCCAAAAAAAAAATTAAAAAGAAAAATACTCTTTGATCAATAAAAGATTAGTCATGGGGACTTTTTTCTTTCTTTCTTCAATAAAAATGAGCCCAACCCAGATGAGATTTAGCAAAACCAGCTTGGATTATATATAGATTATGGGGATTAAGTAAATGATTGATTGAAGGGTCTGAAAGCAACAGGGAAATTAATATGAAAATGGAATGGATACGGCAAAGGTCAAGTGAATGTGAATGGTATATATTTTATGGGATAAATTCAAAGAAGAAGTCAATGAAATGGAAGAATAGTATGAGAAGGCAACCTTTCTTTGAATGCAATAATGGATTGAAATAGATATGAAAGTTTGAAGAATGAGACTGTTTAACTTGGGAGGAGGGAATGGGTACACATAAATCAAGGGGAGGGGGCGCTGTTGTGGTTTTTTTTTTTTGCTATACACATTGTAGATTTAAATGTATATGACTTCATGGTTATGGAGAATCTTTCAAACTTTTAGGAGTATATACCTCATCTTTCATTTTATTCACTTTAAGCCAAAATTTAGGTTAGTATACTATTCAAATTTGTCCTTTCAATAAATTTTGACACATTAATCCTTATCCCCAAAATCTAGAATTAGGTTTTGATAACCAATTTATCTTGAAAATAACCTAAATACATTTATTTAGAATGTATGTGTTGTGTCCCAAATAAATTAAATCAGATATACAAGAAAGGAAAATATTTAAGTAGATCAGGTTTTTGACCTCACTTGCAGATATTGTGATGTAAATTAAATATTATGGAATTTATGACATAAATTGATGTAAGTAACATTTTATAATATTTAATTTTAACAACAGAATTTATAAGTTAAACCAAAAACGGTGTCTATAATTGTATTTTTCTACCAGAAAATCCGAATAACTTAGCAAATCGCGCATTTAGTCATGATATGACAATGAGTAATGTTGTCAGTTTTTTCAGGCCAATATTACACTAGCAAGCAACTGACATTTTCAACCAATTTGCAACCTTAGCACGAATTTATACGCCAAAATATAGTTAAAGTTCATCAGTCAGACTTGAAAAATTTTGTATATATCAAAATATATGATCCTGTTATGCATATTGTGATCTTTATGTATTTACATAATTTATTTATTTTTTTAAAAAAAAATTTAAGTCAATATTTTTACTCGAATTAGTGAATAATTTTTATTTTATTTTTTGGATAAAAAACCAACTTTCATTGAAATTAACCAGCAACACCATCTGACAAGACAATATGCTGAATACAACTACGAATCACCTCCCATAATTGAAAGAAAACTATCCTCGCTTCTCTCGCCAAGAAGTAAGCTACTTTGTTAAAGGTCCTACGAGTCCAACTAATATCCCGGACATTAGAATCTCGTAAAGCAGACCTAACATCATTTAAAAGATGACCAAAACTAGAGAGGTCCACTTCAGTGTCGTCCAAGATCATTGTAATTTCTTGTGCTGCATCCCCCCTATAGAAATACCTTGGTCTACCCTTTGGTTTCCAATAAGAAGTTGCACATCGAACTACCCAATTAACTAGTGTAATTATAGCACATAAACTAATTATCTGACCACTAGTCGGTGAAAGAGTTACCGATTTTAACCAATACGTGACGCGCACATATATTTCAATCGTCAAATTTGTTTGCAAAAAGATTCTTGGAGAAAGTAGTAATGGTATGATTGACTTAAAGCTTGTTCACCAACATATTTCGTATTATGACTGATGATACCAAAACTAATCCGTGTCTCAGAACTGAAACATGTCAAGTTAAACCAAGTAACTTAGAGTTATTTCACTTAATGAGGAACGGCCAGTTCGGATAATTAGTCTATAGCTTCGATAGTAGTTCAAACAACAAATAGATCGAATAGATCAATGATGTAAATAAAACTTATTTAAATAAGCTGGCCTAGAGATCGGCAAATATGTACAAAAAAACCCTTATAAATAGGATCACCCTACGTTTGTAAATTCATGAAGAAAAAATCAACAAGTCACAAATAATATATCTAGAGAATTTCCCATTACATCTTACTTTATCTCTTTAAACAATTATCCAAACTTCTCTTTTTCATATCTGGTTAAATTCTCACATCATCAAATTGGCACCAGCTGTGGAAACCATTATACAATACCCATTGATTTTTGTGCTCTTGAGCCAAAATCATGAAGAAATGTGCTCACAAAAAACAAAATTCCAAAAACCAGAATCAAGAAGGGGAATCAATTCCATTAGAGCCTTTCATCTATGGAACATCATCTAGAAATGGAACATCATCAACAAAGCTCAATACCTCCTAGGGAAGAAATGCTGGATTTCTTTACTTATAACTTTCAACCCTTTAAGGATTTTGTTGAAAATTAACATAATCAAAGGCTTATAGGTGAAGAAACGGCCAGTAGTTCTCATCATTATCATGTCTCAGCCTTGTCTCCTATCCCTCAGCGTGAAGGATCTGTTTTGATCGAATAGATCCTTACTCGAAGAAAAAAATTGAGCCCATCCCGTAACCAGTTGATGATTTAAATGAAAGAGATACTGATTTGATGAAAGCAAAAGTTGACCGAAGAGTACAAGAGCTCTTAGGAAAAAAGGTCATTCTTACTCTTGAGATGCTCACTATGAATAAGGATCTATTCATTCCAGCAATTCAAGCAAAACAGATAGCTCTTTACTTCAAACAGCCAGATTTGGACACTTATAAAGGCATAACTGATCTATCAGGCCACATTTCTTATGTCTCGTCTATCACAAGGCTCTTTGGTTACTCAAATGCAATAAAATACAAGTTATTTGCAACTACGTTGAGAGAGTCTGCTTAGAAGTGGTTTAAAGAACTCTCTTCTTGCTCAGTGGATTCATTCACTGATTTAGCAAAGAAGTTCTTATGCCAGTTTATGAGTTGTTCACATCCAAAATGCCGATGAAACATTGCTTAATGCTACCTTTATGAGTAGGATCCAACCGGAAGTATTTAATGCTAATCTAGCCTCAGCTGTTCCTAAGACTTTTGGTGAACTCTTACAATGTGCAGATAACTATCAAAGGAGAAGAATCAATTGACCGAGCAAAGAGAGAACTGAACAAACCTCAAGATAAAAATCAATGTTCATCTAATCATTCTGTCGAACAAAACAAGAAAGAACATCATAAGGAATCTAGGTCTCAAAATGCTCGACCTCTTGCTCTGGCAAATCAGGTTGTTCCAGAAACTCCAAGCTTCAAAATGATCAATGTTTTACCTTATGAAGATTTTACTCCTCTTAACACCTCTTGAAAGGAAATTTTATATCAACTCTAACATATTGGAATTCTCCAGTCACCAGCTCCTATTCGATAGGAATACTATCGGAGGGATCAATCTAAATATTGTGCCTACCATGGAGATCATGGACATGATACAGAAGAATGCAATGATCTCAAAACTGAAATTGAAAGAGCAATAAAAAATAGACATCTACAGGAATATATCCTTTGTGCTCCTGAACAATTTCGCTGCAATAAAAAGCAACCTGCTAAAGATGATCAATTATCTCCTCGGCCGAACTATCGAACACAAAATATTCCACTCTCTAATGATCAGCGAGGCCTTCCCAGAAATAATAACGATGTGGTTGGAGTCATTGAAAGTATTACTGGAGGAAATACTAGCGGAGAATCTTCTAATGCAAGAAAAACTTATGCACGCCGAATTCCACCCAGAGGAATTATGTCCACGAAGCCCCGCTCACATCTGAACATTAGTTTTACTAACCAAAATCCTATTCCAGATAGATATCCTCATAGATATCCAATTGTTATTCATGTCAAAATAAGGGATTATCGAGCGCACAACGTTTTCATTGATAATGGTAGCTCAATAGATATAATCTACTAGCATGCTTGGGACAAAATAGGGATCAGTGAGGAATACATCCGACCAGTCAAAACCCCATTGGTCGGATATACAAGAGATTCTATTAATGCTGAAGGATCAGTGACATTACCCCTGACTTTGGAAGAAGCACCTTATTCCCGAACTGAAATGATAAATTTTATGTTGGTTCAAAAAGCTTCAGCCTACAATATGATTTTGGGTTGAAAACCCTCCTTGTATATGTTTGTAATTCTTTCATTCGTCTATCATTCAGGGATAAAATTTGCCCTTAGATACAAAATCAAATGACGAATATAGGGAAACCGGCACGAAGCTCGAGAGTGCTATATGAAGTCGTTCAAGAAAATGACTTTGGAAGAATCACTTGTTCAGATTTTCGCTAAAGATAAAGGGTGTTCAAGTAAGATTCCCAATGAGAAAGTTGCTAAACCACAAGAAGTTGACAATGCAATTGTTGAGCTGCCAATAGAGGAAATCTCCTTTGATCCTATCTTGACAGAAAGCTACGAATCTATTCTACTTTGCCATCCACTTTAAAGATTGATTTGGTGAAACTTCTTTATGAGTTCAAAGATATTTTTTCCTAGTCAGCAAAAGATATGCCAGGTATATCCCGCGAGATCATCGAGCACAAGTTAGGAATGACCCATCTCATAAACCCGTTGAGCAAAAGAAGAGACTTTTTGGGCCACAATGTAATCGAGTCATAGAAGTTCAGATAGAGGTTGATAAACTACTTATAGCTCAAGATAATTCGAGAAGTTCTATATCCTACCTGGCTATTGAATCCTGTTCTTGTACCTAAGCCAGATACAAATTGGCGTATGTGTATCAATTTTACCTATCTAAATAAAGTCTATCCTAAAAACAGTTATCCTTTGCCTCGAATCAATACAATAATAGATTCATTAGTGGGGTTTAAGGTCGGGCACTTCTTATATGCATATAGAAGGTATCGTCAAATTTTCCTTAGTAAAGAAGATAAAGAAAAAATTGCATTCACACAAATAAAGGCACTATTGCAATCAAACTATGCCCTTCGGCTTCAAAAATACTGGAGCAACTTATCAACACCTAGTTAACAAGTTGTTCAAACAACAAATCGGACAAAATACGGAGGTCTATGTGGATGACATCGTTGTAAAAAGCCGAACTTAAGAGGATATCCTTTCTGACCTCAGAGAAGTCTTCTTGATCATGAGGTTTGTAAATCTCTGACTTAATCAGACCCTAAAATGCACTGTTGGAGTATCATCACACAAATTCCTCGGATTCATTGTCTCTCAATGAGGAATTGAAGCAAATCCTAATAAAGTTCAGGCTATTATAGACATGAAACTACCTCGTTCAATAAAAGAGGTAAAATGTTTGATTGGGTGAATTGCTACACTAAATCACTTATCTAAATCAGCAGAACGAGGACTTCTATTCTTCCAGATGATCAAGAAAGCCAAAAACTTTGAATAGACTAAATAATGTCAATAAGCTTTCGAAGAGTTGAAGCAATAATTGGCTAACATTCCTCGTCTTGCTGCACCCATAGAAAATGAATTCCTATCATTATATCTGTTAGCCACCCATACTGCAGTGAGTGCTGTTCGTGTATCAGAACAAGATAAAATACAACGTCCGATCTACTTTATTAGCACAGTTCTACAAGTCCTTGAGCTAAACTATTCAAACATGGAGAAAGTGGCCTTCTTCCTTGTTGCAGCTCAAAAAGTGAAGCTTTACTTTCATGAAACCATGAAATACTAGTCAGTACGAATTTTCCTCTCAAAACAGTCTTGGCTAAACCTGATGTGTTAGGATGCATGCTTAAGTGGTCCGTTGAGCTACTCAAGTATGATCTTAAATTTCAGCTGTGATCGGCAATCAAAACTCAAGCTCTGGCTGATTTTCTTGTTGAAAGCACTTTCTCAAAAAAGACAGAAGGGTTACTATGCATACAAGAAAAAGCCAAGAATGAATATCCAATTTTGGGAATAACATGTGGATGTATCATCTAATGAAACAGGATGGGGGGCCGAAATAATTATTCATACACCTGAAAGAGATCGGTTGACTTATGCTATTTGATTTGAGTTTCGAGCAACTAATAATGAAGCAGAATATGAGGTAGTTATTATAGGAATGAAACTTGCTCAAAATCTGGGGGCTCAAGGATTTCGAATCAATAGTGATTTATCATTGATTGTAAATCAAATTCTTAGAAATTTTGAAACTCGAGGGATAAATCTAAAAAAATATCTTGAACAAATCTAACAGTTTAAATAGTAATTCAAAGAAGTAGAATTCATCTAAATTCCATGAGCTAAGAATATTCATGCTGATGCCCTATCAAAACTTGTTTCTACTTTTTACGATCATCTGACTAAAGAGGTGCTTGTCGAAGTAAAGACAGCGAGCTATTGATGAACCATAAATAACTCGAATTGATAATGAGCTGAACTGGATGATACCCATCATTGAATATTTAACTCAATGAATGTTTCTGAGAGATCGAGCTCAAGCAAGGAGACTGTGTATCTGAGCAATGCGATTTGAAATGCACCATGGCATATTATATCGTCGCTCATACTTATCTCCGCTATTGCACTGCTTATCACTAGAGGAAGTAATCTATGTACTCAGGAGATACATGAAGGGATTTGTGGAAGTCATCTAGGCACTCGAAACCTTGTTCAAAAAGCAATCCTTATGGGCTATTATTGGCTTACTATGTATTATGATGCCTATCAATTGGTAAAACATTATCCACATAAATGCCAAATGCATGCTCCTATCATTCGAAAGCCGACTATAAGAATGACCTTTATCCTCGGATCATGGCCCTTTCAACAATGAAAACTTGATATATTGGGTTCATTTCTTAGAGAATGAGAAAATTCAAACTTTTTAATTGTGTCCATTGATTATTTCTCAAAATGGATCAAGGCAGAACCTCTCCGATCAATATCAAGTTCTAGTGTAAAGTAAGGAAGTTCTTCTGGAAGAACATTGTTTGTCGATATGGTATTCCTCATATATCATCGTAGACAATGGAATTTAGTGTGTAGGAAGATCCTTCAGACCATTATGTGAAAATGTTGGCATTCAAATGCATACCATCTCGGTTGTTCATCCTCAAGCTAATGGTGAACATAACTATCCAATCGAACTCTTTTAGTTGGATTGAAAACATGTCTTGATTGAGAAAAAAAGCTTGGCTAAAAGAACTTCTGAGTGTTTTGTGGTCTTACCGAACAACTCCTCAGACACCACAGCGTGGTAAAACATCTTTCAATTTGGTATTTGGGGCTAAAGTTATTATTCCTCCTGAACTAGGGATTTAATCAATAAGAACTTCAAACTCAATTCATATCGCTAATGAGGAAGTTCAAAAGATTGATTTGGATCTACTAAAAGAACGAAGATTGACTGCTATAATCTGAGAAGCAACTTAAATGCAATGCATTAAAAAGTATTATGATTCTGCTATTCGACTAAAATATTTCCATCCTGTAGACCTTGTTCTATGAAAAAATGAAGTTAGTCGTGCATATAGGAGTCATAAATTGAATGCCAATTGGGAAGGTCCTTATTAAGTAATTGAAGTTTATTTCACAAGTTATTACAAATTAGCCGATCAATATGAACAAGCAATACCTCAAATGTGGAATGTACTTAATCTGAAGAAGTACTATAAAGGAATTTGAAATAAAATGATATATTACTTGAATTTTTTTTTTTCAATATATAGAAAATTTCCCACTTAATCTAACTAGCTGAGCTATGTTGTACATCCTCCTCCTTATTTTCATCTGTTAAAACCTCCTAAAGTACATTTTTTGTTGTACGAGGTTCAAGGAAGATTTTGCCCAACTCGATAATGAGCTACCTATCTACTAACTCGTCATAATTTTGAAATGAAACAATATAAGTGGATGATCAGGATACTTCTTCTTAACCTCTTCCAGAGCTTCTTTGAACCCTAAGACACTGGACTATTGGCAAAATACTTTCAAATCCCCTCTCGAAATAGGGGACCTAAGAAGCTGATTTACACTCTTGACTAAGGAGTTTGAAGAATATGAGGAAAAGGCATGGACCATGGTTCAAAGACTCAACTGATTCAAAACCAGAGCGAACCTAACCGGTACGAGTTTGATTTGGGATATATCGGATACATAGAATCGGAGTCAACTCCGTCGAAATCAGGCAATTTTTGACGAAACAACCCACCAGTTCTTGAATTCGGGAAAGACTCGTCTGAGTTGGCCGAGTTGACTTAAGAGACAAAATCCCCCGAAAAATTTTCATCCAAAAAGAAGTTAGACAAAGATGATAGAAGCAATATATTGAGTTGCCTTTTAGAATTTTGATCTCTGCCATTTCTTCATTTTCTTCTTGTTGTCCCGTTGCCTTTCCTTTGCAGCCCTAACTGATCCTTTTTTTTATTGTTGCCTTTGAATCTCCTCAATTGTTGCATGCCTTTGATGTTAGATTTGCAGGATGAAGGGGCTGATTCTGTGCTGCTGAAAGAGACGACGGTGACGGATATTTGATTTGGAGTAGAGCTTCTTCCTCAAAGCCAACCAGTATACTATGTTTGGTTGTTTACCTCTTATGATCTGTAGTGGATAATTACTCTTTATAACCTTAGTTTTGAGAATTTGCAGAAAGACCCCTATTTTTTCTGCTTTCCTTTCCTATGTAGTACTTTTTAGTACCATTTTATGAAATTCACTTGACACAATATATAATTTCATAAAATGAAAAAAGAATCAATAGGAAAGTAAACATATAATACTACCTCTAGAAACAAATCACAAATAATCCACTACTAAACAAACTAAATAATAAATATTAGTAGGAAATTTTACAATCCCGTTAAAGTACCATTCTGATATATTTTAGAGAGGCACAATACAATATTATATTCTTAAACAATTTATAGTGTAAAAGCATTTAAACACAACAAGATTATTACGTTATAGAACTATAAAATTTTTAATATTATAACTACTTTGATTTATTTATTTTGATTTTTAAAATGTTTGATTGGTTAATATGATTATGGTCATGTAATATGATATGTTGTTATATTATTTAATTTGATAGTTATGGTTATTATGAAAATATATATATTTTTAGACATTTTCCATAGTAATTTTTTGTATGATCTTATACGCAACCGATATACCAAAACTGATGTGGAACGATACGTTCCACGACCGTCACTGCGAATTTGAACCATGGCTTGGCTGAATTTTATTTGATTGAGCTCGACTTTGTACTTGTTCAGCTTTTCCTGTTTTGAGTATCTAAGATTCTCGGCCATCTATTGCACCTGATTCTTTAACTAATTGAGCTCCTTCATATATTTGCTTTTTGTTTCAACGAGCATGGTGGGATCAGTTCCAAGATTTTTCTAAGCCTTAGCCAAAGTAGCTTCTTTTTCTTCTAATTGTTGCCTCAGAGCTGGCTCATCAGCTACCTTGGTCTTCTCAAAAGCTTGAAGTTACTTCCTTAGCTGAGCAGCTTCCTTCTCAGCTTTTAAACAATGCTGATATTCTTTTCTCATGACATTGCCTAACTATAATATAATAAATAATCATATGAAGCTTAGCTTAAAAAAAAAAAAAACTTACAGCATAATATGATTGAGCTGCTTCAATCTGGAGTTGGAAAGTAGGTAGGTCAAGAGGTATGCTTGATCTCGATAAGTAAAAGCATTGCTGAACTAGTTGTTTGCTACTTGACATGCTGTCCCCTGTCATTTATGGTCAAAGACCATAAAGGCTTGAAAGGGGTTCAGTCAAGTTCCCCTTCTCTATCCTTCTTGATCGATTGGACATACCTTGTTGTCCAAGGAAGGAGCTATGATCCACTAGCAACCCATTCCTCTTCAGGAGTCTATTCTAGAGCCCCTAGAGCTTTATGCCAAACAATTACTTCATTATTTCTTGGAACACAAAAAGCTCTAGGCTTATAAGATTAGGGACAAAAAGACCCACCTGGAACTGAAAGAACAGAAGATAGAGTTTGGATTAGTAGAATAGCAGTTGGAATGAAAGAAGAAGTTAAGGAACTCCTTTTCTTATGCTCTCGAGTATCCAAGAGAGGAATTGTGGAATCAAACTCTTCAGACTCTATAACTATTGAAAGAGATGATCTCCTCTTCTTTGGGGCTTCAATAACAGGAGCCTTTCCTTTCTGAGCCACTGTCACTGAACTAGAGTAACCTCCTGTTGCTCCACTGCTCGACAAAAACTGATTCATAATCTGAACAGGAGTTGAAGCAGTTGAGCTACCACCCTCGACCAAAGAGCCAAATATCATTGGCTTAAGTAAGGTCTTCCTCTGTTCATAAGCAAAAGTGGTCACTCAAATAAAATATAGATCGAAAAAAGTTAACGCTCTGAGTAAAAGTACTTACTTCCATTAAAACTTTCTGGAAAAATAGAACCCTCAACAAGATTGACCTATACTAGTAAATTATGATCGATAATATAATTTCTTCCATTAAAAGGTATGTCCGACCCTAATTGATTTAACTTGTTCACCCAAGCATGTGATTCTTCATCTAGCTCTCCTATGGGATTAGAGACAAAAAATGGATATCGATCAGAGAATGACCGTTTTGACTTTATCTTGGTCATATCAGCCTGAGTAGCAAAGAAAAAGGTCGACTTCCAATTCTTGATAGACCTCGGCAATCAGCAGCAATACCCGTTCTTTTGGATCGACTAGTGAAATAATAAAAATCGAATTCTTTACACTATAGTAGTTTGTAGAAGCATCTCAAACCATGTGCAGATGCCTTTAGATTTGCATACTTACAAATTAAGCAGTATTAGGGGTATTCAGCCTGGACTGGGTAATCAGTCCATAAGCCTATTGGACTATCCGAACCGATCCTACCAGTTCGCCAATATTTTGAACTATATCCGGTCCACAAACATCAGGTAACCACTTTTCGGTTACCCGATAAAAGTAGTTTGGAATCCATGGATACCGGATCCTATATCACACTAATAAAAAAAAAAAAAAAAAAAAAAACTTAAGAAACAATAAACCTAATCAACTTCATTATTAGTTGTAGGAAAAACAAAAATAAACCAAACTTAAAAGTCCCCAACGCCAACAACTTAATGGATTAAAACATTTTATAATTAAAGAATATTAGTAAGTTACTAGCAGTAACTGTCCCTTACTTGCAAATAAAAAAAATAAGCCTTAATCACATGTTCCAACATACACAAGAACATAAAATTACAAGCTACAAATAGAGAGTCAAATTCTTGCGCTGGATGCTTCTCATTCAAGTACGGAATTTTTGCAAATTTTCTAAAAATAGAATAAGAAATTAATAGTATCAAGCATTTAAATGACTCATCAAATAGGAACTAGATAAAAAAAGTTACCAGATTCTATGTTTTCAAGCATAGAGATGAGAAAAGTAACCCAAAATTATACTAACTCAGATATGCATGCATATAAATATAACAAAATAAGAAAAGCAGAATAACCTTAAAATTATCTCATAATCTCCAATTTCTTCACTTGAAGGAAATAAAGCCTAAAACTATATATAGTTGAAGCTCAGATACCAAATTTACAGAAAATTGAAAAATCAAACAGCCATAATTTTTTTGGCTAAAAAAAAAACAATAAATTAAGAAAGATTGAGAGGTCTGATAGAGAGTAAAAAAGAATGATCGAGAGGTGAGAGAGATAGAGATGAGTGAGGAGGGAAACATCGAGAGAGATATGAGAGATAGATGGGAGAGGGGTGAGAGTAAAAAAGGAGGTGCAAACTTATCAGTATAACCTAGTTAAGTAAACCTAATAGGCAAATTAAAATTACAAAAGTGCCCTCTATATGGATATGTTCGGGAGTTAACTAGTGTTTTTTGAAAACTCGAACTAGTATCTGAACCGATACCATGGCGACCAGATCCTATATCTAAACTGGTTGCTTTACCCGGTTCGAGTACCCTTCTTTTTTTAGATCGGAACGAATCGGTTTTACCGAATTTTCAGTTCAACAAGGTTTTGGAACACCATTAAGAACTATACAATGACGATTCTGATAGAATTCAGCATCAGTTGGGAAAAATAGATCCTAAAGAAGGAGCAGAGAGACAACAAAATTTCGCACATGAGAAATCGACGATTGGCCCTCAATAGGTTTTGGAAAATGGTGACAAATCCCTTAGGAAGGTTATGAGCACGCTCCCCTTCATTAGGAATTTGTATAGCAACGGTATCTTGGATATTGTATGAAGCCTTCAGTCTAGGGAGTTCATTTACTTGAAGTGAGGATTTGATGTCAGCAGTAGCCAGAAGATGTTTTAATGGAAGAGAAGATGGTAAAATCTGACTATATCCTCTCTCTATCATTGGTATCGCTATGCATTAATCAGAGTAGCATCAATAGTTTCGAGTTCTTCAATGAAGGAATCCATTAGATAAATTAAAAAGGTTGAAAAAACGATGAGAAAGTAAGAAAAATTTCAAGAATGAGAAAAAGAGATGAAAATACTACAAATGCGCAAGGAATTCAAAACGATGAAAAAAAGGAAAGTTTTTGAATTTTTAATACAAGAATATTAAAGGGTGACTTTGCAATTTCTTCAAATAGCTGAAAAAACACGATTTGATAGTTATTATCTTGGCAATAAATGTGCTTGAAAAGTAGGCATGTCTTTTCACAAACTAAGGGTTACAATTTTTCATAAACTGACAACAGTTTATATAAACCAATGTCTGAGCAACAAATTTTAGTAAATGGACTCCTCATAATCAAAAGAGTAAAGGCTGACCTGCAGAAGAGCATTAAATGGTTCGACCGAATAAGGGCAAGCTCGCCTAAATGCATTAAGTGGCTCTAAGTCCCTAAATTGATGACAAAAATTAAGTGTCAGGAGTGCTCACCAATGTGCTTTAAGTAGCCAATATATTACAAGAAAATGCTCGATCACGATGAATAACCTAGAAAGAATTATATTGAAGAAGATCACATTGGCTGATCTATCATAGAGAAGAAAAGTAGATGGATTGATCTAATTATTTAGAAGTAGATCATGATAAGATGATCTCAAAAGAGTCATATATAAGAAGAAGGTGGAAGAATGACTTATTGCTCAGAACAAGATCACAATGGATGATCTAATGATCATAAGCAAATGATTGATGAATCAGAAGAAGACCAAAAATTATTAAGTCATTACACAAAAAAGATCAACGAAGGTCGAAGATCTTATTCAACAAGCATCTAGTTACAATAAATGATCTAGATCATAATGACAGATCTAGAAAAAAAGTATTGAATGGAAAAAATACAACACGTCTTTATTCAAGAAATGAAACTGAACAAATGGATGAAAATGTAGACAACAAAATAGAAAAGAGTTCATATTATTACAAGATTTGCATCTAGAGAAGAGGTGTACAAAAGGACCTAATTTTATTCTCGTAGATCTCTTTTGACTTGCTCTACGAAAAAAAATTTCAACCGAAGGAGTTCTTGTTACTTCCTGATTATCAAAATCAAAAATTGTTGGAGGATCATGATCTATACTACAAAGACCTAAGTCAAAAGAAAAACAAGGTCTACTTTCAAATAACTCTGAAATATTTACCTCTTTCTTAGACCTCCAATTCCAACCTCCTACCCAACCTCCTCTTCTTCCTATTCTACTTCTACCTCTTCAATTACTTCAATTACTTCTTTAGGTAGAACACTTTGTCCTAAGGAAGAAGTAGATTTGGGTTTTCAAAATTCTATACCTAGCTCGGTCATTTAACTAAGAGTAGCAGTCTCACTAAAGTATGAGAAGCTACTATTATCAAACTCAAGTGAAGGAAATCAATCTCGGACATCACTCCAAGCTTTGCCAAATCCAACTTTGGCACCAATCTTATAAAATTTTTCCAAGTCATTACTCAGGGCTTTGGATGCCAAGAAGGCATTAACACCTTGCAGAAGAAATTGCTCCTTCAATTCTTGAACTGAAGCTTACGTTTGAGAAAGTTCAGATTTAAGTTTCTATAATCCTTCTCGAGCCACTTCCAGTTCGGTGGTTTTGGAAGAAAGATTTTGTGAAATTTGGTTCATCTCTCATTTCAATTTAGCCACCTCGATTGAATAAGACGATTGTAGTTCCCTATATTGACCATTCCATTTGTCTTCAAGCTCGGCCTTCTCTTTGGAATATCTCTCTTGCTCAACCTGCTTGAACTCTTCTATCTACTTGGTCATGCCCTCGTTGGCCTTTTTAGCTGCTTCCTCCATGACAGCACTTTTCTATCTATCATTCCCCTAACGTAATAAAATGCTACGAAGATGGCTACCGAACAGGAACTAATACGCAGCAGCTTGGAGAGCCTTATGCATATCTAAGCAATCCTCAAAATAGACAATGTCCTTTAGAGGAAAAGCATAAAATATCTATATCTATCTAAGGTAATCTAAAGATTTATTTGATCCACTGACCTGGTCTTCCACAGAGATCGACCAATCAAGAATAAAGTAGTTTGATGGGAAACTAGTAGATCTTTTCCCTTCCTGGAAAAACTTGGAATCTCTACCACATCCTCATCATCTCTTGGGATTCAACCAAGATAATAGGTGTCTAAATTCCTTATTCTCTTGTGGATTCAGGAATTTTTGGAACCTCAACTTCAGGAATAGTCCTGTCCCCTTGATTAGAATAATCGGAAGGCTTTCTCTTCTTAGTATTTGTCTATGCTTCTTCCTGCTCTCTCTGGGGGCTTAATCTGGGTTCAACTGTAGCTTGAGGATCCGGAATCACAGATCCAGAACCACCTGAAATTGCTACTTTTTCTTCAGGATTTGATTGATTTGGAATAATCTTCTTCACTCTACAAATCCTTTTTACTACCTTCTTGGTAGGATTTTCAGCCAACAAGAAAATCTCCCATATAAAAATCCTCACCAATTGGAACATTTGCGTGATCACTTGAGCCTTGTCTAGATTCAGCGGCCATTGGTATTTTTGAAGTAGTAAAGGAATAAAATTTTTTTCAAGGAAGAAATTTCGAAGAATTATCTGCTTTGCTGCAAATGGTTTACCAAAAGAAATGAAATGTTGTAACTTCAAGTCTTATAAAAATAATAATAATAATAATAGGCATGGATCGAAGTGACCCATGAGTAAAAGGTCATAGCATTTAATAGAGATTCTCAAAAGACGTGATGATCAAATAATAAGAATACATGTCAAAAAAAGTACGAATCTTTTTGTTTGATCGATGAAAACTGATCTATGATACATACTCTATCGATGGGGTTCTGATGATACCAAAACTGATTAGTTTCTCAGAACTGACACATGTCAAGTTAAACCAAGCAACTCAGAGTTATTCCACTTAATGAGGAATTGACAGTTCAGATAATTAGTCTACAGCTCAGATAGTAGTTTGAACAATAAATAGATCGAATAGATCAACGATGTAAATAAAATTACAAATTCATATCTGCTTAGATTACCTAGTAACTTATTTGAATAAACCGACCTAGAGATTGACAAATATGTACAAAAGACCAATATAAATAAGGGTCACCCCACATTTGTAAACTCATGAAGAAAAATCAACAAGTCACAAATAATATATTCAGAGAATTTCCCATTACATCCTACATTATCTCTTTACAATTATCCAAACTTCTCTTTTTCATATCTATTTAAATTCTCGTGTCATCACTGACAACCCTAGCACTTTTCTTAGGAATAAATTTGGCAAAAAATTGTATTTTTAGTTCTTGAATTCTCAATTAATGGTATGATCTTGTATTTATTGATAGTAATCTTCCTAATGTGGGATCAACAATTGTAACAAATTTAGTTCAACAAATTAAAATAGTCAGGTTATGTTTAGTCGAAGGTTATGTTTAAATATGCTTACCTTATTAAGTATCATTATTATTATTATTATTATTGCAAAATAATTAACATGACAAACTGCCACACTCTTTTGAGACCATTTTGATATTTCCATAGGTAACTTAGTTAAGATTGCATTTGGACGTAGGAAAATTTTAGAACGAATTATAGCTTAGATCATTTCACTGTTAGCTGCAAATCAAAATTTTTGACAAATATTTAAATTTATTATACTTTTTGAAATTTCATGGTTTTCGTAAATGTCTACAAGTACCGATCATTATTGAAATAGTTCATAACTATTGAAAATTGTCATTCTAAGAAATTCAATCTAATAAAAAGAATAAAAAATGAAAACCTTCAAATTAGGTTGAAATTATTGTGAAATGATCAATAGGTGGATGAATTTAAATAACAAAACAATTGGGGTCAAGCTAGAAAATGTGAAACTATAGGGTGAAACCAAAATCAATTGAAACAACGAAGCTGATGCGGAATGAGACTCTGTATTTTACTAGAAGACAAAAGCATTGAAAGAAAAATTGGTCTTAGCCTTTCCTGCATGGGTATATTCCGAATTTTGACGTCATTAAGTAACCATGTGTTGCATTCCAATACAATACAATGGTGGATAAGGATTTACCTCTAGTTCTAACACCTATCACAAAATAGTGAAATTAAAGAAAATTGATTGCTCCTTGTTGAATTATGCATAAAAGAAAAAAGAAATGAAAGGATAGATATTATGTTTTAGACTAAATCTTTCATATATGTCATTGGTGTAGATTTTTTTTTTTCTTTACATCATCAAATTTAGATGTATGTCACATACACAAAAATAACATTTAAAATTTAAACAAAGAATATGTAATATGCATTTAAATCCGATAGTGTAAAAAAATTTCTATATCGAGAGTGTATAAAAGATTTACTCTTATGTTTCATGTCATTCAATCTATGATGACAATGACGGTTGGCATCCAACTTAAAAAAAAGTAATTGTGACCTAAATGACTTCAACTTTTAGAGAGATGGAATTTTCTTGCTTGGTGTTTTAGACCACAATAAAAAAAAAAAAAAAAAAAAGAGGAGGAAAACTAAATATTTTTTCTGAATGTAGCAAGTACGAAAGGTATATGGCAACTTGGCAGTATGAATATTGAATCTCAATGAACAACCGTTAAAGAAAGTTCAAAGGAAAAAGACAGCATAAAAAAGAATGAAGTATGCGTGCCTCTAAATTGGTTGACTTTGACCACAAATTGCATCCCATTGTATGATTGATATATGCAAACCTGTATGATTGATAAATGCAAACCGAAGTGTAAAGAACTTTTATAGGTCAAATGCAAATTACAGGTGGTACTGGTACAGTATATGGCTGGGCCTTAAGATATTTCTTCTCATCACCAGTCCTTGTTAATCAAAGGAAGACACCAAAGAGAAGCGAGAGGGATATAGATCTTTCTACGTAAGGGGGACAGATACTCACTCTCAGAACAAGTTAAAAACTGCAACTGCTATCTAACAAATCTGGCAATACACAAGGGCATAAAGCCTTTTTTTTTTTTTTTTTGTAATAACAAAAATTCACTCCTCCTAATACCCTTTAGTGACTGATGCGAACCCATAACCAATAAGTCATAAAGAAAGTATCTTACTAGCTAAGAATATGTTGATCTTTTACTTAGCCAAGACGAAACAGTTCTAACATTCTACCAAGAGATTTGACTCCAAACTAGCAATAACCTCGACATCAAGTGCTCATTACTTATGTACTACGAAAAGAACATCAACCCAAAGTACAGAGATCTTGTTCTTGATTACCAGATAGGAAGAAAACATACTTACAGAACTTCCTGAAAACACTACTTGCAACAGAAGATCAAGATTTACACAGGTATCAGACGAACTAATTAGTTCCCATATGATCTGCAAAATATACTGAGATAAAAGATAGCATTACATTGATTAGCATAGGCTTAAACTTGATTAGATTCCATATGTGCTTGAGGTTGATTAGGATCAATTTCTGCTTGGTTTTCATCAGATTCAGCTTGCTGATCAGAAGGAAGGGGATGATCCTTAGATGGTGTTCCAGAGTTCGAAGGTTTCTTGAGCTGCACCAGGATCATGGTCATATTGTCACAACCTTCCCCACCAGCTGTTGGTGCCAAACATTTGTCAAACACCTTCTCACACACTGTTGAAAGCTTAGTCTCCTATATATATTTATATTGTGACAACACCAAAGTTGTATAAAAAATAGTGTCAGCAAATAATTTTGACCTCAAAATTTTTCAATGGCATAGATGAAAGATTAACAAAAGACTCACGTGATACAGCTGGTCCCGAACAAAGTCCACTACCTGCTGGCTTGACATACAATCCCTAGCACAAAAGGATATGTTCTACTTATCATAATAGCACAAAGCATGTAATAAAAATGATAGCCTAAAGGGCCAAATGCACTTCAAGGGCAAAAGACGGACAAAGGTTGCAGGCTTTAAATGCACTTCAAAAACTGAGCACTTAGGTCTGATGTTGTCAATTGCACAAACACACTATTCTAATAATAGACAATGATCTTGCACTAAGCATTTGTGTATCTAACATAAATATCGAAGAGCCATAAAGAGATGAAGCACTTTTTATATAATTAAGAATTTTCAATCTTTTACAAGCAAATCGTGCTAAGTACTTTCCCTCCTACAGATTACAGTAAGAACCCTGATTCACAGGCCTACCAAATTTGAATAAAAATAAAGGCAAGGAGAAAAGCACCTACCATATCCCATCACAGGCCAGAACAAGAAACTCATCATTATCTTGGAGCTCAACCTAGTATGAAAAGGACCATGTAAAACAAACCATGTCATGTGAAGGTAATATTGATGAAGATGTACAGAAAATATCCAAACCTTAAGCAATTGTTAAACTGAATCAACAGCCATTTCACATAAAGACGATGTGTATAAATATAATATTTAACTTCACTATACTAAAGCAACATTTAGCAGGTGTAGTTCAGAATAATGTTTAATTTTAAAAGGCAAATTTTGTCATACATACTGCGGTAATATCAGGATATGCTGTTAGAATTTGCCTTTCAGCAGGTAGTGATTTGTTTTCTGCTTTAATTCCATGTCACCTGAAATCACAAAAACAGTCACATCCATACCAACCAAAAAAAGAAAAACAAATATCATTTTCTTGATAAGCACCAGAAGTAAAGGAGTTCTCCTCCCACAAACTAAATTCATGAAATTGGATAAACATGGATCCTCTCACAAACTAAATTCATGAAATTGAATAAACATGGCTACCTATTGCTCTGGCCAAGTTTAGGCTACCATTGACACGTCCAAATTGGACATAGCCACCAGCATTCAGTATCCGCTCTTTTTCCACTTCGTGGTTAGGCTTGTGATCTTTTGAAAGAGCATAGGCCTAAATTACAGGTAATGAATTTCATATTAGTACAATTAGGAATGTCCTACAAAATTAAAGAGCAACATATGGCCTTAGGATTACAATGTAAAAAGCTGCCTCAATTCTTCGGTCTAAAGCATTAAGTGACTGGCAAACCCAAATCAAGACGAGATATTCTCTTCCACTTTTGAAGAAAAAAAGTACACATTTAATTCACAGTACAATAAGCTTAAGAGATATTCAGTTTTTATCATAGGAATATCATTTGACATCTAATACTCTTTGGATATCACAAATTAGAGTACCATATCAAAGCAAACCAATCTTAAGTAAAAGAACACACAGTACAACCACTATCAGCCAAATACGAAGCAAAATCTCTACCTCAACACCCCGAGACATCACGCAACGAGAATCACCAGCATTTGCGACGACAAGTTGATTGCCTCGGATAATTGCAACACAAGCTGTGGAACCAGAAGTTGGTCCAGTATAATCAGAGTGCGGTCCCTTCACTCACAATCACATTCGAGAGGCCTTAGTTTAGAGATAAGTTAAATGGAGTAATACAACTCCAATAACAAAGATCACTATTTAAATGTTTGCAAGCCGACATGAAAGAGGACAATAAATTATCTTGAATCTTGACTATTTAAATGACATACAGGTAATAGATAACCACAAAGATTAAGCAGAAAATATAGGTACAATGATAGATTCCTTATCTTCACAGAGATTGTGTATGCTAAACGACAACAAATTAATCACCAAGAAGCCCAAAAGGTATAAATTATTCTATATTACAATATCAGTAAGTTTTGGAATCATGAAATAAAAAAACATAGCAAAATAACCTTATGACCTTTGATGTAAAAAACATCTGAAAAGGACATAAAATTTTGAAAGATGAAACATGGAAAACTTTCCATATGGGATGTGTTCGAAAATAGGAGAAAAAGATGCTACCTAGAAGATGAGATCGTCTTGTCAATTAAAAAGTGAGGAGATCTATCTGACTGGAACTTGATAGTACAGGAAATTTTATCATCACTTCCGTAATATACACTTTAAAGAAGATTTAACACAATAAAAGAGTTTTATCTCAGGATGGAGTTAGCTTAACAGAACAGGCCAATATTTCTTCATCTTCTAATTTAAGAACATACAATATCCAATACCAGAACAAGGTCACTAATATTAATTTCAAAGGCAACTGTAAATTTTTTTGCACATCCAAGCTCCAAGTAGCATGTATGTACTAAGAGGGGATGTACGCACTATGGAACAAAAACATATAGCAGGTGATATGGGGATGGCATCTTTGCATAGTACATTTACTTAAATCTAAACTACTAGAGAATACATAACCAACGGATACCTGCTCCGAAGACCAATCATCAATCTTGCTGTCTGCTTCACCACTCCTAGGGGACCATATCAAACCTTCTAGCATGCCTGTGACCTTTTGCATGTTATCTCCAAGTACAGATAATTCTCTCCAACCTCTTTCCCCACACATCATCTCATCCATTCTGCATGATAAACGACCCAAAGTAGACTCAAAGTTACTAGGAGAAGAAATTCAGAGAATTTATACAGTGCACCATTCTGAAAGTTTCATGAACTCTTCTATTTAAGCTTCTTCTATCAACACAACTATGGAATACAAATAGCAATCAAATTTAACCGAATTGGTTGCCATTATAGCACTTCATGTGTTCCTGTCTATCCTATCCTTAGAATAGTCAATTGGCTGAAAAGTATTAACAGACTAACAGGCATTCATATGACATACAATCTTAAATGACGTAATGCTTAAACAAGAAGTAAAAAGGGAAAACTCCAAAAACAGCCTCAACATCAGAAAAGAAGCATCTCACAAATCAGAATAGTGCACAAGAGTTATAATAGCCAACATGAACATCACAGCCTGATTCCATAATCTTAAGCTGATGAGAACAAGTGTTTTAATGGTAAATAACACAACCCTGAAGCTTTATATGTAATCCAGCTATGATTAAACTGTGACACCTGCACATATTGCTAATGAAATAATAAAAAGACAAGGGACTGAAGTAACCTAAGAAAAGATTTCTGCAATGAAGCTCCTAAATCACCAGCTGAGTAGGCTTCATTTTTCAGCACTTGTTCATGAAGATACTTGGCACAGAATTTAGCAACTTCTTTTCCTGCAAAAAAGCAAAAAAAACAAAAAAAGGGACAAATATCTGAAATCAAAAAGTCCAACATCTTTTTTCTGTCCAAACCCACAATCCTCTCCCAAAAGTTAGTAGACCCACCCTCCAACCAAAAAAAAAAAAAAAATGGAGAAGAAGAAGAAGAGAGAGACAAACACAGAAATCACCAAAGATGAACTCAGAAGCAAAATTTAGCTCAAAATTAAATTTATTGTTGCACTCATTTTCTTTAGGTAAGCAACAATATGAGATATATGTTTTGTGTAGCAACGATTCATGTACATAAGTAAATAATTGAATCAAGGTCGTACTAATCAAGTAATAGCTGCTCTTGTCAAATATAAATGGAATTATACCAATTCAACTTTGAGCAACTCCTTAATTTCCTAAGGTAAGCATAAAGAGATGCATTTTCACAGGTTTTTTAACTCATCTCCCAGCACTCTAGACGGTATAAATAGTATAACAATGTGCACAGAATTGCTACATCTAGACTAACACAAGGCATTAAACACTATAAAATAAGTCAAAAACTGCGAAAATTACTTGTGAAATCAAAACTATCATCCAAAACTATACATAGGTGAATGAGATATCTCCATTGTAAAATTCATTGGTCTTCAGCATCTAACCAAATTCATCCTTTCTCGTCAAATCCATCTTAAGCCTTTGCAGTTTTTTTTTTTCTCTATATTTAAACACTTTTTTAGCTTGTTTCTATAGATCAATAATGTCTATCATTTTCAGAAAAACTAAAACCTTTGAGAATCCATGTTATCCTTCTTGCAAAAAGAAGAAAAGAGTTGAAAAAAAAAAAGGAAAAAAAAAAGGTTCTTAATAATTGATAGATAAGATTAAAATCCATCCAGGACTCCTTATAAAGGAAAACAGTAAACTAAAAAATAATAAAATAATTTTTCTGCAGTGCAAATGAAATAGGTTGATTTTCGGATAGAAAGACATATCTTTTCAAGTTGATGATATGGAAGTTATTTTAGTGTAAAATGCAAAAACAGGCAAAAGTGGCGATGAGCCAAAAAAACAGGAATCAAAGGTGCATAACCAAGACAGCTGGATGTTTTCTTCATAAAAGGATAGCCAATGAGCCATAATCTATACATGCAGAGACAAAGCAGTAACTGCTACAAGTAAGCAGTTCTTCAGCTTTCATTCAAGTTAACCAAGAGCTATAAAAAATGTTCACGTGAGCTATTACCTCCATGGCCATCATAAACTCCAAAGAAAGAAGTATCCTTGTCGAGGTTGGGATAAGTTGCATGCTACAAAAAACAAGATACCATAATTAAGTTTTCTTTAAGCTACATATCAAACAAAAAAAAGTAAGTCTATGAAATGGGAACCAAATAAAAATCAACCAACTGCCATAACCTGTGACTATGAAATATGAACTTATATAAGGTACGCACCTTCTATAACAAATAATGATTGTCCCTCTAGAATGCTCCTCTATATAAAAACAGAACAGCACAAAAAAATGGAAGTCTAGTTGTGTACTCATGCAATCCAACCACAAACAAACACACACTCCTAAGAAAAGATTGTCAGGACTCAGAGGAAATGTAGTGAGTAATGAGCATAAGAAGTAAAACTACAGGCCAATGCACACTCAAAGAATTCTATACAAAGGATAATGTTGCAAGAAGCAAAATTACACAATCCTTGTATAGTCCTTTCAACAGATGATGTTTATCACTTCATTTAATGAATATCTTGTTAAATCTAATTTAAATAACTTTTGGATGATGTCTTGATCATATTATGTTTTCCTTTTGGAAAGTAAAGAGTTCAAACATTAATACGTTCCTATCTAACAGCACTAGAGCATACTAAATAGGAAGCCAATGAATAACCATAAATTTAAAGCTTATAATTCCTATCAAATCACCTAAATGTTGATCCGGATTTAGCAGTACTTATCCATCAGCTAGATAAAGTGTAGTCACTTTCAAAACAACAATCACAAGCAAGATGCTCTATAATGAATCCAGTGAAGTTAGAGTTTCTCGTCATAAGCATTTGGTTGCAATAGGTATTCCGTATATCCTACCATTATTTTTCAAGACAAGGTTCCAACATAATTCCAAATTCAGCTCATCTACACCAATTATCCAACAAGTACTCTATAGTTACATATGTCATATTCTACTAAACAACAACAGTCAAACCTCATTAAATACTTGCACACGGTTATTGCTCAGTTTATCAACTGAATAGCAGATTTTTAATGGTAGCTCATGTGTCCCAAGAACAAAACTCAGGTAATAAAAGCAACATTTGAAACTTAGGATACTCATCAAAGAATGTACCAAATATCTAGTTCTCATACGCAAAGGTCCAGAGGAATCTATGAATCACAAAGCTAGCGGTGCACTTAACACATCGTCAACTTTACCTGATTGAAATGCCAAATGGAAAAATAGTCCAGTTTCAAAATATTTGACGGGGGAAAAAATTAAGGTGATAGAATGATTAGAAAAGCATAATCATTTCAAAAATCAAACAAGGACATGCAATTGGTCACATTTATCATATTACTATTTTTGAACTGTTACTAGATTCCCGACAATTAAAAACCAAAAGATACTTACAGCATCTTCCATAGTAGTGCGCCATCCTTGCATGGAGGACATGCCATATCTGAGTCTATCATTCTCGCCATCCTCTGATGACTTCTCAGTTTTGGGAGTGCTTAGATATACCCCCATACTTGACTGCATCCAGACTCAACAATAAGTATAGGGCACAAATTCTAAAAACAAATACTTCTCTCTCTCTCTCTCTCTCTCTCTCTCTCTCTCTCAAAACCTCCTCCATAAAAAATAGAAAAATCATAAAGCAATGATTGTTTATGTACGCTCATGGAGTACCTTAAAAAAATCAAATCAACTTGCTTTCAGAGACAAACCAAAGAACACTTGGAAATGAAACCCTGTACACTTTATATTCAATAAATTCTCACCAGGTGGAATTACAACAAAGTTCTACTCGGCATACTTCTCATGTCGTATATTGCGAGTAACACGAAACGTCAAATGACAACAGCAAATAACCTTTACAGAGATCATTTGAAATCCTTTTCTTTTTCTTCTAACTGAACAAAATCTCTGGTTTTACAACATCACCATAATAATGCCATATTTTTTTCGCAAAATAAAGGATAACATCTGAATATAGTGGCAAATTAAATTCAACACGGATGCTATACTCTTTATACTTGCACAAGAAATAAAATCAACAAAAAGATCATATGAACAACATCAAACATTTTCAAACAAGTATAGCGAAATTTTCCATATTATTTCTCTAATTTCTTCAAGATGCCCAAAATTTCACGCATTTAACCCCCCATTTTCACGCAAATGTAATACATTTCATAAAATTCATTACAATTCTAACTACCCAACACAATTATAAACACAAAGGTCATTGAAATTATCAGAAAAACAGCTAAACAACATTCTACACTAAATCGATCATAATATAAATACTAAAAATATTTTAAAAGAATTAATTATACAAATGATCATGAAAATAAACTGATACTGATGCTTCGTAAAGAAGAAATTAAAACTTACTAAATTAATCAAAATCGCATTCAAAATGAAGTAGAGAGAATTGATGAAGCTCTGCGCTAGGGTTTCAAAACGATTTCTCTCGCTCTAGCCAGATGGAAGCATTGGGAGAGTGAGTGTGTGTTTCTGAGGGTGTGCGAGTGTGTGCCTGTGATAGAAATCCGCAGAGGAACTAATCAATTGAAGGCAGTTTTGGGTTACGAGTCAGCGGTAGAGGCTTATTTTATTTATTTATTTATTTATCTCGGATTAATTCCAATTTCCACCCTTGAAATATACTAATTTGCGGATTGTACACCTATTAGAATCTTGATACTATCTTTAAGATCCAAATTTATAAATTTGATTTCGATCCTAATGGTAGGATGGCTATTTAGTAAAATGCTAATTAGAACATTAGAATGTTGTGATGTATGCCTATATTTATTATGTTAAGTTAGTATTTTAGTAATTCTTTCCTCAAAACTTATATTTCATGAATCCTTTTAATTTTTATAAAAACTTAAAAAACAATATTGCATTATGATTAGAAAAACTTTTACCCTATTTGGATATAATCTCAATGCTATTAAATTTTAGAAACTTATTTTTTTGATTAATATTAAAATTTACATTAATTTGCATAATTTTCCATGAAATATTAGTCTAAAAATAAATAAAAAGTTATATTTTTATATTTTCAATAGGATCATAGAATTCCACGAACCAATTTTGCAACATAAAAACTGATTCAATGTAGAATCCCGCTCACCAAACCTTGCTTTAATTGGTTGAAAGTTAGCCAATTATGATAGTTATTTTATAATAGAAAGAATTTAATACTAGTATATGAATCAAGATATTTTTGTAACAAATGTAAATTATAGGTATTAAAATATTTAAATTGTTGGAAAAAAAAAAACAATTTGTCATTAATTGATAGTAAATATTTAAATTGTTGGGAAAAAAAATCTGTCATTAATTGATAGTATGAGAGATACTAAGTGCTAAACGTTTATTGTTTAAGTTTCCTACTTTAGGGGTAAAGTAAAAATTAGTGATAGTTTCCCAGTGCATGTTGCAATTAACCGTTTATCTATTTATAATTTTGTTTCTGTGTGCTGGTTTAAAGTAGGCCCCGACCGAATGTTATCCTTTGGGCTGGACTTAGTTGGACTTGGGAGAAGGTTGTGTTCGAAAAAAACACAAAAAGAAAAAAGTTGAAAACAAAATTTTGTTGTTACTTTCTGTATGTAGTTCTCAAACAAACTTGTATTGGAGCAAGTGCTTTGTATATTTAAAAATACTAATAATGTGACTTTTATTGCTAAGTTTAAATAGTAAAACATATTTGAAAATATTATTCTTTCATTTTTTAGTTCACTTAATTTTTCACTTATATAATTTTTACTTATTATTTAATTAATCTAAAGAAATTTTTATAATTCGCATGAGTTTAAAGAAATATTTGGTCATAAGTGATTTTTATGCATTTTATTTATATATAGTTTTTTTTTTTTTAAACATAAGAGATTTGTTTAGTTTAATATTTTAATAATTCAATTAAGTTTTTGTGCGGTTGAGAATTCTTGAAGTATTCTACATTCAGTTTATTAGAATTCTATACAAGTTTAAAGATAAGAAAAGTTTAAAAGATTATCAACTTGAATTGTTATATCCATTCTTTAAGTTTATTAATCAAAGAAAGGAGTGTAGTTGTAAAAAATGTTGATAATTTTTACAGTTCATTGGACCCTTTATTCTTTTCAATTATTCAACTTCTATCCTAATAACATTGGATTTATCACGCATTAGAGTATTTAATTATTTTTGAATCTCTAGACCTCTCTTGAAACTAATTTAAAGGAATCATTCTTGTACAAATGCCAAAGAGTAATTTCTAATTTAGGAAACAAAAATCTCACTTAAATATGCAATTTGCACAAGTATAGAAATTATATCATGAAAATATTAAAAAAAGTGAAAAATATTATACTATTATAACTATCAATATATATAATAGTAAAGTCAAAGGTAGGTATTCAATATTATACTAATTTTATTTGATAGAATATATCTAATTAGATATATAGTTATAGTAACTATTAACCAATACAACAGTAATTCAAGAGTATCAATAGACATTCAGAATTGTTGTTTTATTACATAAAATACACTTCAATTAAAATCTAATAAATAACTGACTTAATATCTCTTTTTTTTTATTATGTAATTTATAGAGTTACTAATATTCAATTTAGATGTTTAGAGGTCTAAATACAATAACAATAATCTTTTTGTAAGAAGACAATAATTATATATTAAGTATTTTAAACTAATATAATTTAGTAACTAATTTTGATTATAGACAAAGTCTAGCTTAGATTAAGTAGATGTTAATTATCCAATCCATAAAAAGGGAACTAAAAATAAAGTAAAAATTGCAAGATAAGGAGTATGGTCTTTCAAGAAAAACAAAATATGTGCATATCACATTTTTCATCCCCTTCCCACTCATCCAATTAGTTTAATAATAATAATAAAATATGAGTTCTATATTATTGTGTAGCTATTTTTAGTACACCACACAAAAGTCGAATTCTTTTGTTCATATTCTAAACAACAAATCTCTTTTATTATTATAAAGTCTAGACAATAACATTAGAGCCAAAATCAATGACATTGGACAAAGGTAGGTAAAGATGTAGAAAGTATCTATAAAGGATAATGTCTTTGTCAATTCAAGTTTTGATGGCTTTGAGGCTTGTTAAGTAATTTTATGTCTTCTTTGTTCTTTGTATTTTTCTTTTTATATCCAAAATTGAAAAAAGATTTTAGGATTATTCTTTAAGAAAAGTTCAACAGATTTATGTATAATAAGTCCTACTAAGTTCATCTTTGTTTAAAGATAATTCCTATTATTATTTAATTTAATTTCTAATCCTAAAAAGTTTTATCCCATACTTGTATAATTTCAAAAATTCATTATTGAAAAAAATTTTAGTAGATGGAAGTCTCTATTCTATACAGAAATTTATTTTAATAAAATCTTATTCTAACAATAAAGTAATTATCATTAAAATTGAAAGTATGTTTTAAACTTGTGTGCTTTTAAAATGTAATGTTATTTTGCTGTATCATAATACATTTTCAGTTTGGAGGGCAATTAGAACAGATTTTTAATTTAAAGGAGAATCTTTCAGTTATGGGGGCCAAATTGAGAATCTTTCAGCTCAATTTAGATATTTATAATGTGAGTATTCGGTTAATCAAATTTGTAATCGACTTTGAATTCAATTTGATTAATAAATTGGGTTAATTTTGAATTTGGTCAGAAATTAGTTAATCGAATTCATGAATACTGTTAATGAATTCGAAAATAGTAGGTAGATTTTTTCAGTTAACCAATTACCAAATTCAATAATTAAAAATAAAATTTTATTAAAATATTTTGATTTATAAATAGTACATCACTAAAACTATAAATGTAATTATTCAACTAAAAATATAGTTATTGATAATTACTATAATTAGTTTTAATTCTTGTTAACTTAATTCATACAGTCATTATATTCTACCATACATTAATGCATACTTATATTACTAAATTAGTATCCATAAATCACATTAAATAATCTTGCGATACGTGTTTTATTAATGCTGACAAGTTACATGATATTATTATAATGTACATAATTGTATTGCTTATTATTCAATTAAGTTACTAATATATTTTTTTACTTGTTTTTCTAAATCATTTATCAATAAAAACAACACAACATATCAAAATAAAATAAAATTAGGAGAAATTTGCTTGAGAAATAGGTTTTTGTATAGGATTTTCGTCTAATATTAAGGGTCCAACTAACTCAAGTTGAATTTGATTAATGAATTCAAAATCGAGTACCGAATTCGAATTTTATTAACTGAAAATTTTATCGAATTGAATTTGAAATTGAAATTAGTTAAAAGTTTTAGAAATTTTTTTCGAATTTTGACCAATTTTATTAACCGATTAACCTATTGATTAATCGATGTTCACCCCTAGCCACATTATTCTTTTAGTTTAGAGGACCAACTGAGACTCTTTTAATTTGGAGGACTATACTGGATTATTTTTTTTAATTTGGAGGGTCAAATTAAGACCTTTAGATGTGTAAAATACCCTATTAAGATTTTTGCTTAGTTTGAAGGTCAAAATAATACTTAATGCTTTAAAATAACCTTGTTCTCCTTTTTTTTTCTTTTGTCAAATGAATTTTCCTTTTTCTTTTATTTTCTACTCTTCTTTGATTTCTAAAAGTCATTCCTAATATTCCATTACACAAGGAAATTTACTTCAATCAAATTTATTTCCTAATATAAAGTCTCAAAAGTAGGTTTTATTTTCTCTTTTTCTCGTTGAGAATATTTACATAAATAGCCTAAACAATTATAAAAAAAAAGGCATTCAAATTTGGGGACATAACAAAATTATTAAATTTTATATGAGGATAATTTCAAAATGAAATTCTAAATCACTAAATCAAACTCTCTAATTATAGTAGAGATATTTCTAGGTTTGACATTTTTTTTTATTTTCTCAATTAGTCTTTAGTTTGTTGAATGAGAGGACAAGCTTTCTAAGACAGTAATGAGAGTTGGCTCAACTAGTATGATTCGAATATATTAACTAAGAGAAAATATGTAGGGGTGTTCAAACCCGACCTAACCCGGAAATCCGACCCAACTCAAATGAATTTAGAGCTAAATGGGTTGGATTTTCGGGTTTCGGGTTACCCGACTTTAGTAGGGTTGGGATGGGTTTTATTTTTAAAACCCAACCCAACCCAAATAAACCCAAATATCCAACTAAATGTAACCCTATCCAAACTATTTCCACACTTTTTCTTTCAACTCTTAGCCGCAAACCTAAAGGCTGAAACCCCAAATCCATTCTTAGTTCTCACTCTCACTCTCAACAACTCTCTTCTCTCTTAACTCATCTCAATCCCTCTTTCCTTGTCAATTCTCTTTCCTCTTTCCTCCTACTTCGTCTTCCTCTTTTGTCAATTCTGCTAGAAGGAATAGTGGTCTGTGCCTCGATTGAAGGTTGAAGCCTTGAAGGTTAGATCTTGAAGATTAAAGGTTAGTTTTATAAAGCTCAAACTAATTAAAGTTCAGTATGTCACTTCACTTCAATGCTAATTTTTCCTTGAAGGTTAGATCTTAAGTTTTTTTTTTTTTTTTTTTCGTTTGTGTTTTTTGGTTGATTATTGTGTTTCACTGCCTCAACTTTGTGATGCTTGTCGTGTATGTTAAATTCCTAAAATTTGTATGTTAAATTTCTAAAATGAATTTGTATGTTAAATTCCGAAAATGAATTTGTATGTTAAATTCTGAGTGAAATTTGTATGTTAACCCAAATACTCAATCTTTGTGATGCTTGTTGATTATTGGTACCGCATGAAATTTGTATGTTAAATTTCTAAAATTTTTGCTGCCTCAATGAATTTAACTTTTATGATAATTGCTGGTGGGATATTTTATGATAATTGTTGGTGGCTATAGGCTAAAATTTAAAATTCATATCTTTAGGATATATTTTGTTGGTATTGAGTTCTGAAATATTTTTAAGTATCTTAATTTTAGTATATGGTTTCTTGTTTTGTTAGATGGAGCATAGTAATGCTGTCTCATCTCAACTTTCTTCATCTCAATATAGTCAGTCCTCCAATTTTGTACCTCTATATCCTAAAATTGAACCTCAAATTTGTCCTAAAAATCATCCGAATCCATCTGTTGTTTCTCTTGGTTCATCCGTTATCTCTTTTGGTTCTAATAAACCAGATTGTAACAAGTCTCAAGCTACAAAGAGAAAATGGGATCCATGGTCAGATGTTTGGAATTATTTCTCTAGAATTGAGAATGATGGAAAAGAAATAGCTAAGTGTAATTATTGTGCTATGGATTATGCAGCTGACATCAAACTTCATGGGACTAGTACACTTACTGCTCACCTTAAAAGATGCAAAAAAATACAATTAGAATCAATCTACATAGGAAACTAAGATAACTTTTCAACAATCAATCACTGCAGCTTTAGAAGGTGGTAAGGTAGGAGCTGTGAAAACTGTGGGTGTTTGATCAAGAAAAAGCAAGGAATGCATTAGCTCAGATGATTATTGTTGATAAGCAACCATTTAGCATGGTTGATAAGGAAGGTTTTAAGTACTTTCTTGAAGTTTCTTGTCCTAATTTTATTGTTCATTCGAGGTCAACCATAACTAGGGACTGTTTTGGCTTTATGTGGATGAAAAGGAAAAAATAAAAAAATTTATAAAATATGCATGTCAGAGAATCAGTCTTACAACTAACACATGGACTTCAGAGCAAAGAATTAACTATATGTGTTTAACTGGCCATTTCATCGATAATGACTGGAGATTACATAAAAGAGTGCTAAATTTTTCCCCATTTCTAGTCATAAAGGTGAGGCCATAGGTAAGGCAATTGCAAACTACTAGCTTGAATGGGGTATTGACAAGGCGTTCACTATCACGTTAGACAAATGCAACTTCAAATGATTCTGCAATTACTTATTTGAAAAAAAGGTTGTCGAGTTAGGGAACTAGCATTCTTGGTTATGTGTAAATATATTCATGTGAGATGTGTTGCGCACATAATTAATCTTGTTGTTAGTGATGGACTAAAGGAGATGGATAGCTCAATATGTCATGTAAGGGCAGCTGTGAGATATGTTAGACAATCTCCTGCTAGACTAAACAAATTTAAAGAGTGTGCTAGTAAAGGGAAGTGTAAAAGCAAGAGGTTGTTGTGTCTAGACGTTCCAACTAGGTGAACTCCACTTATTTGATGTCAGATACTGCTCAAATTTTTGAAAAAGTTTTTGAAAGATATGAAGAACAAGATCCATACTTTAGGATTGATCTTGAGACTCATAATGAGGGGGTGCCTACAGAAAATGATTGGATAATTGTTAGGAGGTTTGTTGTATTCTTAGAACGATTTTACCAGCTCACATTACGTGTCTCGAGATCATTATATGTAACTTTTGATATCGTTTTCACTGAGATCAGTAATACGTATGGCCTTTTGAAAAATATGAAGCAAGTAATGAGGTTGATATATCGCTGTGCAATGCCTGTTAAAATGAAATCAAAATATGACAAGTATTGGGGAAGCACTGAAAAGACTAACCTTTTGATGTCCATTGCATCTATTTTTGATCCTAGACGATGTGGAATTTGTGCTAGATGATATGCATGGAAGTGATACGAACTTAGGAAAATTGGTAAAGGAAGCTTTATATGAATTGTTTGCTGAGTATAAGAGATTGTACACTCCAACCATTTCAGTTCCTGTATCCTTTTTGCATAGTGAAAAAGAAATCAGTGCTACTGGGTCATCTACAATTAGAATGGATAGTAGTGATGATCAAATATATTGGAAAGATTTTAGAAGAAATGTGGTAGTCAAAACGAGAATCCTTATTCTGAATTAGAGAGATATCTTAGTGAGATTAAGCAAGAGCCAAAACCAGATTTTAATATTTTAACTTGGTGGAAAGAAAATGGATGTAGATTTCTTGTACTTTCACAAATGGCACGTGATATCTTGGCTATTCCAATTTCCTATGCTAAAAGTGCATCAAGAGCGGTTGCTTCTTAGTGCACTTTTAGCATGGGAGGGCGGGTGCTTGATACGTTTAATCTTATACACATCTGTCCTAGAGTTGCACAAGCTCTTATGTGTTCTAAGGATTGGCTTCGCACTTCTGCGACTCCTATTTCAGTAGAAGAAGATTTGGACGAACTTGAAAGTTTGGAAAAAGGTAATTAATATACCTTTACATTCTTATTATCTATTAACATACAAAGTAATATATGATTATGTATACATGTCTTATCTTTTGGGCCTTTTTTTTCAGAATTATAAAAAGTGTCTTTTGACACTGCCATAGTTGATATATGAACTTGGATAGCGAATACCTTAAAGCACAGGTACTTGTTTGCCTTTTTTTTTTCCCATATTGGTTCTTTAACATTAATGTGAAGAACTCATTAATGAATGTGATTGTCCTACTACTAGGTGCCAAGAGCCATTGTTCTGATGGATATGGAAAGAAGGTCTTTAGAGCTTGTTATTATGCTGTAGCCTACAAATTGACAGGTTGTGTACTGTGTTGAACTTTTCTTTACTTTTCTTTGACAGACTTGTTGTTGTAATGGAGAATTTGGAATATGTACTCTGTATTTGTAGTATTTATTTGTTCTAAATTTGAGTTTGTAATAGTATGCTCATAATTTTTAATGGATTTCAGTTTGTAATTTGAGTTTGACATTGGCAGATTTGATTTGTATGGACTATTGTCCTGTTAAATATTGCTGCAACCTGTAGGTGTTTGAACTTCTCCCATGCATTTCCTTTTTCTTTTTTTTAAGTTTCGGGTTAACTCGAAAACCCACCCAACTAATAATAGGGTTGGGTTTTAATTTCCTAACGCAAAAACCCGAAAACCCAAAAAATCCGAAAACTTGACCCATGAACACCCCTAAAGATATGATTCGAGTTTCACCATTTGCAAACCCTCATTGGTAGGCAATATAGGGTAATCTTTCCCTTTTCCTAAATATTTTATTAACAAAAAAAATGGTACCTCTACACAATCCAAAAAGAAAATTCAAAAGGAAAACAGTGATTGATGGTAATAATAGTACTGGACTACCAGTAGATTAAATAACATTTGAAGGTTTAAATTTTGGTTCTATTCATGAATGATTGCAAGCACAAAACGAAGAAGTGAAAGCTAATGTCGGGTTTATTATTTTCTTATCAATTAAATAAACAAATTTCTGAAAAACAAATTAATTAAATTTAGATTATCCTCTTAATTAAATACAATGCTTTTAATATCAACATCTCATATATAAGCAAACATTTTGGTGGTACGAGCTAGACTGGATTCATGGTAACCTTATTAGGGAAAATGAATCACTTCCAAATGTGATTATTTATCCAAATATGCTTGTCTAAGTCTATAATATTTGCCTTGAAAGGATAAGGAGATCGATGAACCAAGCATAAATATTTTTAAGTAATACTTTTATTGGTAAATGTTGTTTCAAGAATGTTTACAAAAAGAAAGTTGAAAGAGATGCATTATAATTTGTTTGATATTGTTTGATTGGTATATAAGGCTTATGATCTTGCTCATCTCTTTTTCCTCTTCCTGTATAATGATGGACTAAACCCCTATTTATAGGCATTTTGGTTTGGGTTCGAACACTTGATCGGTCAATCCCTCATCAATAACCATAGAAGAAAATTGGCCTACCTGAATGATGAGCTCGTAAATATCATATATTTTATATGTTGTTTACCTTTGTTTTAATGTAATTTGAACAAGAAAGAGTTTTTTAGAGTTTGAGTGAAGAAAGAGTCCAAATTGATCTCAAAAATGGAGGAGAATTGCAAAATTGGAATTTTGTGTACTGGCGAGAAGCAATTCTGACATAGTTTGGTAGATTGAGCATAACTTTCTTGTCCAAACTCCAATTGAGGTGATTCAAGATGTTTGAGAAATTTAAGCCATAGAACTACAACTTTTATGTTTTGAGTTTTTTCAAATTCAACATGTATTATGATCAAAATTGAGGAGAAAATTGAAATAGTTACTGCCAAGAGCGCCCATGCAAAACCTACAAAAATGGAGCGCCTAGGCGCCGTATCCAGTAGCTGCAATCATTTGTCATTGGAAGTCGCGCCCAGGCGCCGATCGACGGATAAGTCACACAAAATTGCTTATTTTGCGAGAAAAGTCCTCCAGTGGGCCCAGTTAAGTGAAAAAGCATGTACTTATCATTCTGGAACCCCAAAACCCTACAAACATCTATAAATACACCAATAGAAGGGGAGGAAATCATCATCATCATCAGTCATCAGTCATTAGTCATCAGTCATCCTTAGTTTCTTAATTTTCAATAGTTAGATCGATCATTTAGCTATAGGGTAAATTTTCTCAAACGCTCAAGCTCAAATTTCATTCTCTTGTCAAGGATTCAAGACTCAACCATCATCAACATTTATTTTTTGTTGCAATTACTGAGTTTGATTTATTTTTATGCAATTTAATTCTTGTTCTTATTCCTTTCTTCTTCTTCTTCTTTAATTATCATTCTTATTTTATTGACTTTAGATTCTTAATTGCTATGCTCTAGATCCGTACGTTTAGTAGTTGGTGTTTTATTGGATCGCTTTTGATTGCTTTTATAGTATTAGATTAATTTAATTTCTCGTTCTTGATTAAATTTTTGCAAGTGGGGTAGATTTAAATTAGGATTTTAATTAATTATATTTAATTACTTTCCACAAGGTTAGAATTTTACATTCTTATCTTTATTTTAATTTCACGTGATTAAATTTAGTTTGAGTTCAATTAAAAACTCCTGATTAATTTGTCTAACTAGTAAATAGACTTGTGAATCTAGTAATTGTTCCAATAGTCCTCGTGGGAATGATCTTTACTCATCCTATATACAAACTCATCTCGTATACTTGCGAGTGTGGGTATTGATTAGGACAATTAAGGTTTTCTTTATTACTTGTTCATTGTTCTAAAAAACCCAGTCAATATTCTATTGAAAAAGTTTTTGGCACCGTTGCCAGGGACTATTTTTGTTTTAACAATATTAGGTGTAGTGAGTCTTACTATATTAGACTTGATTTTATTTCTTTTGCTATTTATTTATCTACAATTATTTTTGTTCTCTCGAGTTTGTTTGGATTTGGTTTTCAATATTTGATCTTTAGTTTTCTTTTCTTATAGTTTATGATAGATACTCGTTCGTCCAATCAACCACTTTGTCAGATTAACTTGGAAATTAAACGGACGATAAGTAGAAATTGCAAACAACAAGACTCAAACCAAGGAGACAATCTAATAGAGAATCCAAACCGTGCTATTAATGAACAAGAGGAGGTTGCAGACAACAATAGCAACCAAGTTACTGCTAATACTAACCTCCGATATCTTAGAGATTATGCCATACCTAATTTTGAGAGGGCGAGTTCTCGTATTACTCCATGTGGATGAGAAGATTCTTGTAGTAAATGATGGCAACAGAATAAGAGGGACATGAATTTAAACGGCTTGAGCCTAACAGTAAAATTGATGAAACTTAGCTTCAACAATAGATCGAGCTTTGTTGGTTCGGTTTCTTGAATTTTGTATGGGTTACTTCCGTATCAAAATAGCATAAAAAGAACGGTAGAAAGCGACTTTTGTATCGATTTCTACATACAGTGCCATTGGTGAATTGTAAAAACTTAAAGAAAAGTGAGAGAATAATTGTAGAGATAAAGGGTGATATTTTGTATTGAGAGTATGTAAAATGAATTAGGAGTCCTGGAGGTCTCTTAAAAATGAGAGGTAAGCTTCTATTAATAAGAGTTGGTCATGGGGTCTAGGGAATCATAACCCATTACCCGACCTGACCTCAACCAAGTCGAACTCATAAGAGTCTGAACTAATCTCAGTCCAGCTAAACTAACATGGGACTGATTCGAACTCATGTGAAATTCGAACTAGTATATACATATTACATATTTTCCCTTAAAAAGTTACATTAAACTACCCATGTGTCAATTTATTATAGGTGTGTTAATTTCTATATCATCAGGAGATAAGACTAAAAAAACATATATTGAAAGCATACTTTTATAGCTTTTGAAATTTTAGGGAAGCAAAATCTAATTTTTTTAGAGTGCAACAAAAGAAATTATAAAATCTCAAGGGGATAAAACATAAATTTCAAATTCTTAGGAGGTTTACTCAATAATTGATAAAATGTCAAGGGGATAAACCATACAGTGCATGTAACCCAAAAGTCTTCTAGCTTTAGGCCAAATATTTCATGAGGATAAGGCTTGCAAGGAAAGAGTTGGTGAGATTCATCTTATGCCAAAATTCCAAATCCCAAATGGCAATTCCAGTCGATATCTGGTCTTATTTGAAGGGTTCTAGGTCATTGATAATACTAGAACCAATTGTCTATATGGCACTGGATATTTATATAAACTGCTTACATGGCAAGCTTATTAAGGGTATTCATAAAATTAGTCACTATGCTTAGCTGAGACTACAATAGCTCAGACACCTCCTACCAACATCTATAAATAGGGGCTCTTTGAGCAAGATCTATATATGACTTATTCCAAAATTACACTCAATCCAAGGCATTTTGTCTACTTTCTCTCTCTAGCTTTATACACTCATCATTTGGCACCATCTGTGGGAATCTGCAACAAAAAGCTCTGCTTTTCCTATATTTTCCATTCAATTTCTCTATTCTTTGATGAATTCTCTTGGTTATCCTAATTTCCAGCAACTTTTACTGATTAAAATTTAAAAAAAAAAATGAAGAAAAGTGATTATCTCCATGCAAATACTAAAGAGGCCAATGGAGACAATCAGTACCTTCTAATCAAAACAAACGGTCAGGATAAGGCTGGAGCTTCCCTAATGCTGGAACAGAAGCAACAAAATGTTCTTCAATACATTTCTGAAACTTTGAATCAATCAGAGTATTGTAGAACAACAAAAAGTCACACTCTTTTTGCTCAGAGATATCAGTCGAAATAACCACATAACGAGCAGGAGCGTCCCGATCATTACCGTGATAAGCAAACTAAAATTGCCATGAACAGTACTGACCTGAAGCACAAGAATGATAGATCTCAATTGTTGAATAGACCAGAATATATGATAGTCACAAACTATTACTAGCAAGCCATAAAGGCTCCCCATTCATGAGCGAATTGGCCCACAACTAAGGTCAAAGTCATTAGACAGGACAGGCCCTTCCTATCTATTTCTAAATAGTTCAAGGAGTAAGACCTAGACTACAAAATCCAAGAAATTTTAAAGACAAAAAAATCTCGTGGCTCGTATTTATTTACTCTCTAAAGTGGACAAAGATTCATTTACAATGTCTATTAAGATAGAGCCCCAACCTCCTCAATTCAAGTAGCCCGATGTTGATAAGTACAAAGGGGATTCTGATCCTTCTGACCACATTTCTCATGTGGTAGCAGTAACGAGCCTATATGGTTATAGTGACGCCATCAAATGTAAGCTCTTTGCGACTACACTTTGTGGCTTACAACAAAAATAGATCCACGAGCTACCAGTTAACTCAGTGGCCACATTCTATGACCTGGCCAAGTCTTTTCTAATCTACTCTCGAAGCAAGTCAGTCCTACAAAAGGACACACTTTCTCACATTTGATGAATATTAGGCAGAAGTCTAATGAAACTCTGAGCCAGTATGTCAACCACTTAAATAACGAAGCAGTGCAAATAAAAAATGTTAATGAAAAAAAATGATTGCTACTTTCTACAAGAGAGTCTGACCTGGGGATTTTAATGATGAACTAGCCTAAAAGATACCCTCCACATGTCTTGAATTATTGGAAACAATATCAGATCGCATCCGAGGAGAAGAGTCTAATAGAACCAAGAGAGACCTCTACGAGCCCCAAAAAAAAAAAAAAAAGGACAGAATTGGTTTGGACACCTTATCCTCTAAGAAGGTAAAATTTTCTGGTAAGTTAGGATATTTTAATTGAAGGCCTCTTGCTGATCGTGTTACATATCCGAACAATAATGTTGGGGACAGGCCACCCCAAACAAAAATTTTGTCGGACACAATCTTTACCCTCTGAACACTTTGAGAATGGAAATCTTACATCAAGTGCAACATACTGGAATTTAGAAATCTCCTCCTCGAAGATAGATCTGCAGACGGACCCTGATAGGAAGAACAAGTCAAAATATTATGCTTTTCATAGTCAGTGCGGCCATGACCCTAAGATGTGCAATTACCTCAAAATCGGAATAAAAAAAGCCGTCAAGATTACCTATAGCAATTCATCTAAAGAGAAGCTATTGAGTTCTGGATAAATGATCAACAGGGAACAACAAAGGTCCGCCTCGATAGTATCCTATTCCGCAACAGAACCAACCTCAAAATAATCGCCCTCAAGAGGAGCCATAGAACAACATTGTTGGGTTGATTAACACTATTGCTGGAGGACTAGCTATAGGGGACTTGACCAATGCTCGAAAGAAATATGATCGGTATATCCCTAAAGGTGAGGATCGAGAAAAGAGGCTCAAGCCATTTATGAGTCTCAGATACAATTCGGAGGATGCTACTCCCGTCGCATGCCACACAATAACATGTTGGTAATTCATGTGCAGGTTGGTGGTTACAAGATGTACCTGGTCTTTGTGGATCTTAGCACTTGTAGCTCAGCTGATATAAATTTTTGAGATGCTTGGGAGAGAAAACCATTCAAGATCCCTCTAGTTGGCTTCATTGGAGATTCAGTCATGCTAGAAGGGCAAATTACACAGGATCAAAATGATCAATTTTGTTATTGTGCAATGGGATAATTTGTATAATATGATCCTTGGAAGGCTTACTCAGTACACTTATATGATCTTGCCCTCAGTATTTACATTGGTATCAAATTAATATTGAAATATGGGTCAGAAAGCATCGGAAATAAGCAAGAGGTTCAGGCCTGCTACATGATATCCCTCAAGTCACAATCTCAAACAATATCTATGACAGATATGGCTTATCTCAAAACATTCAATGCTAACCCTTTTAGTTTAGAAGCACCCGAACTTCCCATGATTCTTGATCCAAAAGCAAAAGGAAAGGCAAAGATAGAACCCGAGAACGATGTCTCAGTGGAAGATATAGCAATGATCCAAGCCTCCCAGATCAGAAACAAAAACATGTATTTGAGTCAGTTTGCTAATTGAGCTTAAAGGACTTCTGATTCGGTAGCTTCATGAGTATAGGGACATTTTTGCTTGGACTATGGAGGACATGTCTTTCATTCCTAGAGAAATTATTAAGCAGAGACTGGGTATTAACCTAGAATATAAACCAGTCAATTAGAAAACGTGTCTATTCGGACTAGAAAGAAGTTTAGTAATCGAAGCTGAAGTGGACAAGCTTCTTCTAGCCAAGATCATTAAAGAAGTTTTTTGTGGTCCCGTATTTGTAGTTAAACTGAATTCTTCTTGGCGAATGTGCCATGACTTTACTAATCTTAATAAATACCGCCCTAAGGACAGTTACCCTTTATCTCGGATAATACTATAGTTGATTCCTTTGTAGGCTTTGTCATTTTGCACTTCTTAGATGCTTTCAAAGAATATTACCAAATATATCTAGAAAAGAGAGATGAAGAAAAGACCACCTTCATCACTAATAGAGGCACTTATTGTTATATTACCATGCTTTTTGGATTGAAAAATGCTAGGGCAACCTATTAGAAACTGGTAAACAAGACCCTCAAGGCTTGGATAGCTCAAAATATAGATGTTTCTATGGATGATATGGTTGTCAAAAGTAAGACCAGCTAAGAGATAATTAAATATCTGAATGAAACTTTTGACACATTGAGATAAATTTAAATGGGTTGAACCTCAAAAATGCACTTTTAGGGTCCATTCAGGAAAGCTTCTAGGTTTCATTGTGTCATACCTAAGTATCAAGGTAAATCCTAAGAAAGTCAAAGAAATAATTGATATGAAGCCTCCAGACTCAGTGAAAGAGGTTCAGAGATTAACAGGAAGAATGGTTGTTTTGAACCGCTTCTTATCCAATTCAGCTAAAAAGGGATTTCATTTTATCAAATTATAAAAAAGGTAGATAATTTTTAATGGGCCAAGGAGGCTCAAAAGATTTTGGTGAGCTTAAGAAATACCTCAAAAATATTCTAAAGTTGGTTTCACCTCAGAAAAGGATGAACCACTCTATCTATATCTCTTCTCTTCAGACTTGGTTTTGGTCAGAGAAGTAGAAAATGAAAATCAACTTCCCATTTATTTTACAAGAAAAATACTTCAGGGACCAGAAAAGAATTACTCAATAATTGAAAAGGCGGCGTTTGCTCTAATCACATCAGTACAAAAGATAAGGCTATATTTTTAGGGACAAAAGATAATTGTACTGACCCATTTCCCCTTGAAAAATATTTTGACAAAACCTGATATTTCTAGTAGGATGTTGAAATGGACTTTGGAGCACTTCGAGTTCAGACCAAAAACAAACCTTAAAGTGCAGGTTCTTCAGATTTCATGGTTAAAAATTTAGGATTAAAAAAAATAAGAATTAATAATGAAGGCGGTCGAACCAAAAGAAGACTTGATTTGGGAGTTGCAATAACAATAGGGCCTAGCAAGGATTATCATCTGAACCCCAGAAGGAGATTATTTCACTTATGCACTTAGATTTGAATTTCAATCAACAAGAAGTGTAATAATGAAGTTGAGTATGAGATACTCATTTTTGGGATGCATTTAGTTCACAAGATTAGGGCTCAATCTCTAAAGATTCACAGTGACACACAACTGGTAATTAATCAAAGTTTGGGAAATTTGAAGCAAGAGGGGTCATACTTAAAAAATACTTGGATGGAGTAAAAAAATTGGAGGCTCAATTTAAGAAGGTGAAGCTCATGAAGGTTCCAAGAGCCAAAAATACTCATCTGATGCATTGTTTAAATTGGCTTTAGCAATTTATTCTCATCTTACTAAGGAGATCCTCGTGGAGGTACAAACAGCCAAGTCTATTGATCCGGTTGAAAAAGTAATGGTTATTGATTCAGACCTAGGATGGATGGGCCTAATCATGCAATATCTTATAGATAACACACTCTCTACCAGCCAAGCTAAGGCAAGAATGATTAAGGATTGAGCTACGAAGTATGTGTTGGCATAAGGGATTTTATATAAGAAATCATATTTATGTCCTTTGCTAAGTTGTTACAGTGTCTTTGACCATTCGAAGAAAAATATGTTCTAAGGAAAATCTATGAGGATATATGTGAAATTCATGTAGGGCCCAGAAGTTTGGCAAGAAAAGTACTAGCGAAATACTATTGGCCAACTTTACATTATGATGGCAATGACCTAGTTCAAGCTTGTCATAAGTGCCAGATTCACATGCCTGTACCTCAGCGTCCCGGTTTGAAAATAGTCCCAATCTAGAATCCATGGTTGTTTGCTCAACAAAGAATTGACTTACTTGATCCCCTACCTAAGGGACCGAGAAAATGGAGTTTTTAATAGTATCCATCCATTATTTCACCAAGTGGATCGCAGCTAAATCTCTGGCATCCTTAACTGGAAAATCTAATGAAAATTTTTTCTGGAAAAACATTATATTCTGGTTTGGAATTCTGTCAGCTCTTATTTTAGATAATGGAAAGTAATTTGAGGGGGAACCTTTGCTAGTTTCAGTCCGGACTAGGGATAAAGAAACACTTCACTTGAGTATGCTAGGCTTATCCACATACTCATGAGTAAATTGAAGTGTGCAATAGAATGCTCTTTATGGGACTAAAGACTTGGCTGAAACGAACCAAAAGGGCTTGGATGGATGAGTTGCCAAGTGTTCTTTGGGCTCATAGAACCACACCTTGAATAGCCAACGAAAACATATCCTTCAGTTTGGTGTATGGCTTTGAGACAGTTATTCCAACAGAGATTGTTTACCCTTAGCTTGTACGGCTTTACATGATCCAAGGTAGAACAACGAAGCATTAATGATAAATCTGGATCTGTTAGAAAAGCGAAGGCTTGATGCTTCCATTCAAGAGGCAAAATATAAACAAGTAATGTCAAAACACTAGACCCAAATATAAGGGACCTGGTCTTCAGAAAGAATGAGGCCAGTAGGATTGAAGAAACAAATAAACTAGACCTAAATTGGGAAAGCCCTTACAGAGTGATAGAGGCTCATAAATTAGGCTACTATAAGTTGTTCACATGAACGGGGTTCTTGTACCTTATGATCGGATGTGGAATATTGTAAATCTCAAGAAGTATTATCTAGGGTTGTAAGAGCTGGATATGATTTAGCAATAAAAAACAAAGTTTCCTAATATTGATTACTGTCCATCAACATTTGTCTAAATAAAATGATGAATGATAATGAGTAAAGAGTTGAGACCTAGTGGTCCCTTCTTAAAGAAAAAGAGTTGCCCTGGACTCGCCAAAGTGCCAAAGAAGCCGGGATCAGGCTCAAAAAAAGCAAAAGAAATGAAAAATGTAAAAGAGTTAAGGGCCAAGAACTAGTGGTCCCCCTTTAAAAGAAAAAGAACCGCCTTAAAGCCTATCGATCCGCTCAAGTAGCCAAGGATCAGGTTCAAAAAAGGCAAAAGAATGAAGGGCTGAGACCTAATGATCCCTCTTAAAAGAAAAAGAACTGCCCTAAAGCAGCTAAAGTGCTCAAGTGGCCAAGGATTAGGTTCAGAAAAAGTAGAGAAATGAAAAGAGCAAAAAACAATTAAAGGCAGAGACCTTGTTGTAGTGGTTCATTCTTAAGAGAAAAAGAACCATCTTAAAGCCACCGAGGCGCTCAAGTGGTCAAAGTTCAGGCTCAGAAGAAGCAAAAGAAATTTAAAAAAGAAAAAAAGGAAAAGAATAAAGAGCTAAGACCTAGTGGTTCCTTCTTAAAAAAAGAAGAACCACCTTGAAAAAGAAAAGCCTATCGATACGCTCAAGTGGCCAAGGATTAGGTTCAGAAAAAGCAAAGAAATGGAAAGAGCGAAAATAATTAAAAGGGTAGAGACCTAATGATCCCTCCTTAAAAGAAAAGAATCACCCTAAAACCCACCGATGTGCTCAACTGGCCCAAGATTAGGTTCAGAAAAATCAAACGAAGGAAAGAGCAAAAAAGAATTGGAATGGTGGATACCTAGAGGTCCCCCTTCAAAAAGAAAGAGCAAGTAAGGGGTTTTTCAGGCCTCGCTTCATAATATAACTTTGTGAAATAACACCTTTGCATTAAAGGTTGTTAAATCTTTAACACCTTGATGCCTGTGTTAAAGGTTCTTAAAACTTTTTGAGTAAGTGTAGGATTTTACACCTGTAATCTTACTGACAAATTAAAGTTGAGAATGAAGTATTATTAGTTGGACTACTCCAAGTAAAGGGCATGGTGCAGTAAAAGCAAAAAACAATTATAAAAGACACAAGTATCAAAAGTCATCCATTCATTTATTCACAAAACTTTCCAAGTACAAAATTTCCTAAATGGCTATTACAAGGATAAAGATTACCTATGCCTAATAGCAGAAATAGTGAAGAAGCCTCAAGGATTTTCTCAGGTTGCTGTGAAGACTCTGTTGAAGGACCACTTGCTTCAGTCGGCTTAGGAATAGGTAGGAGGACTTTGAACTGAGCTTCCAAAGAATTGAACTTCTCCACATCAATCTTTGGGTCATATGGAGCACCTTTGCATGGGTTGGGGTTCTGGACCAAACAGTCACAAGCAGCTATGAACCCCATAATGAATGAGTTCTAGGCAAAACTCCTAAACCCCCTTTTCAGCCTCGGTTGATGCAAGGAACGCACTCCAACTCTAGATTTTCAGTCCGACTTCGCAGGCTACAAACTTTGCTTCAACCTCGGCCAAAGCCTTGGCAACTAGGACTTGGCATCCTCGAATAGGTATTAAAGCCGTGACCCGAGCATCATTCTAGAACTTGTTATATTTTATTTCTTGGCGCATTCCAACAACCTCAGATGTGTGCACCTCTTCTCCTGTAGAGCAGGTAGGAAGAATAGAAATTATCTGTAAGAGAATACACACAAGTGTAAAGAAATAGTTACTATTCATAGTAAGAAAGAAATGGTTCAACAGAAGGAAGAAATAAGCTTACATTCATAGCAAAGACATGTAGTTTGTCATACTACTGTTGGGGCGTAAATCTCTTGACATGCTCCTTGTCTCACAAAAGAGTCATTACTTTTCCCGGCTCCCAAGCAACTCGGGCAAATTGAGCCTGGTCGTTGATGTTCAAGTTCAAAGAAGGCCTAAATACTTGACTGGTGCTGACTATGGTGGAAGTGCTTGGCAAAAGTCCCACCACCTTAGATGCCTATGGCAGATCCTAGGAGCCACATGTAGCTCGCTCCTTCTCAGGTGTTAGTTTCTTCTCACCTGCACGAAGAAGCCACTCTATCATGTTCGGATTGTGAGGAACGCAAAAAACAGTCATTTAAGTCCAGTGATAGGATCGTTCCTTGAGATTACTTGAAAAAAATGATTTTTAGGTTTGTCATATGTCTTGTTCACCTCGAGAAGTGATGTATTCAAGGGAAAGATTTCTTGTTTGAGGTCCCTCGAGCTAACCCAAGCTGCTCGATCCAGCTCTGGAACTGTTGGCACCAATTCCAGCTGCAACAAGTGCCTCAGAAACTATGGCTTTCTCTTGAGACAGTTCTTCAGTATTTAGGCTATTCCCAAGTTCAGTAGTGATCAAGACTCGGGTCCTCTTGCAAGTGGCATGGGCAGGAACAGGAGCAACTGGCCTACTGGTAGCAATCAAGATGGGCAGTTGCGGTGTCCAAATCAATCAAGGTAGACATTGGCTCAACATCCACAATAGGGGTTTGGGTGGTGTTTAGTTGCATGCACAGCAGTAGGAACCACAATGTTCTTGGCTGTCGAGATGGCAGTAGACTCTGAGATAGCAAGTGGAGTCAATTCCGAAGTCGAGGCATTGATCTGAGGAGTTGGAATCATGGTTCAAAGTTGTGGTCGCGGCACGTATCGTTCCACATCGGTCTCGGTATATCGGTTGCGTATCGGGCGCCATTGATATTTTGTTATATACAAAATCTAAAAAATTCTAAAAAGAAAATTAAGAAATATACAAAACTACAACAAATTAAGTTGTCAAATTAAATTAGCAAAATACAATCACTACTAGATATTAATTGTAGTTGTTTATTATACATAGAAAATGATAAATTGTAGCACCACAAAATACCATAAATATATTAAGATCTCCTTCCACAAGTGTGAGTGTTGTTTATTATACATAGAAAATGATAAATCGTAGCACCACAAAATACCATAATATATTAAGATCTCACATCCACAAGTGTATAAGAGACAGCTATAATATCTCAGATCGTTGTATTAGAGACAAAAATTCATTGGTTGTGAATTTAATCTCTATGGGATGATACCCCGAAAGGCATAACCAACAAAATTAAACTCACAAATAATGAAAACAAAGAATAATTTGTGGAAGTCGATCAAATTAATAAGCAAATGGACAAACGGAATTTTGGGAGGATCAAATAATAAATTTTGAATACTTAATTTTTCTTCAACTAAACAATGAGTCATTAAAACCTTATATAGTTACTAACTAATCTAATTTCTTTACACATTCAACTATCATGCTAGAGTTATAATCACATACCAAATCATATTTTAATCTAACAACGATACAATATACTACGGAATAAATTTCTTACAAACTCAATCACTAAAATTTAATTAAATTAAAATTTCTAAATTAAATAGATTTAATTTAATATGCACAACAATTTTAGAGTAGAAAAACGATCTGTAACTTGGGCTTATGTTCTCTACATGGGCCCTACCTTATTCTACTCTAATCTGCACCCAATATCTACAACCGTCCAAAAGGTATATACCTTCCCCAAAAAGAAAAAAGATTGCAGCACTGCATGCACGAGGAAATGAGGAATGGAATGGCTTTTCCCTTACGTTTCGTAAAGGAATCACTCATTGCAAAATTTTAAAGCATGTAAAGACATAAGACAACACAACCTATAGTGGAACTGCTCGCCTCAATGTTTTATTACCCACAGCCACCATTCTCGCATTATACTTGTTTTAGCCCTGTCTCTTATACACATCTAGATGTGTATAAGAGACAGCGGTGAGTCGACTCGGCCGATCTTAACTGTATCCCAAGTATCATGTATATTCTTTTCGTTCACCGATAGCTTCCAAACAGCCACCGAAAGGTTGCACTACGGTATCGCCACGGTGAAAAGGATATGGACTTTTAATGGAGGGCAAACAAAGCCGTGTGTACTTGGGTTTACAGTTAAGGCTCGGCCGAGTCGATCTCATCGAGACTGTATAAGAGTCAGCTCATGGGTCCACCCCATGCTTCCTCGGCCGATACATTCCACGCTTCCATTGGGTGGGACGCTGACTCTGTCTCCGAGTGTCTAATCCTTTTCAGACTCGTATCCGAGCCCTGTCTCTTATACACATCTAGACTCGGCCGAGTCTTCGAACCCTTGTTGGAATTGAGAAGATTATGCCATCCAAAAAATTGACAAGTCCTAAAACAAAACAGTTTACATGGTGTCAGTTCAAATTATGGAGCGTCAAACCAATATAAACAGAAAATAGAAAAGCAGTTAAGGCAAATAAGGAAGAACTTTTATGTAATCAAAGTCCTTCGGTACATCCTGACCTAGGAACAAACTAGCCCAGGCCAATATGTCATTACTTAGCATGACATTTTGGCCTTAGAAATTCACTGAAGGATGGAACCTATTAGTTTCTTGGCCTTATCTTAATCTAGATGAGAGGCGTTCCTTAATCATCTGTGATGGAGTCCTTGGTCAGGTTCCACTACTATCGAGGCATGAACAGGTTCAGATATCTAATGAAAAAGAATCCCATCTTCTATTCATAAATAGCATAAGGGTTACCAAGGATAATTTTCGACCCGCAGTTTGGAGCAAGACATAGAAGAAGCCATTATTTAGAGTCATCTTCAAAATCATCCTAAAAGCATCTAAGCAAACTGGAACTTGGTATAATTTACATAATATACAAAAGCTTACTACGGTTTGGATTCCACTTGGGGTAAGCTGGGAGATACTAATGTTTCAACTGTCAGACACAAAATAGGTAGAATGGGAAATCAAAAGCTTGCTTGAAGCTAGCGCTCGTAAATTGTCATATACCCATGAGAAGGATGGTGGCCTCAATCCTTGACTCTGAGAAGTTTGAGGTGGACATCCTTAGCATAAGCATCCCTGAGTTGGCGAATCTCTTCAACAGTAAGGAAATAGGAAAATTACAAGTGCAAGGTTCTCGTGTGTCCAATGATAATCATTGGAAGGAAGTTGCGGTTCAGAGGTTGAATCTCCCGGGAAAACTAGGGGAATGGCAGCAAGTAAGGAAGCATCGCTAGGATTTAACAGCAAATCTACGGGGTCCCCAAGGCTTGTGGGAAGTGGTATGGTAATGATAGAGAAAGGAGTAAATGTACTAGAGTTCGATCCAGGCATTTGTGCTTGAGGATTGAAGGTGAGGGTAAAAAGTTAAAGTTTTTCTAGGAAAAGTTGAATGTTCAAACGCAAACTTACTCAAGTTCTGAGTAAGAGCGGTAAGAGTCAAGGCAAAGGAATGAAAAATTATGGAGAAAAACAGGGATTAAAGGAAAGAAAAAAGATGAGATCCTGCTGAAAATAAAAGCTTGTGAGGTGGATAGCTTGTGAATTTGCAATAAGAAAGTTACAAGAAGACTTTGGGGCTGCAAAGAAGGTGATGGAGGAGAAGGTGCAATAGGCAAAAGTAAAGAAGGCAAAAAGTGACAAAAAATTCTAAGTTAGGTATAATTATTTATGGCAAGCAAATTTGGGCTAATGGGCCCTGCGGATGTTTTCTCTTTTATATATCTATATATCTATATATATATATATATATATATATATATATATTCTCTTTCTTCCTTCTTTTATTGTTTTGAGAAATGGAAATGTTTCCTTTATTTATGTATTTAAACCTCAATTGATGTATAGTTAAGATTTGTGAAGCAAATTATACGTACTAATTATTTTATTATATGATAGATGAGTGCATATGGATATGGTTGGATGCTATATGTTTTGAATCAACAAAACTCTATTGATGGAGTAAGTTTTGACTACTCAATTCACATGCGAATTGAATAATTAGACCATTAGATAGGGAGATCCATCTATTTCTCAGTTCATCCAATGACTGTGACCATGACAAGAGATTCCTCAATGCAGAATTCTGTCTTTAACAAAGAATTTTTGTTGTCTATATTGCTTAAACAATAGTTACTAGAATAATAGTTTTGAATCTTAGGTTGATGAAAACTAGGTGATACAGGCTTGTGATTTATCTCATAGGGGTGACAATGAAATGTCCATGTAAATATCAGAGCAAAATATCTCAAGTTCATTTTCCTGGATAATTGGTACGAAAATGAGGAAAGATTTAAATTTGTAATAACTTGCTAGACGAGGACAAGAGTATAAAGCCTGTTCATATAAGTGTGTATACAATATTTAGAGGGAAAAAAGGGCTAATCTTCATTAAATATATGTCAAATTCATTTACCTCTAAACTAAAGTACAAGTGAATATGGCCGGCTTCTATTCTTTTTTGTTTGCGAGGTTATTTGCTATGGCTTTAGCTATTGTCTTTCTTTTTGTCAAAAGAAATTTTTAGGTTGACTAATTAAACTTTTATAGGTAGCTAGTTTAAAATAAAAAAAAAAAAAGTTGAAAAATAGAAGGTTTTAGGACTAATTTTATTTTGCACCTATCAACTTATACCCGATTCTCACTTTGCACCATAAACTTTAGTTTTGAACATTATTTACACTTCAAACTCTCAAATTCGTCCCACTTGAATCTTTTTTTAATACCGTTTAAAAATTAACTGAATTTTTCTAGGTATACAATGATGTCTCGTTAGAGAAAATATATAGTTATAAAATTTATAAAACACCTAAATCCTACTGCAACTAGGCGATATCACACAAATATAGGGTTCAACTAGTAGTAATGGGAAGTAGAGATTGAACCCGCAAGAATTAGTTGGTGATTACCGATTATTTAGTTGAATAATTAGTTGAAGTAATTGATTTTAAACAATTTGTCTAAAACTAGAAATTAAGGGACTAAGAAATAAATTTAAAGTTGAACTCTAATGCATTGAAATAAATATTAAAATTAAGAAAACTTTTAAAGAAATCATAAATAAGGCATGTAAAAACAGAGCATTTTCAAGAAAGTATTTAAAGAAATCAAGTAAAATTGAAAGCATATTTAGGAATCAATTAACTAATCTAAACTACTAATTACCACTAAGGAAGCATGATGAATGTTTAAAGAAGACCCATGAGAACTCTAGTAAACTAGAGTTATTTTTCTCTAAATTATAGCATCTTGATAGTTTAAATTCCGAAATTAGATAAGTAATTGAAGATTTTAGTTAATTTCTATCATATGTATTTGTATTTTGAATCTTGAATTAATTATGATAATTTTTTGTTAAATTTTTAGTTTAATTAAGTGCTTAATGGTATTAATATTATGCAGGTTAAAAATTAAAGGTTAGAAGCTGGAAGGAACAAAGGTCAAGGGACCAAATTGCAAAATGGATGAAATAAAGATTATTGGAATGAGAGTCGAGATCGCGGTCTCGACTATTCCAGACCGCGATCTGGACTCAGGAATTGGTTTTACTGTTTTAGAGTTGAGATCGGGGTCTCAAATGTTCCAGACTGCGATCTCAACTCGCTGAATGTTAAGTTGTAAGGGCAATTTTGTAAACTTCCATCCAGAAAATTCCTAATTTTGCCTTGTGTAATGCTGCACTATTTAAGCTACCTTAGCAGTAGAATTAGTTTTAGAGTGTGGTAGATAGTTTTAGAAGTAGATAGTTTTAGTTAGTTCTAGATAGATTAAGATAGCTTGAACTACAAGTTATTTTTTCTAATAGAAATTTCTTTTAACTTTCATCTTAGATCTTCTTTAAATTTCTTGTCAAGTTCAAATTTTTATTAGATAATTGTAGTGGGTTAATCGTAAGCTTCACGTAGATATAATTTTTATTTTCTTTCTTGTCCAATTTAGTAAGAATTTCTTTACTTTCAAATTAGGGTTTTTAGGAAAATTAGGGTTCCTGTTAATTTCTTACTTTCTATTCAAGAATTTTCAATTTCTAACTTTAATTTCTAGTTAATTCTTAGTGGGCTTTCTTAATTTCAATCAAAAAATCCAAAAATATTTAATTTTCTAGTTTAACTCTTTCTAATTTGTAATTTAGAAATGAATGCTTTTAATATTCAAAGTTTCTCTTTTGTAGTCTTTTTAGTTGAGTGATTTACTTGTTTTAAATTTTAGTCTTAATTTGATTAAATTAGGTTAGAATTAAAATTATAGTTTTCATTAGAATAGTTCTATCATCTACCAATTGATTTTGCTTAACTACACAGCACCCTTAAACCTTGGTATCCCTTTGCTACTAGTTGACAACCGTATACTTGCGGGATGCCATCTAGTTAGTAGTAGGATTTAGGTATTTCATTGAATTATAACTAGATGTGTTAAAAAGGCATCAACCCACTAACTAATTTATCCTAATTAACTAATCTAGACTACAAATTACAACTAAGAAAACATTTTAATAAAGCATTTAAATTAGCATGTCAAAAGAGACCATTTAAGGAAGTTTTTAAATTTATTAGTTACAAATTACTAGTAAGAAAGCATATTTAAAGGAGGCAATAATCTAATCTCCCAATTCATCTAAAAAGCATTTAAACTAAACTACACTAGATTGATATAAAGTAAGTGAAATTATTGAGATAAATTAAAGAGAACTTACACTAGGAGTCTTTACAACTACGAATGAAAAATTACATCTACACTACATCTAATCTAAGAAAATTCTCCCCAAGTAGGGAGGAAAATGAAGAACTACACAACATTAAGTCTTTCTACTCCTACCCTATATTACAGTACTTGGCCTCTCAAGAAACTTAAAAGAGGTATTTTTAGTGTTGGGGTGGGGGAAGATGGCTGTAATAATATTTTGCCACGAACTAGACAATTTTGCCCTTCAAAATTCTCAGACCGCGCTTGGTAACCGCAATCACTAATAAATTGGTGACCTCAGTCATTGAAATTTCTTTTTCATTTTGATAACCGTGGTCATTGGGCTTACTTCAATTTCTCTTGGTAACCGCAGTCACTCATTCTTCTCTGCATTTCGGTAACTGCGGTCATTGATGTTCACGTTGTCTTCTCTTTGTAACCGTGGTCACCATATTTCCTTTTTCATTCTAATAACCACAATCAATGACTGTAATGCAGTTTGCCAGTAAAGTTTAACCACACCTTGGTGACCACTGTGATGAGCTGTTTACTTGAAAATTTTTCTAAATTCTAGTGACTGTAATCAATGATTTTAAAAAGGCAATCTGGTGAACCCCGTCACCAATACTTAGATTTTTTTTTCTGAGCATTTGGTTTAGCTTTATCGTCCAAGTATGGTTTGATTTTGTTCGTTTCTTATCTGATTATCGCACCATTTTCTCTTATCAAACTCTACAAATAAATACACTATATTAATTATACAAAAATACTAAAATAACATTAATACCATTAACTTAACATAAACTAACATATGCTAGAACATAAAAGCAAAAGTTGACAAAAATAACACTTACTAATTCAAAAATACTTAAATTTTGGGTACATATAATTTAAGTTTCGTAAATTTATCATACAATAAATTCAATAGAATGTACATTAATATTTTCTAGTGCAAAAATAAAGATTCCGTTAATTTCTTTGACAGTGTCAAAAAAGGAAATTCCTTTATCAAAGTGGGACAAATTTGAGAGGGTGCATGCAAAATATCCAAAATTAAAATTTGGAGTGAGAAGTGAGAGTTGTATATAAGTTGAAGTGTACCAAATGGAATTAGTCCAAGGTTTTACTATGAAACTATCATAACTAGATTAATTCTTACATTATCATAACTAGATTAATTATTACATTATTAATTAATTAGTAGATAATTAATTAATTATTTTAATTATCTACTCTTGTTGGCGCTAAAAAGGAATAAAGGTTTATTGATGAAATTAATACAGAATCTTGATTTAACTTCTGGCTATTAAATAATCAGAATCTCTATTGAAATTTGGATTCAGGTGACATATTTCAAGTGTGGTGGAGTCTCTCTTGGTGTTGGAATGTACATCATGCAGCTGATGGATTTTCAGGCCTTCATTTCACCAATGCATGGTCTGATATGGCTCGTGGCCTTGACCTGACATTGCCACACTTTATAGACCGCACCCTCCTTCGTTCCCATGTATCTGCCCTGGCCTCAATTCCACCACATCGAGTACCAATCGCCGCCAGCACTGAAAGTTTCCACACAAACTGCAAAATCTGATCAGAATAGTACTGCTGTATCCATTTTCAAGTTAACTAAGGAGCAAATCAGTGCCCTCAAAGCCAAGTCCAAGGAAGATAGGAATACTGTTAACTATAGCTCGTACGAAATGCTGGCAGGCCTTATATGGCAATGCTCTTGCAAGGCACGAGGCCTGGAAGATGATCAAGGCAAGACATTGTATATCGCCATAGATGGGATATCAACAATTAGGCCATCGCTCCCACCAATATATTTTGGCAATGTGATCTTCACAGCAACTCCACTAGCAATATCCGGTGACCTTGAAATGAAGCCGGTTTGGTACACTGCTAGTAAAATCCACGCGTTAGCAAGAATGGACAATGATTACTTGAGATCAGCTCTTGATTTAGTTGGAATCACAGCATGATTTGAAGGCCATTGTTTGCGGGTGCACAGATACAAACGTTTCAGTGTCCGAATCTTGGGATCAGTAGTTGGGTAAGGCTGTATATTCATGATGCTGATTTTGGCTGGGGTGAGCCTATTTTTATGAGAGCTGGTGGAATTGCATTTGAATTGCATGTGAAGGTTTAAGCTTTATATTGCCTAGTCCAACTAATGATGGAAGCATGTCTGTTGCTATTTCACTGCAGGCAGAACACATGAAACTCTTCCAGAATTTCTTGTATGACATTTGAATGTTAATTAACCATTTGACTGCTTAATTGTTGGTTTAATTTGAGCTAGTCCAATATAATCATCCACCGGCTTTTCCTACCGTGACTGTTGTTTTGAGTTGTAGTTTAGGCTCATTATGTGAGAACCACTGTTCCATTTTGTGAATATTATGGACTAGAAATTAGAAATAATCTTAAACAAAATTGTTTGCCTCAGCGTGCAGTCTTGCAGAATGGGATGTGTCAAGAAAGATTAATAGTTCCAAGTTCTTTCGAAAATTCTTTAGGTTCAGCTTACAGGTTTACTAGCTTTCTCTCTACACGAAAAATTGAAGTAGCTAAAGAATTAGCGAGAACCTCTTAAAGATGATAAAAACCATTTAGGTAGAAACTTCAAAATTTGCTATCATTTTCAAGATTTATTGCTTAATAGTGGCCAAGTCGGATATATAGTGGAAAAATCACTCTTTTTTTTTTTTTTTTTTAACTCAAAATCAGTAAAATAATCCCTATTTGTTCAAATCCAAACCAGTTACACTCAACTCAAGACTGAAAAGTAAAGTCTACAAGTCGTACCATAGTTATCAAATTTACTAGATAATCTTTCGTACCGCATGCCGGTACACTGTACCACATACCGAATGTATATATATGTATTTTTTAAAAGAGTGACGTGCTACGGTTCAATACCCATTCCACGTACTGAATATATATACATGTATTTTTTAAAAGAGTGACGTGCTACGTTTCAGTACCCATTCCACGTACTAGAGATTACTACGTATTCAGTAACTGACTATATCATAGATAGCTGAACAAGATAAAAACACCTGGACTGGAAAATAGAGCATTTAAATAATAAGATGAGGTAAAATAAGAAACAAAGAAAATCCGAAAGGGCATTCCAGAACTGATGCTGCTGCCCTCACAGTATTCCTTGGATGATGAACTAAGTTTGCACCTCCATTAGACCCTTTCCCTCTCCGTGCCTTCACTGCGTCAAAGACATGTTCCGTTCCTTCTAAATTTTCATCATCACCTTCTGCATGGAGATTGACATAGCCACTACCATATGTTCCTGCAAACACCAAATGATTAGGAAATGCAGTAAAAACAAGAAAAAGGAAAGCAAGGAAAAGAGAAACTCACCTTGGTTTTCTTGGGCTACTAATAGATCTTTTGAGACCTTGGATTCTTTATTTTCAATATGAACTTCATTTAAAGACAAGCCATATACTGCTTCAACACATAACAAAGTGAAGAACCATAATACCAAAATTTTCCTCATCTTTCCTACTATTCAAAACGCACAAGTTGGAGTTGTTTGCTTGAAATCTTGAAGGATGAGGAAGTTATATATAGTAGTTTTCTTTCAATGTTGATTAAATTGAAAATATTCCCTACAACAAAAGACTTTAAAGACAGCCTCATAGTTAGCAAAGGTAATTCTATGAATTGTGTATCGATTCGCGTCTAATATTAACGTATGTATCGAGTGTACATATATTATAAGAAAATTTCATGATCTTTTTTAAGAAATCATTTTTTTGTATTTTAAATTGTTATAGAGTATAATATCATATGTTTTAAAAACTTATACTATACAAGTTTTTAAAATTAATGGAATAGTTTCCAAAAAATAACCGTAAAATTTTCCTGTATTATATATTTTTAATTTTAACAAAGTGAAGTGTTACATAATAGAATATACCTATACCACACATATCAGAGAGTCACATATCAAGAGAACTATGGACATCATTCCTCTATCCCTTTCTGTTTTTTTTTTTTTTCCAAGAGATACATTAATAATAAAATTGCAAAATGGTAAGGTTTCAAGATCAGTTGGCTGAAGTATTTCAGCATTTATCTGTCGACCGACTATAGCGTCATTTTCCTGCTTATAGAACAACATATTTTATGCCAGAATAGTAAAGATAAGAGTTTTATGGGATATGATTATTACCTCTAATCATGTTAATGTAGGATAAAAGATCTTTTATAAAGTAATTAATCGGAGGAAATTTATCCTAATTGTGATAACCGTGCCCTGGCAGATTTGTTAGTACTGTAAATAGATCTCTCAAAGTATGATTTTTTACTAGATTAGAAGCAAGCAAGAATATTTTCTCTTTACTGCAAAGAGAAGCTGTAAACAATGTCAAGAAGAATATTTAATTGATTAGAACACAAGAATTCATCCATCTTGAGTGATAAACCTTAATTAACTACTACTCCATTCAAGAAAGAATATGATTCCATTATCTTCTCTTTTGTAGCTTTAAAAGCACCTACAAGATGCTAGTTTTTATAAGAAACATGTAGGACCTTGGAAGCTATACTAATTGCCTTGTGATATCACCCTAATTCTACTACTCTATTTAATACCATATGATAAAATGGATTAACTTGCTGGAGGTAATAAATGTTTCCAGTGAGTTAGGAAGCTTGATAAAATTAATTATTACATAAATCTGTTTAAATCAGCATCTTATGTGAATATTAAAGTTTATTTGATATTCACCCACAAATGGTATCAAAGTATCTTCATGTTGAATCATTGAAAAATTAATTTTTTTTACTTGATTTACTATGTGATTTCATATAAATCTTGTTCTTAAATTCAACAAATTTTTTTATGTGATTTAATTTGTTGTATTTAAGAATAATTGTGATTATATTACATATTAACTTTTTGAGTCCAATAATTTTTTATATTTAGACCTTCAAATTTAATTATTGGATTCAAAGTTTTAATTTTAACTTCTTCTTTTTCGTTTTGGATTCTATTTGTTTAAAAAAAAAAGTGGGTGTGTGTGGAGGTACTTAAGGATCGGTCATGAACATATTGTTCATAACCAATCAGAATCAGTCATGAATGGATTTAGCTTATAGATTCCTTTTGAAATCAACTTGGAACTTAAGAATTTTAAAATTAAAAAAAATGCTGTTCATGACCTTACGGACGTGTGGTCATGAATGTTAAAGTCCATGACCATAAGGAATATATGTCAGAACTTAACAGTTTGTGGCCAAACTTTGATTATTTATTTTTTTTGTTTTTGAATTTTACTTAGTTTTTTTAATTCAAAAAAAAAAAACAAAATAAGGACTTCAAGACTATAAGGAATCGTAAGGGCATGAACTATATGTTCAAAATTGAACAACAGTTGGTCATAAATATATTGTTCATGGCCAAACGTGTTGCGGTTAATACTTTTGGTAAATTTTAAAAATTCAAATTTTGATAAATTATTAAATTCAAATTTTGGTAATTTAATTAAGGATGTCTAATGTTCAGAAATTTATTGATTAAAACAGCATGCTATTAAAATAGCCTCTCTTATGTAAGTCAATTTATTTTAGAATATTAAGATGATTGTATATTTGTAATTCATGCGGATATTTATCAAATCAAAGGAAGATTAATATTTGACCGAATTATATATACACATGTGGTAATAAATATGTGACAATTATTCGGTATTCCATATGAATAATAAGTCAGTCCAATGAAAAACTTATTGTTTAACAGTATTTATTGTCAATATTTCATTAGTACACCAAGAGTACCACTTATAAGTTAATATTTCTGTCCAAAAACTAAATATTAATCTCGTGTTAGATATCTTGTAATGGGCTCTGCCATTATTTAAATTTAATTAATTAAGATTCAAAATTTGTGTGAATATGTTGTTTTGTTTTATTTTTAGTTAATATATATACTTCTATGATAGTCATTTGCCAATATCAATTCCATCATTATGTTGAATGGAACCAACTTTAACGAATGGAAAGAGAACATAATGATCATTCTTAGTTGCATGAATCTAGACATTGCACTAAGAATTGAACAACTCACTCCTCTTACAGATAATAGTTCCAAAGAGGAAAAATGGGACTAGGAAAAGTGGGATTGTTCAAATCATACGAGTCTTATGATCATGAAACGTGCAATTTTGGAAATCTTCAGGGGCGATGTGTCCGAAAAGGTAATTGTCAAGGAATTTCTTAAAGAAATTGAAAAGCATTTTATCAAAAACAATAAAGATGAAACAAGTACGATTATGTCGAACTTGATTTTAATTAGGTATAAAGGAAATGAAATATAAGAGAGTACATCCTAAAAATGCCTCAACTTGCTTCAAAATTAAAAGCATTAAAGTTAGAGCTGTTTGTAGACTTCCTCGTGCATTTGGTTTTGATATTTCTTCCTATAAAATTCAGTCAATTTAAAGTTAGTTATAACTAACAAAAGGATAAATAGTCTCTTAATGAGATTATTTCGCATTGTGTGCAAAAAGAGGAAATGTTGAAATAAGAAAAGATTGAAAGTGCTCACTTGACAAGTACCTTTACAGACAAAATTAAGAAAAATAAAATAAAAAATAAAGAAGCTACAAATGGTCCACTTCAAAAGAAATAGCAAAATAAACAAACTAAGAAATTTGGCTATTACTTTTGTAAGAATCCTGGACATATAAAGAAGGACTGTACCTAATGTCACGCTTGGCGTGCAAAGAAAGATACGCTTCTCATTTTAGTTTGTTTTTGAGAATTTTGTTTCACTATGGCACAAGCATTTAGGTTATATATCTAAACAAAGAATTGAAAACTTGTGTCAAATGGAATTCTTGATCCATTTGATTAATCAAACTTTCAAATCTAGGTTGAGTGTATTAAGGGAACATAAACAAACATAAAGAGATTAGGTACCAACAAATTTTCAGACGTTTAAAAATATAGATAAATACATACGGATATTTGTGGGCCACTCCCTATGACTTCTTAGAATGGTCAATAATATTTTATTACATTTATTGAAGATTTTCTCATTATGGCTACCTTTATCAAATTCATGAGAAGTTTTAATTATTGAACATGTTCAAAACTTTTAAAGCTGAAACTGAGAACCAACTTGGCAAAATAATTAAGACAGTCAGATCTAACCGTGGCAGTGAATACTATGACAGATATGATGAATTAGATGAACAATGTCCAGGACCTTTTGTTAAATTTCTAGAAGAATGTAGAATCGTCCTACAATATACCATGTCAGGATCTCTTATCATGAATAGTATCGCTGAGAGACGAAACAGAACATTAAAGGACATGGTGGGGATTCTAATTAGTCATACAACTTTATTGGATTCACCCTGCGAAGAGGCATTAAAGATTGCAATTTATATCCTCAATAGAGTCCCAACTAAGGTTATGACCAAAACCCCTTATGAACTATGGACTAGCAAAAAGTCCAGTATATAGATCATAAAGCATTTATACATTTGGGGTTATCCAACTGAAGTAAGGCCTTTTAGACCAAATGAAAAGAAACTAGACTCAAGAACGATCAGCTCATATTTTGTTGGGTACTCTAAACGGTCCCAGAGATACAAATTTTATGATCCCATATCCAGATCCTTCTTTGAGATGAGAAATGCCTAATTCTTTGAGGATATTGAGTTTAGGGGGAGAAATAAAGTTAAAGACTTTGTCTTTGAAGCGGAATGCATTTCACTTCCTACAATTGTTATTGACAATGATTAGGCTTCTATTCTTGACATTGTTCAAGAAGCAATACAAATATCATAAAATAATGTTGAAAATCTTCCCCATCAAGAACAGCAAGTTATTCCTAAAGAACAAATTCAACAACCTCAAGAACAAATGTCATTAAGGAAATCCACTAGAGTAAGGAGAAGTGCGATTCCGAATGATTACATCGTATTTTTCTAAAAGCATGAGCATGGCACTAGATTGGTGGAAGATGAAGATTTCCAATCAACTTTCATCCATCCATGCAAAGTACTAATTCTTAAAAGTGGATTGATGCCATGAATGAGGAAATTAAGACCATAAAAAATAATGACATTTGAGGACTCGTTACACTACCAGAAGGTGTGAAACCTATTGGTTATAGATGGATATTTAAAATCAAAAGGGATTCGAAGGGTAATCTGGAGAGATATAAGACACTATTTGTTGCAAAGGACTTTACTCAAAAAGAAGGCATTGATTATAAAGAGACTTTCTCTCCGGTATCATCGAAAGACTCTTTCATGATAATAATGGCTTTAGTGGCATATTTTGATCTTGAGTTACATCATATGGATGTAAAGACTGTGTTTTTCAATAGTGACATTTATGAGACCATTTACATGGTGCAGCCAAAAAACTTTGTATCTAAAGATGCAAAGAATATGGTTTGCAAATTAAAGAAATTCACCTATAGACTTAAACAGGCCTCTCGTCAATAATATTACAAATTTCATCAAATTATCGATTTCATTTGATTTTGAGATGAATCTGGTTGATAATTATATATATCACAAGTTTAGAGGGAGTAAGCATATTTTTTTGATTCTATATGTTGATGACATACTGCTTTCCAACAATGATATAGGCTTATTTTACGAAACCAAGAGATTTTTATAAAAGAAATTTGAAATGAAAGATCTTAGGGACGCCTCTTTTGTATTAGAGATTTAGATATATTGCGATTGCTCTGGGGTATTCTTGAGTTATCACAAAAGAACTATATCGAGAAGGTACTTAAGAGCGCTATTCTTGGTATGCAGGACCTGTTGCTAAGAGAGACAAGTTCTGTCTCGATAAGTGCCCTAATAATGCTTCTAAAAGTAACAAAATGAAGAAGATTTCCTATGCTTCAACAATAGGAAGTCTGATGCAGATTCAAGTTTGTACGCATTCGGATATTGCCTATATTGTTGAAATGTTAAGCAGATATTTAAGCAATCAAGGAATAGATCATTAGATAGCATCCAAAAAGGGTCATGCATTATCTTCAAACAACAAAATATTACATTCTCACATATAAGAGATCGGATAAATTAGAGATCATTGGATATTTCGACTCTAATTTTATTGGATGCCAAGGCAGTTATAGATCCATTTCGGACTATATTTATCTGCTTTCTTGTGGAAGAGTGTTAAACAAACACTCATAGCTCCCACTATGGCAGCTAAATTTATAAAAATTTATGAGACATCCAATCATAGACTATAGCTGCAAAATTTTATCACTGAGATGCGAAATATGGATCGTATTGAAAGATCACTTAAGTTATTTTGTGACAATAAATCAGCATTTCTATATTCTAACAATAATAGAACCTCAACGAAGTCTAAACACATAGACATCAAGTTCCTTATTGCTAAAGTAAAAGTTTAGAGTGATTTAGTGTCTATAGAACATATTGGCACGAACTCTATTATTGCGGATCCGTTTATTAATGGTTTACTACCCAAGGAATTTCATGAGCATGTAATGTTGCTCATATGGGTGCTATGGTATATAAGAATAATTAGGATTAGTGAGAGCTTGTATTCAGTTTATATACTTTAAGACACATATTATGATTACAGATATTTTCTACAGAAACAAAGAATTTAGTTTCAGGAATAAAGTATTTGGTTTATGTTTCACTCTAACTTGTTTTAGTTTGATCTCTATAAAAAATAAAGTTGGACTAGTTAAAAATATGCATGTTTAAGATCACATTACTTGTAATTTTCATGCTACACATCCGTACTTAATCTATGTCATTTGGTTGTGTTGATATACCTGACTAAGAATGGGTTTAGTTATGATTAATGTAACGAAAATTGTCTTAATCCTATATTGACATGATTAATGGACGAGATTATTTGGGGTTGACTTTCGTGTTGATAGCAAAAGGTTTTGAATTTATAAAGTTTTATACAATGAAAATGTATATGTAGTCCAAGAGGGAGAATATTGGATTTTGGACCTTTACATATATATTAATTTTATGTATGTATGTTATCATGATTAATTGGTCAAATATAAAGTGATCTAATATGATTTTAAGTTAAATGGGATTAAGTCATCTAATTAGTATGGATTTTTATGTGTAACTACCCTAAAGTGTTATTTTCTGTTTTATGATGAACAAAACTTAGTAATAAGAAAAGTATGTGTATATAAATAGGTTATGATTCTCAAATTCTACATATGTTACTTTTTCTCACATCCTATTATTATAAAAATTAGAACCCTATTCTTTGATATACATACGTAGTAATTTGAAAAATCAATAACCACAATATTCAAGAATCAAATCTATAAGCTCAAGAATCACATCCGGGTATTCAAGAATCACATAAATTCTATGGATTCAGGTACGCTTCTACACCTAGTCTTTAATTTATGTTCTTGATGATTAAATATAAAAAATCTGGGTTATGATAACGTTAGTTGTCATGATATTAAAATTTATTTGATATTCACCAACAAATAAATGCTGCAAAACAAGCCAGCATCCCTATACCCTACCTATTTTGGACAAGTGGTGCAAGACACATGCTTTAACTATGGGAAAATCATATTTTAAATAATAAACCCAAAATCAGTTTCTAGTGTCACATAAGTGACAATTTACAAGGCCCCTATATTCAATCGTCCCACAAATTTAGTTATATCTTACCCGCAATTTTTAACATCTATTTTCGCTTAGTCATGTCGGTGTTTGTTGTCTAGTATACATGCACTGTGAAGGGAAATTGAATGTTTTTGGGTCCACAAGTAGGTTGGTGCAATATTTGTAGGGTGAAGTTTGTTGGAGATATTGCAGTTGTTGATTAGTACTTTGCACCACCTGAATATACCTCTAGGATTTAGATTTTGAACTGAGGATACTCTTCACTTGAGAATAAAAATTCTGACCAAAGTCTGACTGGGGACCCTGTAATGGTCCACTTCTTGGAGGGATCCAAGAGGACAGGTTAGAAAGAGGTAGTGCTGTTACTCACCAAAAGTTCAAAAAAAATATTTCCAAACAATAGCTCTAAAATTCAATGAATAGTAGGCCTAAACTTATACAAAAATATGTTTCAAATGTGGAAGTGCTGCAAAAAAGAAATCAAATAAAAGATGTGTAAAGTGAGGGTATTCAAGAATAGCTACAACATTTCAGAGATCAACGGAACTAGACACAAAAAAAAATAAAAAAGATTGAGGAATTCTTATACTCGTCATGTTTCCAAAGTATATTGTGATAGTCCAAAAAGAAAAGAAGTTAAACTGAAACTAAAATTGAGAACATAATCAACTATGAAAAAGAGCAAACTCGTACTAACAAAAACCTAAAGATATACATCCGTTATAGATTTTAATGTCTCATTTCAGCTGAACATGTGTTATTTTGGGAACTCTTTCTTATAAAAGCAAAAGAAAAGAAAAATAAAGTTGAATCACAGCATCAAATAAACAGGACATTCAATTCTAGCAAGAACTTATAACTCTTCAATCAACTTCCTCTTAGGACCAGGGCTACTACCACCAATCCCTAGCTCCACGCATGTCTGAACTTCTGCAAATCAGCACGTTTCTACCAACATACATCTTGGCAATAACGGGATAACCCAGCCTCTCAAGGTCCTTCTGTTTATCTTCAAATTTATCCACTTCAGCCAACTGGTTCCTACCCAACTACTCAGATCACCTTGTCAACTTCCTTTTCAATCTTTCCTTGTCAACTGGGATCTAATTCCCCAACAAACTTCTCATCCCTCCCATTATTTTTCATGTGGTAAGCATTTTGGGATATCAAATTAACTTTAATATCATGACAACCAATGTTATCATAATTCGGATCATTCATGTTTAACCATCAAGAATATAAATTAAAGATTAGATGCGGAAGCATGCCTAGATTCATAAGAATTTATGTGATTCTTGAATAACCGAATGTGATTCTTGAGCCTACAGATTTGATTCTTGAATGTTGTGGTTATTGATCTTCCAAATTACTATATATATATTTTAAAGAATAGGGTTCTCACTTTTCTGACTATGATGGGATGTCAGGAAAAATAACATACACAGAATTTAGGGACCATAACCTATATATAAAGATACTTTTCTTATTCTCCAAGTTTTGCCCATCATAAAACAAGAAATAAGATTTTAGAGTATATCTACACACAAAAGTCCATACTAATTAAATGATTTAGACCCATTCATCTTAAACCATATTAGATCACTTTATATTAGGTCAATTAATTATGATAGCATATATTACACAATTAATATATGTGTAAATGTCCAAAAATTCAACATTTTTCCACTTGACCGGCATATATATCATTGCATAAAATCTTATGAGTTCAAAACCTTTTGCCGTCATGACCGAAGTCATCCCTAAACAATCTCGTTCATTAATTATGTCAATATAGGATCAAGACGATTTGCGTTACATTAATCATTACTAAACCCATTCTTGGTCACGTACATCAACACAACTAAATGACATAGATCAAGTATGGATGTGGAGTATGAAAATTACATGTAATGTGCCTGATGTTAAACATGCCTATTTCTAACTTGTTTAACTTTATTCTTTATAGAAATCAAATTGAATTTAAAGTCAGAGTGAAATATAAACTGAATACTTTATTTCTAAAACTGAATTCTTTATTTTTGCAGAAAATATTTGTAACCATAAGATTAACTTAAAGCATAGAAACTAAATACAAACTCCCACTAATTCTAAATATCCTCATACACCATAACACCCATATGAGCAATGTGCTCATGAAAGATCTTGGGTGGTAAACCTTTAGTAAGCAAATCTGCAATCATGGAGTTCGTGCTAATATACTCTATAGACATTTGACCACTCTGAACTCTTTTTTTAACAACTAGGAACTTGATGTCTATGTGTTTAAAATTCGTTGAGCTCCTATTATTGTTAGAATATAAAACTGTTGATTTTTTGTCACAAAATAACTTAAATGGTCTTTCAATACCATCCATAATTCGTAGCCCTATGATAAAATTTTGCAACTATATTCCATAATTGATATGCCTCATAACATGCTATAAATTCAGCTGCCATGGTGGAAGGAGTTATGAGTATTTGTTTAATATTTTTCTAAGAGATAGCTCTACCAACAAGCAAATAAATATAGCCCGAAGTGAATTTATGACTATCTTGGCATCCAGCAAAATCGGATCAGAATACCCAAAATCTCTAATTTATCCGATCTCCTATGTGTGAGCATGTAATATTTTATTCTCTGAGGATACCGCATGACTCTTTTTACTGCTATCCAATGATCCATTCTCAGATTGCTTAAATATCTGCCTAACATTCCAACAATGTATACAATATTTGGACGCGTACAAACTTGAGTATACATTAGACTTCTTACTGCTGTAGCATAGAAATCTTTTGCATTCCTTACTTTCAAAATAATTCTTAAGACACTGAGCGAGACAGAATTTCTCTCCCTTAGCAATAGGGTATCTCCTGTTTTGCTATTCTACATGCCAAATCTCTTAAGTACTTTTTCGATATCGCTTTTTGTAAGATAATCCAAGAATATCCTGAGAGAGATCTCGATGTATCTGAATCCCTAATACAAAAGAGGCGTCCCCAAGATCTTTCATCTTAAATTTCTATGATAGAAATCTCTTAGTTTTGTGCAATAAACCTATATCATTTCTGGCAAGCAGTATGTCATTGACATATAGAACCAAAAAAATGTGCTTACTCCCACTAAACTTGTGGTATATACAATTATTAACCAAATTCATCTCAAAATCAAATAAGATGATAATCTGATGAAATTTGTGATACCATTAACGAGAAACTTGCTTAAAACCATAGATGGATTTTTTTAATTTACAAACCATATTCTTTACATTTTTGGACACGAAATTTTTTGGTTGCACCACATAAATGGTCTCATCAATATCACCATTGAGAAACGCAGTCTTTACATCCATCAGATATAACTCAAGGTCAAGATGTGCCACTAAAGCTATTATTATCTTGAAAGAGTCTTTCGATGATACCGAAGATAATGTCTCTGTATTTATAATCAATGCCTTCCTTTTGAGTAAAACCCTTTACGATAAGACATGCCTTATATCTCTCCACATACCCTTCGAATCCTTTTGGTTTTAAATATCCATTTGCAACCAATGGGCTTTGCACTTTCGGGTAGTGTGACGAGTTCCCAGACGTCATTGTCTTTCATGGATTTAATTTCCTCATTCATAGCATCGATCTACTTTTGAGAATTAGCACTATGCATGGCTTAATGAAAGTCGATTGGATCATCTTCCACCAATCCAATGCCATCCTCATGTTCTTGGAGAAATACGATATAATCATCCAGAACTGCATTTCTCCTTTCTCTAGTAGATTTCCTTAATGACATTTGTTCTTGAAATTGTTGAGTTTGTTCGTGTTGTTCTTGACGTGGAAGATTTTTATCATTGTCTTGTGGTACTGGTATTGCTTCTTGAATAATGTCAGGAATAGAAAGATGATCATTGTCAATAACAATCACAGGAACAGAAATAGATTCCTCTTCAATTGGTGACACAGTTTCTAACTTTATTTCTCCCCCTAAACTCAATATCCTCAAAAAATTGGGCATTTCCCATCTCAAAGAAGGATCTGGATGTAGAATCATAAAATTTGTACCCCCAAGACCATTCAGAGTAACCAACAAAATAAGTGCTGACTATTTTCGAGTCCAGTTTCTTTTTATTTGGCCTATAAGGCCTTGCCTCAACTTGACAACCCCAAATATGTAAATGTTTTATACTGGGCTTTTTCCAGTCCATAGTTCATAGGGGGTTTTGGTCGTTACCTTAGTTGGAACTCCATTAAGGATATAAATTGTAGTCTTTAATGCCTTTCCCTAGAGTGAATATGGTAAAGTTATATGACTAATCATTCTTCTCCCCATATCCTTTAAAATTCTGTTTCGTCTCTCAACAATACTATTCATGCTAGGAGATCCGGGTGTAGTGTACTGTGGGACGATTTCACACTCCTCTAGGAATTTAACAAAAGATTCTGGACGTTGATCACCTGATTCTGTCATATTTATCATAGTATTCACTACTACAGTTAGATCTGACAACTTCAATTCTTTAGCCAAGTTAGTTCTCAACTTTAGCTTTAAAAGTCTTGAACATGTCTAGTGATTGAGACTTCTCATTAATTAGATAAAGATAGTCATAATGAGAAAAATCGTCCATGAATGTAATAAAATATTTTGACCATTCCAAGAAGATGTAGGGAATGGACTACAAATATCCATATGTATTACTTCTAAAACGTTCGAAGATCTATTGATACCTAATCTCCTTATATTTATTTGTTTTCTCTTAACACACTCAAAGCAGATTTGAAAGTCTGACAAATCAGGGGGATCAAGAATTTCATCTGACACAAGTCTTTCAAGAATTCCATATACGACCTAAACACTTATGCCATAGTAAAGCAGAATTCTCATTAATTAATTTGTATTTAGTACCACGTAAACTTATATGCAAGATTTCATTATATGAAACAATAGTATCGAGTAAATGAAGGTTATTATGGAGAAGACAAAAAATCAGTACCAATAATATTTGAATTAAAAAAAAAAAAAAAAAAGACTAAGCTGACTATTTTCAAATGAACAAAAATAACTGAATTTGCCCAAAATAGAAATAGAAACCAAATTCTGTCTAAAAGACAATACAACATATATCTCTTTCAAATCCAAATAATAACTAATTTTTAATAATAACCTAAAATCACTATTGCATCAACTTTAACTGGTTTGCCGTCGACCCTAAAGGTTTCTGGAATTGCACGTTTCATGATCATAAAACTCATACAATTTGAACGATTCCACTTCTCATAATCTCTTTTTTCTTCTGTGGAATTACTATCAATAAGAAGAGTGGGTTGTTCAATCCTTAGCACAAGATCTAGCTAGATCCATGCAATTAAGAACGATCATTATGTTCTTTTTCATTTCTTAAAGTTGGTTCCATTCAATATAGTAATAGAATTGATGTTGATCGATATCATAGAATCAAATGTATTAACTGAAAATTGAACATAAATATATATTCACATAAGTTTCGAAGCTTAAATAATAAATTAAATTCAAATAATGGTAGGGTCCATTACAAGATACCTAACACAACATCTATATTTATTCTTTGGATAGAAATATTAACTTGTAAGTGGTACTCTTGGTGTAATAATCAAATATTGACAATAAATCCTATCAGACAATAAGTCTATCTTTGGACCGACTTATTATTCACATGGAATACCAAATAATTGTCACATATTTATTATCACAGGTGTTTATATAATTCAACCAAATATTAACCTTACTTTGGGCCGATAAATATCCACATGAATTACATATACACAATCATCTTAATATTCTAAAATAAATTAACCTACACAAGAGGGGCTATTTTGATAGTATGTTGTGTCAATCAATATATTTTTTAACATTAGACATCCTTAATTAAATTACCAAAATTTGAAGTTAATAATTTTCCTAAAAATCTTAACTGCAACACGTTTGGTCATGAAATTTCTTTTGGTCATAGAATTTTTTCATAACCCAATTTTTTTTTTTTTTAATTCATAAAATCAAATAGAATCCAAAATATCTTTAAAAAAATAAATAAAAAATGCCATAAATCATGACCAAACGTACTATATGGTCACGAACATACAGTTCATGACCTACAATTCCTTAATCCTCATGGTCATGAACTGTATGTTCATGTCCTGCTTATCCCTCATGGTCGTGAACTGTATGTTCATGTCCTGCTTATCCCTTTTGGTCATGGGAAAAGACTTAACTATATCTGATTTTTAGCTTCACTTGTAAACTTTGTTGTGTAGATTAAATGTTATGAAATCTATGACATAAGCTAATGTAAGTAAGATTTTATAAGATTTAATGTTGACCGTAGGGTCTATAGGTAGAACCAAAAAGCGAGTCTATGTAAGTATTTTCCTCGATCATGTACACCATAATCCTTAATTTCCTTATTGGTCTTGAGCTAGACCTTCTGGTAATGAACAGAAAGTTCATGACAAAATCTTATGGCGCCTTTTTTTTTTTTTTCTTAGGGAATCCAAAATCTTTAAGGCCATGAATTGAAATTATGACCATAAAATCCTAGTTCATGACCCAAAACCAAGTTCCTTCTGATAGTTCATGACCGAACACACTATTTTTTTTTTTTTAATTCAAATACCAAATGAATCCAAAAAAAAAAAAAAATTAAAATCAAAGTTTTGAATCCAACAATTAAATCCGAATAAACATAAAAAGTAATCGGATTCAAAAGTTTAATCCGTAATATAACCACAATTATTCTTAAATACAACAAATTAAATCACATAAAAATTTGTTGAATTCAAGAACTAAATCCGTATGAAATCACATTATAAATTAAATTGAAAATTTGATTTCTCAATTATTCAATATGAAGATGCTCTGATACAACTTGTTGGGATACCAAATTAACTTTAATATCATGACAACCAACGTTATTATAACTTGAATCCTTCATATTTAATCATCAAGAATATAAATTAAAAATTAGATGCGGAAGCGTACCTGAATCCATAAAAATTTATGTGATTCTTGAATAACCAAATGTGATTCTTGAGTCTACAGATTTGATTATTAAATATTGTAGTTATTGATCTTTCAAATTATTATATGTATTTTAGAGGATAGGGTTCTCACTTTTCTGATAATGGGATGTCAGGAAAAAGTATCATACGTAGAATTTGGAAACCATAACCTATAAAGATAATTTCCTTATTCCCCAAGTTTTGTCCATCATAAAATAGAAAATAAAATTTTAGAGTATTTACATATAAAAGTTCATATTAATTAGATGACTTAGGCCCGTTTATCTTAAATCATAGTAGATAACTTTATATTGGGTCAATTAATTATGATAGTATATATTACACAATTAACATATATATATATATGTGTATGTGTGTGTGTGTAATTGTCTAACGAATTTTTTGCGTCTACCTTCTTAACTGCCTCATCTTCAGCCTTATACTTTTGGCTTCCTGAACCATTCTTTCATTCTCTTCTTTGCTCATATATCTTCCCTTGTCATTGGTGATTGTAATCTTGTTCTCTACACCAGCAGTCTTGTCTTCCGTGGATACATTCAGTATTCCATTAGCATCAATATCGAAGCAGACATGGATCTGTGGTATGTTAGTGTATGCCCTAAAACCAATTAATTTTAGGGATAAATTACACTTTTATATTTATGTATATTTTGTAATATGGCATTTAACGAATAAAATATTTATATGTAAAATCATAAGGAGTTATGATGTAATTATATTTTATTCGTGTATATCCCTAATCGTAGTGTATGACACTAGTATATTAGCACATAAGAGTATGTGGATGCTTATTAAGAATAAGTGCATCGGATTGACCCGCTAAGAGTATTCCACACGGATTATTATTTAAATGTCAGTGGATTAATCTCTTTGTGATAGTAGTGTAATGGTCCTTTGACTTGAGGTCATGAGTTTATCTTGACTGTGGATTATTATTCTTTGGCTCTATTAGTCGTTACTCTTAATGAGTCTTTCTCTTATACACCAATAGAGTTCGGGTATAATATGAATCATGAGAAGATAAGATATGACCAATAGAGGATTCACCACTCCTTATAATAGGAGAGTATATCCCAGTATGGCCACTTCTTGAAATACGATTCTAAAATCTTTGCGCAAAGTGGAAATAGATTTAAGAATGTCTTAAAATCTATTTCAAGTGAGTTGTATTTTGGTAAGAAGTAAAATTTGATTAATTCGATAAGAGTTGACATTACATCTGTATTCTTGAATTAATCGGGATATAGGTTGGTGAAAGGATATTAATTACAGGAGAACTAGTCACGGATGGGTGATGTCGAACCACTTGACATATCTCAACACTTGGGTGGTCATGATGCTTTGCTAGAAGCCAATCTTGATCTATAAGTGTAAATTAATTAATTGGAGAATTAATGATAAATTAAATGTGTTTAATTTATCTAATCCTAATTAATTTAGGATTATAATTTATACTTATTACCAACGTGATTGGGAACCTATAAGGGTCACACACTTAAGGATAATTAATTCAGGATTAAAATGATTTGATAAGTATGAGATACTTATGGGTTAATTTATGAGATAAATTAATTTTTGGGTTTAATTATAATAAGTTATAAATATTAGGAGTTAATATGTAAGATATATTAAGAGTCCTAATGGTTTTATAATTATTCATATACCCATGACCCAAATTGATTAGAATTTGTAATTCCCTAAACCCAATTTGATTGGGATACTATATTATTATATATATAATATGTTATATATATATATATAGAAAAAAAAGGACTAGTACTTGTACTACTTTCGGATATAAGAAAAAGAAAGCCGTCAAATCCTTTTTTTTTGTGAAAAAACGTGATTGTCACGTTTTAAGAAAGGAATAATAATTTAGGAGCTAGCACTCCGTGGTTTGGGTAAATCAATCTTGTGAAGATTCTTGATTTAATTATCTGTGTGGATACCATTAGAGGCCGGACACCTGTGCGGCTTGTGGATCGACGTCCATCAAACATATTGGAGATTTTACTACAATTTAAGGTACAATCTCTATACTTTTCTTGTACTACGTATAAATTAATCAAGGTGATCCGTGATAGGAAAGTAAAAATTTTAAAATTCGCTGCGTTATCTCTGATTTACTTTCTTACAATGGTATCAGAGCCACCCTTGATTTAATTTATGATATAGTTGTATTTAGTTGTCATGAATATTGAATTATTCAACCTATATGAATTTTTGAATTTTATTTATTAAATATTGGAGAAATTAAAAAAAATTACAAAAAAAAAAAAAAAAAAAAAGGTTAGGGACCCGTGAATTTGATTCACGGGTCAGGCAATCAAGATGACATCATCTTGAATTCAAGATGACGTCATCTTGAATTGACGGATCAAATTCACGGGTATTCAATTCATAGAAGATTGCATTAGTCACTTTTAGTGACACTTATGGATTTTGTCGCTAAAAGTATTTAATAAGTTAAATTATTTTTAGCGACACTTATTTAATATTTTCACCTACAAAAGGTTTTTCTAAATTTTGATTTTTGAAATCACCAATTAATTTTTGACAATTGTTGTTTAAAATTAATTGACAAGATTTAGAAACTTTCTTTGTTTTAATTTGATTAAAATTTAGAAAGTATAAAACCTTTAAAAATATTTATTTAATTCTAATGAGATTAGAATTAGGTAATTTGTTTAAATATTAGAAATTTATTATTTTTCAATGAGATTGGAATTTAATAAATGTTCAAAAATTGTTTAGAAATTGTTTCTACGTATAATTTTTGAAATTCTATTATTTAAAGGATTATTTTCTAATGTGATTAGAAAATAATAATTATTCTCCATAAAATATTTTTATAAATAATTCAAAATTGATAATTTCAATTAGATTGAAATTATGACTATAGTGATTCATGATTAGATACTAAATACGGATTTATGCTTTTATTTAATTAATGAATTATTTAATAGCATGATCAATGATTATGGACTTAAGACCTTCTGGATTGTGCACTTGATTTATTTGGTTCCTTCTAGAAATGCACTTTTTAAATAGGGCTGCGTGTCTACATATAAATATTTTATTCTGAATGTAATTCTTTTCTCATCTCAATCCCCTCGAATGTAACTCGAGATTTCTTAACCAATCATGTATTGTACATAGATGTAGGTTAGGGATATGATTGAATATTCAAAATGTTTAGATAGAATTACATTTGTAATGTATAAGATGATGGAGACGGCGGAAAAGTGCAACCTAGAAGGAAATTTTCAAGAGTTGAAGATTACCCTTAGAATTTGACCACCTAGTTTCCTTCGTGACTCAAGGAAACTAGTTTAGTAAAAGTTCATAATCATCCATGGTTTTGTGCATGTTTATTTATTATATGTTGATATGATAATATTGCATGCAATTTGATGAGACCTAATAAAATAAATAAAAGAAAATCCCTCAAATTAATATTAAATCAGTAAATAAGTTGCCTTCCATTATTATAGCAACAAACGAGAGCCGATTCTTTTTAGATTTAACTTGTTGGGTTAATCCAAAGTTACTCTACGTTGGACATGTTTGAGCTATGAGATGAGATTTCTGAATAATGGGTATGACTTAACGGAGGCATATAATTTGTTGGGTAAACTCAAGGTTATATGTCTTTGAGGCAAAGGTTAGGAGTCACATATGATGTGTTATCAAAGAATTGATACCTAACTATCTAAGAATTACAAAGAGTTGTAATTGATAAGAGTTACCTACCTTTCGAAATTATTTTTGGTTTGTTGGGTACACCCAAGATCAAAATAATTAGATGGGATCCTAGCCCACTAGGGGTTATGTGATAGCTCCCGAATCAATATGTGAGGGTTATTGATTTGAATTAAAATAGTGGGAGCAAAACCAAATTAAAAGAAAGTCCATATTATATTTTGGTTTTGTCTATGCATAAATAACAAATACTTATACTATCTTTATTTATGTGTTGTAGAATATGAGTAATAACGTCAATTTACGTCCAACGATTTTATATGATAACAAACTCACTGGGCCAAATTTTTGGATTGGCATCGTAACTTGAGAATTGTTCTCAAGCACGAGAAAATTGGCCATGTTCTTGATCAACATATTCCTGATGTCCCAGCGGATGATGCTAATGAAGCAGTTCAGAATGCTTATCGTAAGCACATAGAGGATAAAGATCGTATAAGAGACAGTCATAACTCCTTATGATTTTACATATAAATATTTTAATCATCAATATGGATGCTCACTCTATGATTATTCATCTCAAGGAGTTGTTTGATGAAGAATCTAGGAATGAGAGGTATGAGACCTCAAAGAGCTATTCCGTTGTAAGATGGCAGAGGGTTCTTCAGTAGCAATTCATGTATTGAAGATTATCGGACTAATTGAAAAATTAGAACGATTGGGATTTAACTCATGATTTTGACCTTAAATCGATTGATCCGTACTAATTTTGCAATCTAGCCTGATAGCTTTTCACAGTTCGTGATGAATTACAATATGAACAAATTATCCACCTACTCTCACTGAACTGTTGAATATGCTAAAAACTGCTGAGGCAACTATTAAAAAGGAAAGGAAACAAGTGATGGTTGTTGATTTTTCTAATAAGAAGAAAAAGAAATCCAAGATTGGTTTTGTGAAAACCAAGTTTGGGTTAAAACCAACACATGTGATCAAGAAGGATAAAGCCAAGGGTAATTGTTACTATTGTGGAAACGAAGGGCACTGAAAAAGGATCTGTAAGGCTTATATTGATAATTTGAAACAATCTTTCCTTTGGCATCGTAGATTTCATCATATAAATGAGAAACGCATTTCCAAATTACATAACAACTGTTATTTGGGATCATTTGATTATGAATCATATGACATATGTGAATCTTGTTTACTTGGTAAAATGACCAAATCATCTTTTACTGGAAAAGGTGATAGATCTAGTGAATTGTTGGGGCTAATACATATTGATGTTTGTGGTCCTATGTCAATTCATGCTAGAGGAGGTTTTTCATACTTCATGAATATACTTTTACGGATGACCACTCTAGATATGGTTATGTATACTTATTGAAGTATAAGTCTGAAGCCTTTGAAAAGTTCAAAGAATTCAGGAATGAAGTTGAAAAACAACTTGGTAAAAGTATTAAAATACTTCGATCAGATCGAGGTGGGGAATACTTGAACCAAGAGTTTCAAGATTATCTTAAGGAGAATGGGATTCTACCTCAATGGACTCCTCCTTATACACCACAACTAAATGGTGTATCTGAGAGACGTAATTGAACTCTATTAGATATGGTTCGATCAATGATGAGTTTTGCAGACCTCCCAAAATCGTTTTGGGGCTATACTCTTAATACTGCCTCCCATTTACTAAATCATGTTCCATCAAAAGTTGTTGATTCCACTCCGTATGAGATATGGTTTGGAAAGAAACCTAAACTTTCATACTTGAAGGTTTGGGGTTGCCCTACTTATGTGAAGAGGGTAGAATCTGATAAAATTGAACCTAAATTCGATAAATGCCCACAAATATTTGTGGGGTATCCAAAGGAACACCATCAAATATTATTTCTATAATCCCAACACATCTAGGTGTGTATCAAAACAGCCTTAAGAATCCAGAAAAAGAGTTTATTCTTGAAAGGGCAAGTGGGAGCAAAATAGATCTTGAAGAAGTTCAAGAAACACAATATGGTATTGATCAACAAATGAAACAAGAGCTTCAATCACATGATGATGTGATTGAGGATGAAGCTATTGATACACAAACTCTTCATAGGACTACTAGGATACGTCGTGCTTCAAAGAAATTTGAGTTTCTTGTAAGTGGGTACAATGATGTATTAATCATTAAGAATGATGAACCTATATCTTACGAAGAAGTATTATCTGATAAGGACTCTCAGAAGTGGCTAGAAGCCATAAAATCTGAAATGGATTCCATGTATGACAATAAGGTATGGACCTTAGTCGATCCACCTGAAGAAATTAAACCCATAGGGTGCAAGTGGGTCTTTAAGAGAAAGACCGACATAATCAGGATGGTAATGTGATTACCTATAAGGCGCTATTGGTCGCAAAAGGTTATACACAAAGACAAGGAGTTGACTTTGATGAAACTTTTTCACCAGTTGCAATGCTGAAATCTATTCGAATTTTACTTGCGATAGCTGCATATTATGATTATGAGATTTGGCAAATGGATGTAAAAACTGCTTTCCTTAATAGAAATTTGCAGGAAGAGGTGTATATGATACAACCTGAAGGGTTTACATCCACATATCCTAACAAAGTATGCAAGTTACAAAGGTCTATTTATGGACTAAAGCAGGATTCTAGGAGTTGGAACATCCGTTTTGATGAGATAATCAAAGTGTTTGATTTTATCAAAAATGAGGATGAACCATGTGTATACAAGAAGGTGAGTGGGAGCGCCATTATTTTCTTGATACTTTATGTGGATGACATATTGTTGATAGGAAATGACATACCTATGCTTCAAAGTGTAAAGGTATGGTTGTCCAGAATTTTTCTATGAAAGTTTTTAGGAGAGGCAACCTATATTCTGGGAATGAGGATCTATAGAAATAGATCTAAGAGGTTGCTTGGTCTTACTCAATCAACGTACATAGATAAGATGCTAAAGAGGTTTAGCATGGATCAATCGAAGAAGGGTTACTTACCAATGTCTCATGGTGTGTACCTTTCTAAAGACATGTGTCCTAAGACAGATGTCGAAAGAGATAGCATGAAAATGATCCCATATGCTTCGGCTATAGGTTCTATAATGTATGCTATGCTATGTACAAGACCCGATGTCTCCTATGCTCTAAGTGTTACGAGCAGTTTTCAATCCAAGCCAGGGAGTGGTCATTGGATGACAGTCAAAAATATTCTTAAGTACTTAAGAAGGACTAAAGATATATTCTTGATCTATGGTGGGCAAAAATTGACAGTTTATGGATATACACATGCTAGATGTGTATAAGAGACAGTAGGATGAGTAGCAAGTCACAATCTGGATATGTATTTACTCTTAATGGTGGTGTGATGATGACCGTTCACTAAAGCCTTGTCCCAGAAGAAACATGAGAGTCATGTTAACTCATTCGGTCTTAAGCACATGAATGATTGGCTTTAGTGCAAGTGGGAGTTTGTTAGTGTATGCCCTAAAGCCAATTAATTTTAGGGATAAATTACACTTTTATATTTATGTATATTTTGTAATATGGCATTTAACGAATAAAATATTTATGTTGCTGTCTCTTATACACATCTAGATGTTACTCTTAATGAGTCGCACATACTGTAGAGTTCGGGTATAATATGAATCATGAGAAGATAAGATATGACCAATAGAGGATTCACCACTCCTTATAATAGGAGAGTATATCCCAGTATGGCCACTTCTTGAAATACGATTCTAAAATCTTTGCGCAAAGTGGAAATAGATTTAAGAATGTCTTAAAATCTATTTCAAGTGAGTTGTATTTTGGTAAGAAGTAAAATTTGATTAATTCGATAAGAGTTGACATACAAGTATACTTGAAGTCAGGATCTCTTATACACATCTAGATGTGTATAAGAGACAGGGAGAACTAGTCACGGATGGGATGTCGAACCACTTGACATATCTCAACACTTGGGTGGTCATGATGCTTTGCTAGAAGCCAATCTTGATCTATAAGTGTAAATTAATTAATTGGAGAATTAATGATAAATTAAATGTGTTTAATTTATCTAATATAATTAATTTAGGATTATAATTTATACTTATTACCAACGTGATTGGGAACCTAAAGGGTCACACACTTAAGTGTGTGACCCTTTAATTAATTCAGATGAAAATGATTTGATAAGTATGAGATACTTATGGGTTAATTTATGAGATAAATTAATTTTTGGGTTTAATTATAATAAGTTATAAATATTAGGAGTTAATATGTAAGATATATTAAGAGTCCTAATGGTTTTATAATTATTCATATACCCATGACCCAAATTGATTAGAATTTGTAGATTCCCTAAACCCAATTTGATTGGGATACTATATTATTATATATATAATATGTTATATATATATATATAGAAAAAAAAGGACTAGTACTTGTACTACTTTCGGATATAAGAAAAAGAAAGCCGTCAAATCCTTTTTTTTTGTGAAAAAACGTGATTGTCACGTTTTAAGAAAGGAATAATAATTTAGAAGCTAGCACTCCGTGGTTTGGGTAAATCAATCTTGTGAAGATTCTTGATTTAATTATCTGTGTGGATACCATTAGAGGCCGGACACCTGTGCGGCTTGTGGATCGACGTCCCAAACATATTGGAGATTTTACTGCAATTTAAGGTACTTCTCTATACTTTTCTTGTACTACGTATAAATTAATCAAAGTGATCCGTGATAGGAAAGTAAAAATTTTAAATTCCGCTGCGTTATCTATGATTTACTTTCTTACATGGTACACCTCTTGGGGCTGGTGGAATACTAGTGAGTTCAAAATTTCCAAGAAGTTTGCTGTCTTTGGAGTCATTGGCATCTTGCCTTCATACACTTGGATTAGAACAGCTGGCTGGTTATAAGAATATGTAGAGAAAATCTGCTCTTTCTTGGTTGGAGGAATGGTGGTGTTTCTGGGGATCAACATTGTCATCACTCCACTAGCAGTCTCAGTTCCAAGACTCGGGTTTAAACTTTCATCAAGCAGCTACAAATCTTGAACTTTCTGACCAGTTTCTCCACCCAAAATGGCAGCTTGACTTGAACAGAAGCTCCATACACCACAAACTCATCAGGATTAATACTCTTGCAAAGCTCTTTACCATTGAAGAATTCTTGCTAGAGTCGCTGAACTTTTGGAGTCCTTGTTGAGCCACCAACAAGAACCACATCATGAACATTACTCTCGTCAATTTTAGCATCCCTCGACCATTTCTCAACAGGCTCCATACACTTTCTAAACAAATCCATATTCAACTCCTCGAATCTCGCCCTTGCAATAGTAGCCTAGAAATCAATCCCTCAAGCTCTTTTTGCTATTTTCTAGAAAGAATGTTGTTCTTTATTTGCATAGGTGTTACTTACTTCTAACATTGATGATAGATACCTTAGAGACAATGACACCAGAGCGTGCAATTAACTATGTAGGGAGGTTAAAGAGTCTTGCCGTTGCTATAAGAACTAGATTTGTTGCTTTTTTTGATTGTGGATGAGTGGACTGAAGTTAGATTTTATACAAGGCTTGTTTCGCTTATAGAGTTAAAACCTCCCATCTTTCCTGATTCAAGACAAAATGTATTTATGCTGCCAAGCACAATTGCATACATGCAAACTGTTGTCTGTCTTGAAAGAACTGATAATATATTACCATATCTGCCTTTTTTTCTTTTCTTAAAAGAGGATTTCACCTATCCTCTTGGTGACTCAAATTATGAGCTGGAAGTCATAGGAAAAACATCTTACCAACCAAGCTGCCGCACTTCGTTGTCAACCATCATATCTGCCTCAAGGCCCTTAACATGAATAAACTGGAATATAAACACAGTAGTGGTACTGTTTTAGCTGAGAAGGATTACTCTCTGCCTATGTTGCAGTTATCAATTTATAATCTCATCCCTTCCGTAAATTATTATTCCATACTTGATTATGGGTGTGCTTGAGTTGTCTGGATTATTATTTTTTTTTTTAATTGAAAATTTCTGTTCAGATTCAACAAGGAACAAAAGAACAACCAACGGGCAAGCACTAAATAAGGCATCAGAGGAAGCTGGATAAAAGGACCATAAATAAGATTATGGATGATGAATCTAAAATTTATCAGCAGGGATTCATCTTTTGCTCTAATACAAGATTTTTGGTACTAGAAATAAATGAATTTAATTGTGTAAAATTCCTACACTTGAAGGAATCTGACTAGAGATTCTGCAATTTGATAACAGGACTTTACCGACTAAATTCAGCAGGAATAGTACTATTTAAACGATTGGAACTCAAGTGCAACTCCTCGAGGCTGGATAGTTTTGCAATCTCAGAAGGAATTGATCTAGACTTATATATCTGATTTTCTTGTAAATATAGAGGCCTCAGATTTGCAGGAAATATGCTGATGGAGTTGGGCAAACTCCCTCCCAGGCCCATACCAGCCAATCCCAGCTTCTCCAAATCAGTGCAGTTTGATAGAGCAGTAAAGAATCAGTCAAGATTAGTGTTGCCATCCTGACTAGTCATATACTTGTATGATAACGGAAGGAAGATTACGTACTATAGCTTCGTTACTATGTCCGCTGGCAATTCACCAGAAAGATAGTTGTACGAAACATCCAAGTTGTAAATTGAGGCATTGGTTAAAGAGGAAGGGATCTGTCCTATGAGTTGGTTGTTGTAAATATTCAGAGTCCACAGATATTCACAATTTCCAATTTCTGCTGGAATTTTTCCTGTGAGAAAATTCTCAGACAAGTCTACATTACGCAATGATGTCAAGTTGGAAAAGAAGGAAGGTGGAATGGTGCTACTTAAGTTATTTGTCCAAAGATGTAACAATTTACGGTTTAAATCTTAGGAGAGAGAAGAGATTGAATCTGGGATTGAACCATGCAAATTGTTCACACCAAGATTAAGATGATTAAGCTTCAGAAGGGAAGAAAATTCAGGTGGAATGGGGCCAAAAAGTTGGTTTTCTTCAAGGCTGAGGATGCGGACTTGTGTGAGATTGGAAATGAATGGTGAAAGAAAACCATCCAGGTTAGAACTTGGGAGGTAAAGTTGTACAACACGATGACGGTTCTTGTTACAGATTACACCTGTATATATGCAAACATCAGTGCTTTTATTCCAGTTTGCAAGATTCAAAGATGGATCAGATAATATGGTCCTTTTAAATTCAAGGAGTGCTTCTTTGTCTGTATCCAGAGAGTGATGGTGCAAAGCAAAGCTGTGGTGGTAACCCGAAAGACCTTTGATTGTTACCAAATGTTGTAGAAAGTAAAGAATCAAGGTTTTATTTAAGACCATGTTGGAGAAACTTAACTTGATTGATGAATTCCTTTCTGGTCCAGGGGCATATGTAAATTTTGAACAAATGTAATAACAAGTAAAGGATAATCCATAGTGGACTTGAGAAATTTTCTGGAATAAATAATTCTGTCCTTTCAGCAGTGTAAAGCATCTCTTTGTGGTCATTCGCATAAACATGTAATCCTGTCATAATTTCAACCATTATGAAAAAGTATTATGTTGAGAAGTAGTTAGAAGGGACTGAATCCACGTATGACCACACTTATTTGTTAATTTCCTTGTAAGATTTATAGTTATCTTTATTCTATCTTGTTTCATAAGATGATACTTAGGTAGGAAAAATAACAAGAGATACTATTGAGAAGCAAATTTTCCATCTAATAAGAAGTGGATGGAGTAATATTATCAGCCACTTTTTGAGGTCATGCTTCCATATTACTCTTCACTAGTGGAGAAGACTAGCTTCTAGACAGCATTGGTGGAAAGTAATAATTTAGTAGAGATAAATATAGGGGAACATTCAGTGGATACTGGTTTCCCACCATAAAACTATGACACAATCAACAACAGGATCTTCCCTTCTAACAAGTCACAGCTCCCCGCAGTTTCCATCTTAGGACAAAAATTAAGAATTTAGGAAGGTTTCAACCTCAAAGAAGCACTATAACCGGCCTTTCACTTCCCAAAAGCATTTATTTGTCTTGCTATATTCGGATAAACATAGGTGTACCTAGCATCTTGCAGAACATTGAAGCCTAGGATGTCAAGACAGCATTTCGTCTTGACATATTATGTAATTCTAACATAATGTAGTTTTACAATCTAATCATATGAACTGGAACTTAAGCATATTGTATGTGCTCTTTTAGTTAGACCCATCATTTGCTTGCACAAAATACTTTGTAGTTATATTGCTAAAAGCATTATTAACGAACTGAAAGCAAACTGGCCTTTCAGTTGCACTGATACCAATTGGAAGGAAAAGGAAATTATCTAAAGGCAGGATTTAAAAGATGGTAGGGAAAACTAATGAATACAGATGAATAGAGTTAGTATCTTCTATCACAACTCACAAGGACTGTGATAGAACATGGAGGCTGGGATTCATCTTCTCAATCTGTTGCGACTTGTAAAGACTAAGATTAGTGTGGTACAATCATTCAGCCTGTAGATTTCCTTTAAACTGTGAGGTATTTTTCCAAACAGAAGGTTTCTATTAGAAATAAAAAGAGTCTAACCTACCTAAGTTATCCAAAATTTTTGGTATCCCACAGCTACAATAAATGTAAATATAGACAGATCAAGTAGAACCAGATTACATTACTAGTGCAGCCAAAATGTCCACAGCGAAGAGTTACCTGATATAGAAAGCCATTCTAGGTATGATTACTAGCCAAATTTCAGCTGAGATAGAGCAATTCCAAGTGTGAATCTATGTCAGGATTTACTCCATGACAATGAACTGCAAGAATTTGCAATTTCAGGAGGGATTGATCCAGATATCTGATGTTCATGCAGTAACTCCTCCAATGACATAGGGCAAAGAATTCACTCCAAATCCATAAATTCATGCCAATAAATCTAGCCCCTCCAACATACTGCAGTTCAACAGGCCAGGAATGCTTCATGAGCAACCTACGTTTCTTATTTGTAGAGACTACAGTATGATGGAAGCTCTCAGAGATGATAGTTTCTTGCAACTTCCAAGCTGAAAACAAAAGGGGATTGATCAATGAGAAGAGGATTTCTCATATGATTTGGTTACGGATTTCTCATTTGGTTACTTTAAATTGAGGTAACATAAATATCAACAATTTGCCATTTCGGCTGGAATCTTCCCAATAGAAAAGTAACAGAGAGCATCTAGATTTTACAATGAACGGAAAGTAGTGTAATTACCAACTTAAAGAAGGAAAGAAAAAGAATCTTGGGCTCAACCGTGCAAATGTTCCAATCATGCCTGAGAAGATAAAGGTTTTAAGGGAGTAGTTATCAGATGAATGACACCAGAGAGTTAGTATTGGATAGATCAGAAATGAGGGTGAAAGCAAACCATCAAGGTAGCGGTCATACATATCTGTTGATGATTTCTGCAGCACAGTGAAGATAACTTTGTTCCAGGTTATGGCAGTGAATCCAGCAGACACCAGCTCTCCCATTCAAGTTGGCAAGTCTGGAGTTGGGGTTGGATGACATGGTTGTTCTAATCTTTTTATGAAACCAGAGAACAGCGAAAATGTTGCTGATGACCAAAAAGAACTTGTACCAGAATTAGTAACAGATGATAAAGTGAGTAAAGGATCATCAACCACTTGAAGGTGATGTTGGAGACATTGAATTGATGATTTATGGTACTGATTTAAATTCTACTGTTTTAATAGAAGGTAGTCCCCATGCTTCTGTGTTTTGCTGTGCTTGTCCATGGACACTATAGCTGTTAATTGAGCTATGATTTCGGAGGAACTAAACAACAGTCCTATTTGCAGAGGTTGAAGTCAGGATTTGTAGAATTTTATCTCAAATGAAAAACACCTAGGTACTGGAAGATGTATACCTGATTGATGAGTTTCTGTAACTATTTATCTCCAGGTTAAAGTCTTGCTGACGTAAACAAGCTGTTGTCACTAAGGACAATTGATTTAATTTAATATCTTAGGGTGCAATTGGGGGCGGTACTGAGTACAGCAGTGAAATTACAGTATCATTAATATGGTGAAGTGAGAACCTGAAACTGTTAAGCATGTGTTCTGAATTTCAGTCAGCTTGTAGCTTAATGCAATGCATGAGCAACTTCAATTCTTCTTTACTCAAAAAAAAAAAAGGCCCCTTCTATTCTTCCTCAAGAAAATTCTCATTCAAAAGGAATAGGTTAAAATGTACGTAACTTATTAATGGAAAAAACTTTTGACATATAAAACAACATGGTACTATAAAGCCAATTAATACTCATTAGTAAAAGGAGTTTCACAACAGAAACATATGATCAGATCCCAAGCCAAATTGCTTTGATCTTAAGATTTCTGCTCGTCATGATTGTTATATTAATGGGAAGAAACTGGAAGCCAATGCACATAGCTTTGAGCTTATGCACGCTTGACAGCAATGAAAACGAAAAAGAATTAATTCAATATATTTCAATCTGTTAGTAATTCAAAAGGCAAGAATTGCCTACAAAAATAGACATTATAGGAGACTAACTACAAAATTTGATTCCGTATCTAACCATAGTTTTCCTAGATTCCAGCAGGAATTGTAAAACTAACTGGATACTGCAGTGTTGTGTTGGGTGGGATTGGTGAGGGAACTTGCAATGATGCTTGAATAGCACGATCCAATCCGGCCTCTCTATTAGGGTTTATTACACCCTTACTTTCTTCTAACCCTAATCTTTGCTCTTCTCTAAACTGAGACACAGTTTCATCATCAATCTCCTCTTCATCTCCTTCGGACCAATAAGAAACAGAACAATCTGCAGATTGAAAGCTCCAGTCATCAGAAACAGAAGCATAACCGACCTCATCATCGGTTTCAGATGCTACCAATACAGACTCATTACCATTTATTCCTTCAACCCCATCATTATCATCGTCAACCGGAGACCTTCTATAAACGCATGATTTAGCAGCATCCCGGCTGTCAATCTATACATAGCCTTCTTCACAAAACAACCCTTGAGAAAATCCTTAGCCTCCTTAGACAATCCACTAGGAATCCGAGGCAAATCATTCTTAATCCTATTCAAAATATCATCAGCATTCAGCTCGTGTTTTGCATTCCAGACTGGATTTCCTGTTAACATCTCTAACACAACACATCCTAGAGCCCAAATATCACTAGGCTGCTCTTGCACACCATCTCTCACAACTTCGGGCGACAAATACATAGGAGTTCCCCTCCAATAAGGTCCTAAATCCAATAATTTCCTCTTTTTACACTCTTTAAATTTAACCCTTTTTGCCAAACCCAAATCGCCTATCTTTGCCCTGAATTCTTCACCCCTCCTACTACCACCTCTAGCATTATTATTAGGCACAAGCAAAATATTCTCAGGCTTTAAATCACAATGAACATAACCAATATCATGAATAAAACACAAACTACTTTAAGAATACACTTAGTATAACACCTTACCTCAAATTCAGACAATCCTTTTCCACCTGATTTCTTGATCTTTTCAGAAAGGGTCCCACCCGAACCATATTCCAGCAACAAATTGAAAACCATCACACCATTCTCCCCTGTTGTAGTCTCCTCACCAAAGCATTGAATTATATTAGGACAACTTTTGAGATTACTCAAAACTTGCCTTTCTTTCTGAATTGAACCTGAAACTGAAACCTCAGCTGATTTCACTGCAATAATTGATGGGAAACAACTATATTTTGATATGGGATTTTTCAATTTTGCTAAATAAACTGACCCAAAACTTCCTTTGCCTAATATTCCACCTCTTTTCCATGCCACCCCATCTCCATATTTGTTCATCTTCCTATTTTCTTGAACCTCACCTATTCTTCTTCTTTCTCTTCTGCTTTATTACTACTAATTCTTTCCTCCGTTTTTTTGCTTCCCTCTTTTGTTTTCTTGATATATAAAGTCAACAATTGAAACGAAAAGGGCGGATGCAAAACACACAGAATTTCAAGAATCCTAATCCTTGAGGTGTTTGGATTAATTCTAATCAAGAAAACCCAAAAATAAATAAATAAATAAATAAAATAATAATAATAATAATAATTTGTTTTTCTTTTTTCTTTTTAGCCGTGGGATATATAGTTTGTTTATTTATTTATTTATTTTTCCCCTTCAATTTATAATGAAATGAAATTAGAGGGAATTTAAGGTTTTTGGACAACAAGTTGGGACTTGAGAAGTAAGTAGGGGCTTAACAATTTGGGTGGTTTTATTTGTAAGCGTTTCTTCGAAGGCATACATACTAGAGTATGTTAACTGGAATAACGGTCAAGCGTTCTCTTTTTAAAAAAAAAAAAAACTTATGTTTTACCGTTTTCTTGGTTAGAGAATGCTCAATCATGGAATAAATTTTTACATGAATGTTATCAAATATGAATGGTGTGGTCATCATATGTAGAATTCACACAAGTCCCATAGGCCAATATCTGGTGAGTGTATTTCTCTTAATCGTTTTGTGTTTAGTGAGCTGTAAGAATTTGCCTAAACACAATCTATTTACATTTCAACACACATTGGCAATTAGGAAACAGCATTTGCATCTGCATGTGCTTTAAGACATTTGAGGGATTTAATGAGTTGGTTCCCCTCCCCCCTCCCTCTTATATATTTGTTTTTAGATTTTCTCGCATGTGAATGTTTGACAATTAGAAAACTACATGTTCTTTTACATTTCTTTGATATTTGAGGAATTTGTTAAAGATGTGGAATCTTTGGTAGGTTTTTCTATGAGTATTTGTCATATATATATGTCATATATATATATATATATATATATATGAATGTTTAGGTGAAGTGATTAGCATAGTTGTTTATCTATTTTTAGTTGATGCAGCAAGAGTGGCTTGGGTTGGGTCTATCCCAAATTAAGCAAAGGTAGATAAATGATGGATGTCAACTAATCCATTTTTTTGGAAGGTTATGTGTATGCTCAACTATTTTAGAATTTTATTTCATTGAAACACTTATATTTGATAAGATTTGTTCCCTTCAATTCAAAATTTAGAGACATGTTAATGACTTTACTTTTTATAACAAATTCACTTTATAGCAACTCCTTGTTTCAATTGCACCCTTATTCTCCAAATCATTTCAAAGAAAATCTAAGGAAGAAAAGGAGACCAACAAAAAAAATGAAAACCAAAATGTACTGAATTGTTTTCTTAGTTTAGTCAAACTAGTAGCGAAGTGAAATAGTTAATGAAATGAAAAGAATCACAAAAATTCAAACGAACAATAATATTTTCTAATAAGAGAAATATTTAAGTATATTTGATTTTTGATCCGATTTGTTGATGTTGTGATTTGAATTAAATTTTATAAAATAAATTATATCAACTGTTATAAGTAAAATTTCATAAAATTTAATAATAATTACAAAATCTACTAATAATATTTATAATTGAATTTACCTAAATATTTCCCCCATTATCATAACAATTGTTTGATGCCCGTTCTAGCCAAAGCAGAAGCTTCATTCTAAAGAGAATTTGATCACAAGAGGCTAAATTCCAGTCCAGCCCAAAATGACAGCAGCTCTAGTTGATGGGCCAAGTCCAAAATTAATTTTAGTCATGTTTCTGAAATACTCATCCAAAATTCTATCGAGGTTCGAGGATGAGACTATGTTCAGATGGCATGATTGAGAGAGAAAGGAAGAGAAAAAAAGGAAAATAATTAATTCTTTTCTTTTTTGATTTGAAAGTTTTAAACACATCTAGAAAGGGAGAGAAAAAGGAAAATTAGTTTAAAAACTTTCCTTCTAAATAAATATTTAAGTAAACCTAATTTTTTACTTTACTTGTAGACCAATTTAAATCTTATGAAATATATAATATCAACAAATCTACGTAAAATTTTATAAAATTAAATCCTGATCACAAAGTTCACAAGTAGAAGCAAAAATCAGGTCTGACTAAATATTTTTTTTCCTTTCAAATATGAAGTGAAATGAGAGGGAAATGAATCTAAAACTAACTTTTTGTAAAATACCGAATTTATCCATAAAATAACATTGAAAAAAATATTTAATGCTCATTGTATTGAAAATCCCTCCATCTTTCCTTTAGACTCTCAAAGAGAATCCTTTCTTTTCTTTTCCTTTCTTTTCTGTCATAGCTAAACTTGTCCCTTTTTTCTTCTCTCTAAAACTCCCGAACTAAGCCTAAAGAGTAGTATGAGTATGACTAATTACATCTGTTTGCATCTTTGCTTTTAAGTACAAGGGAACCTAATGATCATGCCAAGAGTTAAAAATATTGGAAAATTCTATAATTCTTTTTAACAACCATTTCCTTGTATTTTAAAAATTTGTACAATATAATATTATGTGCTTTAAAAATTTATACCGTATAAATCTTTAAAGTCAAATAAATAATTCTCTAAACAGGACTGTAAAATTCCCCAAAAATATTAAAGCAGAATGAGCTTCAATTAGCTTGGGAAGGCAAACCAAACAAAAAAAAAAGGGTAAGATTTCTCAATAGAAATAGATTGATGAAGTAGATCCTTACAGCCACACTAAACAAGGATGAGTCCCTGTTAGCTAGGGACTTCGCACAAGCAGAACTACCTGATTGTCCACAAAAAAGGGAATCCCAAACAAATAGAACTATCCGATTGTTGATAATTAATAAGGAGAAACGATCTGTCCACAAATAAAGGAGTTCCCTATTTATGATAATTGAGCGATCCATTGCTAAGTTCCTAACACATACCGCCCAACAAACACACTTCATATTTCAATCAATTACACTGATGCTTACAAGGGACTAACAAAAGCAGCCAAAAAGACACTCTTTTTTATTTTTATTTTTGGCCTTCAAACATATCTATAATAGAAAAAGTAGATGCTTAATATATACTAGTAAAATTGAAAATAATAATACATAGGAACTTAAATGCATTTCCACTATGCTTTAGCTTGAGGCCAAGAAGGGAGCCGGGGGTGATTGATCATAGAGTTCATTATTACTTGCTTCATAGTGAGTTGGGGATGCTGGCTTTGGAGGTGGAGGAGGTGAAAGAGTCCTTCCATAGCCTTTTGTTGGCTTGTTAATACTTATCATCCTCAATACAACATCATGCAGACTCTTCACATGAGTTAATTTTTCTTGGGAATGCACTGATCTTGGTATGGGAGATGGTGGTGGTGGTGTTGGAGTTCTTCCATACTTTGACTTGACCATGGAGATGTAACCATGTTCTGCAGTACAAGGAAATCATCAGTTAATCAAGCTAACATATTTGGATATCCAGTAATCAAAAGTTTCTAAACATTCATATTAGTTGTATCCAAAAAAAAAAAACTGCATGCACAAAAATATGTGCATGATATATCAGAAACAATACATCTATATTACGATTGAAGCACTACATATGACAAGGCTAGACGATGATATGTATTAAAAATCTTGTCTGAGATATAATTAAATTTACGAGAATTAGATAGGGGGGCATTGATAAACTAGTACATGTATGCTTGAAAATTGGTTTCAAATTTATCGCTTATAATATCATTTTCCTATCAAAAAATGCTTCAGCTAGACGATTTAAGCTGGAAATAGTTATTGAATTGGCAATATAAGCATTTAAACTTAAAAATATATATGATAAGTAAATAGAGAGAATAGCTATTAATGAAGTTTGTGATGCATTGATTTACCAATCAAGAAAAATATGGAAAGAGTTGAAAGATCCCTGCTAGGATATTGATTTGAATGATCATGTTTCTAACATATATTAGTTAGCAGTTGAAATCAACATAAATATTACCTAGCAAAGGTCTGGCTTGAATTCCCAGAATAGAAAAGAGACACATAAGAAAGACAGCTCTAATAATGAAAATCATCATATTGACTTAAATTATATGACACAAAAGCCTTCTGAAGTCCAGTGAGTGTACTTATAACCATAGAGAAGTGAACAGTACGTATACGTGTAATGCATGAAAAAACTTGGCGTTCTAGATTTAATTTGATTTTGAACTCCACGACTAACAAATCTTGTACTTGGAGTATGAATTTAGGTTTCATAAAATTTTAATTATATATATTTATTAATATTATTTAATTTATAAAATTTAATTCACGTAAAAAATTTATAAATAAGATTAAAAATTGGATTCTTCCTAATGCATGAGCATCCGACATAATATAATCAAACAGATGCACTAGTACTAGTATGTATACTTTTATAAGATTTTACTAGGTTTTTATCATTGTTTGTTTTAATCATGTGACATTGTTAATATTTTATCCGTCTTTTCCTTGAAACGTAAGAGAAACAAATCTATTGGATGATCTATGACAAAATCCAATTGCATGTATAAAAACAAAAACGATAGATTTGCTATCATTTTCAGATTGCAATCACAGGTACTATTGGAAATGTTATTGCCACATCGGTAAGTGGTATTACCACAGCTTTTTTTTTGCCAAAAGTGAAACTATCAATAAATTGTTGTTGTTTATTTAACGAAGTTTTTTTTGGCCAAAATATCGGTGAGGACAGTTATGGAATTTCGATAAAAACAACTATGGCAATAACATTTATACCTGTGGCTAGGGGTTCATGGGTTGGGTTGGGTTGGGTTGGATTGGCAGGTTGGTGGGTTTTCGAATTTGGATTTTCGGGTTTTTGGATTCAAAAAATAAAATTCAATCCAATTCAATTCAACTAATATAGCAACCTAATTAAATCCAATCCAAGTATTAATTGGACGGGTTTCCGAATTTTCGAATTATTTGGGTTAAAAATTTAAATTAATAAAAAAAATTTAAAAATCTAAAATTACAAGATTATCCATAAAAAAATATTTGTTAATGTAAAAATAAAATGATTCGGTCATGAATTAAAAGGAAAAATATGCAACATGATAAATTAGATGTTATTTCAACAATGAAAAGGAAAAAATATAAATAAAATGAACTAATTAGGACAAAAATGAAAATTAAAAATATATATAATTAAATTGATTTTTTGGGTATTCGGATTATCGGGTGTGTGTAATTGGATTTTAAAAAATAAAACCCAACCCAACCCAACTAAATTCGGGTAACCCAACCCAAATAATCCGATAACCCAACCCATTTAGCCCCAAATGCATTTGGGTTGGGTTAGGTTGAATTTTCGAGTTGAGTTGGGTTTAAACACCCCTTTGGCAAAAAAAAAAAAAGCTGTGGTAATAACACTTATCGATGTGGCATTTCGATAAAAACAATTATGACAATAACATTTATACCTGTGGCTAGGGGTGTTCATGGGTTGGGTTGGCAGGTTTTCGGATTCGGGTTTTTGGATCCAAAAAATAAAACCCTACCCAACCCAATTAATATAACAACCCAAGTAAACCCAACCCAAGTATTTATCGGACAGGTTTTTCGGATTTTTGAATTATTTGGGTTAAAAATTCATATTAATAAAAAAAATTTAAAATTTTAAAATTACAAGATTATCCATAAAAAATATTTGTTTATGTAAAAATAAAATAGGATTAGGTCATAATTAAAAGGAAAATTATGCAATATGATAAATTAGATATTATTTCAACATACCTGTCTCTTAAAAAATATAAATTAAATGAACTAATTAGTACAAAAATGAAAATTAAAAAATATATATATAATTAAATTTTTTTGAGTATTCGGGTTATCGGGTTGGGTTGAGTTGGGTTTTAAAAAATAAAATCCAACCCAACCCAACTAAATTCGGTTAACCTAATCTAAATAACCCGAAATCTGATAACCCAACTTATTTAACCCCAAATTTATTTGAGTTGAGTTGAGTTGAGTTGAGGTGGGTTGAATTTAAACACCCCTTTGGCCAAAAAAAAGCTGTGGTAATAACACTTACCGATGCGGCATTTCGATAAAAACAACTATGGCAATAACATTTATACCTGTGGCAATAACGCTTGCCTGGACCTGTGAGATTTTTTATATGATTGGTCGAAAGATTCTAGAATAAATTCGGTCCGTGGTCTGTACACAATTTTGTTGCAAATTTTTTACAAATAACAAATCCTTGTTTTTTATTAGAAAAATGATATTAATAGTTTCTCACATTTTATATTTATATTTTTTTAATTCTTCACATTTTAAATAATACATTTTACTCTCTCATCAATTCAAAACGCACTATTTTAATCTTTCAACACAATTATAGGAATATTTTAGTTTAAAATGTTCACATACGTATCGAATATAACATATTTAAATATAAAATTAACAATATATAACCTTAAATATTAAATTATTCCAAAAATAAAAGCGTTGGGCTGTTGGAATTAGGGTATAGTGGAGGAAAAACAACGAAGAAAGAGAATATTAGTGATGATAAATGAGAATTTTGAGGGGTGGTTGAAGATATTTTAATTAGATAGTGTCTTTTAATATTTAAATTTATGTATTATCAATTTTGCCTACAAAAAATATAAGTATTTCATATCAAAATATATCCGTAATTATATCAAAAGACTAAAATAATACATTTTAAATTTGTAAGAGCTAAATTAAAATATATTATTTTAAATATAAAAAATTAAAAAATATAAATATAAAATGTAAGAATTATTAAAGTTGTTTTCTTTTTTTATTCTCATTAAAATAACATCTCATGCAATTATTATTAGGCTACTGAGCATCTCTCCACACGAGCAAATCTTTATTTTTTACTCGTTACAATATCAGCCGGTGCAATTATTAGGCTACCGAACATCTCTTTCAAATGATGACACATGTTTTCCACTAGTGGCAAAATTAAGATATGCACACATTTATGTTGGAGGTACCTATATTTGGGGTTGATACAATTATGCTTTGGAAGATATTTAAACAAATTTGATTTTTAACTATATTTATATTTTATAGACTTTGTAATGTGATCAAAATAATAAAACATATTAAATAAATAACATCAATTTATGTAAATAAAATTTTATAAAATTTAATTATAACTATAAGGTTTACAATTGAAATCTAAAATTACATACTTAAATATTTTTTCTTGATACATGAAATTAGATCTACTTATTCAAAAGTCATAGGGCTTTGTTTGGATTGCTTTCATTATTTATTATTTTCTAAATATATTTTGTAATTATTTTTAACAGATTTTTTTAATTAAAAAATAATTTTTAAAATTATAAATTCAAAATCACTTAGTAAAATCATTTACTAAATTCTAGGACTAGTTTCCTTGCACTTCAACTTTTCTTTTAGCTATGGAGAAACCTTTTTTTAGTAGACTTGTGCTACATAATCTAAATTAATGTCTTATACACATCTTTTAATAAGTTTTTGCATTAGTAGTATTTAATTTCAAAGAAATATCATTTGTCGCAAAGCTTGAATTTTAATATGTGTGTAGGGAAAGGGAGGAGACAGGGTGCATGTGTGTTTGTTTTAGTGTATGTCCTAATCAATTTCCTTGTTAACCCCAAATATGAAATTTGTGTCCTCTTTCAATTGAATAATAAAGCATTACTTGAAATCAGTATCCAAGTGTAGGTGTCCCACGAAAAATGGAATTTAGGTAGATTTGATATTTATCTCTACTTGTAAATCTTATAAGTCATAATTAAATTTTAAAAAATTTTGCTTACATCAGCTTACATCAACTGATGTCATAAATTCTTTAAAATTTAATTCACACTACAAAATCTATAAGTAGGATCAAAAATTGAGTCTACCGAAGTATTTACTGGTGTCCCACTCCCACCCCTTAATAAACTTGCTGAAGTAGTAATAATAATAATAATAATAATAGTGAATTTGCATATGAACGCATAATTTTTTGTATTTTTTGATTCATTGGACGGGCTCTACAAAATCAGGTATATCTTACCAACCCGCATATTTTTAAGAAGACATTTTCAGTTTTTAACCAGTTAAATACTTATGCACATTTTTGTACTGCATGCACCTCTAAAATTTATAAATTTAACTAGTAAAATTAATACAAAAGAAAAAAGAAAAAGAAATTTGAAATTCAGCTGAGAAATACATCAATCTTTAGCATCAGTACACTAATTTATTTTTTCGGTGCAACAGTTGAAGTTTTGATATTGGGAGGATTGTTAAACAACGAAAAACAAATTAAAAACAATGATTAATCGAAGAATTTATTTATAAAAAAAAAAACCCCTTTCACCTACTCTTTGATGACTCGAACTCATGATCAATCGATCATAAGAGAAACATCTCACTACTGATAACTCTATTATATGGAATTATTTTATCTTTAATTCTTAGACAATTTTGACCATGTTAGTTCCATTCGAATTGGTTTTGTGTATTTTTGTTTATAATTCTCAGCTAGTAGTAAAATTTAGGAACTTATATTTATATTAGGATTTTTGGTAGAAATATGTACTAATTTGGGTTTGATTGACATTTATGATATTAGATACAATTTAATTTATGTATTGTGGTGTGTTTTGTAAGTAATTTTAGAAATTTACTGCTAGTTGAAGAAGTGGAAAATTAGTCTAGTCTTGTCTTGTCAAATACTATCTTCCAATTTTCATCTTCAACTTTAATTTTAGTTTNAAATAATTCTAGTTGTAAAAATTCTACCTTTTAGTCTTAAATTATTGAGTTTCTAATTCTCTTCAATTTGATACCCATTTTACTTGTTTTCATATTCTCTCTCTTGCATTTTCATTGAACTCAAATTTCAACTAGTTTCTAGACTTTGCTTAAATCTTTATCTTAGTTGCTAATCTTGTTTAAATCTTGCATTTTTCTAAGTTCTAAACTTCATTTAGTTGTGGATTTTCATTAAATCTAGTTTTCTTAGCGTAAACATTATCCTAAATCTAAAAATCTTGCATTTTACTTTCTTGTCCAAAATTGCAAAGAATGAAGAATTTCATAGTATGTAGTGTATGAATTCTATTTTTAGCAATTTTTTCTTTATTGTTCAATCATTATACAATCATTTATTATTCATGATTTAAATGTTTCCTTATAGTAGTATTTAATATTCTTACTTTCCTAGCCGAGTCTTTAGTTGCTTTCGTAGTGGTAGAGTAGCTTATTACTAGTGTCAGTTAATAATTGTGCACTTGTTTAGATTTTACTTGCTTTCTAACTTAGAATTTTAATTGTCTATTTTATTGTTCACATCTTGTTAGCTCTTTTGCTGTGGTAATTTAGTCTAGCATCCTAGTTTAATTTTCTTGATATAGTTGAAATAGTTCTAGTCTTAGCTTGAAGTCACTTCGTAATAACTCTTGCACTTTATGTTACTTGTTGGTCTAATATACTCTCATATGTATTTCTTTCTTTGCATAGTTGATTAGCTTAATTTAGTATAAATTTTAACTGGTTTCTAAATTAATTTTAGTGCTTTCTTCTTTATTAAATCTTTATTGCTTTAGTAGAGTAAGAAATCACCATTTCTTTCATTTGTCTAACTAATGTAACGACCCAAATAGCCTAGTAATCACCAATCAATGCTCGTGAGAACTACACCCACTCACCACTAACTTACAAACCTATCCCGTATACTTGCGAGAGTTGGTTATGTAAAGTTTAGAGTTATTTTTATTATTCCTTATGTTTGTGTGTTTTTCAATTACCAATCTTTGTTGAACAACTATCTAAACTATACTTTGTTATCAATCGAAGAAAATAAAATACAAATACCTACCTAGGGAAGGAATCAAGGAATATGCTTTCTCACAAAAAGATTACGAAATATTGAACACTAAAATTGCAGAATGATAGCAGTTGAATAAGTACTAAAAAAAAAAATTAAAACCATATGACTAACAAAAAATACCAGTAGCAAATAGAGCTCGATTTTACGATAATAGTTAGACAAAAAAATCATCATGATTTTAAAAAAAAAAAATTAAAAATCACTTTTCCCTCTATCTTCTAGTGACTTAAACCCAAAACCAATATGTCATTAAAAAAAAAAAAACGTCTTACGTACTACATAAGTTGTACTTCGTTCCCAAAAAACATCATCATCATGTAGGACATATAGAATTGAAAATTAAAGTGAAAATTATTTCAAATTAAGGACACAGAAAATTAATGAATGAATGGAGTATTTAATTGATATCTTATACTCTTTATAAACAACGAAACATTGGTAAGATGCTTCCCATTTACATGTGAGTTAGAAGGGGATAGATGAAAATTCATTATTAATCCTTCATGAAATAAATATGAATTTTGACAAATTTACTATGAAAAACATTCTAGTAATGAGAATAAATTTTCCTTTAATCAACACTAGACATCTCTTAGTAATTCTTTTTAATTTCTCTATCTAACGGTGTAATTGAGTCTAACAAGACAAACATTCTATTGTTTATTCATGTTGATTACTCTAACAAAATTTGTAAATCTTTTTAAAATTGACTTATTTATCTTCCAAGTCGAACATGAACGAGTTTTTATCTAGTCAAACTCAAATCCAACTCAAGTAATTATTTTTTGTATATATAAATTTAAAGTTCTAATCTAATCAAACCAAAGTCTATAAGATTTTAGCTATAATTAAGGGATCAAGATTAAGACTAAAATCAAGTGACCCAATTTTAGGGGTTTGATTCTACCTTAACAATGAAATATAAAACTTATCTGTTCGGTTACTTGATGGACGTACCAAATTAAAATTATATATATATATATATATATATATATATATATATATATATATAAATTGATCCTCCGTCCACCTATTAGGGTCATATAGAAACATACGTAAAAAAAATTTCATACAAAAACATAAGTAAAAAATTTTCATACAAAAACATACGTAAAATTTTTTTTCTGCCTATCATATTAGAGTGTGTGACAGAAAGAAAGTCAAGAGAGATCAAATCAATTTTTATTAGTAGTTCCACCAGTAATCCTCCAAAAATGATTGATTCTAATTCTGTATCAGGTACGTCCACACTTTTGTAAGTATCGTATTGTTTTAGAAGATCTTCGACAACTCTTTTTTGCAATATTAAAATTTATTTGCATAATTATATAAGAGTTTTGACATTTACATGTGGTATCAGAGATTTGGGTTGAAGTTTATGACTTGTAAATTACTAATGTCATATTTTTGTTCATGATTAGTTTTATCCATTAAATTTAGGGCAAGATTATTTGAATAATTTGTGAACTTGATCGATTTCGTGCGATCCCTTTTTTGAATTTGTGAACTTGACTCACATAAGACCGTTGTTTAATGTTTGATAACAGAAAATAAATTTTTTTTAAAAAAAGTCGAGGATAGTTGCAAAATTGCGGATTGCATGACTTTGTTGAATTGGATTAAATTATGTTATCAAGGTTTGGTTGGCTACATCTTTGTTGCTTATGTCGAATGGGCCAAAAAATGTTCAATTCAGCAGCCACGACTTTTGTATCTTCCAGTTTCATGATGGCTATATTTGAGTACTAATATGGATGATGACTATATTGTTTATAGTATAACATATTGTACTAATTAATTTTTGATTCATATGCGGAAAGAATTGACATTTTGGAGATATCATTGGTATTTTATTAAAATATTATAAAATAATCTAGTCTTTTAATGTTGAATATTTATTTGATTTGATGTCTATATAATGCATAATTTGTTAGCGGGATCACCAAAGTGGCCAAATTAGAAAGTTTTTATGGACATTGATCCTATAAAATTGTCAATATCCATATTATTAATGAAATGCTTATAATGAAAAAAAAATGGATAAGTTGACTCTCACTACTCATTAGAATTTTAGGATTTGCCCAAAGGCAAATTATTTATTTTATGAATTATGAGAATTACGGAGACAAAATTAATATTTTGTTAAATATATTTGGATGTCCAAAGACAATGTGTATATTTGATGAAAATATATATTTGTCTATTAAGTTTACTAAAATTTAATTTATGACAGTACATCATAGTATCTACCCAAAGAAGAGCTATGGTATACTTGATTGCTTAGTCATCTGAATTCATAAAACAAATTCAATATTTTGAGCATTTATATATTTTATTTTGTAGCCATTTCGCTCCATTCGCATGTTTCATCTGTTACCTTATTTAATGGTTTGAACTTCTCTAAATAACGTGAACAAGTTGAATTCCATTTAGGTGTTTTGGTGACCTTGACCTGACACTACTAATTAATAAGCCTATTGCTATTACTAATTCAAGCAATGAGGAAGAGAAGTTATACCACAAGGTATAGGAATGGTCAAATAGATTGAGTCTTAAGTTTTTGAGAACAACTATTGCCAACAACATTAAGACAACAATTCCACAAACTAAAAAGAATATCTTAAGTTTGTGAAAGAATGTTTCCATTCTGCGAATAAGTCACTCGCTAGTACTCTAATGGCACAACTCACGAGTAAGAAATTCGATGGATTAAGAGAAATACAAGAGCATATCATCGAGATGAGTAATATTGCAGCAAGGCTAAAGACCTTGGAGATGGCGGTGGAAGACATCTTTTTAGTGCAGTTCATTCTAAACTCACTACCTCTGAATTATGGGCGATTTCAAATCAATTACAACACTATTAAAGATAAGTGGGATGTTAATAAATTGGCCAGTAAGCTTGTTCAGAAGGAAGCAAGATTGAAGAGTCAATGAAGTCATTCCACAGTCGACCTTGTGGGTCAATGAGCTGGCAAAGGACCTAAAGTGAAAACCAACAAATTTAAGAAAAAGAAAAATATGTCTACTAATGTTTCTCATATTGAGAAAAATGAACGGACAGCAGATAAATGTCACTTTTGTAAGAAAGTAAGACATTATTAGAAAAATTGCCAGAAACGTAAAGCTTGGTTTAAAGAGAAAGATGAAATCTATTATGTTTCTGTATGTTTCAAATCGAACTTAATTGTAGTTCCTAATAATATTTGGTGTTTTGATTCTGGTGCTACTACTCATGTATCCAATAAGATGCAGGGATTCCTTACAATCCAAACTACAAACCCAAATGAGGATTTCCTATATATAGGAAACCGTATGAAGGTTCCAATTGAAGGCATAGGGACTTATCGTCTGATTTTTGGATACTGGCTATCACTTGGACCTATCTCAAACTCTATATGTAACTTCAGTTTCTAGAAACCTTGTATCTGTTTCAAAACTTGATGCTTCTGGATTTAAATCAGCATTAATTTTGGACATGGTTATTCCAGTCTATTTAAGAATAATAATGCTATTGGTTTTGAATTTCTTATTGATAATTTATATAAATTGAAACTTGATTATAATTTTGCTGAATCCTTACTTGTTGTTCATAGCAATGTTGGAATTAAGCGTAGCATTCTAAATGAAAATTCTACTTACTTGTGGCTTAAACGTTTGGGTCATATATCTAAAGAAAGGTTAGAAAGATTAGTAGAAAAATAGAATCCTACCGAATTTAGATTTTGAATCTGTCTCTTGGTGTATGTGTGGATTGCATTAAAGGAAAGCAAACCAAACATATTAAGAAATGTGCCAGAAAAAGTACCTAGCTTCTTGAAATAATAAACACTGATATATGTGGACCTTTAGATGCTCCATCTTTTAATGGAGAAAAGTATTTCATCACCTTTATTGATGATTTTTCACAATATGCACACATCTTTTTGCTAAACGAAAAATCTCAATCGATAAATGCCCTTGAGGTATTATATCAATGAAAAATCCCAATCGGTAAATGCCCTTGAGGTATACATCAATGAGGTTGAAAAGAAATTAGATAGAAAAGTAAAAATAGTAAGATCAGATAGAGGTGGTGAATACTATAGAAAACATACTGAATCAGGACAATGTCCAAGTCCATTTGCAAAATTTCTCGAAAGTTGTGGCATATGTGCATAATATACTATGCCAGACACACCCCAACAAAATAGTGTGGCAGAAAAACGTAATCGGACTTTAATGGATATGGTTAGGAGTATGATGAGTAACTCCTCATTGCCTATATCCTTATAGATGCATGCACTCAAAACTGTCGCATATCTTTTAAATAGGATTCCTAGTAAAGCAGTCTCTAAAACTCCTTTTGAGTTATAGAATGGAAGGAAACCTAGTTTAAGGCACCAACATATTTGGGGTTGCCAAACGGAAGTAAGAGTATATAATCCACATGAAAGAAAATTAGATTATCGAATAATAAGTGGATACTTTATTGGTTATCCAGAGATATCTAAAGGATACATGTTTTATATTCCAAATCACAGTCTGAGAATTGTAGAAACTGGTAATGCAAAATTTCCTGAAAATGGTGAAGATAGTGGGAGTGCTTCAAAACAAATTGTGGATATACAAGAAATTAAAGTTAATTTTTCTACACCTGTAAATGTCCCTTTATCGACAACTGCTACAAATGTTGTTCCAACAGTTAATGAATATCCAAATAATGCTAGACAACATTTACATGATGAAGCACCCCTAGAAGAAACTGACTCACTGAGGTATGATGAAAATGAACCACAATTAATGCCATTAAAGATATCTCAAACAAAGAAAAAGTTGGCTATTTATGATGATTATGTGGTTTATTTACAAGAGTTAGATTTTGATCTTGGAATCACTAAAGATCCAGTTTCATTTTCACAAACCATAGAAAATGTTGAGTCTAACAAATGGTTTGATGCCATGAAAGATGAGATGAAATCCATGGAACAAAATAAAGCCATCTGGAATCTTGTCGAATTGCCAAAAAGATCTAAACGAGTTGGGTGCAAATGGGTATTTAAGACCAAGCACTACTCGAATGGCAATATCGAACAATATAAAACTAAACTCGTTGCCAAGGGTTATACTTAGAAGAATGGCATTGATTATAAAGAGACTTTCTCACCAATCTCTAAGAAAAGACTCCTTAAGAATCATTATGGCATTGGTGGCTTATATGATTTAAAGTTGCACCAAATGGACATGAAAACAGCCTTTTTTAATGGAAAGCTTGAGGAAGAAGTTTATATGGACCAACCTAAAGGTTTTTCAATCAAAGGAAAATGTCACATGGTGTGTAAACTTAAGAAGTCAATATATGGATTTAAACAAGCCTCAAGACAATAGTACATTAAGTTCAATGAAACCATAAAATCTTTTGATTTTCAAGAAAACATCATTGATCGATATATATATATCAAAAGATCAGTGGGAGTAAATTTATTTTCTTAGTTATTTATGTAGATGACGATATTTTACTTGTTGCAAATGATTTGGGCATATTGCGAGGGACGAAAAAATTTCTCTCAAAGAATTTTGAAATGAAAGATATGGGAGAGGCATCTTATGCGATAGGAATTGAAATATTCCGTGCTAGATCACAAAAATTGTTAGGACTGTCTCACAAAAACTATATCGAAAGAGTTCTAGAGATATTTAATATGCATAATTGTTCAGTAGGAATTGTTCCTATACAAAAAGAGGATTCAGTCTCATGCAATATCCAAAGAATGATATAGAACAGAAAAAAATGGAATCAATTCCTTATGCCTCTATTGTGGGTAATTTGATGTATGTCCAGACTTTCACGAGACCTGATATTAGCTTTACGGTTGGGATGCTGGGGAAATATCAAAGCAATCTTAGAATAGATCACTGGAAGGCTGCAAAGAAAATTTAACGGTACCTACAAGGAACAAAGAATTACATGCTTATGTACAGGAAATTTAGTCAATTAGATGTGATTAGAACATACTCGGATTCAAATTTGATAGTAGAAAGTCCACATTCTATTTATTTCTACTTGTTGAAGGAGTCATATCATGAAAAAGTGCTAAACAGTCTGTCATTGCATCATCTACTATGGAAACAGAGTTTGTGGCATGTTTTGAAGTCACAATTCATGCATTATCGTTGCGGAATTATATTTCGGGACTTGGGGTAGTCAACACCATTACCATGCCCCTGAAATTTTATTGTGATAATTCTGCAGAAGTATTTTTCTCCAAAAATGACAAATATTCTAAAGGTACAACATATGGAATTAAAATATTTGTCGTTAAGGAGAAAGTTTAGAAACAAAAGGTGTCTATTGAACATATTAGAACTAATTGATTATTGCAGATCCACTAACTAAAGACTTGTAACCGAAGATATTCAAAGAACATGTACATAGAATAAGTCTTGGTTACATTGAGGAAAATGTTTTATGATATTAAGACACTTTGAGCTCCAGTAATGTGTTTTCGACCTATGGACAAATTAGTGCGTTTCCTGTTTCTTATGATTGTATATACATAATTTGTTTGACATCATTCATAATAGGAAAGTCTTTATGAGACATTATTGTGAACCATTATGTAATAGGTATATCACTGAAGGACCTATTATACTGCGTCGTTAATGTGTTGTATATAGAAGGTTATGTGATTTAAGCAATATACAACTGCCATAACTCACATTTGTAATTCATTATAGTATGATGATCATGATAAGAAAGGTTTTGCTAATTATGCATGCTTAACATTTGTGCCATTGATGCTTATGTTCTCATCGTGTCAAGTGGGAGAATGTAAGATTTTAGCTATAATTAAGGGATAAAGATTAAGGTTAAAATCAAGTGGCCCGATTTAGATATTTGATTCTATCTTAACAACGGTAAAACTTATATGTTTGGTTACTTGACGTACATACGGGATTAAAACCATATATATATATATATATATATATATATATTGATCTTTCCTCCACCTATTAGGACGAGTCATACAAAAACATATGTAAAAAAAAAAAAAAATCTACCTCTCTCATATTAGAATGTATGATAGAAAGAAAATTAGAAGTGAAAAATTAATTTTTATTAGTAGTTCCTCCTATAATCCTCCATTTTGGGAGAAATCAATTTTTATTTGCAGTTCCTCCAGTAATTTTCCCAAAATGGTTGATTCTAATTTTGTATAAACATCTACACTTTTGTAAATATCGTATTGTTTCAGAAGATTCTGAAAAACTCTTTTATGTAATATTAAAATTTATTTGCATAATTATATAAGAGTTTTTTACAAAATTCAAGTCAATTCAAAAAAAGTTAATCAATGGAAAACTTATTTAGAATTCTTTTGATTATTAATGAACAAAGTTCAAATCAGAAGTAAAAATAAATATAAACAACTCGTACACTCTAATTAATATATAATTTTGTTCAAGTTAATTTTGTTTATGTTGAGTCGCACTCAAACGAATTTAAAATGAGTCGAATTCCATCCATTCGACGTAACTTTGATTTTTAACATATAAATTCAAAATTTTTTAATTTATCAAATCAAATTCAAATCAAACTAAAAAAATCAATAAATATTAAATTTTATTTAAATTTAATCGTCCACAAACTAAATCAAACGAATTGTGAATTAGTCGATTTCAATTCGAATATAGCTGCAGGTACGTAGAATTGACCTAACTTAACTGGTTGGAACTCTTGAGTGTCTTTTACAACCGACAGGCAAGCCAGCCGCGCATTTACAGTTCCTAAGACTAAACAGGACTGAATTTGGAACAAGAAAAAATGGCGAAGAAGAAGAAGAAGAAAATGACAGGAACGTCTTCAGATATCCGAAACGACATCGTGGTGACACCATGGAAGGCCCTTCTAACACATCTAATCTGCGGATTAGGTTTAGGAACAGCATATTATGCTGCCCATAATTTCTACTCCATCAATCTGACTCAGAATCCATCAAAAACCCTCCTCCTCATCTGGGTACAAACTTCAATTTTTATTATTTCTCAATTTTTTTATTAATTGAATTTGTGGGTCAATTTGTAATTTGCTTTATTTTATTTTCTTTTTATTTAATTTATTTGTTTTTTAAGGTTATTGAAGCTCCGGTTGTGATTCTGGTCTACAGTCTGTTTCGACATCGTCCAAATCAATGCTCTGTAATTTCAACTTAATCACATAATTTTTTCATTTTGTATGTTTTTTTTTTTAATGTATTTAATGAGGTTTTTATACGTATTTGGACAGTACCTGAAAGCTGTAGTACGAGGTTTATTTGCACTTCCTGCTGGTTAGTCCTTATTCACTATTTTTTAATAATTCGAACCATGACTAATACGTCATTGTCGAATTTTATCACCTAAGTTGTATTTAGTTGTCAGTCCTTATTCACTTATTTTTACTGTCTTATAGATTACTTATGTGGGATTTTCCTGTGCAAAAGCTTCATTTAGGTGCTCGTGTTAGGGGTGGTGAGATTAGAGAGGTTAGTGGAAACAAAACGGGGTAGAGAAACACTGAAAAACTACACGTGGAAATATGTAAAAAAGATATGACGTTTTAAAATTAATCAAACTATGGTGTATAATGTAGTACAATGGAACAAAAGGATTTATAAAGTCTACCCAGTTAGTGGATTAAGGTTTCGTGGTTGTTGTAGTGATATTAAATTTTCTTGAATTGCATTTTTTTTTTTATAAATAGCTTTATGGTCTGGATATTGTTATTCTGAGAATTAACATCGTCCTACTAAGTAAAAGATAAAGAAGAAGGCTTTGAGAAATGTTTTTGAGCAATTTGTAGTTTGAGTGAAGCTATATTAGTACCTGTGAATGCATAAGTTTGAAGCCGTATTAGCTGTCGGCCATAATGACGCCTTTCTTGAAAATCCAAATAAAATATGTAAACTGCAATGAAATCAGATAATAGCACCAGTAGAAGAAAAGAAGAAAGGAAGAAAAACGTACAAAGAGGAACTTATAATCAACTTACTTTGAGTTGCATGATTTTTTTTATTTTTTTGCTTTTCCCGTAAATTATGGCATATTAACTTTAGATTTCAATGTATGCATGTCAGTGCTCAACTTTTTCTGCTGCTGAGATACATAGGACTCTAAGCATGTCATTTTTCACATGTGAATTTGTAGGGGCTGTAGTGAATGCACTCGGAGCTATAGCTTTGGGAGCACCAATGATTCAGTATGTCACCTTTCTGGATGTGCTTCTAATCTGTTGTCATGATTTCCAAAACTGAGGTTATGCTTCAGTTGAACAAATGTCTTGTTCTATTCTATCCCGTGAAACAAACAGCTTTTTCTACATTACAGAGGTAGCACTTCCTAGAATGCCTTGTTACCTGAAATGGCTACATTAATTTAATCTTCATTCACTCAAATGCACATGTGCAGAATAATACAGATTCTGTTGTATCGGGAAATGATTGAGTACCAATCATAGAATTGAATTGTTTTGGGATGTTTTAGCTCGGGAGTTATTTTTGTAGCTCTCAAGTAACGTTAATTTTTGTGGGAGAACTGGAGATAACTTTAACAATATCATATTATGTCTTGGTTTAGACTTTTGATTCTGTTGTTAAATACAGGGACTTCCGTAGGACCCTTCACTGGTCTCTTTTGATGTCAGTGCTTACTGTAAGTATGACCAAGTCTTATTCAGAATTTATCTATGTATTATATTAATTATCAATTCACTAGGAGGAATTGCCTCTGTGACATGTCATTCAGCTTCCGTGTATCATGCTTCAGTAAACTCTTAGATCAATGGGATTAGGTCCAATATCTTTAGTGGAAATATCCTAATCAGTCATTTCCTGATCTCAAAAATTTCTTATGCTGGTTTGTAGTGTGTTCCAGCAGGTTCTGTTTTTGGTTCCTCTTGGGCTGACTGGCACCGGATATTTGCCCACGCAAAGTAAGCATATGAAATTGGTTTTCTTATTTCATATTTTGCAATTTGGCTATGTTTTTTTTCCTGAGAATAAGTTACTTTTTTGTCTTAACGGATTGTTAAATGGCATTCAGAAGTAATATTTCAGCTATTTGACTTGTACAATTCCTTGTAACTTTTTTATGGTAGGCCAAGTGGACCTTTAGAGTACATGATCTGTCTACCTGCTCATGGAGCTGTTATTGGTGCATGGTTTGGTGCTTGGCCGATGCCACTTGACTGGGAGAGACCGTGGCAGGTATACTTTCCTTCACATCTATCCTGATCATTTAAGACTTCAAACGGTGGACAACTGTTGTTTGCTCATTTTGTTGCTCTTATCTGCAAAATTCATCTGGATGATCTTCATGATTTGTTACCAATTCAAGGTCCCATTGATTAATTTTGATCTAGCCAACTCTTTTTCCTAAAATCTATAACATGCACAATACATATTCAAGTATCAGTTACAGAGTAAAACTTGGAATACTCATTCAGTTTCCAGGTACAAATTGAAGTTTGTAATGTGAAACTGTAGCCATATTAGAATGGTAAGAAGTGACAGATTACTGTTCTTTCTTTCTTTGTTTCATATTGTATACGTCACGAGTTAGACAGAATTCATGAAGAACTCAGCACTGGTGGTAAGAGCCTAAGAGTGCAGAAACCACTGATACCCTCCCGAAGTTCGGTAAAATCTATCAATACATCCCACCTTGAAAGATGTTCATAACTGAGATTCTATTGTTACATTTCCCAGAATAAAACAATATGAAGTATAGAACTCGATACATATTTTGATTTAGTCTGGGTGCTGAGTTAACTACTAAGCAATAGTTGCTTGGCTTATATGCTTAGATTATCAGGTTGCCTCGTACATGTGTGTGTTTAGCTAGCCTTTTTTTAGTAAGATGTCTTATTAGCAATTTTTTAGTATTTATGTTACACAAAAGCAAATGAAACTGCATTTGGAGAACACGTGAGAGGTTGATGAGGGGATCTAATCACAGAAGCCAAATATTATTCAGATACCTTACTTCCATATGGGATGTTGTAGTGCAATCACATTTTACTTATAATTTCATGATAGGACTAGTTAGTTGTACTGGTTAGATGTAGTTTATACTTAAACCGGTATGTATACCTTCAAGCTTGTTTATTGAATTCTTTTTGATAGATATTGTTTACCCTTGGTTTGTAGCATGTTATTAAAAGGTTAAGCATTGTACCATGAAATTCGAATGATGTGAATTTGCTTGTAGGAGTGGCCAATTTGTGTATGCTATGGAGCGATGGCTGGGTATTTCCTGGGGATGGTGGCATCTTTTGGTTTTGTACTCTTCCACAATCATCCCGGACGGGTAAAAGAAGACTAATGGTAATGGAGAATTGAAGATTAATCTTGATGGAGGTTGCTACCAATGATGATATTGGTAGACGAGTTGCATCTGCTGACCATAGATAGTACTCACCCTGCAGGGTGGAAGTTTTGTGATTTTCCCCACTAATTTTACAGACTGAATCCACCCTCACCCCTCTCTCCTTTCCCCAAAATCTCAATCCCATACATTGCAATGTGCAGAACCTTCAGGAGTACCTGATTCATGACTGAAAAGGTCATTCTTTTCCTTTCTTTCTGCCATCCTATTTGTTCCATTGTGATCTCCTAGTTTCTTTAAATGGAAAAGTCCTAATCTAACTTCTGTTTACATTGTAAATCCAATTGAGGTTATGAGCAAGGGCAACCATTATTCGAAATATTATTTAGAATATTATTGGAATAAGTATTGTAACAATTTTTGAAATATGGTGTATGTAAGATAAAAAATAATTAAAAAATGTGTTAGAAAATAATTATAACATATTACTCGAAGAATAATAAATAATGCTCATAACCAAATAGAGCTCTTGGTTACAAGTAGGAGTGTTTAAAAGTCAGTCAAATTAAACTGTAGAGTCGAGTCAAGTCAAAAAACAAAATTGACTTGACTTGTTCGATTTTTGATTTGATTTTGACTCGAAATCAAATTAATTAAACGACTTCTCGACTCGACTTTGATTTTAACTTTCAAATGAAATTACCGATTGAAAATCGATCTTATAAATTGACTGGTTTGACTGATGTACCGATTGAACAAATTATTTGACTTGGCTGGTTAAATATCTATCAAATAAGTCGAATAAATAAATAAATAAATATATATATATATATGTATATATGAGGATTTATAATTATAATAATATACTAATGTATTTGTGTACATAATATTTTAGTCATAATATTCTTAATTCTTTATAATTAAATATGTTAATGGAAAATTCTATGGTCCCTTTTAGGGAACCATTCCCTTGTACTTTAAATACTTGTACAGTATAACACTATGTGCTTTAAGAGCTTGTACTGTACAAGCTTTCAAAACCAAGGGAATGGTTCCCTAAAAGAGACTGTAGAATTCCCTTATGTTAATAACTGATAATATATTTTTTTTTAATATTTAAATATATTTTCTTTGTATAATTGTTGGTGTTATGTACAATTTATGTATTTATATAGTAATGTAAGTGTACAACTTATTAATATAACACTTTTATTTCAATAACAAATTAATTTTTACATGAATTACTAATTTCTCTTTAATACACAGATACTAGAGTGAAGTAATTACATATACTAAAGTATTAATGAAATATCTACATATAATATATCTATACATACATATTCTTATGTTCATATATTAAAATTTGTATAACTTATAATTCTAATAAAAATATATTTTACATAACATTTAATTTATGTACTTATGCAGTTATACTATATAACTTACTAACATACAATTTTTACTATTAATAAATATATTAAATGCATTACTAACTTTCTACTAGTATAAATAGAGTTAAATAATCATATATATTTTTATATACTTATAGGATATAACTTAACATGGGTTGATGATTCAATAATTTTTTTTTATATGAATTGATTTTGGTAAGTGGTTCTGAATTTGGGATTTTATAAATCAATTTTAATATCTATATATAATATATATACATTCATATAGTAATATTTGTAACTTTTTTGTGTGTATGTGTGTGTATTATGAATTATATTTTTGTATACAATAGACATTAATATAAAGATGATAATGCAAAATTTTGAATAATTAAAACAAAAGTGCTACATTAATAAGTTATACACATATAAATTTAATATACTTTTGTAGTATGATATGAAATTTGTGGAATAATGTACTAAATTTTTGAATTAAAATACAGAATAGAAGAAAATTAAATGTTTGACTTGTTCGATTATGGATCGAACAAGTCGAATTTAAACGGTTCAACTTTAATCGACTTTAAATTTACATGACTCGACTTTTTGAAATTTTCAAATTGAAAGTCAAATAAGTCAAGTCGAACATCGGTAGAATGAACATCCTAATTACAAGTGAGGATATATCAAAGTTATTGTTTCTGTTTGTTTTTCATGAACTGTGGGCTGAAAGTCTTGTTTATGTTTGTTTAAAGTCGGGCTCTTGATTTCTTTAGCCGACATATTTTTAACTCCATATTGCCAAGGATACGAGTTCATCAATCTCCTCTCAGCAAAGTCATCGGAATTCTGCAGTTGTGGTATATGAATAAATTATTGGCTTATATGGTTGTATTTTGTAAATTAGGCTATAATTCAAGTTTACAAAATCAATAATGTGGTGCCTTAAGGATCTTAACGCGACTGTAGATTACCTTTTATTTATGTTTTTTTATAATTGAGAAGACCGAAAAAGGATGAATAGTTATAAATTACTATATGAATCTTATACGGAATAAGAAAAATCTTTTCACGATTGATCTCGTACTATCTAAGGGGTGCTTGGTTTATGAAAATTGGAATCTGGAATTGAATATATTCCTATACTAGTTCCTTGGATAATAGGAATAAGATTTAAAATTTTGAAATGAATCCAATAGATCGGCAATTCTTGCGACCCAACTAAATTAGAAGGTTTTGGCTGATTAATAAATATGATTTCCAAGTTTAAAAACCAATAATAAAAAAATTTCCCATCACCATTGCTCACTAACCCTCCTCTCCATAAGAGCCGACCTCTCCTATCCTTTTTTTCTTCTAATATCCTAGCTATAGCCTTTCCTCTCCCATCTCCTTATTCTTCTCTAATGCTACTAAAACCCCTCGGCATCTATTCCCTCTTTCATCTTCTCCCGAAGTCAATGAAAAATACCCCAAAATAAATAGTCAAAACTGGATCTACTGCTACAGCTTTCGCTATCCACTTGTTTAAAGTAGAAGAACATGTGGGTCAAGAAAAGTTATTTTTTCTGGGTTGTAGGTAAGGTTGTAAACGGGTCGGATCCGAGTCGGATATAGTATATTCAGACCCGAATCTGATTAATATTACCAGTTTCGGATCCGGATCCGAACGGGTCTACAAAAGTAGATCCGAATCCGAATCCGTCAAGTCTTGTCGGATCCGGGTCTTAATAATTTATTTTAAAATTATATGTAAAACTATTACAATTTATCGATTTTTATTTTTTCTTCTTAATTATACAAAAGTATTGAGTTCATAATTAATATTTATGCATGTATTTTATATTAAATATAAATTACAAGGGTAATTTATACAACATTAATAAATATATATACATATAAAATAATTTAATATACAATAATTTTATTATATATTAAATATTTTAATCGGATCCGGGTCTTAATCGGATCGGAACACCAAAATTCAGATCCGACCCGTTTATTATAATAGCTAAACCGGTCCGGATCGAATTTCAGATAATCTTATAGATCCAGATCCGGATAAACGGGTCCGGATCGGGTCCCGACCCATTGACAGGTCTAGTTGTAGGCATGGTGGGTGGAGTAGAGGGGATGAAAAGTTGAACAGTTTTCAATATTTTCTTGTTATTTTTTAGGTAATATTTTTTTTTTCTATTCTTCAACTTTTGATCAGTTCAATGTCCAAGACTCTAAGTACATAACGTGTATTTCCATAAAGTTATTTGCGACAAAGAAGAAAAGAACTGGTCGGCAATCGGTGGTCGGTGATGAAGGATTACATGACAAAGAAGAAGAAAGATGAAGAAGGTTTAGGGAAAAAAAAAAAGGAAAATATAAATAATAATATTTTTTTATATAATATAATATTAATTCCCAATAATAGTTATAAAATACAAATAATTTCAATGATTCCACTGCATGAAAACTTATACGTATAAATTCAATTCTAATTCTAATTTCAATTTCATTTTTAATTTTATAATGCTAACCAAGCACCCCCTAAATGGGTTGCTGACAAAATGTTTGAAATAGGAGATTACAATGAATTGTATTAAGCACTAGAGCTCACCAATCTAATTTAAGGGTATCAATGGGTCGTGTCAGATCTTTATCGTATCGGATCCTTATCAGATTCATGTCAGAAAATCTCAACTCATAAATGACCCATTAAGCATTCGTGTCGTATCATATCTTGACCCGTTTATTAATGGGTTGACCTGACACGATCCATTAATCTGTTAAGCTTTTTACACTAATACAAAAGTTACTTAGTTTACCCGGATGATATGATAATTAGCTCGCTGACCCGAATGATATGATATGTCATTAAAGAGTGTATTATAGTGTCAAATTTTCATAAATGTCTGTAATTAATTAATGAGTGATATCGGGTATTTCTCAATTAATTAACTAGTGATATCGGGTATTTGAATTACCCGATATCCTAACGAGTTAAATAGGTCATACTGGGTCACCCGATAACATAACGAGTTATCAGATTAACTCGTGGGTTGACACAACACGACCCGTTTAATTTCGGTCATTAACGGGTCGACCCCTTAGTAACCCAATGAAATTCGAATCGTATTTAAACTTGTTAATTTCGTGTCATGTTTAAAATTATCGCCATTAATCCAACTTATCACGCCAAATTATGCTTATAGACTCGAGCCAAGCTTTCACAAGAAGTCCCTAAACACTATATAAAAATGACAGTAGTACCCCTCTACAAAAAAAAATGTCAGTTCTACGATAGGTTTGTCACTCATCAAACCCTCACAGCCAGTCAACTAACCAACCCTGCCCCGTCAGCAATGAATCATGCACCCAAATAATAAAAGAAAATGTTTAAATAGATTCGATTTTAGATTTTACCTATTGACAATTTTTGTGATATGAATTAAATTTTATATAAATTTACTTATATCATCTGATGTCATTTATTTCATAAAAGTCTTCCATTAAGGTTCTAAATAAATTAAAATTACTCGATATTTGAATCAAACTTGGCTCATTCAAGCTTGGTTGGTCAATAATGAAGCCAAGCATAAATAGAATTTAGTGTTCATAAATTTTTTATGTTCAATCTGAAATCAATTCCATAAGCTAAAAATATTAAATTTATATGTATAAATATTACTATCCCCTCGAGCTCGATTCAAATTTGATTCAATAAAAACTCGCTTAAATTCGGCGAAAAAAATAAACAAATTAAATTTAAATAAAATTTTAAATTCATCAAAATAATTAAATAAATTTAAATAATAAATTACACTATATTCATTTATACTCTTTTTATCTATCATACAATAAGATGAAGATCGTCCAAGTATTTTCGAACAATATAACCCTCTTTTATTACACCTGTCATGGAAAAAATTGCAAAAAGTCTTAGGGACCCTACAACCGAATCCTTTAAACACTCTCGTAAGATCCCCAAAAGCGCCAAAAAGCACCCCATTCGCAAATCTTGATTTTCTCTCTCTACAAGAAAAATCACGCTTTTGAAAATCTCCTCCGATCATTCATCCATCCATTTCCTCATCACTGGTACTTCCTCTTCAAAAACCCACAAAAACCCTTTATTTTTTTCATCATCCCTTTATGAATATGTATTCAGTTTGTCGATTTTAATTAAGAAATCTCTCTGATAAATTAGTCTTTTTTTGTTTTGAATTAATTTTTATGTTTTTTTGCCTTTCTTGTATTTAATGTCTTGGTTGCCCTTTTCTTTTCTTGATGATGCAAGTTTTAGTGTTATTTAATTGATTTATTAGTTCTGGTATTTCTTTCTTAATTCTTGGTTTTTAGAAAAATTTTACGGATTTTTTTTTTTTTTTTTAAAAGTTCAAGAAGATATAAAATTGGGTGATTTTTCTGTTGGAAATGTTAAGGACAAGTATCAAGTTGAGGAATTGCATTTCTGTGTTTTTTATGGAAATTTTTTTGGATATGTGTGTATGTGTGTGAAGATGCAGAATGCTGATGGGTTTTGTATATTGATTAATTTTACAACTTTTTCAATATTTTTATTAATTTATTGACCTGTTTTTGTTACACGGTTTGTATTTATACGGATTCGAGTGAGTTGATCAGGACTTTCTTTGAATATAGATGTTAGAGTTGTGTGCTTTTTGATAATTTAGAATGTTGAGTAAGAATCATGCTGAGATTTTGTAGAGGCAGGCATGAAATGTGCGTATGTTTTCAGTTTCTAAGTCTCTCTGTTACTGTTACTATAGATATTGAGTCATGTGGTTTTTGAGAATTTGGAAGTTCATTAGGAATGCTAGGTGTTTTAGACAGGTGTGAAAATGTGCATATGCTTTCCAATTTTCAGACTTTCTTTTTCTATTGAAATTAGTATGGTGTTGTTTTTGACAATTTGGGATGTTCAATAGAGATTATATCCTGGTTTATGTAGGCGTAGGTGGGACAATGTTATGTAATATGTCTTATTCCATTTCCATTTCAAGTTTTTATTTTTTATTTTTTATTTTTTTATTGGCACTTTTTCATGAGAAAACTGTTTGATGTATTCACCTAAAGAAATTGCTTATGCTTAACTTTTCCTGATCTTGATTGTAGTAAGAGATTAGTTTTGTATGCTTGCTGTTGCCGGACAATCTGGATTAACATTCTACTCTCATTTTGCAGAATTGGACTGGTACAAATCACTATTTCGGCTTGTCTGATTGAAACTAATGACGGGATTTGGCAAGCCAAATGATGAACGAAATCCACCTCTGCCATTGCATGGTGACGGTGGATGCGATTTTGCCAGTAGGGGAAGTGGATCTGCTGACTCTGGTCAGAATTTTCCAAGCCATTATAGTTCTGCTGACTTTTCCTCCCCGTTTGCATCTGTGGCTAATTCTCCTTTGGAGAACATGCACGCAACCCATCAGTTCTACCCCTTTACTCACGCGTCCCCAGAACTGCTAATCATCAGATGACTGGTTTAATGGGGTTCAACACCTTGCAAAGTCCACAGATTGACCCTAATTTGAGTAATCACAGAGGTAATGTATCTGTGTGCCCTGGCTTCTCAAAGCATCGGAAAGGTCATATCCTGAAGGAGAATTATAGAAGATGTAGGTTAACTAATTAAGGTAATGTGGTTATTGCAGGTAGCTTGAGCAATCTAGATGTTCAGCCCAGTGGCTTTCACCATACTCAGGCTAATGTTAATACTACGCGAACTGAGAGTAAAGCTGCTGGAGGTTATCAAAAGAATGTTATGGATGGACAAGCAGAAGGTAGTATTATAAACTGGTCACAGATAAGAGAAAGTCCTTTAGGATGTGGCACATCAGCTTCACACCAGAGCACAGGTTTTCTAGAAACTGGAGTTAGAAATGATGTCAGAGTAAATGCCTTTTATCCAAGACAAGTGGACGGAAATTTTTTAACCCTTGGATAAATTGGTGGGTGGGAGGTAATCCAGAGGCAAGAGCTAAAACCAAGTCTGGTCCTCCAGAGGTTGTCAGTAAACTGGTGGACGTTGTTGGCCCCCAAAGCAGCAGCACCCAAATTCAACCTGCCACACGTCTATCAAGTTTTCATGGTTATCCAGGTTGTTTCCCAAGCACTGTGTTCAAATTCGGTGGCTGGACCTCATCAAACAACGATGATATAGCTATGCAGAGTGCCGTTTCTGGGTCGAGTTCAAACCCATATCTCAGTCCTCAGATGCCAGAAACTCTCAAACAATATGATTTCTCTGAGAATAATGCTAAGAATGCAGGTATATGTCTGTGGGAAGACATTTTGCACTGGAATCTTATAAATGCTTTCAAGGTGATCCTTCTCCTCCTTTATTTCCCTTTAACAACCGTTACACTTTCCTCCCTCATATTGGATCAGACTTGGCATTCAAAACCTGTCAGCCTACTCCGGTGTCTACTCAACCAGCCAGAGGCCTGCCATGGACTGTTCTCAATCCATAAGTCCAGGGAAGGTCTCCTCCTCCTTTGGTTCCCATTGCAGCCGCCTCGGGGATAGCTCTGTCCAGCATGATTATTTAGGTGAGTCGTATAAGTGGTTTCCTGTCTCCCTTCATCTATGGATGTAGATTACATATTTGGATGGATGAATGTTACTGTTTTTTTTTTTTTTGGGTAAGCAAATTCTTAATTGGGTCCTTTCGTCATGAAACTAGAATTCCAAGTTTCTTCATGTCTTGAATGACCAGTTGATAAATCATGATTTCACAAAGGAACATGACTACCACCTTACCTTTTAAGAAAAAAGAAACAGGAAAGGAGGAAAATGTATCATTTTTTTTTTCTCACGACAAAACTAGAATATGGACGAAGTTACAATCACATAGCAGGCAAATATCTGGGGACTCCGCTAGCAGGTTTTAAAGGCAATTCTATGGTTTCTCTAGCAGCATGGCAACTATTTCTCTTTGTATTCAAGTGCCACATAAGCTTATCTTTATGTTGCTTTTGGTTGTAGACTCTAGAGGTACATGCCAAGAAGTAATGCGTTATAATGCAACAAGAGTTGGAAGTTAACTGATTATTATTCTTGGGTTACCACATCTGAGACAGAGAACTGAAAAGACATCCATCCATTGGGATTCTGTTCTTTTGCAGGCCACTTATCTGCTCCATACAAGGTTAGTTCTGCACAGCCTTTTGGAAGCAGCAATAATCCCAAGGAAACCAATCTTCTGATTGCAGAGGGCAGTGCTAAGAAACCTGCTACAAGTGCTCCATTTCCAAGGAGGCTAGGGGTACAAATTGATGATGCTGCTGCTACTCAATCTGCTAGGGGGAATTTATTGCCCACAAATAAGAGACGCCAGACTGGAAGTAAGTAACATCAATTGAAGCCCAACTTGACAACTTTTATAGTGCAAGTTTGTCAGGAAGGACAGATCCCCTTATAACTATGATTTTACAGATAAAAATCTTATCCTAGGGTGTATTTATGATGCCGGCCCAAAAAAAGATAAAATAAAATGAAATCATCAGCTTATTTGAGTTGTGACTTTCCAGAAGCTACTTTCTCATAATCAAGGATGCAAAATGCTCCAAATTAGCCATTGAAAATTAGCCGTTGATTGACTTCATTTCAATAGTTTATGTTGGTTCCATGTTTTTCTTCTATTTTGTGTGACAAAAAGCTTTTACTAGCATGACTCTGTAAGGAAACAGGTTGGACTGACTCTGTAATTAGATACAAACTTAAGTTCAACCGATATTATTAGAAAAATGGTGTCATGTTCAGCTAAGTTTGGAAATATCCACAAAAATATGTGGGGTGATGAGAATATTGTTGTAAATATGAAGGAAAGAGGAGGTAGAAGAGAGGAAAATGGAAAATAAGTTTTTTCTAAATCTTGTTCTTATACCATGTGCATCATCTTCTAACATATTGATTATCTTGTTAATTGTCCTTGGTTATTGGTATAAACATCAGGTAATGAGCATCAATCTCTAAATTCTGGACGTCTTCAACGTACTAAAAAACTTCCCAGACCCATTTCTGGTATTAATCTTGTACTTGATATATGTTACAACTTAGTTTATTCATATCATTATGCTTTTATGTTAGATAATCGGTAATATCGATGTTTTGATGTTCCCAGGTCAGCATCAAGATGATTTGGCAGCTCAATTCAATTTTCAGAGACCCTCCCTCTTAACTGGTAGTTATGATCAGATTTTTATCAGGAGAGAGAAATTTGAATAAACTTCTGCTATTCTTACCTATGTGGAATATTTTTGTTGTTTCCTTTGTGTGAACTAGGCCAACCCCAACATGGCATCCCTACTCAGTTTCCAAAAGATCTTGCTAGAGTTGATCATACAACTGGTATTTGTTCTTTTATAAATAGCATCTAATGTCTTTTACAATCATAGTTTTAGGTCCAGCATGTATTGATCATGGTTGTATCTTTTCCGCTTACAGGTCAGGCACTTCCCAACTCAAAAGCTGTTATGCCCTCTCATGTTTGTGGTGTTATTGACCAACCATCTCTTAAAAGAAGAGTAAATGAAACCCCATCAGTGCCTTCCTGGGGTCGACATAGGAAGTCTGTGACTCCCAGTGACCATTCTGTTTCGGGCATTCCTGATATTCAGACTCCTACTCCCACTTCTCCTCATACTAAATGGACAGGTATTCCCCGTCACGATTTTACTTGCACCATTATCTTATTTTCAAATATCATGCACCTATTTATCCATGTCTCCGCAAATGTAGACCTCCACAAAGGACTTTTACTTTACGTATCTTTCTCGTGTTTTGACCAAATCAGCATCAGTATTTTTTAGAAACCTGCAAGTACTTTTTTGGTCTTAAAACATGTTTGTAGCATCACCCAACAGCCAACATTGATCACAAGAAATTTTCACCATTACCATAAATTTATGTCTAGCATTGTGGCTAACTTTGACAATGAAAATTTTGTTTACGTGTCTTGATTTGGAATATTTTTTTTTTTTTTCTTGGTGATCTTTATGGTGCAACATAACAACAGCGAGTCAATATTGCCTAATCAACTACAGCCCCATTAGGGTACCTATCATTGGTTTCAAATTCAGTTTTTGATCCTTATATTGTAGTTCAGTACAAGCCTATAAAGTAGAGAAACTGTAGAAAACATAAGCAATATATTATTCCTAAAGGAACAGTGTAATTTCCTTATTCCTTATCTGTTGCTACAATTTTGATATAGAATACAAGAGGTGACTGTTAGACATGCTTGCAGGTCTTGAGAGCCCTCCTCCGCCAACTGGATACAGATGCATGTTATGCAAGAGGGATCTCTCTTTCACAGCAGAAGGCCCCATAAATCAGCCTGCCATTCCCCCTGTTGTTGCTGTTCTTCCCTGTGGTCATACATTTCATGAGTTGTCCAATGCTTGCAAAATATCACCCCACAAGATCAATCAAAAGATCCTCCATGTATTCCCTGTGCCATTGGTGAAACTGAAACATAATAGAGTTTCGAGTATATTCTTTGATTCTGTGTTGGCAAACTGAAGATGGGAAAGCTGTATCTACAATTCATTAGGATATAGAAACTTAGAAAGTGAAGATCGGAAACTAAAACCTTTTGTACAGTTGTTGGAAATTAGTATAGTTCTTGCTACTGCACATAGTGAAGGTGGGATGGCAGATATGGTCGGGAATAGGTAAAGCAACTAGTACATTACCAATTTGTCTCGAGCGTATATGAAGCCTCCTTTGTTTTGAGAAAAGGATGAAGTTTATATCATACTGAAGCAAAAATGTTACAGTTCGTCCTTTTTGGCAATTGAACATGGAATTCGCTCCGAGGTTATATGTAGGCCTTCTATACTAAGAATTGTTCCCTATTGATTCTGCAACTGTTGGCAATATATCTGTTGTTGTCTGTAGAGTTAACCTCGTATGCAAATAGTTTGATGAATGGTAAATAAACATGAATCTGTTGAACACTAGTATAGCATAACTGTGAAGCATGAATGTTAGGAAATTTTCTGTGGATTGTTTATTTGTTCTAGTGTAGTCTGACATAGTTTTCTTCTCTTAGTTTTTGCCTTTCACTTTACTATGGTTACACAAAAGGCAACATCAATGAGCAACATAGATGAAAATAGCTGCATGGACATTTTTTTTTTTTCTTCCATCTCCTTTGGCTATATATAAACTCCAATATAAGGAATCAGAACTATATACACGGATGAGTTTCTCTTGAATCTCTTCTTGATCTGAAATTAAGGCATTACCAAAGTATCAAACTAGAGAGACCTAACTAGTTGTAACTTTGATTTTGATTCTTAGCCACATATCAGCAGGATATGGTTAGATTTGCATACCATGAAAAACCAATTCAAAATAGTCCTTATTAATCGAAGACTGCAAAATTTGGATGGGATTAAATTGAAAGTGTCAGTGACCAAAGTATTGCTAAAAAATTGCTTGAATCCCTTTGAAGAGTTTTGCAAGCAGCCGCTAACATTGAGAAGATTCGTGTAGATTTATGTAGTTCCCAAATGCAAGATAGGAAGCGTAGGATTCAGATATATTTTACGCATGTTCTGTTAAACTGGCAAGCTAGATACTTTACACTCCTACAAAGTAATATTTGCAACTCCATGTTTCAAGACTACAACAGAAAAGCATATAAACATGAAAGATGCATATCAGGATTCTTCATCAATGAGAATTTCCGAATCCACCGGGGTAAACGTAATGCAGCAAAAGACCCTAGAGGTATTTACAGGTTACTGCGAAAGGAACTCCACCCACCTGTCCACTAACAGACCCGATGGAAACATGCTACCGAGCTTGATTATCAATATCATCTGAGATATTGAATAAGAACTGCGGCAGAGATGCTATCCTTGGAAGGTGTAGCAGTAAATCCCCAACAGAGTCCTANTTTTCTCGACATAGAAGGCGTCTGCTTGCAACCTGACATATCTTCCATTTCCCCCTCAACTGTGGCAGACTTTTCAACTTTACTTCCACTGGCCTGTAATGTAAAATTCGATTCGTCTATTTTCTTGTTCATTACTGCCATATCAGCAGAGCTGTCGCTTTTAGACGGCAAGGATTGGCCTGTTACAGGGTCTTTCTGCAGAAGACAGCACAGAGAATTGACCCTAGACATGAGAGACTTTTCATTAGAAGCTGGCATATATTGAGAGTCGCTGAACAAACATCGGCTAATTTCTTCCAGAAACTCCAACCCTTGTTGGTCCTCGCTGGAGAGGATGACATTGTTTGACGTTCTCTGCTCTGATATCCGATTTTCAAGATGGCTCACAAGATCACTCATAGACATAGAGGTGCGCAGTCCTGGTACTCTGATCTGATCCCAGCTGCTAAGTTCCTTCAATTGCTCACCTCCACTGTTTTTTATTTCTTCAATTACACGTGTGTCCATCACTGAAGACATCAAAACATAGAGTCAAAACCTATTAAAGGACAATGCATTTGTCCACAGATCCTCAGGACAAGAAAACAAAATGTCAAGATGATGTCAAATGGACCCAAAGATTAACAAACAGTAGACTTTTAATGGAAGTTTGTGACTAATTTTGTCAGATACCTCCGGCACTCGAATATTGATCCAAGACAGTAAAACATTCATGAACACCATTGAAAAGCAACAGGAACAACACTAACATTGTTTTTGGATCGATGAATTTAGAGAAGGATTTGAAATTCACCCATTTATTGGAGGGATTTGTAAGGCTAAAATGGATGCATTTCAAATCCATCCAAATTAGAAAGTTGTTTGAAATAATTCATTTCACACTATTTAATTTGGTTAGATTTAAAATTAATCCATTTCAGCCTTACAAATCATTCTAACAAATAGTTGGATTTCAAATCTTTCCTCAAATCTATCGATCCAAAGACAACCTAAATTACTCCCTGAATAAAGATATTCAGCTAGTTTGAGTGTTTGAAGCATAGAAAACAAGAGGACTGAGGCTTTATTAAAGCAAAAAGGCCTACTCAAATGTGACATGGAATAACTAAGGCAAAAAACAGTAATCAAACTGGGGAGACAAACTGAGAAACACAAGTCCTGTTCAGATAGCTCACAACTTACCAACAACTGAAGGAAAAGAACATTCAAGCCAACAACACAAAATAACATACACTTTTACAACCACAAGACTAAATGAATATCTATGTTCAGAAGTAGAAAGAACTATCTGAGGAATAAGCATTAAATTCCTCGGCGACTAAATCTTAATGTGTAAAAAAAAAAATACTGTATGACCTCCAAGCCTGTCACTAAGTGCATTTGCAAAACTACTCTGTACTTTGCCTAAAAATATTAGAATAGCTAAATTTTCTTTGCTCTCCTCCTTTCTTCTCTTCATAGAATTATTAAAAAAAAAAAAAAAAGTAATTTTACATTATACAACATAATTATCACGACCTCCATGGTGCATCACTTAGTTAAGCTTTGACCCTTAACATAGCAAATTTTGCCAATCACCGACTCCAAGAAAAGGAATGTATGGCACTCCAACCAAGAGAATCCACACGAACTTATTTTCTTATATTACTCTCCTTAAGCACTCCAGCTTACCAAAATAACAAGGAATAACAAAAGCATGAATAACCAAAGCATGATTAAAATGGACCCCCTGATATCCCCAGCCAATGAGGAGAGAAAGAAGAAAATGACATGATATAACAGATACCCACGTACAAGGACAAATCATAATCCTTGAAGTGAAATACCATTAAAATTCAGCAGATTTTTCTGATACTAGTTAATAAGGTTACCTGAGCTAGGTGAAGGAGTTTCATGTCTAAAAGATTCTCGAGATATACTAACAGGGTCTTGTTCATTCTTTGAAGAAGATGATTGACCACCTGATGGTGATGCTGCGTCCCTCAGGTTGAAGAAACTGGGACTCTCATCACTGTTCAAAATCAAATACAGTTCTGTTCTCATTCGGGTCATCAAACACAGAGATTCTAGGTTCAAAATAAGGAGAATCCAGCATTATCTCTCCTTGTCGACTCAGGAAATTAAGACGAGGATCACACTGAATAAGCTTTTCAAAATGCTTCCCCAACAAACCTTGTGGACACTGCAGAAAATGACTGACTAGATGTTCAATAAGAGACTGTCAGTAGAACCATGCAATGAGAGTTTTGAACTCATTGGTGCACATCTCTCGGTGAGGGGGAATTAACAGTAAGAAGACCAAATGAGAGTATCAAATTTCCTACCAACTCAAAATTCTTCAAATACCCATACACCCACCCCCAACCTAAGTCACCCAGACTCGGATACCGATGTCGGGTACGGATACATGTCTAGGTGTTGGATTCGTTAATTTTATAAATTGAGGACATTGGAACACTCTAAAAGAGTCGGATACAGGTATGGAGGTGCGTCTTTTATGCTTGTATATGTTATTATGTTAGTTAATAGTTAATGTAGTAGCATTGCAATTTGATGACATAAACAAATTTAACATTATTTTATAACTCATTTTTTAAAAATAAATATGTTTATGCTTAGCATTAAAGAATAGTGGTGCTCTGAGATAAAGAAGATAATAGAAGGATATATAACTATAATAAAATTCAGTGATTTCATATACAATTTTGATACGTTTCTCCCTCCTACTTAATCTTCCTCTCTACGTTATCAGTCCTTTCATGTGATAAAATCACAACCATGTTGAAGTCAACATAATTTTTGGCTTGGTAAAAAAGTCAAAGTACCCAATTGAAAGTGGACCATATGGACACGGATCCCACACCCACACCCACACCCACACCCACACCCATGTCGACATGGCAGAACACGAGTACTTTGGGGTGAGAGGGGAGTCCATGTAACATAACCCCCAACCCATCCCCTTTCACAAAATATAAAAGAAAGAAATGCTAAGATCCCCAGCCAGCCATAAGTAAAGAGAAAGGTCTTAAAACACAAGATTAGAGTATGTGCAACAGTCAAACTTCAGCAGCAAGTCCCGGATACCCCGTTAAATTATAATTTACAATGACACAGAATTAAATCCTAGCATTTCACTGTCAGAGCTCATAAGATGGAAATTTAAAAGTCTGACAACATCACTATTCCAGTCAATATGAGAGAGGAGAGATTTGTAGCAACTATTATTCAGATACATCAAAAGTCCAGGCACTCTCACTTTCGTGATGAAAGATCCCTTTTCAATAGTATTATGAGATGTCGTCAAAGTCAATAGAAAGAACCACCTCAGAAATGACTAATTGATGCGAAACAGGGTAAATTCAAAATGGTTAAGATATAAATAAAATAAAAAACAAAAGATAAAACTATAAAACACATTTAGCATGGAACATCCAGCTCCACACTTACACAATAACCCAGAAAAGTAACCCACACAACCCAACAAAAGCACTCATGAATAAGAAATTATACCTCTGTATGCTGGCCTGACCACCAGTAAAGTCAGATGTCGCCTGCCATAAGGTATGCTTCCTAGGCTGTGGATTTGTCTCCCTAAAGAAAAGAGGTTGTCTTGCAAGCTGCACCATGAAAAAACAAAACCGCCATCTGTTTCACTATCCAAAATTCACAATAACAAGGTAGAATGTAATTAAAAACAGACATTAGAAAGCAAGTAATGTCAATTTTTTACCACTACATCCAAAGTTCCCAGTCCATCATCGGGATAATTTGCCTTTAATGCCATTATATCAGACCATTGAATTTCAATCTTATTCTTGAGGCCACCATCAAGAACCTCCCAAACAAGCTTATGCTTCGCAAAATAACATTTCGCCACCAAATCCCCTTCGTATCTCGACTTGTACTAAAAACCCAACAAACACAATTAAATCAAATCAAAGAACACCATATTCACGTTCAATCCAATAACAACAAAAAAATACTTCTAAAAACTTAAAACTTCATATACCTCCCAAGTTCCTATTCTTAGAATGATTGTTGCTGGAAAATTGGAGGCCTTGAGCTTCTCAGAAGAGCCAGAAGAACCAGCAGCCATCCCTTTTTGTTCTTTCTTACTGAAACTTGCAGTCTTAGATGAATCAGGTTGCGAAAGCCTCATTTGAATCAACTCCAAAAGGGAAGGGCTCTTCCTAAGCCTTAACCCTAATGGACTTGGCTCATCAAATAGGTTATACTCAACCTTTCCTTTGCTTTCCTGCCAAAGAAATTCAACTTTTGGATCAATATAAACAATACCCATTTGAGGAAAAAACTCAAAAACATCAAAACTAACATAAATTCTCAACTATAACAACATTTGAATATTCAAGATTCAAAACTTGAACCCCCAAGAAAACCAATATTTCTATGTAAATTTAACTTTTTGATCAATATAAACAAAACCCATTTGAGAAAAGGCCTCAAAAACATCAAAGTTAACATAAATTCTCAAATATAACAACGTTTGGGTATTCAAGATTCAACCTTGAACCCCCAAATAAACGACCAAAAAAAAAAAAATCCAATATTTCTATGTGTATAAAAAAATAAAAAATAAAAAAAACAGAGAAAGTGAGAGAAAAGTTACAAACTTGAAGCTCAAGGGAGTGTTTGGATCGTTTAATAAGAGGCCTATTTTCTTGTTTTTCGTCCAAAGGTTCTTCTTCAACTTCCCTCTTCACTGCCGCCATTTCGCTTCTTTGCAACTCAACTGAACTGGCTAAAACAAGTTGGGAACTCACTGAGTCGAATAAAGGAGAGATTGCAAAATACAACTAAAGGAAGAGAGAAAGTGAGATCTCTGAATTCTTGTTTGAACTCTTTGAATGCAATAATTTTGGGTTCTTTTGCCTTTAAGCGGAGTGAATGAATACAAATTATGCAATGGAAAATGGAGGTGAGTTTCGGACGGCGACTTACACGTGTCAACAATTGGGAGATCCGAGTTACGACTCACCTCGCATGTGCGAGGTGCCCCTTAATTTTCACCTTTGGTGTGTGTTCGTGTTATTTTGGTACGGGAAAAATGCCTACACCAACCTAATAGTAGTTTGTTTGGACCGTTGTTATTCAAAATAACATTTGAAATTATACTAAAATTAGTGGGTTTGGACACATAAAATTACTAAGAAAAAAAAAAAGAAAGAAATTATTACAGATGGAAACTAATTGGTAGGGTAAATTACAGTAAATAGTTCTGGTTTCGGTTTCGGAACTGGATAGTAAACAATCAGTAGTTCCGAAACCGGAATCGTCATTGAAGCTTTTCGAAATCATAGACAGGGTTTTGATTTCGATTCTCCATTTTTTGGAATTAAAATCGGGTAAAAAAGAAAGTATACACACACATACACATATATATGTCAATGTAATTGATGCATTTTTTTTTTTAGATTATCTTTTAGTATGAATTATCCAAAATGTATCTTTACTTTAATTTTTAATAGTTCAATAAATAATACAATAGTGTACTTTTAAAAACAAAATCTAAAATTGAAATATAAATAAAATGCATTTTTTGTTTCTCATCTTATCTTGTATTAAGTTTTTTAGTATTATCCAAAATATATCTTTAAAAAAATTCGAAATCAGAACTATGACTAGAATTGGGGAACTAGCCGGAATTGCCGATTCTAGAACTAGAACTAGAACGGCTTCCAAGGTTCCGGTTCCGGTTCCGATTCCGGCTCTCCTTGGAATCGGAATCGTAGTCATGACTGACTGTAAACCCCCCATGCGGTATAGCTATCTGACTTATAGCCCCTATATATTTTGAAAATATACGTTAAACCCCCATATGGTTTGCACTAAAAGGTAGAGTGGTTGGAAATCATCCAACTTAACAGTTTTCTGTAAACTTACTTATGTACCCTAACCCATAAACTCTAATTTTCAGGGAACCCTAGCATATGTATTATTTTTTAAAAAAAAAAACTTGCGTATTTAATTTTCAATGCAGTATGGAGGAGAGATAGGGCTATCAAGAGTGTTGGAGAAGGGATGGGATTGTAAAAGTGGAGAGATTTAAGGGGAAGCAGTGCAGCCGTGGACTCTGTCCTGTGCATGGAGTGATAAGGGGATGCAGTTATAGGGAGAGCAGATAGTATGTGGGAGAGATAACAGACGACCATGGTGGCCCATGAAGAAGATCTGGAAGAGTGAAGGCTGCAAGGTAAGAGAGATAACGAGTAGGTTGCAAGAGATAGAGGAGGGTGGATATGTAGTGAAGATTAGGAGATGGTTATGGGTTACAAGAAAGTAGTTAGGGGACTATGAGAAAGGTGATGGATTTATGTGGGGAATCGAGAAAGAGGAAGATTGCAAGGGTAAGGAGAGGGGTGGTTGCAGGGAGGGGAGGAAGAGGAAGAAAAAAGGGAATGAGTGTCGGGAGGGAGGAGGAGGGTAGTCTAATGTGCGGTTGGTTGGGGCACGTGAGAGGTTTGGAGGTGGAAGGAGTTTGTGGGTTGGTAGTGTTGAAATAATTTCTTTTGTAAGAAGGATATTTTAGTTATAAGACATTAGATTCTTTTCAAAAAATGGTGTTTTTCATTAAATACTCGCGTACATTGAAGCGTTTGTACGTCAAACACTATTAAATTGGATATTTTTCTTTTACTTTTCCTTTTAGTATGAATCATATGAAGGTTTAAAATATATTTTCAAAACATATAGGGACTAGAGGTTAGATGGTTGTACCATGGAGGGGTTTACAGCAATTTACCCAAACAATTTATTATAACAAATTTTATGGGTGTGATATATGTGAGACCAGAAGTGATTGAAAAATATGATACAAATGACAATTGAATAAGATTGAGTCAAATAAATTACGTTCGAAAAGCAAATTAAACTACTTAATAATTGAATTGAATATGGTGTCAACTTGTATAATCTTGATTCGTAAACGATCGAGTTTTCTTAAAAGTATCTATAGTAGATCTTCATCTATTTTTTTGCAAGTTGAACTCATGATCTATAAGTCAACAATTTAGTTTTTTTTTTTTTTAAATGAAAACTCTACCCTTTTTTTCTATTTATAGTGACTCGATCCCATGATCAATCATTTATGAGAAGTAAACTTCTTTCACTTAAACACACTCCGTTATCAAGGTCAACAATTTAGTAAAGCGTGAACCAAATAAAAATTTGTTAATTTTTTGAACTCAAGTGGAGCCGGATTGATAAATCTTAATCTTAAAATTTACATACAAAAGATTTAAGTACTTGACTTCAATTCAGAGTATAATTAAATAAAAACTTCGCTTGAATTTCATTTAAAAGACAAAACAAGTCGAGTTTGATTGTATTTACAAATTAACTCGTTAAAATAAGGGATAGTGTTTTGAGGTGGAAGCAAGATATTGCTAGTTATAGTCGAAGACATAAGAAAGGGAGTTAGTCGTTTGTTTTTTTTTTTCTTAATTTATTTATTTATTTATGGTTGGAAGAAGGATGTGGAAGATTCATGGCATTTTCCTGGGCTAAATGAGCCAGTTGGTGTTTATCTAGTAAGGAAAAAACTCACATAAATTCGGTTTTTGGTTCCACCTGTAAATCTTGCGGTCAAGATTAAATCTTATAGCCAATCTTGCTTACATCAGCTCATGTCATAGATTCCATAACATTTAATCCACACCACAATGTGTACAAATGGGGCAAAAAGTCAGGTCTACCTAAGTCTTTCCCATCTAGTAGAGAAATATGATTTGAGCAAATGAATTTTATTTTTAATTTTGTTTTAGTAATACAAGTTTTACTTTTAGGATGACAAGCACATTACAGGGTATTCACAAGGAATTTTTGTCCATGTCAACACTTTGGGTTGGTTTTGTAGCTAGAAAATTAAAAATTGAGGATGTAAGGGTAATTATCCAAAGTTGAGGGAGGTCTCTGCAATTATGCTAAACCTCGGGAAAGAAATGTAAATTATCCCGTAAAATGATTACACAAGTTTGAGGGTGCTCAGTTGGTTGAATATTTATTTACAAACTAAACTTTTAATGTTTCAAAGGGAAAATCGCCAAAATAGTCCTCAACTTTTGCACTTTAGCCAGAATAGTCCCTCAACCTTCTTTTTAGCCAGAATAGTGCAGAGACCTTCAACTTTTTTTTTAGCCAGAATAGTCCTTTAACTTTTATTTTTTAGCCAAAAAAGTCCTTTTATGGTTTAGTCACCATAAATTTTTTTTTTTTTTTTTTTTTATAAATTTCACATGAAAGGACTATCTTGACTAAAAAATAAAAGTTGGAGGACCATTCTGGCTACAAAAAGTTGAGGGACTATTTTGGCTAAAGTAAAAAAATTTAAGGACTATTTCAGCGATTTTCCCTATGTTTCAAATTTATTTATAACAAATTGAGTTTTTTTTTAAAAAAAAAAAAAAAAAAAAAAACTGACTATGAATCTTCTTTAAATAATTTTCAAAGACACTCCTTACAAACCATAAAAGGGTATATTGGTAATTTGATAGAGCGGAATCACGGGAGCCACGTGAGATTAGTGATTTAGGAGGATAAAAGTGCGGGGACCACACTGAAGAAGGTTCTGGTTGTGTTGTCGGGGCCATTTGGTGGATGATGGAGGGGTTGGCGGTGGTAGGACGGCTGAGATGAGTTTTGTACACGTGGACGAATCCGGTTAACTGTTCTAGCACGTAAACAACCTAAATTGGATAATGTTCCAGCCTTTATGATGCTGTTCTGTCCTATTGTCTTAGGTTACGTAATAAACACGCGTTTGCTTTTGAAAATCCGGCGGCTGAACGATCCCACGCGCGGGTTTATAATTGTTGATGGTTTGTTTTTTGTTGACTTACTAGTTGTATTTTTTACTTTGGATTCCGGACACCAGAGTTCAGAGTTTAGACTCATATTGCTTAGCAATTTGTAACTAAGAATTCGTAGAAACATGTGCAATCTTTGTTTATGAAAAAAAGAAAAATATAGTTTTAGCTTTCAAATTTTGGATTGTGATTTATTTCGATCCTTAAACTTTTTGATAAAATACATTTAGTTCTTAAATTTTTTTTATTTTTATCAATTTATAACAAATTTAAAATTTTGTTAATTACAAATAGAAAAAATCACGTGCACGTGACGGTTAAATTCAAGTTCAAAATAAGGAAAAAGAGTGACTATCTGTAATTTTAATTCTTAAAATTTGGATTACGGTATATTTTGATCCCCAAATCTTCAAACAAAACACATTAATTCTCAAATTTTTTAATTTCTATCAATTTAGACGTTTAAAAATTTTATCAATTATAGACAGAAAAAGTCACTGTATTGCACGTCACTGTTAAATCTACCTTGGGGTATAACACTTCCTAACTAATTTTAAATCATTTAACTATATTTTTACTTTTTTCTCTGACTATTAACGCCTAACCATTCATCATTCTTGTCTATATTATAACACTTCTCAACCGAATTCAAACTATTCAATGACGGATTTAGCAATGAATTTTTAACAAAAATCATCGTGAAACGATTAAACAATGGATTTGCCAACGGAATCTATACGTCAAAAAATGTCTCTTCGGTAAATGTAATAACGGTTCTATTGTCAGAATTTCGACGACGAATTTTTCCGTCGACAAATTGGTGACTAAATTTGATTTTAAAACATTGTGGAAATATTAAATTATTATTTGCGACAAATTTTTTTTACTAAATTTAGCAACCAAAAAGTCTGTTACAAAAAATAACAATTGCGACAAAAAATTCGATAGTAATTAATATTTTAAAATATTTAAAAGTTAGTAACGATGAAAAAATTTGTCGCTAATTTAAAATATCATAAAAGAGGTTGTTTAGTATAACTTTGAATTAATATATCAATTATTTAATTTTGTTCAACATTTATAACTAAATATTGACCTTTCATTTACTATACGAAATTTAGTAAATATTCCAAACATTGACCTCATACAAATGAATTTCATTATTCTATAAAAGTGAATTATTATTGTTACATTACACTTCAAAGATTAGTCTCGAATTAAATTATGATTTTAATTTATTAATCTATTACTATTATGTTATTATTATTGTAGACACCTATTTTTGTCCCGTAAGTTCTCCCCTATTTTTCATTTAATTTGACTCTCAATTTTCTTTTTAATTTCCCTCTTAATTTCTTTTTAAACCTATTTTTTGAATCACCCCTTTCAAAAAAATTTCAGATGGCCATACTCTCCACATGACAAGGAATGGTCCTTGACCATTTTTACACTCAATCCAATTCGTTAAAAGCACAAAAAATCAGTCTAAAGGAGGAGAAAAATTTTCTGGAGAAAAAATTTTCTGAAGCAAAAGAAATCTGCCAAAACAGCCCACTTTGAGCCAAAATTCCATGCGATCAGAGAGGAATTAGACTAAGCTCAAAGAACAAAAGTTGTATAGGGTTCCCTAGAACTTCAATTTCTATTTTGAAACCCAAAGCAAAATCTTCCATTTCGAGGGCCAAAAACGTGGTAGAAAAAGCTGTTGGTCCAGAGAATTTTCCAGAAAATTTCTAAGTCTGGAAAATTTTCCAGACCACCAACTTTGAGCAAAGATTTCAAGCGATGGAAGAGGAACTGGATTAAACTCAAAGAATCAAAGTTGTAGACCGTTCCTCAACCTTCAACTTTTCTTTTCTACCCCGAAGCAAAATCGTTCATATTCTGGGTCAAAATCGTGGTGGAAAAAGGCTGGTAGTCCACCAAAATCTGCAAAAAAAAAAGAAAGGTTAGAAAAGTTTTTTTCATTTTACTCCCCATATTTCAGTTTTCTTTTAGTTTAGCCCGAGAATATTTTTTAAAATTACATTTAGGCCCTTCTGATAGGGCCCACTTGGTGCCACGTCATCGATGACGTGGCACCCCCAGATTGCGCCACGTCATCCGTGACGTGGCACCACCGGATTGAGCCACGTCATCGATGACGTGGCACGTCCCAGCTTCCGCCACGTCATCTGTGACGTGGCTCAACCAGATTTCGCCACGTCATCTGTGACGTGGCTCAACCAGATTTCGCCACGTCATCTGTGACGTGGCACGTCCCAGCTTCCGCCACGTCATCTGTGACGTGGCTCAACCAGATTGCGCCACGTCATCTGTGACGTGGCTCAACCAGATTGCGCCACGTCATCTGTGACGTGGCTCCACCAGAGTGCGCCACGTCATCTGTGACGTGGCTCGACCAGATTGCGCCACGTCATCGATGACGTGGCATTTAAAAAAAAATCCAAAATTTCAGAAAAAATTTTATTTGCTTTTTGGCCCTCCAGATTTCATACTTCTGCATTTTTAGCCCTCAAGTAATTTTTTTTATTTACATTTAGGCCCTTAAGGAATTTTCTTTAATATTACTGTTTATTTTTATTTTTATTTTTATTTTTCTTCAAATTTCTTCCAAATTACATGTTTTATGTCAATAACCACCAATTTTTGCTTTGATTTATTTGGCATTTTAATATGTTTTAATTATCCTTGGATTGTGAAATTCTTGTTTTGCCCACAAGATGTGTATAAGAGACAGCATTAAAATAAAGCACCAATCATTATTAATTGATTTTGTGATGATTGGTGCTTTATTTTAATGTTTATTGGTCTCATTATAATATTTATGCCTTATCTTATTTGTTAAATTAGGTGAATTTACTCTTTTGCCCTCAAATTTTGGATTAGTTGAACAACTAGAAGTTAAATATTTGAATAAAATTCAATTTAGCCTAGGACTTAATAATTGTATCAATAATATAAAATTGGGCTAGAAATAAACTCCGGCGTGCATGATAAATGACTATTTTGTCTCTTATAAAAGGCACTACAAGCCCACTTTAAACTTTTAATTGGTAAATATTAAATTCTACCTGTCAATGTTAATATTTACTATTTATTTTCGTTTCCTCATTAACATGTACATATCCCGGCAATAATGAATACTAAAATTGATTTAGCGAAACGCGATAAAATCACGCAAGATTATTTACGCCTAGTAAAGTGGGTGCCGAGGGAAATTCAAATCAATCCCAAACCTTCCCATTTTACAACAGGATTCCTGAACTCATTTTCTAGAGTTACGTAGGAGTCAATTTATACTAGGAAATTGCTCTTGGTAAGGCTTGTCTCTTATTGTGTCCTGCGCACCAACACAGGGTGGCGACTCCATCTTGTTTTTCCTAGTTTAGATTGTTTTTATACAATTCATAGTCGCATTGAAGGCCCACACATCTAGATGTGTATAAGAGACAGCATTTGAATTGTCTATTAAGTATCATAGGGTATCTTTATAAATTGTAGATACCGCATTTCTGCATTCTTATACACCTTTTGACGAGTACCACACGATTAAACCGACTCCACAGGGGACTTTGAGAATCCGGGCGCACAATTTTAACGCGTTTCTCTCAATTTTACCCCGTTCATTATATACCGGCTAATTTTTACCCATTTTGTGTGCTATGTTACCGACTCTATACCTCGTTTTGTGTGCCATATGCTATATGTTACTTTATTTGTTCTTTTCAATTAATTTGCACTTGTTTTAACATATTTCACCATTTTTCCTGTCTTGTGTGCCGATTTACGAATTTTATGTCTCTTTTATGTGCCACATGCTATCTGTTACTTTCTTTGTTCTTTTATAATTTTACACTTGTTTTACTGTATTTCACTATGTTTGCTGTCTCCTTTAGACACATCTAGATTTGTATGAGATTTATCTCTCGTTTTACGTGCCATATCCTGTCTACTACTAGGGTGTGATTTGTTATTGCTTTATTGTACATGTTTTAATATATCTCGCTATTATACCTGTTTGTGGTTAATTTGGGGAAAATTTTTGGGGTGTTGCTGGGTGCATCAAACCTTTAGAGCCAAACGCGCTAAAATGTGTGAATCTTACCGCCTCCAAGTGAACACAGCATAACACATGTCTCATTTATTGCATGTCCTATTTTTGTGGGTATGAGACCCACATGCACACAAAATGGGTAAAAATTAGCCGGATATGCGGTCGTGTCTCTTATGCACGTAACGGTATCTGTGGCGATCACCCAACCACCGACGATAAGGCCCATTGGAATTGACGGATTTTATTTTTGGGCCCAAAGTCTGAAGGTTCGGGAACCAAGCCTATCTAGATTGCATTAGTAAGCCTAGCCTCATGCTCATATAGCTTAAACCATAGGCGGTTGGGTTGGTTAAAAATAAAAATCAGTAGACACGAGGCGGTAAGATCTACTCATTTATCTAGCTTGTAATAGTAAATAGCCTTTCAATTTTTTGCTATGTAATAGCGGCATTAGTTTTCTGATTCGTATGATTTATATTGGCCTGTAATTTGTATCTACTTCCCTGCTCTGTCATGGTTGAGCCACGTCCATTTCTGTCTCTTATAAGCATTAGGTGTGTCAAATCTACATATGGTTGTCAAGCCCTAATACAGGACAGGTTATCCCTTCTATGGGATAGGTATGCAATCCCTTGTGTGCATTTAGGCTAACCCCAGCGTTGTTGGGCCACCGTAGGCTACTTATTGCATATCATTAGCCATAGAAGGGATACCCTGTCGGATACCCTGTGTATAGAATTGCATACCTATCCCTAGGTACATAACCTACAAAGGGATTTGCAAGCTTGCGTGTTCATTTTATAAAGGCTCTGAAGGGGTACAAGCCTCAGGTAAGGCTAACATGTATTTCATGCAGATGAGTTCAAACCTATCCGGAACTCCCTTCGGATACTGAGGAGGAGCTATAGGGAGTGGGAGCGAAGATAGCTCTAGATAAGCACGAGCAAGCTTACAAAAGATTTCAAGAACAACAATCCTGTATTCGAGAGCAGGGAATACAACCGAAAGAGGCATTTGCTGTCTCTTATACACATCTAGATGTGTATAAGAGACAGTCTGTCAGTGGTGGTTCCTGGGGAGTTGGAGGACGTTTTATTCTGTGGTGGCGCAATCTATCTGTGTAGAACACATATCTGAATTTTTCTTTTCAAGGTATTATGTTTTGATACTTAGGTACCTAAGTATCAAAATAGGCAAAACTCGAGCTTCCTACTTATACCATCTTCAGCTCCTTTAATTGAAAAGAATAGATAAAGTAACATATCCGCCAATCAGGAGATGCTACCTCCTCATATTCCTAATCCCGGCATGGGGATGCCGCTACCACTACCACCACAGAATCAACCTCCTCCAACTCCCGTGCCACCACTGACAGATCCAATTCCACAACCACCACCTCCTCTTGAGTTGGAGTACACCCAGGGAGAGGAAGCTGAATTAATGCCACCACCCCGGGGTGTACCGGTCTATGGCGGTGTATAATAGACAGTCTCTGCCTTACACATCTAGATGAAGCACAACGGGACGAGATAAATTTAGAGCTATCGACTACCAAGCCCTATGGTTTAAGCCTGAGGTCTTATACACATCTAGATGTGTATAAGAGACAGACTCACGGTACTCCTCTGAGAGCTGGGGATCTTTAAGCATCAGAGCAAAATGTTCTGGCACTAGGTCGCGAATTAAACTCGTACTGGCACCCACTTTACATCGGCGTTTAAAAAGAAAATGATTTTATCGCGTTTCTTACTGATTGAATGCTTGTATCCGAAAGACTCAAAAGCGCCCTCCATCCTTTCACCTCCTCACGGTGAAAAGTCTGAGAGCTTCACATTGGCAAATCCTTTTGAGAAATCGTCCAGCAAGCAGATCAGAGCAAAACGGTCTGGCTCTAGGGGAAAATTAAACTCGTACATGACGGCTTTCAAATCAGATAGAATCCATGCAGGGAAGCACGTCTGTAGCTAAGAAACCCCTGAGCAAGAAGCTTGACAAGAAGGAAGAAAGTGCTTTTATTTTTACACCAACCCAACCGCCAACCACCACGCAATTTCCATCAATACCAAAGACCTAACCCACAACCCTTTTATGCACCACCTCTTTGGTATTGATGGATAAACTACCACCTCAATACTATCCTCAACCCGTATACCAAACACAAGTACAAGTGCCCGTGCCTAATCCATATCCCATATTATAATCCAAGACCACAATACACAAACAGTCAAAGACCCAACCAGCCAAATAACTTCCCTCCACCAAACCCCAACCAAGCCAGACCACATCTTAGACCACCCCGCAATTTCACCAACTTGGGACGGCCCATCGAGCAACTATGGGCCGAGCAGTTGAGATCGAACAGATAAAGTAACATATAGCATATGGCACGCAAAACGAGGTATAGAACCTGTCTCTTATACACATCTAGATGTGTGATATCAGACAGATCTTGCAAGGCATTCTTCACGTCCAACAATTGGCCGTAGAAGAATAAGGTGCAAGACATGATCAATGCACGAGAGATTGTCATTAGGAGGCCGGAACAAAGGGCTCCTGAAGTAAACACTAATCCGCTGCCACGGCATGAGCCTCATGTTGGGATGGTTTGTATAGAAGCGGAGATCGAAGAGGAAGTATTCGACCTGTCTCGGTATACACAGCTGAATAAGATGCCCTCACAAATTTCTATGCTCAACTTGTTGTTAACATCCGAGCTACACAGGGAGGCAGTATTAAAGATTTTGAGTGAGGCCCATGTGTCTCGTGACATTCCCACTGACAAACTTGCTGGGTTAGTGGGCAGTGAATGTGCTGGCATCAAATCAAATTTGTTTTTCTGATGATGACTTAACTTCTGAAGGGAGCAACCACAACAAGGCTCTATTCATCTCGGTTAGATGTGAGGGGCGGCATTTGCCTAGGGTCATGGTTGATAATGGGTCTGCTTTAAATATTTGTCCTTTGAAGACATTGGATAAGCTCGGAATCTCTCATGACCTGGTCAAGAATTCATCCATGGTGATCCGAGGTTTTGACGGGGCTCGAAGACAAGCCACCGGAGAGATAAACCTTGTTTTGGAAGTCGGTCCATCTGCTCATCAGATCACTTGCCAGGTTCTTCCAATTGTTGGGGTATATAATTTGCTGTTGGGACGTCCCTGGATCCATTCTGCTGGGGCTATTCCGTCATCTTTGCATCAAAGGGTTAAATTCATTTACGAGCTTAAGCTGATTACTGTGTTTGCCGAAGACGACCACGCCATGATGGTCAGGAGGAAGTTGGAGAAAGCAGCGACACTCCGGTGCCGTCATTTCCTAGCTTATGATGTGGTCTCTGTCAGTCGAGGGCCTGGAGAGCAGTCATCAATGAAATTTGTTTGGGATAAGGCGAGTGTAATGATTGCAAAGGAAATGCTGCGTGGAGGATATCGCATCGGCCAAGGTTTGGGGATGAATTTGCAAGGCATAACACACCCTATTGATCTACCAACACAGATGAATACATTTGGGCTCGGTTTTCGCCCGAATGCCAGGCAGTTGAGGAGATTAAGGAGCTGAAGAGAGCTGAACAGGAAGGTCGAGCATTGCCTATTGCCATTCCACCTCTTAAGATTACCTTTCACGTTCTGCCGCCATTCTGGCCCCTGATGCGAGATGAGGCTGAAAGGAGGACCTTATCCAAGGGATAGCCGAATTATTTGCGGGGTAATTATTCAAGAACAGTGGAGGTGGATGACACTGCCATTTCTTGTGATAAGAGAGCCTGCACAATTGGACATCTGATGATCTCCCTAGTCATAGGGAGTTTCGGTAAATTTTCTGGAAAATGAATCTTGAAAACAATTTGAATAGTAAAGCAAGTACAATCATGATATTGCCTTCCTCATTCATCTTATTCATCTATTTTTTAGGCGAATTCTGAAGACAATTAATTTTTATAGGATGGCCAATGAATGTCAAGTTTATGTTCTCTAAGATCACTTGTACAAATCTATGATTAAAAGAGAACTTTAAAGTTGGGGATGGTGGAGCTCATGTTGTTTTGCTTCATTGGAAACTATCGAACCGTCCATGAGGGTTTCAATAGGGATCATTAGATGTGTCGGTAAGAGACAGCATGTAGCCATGCCATTATACACACCCATGAATATGAAGTGTAAAAGTTGGATTGTCCGACTTCAAAGCAGAAGCCAAGGAAGTTTAAGCCAGAAATGAGCTTAAAGATCAAAGAACATCATTTGCTGTTTTGGGATCCCGAATACATTGGTTGAGACAATGCCAAGAATCTGAACAATGACATGGTAGATGGTCTTTGTGCCCAATTCAAGATTAAGCATCACGGCAAATGATGTTCTTGGTTGTGATCAGCGTGATTGGCATGAAAAGCCGCCATATGCCTTTGTTGGGTTATCGGACTTCCATCGACATCTTGGGGCAACGCCTTACTCCTCATGTACGGAATGGAAGCTGTTTTGCCAGCGGAAGTAGACTATCCCTTCTCTACGTCTTCTTATGGATACTGATCTAGAGGATGCAGAATGGGTAAGGCTCAGACATGAACAGCTTGCACTCATTGATGAAAGACGGCTAACAGCTGTGTGTCATGGCCAATGTTATCAACGGAGGATGGCCCGAGCTTAAAACAAGAAAGTCAAGCCCAGACATTTTCAGGCTGGCGATCTAGTTTTGAAACGTATATTGCCAATGCAGGACGAAGCAAAGGGCAAGTTTGCTCCTAACTGGCAGGGTCCATTCATTGTACACAAAGTATTATCAGGAGGAGCTCTTATCCTTACGGAGATGGATGGACAGGTTTTCCCTCAACCGATAAATGCGGACATGGTCAAAAAGTTTTTCATCTGATAAAAAAAAAAAAAAAAAAAAAAAAAAAAAAAAAAAAAAAAAAAAAAAAAAAAAAAAAAAAAAAAAAAAAAAAAAAAAAAAAAAAAGGTTTGAGAGGCTGACCAAAACAAATGCCCAACAAAACTCAGTTTGTTATAATAAAATTGGGGCAATTTTTTTCAAATCTATTTCCCCAATTCAATCAGTTGCCTTCAAGTAAGACTCTCAGCCCAAAACTGAGGTAATTCTTTAGATAAGGGACATAACCAGTTTTTTTTCATATCACAAACCCGCTCTTCCATCCCTTGTAGCTATTATTCTTTCCAACCAAAGCGCCCATCTTAAACTGGGGCAAGTTTTTGTTAAGATAATCCCAATCTTTACCAATCACACGACTTAACCCATTTAGACCCTAACGTATCCTTTGAATTCCGAGTCCACGTGGGAAAGTGTTCAATCGAAATTTGTTGATGAAGTTAGGCTTATTGGTTGCCTCTATGTCGTTCTCTCAACACGTCATTGGCCTTTAAGAGGCACGTATCCGATGGATCCAAAGCATTGCCTGATCGGGTCCAAATAATTTAGAATGAAAGGCAAAGCGGTCTTAATACGATAATGGCACGATTTTTACTAAGATTGCTCCCATGTGCTTGTATTATTTATTCATGTACTTCTATCTAACTCACACATTGCCATTTTGTTTGTCTGTAGTTGTTCTTTTTGTTGTTGATATGTGAAAATCATCTGGTGAATCGAACTAATTCGACCTGATTCCCGTGGTGGGATACGTAGGCAGCTCTTACCGAGCTCGGTCACCTTGCTTATAGTAATGTTCACTAAGATTGACATTTTTTGTATGTTATGATACTGACCAATTCGAGTTTTCTTTGCTCAATATCGCATTGTTTTGAGTACCTGCAGGTACACGAAAACAAAGAAAATTGACAGTCAAATTAAATGAAAAATAGGGGAGACTTACGCCAACCCCTAATGAAGCAATCAACCTCACAGGTAATCACCACTTGGGAGATGGTGCACTAATTCCCAGTCAAACCTCTCAATTTAAATAATGTTGTCATTTACCGTTTACGGCTTAATGTCCCAGTTTACAATCTAGTCATGATTAAGGTTAATTACTAGTTGCCTTTTACACTTCATTTCATGGGTAAGCCCAATGGCATGGCTCCTTGTGCATGTCATTCTTATTGGATTTTCACCCGATAAACGAATTTCGGGTTTTCATTTTCATCAACCTGATAAACGAATTTCAGGTTTGCATTTTTATACCCGATAAACGAATTTCGGGTTTTCATTTTTCATTTTTCATCAACCTGATAAACGAATTTGAGCTTAGTCATTTTTATCCCCGATAAACCGATAAGCGAATTTGGGTTTTCATTTTCATCAACTTTGATAAACGAATTTCAGGTTTGCATTTTCTCCCGATAAACGAATTTGGGTTCTCATTTTCATCAACTCGATAAGCGAATTTCAGTTTGCATTTTCATACCCGATAAGCGAATTTGGGTTTTCATTTTTCATTTTTCATCAACTTTGATAAGCGAATTTGATTGCATTTTCATCCCGATAAACGAATTTGGGTTTTCATTTTCATTTTTCATCAACTTTGATAAACGAATTTCAGTTTGCATTTTCATACCCGATAAACGAATTTGAGTTCTCATTTTCATCAACTTTGATAAACGAATTTCAGTTTGCATTTTCATACCCGATAAACGAATTTGGGTTCTCATTTTCATTTTCATCAACCTAATAAACGAATTTGAGTTTGCATTTTCATACCCGATAAACGAATTTGGGTTCTCATTTTCATCAACTTTGATAAACGAATTTGAGTTTGCATTTTCATACCGATAAACGAATTTGGGTTCTCATTTTCATCAACTCGATAAACGAATTTGAGTTTGCATTTTCATACCCGATAAACGAATTTGGGTTCTCATTTTCATCAACCGATAAACAAATTTCAGTTTGCATTTTCATACCCGATAAACGAATTTGGTTTTCATTTTCATCAACTCGATAAACGAATTTCGAGTTTGCATTTTTCCCGATAAACGAATTTGGGTTCTCATTTTCATTTAACCGATAAACGAATTTCAGGTTTGTATTTTCATCCCGATAAGCGAATTTGGGTTCTCATTTTCATTTTCATCGACACGATAAACGAATTTCAGGTTTGCATCTCATCCCGATAAACGAATTTGGGTTCTCATTTTCATTTTCATCAACTTTGATAAACGAATTTCAGGTTTGCATCTCATCCCGATAAGCGAATTTGGGTTCTCATTTTCATTTAACTCGATAAACGAATTTCGAGTTTGTATTTTCATCCCGATAAACGAATTTGGGTCACATCATTCGTATGTGTATAATAGACTTGCCTTGATGATACAAAACAAGCAATATGAATTAAATTGCTCGACTTTGTATCATCAAGGCAAGAGTCGCTTGCATGTAATGTCAAGTTAGATCTATCTTTTCATCCACAGCTACGTTTCATTCGAAATCCTGTACTCCGATAAACACGGATCGGGATTTCAATCTTGTTTTCAAGTTTCATTTATGTCTCTTATGGTTCATTTCATTGGGAGTCTTTTTATTCATTTCTTTCCCCCAATAAGGACTTTTCCGCTCTGGATGAATAGATCTTATACACATCTCCCCAGTGTGTTTGTCAAGATGGTGAATTTTTCCTTCCATGACCTCATGAGCTTAAGGTTGACATGTCTCTTATAATTTTGTTGTCTCTTATACACATCCAGATCATATAAGGTGTCTACAATCATGAAAGATCTTTCTTGATCCTCTTCGACACTCGCAAAGAGGGCAAGTGTAGACACCTATTTTTGTCCCGTAAGTTCTCCTATTTTTCATTTAATTTGACTCTCAATTTTCTTTTTAATTTCCTCAGGTTGATGGATCGCGAAACTCTAGAACCCGAAATTCGTTTATCGGCATGACCTGTAAGGCATACACATGACTGTTATGGAGCCATCTTATACACATCTAGATGTGTATAAGACATTTAAAATTTAAAAAGAATGATGTTTAAACTTTATTTTTTTTTTTAGATTTTCAAAAAAAAAAAAAAAAAATTAAAAATTTAATTAAATTAAATATTAAAAAAAAAAAAAAGTTCAGCGCTTGAACACGATCACAGCGCGTCACGCTTTTTTTTACCACGTTTTTCTGCGTTTTTCACCCATTTCTCAAAAAATTTGGATGGCCATACTCTCCGCATGACAAGGAATGGTCCTTGACCATTTTTACACTCAATCCCATTCGTTAAAAGCACAAAAAATCAGTCTAAAGGAGGAGAAAAATTTTCGGAGAAAAATTTTACGAAGCAAAAGAAGGCAACTAGTAATTAACCATAATCATGAGCCATGTCTTCCATGGGATCTAGAGAGGAATTAGACTAAGCTCAAGGAACAAAAGTTGTATAGGGTCCCTAGAACTTCAATTTCTATTTTGAAACCCAAAGCAAAATCTTCCATTTCGAGGGCCAAAAACGTGGTAGAAAAAGCTGTTGGTCCAGAGAATTTTCCAGAAAATTTCTAAGTCTGGAAAATTTTCCAGACCACCAACTTTGAGCAAAGATTTCAAGCGATGGAAGAGGAACTGGAATTAAACTCAAAGAATCAAAGTTGTAGACCGTTCCTCAACCTTCAACTTTTCTTTTCTACCCCGAAGCAAAATCGTTCATATTCTGGGTCAAAATCGTGGTGGAAAAAGGCTGGTAGTCCACCAAAATAGCAAAAAAAAGAAAGGTTAGAAAAGTTTTTTCATTTTACTCCCCATATTTCAGTTTTCTTTTAGTTTAGCCCGAGAATCGTTTTTTTAAAATTACATTTAGGCCCTTCTGATAGGGCCCACTTGGTGCCACGTCATCGATGACATGGCACCCCCAGATTGCGCCACGTCATCCGTGACGTGGCACCACCAGATTGAGCCACGTCATCGATGACGTGGCACGTCCCAGCTTCCGCCACGTCATCTGTGACGTGGCTCAACCAGATTTCGCCACGTCATCTGTGACGTGGCTCAACCAGATTCCGCCACGTCATCTGTGACGTGGCTCAACCAGATTCCGCCACGTCATCTGTGACGTGGCTCAACCAGATTCCGCCACGTCATCTGTGACGTGGCTCAACCAGATTGCGCCACGTCATCTGTGACGTGGCTCACCAGATTGCGCCACGTCATCTGTGACGTGGCTCACACCAGAGTGCGCCACGTCATCTGTGACGTGGCTCGACCAGATTGCGCCACGTCATCGATGACGTGGCATTTAAAAAAAAATCCAAAATTTAAGCAAAAATTTGGTACTTTAATTGGACCATCCAGATTTCATACTTCTGCATTTTTAGCCCTCAAGTAATTTTTTTTATTTACATTTAGGCCCTTAAGGAATTTTCTTTAATATTACTGTTTATTTTTATTTTTATTTTTTATTTTTCTTCAAATTTCTTCCAAATTACATGTTTTATGTCAATAACCACCAATTTTTGCTTTGATTTCTGTTTGGCATTTTAATATGTTTTAATTATCCTTGGATTGTGAAATTACTGTTTTGCCCTTATGAGTGTTTAAAAATATTGTAATGAGATCAATGTACATTTACAATATTTAATTCATTTTGCTAATTTTATTGATGATAAAATATTTATTTTAATGTTTATTGGTCTCATTATAATATTTATGCCTTATCTTATTTGTTAAATTAGGTGAATTTACTCTTTTGCCCTCAAATTTTGGATTAGTTGAACAACTAGAAGTTAAATATTTGAATAAAATTCAATTTAGCCTAGGACTTAATAATTGTATCAATAATATAAAATTGGGCTAGAAATAAACTCCGGCGTGCATGATAAATGACTATTTTGTCCCCTTGGGAGTTAAAAGGCACTACAAGCTCAATGTGTGCGACTTTTAATTGGACCGGGCTAAATCTACCTGTCAATGTTAATATTTACTATTTATTTTATACACCTCATTATAGACATCTACATATGTATAAGAGACAGGACCTAGATCTATCCTAAAGCGGCAATAATGAATAGTACTGTCTCTTATACACATCTTTTAAATCACGCAACCGGTCCAACGCAGGGTAAAGTGGTGCCGAGGAAATTCAAATCAATGAGATGTGTATAAGAGACAGTATCAATCATGATCTCTTGAACAACATACAAAAATAGGTGTCTACAGCTATGTAATCTTTGCCAGAGTGATTCAAGCTGTCTCTTATAGTAAGTAGGTAATGTATGTTTGTAAATTGTAAGTAGGATTTTTGCATTCAATCACCTATTTCACGAGCACCACACGTGGCGACGGTGCCGGTACCACCGGTGCCGGTCAGACTCATGGTCGGGGGGCGCGACAATTATCTTGTTTTGGATAAAACTTTTTTAACACCAAATTAAATAGGTTAAAATTGGTTGGGCTGTATTATACCCAGTTAGATTTAACAGTTACGTGTATGGGAAGTTTTATAATATAGACAAAAATGATGAATAGCTAGCCTGCGTTGATAGTCAAAAGAAAAAGTAAAAATATGATTAAATACGTTGAAATCGGTTGAAAAGTGTTATATTTTAAAATAAATTTAACAGTTACGTGCAATGTACATAACTTTTTCCATTTATAATTGACAAAATTTTAAATTTGTCCTAGATTGGTAGAAATTAAAATGTTTGATGATTAAATACATTTTGTTTGAAACTTTGGGGACCAAAATAGACTATGACCCAAATTTTGAGGGATAAAATTATATTTTCTTAAGTTTGAAACTTGATATTTAATAGTCACGTACTTTGCACATGACTTTTTCCGTTTATAATTGACGAAAATTTTAAATTTATTCTAAATTAATTGAAAATGGAAAGTTAAGAATTAAATGTATTTTGTTTGAAATTTTAGATATCAAGATAGATCGCGATCCAAATTTTGAGAACTAAAATTGCATTTTTCTCTTATAAAAAATTAGTAATGATATCTTACGTTATAATAGGATAAATATTTAAAAAGGGTTTGGTCTTTTACTCTATTTGTAATTTTTTTTTAAACAAAACCCTACCCCACTTATAGGTGTGGGAATAAAATTTTATGAAATAAATAATATTAATAGAATGTAAACAAAATTTTATAATATATAATTATAAGTATAAGATTTATAAATGAAATTTAAAAGTCGATCCATTTAAGTATTTTTGCTAATAATAAGTTTAGGTCGGTTCTCCAAAAAAAGCTTTAAACACTTCAAAAGAATTTTGAAATTGATTTTGAGGTGTCAAAATCATTTACATTAATTTATTAATACTAGCAATGGAGCTCACGCGTGGCGTCAGGTTGCCCCGTTGGCAATTAATCATCAATATGTTGAATGATGTGATAGAGTAAATTTTTGGACTAAATCGGTATATAAATATTGGAACAAAATAATTCACTTAAGGCACACTACGAAATAGAAAATTTACAAAGTCATTGGATAAACAACCGAAAATAAAGCAGCACTCTAACAAAGTTGATTTTCCAAAATTTATTCATTGTACAAGTGATATCAAACAAATTATATGAGTAGAATATTCAATTCAAGTAAAACAAATGAATCAACTAAATATAACTATTGGAGTAGACTTTATTTAATCAGAATTTCTCGCTTTGATTAATTTATACATTCTTCTTTTGCATCACTTGTATTTCGATTTTCAAATCATCTAACCCAGCAATAAACCTTCCTCCATTACTATATATATCTCTCTCTGCTGACTATAAAAAAATATGTATTTTTTGTGTGTAATTGTAATTTATTCCTATTTATATATGTAAATTATATCTCAATTTTATTTACATTTTTTCTTTTTGTAATTTTCAAAAATTTTGAATTGTTTAGATTTTTCTTGTCCATATTTTTAAGAATCTTCTTGAACACATTTGATGGTCCAATTAAAGTTTTTGATATTTGGTTAAGTATATATTAATACTTGAAAATAATTTATTTTTAGGTAATTGATATCAAATTATTTATATGACTGAATGCGAGGTTTAAAAGAAAATCAATAAGTGATACAAAAGAAACCATTATGTTTACCTGAATAAAACAAAAATTAGTTAAAGAGAAAGTTCATCAAAATAGTAACGCAAAAGAAAAACAAATACAAGATGCAGTTAATAGTTGGTTTGAATTGTTACATGGTTGAAATGATGCTAATTACATTCTTTCACTTTCTTACCCCGAAAACTGTATTTTGTTGGGGTTTTATGCAAATATTTTATTATAAATTGACACTATAATATATGACTCATTTAATTTTACATCTTTCAATTTATATATACTTTGTAATTTAAATTTTAATTTTAGACTCTTTACTCTCAAATAATCAAATTCATCGCATTTTAATTCTTTTTTAATACTATCTAAAAAATTAATGGATATTTTTTATATATACGATAAATTCAGCATGATACAAAACGACGCACTATGCAACCCAAACTTTAATTTTGGATATTTTACTTTTCAAATTCTCAAATTTATCCCATTTTTCAACGAAGGTCATTTTTAAATATCATCTAAAAAATTAAAAGATATTTTTTGGACAGCTTCGGCTAGTCATGGTGGGGCCGTGTGGCACGCAATATATGCAGTGCATTGGGGCCCAGAAGCATTAAAGGCTGACTGGTTAGATAGCTTGCATGGCTGTAATCTTACCAAAGTACCCCTATCAATTCTCATTATTCTCAAAAAGAGTGTACAACAAGGCCATTGCGCCTTTTATATAAGTAAGATTTTTACGGTATTACTTAATGAACCACATCGTAGTTTTGAATATTTATTACGTATTATAAATATTTAAAATATATAATATTATGTAATAAAAATTTTTGAATTGTGAAATATGATTTTCTGTAGACGATAGAATTTCTCCCTTCAATATTTCCTCAATCAAAAATGAATTTCTTGCTTTCTTTAATTCTTTTTAATTCTACTTTAATACCACAGATATTTCATTCTTTTAAAAGAATAAAAAACATATGATTTTCATGTTTCATAAGTTTTTTTCGGAAAATTTTATTATTTCATTCTTGTCTCTTATAAAAAACATATTGTTATCATGTTTCATAAGTTTTTGGAAAATTTTATCCATAACTGTATTATGTTAGGTAAAGAGTTAGGTAAACCCGATTTTTTACTCTACTTATAAACCCTGTTGTGTGGATTTAATTTTAGAAAATCTATGACATCAGTTGATGTAAGTAAGATTTTTTAAAATTTAATTTTAATCACAAAATTTACAAATAGATCAAAGATCGGGTCTATCTAAATATTTTTCATTATGTTATACTCAATTATTGAGCTAGTTACATTCAAAACAAATTAAAAACAATAATTAATTACTACTATTTTTTTCAGCTACAAGAGAAAGCTAGTGGTGGGCTTTGCAGCAGAAGAAGCTTTTGAGGTCCAAATTTTTCAGAAGTCTAATCCATGTAAGACAAAAAAGGCCCGTTCATAGGATTACTGAACCAAATAAATTTTCGAGGCCGTATATTTCGTCAAGCTAAAGTCCAATAAATTTTCTACGTTCTAAAATAATCATAGAAAAAATTTATTTGGAGCATAAGTTTTCAGATTTTTTTTGGGGCAATGCAAAATTGATTTTTGAATTCAAATCTTTATATGAGTCACTCTTTTAGAAATAACTTTATAAGAACTAGAAATTACTAAAAACAAAAAAAAGAAATTTCTTTTCTATAAATGAAATCTCAATTAATATTGTCTTATTCTGTATTTGTTTGCTTATAGAGAATCCAATTTAGTTTAAAAATGGTTTCCCCTTGCCTTAAAAATGTGTTAAGAAAGTACATTTGATAGCTTTATTTTTCTGTAATTCACAATTTATCTAGATGCTTTGGTAATATATTGCTGAAAATTACTATGTTTTAGGAAAATGGCACGCATGGAAATTAGAAGTCAAGAAAAAACTTAGGTGGTGAAGAAGCAAATGTATAGTACATCAGTAGTTCATTACAGATGAAAGTGGGCCTAAATTATAACCACTTTTAACTAATTAAGATGCTGTTAATTGACTGTTGAGTCCGGACAATAATTAAGAAAATAATTATAGTATTAGTAAACGAAATCATGGGATTCATTTAGGGAAAAAAAAAAAGGACATGGGGGTCAGTTTCTCACTCAAAGACAAATAACATAGGCTACTCCCTTATTTTATTTTATTTTGTTTTGGTAATAGATAGTTTAAAACGACTCAAGGGTCAAGCTATGTTACTTGAGAAAATTCTCTACCTATAAAATTTGTGATTAAAATAACAATCACATCATTACTTTCTTACATCAGCATACACTATATCTAACACATCTAACTCTTTTTTGAACTACAAAATCCACCAAGTCTAAGTAAAAATCTCCATGTTACCTGCATTATTTCAAGGGTTAATATTTTGTACACCGTTGATTTGAATTTTTTTTTACATCTTCGAGTGTGGATGCACATGTTAATTATATGTATAAAAATAAGGGTAAAATGCAAATAACTCCCTGTGGTTAAGGGAACAAGCACTTTACATTTACCCTCTATCAAATGTGCATTTGACCCTCTTGTAGTTTATTTATTTATTTTTATTTTTTTTGCAAAATTGACGAAATCCGTCAAAACTAACGGGTCTTGTCTCACACGAGTGAATACTGCATCTGGGACTATTTTCTTTTTTTTAAATTAACTTTATTGCCCCCAAGTCAAACCCTAACCCTTCTTTCCCCTTCCACCACACAATCTGACACTTCCCTCTTCCCTACCCCAGCTACTACCAAAACCATTGTAGCAGCCCTACCACCTCCTCCATCCCTTACCCAACCGCCTCCAGCCATACCCTCCTCTCCTAGCTTCCAGCCACACCGTCCATCCCAGTTGTCCAATTCTATCTTAGCTTTGGTGCAAGAATTTCAAAAAAAAAAAAAAAAAAAGGATCATTAATATCATAATTTTGTAACAGTTTCACAGTAATGCAACAACAATACAGTGATTTTTTGTTTTTTTATTTTCTTGGATTTTTTTTGTAAGAATATCACTGTAAGGATTCTGGTTCTGTGTTGTTGGATTTTTTTTGCTTGTTATAGAGATTACATTTAATATTGTAGATTTTATATGAATTGGGTTTGAAAATGGAAGTGGAAGAGGAAAGAGGAAAGGGAAACGGGGCTGAGAATGGAGGGAAGGGGGGGAAGGAGTAGAATGAGAAGGGGAAGGGAGATTGGGGATTGGTGGAAGAGGGAAGGAGGAAGGAGGAAATCGGGGCTGAGAAGGGGTAGGGGAGTAGATTAGGGATGGGAGGAGGAGGTTGGGGTTTGGTGGAAAAGGGGAGGGAAATTGGGGAAACGGGGTTGAGGAGGGGTCAGTAGAGTAGATCGGGAAGGGGAGGTGGAGATTGGGGTTCGGTGGAAGATACACACATCTAGATGTGTATAAGGGTTGTACATCGGGATTGAGAAGTGGCAGGAATGGGGGTTGGACTAGCAGGGGTGGTTGAGAGAGTATGATTAGGGAGGTTGCGTGGTGGGGGAAGGGGGTTGGGGTGGCGAGTCATAGGGAATGAGACCACAACCAGGCGAGTGGAAGATGGGGAGAGAGATGGAGTACGGGGAAGGGTTGGGCTCTCTTATACAAGGCTTGGGTTGGGGTAGGGGAGGAGATGTGGGTGGTGGCAGTTGTGTGGGGAAGGAGTGTAAGAATTAGGGTTGTTTTGGATTTTTTTTTTAATTTTTAATTTGATCCTATTTTATTTTTAATTTGATCCTCAAACTTTTCGATCCTTTTTTTTATTTTAAATTTGACCCAAAAACGTTGTGAAACACTTAATTGGTTAGGAGCATAGATGACATTTTACAGGTTGGTGTTAATTTCAACGGATTTTGTCAGTTTTACAAAAAAAAATTAAAACACAAGGGGTCAAATGCACATTCAACAAGCATAGGAGATAAAGTATTTATTCCCTTAACCACTAAGAGGTTATTTGCATTTTTTCCTAAAAATAATATTTAAAATTTAAATAATGTGCATGTGTCTTATATTTCCACACGATGGTATAGAATATCTTCCACACTAACGATGTCTTTTATGAAAATTAATTATAATTTTTTAATAACTTATTATAGTTTTTATAGATCCCTCCATAAAGTGGAGATTGCTAATAGTGAGATTTAAAAATAAAATTTTCTTTTTAACTTAAGAAAAATGTCTTATTACTTTAATTATACTTCGTCGTCACACATAAATCAATTATAATTCGTACCAAAATACTCCAACAACTAATATCGTCCAAGAAAAACACAAAACATTCACATATAAACAAGCATTAGTTCCACCGTCACAGACTTGGACTCAGATTGGTCCTATGCACACCGGTCGATCACCCGGATACCTTACCACTACATACATCAATACATGTTCTATTTTTTTCTAGAGGAGCAAAAATTCACGTTCCCAATTTATTTAAACCACGCTTTTTACGATCTAGTAATTTGTACCTTAATAGAAAAATTTATACAAAATACAAATTTAAGATAAACAGCTGTAAATTTAGCCTCTCATTTTTTTTTTTTTTGACATTTGTAGTAATTATAATTAGTATACAGTGATTTGCAACGAATTAAAAATGTTTAGATGCAAATGAATCAAATATAATTAAAAAGGCGTACATTAAAATGATTAATTATTTTTACACCATCGGTATAAAATTTTTTACACCACTGTACGTATGTAGATGCATTTTATATAATACTGTTCAAATTCAAATATCATTTTTACATATATATCATGCAACTAAACCCATCAACTATCAACAGTGTAGTAGAAATTAATCCTAATTAAAATCTATCTTTTTATTAAGTATTTTTTTTTCTTCTATATTATTGCTCCTTTTTATTCCAAGCTCTTTTAATATGTGTAGGGTGGAGGGAGTCAAAGAGTGGGGATGGGATCAACTTTTTTTGCTTTTTGTTAGAGGAGTATAAATAAGAAAGAAATGAAACAAAAAATTTAGTTAGGAATTAAATTAGGGGAAATTCTATAGTTTTATTAAGGGAATTATTTCATTAATTTTAAAAATTTATAAAATATAAGTTTTTAAAATATATAATATTATACTGTATAAATTTTTAAATTACAACAGATGATTCCATTATTAGGCCTTAAAATTTTCATTAAATTAGTGGCTTCAAAGACGGATTGGCTTAACTCATTATATAAATCTAGGCACAAAATCCGCAACCTACTATCAACTTCCCATACTTTTTCTCTTCATTCAAAACTCTTGAAAACAGACCAAAACAAGACAATTCACAAAGAGTCTCCCTCACCAAGGCCGCTCACAGACGGCCACCCTCTCCACTCAGCCGGCTTTCCAAAAACAACCCTTCTCATTTTTTATTATTTTTTATTATTATCATTAGTCTATTATATTAATTACACTTTTCTCTCTCAATCTCCCCATTCATTAGAGGCTCTTAATTTTCTGAGGTATTATTTTTATTACAATTTTCTTGCATTTCATGGCGAAAACTTCTAAACAAAAAACAAGTTCCAACAGCAGCAGCAGCGCCACCACCACCAGCACCATCACCATCGACAACGATAATAGGTGGTACTACTACTAGTAGTAGTAATATCATCAAAACCACCAAAACAAAACGAACCCGCAAAAGCGTTCCTAGAGAATCTCCACAGCAACGCAGCTCTATTTATCGAGGTGTTACGAGGTATGTAGGTAGAGATCTACTATTGATTCTTTTTTTTTTAAAAAAAATTTAAAGGGCCTATTTCTTTTTTTTCACCATAATTAATTGGTGCATGCAGACACAGGTGGACTGGTCGTTATGAAGCTCATTTATGGGATAAGAATTGTTGGAATGAGTCACAAACCAAAAAAGGAAGACAAGGTTTTTAATTTTTCGTTTTTTTTTTTAATTTTAATTATTTTTTAATTTTATTTTTTCAAATAATATAAAGGACCATGTTTAATTATTTATTTATTTTTTGTTTATGCATGTTTTTAAAGTAATTAATTAACGTGGAGTTTTAATGCTTTTGTTGTGTTGTTTATATGACCGGTTTTTTCGGTGGGGTTGCAACAAAAAATGCAGTATATCTTGGTAGTACTCCTGAGTTGGTTAATATCTTTATCAGCATTGTCATAAAATTATTTCATTTTCAGGAAACCTCAATAAAAATTTTAAAAAGAAATTCTACTACATATATGGTGTTTGAAAAGGTCCACTGGATTTGTTGTGCTGACTAAAAAAAATTATTTTTCTATAAATTTTACAAGTGGATCTTATCCAACTTTTTTAAATCGTGTTTTTCTTTTTATTTATTTATTTATTGTTTGGATAGGTGCCTATGATGATGAGGAAGCAGCTGCACATGCATATGATTTGGCAGCATTGAAGTATTGGGGACAAGATACAACTCTAAATTTTCCTGTAAATATCATTCATCTTTGTTCGATCTTTTTTTTTTTTTTTTTTTGAAGAAATTAATTTTTGAGGTTTAGTATACCTTAATTGAGTTCTTGATTTTTATTGAGTTTCATATATAGAGTTTTTCTTTGTTGTGTGTAGCTCTCCACGTATGAAAATGAGCTTAAGGAAATGGAAGGCCAGTCGTAAAAAAGAAGAATATATTGGATCATTGAGAAGGTATGTGTAATTAGAAAAAATGTCTGTTACTCATTCAACAATTCGGAACGAGAATATTAGACCGTTAAATAATTAAAAAATAATAATATCTCTATATTTTTCAGTTATTTCAATAATTTTTATACTCCTTTCATATTGTGCAGTCAATAACACAAACTTACTTGAGTGATTAATTCCAACAAGAGTATATTGGAAATAATTCTCCTTACTTGCATGCAAAGTTGGATATCAAATGAAAATAAAGAATCTGTTTTTGGCAGAAAAAGCAGCGGCTTTTCAAGGGGAGTCTCTAAATATAGAGGTGTTGCAAGGTGAGAATTTTTGTTTCTAAAAAGAAATAGTAATTTTAATTAATTTTCATTTTGATGAACGAAGTTGAGTAACAAACGAAACAATAAATAGGAGACCCACATGTTGTAAATTAATTAGACACGTAAATAGGTTAATCTACTGAAACTAGTACCTAATTCATAAATCAATTGTCAATTTTTTACGTGTCAAAATCAAAAAAATTTAAATTAATTAAATTAATTAAGGTTGTCGACAGAACGAGGTGGGGTTCATATATGTACCCGAAATTGCTGTACTCCGTTAATGCAAAAGGCCCTCCTTTTCATTTTTAAGCTACCAAATTCTGGTGAGAATGTTTTTTTAATTATTTTTGAGCATCTTAAGGACACAATGTGGTTTTTAGGAATAAGAAAATTTATGATTATTGAGTGTGTAGTACAAATAATGTATCCATCACCATTTATTTGCCCAATTTACATGGAAAGTAGGATCTGTTCTCATCATTTTCTTCAAATAGTATGGATTGCCTAGACCTGGTATAATTGAAATGGAACTTTTGATCTTTTCTAACCTCTCTTTGACATTTGTGGCATTGAATTGTGGCGGTGTTTAATTATGCAGACACCATCATAATGGAAGATGGGAGGCTAGAATTGGACGAGTCTTTGGCAACAAATACCTCTACCTTGGAATACACTTATGGTGGGGAACTCTTTCTATTTTTCTATTTTGTCCTTTAGTATCTGTGTTTTGAATCTTCAATTCCATTTTTTTATATTAATTATTGCTTTAAACTAAATGATCGTCACATATATTTTAACATATGTACAATAATTTGTATTAAAGTACACATAACAAATATAAAATATATGAGATATGAAATTAACACAAAAAAAAAGAAGATAAAAACTAATACTTAATACCGTACAAAACAAAATCTGATTAAAAAATTAAAATTTTTAAAATCGTTCCATCAAATTTAACAAAATTAGGTTGGTTATTAATATATATAACAAGAGGGCTCATTAGTAGTAAGATAATCTAATATAGAATGAAATCAACATCTTGGTCGCCCACCTAACCAACCTTAGAATAACTTGCTTATGGCAATATAACATTTGGCACTTTCCAAATTCCATAAGCTAAAACATTCAAATAAATCCAGAACCACGATATAACCCTTTAGTATTTAGATTATCTTATTACTCTACACACGTAATTAAATACTATTTAATTGGAGAAAGCTCCTCGTGCCATATGTCACTAAGATTTGTAGACTTTACAAAATTAATGATGCCAAGTTGAAACAAACAATTATTTTAGCTGTCATCTAGTCATGTAGAATTATTTAAAAACTATACTTACTTTGTATATGTAAAGATGAAATTTGAGGCATCTAGTAAAGAATAGAAAGTAGTAAGTTAAAAAGAATCAAATATGGATGGTAGTTGTATATGGATCACCAAACTCTCAACTGCTAAGGCAACCATTAAAGATTTTACATTATTGTGGTACTATAAAAATAATGTTCGTCACTTTCCACCAAATTTATCATGCAAATTGAATTCTTGAATTTATTAATATTAAATACCCATGCATATTTTTCTCCCCAAATTATCCCTGTGTAATTTTGTTCTTCATGCATGCAGCTACCCAAGAAGAAGCAGCTACTGCCTATGACATGGCAGCTATAGAGTATAGAGGAGGCTCTTAACGCCGTTACCAACTTTGACCTTAGTCGTTACATCAAGTGGCTAAAACCAAACCAAACCGTTAACGGCATTAACGACTTTACAAACTTCGATGAAAACCCTAACCCTAATCTTGAACATGATCCCATCCCAAATACTAGTCAAGAACTAGGATTAAGCTTCATCCCTCAACAACAACAAAGCCCTAGCTCGGGCGAAACCTCGACCACCACCAGTACCACCGTGCCACCGTCACGTCCAGCTAGCGGTGCCACCGCTTCGTCTGCACTAGGGCTTCTCTTGCAGTCATCCAAGTTCAAGGAAATGCTAGAGCGTACATCAACCATTGATAGTCCTTCAACACCTCTGGAACAAGCAGAACTGCCGCGAAGGAGCTTTCCTGATGATATTCAGACATACTTTGATTGTCAAGACTCCACCAACTTTGCTGACGAACATGAAAATATTTTTGGTGACTATAATTCATTTGCATCAACTATGTTCCCATGTGAACTTAACTTGATGCATAGTGGAAGAGAGACATGTGAAGGCTACATACATGAAATTTATTATATATCTTAATTTTGTTAATAGAAAGGTTGGAGACAGTGGCAGAGAAAGGATAACTGCGACGATAAAAAACAGTTTAGGCTTTAATTATTTGTGAGTTTTAATTAATTAACACCATGGATATTGGAAGGGAAGAGTTTTCCTTATCTTTTCTTTTATTTTATTTTTTGGATAATTGTTTTCTTTTGGTTGGTTTTAGTCTTTGTTTGGTTATTAATGAAGATTGGAGGGGGCATAGAGACATTCATTTGTCAGTTGTTTTAATATTGCAAATTAATTAAGGGCATTGATTTTTTTTAGTTAATCTCTTAGAATGATAGACATTGCTTTCTTATTAAAATTTGATGTCTTCTATTTATATCTAATTCAATTATTTTTACTCGTCTGTTCCTTTCTTTCTTTTTATTTATTTATTTATAAATTTTTGGGGGGAGGGATGTAGGGGGTTGGTTTATTCTGTCTTTCTTTGGTTACTAGTGTAGATAGGGGTGGGTATAGATATTCATTTATTGGTTATTTTATAAATTATTTATTGCTTATTAAGGCTAATGACATTGATTTTTTTAGTTAATCTCTGATAATGGTAGATATTGCTGTCTTCAATAGATTTTTAAAGTTGTGCCTAGGTAATAAGTGATGTAGCAACAGTATCAACAGATATTGTGATGTTCTTCTTAAAATATTTTATACCTTATTCAATTATTGTTACTTGTCTTTTCACGAATGTCGCGGCTTTTTTTAGGTCGTATTTGAAAAATAAAGCATTTTCCGGACAATTTTTCAATACTACGAAATAAAATTTAGGAAAATTCTACAGTTCCTTTTAAGGAACTATTCTTTTGTGTTTTAAGGGCTTGTATAGTATAACACTATATGTTTTAAAAACTTGTATTATACAAGTCCTTAAAGTCAGGGGAATGATTCTCTCAATACGACTATAGAATTTCTCTAAATTTTAATATCAAGAATTTGTTCAGCTATTAACTGTATGTCCAGCATTCGGACACCTGTGAAAGGTAGAGGTTATCTAATTCAACTGGTTCGGTTTTCATTTTTACTTATAATCTGTTTTCTTTCTTGTTGCCTCATACATTGAAGGGAAAAATACAATTTTACCCTTCAAAGTTTGGGTCGTGGTTCATCTTGATCCTCCAAAGTTTCATGCAAAATACATTTAATTCTCAAACTTTCAATTTCTACCAATTTAGGACAACTTTAAAAATTCTGCCAATTACAAACAAAAAAAGTCACGTGACTGTTAAATCTCATTTTCAACCATGAAAAGATGCAATTTTTAGTCCTTAAAGTTTGGCATGGTCTATTTTGGTTCACAAAATTTCAAATAAAATGTATTTAATTCTCAAACTTTTCAATTTCTACCAATTTAGGACAAATTTGAAAATCTATCAATTACAGACGGAAAAGTCACGTGTAATGCATGTGACTATTAAATCTAACCTAGATTATAACACACTTTTTAACTGATTTCAACTCATTTAAAATGTTTAAAAAATATTTAAAATAAAATTAAAATTAAAATACCATTAAATCTAAACCTGGGTATAATATTTAAAATATTTAAAAAATATTAGCGACCAAAAAATCTGTTACCAATTTTGAAATAGTGTTAAATGCAGAAAATCCCTTAAACTTATACCCCAATTACAGTTTGTTTCTCTCGACTTATTTAATAAGCACTTTACCTGCCTTGCCTCTTGCTTTTTCATGTTTTGGAGCAAAATTATCCTTACTACTATAATAATTTTGTTTTTCTTTTTTTTCTCTTCTTACCAATTTATTTATTTTCTCTCATATTTTTCCTTTTATGTTCTTACCCATCCTTTCTTGTTACTACTAAACTATTATACTACTAGTAATTGGTTAGTTAAAAGTTTAATTTTTTTACACGTGTATAAATAATTTATAGAATAAATAAAATTTTTAATACAAGCAACATATAGTTTAATAATATAACATGGGTTTAATGTGAGTTTTATTAATTCTATAATTAACTAATAAATAAACTATAAACAGATAAAATAATTTGTCAAAAAATAAAATATATATTTTAAGTATGCAAACAAATATTTTTTGTACCATATCATTCGCATATCACATTTTGGTTAAATTTATCGTAACTCCAAAAACTCTTATTAGGCAGCTATAATATTTTTTACTATATTTTTTTGATATTACAATATAAATAAAAGGTTGTAAATATTTTTTTTTATTCTATAATTTTATTTGTGTATTAAAATAAATTTTTAAATTTTTTCTAGCTCAAAAATTTAATTTATTTACATCTTAATCTTATTATTAATAATTAATCACATACTTTATATGACAACAAAGTATATTTATTATATAAAAGCATGATTAATCTATAAATTAAATTGTTTAGATACATGCTAAAAGTTAGAAGTTTAATTAAATAATTATTAAAAGTAATGTAATTGCTTAGTAGTAGCAAGAGAGAATAGTGACAAAGAAAAAGATGTGTGGAAAAAGAAAACCAAGATAGAGAAAGTAAATAAAAGGGAAAAAGAAAAAGAAAAAAAGAAAAACAATAACAACTAAAATAAGAGTAAACGGCCAAAAAGTTCACTATAATCTTAAAGTTTACGGGTTTTGGTCACTAAAAAATTTTGTGGGCAAAAAAGTCACTGGACTTCCAAAAATATCATTTTTTGCCTACTCCATTATATTGTTCTATTAGTTCCTCCATTAGTGCGTGTCATGTGCTTCTCACGTGACCCAATCAAGGACAAAATTATCCACACAAAAACAAAAACCCTTTCCCCACTTATGTAGCAACAACTTTCCTAATTATGGCTACCATTTGAACCTCCACCTCCGGTCCGCCACCTATTCACCACGCCCTACCTACCTTCGTTTCCTCCGTCCACCCCAATCTTTTCTATCTGTCCTATTCCCTAACACCTGCTAGACCAACAACCTCATCCCCTTCCCTCCCCTCTCCTTGTTTCCCCATCCCAATCAAACCACCACACCATTCTTCCCACTCCACCAGTCTTGCTCACTCTCTCTGTAACATGCCGGGCCCTGGGCTAACCTAACCATTTTTTAATAGAAACAGTGGGTTCAAAACATTTAAACCAAATTATTAGCAGCCTAGAACTTATGGTATTATAAACAATATAATATCCCCTTTCTCTTCCTATGTGGGATGGGATATCACATTCACCTCTCCTTTAAACTTTGCGTCCTTGCAAAGCCTAAGTTGGGGTCTAATAACACATCACATACAATGCGTAGTATAACCCAATACCATTGGCCCAGTCTTACCCCATACAGAGACCACACGAGATTTGTTCTTATACCAACTGCAACATCCTAGGCCCTAGGCTGGCCCAACCACTTTGAGCAAAAATAACGTGTTCAAAATGCTTAAGTCAAGTTGTTAGTAGCCCAGAACCTAAGGTGTTATAAATGATATAATATACCCTCCCACTTTTGAAGTGAGACGGGGCACCACACTCCTCGTCCCTGTCTCACACTCGTTTTCTTTGTCTCTTTCCTATCCCAAGCCTTTCTCCAGTCACACCCATCGTCCCCTTTATCTTCTCCACCAGTCTCACTATCCCTCCTTAATCCTATCTCCATCTTACTTTGTTTCCACCACACTGCAAGCCTTCGACAGTTAGACCTACGACCCAGCCTATCCTCTTCTCCTTGTTCCCTATTCCACCACTCATTCCCCAACCATCCACAACTTTCCCTGCCTTCCTTTCTGTCTTCCTGTTCCTCTATTCGAATAGATGTGTAGAAGAGAGAAAAAATTGACAAAGTTGAGAGCAACCAGGGACCAACAAAAGAGATTTTCTAGATTAAAGTGCTTTCTAATTGATGTTGGGAAAGACATTACGATAGAGACGAAAGGGTTCGGCCGAATGACAAAGACTTGGCTGGATCCGATTATGGTCAGATCTGTGTTGGAACGCGTTTGTTATGCTGCTGCATAGCAACAGCTATGGCTGTCTATGATGGCTAGATGCACTGTCGGCCCTCCATGCTATGGTGGTAGTGGTTATTAGGTGTTAGTCATGAGGAAGAAGATGATGTGATGCTGTCGATTTGTGACAATAAAGATTCCAGGAAGGAAGTCTCAGGATGCGATTGATAAAACTGAAATCTGAATTCTGAATTCTGAACACTGAAAATTAAGTACTGAAGTCTTAATTTATTGAATTCATAAAGTTGCATCTGTTTGATAAACAGTTGAATCTAACTGTGAATTATACACATTTAGATTGTATATATTATATATTTTGATGATAATATTATATTTTTTATAGTAGATTATTTTAATTATTATATTTTAATACAAATAAATAATTTTTTAATATAGAGTATGTGTGTATGAGAAATGGGTATATGTGTGTGAGAAATATTATGTACAAGTGTGTGTTTATATGTGAGAGAGAATGAATATAGTGTGTGCAAGTGTGTGTTTATGTGAAAAAAATATATAATATGCGCAAGTGTGTGTTTATGTGCGAGAGATAATGCATATAGTGTGTGCTATTTCACTAATTTATGTATGAGAGAGAATGAATATAGTAAGTTCAAGTGTGTATGTGTGAGAGAGAGAAGGAATATTTTTAGGCAAATGTGGCATATGTATATTAGAGAATGATTATAGTGTGTGCAAATTGTAACTGTGTGTTTATGTGTGAGAGAGAAGAAATATAGTATTTGCAAATGTGTGTTTATGTATGAGAGAGAAGGAATATAGTGTGTTCAAATGTGTGTTTGTGTGTGAGAGAGAAGGAATATAGTGTGTGCAAATATGTGTTTGTGTGTGGAGAGAAGGAATATAGTGTGTGCAAATATGTGTTTGTGTGTGAGAGAGAAGGAATATAGTGTGTGCAAATATGTGTTTGTATGTGAGAGAGAATGAATATAGTGTATGCAAGCGTGTGTTTATGTGTGAGAGAATGAATATAGTATATGCAAGTGTGTGTTTATGTGTGAGAGAATGAATATAATGTGTATAAGTGTGTGTAAATAGCGTGTGAATGTGAAATAAAGAAGAATTTGGGTGAGTTTTGCTATACTAGTAAAGAATTCAGTAAATTAAGTAATAGATTTTTAACTTAAAATTTTGTATAGAAATTAAGTGGCACTTAATGCATTCAGAGGTAAGAGAATTTCGTTATCAAACACACTTAATACAAAAAGTACTTAATAAATTAAGTTTAAGCACTTAATGGGGTTATCAAACACCTCCTTAGAGAGTTGGAGAAGAAGAGGACCTAATACAACTGATTTGGCGAATTGGTAAAGTGGGGGATAGGTTCTGCTTTTGGTTGGACAATTTTGTCCGTGATTGGGTCACGTGGGAAACACATGACACCCACTAACGGAGGAACTAACAGAGCAATTTAACGGAATCGATAAAAAATGACATTTTAGAAGTCTAGTGACCTTTTTGGTCACAAAATTAGTTCAGTGACCAAAACCTGTAGACTTTAAAAATATAATAACCTTTTTGGCTGTTTAATCTAAAAATAATATAGGTAATTTTATCCAAAAATATAATCAGAAAAGAGGGGATAAAGTGCATATTAAATAAGTTGAGGGGGGCAAATTGCTATTAGAATGTATTTCAAGGAATTTTCTATATTTAACCTTTAAAAATATTATAAAATATAAATTAAAATACCATTAAATTCTGAACCTGCCAACAACAACCAAATCAAAATACCATCAAATTCCAAACCTAACAACAACAGCTAAGTATAGCAAATATGCATTCAATATATGTATAACAACCACAAATCAACCATTGTAACAAGAAATTTGATATGAAACTAAATCCCAATGATAAAAGTAAAGGTAACAAAATATAAGTAAATAAATACAAAAATATATCAACTAGTATCCAATGAGATAATCTATAAAAATCACTTGTCATCACTCTCTTCCTCATCATCATCATCGTCACCATTATCGCCATATTCCTCTTCCTCTTCATCACTACTAAAGATTTAGTTGTTCAACGAGTAACCCCTGGTGCCAAAAAAAAAAAGAATGAAAACATCAAGGGTCAAATTCCTTTTTTTTTCAGTTGTTCAACGAGTAACCCTGGCTGTTATAAATTTGTTTAAAATGATCAATGATAGATACAGATTGAACTAGAATCTCAAGAGATAACATAAATTTAAAAAACTCCTGAACTGTTGCAATGATGATGTAAAAAAAAAGGTTGCTTATGAGCTTATGAAGTACACCTTTGAACTAATATATTAATCATTTAATCCTGTTCAACATTTGCAACCAAATATTGATATTTCATTTACTACACCAAATTCAACAAACATTTCGAAAATCTACCTCAATAAATGAGTCTCGTTATACTGTAAAATGTAAATTATTATTATTTTATTATACATCAAATATTAACCTTAAATTAAATTATTATTTTTAATTTATTAGTGAATTATTATTATTTCTTTAAATATAATATTTTTTAACACCAGATTAAATGGGTTAAAATCAGATAAGAGGTGTTATAACTCAGGTTAAATTTAACAGTTACGTGTATGTGAAATGTTATAATATATACAACATTTGGAATGGTGAATGGTTAGAGGTTGATAGTCAAAGGAAAAAATAGAAATATGGTTCAATGGGATAAATCGATTGGGAAATGTTATATCCCAGGATATATTTAACAATCATGTGCAATGCATGTGATTTTTTCCATATGTCATTTACAAAATTTTAAAATTTCTCCTAACTTAGTAGAAATTGAAAATAGATTATGACCTAAATTTTGAGAGTTAAAATTATATTTTTCTATATTTGGAACTTGAGATTTAACAATCATGCTCATTGCATATGAATTTTTCCGATTGTAATTGAAGGAATTTTCAAATTTATCCTAAATTAGAAAATTTGAGATCTAAATATATTTTGTTTGAAACTTTAAAGACCAAATACACTACGTCTTAAATTTTGAGGGCTAAAATTGAATTTTTCTCCTACATTAAATTCATTAGTTGGGCTTGGATGAGTGATTTTCACCAATTACAGAAGATATTTGAAATGAATGATTTTGAAATAGATGATTGTGAAAGTAATATAATATTGTGTTTGGATGGAGAGATTTGGTTGCATTTGATTTGAAATCCTAATATATAATAATTTGTCGAAACAAGTTAACTGATTTAGTTAGTGCATTTGAAATCACCAATAAATGGAGAGTGTGATTTTAATGGTTAAATTAGTGGATTTGAAATTCACCCAAATTTCATATCATTTCAAATTCTCCCATTTCAAATCCATTCATTTCAAATTCTTCCTTCAATTTAATCCACTCGTCCAAACACAACCTAAAATTTGGCCAAGTGAAATTAGATTTAAAATTCAAATTCAATTAAATCCCTCCATTTAATTCACAGCCCAGAAGATTTAGGATCCATTTGGATTGCAAATAATGAAATATTATTTGGTGAATAATATTTGCTTTTTGACTTTAGTGTTTTTTGAGAATAATGTTGACTTTTTGAATAGTAGAATAATTATTTGGATACGAAATAATATTTTGTAATAACCATTTGGATTGGAAATAATGAATATTAGTACATATTATTTTTTGAACCCATTTAAAAATAAAAAATAATATAAATAGAGAAATAACAATTATGAAAATTCTTCACTTATCCTCATCGTACTACATTTGATGAAGACCTGAAATTGCAACTTTCCCCTTGTTTCTATCAAACCCCACATACATAAAAAGAGATAATTTTACTTTATATCCTTAATATTTATACTCACTATCACTTTAATCCCTAACATTATTTTTTAAGTATTAAATCTTTCCGTTAAATCTAACTTAACATTCAATATCATTTTAACAAAAATATCCTTATTCTCCATCTTCTTCTTCTTTTTTTCTCATTTTTACTTGATTTATTTTTCTTTCATTTTGTTGACATGATTCAATAAGTTTTTATCATTCATCAACATATTTTAAATTTCATCAAACTATATTTATGCAAATAAAATAAGAAATTTGGGTGTTATGAGAAAATTTGTTCACATCAATAATTTGAGAGTAAAAATATCATTTGGGACGAATTTAATCTAATACCGTTGGTTTTGACCATTAGTCAAGCGACTACAGAGCCTAAAAATAATGTTAGGGACTAAATTAATTGTAACTCGAAACATTAAAGGAGTAAAGCTAAATTTACCCTACATAAAAATAAAAAAAAGTACCAAAATTAACAATAATAAAAGATAATCAACAATTTGTATCTAGTTATTTGATGCCATTATTAAGAGAACTACCACACACACACATATATAAACATTTCGCACGAAACTAAGTAAACATACAAAATAAATTAAATTAACCAAATAATAAATATATGTTCATGGTTCAAAGTGAACGCACAAAGGCGAATTATCTCTATATCCACAAGATTAATATTTACAAACTATTAACAAAAGATTGTAATAAACACAAGTTACGATAAAAATACGATTCTAATAGTTACTAGATTAAGACATCCTTATGCGAAAGAAAGCACAGCCAAAAAAAAAAATAATAATAATAATTAATTAATTCCACTGCTTATACATAATTTATTAATTGAATATTTTTTAAAATGTAAATAATGAATATGACATGAATAGTGCAAATAACGGATTGTGTGAATAATAAATAATGAATAAGATTAAACATGAATAGTAAGACATATTATATATTTGGATAATTATTTGCTGACCCAACACCAAATATTCTGACTAAATATTATTTGACAAATAATACAAGTTATTTGCAATCCAAACGGAGCCTTAATTTCCTTGGTCGTTAGAATCCAAGTTCTAAATGGATTCTTAAGCAATGCAATAATACACCAAAAGGGAATCAAACCTAACCTTATTTTCTGAGGTACCAAAATCTTTAGGGGAATTCTACGGTCGCTTTTAAGGAATTATTTTCTTAGTTTTAAAAATTTGTACAGTACAAACACATGGTGTTATACTATACAAACATTTAAAACATAAAGGAATAATTCCTTAAAATGGATAGTATAATTTCCCAAAACTTTATTATGGATGCAAAGTATACATGTCATTGGTATTCCAGCTTTCTTTAAACCAACTAATTTCAATTGGTTTAACCATTGAATCCCTTATTATTACGTTGTAGCTACTAGCTATTTGGTTTATGAATTACCATTTAGGTCTGTTTGATTGAATGTAAAATATTTTTTAGTGGAAAATAATTTCCATGAAAAACTTTAACAAGAAAAAGAAAAGGTTTCCAATAATTTATAATTTTCTGCTGTTTGGTTAATCCCATGAAAATATATTTCCCAAACTAAAAAAAAAAAAAGAAGAAGACTATTTATCATTGAAATCTCGACCTCAAACCCATCGCCTCCGAGACTCCGACTACTTCAGCCCCCCCCAACAGCCATGCAATTTAAGCTTTGATGATTACCACATGTCAAAAGCTTGCTCTTCCCAAACAAAGTATAGCTACCCATGGTAAAGTAAATATCAATTGTTGATTCTAATTCCAACTGAATCCAGTTTTTCTTTATGGAAGTCCACCAGTTTAGGAGGTGCAAAGAATTTTCAAAAATTCAGGAATGGGGTAGGAAACTATAAAAGAAAATGTTGCCAGCAATTTGTTGGCTAGATGGCCAGGAAATCTTTAGCAAAATCAGTGGCTGATCTCAACAAACATTTTGTTTTACTTTCAGCGGATTAGGCTTCTTCTTGTTGTAGATCTTCTTATTTCAAGAGCTAGAATAACGTTAGTAATTTAAGAAATAAAGTTATTATACGCTAGCTATGTAAAATGTTTTCTGCAAGAAAAAATTTTCAAATATTTTAAATCCAAACAAACACACCTTTAGTACGAATTTGTATAATAAAATTCTTCTAGCTAGACATATTAACTTTATTAAACCATGAAAGGCTGAATCATTCTTTTAAGAATTTAGTTTTCCGTTTATATATTCTTTGAAGGATCAAGAAATTCACCAGACAAATATTGTACCCATTCTCTATATTTGACCTCGATAGCTGCCAATTCTCCTTTGCCATGTCAATCTCTTGAATGGTTCTGTTTCCTTGGACTTTCTTTATTGTCATCTATTTTGGCTAAGACATTTTGCTTTCGAACCCAAAATAATTTAACATAATTTCTTTAATAGGTCGAATAAATTCGGTCGAAAAAGAACAAAAACTAGCTTCATTTTTATCTCTTCGTATCATCTTCCAAATGCCAGCATCAAATAAAAGGCTCGGTCACAGTCATTTCTTGGCAGCTATCATTTAAATTAACGAGCAGTACATATTTGGTTATACATTAAAAAAAAAAAAACTGCGTCAGCTTGTCCAAAATCCAAAAACAACAAACAATTGGAAGAGAATCAACCTACTGCCAACATGTTCGAGTTGTTTAACCTACATAATCTAAATAGACCAACCACTAGCAGTCTAGCATAGCTAGAAAATTTACATAGGCAATAATGTAAATTTAGAAAAAAATTTAAGGGGTAAAATAGATTAATTTTATATTTTATATAAAGAATTTTTCATTTTTTTTTTCAAAATGTAGGTCCTGCCCCTGTTCCCTCTTCCACTAAGCCAACTTAGTATAGGTTTGGATTCATATGCAACAAGATAAAAAGGAATGTTACTATTTAAAAAAAAAAAAAAAATTGGTGTCTTGTAGACATTTTACATTTAAATAAAGAGTAAATGATATTAATGGTATTTCAAACTTTTTACAAAGTTGAACATTTGTACTCAATCTTTTAATTGTGTCATTTTGATATCCTAACTTCTTAATTCGTATCTAATAGACATTTTTTACAATTTCGGTGGTTTGAAAGTGGTGCAGAGTCTCACTTATATTTGTGTCTAATAGACGTTTTTTTTATAAGTCTCCAAGAGTACTTTTGGAACATAAAATATGCAAAATGACATAGTTGCCATACAAGAAGATTTATAAAACCAAAAAAAAAAAAAGAACCATTTAATTATGATTGGATGTTTCCTTTTAATATATTCTATATGGAGAAAAATCCCATTGTTACTATAATTTGATGGATCTTTTTGTTCTATAAATCTGATTTAGTAAATGTTTCATATATTTTGCATAACGTTAATTTCAAAATTACTCTTGGAGAATTATTATATATGTAGTACATTAGGCTCTGGGCCACTCTCAAACCACCAAATGAGTAGGAATATCTATTAAATACAAATTGAGATGTTGGGGTACTAACGTGACGCAACTAAAGTTAAGTACTAATATTCAACTCTGTGAAAAGTTTGGATACCATTAATGTCATTTACTCTTAAATAAATTTCTGCCTAAATTTGCTTATAAGTTTTCTCCTCCACCCCCTAAATTTACTTAATAATTTGGACATTATATATTGAATTGAATGTACAACTAAGTTTTCCAATCTGTAAGAAATATGGTGTTCTATGTCTTGGTTCAATTTGTAAATTTTAAAAACCCTTTGTAAAACCCCCCAATCCGAGACCCAAGTCATAAGCACCCCAGCCTTAATCACACCTTTTGGTTGAATTTGCCACAATATAGCCTAGTTAATGAGATGCCTCGAATTTAGCCTAGTTAATGAGATGCCTTTTGGTTGAATCAAATTGCCACAATATAGCCTAGTTAATGAGATGCCTCGAATCTCCACATGCAACAACATACCAGCCAAAAGAAAAGATTAGAGAAGAGAAGAAATCTGATCCTTTCTCTGCATTTCCATTTCATCATCTCTAGCCTCAAACTCAACCCGCTGAGACTCCAGAACAGCTTAAGAATTAGCCAATGACTGAAGAAAGCACTAAAAGAGACATTTTTATCACACATTTCTGCGTGTAAAAACTACTATTGCCGAAAAGAAAATCGTAGACAGTACCGTAGAAAACTATTGCTTCTACCTCAGATTCATGTCTTGTAAAGCAAATTTCTGCTTTCAAATTAGGATACCTGGAACCTATATATACATTGTTTGTGGCAGTGGAAGCGAAAACAAGAATTCATTAACTTCATTTTCCGGATGTTGCACCGCCAACAGGATAGATTGTAGTAGTTACATTGTGCAACAAGGCTTTGAATCAATGGAAGCCAAACTAATGCAGAAGGCTTGTAGAAATCCAGTCATGGGATATCTGCAATACATGTACATTACATTCTTTAGTCATTAGCCCTTTTCCAAAAACAGCAAAACTTTCTATTTGATTAATAGATTTCTCAATTATCCTCCCTACAAGTACCTGAAATCCATCACATAGTTGGATTTCCCCACCCTTCCAAGCTGGAGGATTGTCTGCCTTCCATTCTTCTAGTAACACAAAAAGAGAGAGAACTATTTAGAATGCCAAACAACATTTGTAAAAGCACATACTAAGCTATTATGCTTGAGAACTAAATCGATTTGTCTGATTTAGTTAAGTCAGGTCATTCAATCCATTCTACTATATTACCTCTAATGTCAACTGGAAATTCTTTACGGAGCTCTGGATTCGAAGTCCTGTCCTTCCTCTATCTCTATAATCTAATTCATACTGTTTTGAAATCTATAGCACGATAAAGTAGTAAAAATCAGGAGATTAATCAAGTATTAGTGTTAATATTTCCGAGGAATAGAAGCAATTCCACCAGAACTAATGTACCTTATTGTAATGTGGAACCCTTGAGAATAGCTGGTGTACTTTGTCCATCTTCTCCTTCCAATCCAAGGGTAGTCCATTGACATGCTTCAAATCACAACAAAACTAATGAATATAATTCCATATTTGGCTATGTTGGGATGGCTCTGTTTTCATTATTCTCTAAATAACATTTTGAAACAATTACTCTGACACATTTTTAAACCATCTTTTTATCTCACATGTATCATGCCTCAAAAAGTAGTTATAATATTATTCCAAATATTATTCTGAATAATATCCTAAATAATAGTTGTCCAAACATATTCTTATAAAATGTGACCAGATGTTAAAGAATTTGTTAAGCTAACCTGAGTAACATTCTTTAACTGCATTGATTGATGCTTTGGTATCCATGCCTTGATGCTTCTGTGACTACCCATCCAAGTGGAAATGGTAGGCATAAACCTGTTAACAAAGAGGGAGGAAATAACTAGCTTTATTTAAGCTTTTTCAAAATCAACATCTACACATATAAACAACATAGAGAATGAGAGAGGAACGATGGAGCTTACGTTACAACACCAAGTACAATTTTGAGAGTTTAGTCAAGGAACTAAGCTGACTTCCCTGCAAGAAATCAGTTTCATAACAATCAGAAACTTGAAATTTGGTTAGCCATCTATGAGAGGCATCTATCATCATTTAATCCATGATCTATTGCAATTTTACCTGTCCCCAAATATCGTATTTTGAACCCATAAGATTAGCAGTCATGTGCCCAATTAAACTGTCATCCTGATTACTCAGTAATCCCTTAACATTTGAGGCCACCAAGAACTCAGATCTTCCATTTCTCCTTCTGTGATGAGCCACAGCCAGCTTTCTGTTTTGTCTACCATGACCCTCCTATAACATATCAAAGCATAATCAGAAATTTGTCCCGTATGTTATACTAAGAAAACCAATTAATCAGACTTCTACAACATTAACTTGCACAAATTCAATATCTTCTATTTCTTATAGTATACCATAGTAGTCAAATTCATCCATAAATCTCTGGAAGTTCTTACGTTGGAACTAGCTTGTCAGGCCATTGTACTAGAAAAAAAGTTAGCAAGAATACATAGTATTGTATATGGATTATGTTAGAATTTCGGATAATTACTACTTAGTCCATTATGTATATATGTGCATAGGAATTAAAATATTTCTTAGATTGCGTACATCTCTTAGATATCAGATACATCCTAAGTAGTTGTAGCTGGTATTCAAGTTTATAAATAATGTAGCTTCATAAATACACGTCAATATAAACAGAAACTTACACATTCTAAATCATAAAGCTACAGAAAAAGCCTCCATATTTTTTCCATTAAATAATTGGAAAAAAAGCAAAAAGTACTCCATTATAGAGCAGCAACAAAGATGCAAAATGGACTAACATGAGTATAAAGAGCATAAAGGGTCCCTCTATCAAGTCCTTCTGGAGATGGTTCCTTCACAATGAGCAACAGGTACATCTCCCAATATCCACAGGTAAAGGCCTACACAACAATGACCTAAAGAAATTCCACCACAAAATACTTAATTAATTTCCTCAAAAAGACCACAGTACTAAATTTTCAGCTCAAATTTTAGAAAATAAAACTACAATAATATACTTAACCTATTAGGCAGAGTAGACCAAGATGATGCTGGTGCAGCCTCTGAATCAGAGTAATCCCAAATGTTACCAGAATTCGGAGTATCACAATCAACAGGCGCCCAACTTCTGGTCCCAATACTCGAATCGGGCTCGTGCTTCTGTATGCAAAACTGCAGTGAGGATGGCTTCATAGTCCTCTCTTTCAAACGAGAATTATCACCATTGTGAACAAAATCCTTGGGATCTAAGCGAATCCCTTTACATAATCCTCCATTTTCTTTATCATTCCAGCATCCCATTTCGGTTCTATTCGGAGTAAAATTCTCTTTGTCATCAGAAGAAACATTCACAGATGCAAGATTCAAATTCCTTCGAATATGTACTGCAAGGGGGATAACATTGTTGCTTGAATTTCCACCTTCGCTGGAGCTCCTGTTGTGCCTGAGCTCACTTAGGGGATTAGCATAGAGGGAATTATACGAAGACTGCCGAGGAAATGAAGTTTTCTTGGATTCAGACATTGTTTTCTGGTCTGAAATTGAAAGTAAAATGAGGGGAAAGTAAGTGTCTAATGCTAGGCTGCTGCTGACCTGGGGTGTGGTGTTTCGTGTACTTAGATTTTTCTTAGATTGTACTGTGGATTTGATGATTTTTGTCTGTTTTAGAGACTCTAAATAGTGTTTTGCTCGAGCATGAGGTGGAACGAGCATTTAAACAGCACGAGTTTCAGGTCGAATATTGCTCAAGTTGTTTGAAAATAAATAAAAAGAATTTGAATTTGAGTGAATGTGAAAATTATGTAATTTCTTTAGAAGGTAATAAATTTTTATTTTAAAAATAATATTCTAAATAATGCAATCTATACTGTCTAATGATCCGTATAGATTATATTATTTTAGCGTATTATTCAAAAAATTATTTAACTAATGTGGCAAATAATAAAAGAATGTGAATAATTTGAATAAGTATTTGAATTGTAAATATCGTAAATAATTTTTTGTAAATAAGTGTTTGGATAGTATTTTTTGCAAATAAAAAATATAATTTAAAAATTACTATAGTATTTTTTGCACTAAAAGACAAAATACGTACACAAAATTTGAATAAAATTATTAATATCAAAATACATAATCCAATTCACTTTCTTTTTTATACCATCAAATCAGGTATTAAAAACCACATGCAAAGGTAGTTATCTGTTCGTCGTTTAAAATCCGAGTCTTAAAAAATGAAATGTGTCCGTATGCGTGTACTAAACATGTATTTATTTAATGCAAAATACAAAAACAATTTAAAATTTATACTTTTTTACCCATAGTTCGGACTTCCGAACCTCATAAATTATTTTAAAGTACACTTTCCGGCCCATAGTTCGAACTCCTCAAAACTTAAGTTCAGAAGTCCGAATATTATATATTATTTTAAACTCTATTTTCCCGAACCTAAGTTCGAAAGTCCAAACCTACATTCCTATTTTTTCTTTATTCGAAAAAATTTCAAATCAATTAATAATAATGGATAGTACAAAAAAAAATTTTAATGCTAATATATGTAAATAGCATAATACGTGTATAGACGAATAGTAAAATAATTGATTGAATAGTTGAAGTAGTGAATAGTGAAAGAAAATTTTGAATTGTGTAAATAATGAATAGTATTTTGAAAAAAAAAAAGTAAAAGAAGTTGACCAAAAAAATTTTTGCGGACCAAATAAATATTTCATAAAATATGAATAGTAACGTAAAAAGTAGTAAAAAAAAATGTGTGTAAAAAGCAATCCATACAGGGTCACTTTCTCCGTTCTATCTTTTTTTTTTTTTGGTTATAATTTGACTTTTATAGTCAAACAGAGTAATTTTATAATTAATAATTTATATATTTTTATTTAATTTTTAATAAACTTATATATTCAACAAAAATAAAATTTATATCAAATATTTACACATATAAATTTAAAAATTTTAAAAAAAATAAAAAAATTTATATAAAATTAAATTATTGAAACTTAATGTATTAGCCATAAAAGGCAAATAATAAAGATTTGAGTTAGATAGAAGTAACAAATATTAATGTTTGAAAAGTTTGAAATCGACGCCTCAATTAACACTTTGCCCCTGGGTAAGTAATACATTTTGTCCACCTTAAAGCAATAAAATATACACTTTACTCTTTATTGATACAATTTATCTATTAGTAATTTTAAAACTATCAAGATAATCTAATTAAATTACTGAAATATCTTTAACATTATATTTTAATTTTTCATGTATTTTGATGTTCAATAATTATAAAAATAATTAGGAAAAAATAAAGTAAAATAATAAATTGATATCTTTGACTTTAGGAGTGAAAATGTGAGAAATATTGAATTAAATTAGCTGACATTGCAATTTGCACAAGTTAAAACATTTAATATTAAAAGTATAAAATACTAAGAGAAGTAAAAAAATCACAAAATTTTTAGAAAACATATTGTCACACAATATCCTTTAAGAAAAAATGTCAATAGAAAATATGTCCATTTGAGAGTTCTTCTACCAATATTTTTTTCACTAATTTTGTTCTACTAATATAATTAAACATTCAAATTCGAAATAATATCAAATGAAATCCAACAATTAAAAAAAAATTTTGACCAAGAAATATATTAAAATATTATAAAGTTTATTTTTCCTTATTTTTTAATAATTATTACATCATTATCAAAATTTAAATGAATAAAAAATTAAAATATATTATCAAGGGTATTTTAGTCATTTAATTAGATTATTTTGATGATTTAAAATTGTTAATAGATGAATAATATCACTACGGGATAAAGTGTATATTTTGTTATTTTAGGGGTCAAAGTATAATTACCCCTAGTTCAGGGAGGCAAAGTGTTATTAACCTTTATTTTGAGCTCATGCAGGCTCGGATCAAACTTAATAAACTCAAATTTAAATTAAAATTTTGACCCAACTGCTTGAGACTTCAGAGAATTAGGAAAATTTTATATAGATTCGGTTCACTGGTGTGATGGATCTCTTAATCCATATTCATTCACATTATTCTAACTCATTAAAAATAAATTTTTTTAAAATAATATAAATAAATATAAATTAAAAAATTTATCACACCTATCGTAAACTGAATACATATAAAAAAATTTTCCTAGAATTAGATAGTAAAAATAGGACTAAGTTATTGTTGGATTGTATACGGTTTTATAGCCTGCACTTTACCTAAATCTAGTGTTTGATGCCATTGTCGGAAGCAACAGATATCAATTGCTATTTGAATTTGAAAATTTGTATCGGAAAATGTGTGAGTTTTGGATATTTGTTTTTGGTGGCTTATTTTTTGGTACCAGTGTAACGGTAACTAGTCTTGAGCCTTTGACTATGGAGAAAATTGGAGCCGTCATTCGTAAAAATCTAATAAAATACTCTGAGGCGGGATATAGATTTGAATAGAGAAATCTATTGCTATCATCATTAAAAGACTCTACTAGTTACGTACAAATCTGGTAAGCAATTATGAGTCACAAGAATATAACTTAATCGTCCAGTTCTGTTTCTTTAGGTTGAATTCAAAATGCACTCCTAAATTATTACGAATTTCCAAGTAGAAGGTGTCAAAATAATTTGCTCAAAATAATGTACGTGGCTTCGAATTTGAAATTATCAAGATTATTTTAATAATTTTATTTTTATAATTTATAATAATATTAAATAGGTCAAGTATTCAATGTTAATTGTAAATCATTTTAACTCAACAATTACAAATATAAATATCGAAATGGAAGGTAAGATTTATTAATTATTTTATTAATTTTCTAAACTCTAATAAAGATTTTTGTCTGAAATTTATTCTCTAGTATAAATACTAATTTGAATATTGTTTTCATAAGAAGACATGGGCCTCTTTTTTTTTTTTCATATTTAATCCAGACATAGATATTACACGTAATTTTAACCTTTAACTTTAAACTATTTTATACTTGGTGCAAACCCTAAAGGAAAATTTTCTTTCAACACTAACATATCCTCCATATGGTCAATTCTAGAACTACACTATCTTGTAGTACTATCAAGTTGAATACTCTTTTTTATCCAAACAAAAATTGGCAAATCACTAGATTGTATCGATGTGACATAATTTGATATGCAACATAGTTTACATTGTCATACTTGTTTTTGTGAAATATTTTGAAAATAATATATCTTTTTTTTTTAAACAAAAAAGTCATTATTTTAACATATCATATATTCATTTTACTCTTATCAATACTAAATGTATAGATTTTACTTGTCTTATCACAACAATAAAGGACCACGTGGCTATATATGCTATAAATTTGAATTTTTCAAAAATGTGTTACTCTTAGTTATAATAAAATTAAGACGAATGAAATATTACTAATTGTGAGTGGTTTAGAGGTATATAAGTTATTGAAATTATAACAATTTATGAGGGCAAGATATAAGTTCGCAAATTACAAGAACCATTAGGAGTTCCTTTCAATTTTACTTTACCTCTAAACGAAGAAGGAATTGGAGGGAATGGTGAATTTTTGTATAGATTAACATAGTTCTAGTTTGTATGTTTCATCATTTTTCCTACAAAAGCTCAAGCTACAAGTAGACATTTGTTTGCAAATTATAAGTCAATAAAAATTAAAAGTCACAACTCACAAGAGTTCCTTGTAATTGTCCTTTTTTTTTTAAAAAAAAATAATAATAAAGGGTAAGACTTTCATTGAGAAAGAGAACGATACACCACAGGAGCAAAGAATACAAAGCTCGGAGGAGAGTTCCAACTACAATTTCGCACAATTTTTGCTTATTGAGCAAAGGAGAGAACCAGTTGGTTACACTTTCGACTAACCCCACTGAATTTCACAGCTACAGCACGGGTTAAATACGGTAAACCTCTTTAAGGATTTTTGTATTAAATTCTGTCTTCTACAGTTATTATTATTATTTTTACTTTACCTCTTTAATTAGCAGTCAAATATAACTCTACTGTTATTTTTTTTAAAAAGACCAATTTACCCCTAAAAGTTAGTTGCGGTAAATCCTCTTAAATTTTATGTGAGATTTCACTTTATCTCCTCTTGTAAGTTTGCATCATTTAATACATTGGAATAAAAATAAAATTCAATAATATTGTCAATATCATTAAAAATATAAATATGCTCCAAATTAATTAATATTCTAATTCCTGAATTATGCTTCCTTCAATATTTAAAATTTAAAAATACGGTGAAATAATTAATTTTAAAAATTTTGATGAATTATAAAAGGTATTTCATTTAAATTGTTTCAATTTGAGTTTTCGTTTATATGTATAAAATTACTTCGTATAATTTAAGTGATAGTTGAATTATATTAACAAAGGAAAAAAAATAAGAAAAAATTATTTTAAATAAACATAAAGAAAAGTAAAAAGAAAATAGATTGATGTAACCACATTTAATAGATGATTATGAGTCTCATATATTTAAAAATTTATTTTTACATAAAAATAAAATATAATGAAAAGACTAAAAGATACCGATAGTATTAGGAAATTTTTGTATTTAAATTTTTTTCACAAGTATTTTTAACGAACCATTGGTATTGGTGGGCATCATTATATTTTTAATTATTTTAACAATATTTTTATATTGATTAATGACTAAAATAGGTTAATTGCTACAAAATTAGAATTAGGGATTAAAATGAAAAATATAATAAAATTTAAGGGGTTAATTTATATTTTCTTATAGTGTTTAAGGGTAAAAATGTATTTCTTAATTTTTTAATAGTCAAATTGTTGATGTAAACTAACAGAAGGGGTAAAATAAATAAATAAAAAATAACATTAGTAAATTTAATACAAAATAGCCTAAAGCTTAAGGGGTTTATTGTATTTAACCCTTACAGCAATTTGAAAGTAGATGGTGAATGCAAGAGAGATCTGCCTTATCTTTCACAAAAGGGACTTGATGACTACCGCTGAACCCTTCAAGGATGAAATTTTTATTGCCCATTTAATTAATGCAATTACAAAAATTTCATATCATGGGACCATTTGTTTTCATTTATTGATAGGTATGAAACTACTATCATGTACGTGTTTGTGCAACCTTTTGTCGAATTGAATTTTGAGTAATTCATTTTAAAGGGCTGAGGAATTTGAATTCAAGCCCTAAATCTGAGTTAACCCATTTTATCCAAGCTAAAATCATAAAACAAATTGGTTAGGTTTCAGGAAAATTTTACGGTCTCATAACGGAATTATTATATTATATTTTAAAAATTTGTATAAGACAATATTATATATTTTAAAAAATTTTATTGTACAAACATTTAAAGTCAATGCAAGAATGACACTTTGAGAGGGCAAGATTTAATAAATCCATATTTATTGAAGTTAACATATATTTTTTTTAAAAAATTAAAAGAGTGAAATATAAATTTTATAAGAGTATAAATTAAACTTTTAATATTTTTAAGGATAAAATTTTTAATTTTTAAAATCTTGGGGGCAACCCACCTCCCCTTAAAACCGCCCTTGAGCCAATGGAGTAGTTTTCTCAATAAAATTATAGGATTTTCCCAATTTTTATATTATAGTTAAAGTTAAGTTCAAGATTTAATAACCATTTCGTTAGTTCGTTGGATCATTCTATGTTACATACTCTGCAAATGTATAATTGTTGGATGTCCTTCTACGAAAATACTATTATAGACCAGGTGTTGAAGTTCATTTGTAAAATCTGCGATCAAAATTAAATTTTATAAAATATTATTTATATCAACTGATGTCATAAATTTCATAATATTGAATTTACATTACAGAGTTTACAAATAAAATCATAAATCGAATCTATCTAAATATTTCCTGTCCTTCTAGAGCCTTGCATTTCAAAGGGATCCTACTTTTGTAAGGGATTCGACAGTCTGACAGTGCACTGTGCTAAATTTGGATTCGACTCTCCTGATGTAGCAATATGGATGGGTTAATTGTGACCCTGCTATAAATTGGATTTTCCATTGTCAAAAAAAAAAAAATCGGCTCTATTTTCATTAATTGTCAATATTGCTAGCTCGAAAATCAGTTTAAACACAACAAACAATCTCTATCTTGTGATTCAGGTAAAAATCCGCATTGAATCATTTTTAGATGAATACTCTTTCTGTTTCAAAATAATTATCGTTTTATATAAATTATCTTATTTTAAATTATTTATCGTTTTAGAAAATTAATGATGTATTTTATGATATTTTTCAAATTTTCACCTTAGTGCTATACTTATGGAGGAAGAATTACAGCAATAGAATATTAATATAAAAAGATAAGTTAAGGGGTGTTTGATAACTAGTGTTTAAACTTAATTTATTAAGTATATTTTTTTGTATTAAATGTCTTTGATAATAAAGTTCTTATACTTCTAAATACATTAAGTGCCTATTAATTTTTATACAAAATTTTAAGTAAAAAAATCTATCACTTACTGAATTTGGTGAATTCTTTTACCAGTATAGCACAATTCACTCAATTTTTCTTTGTTTCACATGTCATACACTTTTTACATGTATAAACATACTCATAACTACACTTGTACACAATATATTTATTTTTCTGACACAAAAATACACGCTTACATACACCATATTCATTGTCTCTGACTCATAAACACATATTTAAACACACTATATTTTTTTCTCTCACACACTTGCACACATTATATTCTCTCTCTTACAATAAACACACACTTGCACACACAATATTTATTCTCCCACACACAAACACACACTTGCGCACATTATATTTATTATCTCACACACATAACACCACACCTGCATACACTGTATTCCTTATATCTTACATAACACACACTTGTACACACTATATTCATTATTTATTAAATATAAACACTCACTTGCACACATTATATTCTTTTTTTCCTCACATACCAATACACACTTACACATAATATTTCTCTCACACATGCTCTATGAATTATGCCACTATTTATTTGTATTAAAAATATAATATTTAAAAAATTAACTTACTATAAAGATAAAATATAATATTATTATCGAACTATATAATATATACGAGATAAAATATTTGAATTCAAAATTTAAATTTAACTTCTTATCTAACATATACAATTTCATGAATTCAATAAATTAAAATTTCACTACTTCATTTTCAATATTCAAATTTCAATTTTATCAAACGTATCTTAAATCTCGATTATGAGATCCACTGCATAACACTACACTATGAATCTAATTAATGAGCGAATACCGATGTGATTATATTCGCATTTTGAAATGCCGGTAATACCGTTAATCGAGTCCTTTGCTATGGGTTGGACTGATCTATTTTAGAAATTTCCAAGCCACATCCATAAGCCAACAAGGCCCAAAAACTCATGCCCCAAATCCCAAATAATCCCCCGATAGGCCACACAGGAAACGAGTGGCTATCTTGATGACCCGAATCATCTGAAAAACCAACCCTGTGTCCATCACCATGGCCACCACCAATCCTCCTCCTTTACTGTCTCCACTAGCGCCACAACTCTTTTTCGCCACTACATCACAAAATCCACTTCAATAAACAATCCAAGAACATTAATCTTCAAGAAAAAAGCATCCATTTTTATGGCGGCAGCTACAACAAATACCAAAGTTGTCCCTGCAGTTATAGTGGGAGGTGGACGAGTTGGAAAGGCATTACAAGATATGGGAAATGGAGATGATGTTATTGTTAAAAGGGGTGAATCTGTTCCACTTGATTTCCCTGGACCTGTCTTGGTTTGTACTAGAAATGATGATCTTGAGGCTGTTCTTGATTCCACTCCTAAGTCCCGTTGGAGCGGTATGATTTCTTGCTATCTCCCTTCTCTTTGGATTTTTTTGGTTGTTATATTTTTTATTTGTTTTAATTGGCTAGGTTTGGAAGTAGAATTATTATTTGAAATTAGTAGCAATTTTAATATATGTGAGATATTAGGTGGTCGAAAAACGTATTTAAGAAATGATTGTAAAATATTATTTGAAAAAAAAAATAAGGAATTACGTTTTTAAGTCCAAACGGAACCATGTTCTGGATTGTTTGGTCATGAATTCTTGAAATTTTTATTTGTCTATGTAGAGCTGGCTGTTGGCTGAAGTGAGTTAGTACATAGGGCCAATTTAGATTAGCATTTCTGGAAAATCAATGGTTGGATAATCAGTTGGATATGGGAATAAGTAACTTTTGATTAAAAAAAACATGAATTATGGTGTTTGAGCATCCGGAATGCTATTGCTAGATAGGTAAAATAGAGTATTGTTTGATCTAGAAACAACTGCAAACACGAAGAATGGGGCTAGTATGTAATTATGTATGCTCATTCACGTGATGGTTTGATGGTTCCCTTGCCGATAAATTAATGAGATGCATTTTGACATTTTGTTTTAATTTACCTTTCCTTATACAATCATAGTAGCAAAAGAAAATTTACTTTTCATCAGTACATTGAATTATGACCACACACACACACACACACATATATATATGTACGTACGTATGTATCTATGTAATGGCCTAAAGTATTAACTATTGGGTTAATTGGGTAGTCAAACTTTAAAAGTTTCTATCTTTATCATTTTATTCAGGATGGACAACTAAAAGGTTCTCTAGACCTGATTTTTAAGAATTTTAACTGGTGTTTAGATTATAGGAATTTGATGCGTTAGTGAGGGACTTGTAGTGGATAGATCTGTTATAATGTGTGTCAGGTTGAAGTAGAAAGGGGCTTTGGTTGATGATTAAGCAGAAATGTTAATAGATGTTTAAAATCTAGCAGATTTGGTTTTTTTCCAGAACGGGATGATGGAACCTTGGTTCCAAAGTAAAGGTCTTGGTGATGCTGACCAAGTGCTCGCATATTTTGCTGTTTCGAAGCTTGGCGAACCTCCTACTGATGGGAAGACAGACCTGTACAAATCCTGAGGGACTGACAGCAGCTTATGGGAAGTGGGCATCTGCTGTTGCTGGCAGATTGATTGCCGGAGGTCTTTCTTGCAAGGTAGGCGAATGAAAGTTTCATTTTTTATCATATGGAATGTGGATGTCCTCTGATGTGAAACTAGCAGGTCACTTTGTCTGAAAAATTAGTGGGATGTGGATGGTGATGTGTATTATCTTGGAATATGTATGGTATTAATTTAAAGTTGTAGTGGAAAAGAATCAGTATATTCTAATTTATGCTGCTCACATATCACTGATCTATTTGTATGTTTCCTTTGAGATGGCGTTCTCATTCTCTCTGTGGTCAATGGAATTAATTGAATTGTATATTTTGGACATTTTGGTACAAACACAGGTTCTTGAAAAAGAACCATTTCAGAAGCAAATGCTGGAGAAACTAATATGGATTTGTGCATTCATGCTCGTTGGAGCTCGCCATCCTGGAGCTAGTGTAGGTGCTGTTGAGAAGGAAATTACCGCTCTGAGGTAAATTCCCTTTTGCTACTGAACAATTGAAACCCAAGATTTTGTTCATTATTTCTAGGAGTAGCATTCACAAATAAAACTTGCTTTTCCAATATAGATTTGCTGAATTAGTGATGGATTCACAACCATTACAATTTCTTCTGGTTTTGCACAATAACCAGATACAGTTAACTTGATTAATTTTGAATTGATCATTTGTCATTAATGTGCGGGAAATTAGCTAGTCTAAGGACATATATAGTGCATGAGCCTGGTGCTACTGGAAAACATATACTGATGAAAAATAAAAGAAAAGAGGTATGCATCACCAGTTTACTTCATCAGAACTCGTACGTTTCCTTTCTTATTCATTTTTCAAGTTCATATTCTTCAGCTGCCTGCTGGTACTATTCATGAAAGGCTAATGTATACATCATCTGTTAAAATTCTCTGATGGGGCAAGGACAAAAATGATCTTTGGAAGTTTCTGATGAAATACTTGTCTACCTTGTTAGTCAGGAAAAGTTAGCTCACAGGAAACTTGAGAAACCTGGCATTAGTTTCATTCTTGGGATTTCTGAAGCGCTATTCCTTGGCTGTCCGAAAAAAGGGGGAGGGGGGGAGGTTGGAAGATTATATGTTAATGGTCCATCTCAAAGCAAGGTGTTCTTCATTTTATGGTCTAAACTGAAAAGGTGACCAAACAAAATTTATTCAGTTAGTGACACCTCCCTTTTTTTCCATTTTCTACTGTAATGATTTGCAGTACTGCTTACTTATTATGCTTGTTATGTGCAGGCGGCTAATTTGCAGTTGCACTGGTTCTAAGATTGTGTACACTTGTGATGTGCGTGTGTGTGTGTGTGTGTGTGTGAGAGAGAGAGAGAGAGGAGGTTGTTGTAAGTCAAAAATGGAATATGTCATATTCTAATTGTTAAGGAGAGTTGGTTTATCACTTCCAGCTTATATTTCCTGGATTTAACAAGATGTGAATCCCAAGATTCGAAGGAAATAGAATTACATGCAACAAAGCACGAAAATGTCGCACAAAGTTTTCTGCTGCTTATGGCTTATTAATATATTTCTATGTATTTTCATAATTGGGACCAAGCTAACTTTTATTACCCTCACAGGTGTCTAGCCTCATTTCTGAATTGGCAGCTGCAGCTGCTGCAGAAAAGGGTATTGTTTTCGAGCCAGCTATGGAGGATAGATTGTGTGCTTATTCTCGTGCAGTTGCTCATTTTCCAACCGCAGTCAAGGAGGTGAATAACATGAATTTCTCAGCATATTATGTGGACGACTGAGTTTTTTCTAACTTTAACCATGAATCTTTATGATGCTTGTAGTTCAAATGGAGGAACGGTTGGTTCTATTCACTCACAGAAAAGGCAATTGCAGAAGGGAAACCAGATCCTTGCCCACTACATACAGCATGGCTCAAAGAAATAAAAGTAATATAGTATTAATAACGGTTTCTTGTCATACAGAAAGGATGAAGCTACACATCATTGATCTTAGCTGCTAGGTTAGGGAATGCTCTTCCTGTAATGGAGTGCTTTTGCCTTTTGTTACCTGATGTGAAGAGTTTAAAACCTTTGTAATTGTGAGTCCCGTTTCTGTTTGCAGACAAGTATTCCCGAGCAACTAAATCTGCTGCTGCATTTTGTATTCAATTTCCTAATTAATGCCATGCAATAGTAGCTTTAAGAAAATTCTAGAGTCTTAGAAAACGTGCTGTTATGCTTTAAAAACTTCTACAGTATAATATTATATATTTTAAAAGTTTGTGTTATACAAGATTTTAAAGCTAACAAATGGTTCCATCAACCGGAAGAATTTCCGGCAACTTCATTAGTAATCGAAATAACAATGTACTAAATTATGAGCACGGTCCTGGACTAATCAGTGGAGGTTGAGTTTTCTTTTTATTTATTATTATTTAGTTTGTTGGATGAGCTTGAGTTAAAGCAACATTTCTTATTAAGTTTACTTTCTTTCAGGAATAGGACAAGTGCAAGGGTAAAAAACCAAATTGCCAGAATGTAAAGCAAAAGCACAGCAACCTCATAAAGCCATAGAACTAAATCTAGAACTTGGAAGCGAAGCAAACTTAGGGAATATAGAAGTAAATAAAAAGCTAAACAAAAGCAGTTTTTACTATTAATTAATACACACAAAAAATATGACCATATATCAATTCTCCTCTCAGCTGATTTCATCATAATGATAGTTACTTCTCTAATCTTCCTGGGAAGAAAGTACATCTCTTTTCACCAAATCCCAAGTTATGCCTTTCCACAATGAAGAATTAACTCCATCAGCTAATCTTATCATTTTGCTTTCCACAAAAATTTCGTATCCCCAAATTTCATATGTGCATGCACAATCAATGAGAGCTAAAACTAACCTATTTGATTCCAAATATCAATGTTCAGCTTTTCCTCTTCCAGGTTCCAAGAGTAAGATAACCAGTATAAAATAAGCGGCCGGACATGTGTTAGAAGAATTTCATTTTCCCCCTGTCACCTACAGCTGCTTTTGCTTGCTGAAGATGACAGGCTGCTTTTTGAGCCCTGGACAACCCGGAACATGAGTCATTGCCACCCAGGGTTACTGCAAAGTAAAGGTAAACAGTGCAGAGAAAAGCTAGAAGAGCCAGTGCAGTAAGGAGGAAGCGGTGCCGCTGAACGAGGGTTAAACAGCTCCCGAATTCGTCACCTCGTGACATCTGTTTCTTCAGCGTTGGTGAAGAAAATGCATTCTGTGATTGAGACCTCCTATGAGGTGAAGTTATTACGCTGTCAAGTGCCATATTCTATCCAATGAACTTTTGCTACGGCTTCAAATTGACTGCACCTGCTTCAAGATAATATTACAAGCACAAGCACTTCATCCAAGTGAACTTCATCACAGCATGTTAATAGAGAGACAAAAAGGAACAGAACATCATTTAATTGGTTCAATCAAAAAATATAACAGGCTTTTCTACGCAAGATAACAGTTAACATTCATACAAAGCAAGCTGAACTCTGAAGCAAATTCAGCTGATATTTGACACAAAATAGAATCAAGATGTCAAGTTTATTATGCATAAGAAATCAGAACTAAATTAATAAATAAATAAATCAATAATTCCACTGATCTATGGATCAATAGTAGGTCAAAAACTGAATTACCCACCAAAATAACAGTTCTCCTCAACTCCTTGCGAGGCAAAGTGGTACATCATAAGGAGAAAAGGCCTTGGCAGGATAAAATCTGAGTTTCGTCTTCATGAAAAGTTACCAATGTAATTCCATTTAGGAGCAAAAGGGCTATGAAAATATTAGTACTTATTATTACCAAAAGAGGCAAGACATATCAAAACCTATGATTGACTGCTCTATTCAAGACATTTAGTCCGCAATATTAAGCTCACAAAACCATGGCCATTGAAAAGTAACTTCTTGTGCCCAAGAGGAAATAACACCCAGAAGCCAATAAACGGGAAATTCACATCAATTCAACCCCGTTTGCTTACTCTAATCGATAGTTTCTAGCTGAGCATGGCTGTTCAAACATTCTGCTCAGAATACTCGATATAGAGCTTTCCAAACATGATATCCAACCACTTGCTCTTATGATCACTTGCCACCCTCGATTTTTCAATTTGTAATCAAGACGCAAAAGCCAAGCCATGAATCCATTCCAACAAAGGCTTCAAAGTATCAAGTCAAAGAACTAGTATAAACTAAAAGACACAGCATGTATGACAACAGGCCAGATCAATGCTGTATCCTCAATCCTCATTTGGGGGTTTCATTTAAATAATATGATAATTCAACAGTCAGTCAGTGAGATCCAAGCAAATGCACCCAAACTACCATAAATTCCTTAATCCTTACAAGTTAAATTCTATCAAACTCAAATTACTTTTGAACCACAAAAGTTCACCAAATACACCATATATCCCCCACCTATTCCCCTCAAAACGAACTTAACTTCATAGATCTTAATCAACTAAATTTGTAACGAAAGAAACTTATCCACATTATTGAACCCATAATTTACCTCCAATTTCGCATTCCTTTCATACAAATCTTTAACAACGACAACAACTACACCTTATTCCCACTAGGTAGAATCGGCTATATGAAGAATCGTTATATTCTGTCATGCATCGTATTCTCAGTAACTTTAAACTTTCTAAATTGTTCCTACCACGACTGTCTTTTATCTTCATTTACCCCTTCTACCTTGACTAATCTCACAATGTCCCCACGATGCCTAACAGGCGCATCTAAATGTTGCCTTCGCATGTGAAAAAGGAAAACCTAAAAATACACAGCTAAAAAGTTTAGATTTTCATATTGCAGTCAGCAGCAACATAATAAATCATTGAATCATAAGAAAATGCTATGATCCGTTAGGTACCAAACAATTTTACTTTAAATATTTATACAATATAACACCACGAAATTTCAATGTTATGTAGTATAAACTTTAAAATACAAAAAAATATGATATTCCTTAAGAATTCCCCTAAATCATAATAAATAACTTAATGAATCTTATTAGGAAAATCAACGAGTAAATCAAAATGAACAGATCTATGAAAATCTTAAAATCATAGATGAATCAGCCAAAGGTTGCAAAAAAAAAAAAAAAAAAAAAAAAGAAGAGAGACTTACAAATGAAGGAAATGAGGAGAAAGGAACTGTTGAAGCGATTGGAGCTGCAGTAATCTAAATATTAATCTTCCCTTCAGGTGTCATTAAGGTGAGTAATTAATTAATTAATCTAATCTAATCTAATCTAATCTGGATGCGATAACTTTTTTTAAAAAAATTTTAAATTTTGCTTACTCTGGAATAAATCCGGGTGCGTCGGGGGGCCTGGGGGTTTCGGGTGGATATGAGGAGATGCTGCCCGGCCACACGCACAGCCCGCTCTCTTTTGCCGAGTAGAGAAGAGAAGAGAGACTACGACTACTATATCTTGGAGTTGTATGGAATTTAGGGACGCGGTCAGAAAACGTGTGAATGGTCAGTTCGAGTATTGGACAGTTGGGCACGCTGGCAAGTCCCTTTGCGTGTGTGGATGGTGGGCTGAGAAATTGATAACTTTTGATACCTATATATAAATTGCCAAAGTACATGGCCAATATATCATAAAAATTACGGTTAGTAGATCGGGATTGGTTCACTTGTGGACCTTACGTGTATTTTGTTTCTTATTCTGTAATTAGATTTAAAATTAAAATTAAATTAGAATTATTAAATCTTATTTTCACCGGATTAAAATAACAAATAATTTGTTTAGTTTTAAATTATTTATCATATTATAAAATCAATAAAATATTAAATATTATTTTTCAACTTTTAATTTAATGTCACGTTAACGATTATATAATTAAGATATTAATGAAAAAGAATATCTTAGTCAATTTAAACTTTTTTCTTTTTTATAAAATTGATACACTTTAATGACTTTCTTAATTTGTGTGCACTAATCAAACGTGACAATTATCTTGAATTGAAAGGAGTATATTGGTATGAATTTGTAACTTATTATTTTCACTTATTTGTCTGGCTTGAATTAGAATTAGTTTCATTATGTTAAATGAATTAATTAATTTAAATGCCAAGTCACAAATAGAAAATAATTCTCAAAGTGCTCAACCCAACAATATTTATAAATATCGTTAACTTTTATTTTAATTCCTATCTCTCATATCTATAAACCAAATATCTCCTTAAAGCATTTCACTTATTCACCTTCAGTAATACATCTTGCAATTTTATTTTTTTGGGTAATTATTGATACAAAATAACAAGTTAGAGTTATCTCAAATATAATATTGTATAAAACAAAGGTTGAGCACCTTGCATAGTATACACATTCGGATAACTTGAAAGGAAAGGCAAAGCTTTATCTCTCGAGTTAGGTTAAATTCAAAGAAAATAATTCAATAAGAATTCAGAGTTTAGAAAATTGTAAAAGTAATTAATTAATCTAACCTACTATTTTAATGTCTATATATGAGATCAATGAGTCTGATTGATTCACGGGTTTTAAACATTCATTATTTGACCCATTTAAATTTATCTAGACCGTAAGAATAAAATTATTAAAATACTCTTGGTGAACTTAGACTCAAAATCACGTGTATGCTCATTATTAAATATATTATTTTAGAATTTTCAATAATTAAGCCCAACAAAATTATCAGCAGTCACCTCGTAATGTGTTTATTTTACTCCAACTCTTATCTATGTACCATTAACCACCACTGTCCATGAACAATGGACAATCGGTAGCTTGATTGAAATTGTAGAATCCACTGTTAGGTGTTTCTATAACCCACTATTTTTGTTTCAGTAATAATTTAAATTATAATTTTTTTTTATGTACACGCATTGAGTGTTGCTCAATCGTTAGTATATCCTCCATAGTGTATGGTATTTCGGAGAAATTTAATATTTTAGAAGTCAAAATTTTTATTTAGAAATAATAATCATTCTTTAGAGACAAATTAAAAGGTAAATAAGACATTCAATTTTAGATGGTAAAAAGGTCTTGATTAACAAGGACAGTTTGGGTAATGAATGATGAATAGTTTGTCCGACTATTGGTGAGATCGAAGGGTCATCAATTTCGGTGCATCCAAATGGTGCACCGCCATGAACATTTCACTTGCCGGCCATTTTAATTGACATGTCATGTACAGTTACATTAGTTGTGTCTCGGTGTTTAATGTTCGTCTTTAGGAAAATAAAAAATAAAAAATACATGGGATTGATGAATGAACGTGGAGCCAACAATTATAAGTGTGGCGTATTTAGAAATTTGTTTTAGTAGGGGCAAGTTTTTTTTAATAATATGTTCTTATTGTTTTATATTAGATTAACAAGTAAATAGTGTATCAATTTTTTCTTCACTCATGGTTACTAGATTTACTAGATAAGTTTTCGTATTGCGTACTAATTCGCCCTTACCTATATACTATACTGGATACCGACACACCATATATATATTAACAAAAAATTGGTGTATTACGTTTTCATATCCATACTCATACTAGAAACATGTACCACGTATTTGATAACTATTTTTTCACAATGGTTATTTATCAATATTTTATCAATATAAACACTCGGTCAAGTGTTTTTCTTTTTCCTCTAGTTTCTAAGTGTGCCTCCAAATAGTTTTCATAAATTATCATTCAAGTATTAAATAAGTTTTGAACATAAAAATTAGTCAAATCTCTCTTTCAAATTTATTTATTATTTGAGCCCAAATTTTATTACATAATTTATAATTAATTACTTTAATAACAACATATGATTGCATAAATTTGTGATATGTATTAAACTAAATATGAGAAAGGGCAAATCAATAAAAATGAGAGGAAAAGAGACAATTAGTAACATATTTCACATAATTATAGAAAATTGTTATAACAAAAAGGATGTATATAATCATATAAAGTCACATATGAAAAGGAAAAAAAAAAAAGTCACAAATTTTATCTTTAAAAGAATTAATGGGAGCAGTAAAAAAAAAATTATGTATATTTTTAGACGAATATATGCAAATCATAAAAGGAATGGGTGGAAGTTAGTAGAGGCAGTTGCCCCCACTGTTCCATGCTGTCTCCACTGCTAAGTAGTGGTATATCGACAAATTCTTATTTAGATTCGATCCAACAAGAATTTGTTGTGATATATCCATTACAAATTCCATTAAAATTGGAGAATATAAAAAGAAAACATAATAACAAATATACGACTAAGATCTTTAAAATATAAGTTAGCCATTTTTCTTTGTTTTTTATTTAAAGAAAAGGTTGGTACTTTTTGATGGTTTTTTTTTTTTTAAATAAATTGGACCAAAAGTTGATTTTCGTACAGTATCTTTATAAGAAAAACTCATGACTAATAAGTTACAAAGGAAGCGTTTTGCCTTTTGAGCTATATGAAACTTTAATGCAATGTTTTATCCTTTTTTTAAGATAAAATTACATAGAAGAAAATTGTGTGGTAAAAAAGATAAAAATTTTATCGAAAATTTCAGCACCTGTCTATAACAATTCAATCGGTCAGACATTAAAAGCCCAAGCTGATCTCTTGGATTACTTGCAGCTCAGAAGCCCATTATCATACCCAACCCATTTTAACAGAGTTTTAGATTTAGGTCCACACTCAACCAGTCTTAATTTTCATAAAGCCCAACCCAACTTTTTAACGGGCTGAACTAGAATCCAACCCAACTCTTTAACAATCCTACCCCGAAAGCAACAAGGTCTCCGATCCAATTCGTCATGTCCCAATTTTCCACCGCCATAATGGGCCGAGTTCGGGCTGGTTCCAATTACCCGAAATCTTGAATAGAACCGGTCCCGATCCAAGTCGTCAAATAGATTCTTTTTGGGTAATATGCAAATAACCTGTGCAAATATGCACTTTATCTCCCATGGTTATCAAATGTGTGTTTATCCTTTTTTTTTTTTTTTTTTTTTTGCAAAATAGATAAAAACTGTCAAAACTAATCGACACTTGAGAAATGTCATATATGTTCTTAACCAATTATACTGTTCTACAAAATTTTGGGGTCACCAAACCTTATACCCCTTATCTCTCTCTTTCCCACACTCCTACCAACCCAAGACACCCTAGTTCAATTTTCCCACCATCCTCAACAACCTAGCTCCATTCCCCCACATTCCTTCCAACCCAGCTTCACTTTTCCCTCATTCTCGCTACCCCAACTCCACTCCCCAACCATTCATGCCACCCCAGTTCCACTCCTCAACCATTCCCTCTTCTACCCTATCCCCTGTCCATCCCTACCATCCCATGCCACTCCAACCTTCCTCCTCCAACACCTTTGCTATCCCAGCCCTCCTTTCCTACCACATTCGCCACTCCAGCCTTCCTTTCCCATCATCCCCGCCATTCCAACCCTTCTCACCCACCACTCCAATTTTCTTCACCCACTGTCCCACGCCATTCCAACCTTTCCTTACTCTCGCCAATCCCTAGCCCCACCCCACTCCATCCCAACCCCAAATCTCTCATTCCTTTCTTCCACCGTACGTTCACCTCCATTTTCAAACCCAAATTCATATCAAATCTACAACATCAACATATAAACATAATAAATCCATTCCATTTTTATCACAAAACAATACCAAAATTTAGGTCTGAAAGCATATAAACAATAACCATAGAAAAATTAATTTTTATTGGCTTCTTGGGGGTAATCGAGACGATGGCTCATAGGTGGGTGGCTACTGATGAACAAAGGCCTAAGGGGTGAAGAGGGGAAATTGATCGGGGCGTAGGAGTGGGGGTGGGAGAGGGAGATTGGGCTTAAGGGAAGGGTGAAGGAGATTGAAGTGGTGGTGGTTCGATAGGGAATGAGAGGGGGTGGTGGGCTTTTGAAGTGATGGTGGTGGTTGGGGTAGGGAAGATGGGATGTGCTAGATTCTAGTGGTGGAAGGTAGAAAAGATTTATCCTTGGGTTAGATCTTGGGGGTACAAAAGTCATTTTTTGTATTTTATAATATTAATTTTTTTAGAAAACAATCCCAGCCTCGTTATCTGCATGTGTTGGTCAAAATTTGTTAGTTTTGACGGATTTCGTCAATTCTGTAAAAAAAAATAAAAAAATTAAAGCACAAAGGGATCAAAGAAATATTTGATAACTAGGAAGGGGTAGTATTGATTATTTTAACTATAGGGGTTATTTGTATTATACCATTCTTCATCTCTTTCCCAATCTGTATTATTTATGGCATGCAACTTGTAGTAATCATATCAATAAAGTTTGTTTGAATTTGACTCGACAAATAAATAAGTTTAATTTAAACAAAATTACAAGCTTTTTAATCAAACACATTTACCAGGATGTATAAATTTATTTATGGGAAAACAATCTTAATAATCCATCACATTTCACTTTTTTACTTTTGTAGTCCCTCACATTCAAAATGATACATTTTAGTCCCGTACAATTTCAAAACGCACTACCACATTTTGATCCCTCGACACAATTACAATTATATTTTGATTTAAAATACTTACATGCGAATAGAATGTTACATTTTTCATGATCAAAACTGGCAATATATAAATTTGAAATGTTAAAGGACACTATTTTAAACCCCTTCTACCACCCCTCAAAATTCTCTCCTTCTTTTGCCGCTTTTCCTTCGCCACCCTTACTCCAATAACCCCCAATCCTTCTCTTTTTTAGGACAATTTAGTATTTAAAATTATGTATTATTAATTTTGTACTCAAATATGTTGCATTCAGTACGCATGTGAGTATTTCAAACTAAAATATGTTCGTACTTGTGTCGAGGGTTCAAAATATGTTAAAGGACACTACTTTAAACCCCTTCTACCTCCCTTCAAAATTCTCACATATAATCACCACCTCTATTCCTTTCTCTGGCCGCTTTTCCTCCTCCACTCCTACTCCAATAACCCAAATCCTCCTCTTTTTTGGGACAATTTAGTATTTAAACAATACATTATGTATTGTCAATTTTGTATTCAAATATATTACATTCAATACGCATGTGACTATTTCAAATTAAAACATGTTCGTACTTGTGTCGAAAGATCAAAATGGTAAGTTTTTCATTTATGAATAACTAAAATGTATCATTTTAAATGTAAAAAAAATTAAAAAAAGTATAAATATAAAATATAAGAGATTATTAATATTATTTTCCTTTTTCATTATATTCATTTACAACCTAAATACTAGTCAATACAACCAGCTCTCCGTCCCTAAGTCGTCATGGCCCTAATTTGAACGGGTATAACGGGCTGAGTTCGGATCAGCCCGGCCCAATACCAATCCGAATACAACCAGGTCTCCGTTCCAAGTCATCAAAAAGATTCTTCTCTTCTTTCCCAATTCCTCTTTCTTTCGTCCACACGCCTTTGCTCTTCTCTATTCTTCTTGAAATTAATTAACCCGAAATTTAATTCCCACTTAATTTCTCACAAATTTATTGCAATTAAATTACTGGGTAATTTTTTGATCCTAGGGTTTGATTAATCACCGCCGACGAAAAAGATGTGGGCAGCTACATGCTTAGCGTCCTGCTGCGCTGGGTGCGCCTGCGACGCCTGCCGGACGGTGGTGTCCGGAATTAGCCGGAAATCCGCCCGGATTGCCTACTGTGGTCTCTTCGCGCTTTCGCTCATCGTTTCATGGATTCTAAGAGAAGTTGCTGCTCCTCTCATGGAAAAAATCCCCTGTAAGTATCCCCACTGGATAGGATAATCTCTCTCTGAAAAAAAAGAGATCAAGATCTTTCCTTTTTTTTGTGTATTTTTTATATCATTTTTGTGTGTCATATACATAATTATATGGATCAGTTGTTGAGTTTGTAAGGTGAATGAGTAGTATCCTGGTTTTGTTGAATTATTTTGGTGAGGCTTAATTTCTAATTTTGGTTTGTTAGCTTAATTGGTGTTATGAATGACTAATTTGGTGTTACGAAGTTAGTGAATTGATAAATATGTATGGTTATATCTAGATGTGTATGTTCGTTTTCTTCATGTATTACTAGTTAAGATGTTTAAGATATTGTCCGATTATCAAATTAGAAAGATGGAGGGGGAAAAAGCCTTTGGTAAAGGGCAAAAAAGAGGATTGAATAATCAAAGATTCGCCTTTTTTATTGTGACGAGGAGAGAAATTATCTTTATTTTAGTACGTAGATAATGGAATGTAACAAGTGGTTGAGGTTCTTGTTTTTGCATTTTAAAGTTCAGTGAGTACTGGTAGTTGTTGGTTTAGATTTCAAAGTCATAAATCGAGAGAAAGCCAAGAAGGGGAAAGTTTTGCATGTCAACAAGAATCATTATTTTGTTACTGATTAAATCGGTCGTGATGAAACTAATAGATGTTTGGCTTTTGTTCCAGGGATTAATCACTTCCATCAAACACCGGATAGAGAGTGGTTTGAAACAGATGCTGTGCTGCGAGTTAGCTTGGGAAACTTCTTATTTTTCACAATTTTAGCTATCTTCATGATGGGTGTAAAAATGAAGCCCAGAAGGATCCGCGTGATAGTGTGCACCATGGCGGGTGGATGATGAAGGTCATTTGCTGGTGTCTTCTTGTAATTTTGATGTTTTTTGTTCCAAATGGCATCATTAGCTTCTATGGTAAGCCATACCTTTTGAGGTGTCTCCATGGTTATGGATTGTCCTTTTCCCTTCAATTTTCTTCTGTGTAGTAGTATAAGTATATTAAGACATATGCTTCACATGAAAATGGTTGAGGTTGTAGTACAATCATCGGAAAATGGCCAAGTGGTCCTCATTGAGGACTAAAGTGTCTCTTGCCCTCCTCTCTCTCTCTCACACACACACACACTTACTGGACCTCTATTTCCTATTAGGAAATAGCAAAAGGACCGTACCGATTTAACCTCCAGCGAGGGAGATGAAAGGAGATCAAGTATCTCATATCGATAGGGAATGTGGCCAAGAAGCAGCCTGCTGGCTGCCCCTTTCCACTTGGGCGATAGTGGTTCCCGTTTAGACTCCTAGGCTCGAGCTACTTTTGTTCCTGTAATAGATAGCTTTTTCTGCTCACTCTCTCTGTCTCTCTCCCCTTTGTAATATGCTTAAGATTCCATTTGTTCTTGCAGAGACAACATCGAAGTTCGGTTCAGGATTGTTCCTTCTTGTTCAAGTTGTGCTTTTGTTAGATTTTGTTCATAGATGGAATGACAAATGGGTTGGCTATGACGAGCAGTTTTGGTTAGTTTACATCTTCTTGCATTATGCTAGTAGCTCTTTAATTCTAGACCACCATTTTATTTATCATATCACAGTTTTTACTATTCTTTGACTTCGATTTGCTCTTCTTAGCAGTCTTCATATCTCTCTTTTTGATTAACAAATTGCAGGTATATGGCCTTGCTCATTGTTTCGCTTGTATGCTATGTGGCAACTTTTGCCTTCTCTGGGCTTCTCTTCTATTTGTTTACCGCTTCTGGACATGACTGTGGGCTCAACACTTTCTTTATTGTGATGACTCTGATCCTTCAGTTTGTATTCGCATTTATTGTGGTCACACTACATCCATCGGTAAGATTCTTAGATTTCATTCTCTGACCAAAATCATCAAATGTCCATTTTCCCTGTATTGTGATAATGTTGAGCAAAATGTTTGGTGGAAAATTATGTATTGTAGCTGATTGAATTATAGCAATATTGTTATACACCCTCTACATTCCAAGGACCACAGAGGAGTGAGATCAGATCTAAGGACAGTTCTAACTTTGAAAATATATTAGCTCTCTTCTGTTTTCGTTGATGTTTAATCTTGCTAAAAATCTTGTACATGTTCCTCACTGCTTTTTCCTTGTTTCATTAGCAGCATGATTAGTTACTATTTTATTTCAAGAAGGATTCATATTTGAGTTTATTGTGTTTAAGTCTGCTAACTACTTTATACCATGATAATTCGGTGGATATTTTGTATCATGATTTTGGTTACATCTGCATGTAGTTTTCCAAAACATGGAAAATTTCCTCCCTACTTATATGTGATGCTAGCTGTGTTGTCTTCCTGCTTTGTCTCGTTTTTGGAGATATTATGTACTGAGCTTTCTTACAGTAGCTCTATAATGTAGATAAAAGCATATATATTTGAAAGATAGATGAAAGATATATTTGAATGATATATGTGATGATGTTACGTTTAAATAGTACCTTGGATGATTTAGCTCACAAATGAACATGGACACAAATAGGTAAGCGGGAGCGTCTTGCCTGCTTCAGTTTTATCTGTGTACTGCATGTACCTCTGCTATAGTGGACTTGCCAGTGAACCCAGGGATTATGAATGCAACGGTCTTCACAAGCATTCAAAAGCTGTTTCCACTGGTACACTAACTATTGGACTACTTACGACTGTGCTCTCTGTTGTATACTCTGCTGTTCGGGCTGGATCTTCTACAACTTTGCTCTCCCCTCCAAGCTCATCGGGCAGGTGAGAATCTAACTTCTTTACTGCTACCAAAGGTGCTTAGGAAGTTTGATTTCCTGGATGTTTGAGTTCTTAGTAACTGGGTGTTGCAATGACTTCAAGACTTTTTCAGTAAATGAAATTTGGAATTGAGATTTACACACAGACTGCATGATTATTGTTGCCAATTCCTCTATCTATTCAAAGTGAACTGTAAAAGGAGTGAATGTGTGATAGGTTTGCCCATGGTGTTTGTTTTGGACTTTCTTTTATGTTATTTTCAGAACCTGCAAGTTTAGAAGTAACACATCTGTTAAGTTGTTGGCGTCTGTAAAAAGATTAAACTTTATCTTTTATTATCTGAGGGTCGGTTTTCTCCCTCGTTCAAATGGATTTTAATGTTAATCTTATTACAAGGGCCAATATGTTATCATACTTGTCTGAGTTTTACTATTTGTGGGAAGAATAATTTTTTTGTTGACCGACATCAACCAAAATGTGTTACACTACCTAGTAATAAATTTCTAGTATATAGTTTTTTTTTTTTTTTTTTTTTGGACTTCTCTTTGCAGCAAATATGATGATATTATAGAAAATGGAATTTACATTATTAGCCCTAGTTGTTTCTTTGCTTCGAAAATAACTAAGGTTTAACATAAGCGATTTGTAACTTCCTGAATTTTTTACCCATGAAGGAAAACCATTATTGCCATTGGACAAAGCAGGTGAAGAGGAAGAGAAAGAAAAGGCAAAGCCAGTGACATATTCGTATTCCTTCTTCCACTTGATCTTTTCACTTGCTAGCATGTATTCTGCAATGCTTCTTACAGGATGGTCAACCTCAGTGGGAGAGAGCGGGAAGTTGGTGGATGTGGGGTGGCCATCTGTTTGGGTCCGAATTGTAACGGGATGGGCAACTGCTACTTTGTTCATCTGGTCACTGGTTGCACCTATTTTATTCCCAGATCGCGAGTTCTGAGTACCGTAAAATATCATATGATAATCTATGTTGATGTGTAATGTGTGCTATTACTATTTGTCAAACGTCAGACATGTATTTAACTTTGCCAGTAGAAACAAGAATGTCATTTGTGTAGATGCTGCACTATCGTGTGGAAATTTCCAATGGCTCTGGAATCTTCCAATAAAAAAGGTTGCTTCATCTTCTCTTCGTTTATCGACTATTACACTGAATCTGTGATATAGAAATTTGTTTGTTTGTTATGTCTGATGAAAATGAGAAACCAGGAGCAGAGACTGAAAAGCAATTTGGCCTGTGCAATCCATCTCGACAGCCCAAGTATTCAATTATTTTCAACTAATTAGTGGGGTGTGTACACTATTAACCATCGTTATAAATGAAACTATGTAAATTGGAAACTCATCAATAATCATTTATTTATAAAAAATGACAAAGTCATTATGTCACAACTGGATCTTATCAATCCATCTCAACAGCCCAAGTATTCAATTAGTTTCAACTAATCAGTGGGGTGTGTACACTATTAACCAACGTTATAAATGAAATTCTGTAAATTAGAAACTCATCAATTATCATGTATTTATATAAAAAAACAAAATCAGTGTCACAACTAGATTTACCCTAGTCAAAAAATGAATAAATTTGAATAAATATTTAAAATCAGAAATTAGTGACATGGTTTAAAGTTATGGTATCAGTCACGGTGACGAGTGATTTACATCAGTTGTGATAGCGTCCGATCTTATTAAAATTTGTCCAAAATCATAAAAAAAATATAAAAATTATAAATAATTACTTGTAAATTAATTTTAAAGAATTTACAATTCAAAATAAAAATTTATACTACAAGTTTTGTTCATATGAATCGGGAAGGACTGTTTTGATTACAACTTGACCGACCGAGTAAACTCTAACTGGGCTTTAGTGTTTGAACCTTTTTGAGGTCTCGCATTCCTTTCCATGCATCTTTGCGAATGCAATTATTATGAACCAATTTAAGGGACCAATTAAATATGAAGTATATAAGAAAGGCGCCATATAGATTTATGACGCTTTGTGTAGGCTTTGTCTCGTTAATTTGCTCCTATTCTTCTAAGCTGATTAAAAAAAATAATAATTTTGGAATTCTGAGTTTGAAGCTAAAATGGGTATTTTTTTGGTTGAAGTTTGGAAAAAAAAAAAAAAAATTGAGGTTAATTAGCAAAATGATAAAACATCAAGAGAAAAACTAGATTGGACTTGGGAACTAGAAAAACAGGCAGCACATGAAATATCACGACATGCCTCCAAGTTCTCTAATATCTTATAGATTGGTCTCATAAATAGTAAAACAAAACCTCACTTTTTCTCAGTCCAAAAAATAAAAAAAAAAAAAATAAAAAAATGAAAGATTGAACAGATTAATATGCTGTTAACATAAATTTTTAAGGGCTCGGTCTGCTTGGATATGCAGATAGTATAACTCGAGTTTCCCAATTGACTTGGAAGATGACTAGTGACTATTTAGTTGACCACAAAAATCAATTATTTCATTGACATGTCTCCATGCATATACATGAATATTTGCTATTTATATTCATATTTCCTTTAATTTTCCATTGCATTTTGTTTGTTCCAAAAAATAGGAATAAAATCTCTGCTATAATCAATTGAATTTTAGGAATTAAATTGCATAGAATTTATACAATCACATGTTAAGAAGTCTTGATAGTCATGTGGTCTGTATATTTATCGTTTGACTTTATTTCTTCTGCTCTCTCTCTCTTTCTCTCTCTCTAAGGAGGCAATATATCTCGTATTTTTTGAGTGAATACTTTTTGCTTCTATATAAGGGCTACTACGATTTAATGTATATACATGCTTGCATTAAAAATCTTTCCAACTTCGAAGTAGGTTTTTCCTTCCAAATTCACTTAACTATTATATTCTTTCCAATTAATTATCAATCAATGGCATTTATGCTTTTACTTCTTGGGCTGTTTCTGCTTAGTTCCACTATATCAGGTAATGAATTTTTCTCTTTTTATGTGTTTTCTGTTGCATGCATTCATGTCTACAGATAAAAATTCTAGTACTAGTTATCTTTTTATTTTATTTATTTTATTTTTATTTTTTAGGGCTCAATATATTTTGCACCCCTCAACTTCTAGTCTATAACACACAATTCTCACTTTGCATCAACAATTTTAGTTTTGGACACTCTGTACCCTGAACTTTTGAATCTGTCCCACTTCACTCCAATTTTTTAACAAAAGTAAACAGAATCTTTGTTCGTACACCTAAAATATTGTAACAATATTATTGTACATCCCATTAAATATGTCATAAATACAAACAAATTCTATTAATTTTGATTACAGTGTTACTGAGAAGTGGCACAAATTTAAGAGGTACAAAAATTTCCAAATTGAAATTGGGGGTAAAAAAAACGAAAAAAAGAAATTGGAGGTGCAAAGTGAAAATTAGGTATGAGTTGGGGGTATAGAATGAAATCAGTCCTTTTGTGAATAATGATGCAAATATTCAAAACTTTATAGATTTGGTTATCCAATATTATTACTGTATGCAGAAGTCATTTGATATCCAATATTCGATATATTATATATGATGAAATGTCATTAAAATCTCTAAAGTGGTCAGAATCAAATGACAATAATTAATGAGACCTCTAACATCAACATCTGTGATCATATACTTATATGCAGGAGCACAGCCAATTTATGTTTGCTATGGACTAAATGGCAACAATCTACCTTCCAAACAAGATGTTATAAATCTTTACAAAGAAAAAGGGATCACAAGAATGAGAATCTATTCCCCTATACCAGAAGTTCTCAATGCTCTGAAAGGATCCAACATAGAGCTTCTCATTGATGTATCGTTCCAAGACATTAAACCCCTTGCAACTGATAAATCATTTGCTCCAATCTGGTTTCACAACAACATTCACATCTACTGGCCAGATGTCAAGTTCAAATACATTTCTGTTGGAAATGAAGTGATCCCTGGCAACGAATTCGCCCCGTTTATCGGTCCAGCCATCGAAAACTTGCACAATGCAATAGTTGCATTAGGCCTTCAGGACCAAATTAAGGTCTCAACTTCAACACACACTCCTCTTTTAGGCATTTCCAATCCTCCATCAAAAGGTTCGTTTCGCGACGAAATTTGCTAAACCGTTCATTAAACCTATAATCGATCTATTAGTCAGGAATAATGCACCGTTGCTCGTTAATATATATCCTTATTATGGATACCTTGGGGCTCAAGGCAATGTACCGCTCGATTTCGCATTGTTTAGGTCAAATGGAGTGGTTGTTCAAGATGGTTCGTTAGGGTATCAGAACTTGTTTGATGCAATGTTGGATGCTTATTACTCGGCTCTGGAGAAAGAGGGGGGCGGAAATATTGAGATTGTTGTGTCAGAGACTGGCTGGCCATCTGAGGGAAATTCTGTTTCTTCAGTTGAAATTGCTGGAAATTATTATAGGAATTTGATTAATCATATTAAGGGAGGAATAGGGACTCCAAAGAAGCCTGGAAAAGTCATAGAAACTTATTTGTTTGCAATGTTTGATGAAAATGTGAAGACTGGAGCTGAGACTGAAAAACATTTTGGTCTTTTCACTCCAAGCAAACAGCCCAAATATGCACTTACTTTCAATTGACTATGCATGACTATTATTGTATGTGGAGACGCTCTTCCTTTATTTATCCTATAAAAAGTGGGAAACTACTACTATAATAATAATAATAAAAATTTCATACACAATTTTATCCTCTTTCTATTAGTAAGCATTAATTTTCCAGCAGTATATTATACTAAGCTTTTAAGTTTCGAATTTAATTTCTTTTAGAAGTTCCATTCGAGTCAAATTTTGATAATTTCGTTATTAAATACTATTTGGATAATTTATTTCATAGCTTATTTGTTCTAATTGTTTCTTGTTTACCAAGTCTTGCAATAGGGATTTTATGAAGAATCTTTTTCCCCTTGGAGTTCTCAATTGTGTAATTTCTCAATTCTTCTCAATTCATATAATTTCTCAATTCCGAGGAGAGTTTGTGAAAAATTTCATGTATATTATTATTTAATTGTGTAACTAAAAACATTGTGCTTAATCGGTTAAACAGAAGTCTATCATTATCACTTACAGAGGCATATTTTAACCACGCTTTCACTATGTTCGATTCTCATAATATTTGTGTATTTACAACCTTTTTCATGTTAGTAAGATAAAATTCGATCATTGTTTCGTATATCTATTCAACTGTGTTAATTGTTCAAATTTAACATGTACACCTGAAGGTTGAAGCTACTAACTGTAAACACAATTAAAGATTGGTGTAAAGTGACAGAAGGAATTAATGTCCATGAACTCAGCGTGAAAATTTTCACTTGTGAAGCCCATGTCAATTTTTCCAATGTCCCATCGGTGATGTCTTGGGGTCTCACATTTCTTTCGGAGTAAATCTTTCTTAATCCACGGTGTAGATACACTATCAAATGCATATGCATGTTAATTACGGTTAAATTTTAAAATTTATTTTTATACATGTAACATGCATTTATGTCGATGGTATAAAAGATTTTCAAAGACTAACAATGTAAAAAGACCATTCTTTCTATTCTCTTCCCAATTGGTACTATAATACAAACAAGGTCTAATTTATTTTGCAGTTGCATTTCTTACTATAATTTTTTATCATGATTTTTAATTTTAGATACTTTACACAAATTCTCAAATTTATCTTAATTTATTTCCTTTTTTAACAGTGTCAAAAAGTTAACAAAATATTTATTTTTGCATCCAAAAATATTATTGTATATCCTGTTGAATTTGTCGTACATACAAGAAATTTCTGTTAATTTTATAGACGGTATTAAAAAATGGACTGAAATAAGATGAATTTGAGAGTTTGACCTGCAGCAAAGTATCCAAAACTAAAATATGACATATAAAGTAAAAATCGAGTATAAATTAAGAGGCGCAAAATAGAATTAGTCCTACAAACAAGTCATGTTCTACTAGTTGGGTCTATCTTTGCGTGCTGAACTCGTAAAGACAAACCTAGTTCTTACCCAACAAAAGAGAAACCTATTCAGTCTAGTCACAAAAAGGTAGATTATTTCAAAGTCTAAACACAAATCTTGGAATGTTTTAGAAATTTCTCTTTCAATGCAAAGCAATTAAAAACATAAACTTTTGAACTCGAGTGTGAGATAATAAGACAATGCCAAATTTATTATGAATTTCAAAATTATTTTACAAAAGGAGTCATTTTAGAGTTGAAGTGACACAGAAAGTCTTCGCATTTATTGAATATAAGGAAGATTTTAATAATTATAAAGACATCCTTTGAAAAATCTTAACCACAAACCAAACATGATTGTAGAAGTTCCAAGCAAACAAGACAGATGTAACACAGCACAGCTCTTGTCTATAAAATCTCACGAATACGAGCAAGCATGACAGATACATGAATATATCAATACGAAAATTAGATCACCAAAAATTGAAGTTGTGAAGACACTAAAAACCAAGGAATTGGAAATTCAACATCTACCAAATTTCTGTGTTCATCTAGATGCATTTATTAGCGGAAGGGATAAGTACGTGACGTCTCGAAAGAGAGAACCTTGTATTCTTAATTACAAGTTACAAACTGGCTAGATACAAGCATACATAAAACGAAGAATTTTTATATGCATTAAGATGTATAGTTTTATTGTACATTGTGTGATCTATATTTATCAAACATTCATTAATTTATAAATAAAGTATTTTAAATTTTTATTTTTCAAAAGAAATTAGAGAATATAAATAAATATGAATCACAACCCATACTAAAAAACTGTTAATTATCTGCATATTTTGCTGCGGATTATAATGAAAAATCCGCAGCAAACAAGACTTTCTGCACATCTAGATGTGTATAAGAGACAGGCGTAAAAGGCCGTGGATACTAATTTCTGCGGATTACAAAATCCAGCACTAAATTTGATGGGGATTTTCTTTGCGGAAATTATCCTGTGTAAATTTCCATGACAAAATCCCTAGCAAATATCCCACAAATTCCCCATATAATTTCCATGATAAATTCCCCATAAGAGACAGGATGAGGATGATGTAGATGGTAGCTTGGATGATTAGACTGTATTTGATTGTTTACTTAGATAACTAAATGTTATATATGTATTGCAGTTGCATACTTTGATGGAGCGATTAGGCGTTCTTCCTGGATGCATCAAGGGGTGGGGAACGCTGGTGGCGAGAGGATCCAGGAAGAACGCCTAATCGCTCCATCAAAGTATGCAACTGGTTTCTTGTTTCAGATAGTTGGGCTTGTAGTGAAGCTTGCTCTTTCTTCATTTCTTCCTTTTCCAATCTCTCCGTTTCCAGTTGGGCTTGTAGTTCGGCACTAAGGGAGTGGACTATGCTCCTAATCCTCTCATCAACATCCTCAGGTAGGTCGTATGGGTGTGAAGGTCTAGACGAATAACCCTAGGATCATGGTCCTACCTAAAGAACCAAGCCCAGAAACTCTGCCTTTCTTTTTTCCTCCCACGGCGTCATACCAAATATCCAAATCAGATGGCAGATGTTGTGAGTGTTGAGAACCATCAGAAGACATATTATCATTCTCAACAGTACTTTGAGAAGATATTTCAGCCTTTTTCTTCTCAAAGTTCTCCTGCAAAAGTCATATATCAAAGATCAACTTTATGGAAACGAGAATATTAAAGGACAAATCATAAAAGATTGTAATAAAGCCTTAAGGACTTACATAAGAAATTAATTAGTATTACAATTTTCTTGAAATGCACTCTGTGTGGTATAGAACCGCCTGTATGCAGTGATGCACCTGCATTGGAATCTCGGTTCTTCTTATTTTGGTTGAGTTTTTGTTTGAACTCTTGGGACTGCCAATATTTTCCCTATTATCTCATAATTAAAGTCTACTAAGTATCATTCCAATACATACATTTATATAACATTTCATTTAGAAACATTATTCATCTGCTAGCGGTTTAGTATTTTGCATATAATATGCATTATGAACTTGTTCAACCCAAATCGTATAATCCTAGTAAAAAACTTGAATATCTCATGAAATGGAATTGTTTTAAGAAAAATGTAGTGTTTGTATATCTATTAAAGGAGCGAATTATGTCGTTAGGAAAAATTAGTGTAAAACTGTAATTTGGTCACTTTTTAACCTATATTTTAGTAAAATTGAACGAATTTATTTGTTTTTTTTAATCCGTATCCACCAACTCAAAGTAGGAGTTATTTCGTAAACACAAAACGAAAAATTACTTACTTAAACGAAAGACAAATAAACTATAATAATAGTTAAACGGAAGATTTTTTAAAGGTTGAAAATTATTCTATTTAAATATTCTGTAATGACAAAAGGTTGAAACATATTCATTAAAATAGTTATTATTTTTAAAACATCTAGATGTGTATAAGAGACAGGCCTATCATATTAAGATATATATATATATATTAAAAAAATATATAAAATATGATTATAAAATATTATTTAAAAAATAATAAGAAAAATTAATCATCCAACTTTTCGTTCAAGGGACATGTTTCTAGATATTACTTGGTTAAATTAAGGCCTAAATGGCAAGGTTAGGAATCGCGTACTATGATAGGCTATATCCCGGCCCGGAAAGTGCTGAGATCAACAATATATTTGGACTCCGAGAATTTAATTATATGAACTATAGAAGTCTCTTTTGTTATTATTTTAATTTTCATATAATAAAGTTGGTTGTTATATTAAGGTTGACGATATATTTATGATAATGTTAATTAAAGTGCGAAGCTTGTAGGAACACGGAAATCCCTAAACAAACAAGTTTAGTATAGGTGTTAAATATTGTCATTATATGGAAATAAATTGAAAATAACATAGCAAAAATCCTCGACAAATTATGGATAACAAACAGTTGAAAAAAAAATGTAAATAACATAACAAAAATCTATACGATAACAAACAAAATAAAAAAAATAAAAATAAAATAATTAAATAAAACTGCAAAAATTATAGCAAAAATCCTACAGAAATTAGGGATAAAAAAAAATCAAAATAACATAGCAAAAATCTATACGATAACAAACAAAATAAAAATAAAAATAAAATAAAAATAAAACTGCAAAAATTATAGCAAAAATCCTACAGAAATTAGGGATAAAAAAAATGAAAATAACATAGCAAAAATCCTACACAATTTATTGACAACAAATAGCTGCAAAAAAAATAAAAAAACTGAAAATAACAAAATAAACCGCTCACAAAAATTATGGATAACAAGAATTAAAAAAAAAAATAGATAAAAGAACAAAAATTGAAATGGTAGATCAATCAATCACCTTGGAAATGGTTGAGGATTTGCTTGGCACCACCAGCCACCATGGTGGCTTCTTGGAAATAGTGGATGGTAGTTGGAAGAAAGGTGGAAGGTGAATGGTGGCTGGTGGTGCAAGAAATGGAGAGGAAAAGTGATTTTTCCCCAATTAGATCTGTCCAAAATGTGCTGGGTTTCTACACTGTAAATCTAAATTTCCTGCAGAATTTTCCGCAGGAATTTCCGCAGCAAAATTGCTTGCGGACATTGAATTCCGCAGCACATTTGCTGCGGAATAAATTTTCCGCAGCAATTTGCTGTACATGTGCTGCGGAATTAATTTCTGCAGCATTCCGCAGCAATTTGCTGCGGAATTTTCCGTAGCAGATGTGCTGCGGATTTATTTTTCCGCAGCAATTTTGCTGCGGAAATATATTCCGCAGCAAATTTGCTATTGTCCTTAATTTTTCCTTAGATTTTTGTTGCGTAATTTTTGTAAATAATAGGTTCCCGCTTTATGGAGGGAATGTTATCTGCGGATTTTTATGCGGATTTTTTAATCCGTAGCAAAATTTTAATCCCATAACCTAGAAAACTAAAATTTGCAGTAAAATCCGTATATAATTTCTGGGGAAAAAATCCGCAGCAAAAATCCGCATGAAATTTACAATTTTTTTGTAGTGACCGTACACCTTAATCCATACAAGAATTTTCCATAATAAGTGTTACGATATGTTTTATCATCTAAATGAATTAAGGACATGTCTCGCAAATATCTACCGTATAAAATCATTGATATACAAGGTCAGATTATCAGTCTACAACAACAACCACCAATTTTGATTTGGTCTGCTTAAGATCCATTTTGGTCTGCTTCCCCTTTATAGATGGGAAATCATAAATTCAAAATTATTTATCAAAATCATTTCACGTGTAAAATTATATTCAATCACTAATTATTGATTTTAAATAATTGATCGGATTTCGTTTATTTTTGATAGATCTTAATCGGATTTTGTTTATACATTTTCACAAGTGTAGACCACAATAATGCACATACAATCACAAATTATTTATGAATTCCCATTAGCTAATGGATGCAAAATTCTGACTCATCTTTTATAAAATTTTTGATTTAAGTATCAGAATACATCGAAAAAAGCCACAACCGCCCCTCCGCAAGCCTTTCTGGTAGTGGTCCAAATAGAATCTAAATCCATTACACTTAGAATATTTTTAATATGGTTGGTGTTATTTTTTACTATCCAAACAAAGAAAAAAAAAAAGAGAAAAGTTATAGAATTTTTATTAAAGCCACATATGAATTCAATTTTTTTTTGAAGCCATGACAACAATTCTCATTATTACGAAAATTCAAACGTTGCTAAGCACTAACCTTACTAGGGTAGGATAATTATTAACTGGAGGATAGGATTAGAGAAAGGAAGGGGAATTTGGGAAAAGAATGTCGATTAGAGAAACCATCAAATTGTAATTAACAAAATCTTTTACAAACTCCAAGAAACAAAATGTTGAAATGGTGGTCCAAATTAAAGAATCTTCTATCAAAGCCCATGCCTCAAGCTAAATTGAAAAAAAAGTACCAGCCATGTTGTATTACTGAATGAATGCACTGAATTTCCAACGACAAGAATACCAGAAATTCCAAAATTTTCTCACTTTCAATTACGTAAATCAATAGTTCAAACCGCACTCAAAGGTAGGGCATTTTCCATTTTTATAGGAACTTCTATACTAGAAACAATGGTATCTCCAATTATAGTCCCTCTGGGATGTAAAATATATCTCTTCTCACCATCCCCATAGTGTATGAGACAAATGTATGCATTTCGATTAGAGTCGTATTCTATGGTTAAGATTTTACCATATATGTCTTTTTCATTCCGTCGAAAATCTATTTTACGGTATAAACGCTTATGACTTCCCCTATGTCCTGCGGTAATGATTCCTCTGGCATTACGACCTTTACCACAAAGATGCTGTCCATAGATCAAATTGTTTCGTGGATTGAATTTCACTTGACTGTCTACAGTTCCATTGCGTGTGCTCCGGGATAGAAGTTTTGTATAAATGTATGGCCATGCTATTAAGTATTTTGATTTATTAAGTTCTTTTCTTTGTAAGAGGTGGAATAGAATAACCCGGTTGAAAACATTATTTAAAATTGAGATAAACAGCTCACTGAATTTTAAAAAGTACACATTTATAGCAAAATTAATCAAAATCAGCTCACTGAATTAAAATATAACAGCAAGTAATGACACAAGAATGATAATTTGTCTCCAAAATCAGTTCATCAAGAAACTAAAGTCCTATAAAAGTTAAGTAGTTAAGTTTCATTCCATTGGGTTTGTAGACCAGTGATTTTAGGACTAATTCTATTTTACACTCTTCAATATATACTCAATCATTATTTTATACCTCGAATTTCAATTTTGGACACTTTGCATCCCTAATTCTCAAATTTATCTCACTTTAGTCCCTTTTACCACTGTCAAAGAAGTTAATGGAATCTTTGTTTTTGCATACTAAAAATATTATTGTACATCCAGTTGAATTTGTTGTGTATATATAAAATTCCATTAATTTTTTTAAATGCTATTAAAAGAAATGATTGAGTGGGATAGATTTGAGATTTTAGGGTGTAAAGTATCCAAAACTAAAATTTAAAGTAAAAGGTGAAAATCGGATATAAGTTAAGCTATACAAAATAAAATTAGTCCGTGATTTCATCCTCTTAAGAGGTTAGGAGTTCGACTCCTCGATCCCACCCTAATGTATAAAAAAATAAAGGTAGGATCATGAATACACGATGAAAATTTTTTTTCAATAGCAATGAAATCTAATGCTACAAATTAACAACTAATGTTGAGACCCCAAAAAAGAAAACTTTCCAAGTTCTTACGTTAGTGTGTCTTTGACACTTTTAATTGTGGATTAGTTCTTCTGGCACTCGGGTCATTTTATTCCTAATTGTACTCTAACATTAATTATGATAGTATTTGTCCTAAATTGTCACGTCCTTGACCTGCACATATCAGGCACGTATCATTCGCCATATCTATGAGACCGTACTCCCACGAATACAAGGCATCATTTATATATAGTAACCTCAAATATAAATTACACAGCGAAAATATCTACTCACAAATGATATCCGATTTAATGCGGTACTTATTCAAATAATAAATCCTAAAATAAATAAAAATATAGTTTCATGAGCACACATGCTCTACTTATTCCAATAGATGGACTATGCAAAATCAAATAACTATAGTAGGATCCTATTACTAAATATCAATCTTCTCTGTCCGAGTGCGTCTATGCTTTGTCCTCTATGATAATGTACTCGTACTCATCGTCTATACAAAAATATAAGGAATGGGGTGAGCGACAAGTCGCCCAGTAGATAGCACTTACACCCTACTGGATCAGGCAGTTACATATACATATACTTTTCACAAAGACAAGTCATTCTATCACATGCATATGCTTTTATCAAAAATCATCTTTCTAAATCGTATGTCATTTTCATTACATATAGTCATGTAATTCAACTTACATTTCGAAATTCATGTATCATTTATCTATATCAAATCATATATCATATACTAGTTTCAAACAATCTATGACATATCACAAATTCATTTTCAAATCATTTACACTTTTTTTTTAAAGGCTCAAACCATACATGCTTTCATAGGCTCTGAGTACTCAGCCTAGTGATGGACCTCACCAGAAAAGGTTGTCAAGAAATTTCTATGGAACCACTTGACCTATCGTATATTGTTTATCGTTTATCAGTATACCAGTATATTAGTATAAATCAGGACTATAATCTCTACCGACTATTTCATGTCCGTTTAGAGCCTTTGTCCATTAATGTTTACCCATTCGTCGCATGCATTTCATACATATCAAAAATCATGCATATATCACGTTTTTATAACTTGAAAATCAAGCAAGTCAAATAGCCATACATGATCCAGATTTTCATAATCAAATAATCATTTTGTAAAACACATTTCATAAAACAATTTAGAAGAACATGCAAATTTATAAAATTGTTTAAGAAGATATATGGGTTCGTAAAACAATTTACAAATCAGAGGGTAAGTAGCACCACCTACCTCGGTATGCCAAAGAATCACGTTACTCTTGTACTTGCGCCTTTTTAGTATTTCCTATAAAAAATTCACGTTTCTATCACTTAGTACATGCTTGGTATTTACTTAAATATCCTATAACAATTCTCTAAATACTCAACCTTTCCAGACATCTATAATTGTCCTAATTTTTGCAAAAATAATATTTACTATCATATCATATAGTTTTCTTGTAGCAAAAAGATACTTTGAAATCATTCACTACAAAAAAATACGTGTTTAGCGACGCATTTAGCAACGAATAATAATGAATTTTTCGTTGCTAATAGAGTGAGCGACGAATTTAGTGACGAAAACCTCCTCGTCGCTTTTTTGGCCGTCACAAATCAATTAGCGACGAAAACGTAACCTCGTTGCAAATCACCGACGAACTTAGAAACGGATTTGGCAACCTTTTTTGGCAACGAATTTCGCAACAAAAGTTTACAACAAGTTTAGCAACGGTATTAGTAACGGTATTTGCAACAGATTTTGGCGACGAATTTTACCAACGCGAGTTGTAACGATTTTGGCGTCGAGTATTTTGACGATCATAGCAATTAATTCTGCGACGTTTTTGCACGTTGGAAAATAGTGACAACTTTAGCGACGAATTACGGTATTTTATTTCAATTAAAAATTATGACTAGCAACAAATTTAGCGACGAAAATATTTATAATAATTTTAAAAAAGTAGTGCATCACAGAAATGCAATTAAACCTAGGTGCATGACAAAATAAGTACAATGTAATATACAAAAGAGTGTTCATTTCACCTGAAATATTTAAAAAAAAAAAAGTAAATCTAGGAATCAGTTCTTCAACTTGAAGTATTAGACTGATTTTGACGTCGCGTGACAATCTTGGAATATTTCAGGGAATTCTATTTTGCGGTTCGGAGACTTTGCTTGCTAAAAGGGAAAAAAAAAAAGACAAGAAAAATAGTGAACTTGTAGTTAATTAACATAAAAATAGTAGTTTGTATAAGAAGAACTTACTAGTCTACGCGCGTGCTCAACGACATCAATGGAGCCACCAGCATATGTGGTACCCAAGCCGACGTCAGACGCCTGTCTCTTTTATTTGTCTCGACCTTTTTTGTATTTCTCATTTTCCCACTCATCTTGCAATGTCTTCCAGAAGCCGTAGACATCCAAGAGGGTTTCATGTTCTTTTGTTTGGCCTTATTGATGACATTGCGCATCCTGTTACTGACTTTCTTCTTGAATATCTTGTATATCTCTAACTTCGCATTGGATCCCAACGAAACGAGCTGGAAATTTAAATTAGAACAAAAAATTATATTATTGTCAAATATACTAATAATAATTAACTTAATTTAAATTAAAGCAAACTATTTTAATTACAGAAACTCCCGCCACCATAAGTCGCGTGTCTGCCAGAAGGCATTATACCTGTCTGGAAGTACTTCTCAGGCCAACGAGGCTTCATGATGTCATCATTAAGTATGCGAGTGACATTTGGTAATCCCCCAAAGCTAAATTGTTAAGAATGTATTGAAAAAAATTGATGGTGTAAATCATTTGGCCATTTATAACTTTAATTAATTTTAAAAAAATCATATATTGTACTTACGAGGATCCAACAGGCTTAGATGTGTATAAGAGACAGGATTTGGGGCTACTGTCTGTGGGTCGGTCTTTGTCGGTATCTGGACTTGACTGAATAAGTGGAATGAATTTGTGATATGTCATAGAGCTGTCTCTTATACACATGCCTGTGCCACGAATGTAACGGGGTCATACTAGCCTGCCCGTGGACATCAATACATCACAAGTTGGAGTAAATTAGGCACAACATTTGGAAACAGTGCTAGTTTATCAAACTAGAGGTTCAAAGTCATTGTTAAAACAATAATCACTAAAGACAAAATAAAATATTAAAATATATTGCATAAACCATCAAAGTCTAATTTAGCGACGAAAATGAGTCTAAAGAATTGACAATTGGTAAACAAATTAAGACTTACTATATGCAAATAAAGCCTATAAAGGGCATTACTTCAATCTTTATCAACTAGTATAGTATAGAAATACTTTCTAGATTGCAAGGAAAAGTTTTATCTTAGTTTGACACGAGTATTAAGAGAAGTCGTAAATATACAATTCTTTAAAGCAAAAATAGCAACAAAAAAAAAAAAAAGGTTCCACATGATCATTCATTATCATAGATTCATCGTTCTTTGAACCTTGTTAATATTATCAACTTAAAGTTCAGTAAACATCATTTGAATCTTTAAAATTCAGTAAACATCATTTGAATCTTTTACAAAAAGACAACTAAATATCTAGATTTTTTTGCTATTTCGATATTGGGAATTAAGACTTGACACCTCTTACGTCGAGATCAATATTTTTATCAATTAAAATAAGACGATATGTAAAATATTATACTTGAAATACAAGAAATATTACTAATGCTTGCGGAAATTAGTTTTAGCGTAAGACTAATACACATTGACTAATACATATGCCAAATATGCCACTTGGATAACAACCATTTAAGAATGATAAATCCCAATACTCTAGAATGACAAAAGCACATAATTTTATTACAAATACTAATAACTAAACTTTTTAAGTTAAACACAGTTAATTTTAATACAAATAATTGAACCAAAAGTTACAAGGATCGAATACTATTTTTTCTTAAAATTACCATGACCATATCTCTCTATTCAAAGGAATAGGTATTTATATCCACTGTAGAGCTAAGAAAGCATAGAAATACATCTAACATCCATAAATAGGTGTAGTTCAAAAGATTTTAGTTTCAAATCAAGCTTTTACCTTTCCAAAGCAAGCAATTGAAGCCCAAAACCTAAACTGTATAATTTGTCATATATAATTAAAGAAAAATAAGGAAAAAATCTCTCCAACATCAATAAGTCAGTTTTCCTAGGCAATCCTTATTATTTTTTTAAATACTTTAGATTCAACAAAAGATTTTTGTAATGACTATAACACGTAAAGTTTCAAAAAGTATAAGTGAAAACTTACCATTCTAGGATATAGAGATAGTGAGAGGTGTTCGCGGTTGAGAGCTTGAGATAATGGTGGTGGTGGCTAATTGTGCCTGTCAATGTTGGAAGATTTAAATTCTCACTCTCTTTTTCGAGATTAATCATGCTACATAGCATAAAATATTGTTAACAAACAGTTAGCTTTGTTTACATAAGCCAAACTCTAAACAATGAGAAATTTGAATTGGGGATTAGATCATAAAGTAATGTGTTAAATTTCAAAATTTGAACCCTTTATTATAGTCTAAAAGAAAACTTTTTGAACAGAGAATCCAGCAATTATAAAATTGATGAAAAAATAACAACAAAAAAGCCAAAAAAAAATCTTGGAGAGTTATGAATATAAAACAAGATTAGCGATAATATCAGCTGGAAATTTTCATATATACCAACAAATTCACATAAAAAAGAACACCTTTTACAGTATTTATGCACTAAGAACTTGTACAAAAGTCTTCATACTGGTAATGTCCTGTCTCTTAAGGGCATCATCTAACCGTCAAATATAAGCTTTGTACAAATCCAACACATCATTACTTGAAGGGAAAAGCATTTAAATCAAATTTCGTTAGTTTCGACTACTTAACATCACAACAGCTTGGATACCACATATGCTTTTGGCTCAATTCTCTGGAGCTGTAACAACCGAATTGGATGCTTGGACATTTACGCATTTCTCGAAAGAAACATGAATTTTTTGTACATCCTGGACTTTAATATTCTGAACTATCAAGTCTTGGCATTTAAAAAAGGTTACTACTTGCAGTGGTATTAAAACATAATGTTAAAAATCAAGCATATATTGAAAAAAAAAAAAATACAACTTTGTTAAATAGATCTATATAGTCTTGTCCCTCAACTGACAACTTGTGGAATTATCCATGATATCTGGGGATCAAATCTAAAAAAAAGGGTTGGTCTATAGATTTACTTTATATCCATTGCTTCTTTGCGATTATAGGTGGCTTCACCACAAGTTTTTCAAATTTAGCTTATATTAGTAGGCGTAAAATTAATTATCCACTCAAGAAAATTAAGGTCATTTTTAGAAAGACCTATGTAAGCAAGACTTCAATGTATCTCGTATATTAATAAACTGAAAACTAATAATCCACATCCACTCAAGAACGTTAAGGCCATTTTTTGAAAGACTTGTATATACAAGCAAGACTGCAATGCATCTCGTTATGTAAAATCTACTTCTAAAATTATTTATTAGCACAAGCAAATAAGCTACTTCTATGTCCTAATAAGCCAAAAGTATATTCCAAACAAATAAGCATGTAATTGCACTTCTATACTATATATAAAGAGAGGGGAGAGTACACTTTGTCTATCATTTTTTGATTTGCTAACTATACTCTCATTCTCATAGTGTAACTACTATAACTTCCTTCCCATTATTTTCCTCAACTATCTATCTTTTTATTGTCTTTTTTTTTTAAATTGCATAATTATATTTTTACATTATTATTCTTGTTTTTAATTCCACATTCATAAGGTGTGCCTTTCCAACCAGTATTAATAAAAGACTAAAACTTTTCACCCAATTTTACAATCCAAACACCATTGATATTAAAAACCCAACAAACAATAATCCATAAGCCGATGACACAAACATAATTTCATTAAATCAAGCCAAATAATGTTTGTTGTCCAGTTTTATTCATTATTTTCAATAAAAAAAAATACATAAAATTTTTAAAGAAAAGTCTCTAACAACCAAGAGTAGGAGATAACACAATCACACTTGAGAACAAGAACTAAGATGAAATATAAAGCAAGGTGGGGGTTGATTTTAAAGGCCCTGATTTAAAACCCTGTCATCATATGATCCATCTAGATAAATAATAAGAGAAAACCCTTAAAATTTCCAACCTAGCCAAAATCGGGACCACAAAAGCCCCAAGACAACAATGAAGACAGCAACAAGACCACAAAACTCCATTTAATATTAGATTCAAGATCAGTCTTTTTTTAGTAAATAGAATGATACTTCCATGGCAAAGAGAATAGATTTGATTTTTCATATACAAAAAAATAATAATAAATAAAAACCCTTAAAATTTTCCAACCTAGACAAAAATCGGGACCACAAAAGCCCCAAGACAACAATGAAGACATCAACAATGTGCATGTAGAGAAGCATTTATTTGGTTAGATCTCAAGTGACTATTTTACAAATCTCCTTATTTCTACAGTCATCATGAAGTCATTGAATTTTTCCAAACGTGCGAAGTTTGCAATGTCTAGGCAAATTTGATACGCACTAATCGATTGATCACCGTTGATTTTAAGCATCAATTCATCATTTTTGCTTGAGAATTTTGGAGAGAGATTTTTGAATTTCGGGAAGGGTTTTGAGTAGGATGACCCGTCATCTGTCTCTTATACACATCTAGATGTGGATATTGATTTTTCTAATTTCTTTTTTTTTTATTCTTAATTCTCGTTTTCTTCAATTGCAGGGGTATTTTCCCCAAACAAATATTTTTCTCATTCAAATAGGAGTCTAGGTATAAATGGATCAGATTGTCAAGTTATTATATCGTATTAGTTATGACCCATTTTTTACCTTATGGTATCATGTGGGTCCCATCTCTTATCATGTTGTGTTCGTATTTGACCCGTTCAAGTTTGTCTCGGGTTCGTGTCTAACCCGTTTATTATTGACAAAGAGCATTACCTTATTTGACAAATTTATCTTGTAATCCATTTGGGTTAAATAATCAAATTTTAATTATTTAATAACTTAAAAATTTATTAACCTAATCTTGTTGTCATAGTAATTTAAATCAAATAATTAAAATTATTAAAAATTATTGAATAATATTTAAATAATTGCTATGTTCGATTTAATAAACTTATATTAAATCTATTATTCACAATCTTAAAGTATTATTCACAATATACCGTTTAATTTTGTGTCATAAATGAGTTGATCCAAAATGACTCGATAAATTTCGAATCGTGTTATAACCCGTTCCAATCGAGTTGACCCAATAACATGTTAAGTCTATGTACTAACGGTCAAAACTAATGATGCTAGATTTTGAGTCTAAAATGATATTTTTATCTTCAAATTATTAATATGTGGACAAATTTTTTCATGACAACTAAAAAATATTTTTTCCCCATAAATAAATCACGATGAAATCTAAGACATGGCGATGAAAACTAAAAAAAATTTAATTAAGAAAATTATTTAAAACTTAAAAATAGAGAGAATAAGATTTGTAAAAAAAATACTTTTATTTGGACAAAGTGTAAGGGTATTTTGTTAAAATGAGCATGAAAAATTATTAATTAATTTTGAATTTATTTAAAATAATTAAGAGTTTTCCATATATCTTATTTTTATCAATGCATTTCATATCAAGCAAGTCAATCAAAATCAAAATCATCTCTTTGATCCTCCTCATCTTCTTCTTCTTCTTCTTCCTCTTCCTCTTCTTCTTCTTCTTCTTCATTGATTTGAAATTGTCCCAATTGTTTTTATAATAAGATTAAGGTAAATGGATTTCAATATCATCCACTAAAACCATTTCACCACTTGGATCGCGTAGCATTGGAATGTCATGCATATCAGGGTCCATTGGTCGGGTAATCTCAACCTGCTGGTAGGCCGTTTCCTTCCATTGTTCCTCTAATTTTCCCCGTGCTCTTGTTTTACAAACAGCCAACCAATCTGCACGATCTCGCTTTAAGCTCGGATATGGAGCGTAATACACCTGAATTGCCTGTTGTGATAGGATGAATGGATCATAATTCCTATATCGTTTTTTATGATTAATCTCAACCAAGTTGTACTTGCGATGAATGTTGGTTCCTCTGATGGGGTCGTACCACATGCATTTGAATAAAACTACACGCATTACGGGTCCAGTGTAATCTAACTCGATGATTTCCTCAATCACACCATAAAAGTCATTCATTGCACCCTCCACGCATACGCCACTATTGACACTTCCCTTTCCAGAACCGTACTCCTGAGTGTGAAAATTATATCCACCATTAAGATTTCACGAAATATGTTGGCCAACACCTAACTTTTTGACTAGGTCCCCAGGCTAGATGGTACAAGAGACCCTGCTCTCTAACCAATTCGTTATCACATAAAATCTGTAAAAATATAACATTAAATATAATTTAAATAAGAACATTTTATTTCTAATTCTTCAAAAAATAATAGATTAGTAGTACCAGCTGTTTAAACCACTGTGCAAATTGTTCGATACATAGGGCGTCAATTTCCTTATCGGATCTAGCTCCACATGAAGATCGAAACATCCTATATAAATAAAAAATTCAATTAATTAAAGTACAGAAAGTGAAACATCTTATAACCAAGCAATTAATTAGTTATATATACTTACTGAACATATGGGTCCACTTCTGGGCAATTCATCAAAACATACGTTTGAGCAGCATGCATTTCGTCGTCACTCAAATAACGACGACTACCTGTACTATTGGATCTACCTAAATAATTAAAAATTGAGAATGAAGGGACATTGGGATCAATCTTATACACATGTTCCCTCATTGTTTCTTCCAGCTTTTTTCCTTTTTGACTCTATATGCGACTCAAAATAATAAGAAGCAAATGTCGTTACCTCCTCAACGACATAAGCATTGCAAATTGATGCTTTGATACATGCCTTGTTCTTCACTTTTTTCTTCAAATGAAACAAAAACCTGTGAAAGAAGTTTCATACAACTATAAAATAATTCTAACCTACTCAAATTTGGATAAAGTTTGAAACAAGTAAAATTAACCTCTCAAATGGGTACATCCACTGATATTTTTGGACCCGCCACTCTCGCCTATATACGGCAAGTGTATCATGAGATGCTCCATTGAATCAAAGAATGCTGGTGGAAATATTCTCTCCAAGTTGCACAAGATAACAGGAGCATCGTGCTCCAATTTCTTCATGTGAGATACCCTTAAAGCTGTCGAGCATATGTCTCTGAAGAATAAGCTGACCTCCGTTATTGCTGCCCACACAAAAGTTGGTAGAAGTTCCTTGAAAGCAAATTGGGAGTAGTCTCTCCATGAACACGTGACAGTCATGACTCTTCAGACCCGTCATTTTACAATCATTTAAATCCAAGCATCTTCCTATGTTTGATACATACCCGTCTGGAAATTTCAACTCTTTCAACCATTTACACACTAATTGCTTCTGCTCTTTCGTTAAAGTGTATACTGCTTCAGGTTTCGTCATGTTGCTTCGAGCATCTACAGAAAGTGCCGGACGATCACAAATTTCCTGCATGTCTTTTCTTGCGCTTAGATTGTCTTTTGTCTTCCCATTAACTTTCATGACAGTGTTGAAGATATTGTCAAAAATATTCTTTTCTGTGTGCATAACATCGAGGTTATGTGGAACAGGATTTGTCCTCCAGTACGGTAAATCCCAAAATATACTACGCTTTGTCCACTTGTGATAATTAGCATATCCATCAGGTGTGCATAGAGGGTCGTCAGGAGCGCGGTCAATGTTTTCTATCCGTGAATAAATTTTATCTCTAGACAACCTCTCCTGGGGCAGATCATCTCGTTCAACCCTATTCCTGATAAACTCCCTCTTCTGTCGTCTATATGGATGATTTACAGGCAAAAATTGTCTGTGGCAATCAAAGTAACTTGCCTTCTTACCGTGCTTTAAACTAAAAGCTTTCGATCTTTCCATGCATATTGGACACCCAAGAAGTCCGACTGTACTCCACCCAGACAACATTCCATAAGCTGGAAAATCATTAACTGTCCATAGTAGTGCAGCCCGCATGCGAAATATAGTCCTGTTGGTCACATCTAGTGTCGGCATACCTTGGTACCACAATTGACGCAATTCTTCTATCAACGGTTGCAAGTACACGTCGATAAGTTTCTTCGAATTTCGAGGGCCAGGTATGATCAATGTGAGAAACATGTAAGGTGTCTTCATGCACATTTCGGGAGGCAAGTTGTATGGAGTGAGAATAACAGGCCAACGAGAATAGGTCTTCCCAGATTTACCAAACGGGGCTAATCCGTCAGCACATAAACCCAAAAATTAGTTGGACATTACGGGCCTCCATTGAAAAATCCGGATGAGTCAAGTCAAAGTTCTTCAAAGCCTCTGCATCCGAAGGGTGACACATTAATCCTTCTTCTATTTGGTGGTTTGCATGCCAAGTCATATGCGATCTGTAGCTTCAGATGCGTATAATCGTTGTAATCTTGGTGTCAGCGGGATGTAGAATAATTGTTTTATAGGCCTTGGCTTCCCATTGCGACCAAGTTTGGCCTTATATCTAGGAAGTTTACACTACCTACAAGAGGTTTCCTTCTCGTCTTCCTTCCAGTACAACATGCATCCATCGGGGCATACGTCTATCCTCTTAATTGGAAGCCCTAAGCTTTTAACAAGTTTTTTAATCTCATTGAAGTCATTGGGCATTATGTTGTCTTCTGGCATCATCTCCTACATCAACTGCACTACTGAATTGAAACAGTTCTCAGACATGTTATTCTCAGCCTTAATGTTAAGAATATGTGAACTTGCTGATAACTGAGAGTGTATAAGAGACAGGGTTTTGGCAACCTGACCATAGTGGTTCACAGCTACCTTTAGAACATTCCAGAACTGTATCACACAGAGCTTCCTCAGTCTTATCATCTATAAATGGTTGTTCATAAGGCCTTGACTGGCTAGTACCGGCCCTATGCTCCTGTGTTTGCTCATAAATGCTGCTTTGTTGTCCACAAGAAGCATTACATCTGGCTGCATCAAACACCATCCTTTGATAGGAATTTAATTTATCGTAATCATTGCACGGCTGGGTTACTGGAACGTGCACATGCTCGGCATTGTACTACTGAAACTCTTCGCCGTGACAAGTCCAATTATAATAATCTGCCACAAATCCATATCTGTATAAGTGCTCCCGCACTTTATCTGTAACTTGAAATTTACGATTCCTACACTTGGCACACGGGCACCTAATTTGGGGCTCATGCTGTATTTGTCCACTTGCAAATGACAAAAACTCTTCCACACCGGACAAAAACTCGTCTATACATCCTCTACGATTTGGTAGGTTCTTATTTATACATCAAACTTCTAGTTTGTTCCATGTTGTCCCTACACATGCACACAAGAAAAATAACCATCTATTTTTTTCCAAAAGTATGTAAATCCATAATATAAAAAAAATTAATGACTTAAAAACACCATGACTTACAATATCAAATAATACCAACCACACCGTATTACACCAAAGTTTAACAAATATATGAATACATTGCAAAGTATATGTGTTACATATATACTTCTAAACTATAAAAATTTTGCACACATACTATTTGAATTATTAAAAAAGTATTTGTGTAACGTACCTGATCGCTATAGATGTTCGGGCAATCTTTCGACTTTTTGTATACTATCACACCATGAATCTTACAGCATCCTTTACAGTACCATCAACCAACACGATTTCATTAGTAAAATAACATAAATTGAGCCATGAAAACTAAAAAATAACTTGTATAAATAGCCCATATAGCTGACAAACGAGAAAAAAAACCATGAATGGAGAACTGAAATGACTTTCATAAATGGAGAACATGACTATTTATAGTGAAAATTTAGCGACGGAATTAGCGACGAATAACAATTCATCGCTAACAACAATCCTAACACGTGTAACACATTACATTTGTGGTGAATTTAGCAACGAAAAACAAAAATTCGTCGCTAATTTTGTGACGAAGTTAGCAACATTTTTTTTGTCGGTGGTTCGTTGCTAACTTTGCAATAATTTTGGCAACAAAGTTTCTTTTAGGTAAATAGCGTCGCATTTAGCGACGAATTGGACTTCGTCACTAATTAGCCACATCTTTAGCGATGAACAAACTATACTTGTTAGCGACGAAAATAATATTCGTCGCTAATAGCGACGAATGTAGTGACGAAAATTTTTAACTTTCCCGCTCAATAATTTAGGCGGGATAAAGGTTAGCGACGAATTTAGCGACACATTATTCCAACCATAGAAACGTATTTAGCGACGAGTTTTTTTGTTGCTAATTTAGCGACGAAAATAGCTACGATATCCCGTTTCCTTGTGCGCTATAACTTGTGACGAAATTTGCGACGAAAACTATGTCAAAATTTTTTGTTACTAGTTAGCAACAAATTTAGTGACGAAGTAGCCTCAAATATTAAATTCGTTGCTAAATTCGTTGCTAACTAGTGAAGAAAAAATTCGTCGCTAAATTTTCGTCGCTAATCGCGTATTATTTTTTAGTGATTATTATATAACCTTATAAGACTTACTATAATTAAGAAAACTCATCTATAATATTTGAAAACTTTTTCTTTTCTATTTGAGATGTGTACAAAATATTTTAGAATAGTTTACAAACTTAGAAATCCATTCGGTGTCTTTTCGTAACTTTGAAAAACTAATTTGGGCTTTTATGTACCTTTTAAAATACTTGAGGGTATTTTGGTCATTTCACCAAGTTATATTATATAGAACCTTTTGGGGTTAAATATTAACTTCATTTAAAATTTTAGGGGTCAATTTATCATTTGTAGAAACTTTCAGGGACCTAAGTGAAAAATGTTGACAAACTGTAAGGGCCTTTTGGTAATTCCAGAAGACTACTATGGACTGATAGGATCCTTTGAAAAATCATCCGGGCTTATCTATAATTTCAGAATCTCAAAAGGACTCAACTGAGGCTATAAAAGTTTTTTGGGCCTTTGTAAAAGTTTTATAAAACTTTGGGGGTTAAGACGCAATTTCAGAAAATTTTACCAAATATCATCTTCTTCTTCCCGCAACTCCATGCCTGCAACTAAAATTTTGTTTTCTTCTCTCTCTAATCTTTCTTCTTCTTCCTTCAATTCTACTCTCTGATAAAATCACTCTTTTTTTTTTTTTAAAAAAAATATCCAGCTATAAGAAAATACTATTATAATTCAATATATATATATATATATATAATTCAATATATATATATATATATATTCAATATATATATATATATAATTCAATTGCTTATCTGATACCTTATACTACTACTTTCCAGGGTATCATTATCAACTCCTTAGGAAGAAATCAATGTTCATTCCTTTCAAATTTCCAGCTTTTGAAAAAACTCTCAATCCTTTGCAAAAGAAAATGAATCAAATCAATTTTTTGAAAAAAGATCTTAAATTTGAACGTCTTCAAAATCAATTAAAAGATCCAGTTTTCAAAACTAAGATTCATGATTTGCAAAACAAAATTCAAACTCAGGTTTGTGCTGATATTCCAACTGCCTTCTGGAATAGAAAGCAACATGTGGTTACTTTACCATATGAAAAAGAATTTTCAGAAAAAGATATTCCAACTGGAGCTCGTGCTATTCAGATGAATCAAGAGCTTCTGGAATTCTGCAACAAGGAAATAGATGATCTCCTTTTTAAAAAGATCATCAGTCCTTCCAAATCTCCTTGGAGTCTTTGCATTTTATGTTAACAAAACTCCGAGATTGAGCGAGGTGTTCCTCGCTTAGTCATCAATTACAAACCCTCAACAAAGTTTTACAATGGATTAGGTTCCTATTCCAAACAAAAGATCTTTTTAAAAAGGATCCCTTTTGGTCAATATGAGTGGAATGTAATGCCTTTTGGCCTAAAAAATGCACCTTCTGAATTTCAAAAGGTTATGAATGATATTTTCAATCCTTATCTTAATTTCATTCTTGTTTATATTGATGATGTTCTTGTCTATTCTGATAATTTAGAACAACATTTTAAACATATCAACATTTTCTTAGATGTAACAAAAAGAAATGGTTTAGTCATTTCTGCTTCAAAAATTAGTTTATGTCAAACTACGATCAGATTTTTAGGACATAATATTTGCCAAGGCAAAATTATCCCTATCAACAGATGGATTGAATTTCTTGATAAATTTCGGACAGATTCGGATAAAACCCAACTTCAAAGGTTCTTAGGATGTTTCTCTTACATCACATAAACTCATTCCCAATTTAAGATTAACATGACATAAAACCTTTGCATGATAGACTTCGAAAGAATCCTCCTGCATGGAAACAAAAGCACACAGACACTGTCAAATACATAAAAACTCAAGTTAAAAATTTACCTTGTTTAGTTTTATGTAATCCAAGATTATTTAAAATTGTTGAAACTGATGCCTCTGACATTGGCTATGGTGGTATTTTAAAACAAAGAAGTTCTACTTCTGAACAAATTGTCTGTTTTACTTCTAAACATTGGAATAATGCCCAAAAGAATTATTCCACTATTAAAAAAGAAATTTTAGCAATTGTTTTATGCATTTCAAAATTTCAATCTGATCTTTTAAATCAAAAGTTTTTGCTTCGAATTGATGGCAAAGCTGCCAAGGATGTTTTACAAAAAGATGTTAAGAATCTTGCTTCAAAACAAATTTTTGCCAGATGGCAAGCAATTTTATCTATATTTGATTTTGATATAGAATTTATACCAGCTTAAACATAATCAGATAGATCTAAAACCTTACCAGAGAATAAAACAGACAATTTGTTCAAAACTATGAAGGTTCTAATTGGACATACAAAACCCTACACCATTACAGGTTGTAGTTAAAAAGACTTGGGCAGAAATCACCGAAGACGATCAACAGCTTGGAAAAGCTTTCAAACTATGGCTGAAATCTCAACAGGCTCTTGTCCCCACCAGAGACAAACTCAGGTATTGCCCCCAAATATTCTGATGAGGTCATCCTCATCACCTCAAACACTCAACACGATGCCTTCTGCATCAAAAAGCACGGTACCTTACGTACCCAGAACTTCAAAACCATTCATTTTTTCAAACATATCTCAATATGTCAGGAAAACTGACTATCAAACCCTAATCCAAATTGAACCTGAATGGTTCACCAACAATCCTCTAATTGTTGCCCAAAAAATCCTCCCTACTGGATTTAATTTTTTACCATCTTCAAGCCAAAAAACAAGAGAATTCTACGAGTAGATACTCAGAGATTCTGGTTGGAATAATGTAGCTGTCTCTTATACACATCTAGATGTGTATAAGAGGTGCTTGGTTCAATACCTTTACCTACCAAAATATTGAGAATAAACACTCTTGTTTATTCTTTTTCAAAAAGAATAAAACCTATTCTTTCCCAATTTGGTTTAATAGATTTTGGTCTATAATTGGACCTAATGAATCAATTCTGCCTTTACCAATTTTAGAAGGCTTTGAGTTTTTTAAATCAAAGTTTTCACAACCCAATTCAACAATGCCAATCACACTGCAATTCTTCTCAAAATTTGCACTACCATGGATTTTCCAATGGAGGTTCGAATTTGTTAAGAACAATAATCCAGCCTTTTCACCTTTACTGAAGACAAGGTTCGATCAAATGTGCAGGTGGGATGCTTATGATGCTACCAATGCTCATAAGGATCAAGTACAAATATGGTTTACCAAGAATTCACAATTCTTGTTGCCATCAGATAGAGAAACTGCTCTATTTCTCCAACAAAGGACATCAAACACTGCCTTGTTAGCTTCCACCAAAAACAAGGACGCATACATCAAACAACTGGAAGACACTCTCCCAGCTCAAAGAAGGAACTTCAAGCTCTTCTGACAAACATGAAGTTTCCATCAAAAGGACAAAAGAAATATCAAAACCAAAAGAAAAGAAATCAAAGAAAAAGATTTCTACAAAAAAGAAAAAACAGTATCATCATCTAGTTCTGATTCCAGCTCAGCTGCCAGCATCAGCACTGAAGAAGATTTTGCCCAATCAAATGAGGACAACTGTTTTGGCATCGACCTCAGCAAAATTGAAGAATCCCAATTGTAATAGATAGGATTCTTTTCTGTATTTTACTGTTTAAATGTACTTTACTGTTCAAATGTACAAATACCGTTCATTTACTGTGTACACTGTAACTGTAGCGGCGCAAATCACGGAAAAGTTACTGTACACTGTACACTGTAGCGGCACAAATCACGGAAAAGTTACTGTTCACAGGTCACTATTTGACACTGTAGCAACAGTAGTTTTCTCCTATAAATAGGATGATTTCAGTATTGAAATTCATTCGAAAAAATTTTCCAAGTTAGAATTTTCTTTCCTCCCCTTTCAAGAGTACCTTCAGAGTGTGACTAGGAACTAGCCCTTCACCAGAGGTATTCCTCAATTCTGTAAATATTTAAAGCTTTAAATAAATTTCGTTTTATTTTGCTTTACTGTTTGATGGTTGGCTGAGCCACCTGAATTATTTGTTTAATTCTGTATTAATTATAGCTCCCTTGTCCCTTACCCTTCTTCCTCTAGATTTTTAGGGGTCCCCGGTTCTCCTCTTGGTATCAGAGCCAGAGGGGGAAGTAGGGTGACAACTATGAACCTCTGATGTTAATGTTAGGCTAGATTATCTTCTTATGTTAGATCTGAAATATCTGGTGATGGTATATAGGGCGTTTACTTATACCTTAAAGGTTATCATGACGCTGGGTTTCTTATAAGGCTTACTATAAGAAGGTTTGGAAGATTTGTGAATCTTAGGTTTGTTTCTACGTTTGATCTTGGTTTCACAAGAAGGAAGCCCAAACTGTTCACAGAAAGAACCTAAATCCTTCCTACGTTGGTTTCTATCTTTGGCTAATTGCCTCATCATCTTGTCTTGACGACAGACTCTCATGGCAACTTGATGGATCATGGAATTGAGTTCACCATAGGTGATGTTTTGATAGGGCACAATGCCATTGTGCTGGGTTTGGAGTTCTTCACGAACTAAGTCTCTAAGGGATTTGGGAAGACCATCAAGGAATTTTTCTTTCCAATATGGAAGATTTCCATCAGGTCTGGTGTAAATCCTAGTTAGGAAGGTATCCTTATACCATCTAAACTCAGAGAGCTTCTTGCACTTAAGGTTGTTAAGGATTTCAGTAGACTTTTCTACTAAAAAAATCCCTGGATTACCTATGAAGGTTTTGGCTATTGTGAAGATGAGTGTAGACACAGCATCTGAAATGGTTTGTCCATAAGGATCTCTAATGACATTGCCCTCAGGGTCAATTGTAATGGCATCAAAGATATTGTCTCTATCATTTTGGGATAGATGTTCGTCCCACCAACCTTTGAGTTGTCCAGTAAATCCGGCAACTAAGATATGGGCTGTGAGCTGGTCAGTGCAATTGTGGGAAGTTTTGTAAGCAGTGGCCACCATGGTCATCTGCTGGAGTTTGGAAGTGATATTATACTCAGACGTGCCATCTATGTTCCATTCATAGATATTGTTGGCATTGTAAGAGTTTTGAATCACATTGGGCTGTTCTTCTAAAAGAACGTCAGGATGGGTAGCTCTAGGATAATAAAGCTTATTGGAATTCTTCCAAGAACTAGAAGAGGGTTGAATTCTAAGCTTAAAGATGTCATTAGATTCAGGCTTAGAAGTTTGAGGAACTGGACTCAGAATCAGAAGCTGGTTTAACTCTATCAAGGACAGAGATTGAAGCTTTCTGTTTGTCATCCTTAGATTTGGGAGTAGGAGTTTCAGGAACATAAGCTAACTTAATAGCTTGTTCTATCCTGTCTATCCTATTTTGTAATTCGTCGTTAATCTTAGGGCTAGAAATCTGAGTCCTAAGTTGACTGGGAATTTCATAAGGCTTAAAGATAGGAGCATTTAAAGCTGATTTGTAACCAGAAGGTTGTTTCGATGAAGAAGCAACAATTGGTAATGAAATAGAAGAAGTTGAAGGTGGAATCTTGACAGAGAGATGTTCACCAATAACTTGTAAATATTTATTTGTAAAATTATTTTGTTCAATTATTGGTAAAAGATCTTCATTTGAAACTGCAGTTTTAGCTTTAAAAGGTGCAGCATAAATTAAAGCATTGTTTACCAAAAATTCAAATTTTCTATTCGGAGGGAAATCAGAATGAACCTTTTCCCACTCGAGATTTGCCAAGCTTTAGTTAACAATTGATTGAGTAAAAGGATAGTCAATTTTGTTTTGTTCAGCATAGGCAGAAAACCAATCAAAGAACTGAACATGAATTTGATAATGGTTTAGAAAAGCATAAAATTCTTCTTGAATTTTAGTTCTCTTTTCATCTTTATAGTTTTCAAAAAAACCATTGTTTTCTTACTTCATTATGAGGTGCATAAAACTCATTACGAAGCATTTCTTTGTTAATTTGAAAATTTGATTCAACAGTTAAAATATTTATCTCTGCGTCAAGTCCAGAAGGATTAAGACTAGAGTAAGTTGGAGAATTGACCAAATCATCATCTTCCTGTTGGTTTGTTATAACTGGCCTGTGGAAAATTAGATTCTGGTCTCATTCCATGGATTTGCGTATTAACAGAAGAGATAGAGTGCCTAGCACTTTGTGGGTTTTGAAAATCACTAGTTGAAGTATTAGAATGCCTAGGAGGAATAAACCTAGCACTGTTTGTTCTATTGAAGGATTTTTAATTTCTACTGATCCAGTAGAGAATTGCCTAATGTTTGAGACTAAGGTATTCTTAGCAGGGACTGGAGGCAAAGCCTCTGGAAGTAACCAATTTTGAGGAAGGGATACTTGATCCCAAGAGATTGGTTTGGGAACAGATATGTGAGATCTGTTCGAATCAGTTTGAAAAAGAATAGTTTCACCTTTCTTTTGAGTTCTAAGAGCTCCAAAATTAAAAGCGAAGTTCATAGCTTTGTATTGAAGTCTAAAAATAATAGCAACTGGTAAAGATCCAGTTTTAGTTTTATAATTTGAAGTCTTAACATTTAAAGTTAAGGAATCTAAAATATTTGGATCGTTTAAAGAAACTGAAAAGTTTGGAAAACAATCGAAATAAACAGGACCACCACATAGGCTGTCTTTCAACCATTCTAAGTAGTGAATCAAGAAATCAAGAAATCTGGCATCTCTTAAACATAGTAAAAGAGAACAAAGTTTTTCTCTAGATAATGGTTTTGCAGCAATTTGAACAAGTCCAAAATGCAAATAATGGTATTTTTGTTTAAAACTTTCAATTGATTTTTTAGAAAGCAATTTGATCTCGTCATATTCCAGACTGAGAGGGATGGTTTGTTCAACAGTTTTGACAGAATAGTCAGTTGAAAAACTCCATTTGTTATTTTTGTAAATTTCTTTTGAAGGATGATTGGGAATTTTCCAATTATCTAAAGATTGAGAAATATCAGAGAAATTGATTTCTTCTTTAATAGAAGAAGGATTTGAAGAAGAGGAGGAGGAGGCTTGAGAAGATCTAGAACTAGATCTGAAGAAAGCACTCATGATTAAAATAAATAAAATACAAAATTAAAATGCAGAAAATAAGATGAAAATGCAGAAAATAAAACGAAAATGTAAAAATGGTTGTACCCCCTTGTTCCCTTTGGCACAGAAACCTTTGGGTTTCATAGGATGAAAATTATAAACCAACCATGTTAATGTTTGTTTTAGATCTATCTAATTATGTTTAAGCTGATGACCAGACCAATTATTTATTATAAATATAAAAGCATAACCCAGATCAATAGATCTTTATGCAAATCTTAACATTCAGTCTAGATCTTTGCAAGAACAAGTCCTTACACTCTATGGGTAGAGGACCTATCAAACCTCAACGCCTGTTCGTCGGCTAAACGGCAACAGAGTCATATCCCATAGGACCAACAAGATCTTACTTGAATGTTAAAATTAACTAAAGATCTAACAGATCTATGAAATTCTTAAATATTTAACATAAATAATCAATTGGTTAGGTACGTGGGCTTCCTGCTGAGTAAACCCAGCGTCATGATAACCTTTAAGGTATAAGTAAACGCCCTATATACCTCACCAGATATCAGATCTAACATAGGAAGATAATCTAGCCTAACATTAACATCAGAGGTTCATAGTTGTCACCCTACTTCCCCCTCTGGCTCTGATATATATATATATATATATATATATATATTGAATTATATATATATATATAATTTTCATATGCATAAATCCTTGATTTTAATCTTAAGAAAATAATCATATAAATTAATTAGTAATAGTAACTTTTACATTAATTGAACTAACTTACTAAGAAATTAATCTAATAAAGTGAAATGTTGAAATTTTCTCCAAGATTTGTGTTACGTAAAAAAAATAAGATATTCTACGCTATAGTATATATATATACTATAGAATTCATCCTTTAGAATTCATACAGATTTTTATCCTCTACTTGGCTTAGGTCTCTTAAAAAAAATTAAAATACTAAAATAAAACTAAAAAGTTCGTGGGTATTACATAAATTGTGTTGAATTAGTTGTCCCTTTCAATGTGGATTGTGAATTAACCTTATCTTAGTATTCGTTATATATAATGTAGAACGATTTTTTTTTTTTTTTTAAAAAGAGGAATTTCTAAAGGCACCTATGTTGGAATATAAAATATAAATAACAGTTAAAACATCTTAAATTTTAAAAAGGTTAAAAAAAAGAATTAAGTATAAATCCGATCCAATTGAGAAAGATGATTATGCATTACGAACCATAGCCCAACCGGTTTTCATTACGGGTTTGGGTTTTTACCATCTTGTCTTATTGGGCTCTCGTCTCTTCTAATTCAAGTTGTATTATAACTAAAATCTATAATCCAACTAAAACTCATAAACTAATTAAATCAATTTCAAAAAATCCATACTTATATAAAGGACGTTAATTATCACAAAATCCCACTAACCATAAATCATCATCCTTCCAAAATTAGTTATAATTTTTTTTGAAATTGGTGAACAAAATAATTATGGAGGAAGGAAAAAATAATCAAGAAGAAAAGAATAAATCGGAATTAGAATGGAAGGAATATAAATCATTGAAAGTAGCGGAATTGCTAAGATTGAAGAAATATATGTCAGTAAGTGAAGCAGAATTACAATGCAAGAAAGATAAATTATGTAATTTTCAAGAATTATTATTGGATTGGAAGAAATTTGTGCCAATTGGATATAAGTTCAACCCGACGGAGCACGAGCTTCTCAAGTATTACTTGTTAGCTAAGGTATACGGGGAACACACCTTACCGGGTATGGATACGGGTATGGGTATTTTTCGCGAAGTTGATGTTTATCAATCTCACCCAGCTTATCTTCCAGGTAATTAATCTCCTACTTATGTTTAAAAAAAAAATTAGAGATGTATAAGTATATTGTATATGCATGTTTATTCGTAATTTTTGATAATGTGATGCGGTTAAGCATTAAGTCTTGATAAATCATAAATGTACGTACATGATTAACGTATATATGCATAATTAATGTTTGGAGATAAATTAATTATTTTAACTCTACATTGTTTTTTTTTTATTATTAAAAAAAAAAAAAGTTTTTGTTTGAACTTAGTGAACATTCTTAGCTCTTAATAGAAGCTACTAAATTTGGCTGTGATAACTTATTTAGTGTCACCAAGAAATTGTTTTAGCTGTATAATAACTTAAAACAAGATATTTTGTAGTTGTATGATAATTTAGAGCTATGTTCGATAAGTTTAAGCCGACTTTCAGATTAGATGTGGTCGGATTTGTAGAGGATTGGGTTTTCCTAGGTCTTTGAAGCTAATTTCTGAATTTGTAAGTGAGCTGGAACTTGGAATCAATGAGGGTGGTGGATTTGGTCAATTTGATATGTATGAATTTTTTTGCCAGCAAGCCAAGAAAAACAGATACTGTTCTTGTTTTTAATTGCTTATGTAAACTTTGTTAGTATAAGATTTTTGTTTTAAATGAAAAAAGTACTTTTAGTAAAGAAGTAGGTTTTAGAGTTGCCTTTGAAAACCCTTTTCTTTTTTTTTTTTTTTATGAAAAACAATAACATTTTAATTTTTTTTAATCACAGAATTTAAAAAAAAGAAGAAGTTATTTTTCAATTTCATAAAAGTTATAATGAAATTTCGATAAGCTGTTGTGTGAACAAACTCAAAAAAATGAATACTTAATAATTGATTGGACAAGTATCTAGGATGATGTACTTTTTTTAAAAAAAAAAGTTAGGATGATGCATTAGACAAAATCATTGTGTGCAAGGATAATAAAAAATTGTTTCCGCCTAGCTAGTAAGTTTGTGTATACTATTTGTTGAATTTAAACTATAAAAAGGTGTAACTTTGTTGCTTTTCTGCATAAATTCATTCATTTTGTTTAATCAAATATTGAATAGTACTGCTTGTGCATCAAAAAGGATAAATTAAGGAAAATTAAATTAGTTAGTAGTACTTTATTAATTTTTGAATAATCTTTTTTTTTTCTTTTTCTTTTTTGGGTTCTCAAACGATCCAAAAAATGATCAGGTTTGGACAAAGAAGAAGAGTTCTGCTATTTTTTCACCACAAGGGACACAAAGAATGAAAATGGTGACAGAGCTGAACGGACTACAAAGGATGGGAGGGGTAACTGGAGAATGACAAGCAAGGTCAATCAAATATGTGACGTTGATAACTCAATTTTAGGTCGAAAGAATTCACTAGTTTACCACCTTACTAACCCCTCGGGTGGTATTTCCTCAAGCAAGGATTTACAAGACTAATTGGATAATGCATGAATATGTTCTGGATAAAACTTTATATGATCCCACTAAAGTTCCATCAACATCTGGAAATACTAAGGTATGTTGTTTACTTGTTTAAAGCTAATACACTAGAGAAATAGTTAGATAGATTCGTTTTTTCATTTTGTATATCTAATGATGTGGATTAAAATTTATAAAATAAATGACATTCATAAATTTTATAAAATTTAATTATGACTTAAAAGTTTACAAATAATATCTAAAACGGATCTAATTATGTCTGTATGTTTGCAAACTATGTGGTTGTTTTCTAGTACTTTGATAATTTACGGCTGTTATAGAATTAAAGAGTTAAAGCTAAAACTTGCAGTATAAAACATGCATATACTACTTAAATACGATACTTGTAGGTCTCGCAGTTTTTTGTGAGTCCACATGGGTCGCATGTGAATCCATAAATTTTGTGTCCAAATGCATGCAATGCTAATATGCACATTAGTCCGCGCAAAAGTTTTGTATAAACTCGTCTAATAGGCTATCAGAAAGACTCAAAAATGATGTTTGGGCGTGTGAATAAATAGATATTTTGACAAAAAGGGTTTGATGTGGAAATGAATAAGATGCCAACGATCTGATATGATTTTTAACACGTATACTAGTGTCATGGGGCTTGGTGGAGCGTCGTTATAAGCTGTTGTTTATTTATATAATCTATTTCTTGGTGTAGCCCAAGCAACTTGTGTTGTGTAGAATTTACGAGAGAACGAAGGGAGCACAAACAGCACCAGCAGAAGAAGTAGAAAAGAGCCAAATTGCAAGGAGTAGTAGAAGTATACAAATCAGAGATACCGATGATAATTCGAAAAGGGAAACTCCCAAGAAAAGAAAGCGGCGTCGTCCAATGACGACCCCAGAAGAAGAAACTTGCAAATCAAGCTGCAAAAACCGACCAAAACGAGCCAAAACAGTTGATGAAGTCGACATGAATGATGATAACACGTATTTGAATGAAGATGATTCTACAAGCAGTTCTGATCAGGCTTCTCGGGAGAGCTTGCTTTCACTCTGCATCCACAAGAAAAGCCGTCGTTGTCGAGACTTGTGAAGCTTACGGAGGACGAAAAACGTGTTGTAGTGTTTAGTGAGAATCGCAAGAATCCAACGGAAAAAAGCTGTGATAAAGAGGAGCAGGATGAATCCCAGATGATTAATGGACATGTAATAGAGGATGGTAACGATGGAAGTCGAAAGCTACTTTTGGCAGATGCGGAAAAGAATGAACAAAATTTGAGCGAAATTGATCGGATAGAGGAGGGGAGCCAAGAAGGAGCCGATGATACAACACTAAGAAGTTGGCCGGCTATAAGGAGGTCAAATAGTGGTGATATTTCATCTGAAGCAAGCTTCACTCATGGAGAATGTTCCTCATACCATTAGGCAGTATTGGAGTCCTTGGAAAGTGTTCTTTTATTCTCGACAATTTTACCATTCTTTAGGAATCATCTCGATATATTTTAAAAATATGTACAGTACAAAAAAATTGTACTGGTATAAAAATGATTCCTCAAAGAATTATAGAATAGTATAAAAAGTATATTTTACTAGTAGTTTTTGGAGTCTTTTGTTTTACGTACTTTAATTTAATTTATACCTGTAAATGAAATGTGTCTTTTTCCTACCAATTATTTTGTATTAACTATTAAGTCATTCCAATTATCATCAGATGAGCTCTTGTGACTTGTGTCAAGAATTGCTGTTTGAGAGATCACATATATATTGACGTGACTCGGTGTGTTCTAGAGAGAGAGAATGAGAGAGAGATTAAGTGTATAAGTGTCCTTTTAGGCTTGTATTGCTTATTTGTTTGTGGGTTTTTGTATTTACATGTCATTGTTAAGTATTTATAGATTAAGTTTCTTGGGCTTATGGTCGAAATCTCTGATCTTTATAAGGTCAGATCAAGGTGGTCTGCCGATTGAACTGTCCAATCATCTACTTGTATATATATCAACACTCAAGCTATTTTAGACATGTCTACCCTTAATGGGTTTACAGGACACGTGTTACTATTTTGTTAGGTGAACAGATCTGCACGTGGAGCTGAATCCCAGGCATTGTCTTGCTTTTTACATTGTTAGTTTGGCTTTTTTGAAGATCTTGATTACTTCCTTGTCTGAACATTCTTTCTTAAGTCGCCGTTAACGGAACTTGCTAATTTCCTTTATATGAGTCCCTAGGCGAGAACTATTTTTCTTTGTTTTCATCCTTCCCATTGCCTTGACTTTCATGTCTCATAGGAGTACACTTTTAAGGCATCTTTGCCTTTAATTTGTGCTTTTAGTGCTTGACCCATCTCCGTTGAGTTAAACCCATACCCGATTATAAACAGATAATCCTTGGTTGTTTTCACCAAGTATTTTCATAGATTTTACCCTATGCAGTAGCTACAGGCTACTTTTCTCCCCCAAAAGAGAGAAAATTTCTTCATAAAAGAAATCTTTCTTTACCACTTCCAACTCTATGGCATCCTATCTTAAATCCACATAAAGGAAATTCTAGTAAAGCTTCTTTTGAAAGTCCTATCCCTAAGAAATTTTATTTGGGGTGCAGTATTTACAGATCTAGGAGGAAAACAAGTATTCCTAGAGCTGCATTGCCTTTTACAACTCCTACGCCCTTAAATATGATAAATCGAACTCAAATGGGTTAGAGCAATTGCTTTGGGTAAACAACCCTCTTCTGTAGCGATTCATGTGTCGCTGCCTACTTCTGCTATAGTTCTTTCACAGCTTGCCTCGTCCTAGGTTCCATTGATTTTGCCTCAGAAAAGAAGAGTCCTCCTCCGGTTGTCCGTTTGGGTTTTGGAAAGTCAATTGACCTGTCTTTTATAAAAGGTCTCACCAGTGTGCCCTTAGATCAGGTCGTCGAACCAGGCCAATCAGTGTACAAATTCATCCAATCAACCCATCCAGACAAATTTGCTAGTCCAACAATTGATGATTCTGTTGCTTTGAAGTATATTCCTAAATGGGCAATAACTACCCACAGTCGTTTGGACATTGTTCTAACACGATCCATAACTTTCTTCAACATGCCTTTCCTCCAAAAGAGATGGAGTATTTGAAGAAATTATTCTGATGATGATCTATGTGCCCATGCGATTTTGGGTAGCACCGCTGCTGTTTCAGACATACCTTACTGAATTCCACATTTGGCTGAAGCCCGCAAGAATGCTGGCTTTGCCGTTGCAAACATGACTGAAATGGCCTAAAAGTTTCAGGAACATGATGCTAAATTTTTTGTCACTATTGAAGAAAGGATGAAGAGGGAAAGGAAATCTGCTTTGAGCACTTCTAGGGAAGAGCTGGAAATTGTCATTCCTCCAAGGTAAAAGAGTTGAAAATAGCATTTGCTTAAGCCTCCAAGGAGTTAGAAGCTGCTCACACTGAAATTGAGTCATTTAAGTTTGAGGCTGGGAGACTAAAGGCTGAACTTCGGTCACTAAGAGTTGAGAAGGCAGATTTAAAGGGTAAATTACACCTCCAAGGCTTGAATGATTTTTTCTCGATACTCTCTACTAGTTTGGCCAACGATCTGATGAGCCTTTGTCAGATATACATAGGTTTGGGTTTAGGGATGCTATGGAGTTCGTCAATAGACTAATCTGGGATAATCCAGTGGATTTTCTTACTTCCCTACTGTATGATCCTTTGGTAACTAAGTCACTCGGTTGAAGCTGCTAAGTCTCTTGTTGTGGAACAGGGAGAAGTCTCTGAGGTAGATCGAATTTCTGATCTTCATATTTTCATAGACTCCTTTGATATCGGTAAACTAATGGATTCTAGCTTTGATTTTCTTAACCAGGCTTTGGTTAGGATGTCTTTGTCATTTGGCATTCCTCCTCCTGATGTTAATTAGACTCAAGCTATTCAGAATCAGGACCAACTTAGGGACGATCGGAATTAGGCACCTCCGTAGCTTAAGGATTCGTTGTACCACTCCCACAATCATATTATATTGTTCTTTCATTATTCTATTATTTTCATGAGTTTTTCTGTTCTATAGATGTATTATGCCAAACAATACAATAGTTGGGATAACATCCCTTGCTATAATTATATTTATACCTCTCTTGGAGGGTCTGCATTCTAAATACTTGAGCTTTGATAAGACATGTTATTGTCTGATCTTTGAATGCTTGTCCTTCACTAATTTTAGGCCAAGTATAAATGCTTTTTGATTATGTACTATTTTTGTTTGACCTCTTGATATTCATCCTTTATGAACCTTGAGCCAAGAATGAATAATTTTTTATCGTTTGCTATCTTTGTTTAACCTCTTGATGTTCATTTATCGCGAACCTTGAGTCAATCATGAATAGTTTCTGATTGTTTGTTATCTTTGTCTGACTTCTTGATGTTCGTCCATCGTGAGCCTTGAGGTCATTTTCTATCTTTGTCTGACCTCTTGATATTCATTCATCACAAATCTTGGGTAAATCATAAATTATTTGCAAGACTTAAGCGGAGTACGAGTGAGAAAACCTCTTTGGTTGAATCCTCATTACCAAATGACTTTTTCATGAGATTTTCGAGGAGTGCTCTCCGAAATATACGCTTTTATTTGTCAATATCCACCAGATTCTTATAATGCCATTAATACCCACAAGAAAAACATCTTGGTAGTTGAATTTTTGTGACTCTATCACTTCTCATCCCATCACTTTAATTCTTTTTGGCTATAAATAGCCCTAATACTCACAAGATTTCATGGCTTCTTCTTTCGATTGCCATTATAACTTTGACTTATTGAGCGTGATAATGCTTTCTCCATTGGAAACAAGGATCCAAACTTTTTCCCAAAGCTATGGGGTTTTAGTTTGGATGCTTGTTTCCAACTAAGATGGCCTTTTGGATGCTTGATTCCAATAGAGAGTGGAGTACCTCAGAAAGAAGCGACAGCTCTTTGGGCTCTGAAGCTTGGCCCTTGGCTCTTGAGGTCGGGAGATCTCTTTTTAGTCTGTAGGCTCCACGCACATGGTGATGTATGGGGGGGGGGATTTCACTTATATAGTCTTCTCTCTATTCCTATGTTTGGCTAGAATGGTAGTGGTTGTGTATTCTCTCCATTCACCATTGTTTTTCTTTTTCTTTTATTTTCTTTTTCATCTCTTCACATCTTTTTCTGCCCTTGGCATCCTGGCCTTTGGACTTTTTTCTTTTTCTTTATTTCTTTTTTCAAGCCATTTGTAGCTGACTCTTCATGGCTCTTCAAGATGAACCTTTGCCTATTGCAAGATAAACTAGCTTTAGTACGAAATTTTGTAAGTCGAACCTTTGCGTGCTGGATTAAGCCTAAGAACCTCAGACTTTGTAATAGTTTCAACATTTCTTGGGATGGACTGGTCGTCTTGTAATCACTTTATTATGTTATTAATAAAATATTGCTTCATTCTGGAACTTTTTATCTATCTTTCTTTGTATGTATGTATAAGAAAAACTATCCAACGTTGTCTAACTTCTTGTACTAATTTTGTGCATTGTTATTTTGAAAAGAGGAGAGAACTGGCCTTTCTTGATATTTGAATTTTATCAATGCAAAGGCATCTCGAGCCATATCTTTTGTATGTTGTCTATACCTTTCCTTGAAGAGCTTTTCAAAGCAATTAGGCAAACCCTTCCTAGTTTGTATGCTTCTCGATAATCATTTAATTTTGGTGATAATGCACCCTAGGTAGTTGCATTTGGTTTTTGGTAACCTCTAAAGGTACTTCGGAGAGTTCCAAACAAATTTGTTATTCTTATTTTCATTTGGTTTTTGGGAAACTCTTAAGGCATTTCAGCGAGTTATAACCAAATTTGTTATTCTTATTTTTAGTTGGTTTTTGGGAACCTCTTAAGGTACATCGGCAAGTTCCAACCAAATTTGCATCATTCTTTTTCGTTCAGTTGAATGACTTCATTTATTGTGGCCAAACAGACATCTTGGTTTGGTTTAATGAAGCCGAATTGTTGTAGGTCTTACAAGATCAATTTCTCTAACCTTTGGTCTGATTAGCGGCTTGATTATTTGCTTATTTCCTCAAATCTGTTCTCGACTTGATTAAGAGTGATGCTTTGGAGCCAGTATGATCGGCTCAGATAGAGTTTCGGGTATTAGAACAACCTTAAGTTGATCTGAAAATTATCATGATTAGACCACAAAGAGTTGTGTTCTTGGTAGTCACACCCATTAATGTCACATTTTTTCACCTTTTTTTTTTCCTGTAGTTACTTTTTTTTTACCCTTTAGATTTTCCCGCCTAGAGTAAGACCGGACTTTTGGACTTTACCTGACCCAATTAGGTATATACTTCTTAAGGGATTTGCCCTTAGCTTTATACCTTTCTTCTTCCCATCTATTGTTTTCCATCCATCAACTCTATCTTCACTCTGAGTAATAGACTTCTTTCTATTTTTACTCTCTCTTTAACTTCATTTTTCTTTCTTTTGTTCAAATGGCCTCAATCTCTGGGACTAAGGATTTGAAATTACAAGCTATCAGTTCTAAACACACTCATAGTTCTTCAGAACCTATAGAGATGTCTTCTTCTATTAGAGCTCTTTTTATGGATGGAGATTATCTAGATGTTGGAAATTTATAGTGTCAATCTCCTGAAGATCGTATTCGATATCTCAAGGATGCGTATTACATTCATTCTAAGTTTATCCTTCAGCTTCCTTCCGTAAATAACTGAGTTGATTCTCCTCCTATTGACTTTGTGACCATATATGAAGATCAATTAACGTCTGGGCTTTGTCTTCCTATTCCTCCTTTCTTTCTTTTGATCTGTCTGCACTTTGTGATTAGTACATGCCAATTGGCTCCTAATGCAATTAGGTTTTTAGTCTGTTTTTGCCTTTTGTGCAAACACTTGAGTATGACGCCTATAATATAAGTGTTTAGGGCATTTTACAAGTTAACCCCATGTGGATGTTGGAATGCTTTTACTTTTAATTGCACTAGCACTCTATTTCCTTTGTTTAGCCATACTCTTCTTCAATTAAAGGATGGAAGAATTCTTTTTTCATTTCCAAACTAAAGAACATAGATAGAGTTCATACCAAATGGAAGACTCCCAAGAAATTGAATTTTCAATGGACTTAAATGGGTTTTCTTCAGGCACTGGACCTTTCTTTGACTCATTTGTAAAGAAGATAAAAAAATGCCAAGTCGTGTTTGACTTTCAAGGGAGTCATAACAAGATAGAACAAGGTTTACTGATTTGAGAAGTTCTTATACCAGGGTTATTCTTCCTCTTGGTTACAATTGTAATAGCAATTTCGTGGCTCTTATTGAACCCAAAAAGATAAAAACTAGCCATAAACTATTAAAGGAAAAAATTCTAGATACTGATCCCATTCGGTCAATCCCTTTACCCAATCATCTAATCCCATGAAGGGCACTTCAAAACAAAAGAGAAAATTCCTAACTCTTCTATGCAGTCAGTAGGGAAAGGATCAAGGTTGTTGAAATTTGTGGCCTTTCACCTCCCACTAGAAGATTGAGAATGTTTTGATCCCCTTTAGGCTAGAGAAAAGAGCTTTGGATTCTTTTTCTCTCGAAGTTTTTGATTCCTACTCCAAGAAAGAAATGGGCAACAACCATTCCTAGGCAGGAGGCAGGCTCACCTATGATCTCTTGGGAGGTCGAGCCAATGGTTGGAGGACATGGTCACTTTTGACGCTTGCAAGGCTTTGAGGAAGTTGAGTAATGATCAACTAATAAAAAAATACAACGATCAGCTTCAAGCCGCATGTCTTGTTCTTATAATATTTTTCCTTTTTGATTGTTATGGAGTATGCTCATATTTGTTCTTCCTGGTTTGAACAGCTAAATGCAAGCTCATTAGATTTCGAGTACTGCTATCTAGAGATAGTATTCACATTTTAGATCAAAGGTAAAATTTGGCCAAAAAAAAATCTCTAGTAGAATCCCTTTCTACTAGGGGTGTTCATTTGATCAGTGTTCGATTTTTTGACTTGGATGACTTTATTGTTTGACTTTCAACTTGAAAATTTCAAAATCAAAATCAAGTCATACAAACCCAAAGTCAATTAAAGTCGAGTTGTTTAAATTCAACTTGTTCGATTAGTAAGTCTAATAAGTCGAACATAAATCCCAATAAATATCTTTCATTTTATATTATAATTTCAAATTTTAGTACACTATCCCACAAATTTCGTATTATTTCAAAAATTCAAAATATCACATAGTAGAAATATAAAAGAATACAAGTTCATAAACAATACAAAAAAACAGACATATTAAAATAGATTATATGTACAAATTTACGCACATATATCTTTGTATGTTCATGTGTGTGTACATATACACACACACACACACAAATCTTAATGTATGAATGTGTATTAGTGTATATATCATATATAGATATCAAAAATAATTTATGAAGTTTCAAATTCAAGACTATTTATCAAAAATAATTCACATAGCAAACTCTATTTGAATTACCAACCCCTGTTAAGTTATATCCTATAAGCATATACGAACATATATGATTACCCAACTATATCTATACTAATAGTAAGTTAGTAATGCATTTAATATACTTGTTGATAGTAAAAATGTTACACTAATACATAGTACAAGTATATAAATTAGACGTTATGTAATTAAATATATTTTTATTACAAGTCATACAAATCTTAGTATATGAACATCATAACATGTATGTAAAGACATATTTTATATAGATATTTCAATAAATAATGAAGTATATATAATTATTTAACTCTAGTATCTATATATATTAAAAGAAAATTAGTAATTCATTTAATAGTTATTAAAATAAAAGTGTTACATTAGTAAGTTGTACACTTATATTAATGTACAAGTACATAAATTGTACATCTTGTCAAGTATTATATTTACATTGATAACTCCAACAATTATACACAAAAAAAAATATATAAATATTAAGAAAAAATAATATTATTGGTTATTAACATATTTAAGTATTAAGAATTAAAAATATTATGTAAACAAATATATGAATATATTATTATATTAAATATCAATAGAAATATAATTGTTTAACTTATTTGACTGGCAAAGTCAAACGACTTGTTCGATCGATAAACCAGTCAAACCAATCATTTTGTAGATTTGTGTTCAACCGGTAATTTGACTTGGAAGTAGAAGTCAAAGTCAAGTTGAAGAGTCACTTAATTAATTGGATTTCGAGTCAAAGTCGAATCAAAAGTCAAACAAATCAAGTCAATTTTTTTTTCTGACTTGACTTGTTCAGTAGTTTGACTTGACTGGCTTTTGAACACCCCTACTTTCTGCATCCTTAGCAAAAAATGAAACTGTCGTAGCCAATCTCCAAAAAAAATATAACACTGAGATCTGTTAGTTAGCCGAACAAGTGTGCATTTAGACAATAGCTGCTGAGAAGGCTAGAAGAGAATTGGAGCAACTAAGCAAGATCCTTCAAGAAAAATAGCTCATTGCTAGTGAGGCTAGTTCCAAGCAGAGTGAACCTGTCCCTACTAAACTAGAGTGTTTTCTTGAAGAAATCAACCATTTTTTAAATTTAGAGGTTTTGAAGAAGGATTTGGAATCCTTTTGCTAGCATTCTGTAAGGTTAATATTCAACAAGGCGTTGGAGGAGGTTCTTGATAGATTTCGATACAATCTCTCGACCTTTCCTTGGACTTCTTTTCCTTTGAAGATTATGATAGATCTATTATCAACGATTTGTTAATCGATATTAGTGACTACTTTGTGACGCCTTATTCAATTGATAATTTAACTACTGCACTACTACCTGTTCCTAAGGAGCCCAGTAATGTTCCTCCTGTCGATGAGAGGATAAGTAGTCTGCATATTATATTAAATCCCTTTTTTATAAGAGGGAGATACTCATTCTTGAATGATGACAACTCATTGATGATTTATTTCAAGTATACAATCATTTGTTGTCTTGTCTGAACATTGTATCTATCTCTTAATATCACTTAGTTTCCTAAGTAATATTTTTTTCAAATTGACAATGTTCCAAGTTTTGGGAGTGATTTTTCCCTGATGATTAGCCAATTTGTAAAATCATGATCGATAAGCTTCCACAGCTTGATAGAATCCTTCCCAGTTTGCGTCCAATTTTTTGGTACTGTCAACCTGGCTGATTTCAATCCGTCTAAGAACTAAATCCTGTCTGGCTGAAAATATCTTTTTCATACCCTCGTATTGTAGTGCTTTGCCTTTTTTTGTTTATAGTTGGCCTCTCGAATGATAGCTACCCATCTTTTTTCTTCCAGGAGGTCAAGGTCTATCATTCTTTCTTGATCATAGGTGGTTACCTCATGATTTATGATTCAAGGTATGGGCATTCCAATTTCTGTCGGGATTACAACTTCTGTACTGTATACAGAACTGAAGGGAGTAATATTGTTTGTAGTCTGTGGCATTGTTTGGTATGACCACAACACACTCGGCAATTCTTCAACCCAGTTTCTATTATCTATGTCAAGTCTTGTCTTGATTCCCAAAAGAAGTGTTCTAGGAAACTTCAGTTTATCTATTGGCCTGCGGATGCCCCACGAAAGTAGTATACAGTCGAACCCCTAAGTCTTCACAGAAAGACTTGAATGGTTCTCCCATAAATTGTATTCCATTATCTAAGATAAGCATATAGGATATGCCATAGTGACTGACTACGTTTTTCTAGAAAAAAGTTTTTATGCTCCTCCCAAAAATAGACTTTAGTGAGAAGTAATCGATTGCTACTGCCAAGAATTAGTATCTTCCCATTCCTTTAGGAAGAGGGCCTAGTATATCAATTCTCTATTGTTGAAATGGCCAAGAACTAGTGATGGGACTAAGGTTAGTAGTGGGTTTTTGAGGAATAGGCACATGGATTTGACACTTGTGGTTACCAAAAATAAGTTAATGTGCATCGTTGTGCATGGTTGGTTAGTAATATTTCATCAAAATAGCCTTTTTGGCCAGACTTTTGGCTCTAATATGGCTCCCAGAGATACCTTCATGTATTTCTTGAAGTTTGTATTTGACTTTCTCAAGATCTAGGCATCGAAGTTAGGGACCAAGTAAGATTTTTTTTGTATAAAATACCTTGAATCACTTCATATTTCATAGCTCAAATCTTGAGTGTTTGAGCTTATTCTATTCTTTCTTTAGGTAAATTTCCTTCAAGAAAGTAGTCGAGTATCGACAAGATTTATGAAGATTTCATCCATCCTAAATCTTCATCAATGTCCATAATTTCATCTTCATTAATGGTTCTTCAGGATTGGACTTCAACCAACACCTCATTCGTCAAATGAGCGGCCGATGCTAATTTTTTCAAAGCTTCAGCATTGTTGTTCTTTGCTCGAGGAATCTTTACAAATTTACCTCGTTGAAGTATTTTTTTAGCTACTGTACCTTTTGAAGGTATTTTAGTAAAATCACTCCTCAATTCTTGAAATTACCCAAGATTTGATTGACCACCAATAACGAGTTGGTATGAACCTTAACCCCTTGAATATACATGCTTTTAGCTAAGCCTGTTAAGATGACCTCATATGCGACTTCATTGTTGGTGGCTTTGAAATCAAATCGGAATGCATAAGTGTAGTGTTGTCCATTTAGAGACCGGATAATGATTCTAGCATCGGATCTAGATTCACAAGAGGCTTCATCTGCATGCAACTCCCAAATTAGATAGTCTTGTTCTAAATCCTGAAATTGAAGTCTAAGACTGGATTGATCTATTGTGGTTGCATAGTGCTTTCTACAATGAAATTTGTCAACACTTGGGTTTTTGTAGCTTACCTTGGTTTAATGTTATATCATGCACTAAAAGTTCCACTGACCTCTTAAATATCTGTCCCAAAACATCTAGCTTCCCAGAATAGTTTTCAGAGGAAAATTGGTGTAAACAATAATTTTTTTTCCTTGAAAATACGGCCTTAATTTTCGAGCAGCTATTACAAGAGAAAAAACCATTTTTTTGATGGATGAATAATTTACCTCAGGTCCCTGGAGGACTCTATTGACAAAATAAATGGGCTTTTGAATCTAATCTCTCTCAACAATCAAGGCTGCACTTACGGCTCATTCTGATGTTGACAGGTAAAGGTACAGGATTTCTACTGACTGAGGTGCAGCTCCGGTGGGTAGGTTAACTAGGTAATTCTTTAAGTTGTCAAAGACCTCTTGACATTGCTCTGCCCAATCAAAGTTCTTTGTTTTTGAAGTACACCAAAAAAACGACAATCTATTTTTTGACCGACTTGGATAAGAATCTGTTTAGCAAAGCCATCTTTCTTGTGAAACATTATACCTCTTTGATTGATTAGGAGGCTTCATGTCTAAGACAACTTGCTAGAAAAAACTCTGAAAGTGATTTATCTAGATTCAATCTCATGTTGATACACCTTAGTGTCTCGAAGATTTCCCTTAGATTACTAATGACGTCTTTATAGGACCTACTTTTTACCATTATATTATCGACATACACTCGGAGTACATATAAAAGCTGTACATATAAAACCTAGAAAGATGAAAAGACCATTAAAACCCTGTCAAACCTAGTGACCTAGTATGAACTCGGTCTACCTAGGCAAGGCCGGTTTTGGTTTTATCTTCTAAAATTCATCATGAAAATCAGTTAAATAAATCCATGTTCAATCAAAATACAATTCAAATTTACCAAAATTAAACAAATCACACGTTTTAACAAAAATAAAATCAGAGAAGCAAAATAACAATCATCTCAATCATATGAATCAGGAATCAACAAAAAATCAAATTCTACAATCGGGCTTTGAAGGAGAAAGATAAGGGTAGGGAGAAAGAGGAGAGGGGAGGCAACAGTAGCAGTGGTTATGATTGAGGAGGCAGGGAAATGGTGGCAACAGAGGAGGTGAGAATCAAGTAGGGTAGCGGTAGAGGGAAAGGAGTAGAAGAAGAAGAAGAAGATAGTACCTATATAGTGGCCAACGATAATGATGAGAGGTAGAAAAGGGATGGAGAGGAGGAAGGGAATGGGGAATAGGAAGGGGAAGCGGGACGGAATGGGAGGTGGCTGGTATGGAATGAAATGTGTTAGGGTTTTTCTTTAAATTAGATGGAAAGAAAGAAAGAAAGAAAGAGGTAGGAAAATGTTGGAGTTAAGGTTCGAACCTAGGATATGAAGAGAAAACAGAAACACAAAAGTGACCTTACACCATCTCATCCACTTAGTTTATTTGAGGATAGCAACATATTATTTTAAATATTATATTATCTTAATTTAATGAAAAAACATTGAATCGTGTGACCTGGCTGGTCAGACTAATTGAACTAATTAAATCATGAACCAATCTGTTCTCCGAGTCACTGTCTGATCCGAGTTTAAAAATATTGTTTATCTGTGATAAAAGAAGTTTTCTCTTCATTTTCCTTGCTAAGGAAAATTTGATGAAACCTCTTGTAGGTATCCAGGAAGTGTCCTATTACAAAGTCTACCAATGAATTAACAACTATATCAATCCAAGGCAAAGAGATAACTATCTTTAGGATAGACTTTATTCAGTTCAGTAAAATCAATACATATTCACCAGTCTATATTAGGTTTCCCTACAAGTACAGGGTTAGACAACCAAACAAGATATAAAACTTCTCTGATGATCTGAGCGGCTAGCAGTTTATCCACTTCAATGTCATGATCAAGCTACACTCAGGACCATATAGTCTTTTCTTCTATTTTATAGCCTTGTATTCTGGGTCAATAACTAATTTTGACTGATGCTCAATTACTTCTCAAGAAATCCCCGATGTAGACCATGCAAAAAGATCTCTACTCATATAGAAACTTGAGCCAATCATTTTTTAGTTCAACTAGCAAAGGAATACATGTTCATAGCTTCTGATCAGAGTAGAAAGAATCAAAGGCAAGTTCCTCTATCAGAATTCCAAACTCCGACTCGATCTCTTTTTCTTTTTTATCGTTCAGCTCAAAGTTTTTAGTGGGTGTACTTAAGTTTGATTCTTTTGCTTTACCTTTTCCTTTGAAATCTGAAGAGCTTTCAGTTGGACTTTTTGCATCCAGAGTTTTGGCTCTAATTGATTGGCTTCAGAGGGACATCATTAGGGTAGAGTGATAGTTCCCTCAAGTATTACTGACTCTCTTGTAAACCCACTAATGGATTAGGAACAGGTATTATATATTCATTGCTGATGGCCATCTTTTCCCATACATACCAGTAAATGATATCGACCAAGCTTCCCCTATCAATAAATACTATATAAATGTTTGGCTTAAAAATCTCCTATTTTGACATGGATTACCACGAGATCGGCATGTAGGTAACAATTGGGTACTAGATCTTCATCTATGAAACTAATGCTCAGACTATGACGATGCATCTTTGGCAACATCTCACCAGGGGACAATGGTTTGGCATAATGCTTTCTTGCATTAGTCGAGTCTCCACCAATTCCACTGGTGGTAATGACGTCTTTTTTTGGGCTTGTTTTTCCATTCTTTCACTGCAAACTCTTTAGTTCCTGTTATCATGTTGATCACTCCTACAACATCAGTGTTGTCAGTAAGAGGTTACTTTTGATAAGCCCTTGGGTTCTGATAATAAGGTCTAGGCGGTCTATTATCATTCTAAACTCTGGCCATTCTATATGAATTGGTCGGGTATCCTAAGGATGTATCTTTGTAAGAATCCATCCTTAATAGCTCTCTTAATACTAATTTTCAAATCACTGCATTCCTGTGTGTGATGACCGTGATCTCTGTGATGGGAACCATAACGAGTACACATACGTGATCTATCCTATTTGTGTTGTTTTGTCCGCATTGGAGGTGTGGTTGAAGGATTCCTTTATTTTGGATTTAAAACAATATCTCTTTCCTAGTGGTATTGAGGGGAATGAAATCTGTATTTGGAAGAATTGGGTTCTTGGCGGGTAGAAGTTATTGGGTCCTGGGAATGTGACTCTGCCGGCCAGTGGTCCTTGATGACTAATTTGATGATTCTGAGGCATGAAGTTTGGCTAATCTTTTTTCTTGAATATTTTATCATTCTCAGCATTAGCGATCCATATTTTCGATCCCTGCTCTACTACTTTTTTTCTTTGCTTTTTGGATCATAAAGCTCTCTTTTGGTTCGATTTGATTCCTTACCTCGAATATGTTTGTCAACTCTTAAGAGGAGTTCATTCAATGTTTTTGGGATTTTTGTAGCAAGTTATGCATTGAAGGAACTAGGTTTAATTCCACTCATAAAGGCTACAATCATAATAGTTTCATCAACATCTCGAATCGGGACTATTCATTTCTCATCGTTGAAACGACTAGTGTATTGTTTTAGGGATTCGTCTGGTATTTGTTTGATGTTCATGAGGAGTGAAGGCTCTTTCTATATATTTTGTTTACTCATGAAATGTCAACCGAGCTTTCTAGCAAGGTCAAAGAAAGAACATATGGAGTCAGGAGGTAACTCCTTAAACCATTTTTGAGCTGACTCCCTTAGCACTGTAGCAAAGAGCTTATGAGTAATAGCATTAGAGTAACCATATAGCTTTGTAACTAATGTTACATGAGCTATGTGGTTAGCTGGATTAGTGGTCCCTTTGTAGGGATCTAGATCTGCTTTTTGATGTTGAAAGGGATTTGCTCCATACGGATAGCAGATGTGAATGGATCTTTGTCAATCAATGCCAACTCCATAAGGTTTGCAGTGTTTTCCTATAAGCTCTTGTATTTTTTGCTTCATTTGTGCCAGAAAACTCATCTTCAACTTGTTGAGAAGTCTTAGTTTTGTTTTCTTCCGACTTTTTAATAGAGTTCTTTGGGTTAGGGCCCATTCTGTCAAAAATAGATCCTTTGTTTTGCGTTTGATGTGCTGACTTATCTGGTTGGGGTTTCACATAGTGATAATGGTTGCTGCTAGGAATATCGTCTTGCTCTAATAGTTTTTGGCCGTCAAGGGGACGATCCCGGCTTTCCTTTACTATTTTCATGAATGTTTGAAAGGCTTCAAAGTCATCAGAAAGAAATTGAAGCATTTCTTCTTGTGTTGGTCCGATAGTCTATTATGCAGATCTAGGAATAGATTTTAGAGGTACAATTTTATATAAGGATTGTGAAGTCTTGCTACTTGTTTTTTTTCTTATGTTAAGTGTTTGTGCAAAAATCTTAAAGATTCTTGCCTTCATAGTTTGTAATGCAGGAAAGAAAAAGTTTTTTAGAGGATGACTTTTTGTTCAATTCCCACATACAGCGTCCTTTGATGAGACTTAGTGTGTTCTAAAGAGAGAGAAAAAGTAAGAGAGACAAGGGAAAAGTGTGTAAGTGGCTGCTCCTTTTAGGCTTGTATTTCTTACTCGTTTGTGGGTTGTTGTACTTACATGTCATTGTTAGGTATTTATAGGTTAAGATTCTTGGTCTCATGTTCAGAACCTCTGACCTCTATGAGGTCAGACCAAGGTGGTCAGTTGATAGAACTATCTGATCATCTACCTATATATATATATATATATATATATATATATATATATATATATATATATATCAGCCCTCAGGCTGTTTTACAATATTACCTTTAATGGGATTACAGGACACGTGTCACTATTTAAGTGTTGTTTTACAAGGTTACCCATAATAAAATTATGACACGTGTCACTATTCTGTTGGCGTGAACTTTTTATGTATCATAATATATCAAGACTCTTAAAACAAGTAAACCATATTAATTAAAATTCTATATGCATCCACTTCAAGGTTCAAGATAACCTATGATGTGTTAGTATCTCCTAAGAAATGAAACTATCTAGTTATAATATTATTCTTATATTTATTTTTTGAATAAAGAGATATATTTATTGGAATATACATCTAAATTTGCAATTTGATTAGAAAAATCACTTTAACATGATTAATTAAAAATTTTTAATTGGTCTTGATATATTAGTATCTCCTAAGAAATGAAACTATCTAGTTATAATATTATTCTTATATTTATTTTTTGAATAAAGAGATATATATTGGAATCTACATCTAAATTCGCAATTTGATTAGAAAAATCACTTTAACATGTTTAATTAAAATTTTTTAATTGGCCCAAAAATTCCTTTATCTAGTATTATTACTACGTTTATAGATAATGTCCAAACGATAATATAAATTCATGCACTCCAACAATAATTTTCATCAAGATTTTAATCTCTTATCTTTTCAACGTGAAAATATTAAGTGAAAATATGACTTCCTATCATTTTCATATTCACCCCTTGCTCAAAATGTTTACCCAACCCTTCGTCATTCCACCATCTTTGAGTGTCAAAATTTGTCAACAAACACCAGCCGAAGGCGGCAAAGACTGTAGAGACAGTGTCTTATACTAGTGACTACTAAACACGTAAAAGCCAGATGCTTGTGGCATTGTCCAAAAATCAACTAGGATTATTTTATTCCATGAAAATTGGATTATTTCAAAGTGATGGGTGGCTAATCCTATAATAAAAAATCAACCAAATAAAAGATTGGGTTGAAACTATGGGCTCAAATTTAAAATTGGCTGAGTTTGACTCGCACAAAATTCGAGCCATTTGCCACCCCATTTTAATGGAGCAACATATAAGTAAACTTGAATATTTCATTATTGTTCGTCAATGTTTATTTGTATTTAAGTATGTTTTAGTTATAAATGAATAAACGTGTAGAATATTCAACTTTCTGTGGGTACTATAAGTAATGATTCTGACACTTGTACATGAAAAGTAAATTAGATTTTCTTTTATTCTAAAATAACACAATTTTCCTATTTAACTTCAATATCACAATTTTTTTATCTTTCGAAAGGATATATTAGCTTTCTTTATACAAGAAACAATACTTTTGGTCAAATAATTACGTATACAAAATAAAGAAAGAAAATTAAAGAAGTAAATGTGAAGTTGAGACAGTCCGAACTCAACTTGAAATCGAAATCTGATGATGTTAGCAAGTTGAGAATAAGTCTTAAAACTTGAACTTGAGCAGAAATGTCTATTTTCTAAGGGGAGAATAAGTCTTAAAACTTGAACTTCAGCAGAAATGTCTATTTTTTATGGGGAAATATTTAGATAGATCTAGTTTAAGATTTTACTTGTAAATTTTGTAGTGTAAATTAAATATTATGAAATTTATAACATCAGTTGATATAAACAAAATTTTATAAAATTTAATTTTAATAACAAAATTTATAAATAAAACTCAAAACTGAATCTGTTATAGTATTTTCCTTTCCCCTAAACTCAAACACATAGAATAGAAGCTTAACTCATAAAGCAATTAACAACCTCAATGTCATCCATGATCAAATGGACCCTAAGTCTTGCATCAATCGTCTACCTTTCTACATCAAATTCCAAAGAAATAGGAAAGGACTTGTGCTCTCCGTACTTTTCCTTGTACTCACATTATTCAGCTAAGGTACCAACCATAAAACTAGAAGTACAACTCCTAATACACACACAAAACAACAAACAAATAACAAGTGGCGGGATTTCTGCATGCAAAACTCCTCTCTTTCTTTTCCCTTCTTCCTTGGAGTTCTTCCAGCGACTTCCCGATTTCCCCGCTCCCTCCCTTTCTGAGCTTTCTCTCTCTACACACACTCTCTCCTCCTTTCACGAGACAAGTAAATACGGCCTATATATATATAGGGGAATATATATGTATATTTATTTATTTATTTATATCTCTACATATATATAATGACCTAAATTGTTTTTAAAAACAGAATAAAAACTAATTTAAAATTCGTATATATTCATAAAACTGTGAATTTTTTTTTTTCCTTTTTTTAATAGATAGATAATAAAAGGTGGGAAGAAAATAATTTAATTAAGTTTTTTTTTGTTTTTTAAAGATTTTTGAGGAAATTGAGGATGGAGAAAAAGAAGTATCCAATTGGAGTGGAGAATTACACACTGTACGAGGAGGTCGGAAAGGGGGACAGTGCTTCCGTACATCGGGCGCTTTGTATTCCTCATAATGAGATTGTAGCTATCAAAATCCTCGATTTCGAAAGCGATAATTCTGATCTGGTAACCCTTTTTTCTATATTTTTTAAATTTCTTTACCCATAATATTTATAAAGAATTTGTTACAATTAATATTTTTTATTTTTTATAAGAATTGCTTTTTTTTTTTTTTAAATTTCTTTACCTATAATAGTTATAAAGAATTTGCTACAATTAATATTTTTTATTTTTTATAAGAATTGCTTCTTTTTTTTTTTTAAATTTCTTTACCTATAATATTTATAAAGAATTTGTTACAATTAATATTTTTTATTTTTTTATAAGGATTGCTTTTTAAAAATTTTTTTTTTACCTATAATATTTATAAAGAATTTGTTACAATTTATATTTTTTATTTTTATTTTCATAAGAATTGCATATTTTAAATTTCTTTACCTATATTTCTGAAGATTTTTGTTACTATTATTATTATTGTTTTAATAACAATTGCAATTTTTAATTGCTTTACCTATATTTATGAAGAATTTGTTACTATTATTATTTTTTTACTTTTTTTTTTTAAAGAATTGCATTTTTTTTTTAAAATTTCTTTACTTATATTTATGAATGATTTTGTTATTATTATTATTTTTTTAATAAGAAATGCATTTCTTTTTTTAATGTTGGTGCAAGTGGGCTTGCTTGTTTAATCTGAAACTGTACGGTATACGTACTTTATTTTGTCGTATATACGGAAATAGAAATTCGATGGTTTTTCTATTTTTTCTATTTCTGGTTGTTATATTCGGTTTTGTAGTTTAGCAGTTTACGATACAGACGTTTGTAATTCAGTTTTATGTGTAATAAGATTTTGTTACATAGAGATTACAAGATGTTTTAATTATTTTTTCAACCTTAATTCTAGTTGCAATTTGGAGATAAATGATAAAATTTGTGGACTAAAATCAATTATTGGTGTTATAAGTAATAGGGTGTGGTTTAATTAGGCTTCAGATTACATGAATTATATACATTATAAACGACTGTGAAGTTCAAAATCTATCTTTAGGTGAGATTGATAATGATTGTAGGGTGCCCCGTGGGATGACTAATTGAATTGAATACCTCATAAGGCTATTGTGGACATTACGATAGATTGATTTAACTGAATGTAACTCGGCTGGTAATCACATGCAGTAGTATCCCGTAGGTCACTAGTTCGAATCCCATGAGTTACCGCGCCTGCATCCTTGGGCAAGCTCTGCAAACGGACGTGGACTAGTCTAGCATAAGCTAAAATAACCCTCTTGAAAAAAAAATATATATATTATTATTATTGTAGGGTACCATTTTGTTGTGTTTTAAGTCTTCCATTGTACAACTATTAAAAGCACAAGAGTATAGGTTGTATTTGTTGGTAAGTGAATAAAATGAGGACTTGTCTTTAATTGTATTGATCCTTCGTAAATGTTATGTTGCAGTTCTCGATTCCATATAGTGTACTTAGTAATAAACTGGATTGTTGTATCACGTTATTGTATTTGTTGATAAGTGAATAAACTGGATTTGTATTCATGTGACTCTTGTTTTGTGTTTTTTACCCAGAATAACATATCTAGAGAAGTTCAAACGATGGTCCTGGTCGACCATCCAAATGTTCTTAAATCACATTGCTCGTTTGTTAGTGATCATACTTTATGGGTTGTCATGCCTTATATGGCTGGGGGTTCTTGTCTCCACATACTCAAGGCTGTATATCCGGATGGATTTGAGGAGGTGGTTATTGCAACTGTACTTCGTGAAGTACTGAAAGGCTTGGATTATCTTCATAGTCACGGGCACATTCACCGGGATGTTAAAGTGAGTTACCTTTATCTTTTCCGGTTAAATCTTATGTGAACTACATATTCTTGACATCAATTTCACCCTGACGTTGTTTTCCCTGCTAAAAGTTGCTTCGAATCAGTCAATTTATCATATTTTTAATGACATGCAATGACATATGTTGTGCAGCGTTTCAATTGTGTATTATTCTCTTAACCTGTCATTAGTAACTTCTAGTTGCCTCATTATTTATCTGAACAGACATGACTTAAGTTCAATTTTTTCTATGATTCAGTTAAGCACACATGCTAGACTTATTTGAAAAAACTAACCACGAACATGAGGAGGTATACTACAGTAAAAGTATGTAAATCCATCATAGCAGTAATTTAAGCATTCCACTAGTTAGTAAATCATTTTATGTATTTCTGAACATGAGATAGAAAAGACCTTTTGGAGGCCTTAAAGTTTCAATGTTTTGCTATTGGGACCTTTTAAGATGCAATAGGCAAATGCATTCAAAAGGGGAATGCTAATTCTGAATAATGAGATCCCAGAGCATGCCTGTGGAATTTGTTGGACAGTTATTTAAGATATTGAAGGAGTTCTTGTTATTGCGTTAGTATTCATCATGAACATACTGAAGTTAGAATCACCATTCACCATTGTTTTTGGCTATTTCAGGCTGGAAACATTCTCATTGATTCCCGTGGTGGAATCAAATTGGGAGATTTTGGTGTCTCTGCTTGCTTATTAGATTCAGGTGATAGGCAACGCACAAGGAATACATTTGTGGGAACTCCCTGCTGGTATGCCCCAAATCACGATACTGCCTTTTCACATTTTACTACGTCAATGTTATTTCATTTGTTTAAGTAGCAGTGTGGGGGGTTTCTTGCCAGCCTCTTTAATTCAAAAAGCTCATACCCAGACATAATGACAGCAAATCAGTCTACTTTATGATTCAAACTAGTTTTCAGAATTGGGGCTTATGTTCATTTTGTTGTGACTTCCCATTTTGTTCCACTTTCACTGGAGGTCCGTTCATTTTTCTTTAGGATGGCACCTGAGGTTATGGAGCAATTGCATGGTTATGACTTCAAGTATGTGTATATCTTGTCTGAATCATTTTGAGTTTGGAACTCGGATCAAGTCTCTAAAAATAATTTGGATTTGTTTATCTTGTAGAGCTGATATTTGGTCATTTGGTATAACTGCTTTGGAGCTTGCCCATGGCCATGCTCCTTTTTCAAAGTTTCCCCCGATGAAGGTGCGTAATCCTTCAGTGACATAAATGTTTGCCATCTGTACCAAAGCCAAAAAGTTGCTGGACCGAGCATGATTCCATTTTACAGGTTTTGCTGATGACCTTGCAAAATGCACCACCTGGTCTTGACTATGAGAGGGACAAAAAATTTTCAAAGGTATGCTCTTGACAAACAGGTTACTTTGTTTTTCGCTAATGATTTTGCTCTAATTGTTGTTGGTCCTTCTCTGTTGATAGTCCTTTAAGTAGATGATTGCTAGTTGTTTAGTGAAAGACCCTTCCAAACGACCCTCGGCCAAAAAGTTACTGAAGCATCCATTTTTCAAGCAAGCAAGGTCTAATGATTATATATCAAGAACCCTCTTGGACGGTCTTCCTGCTCTTGGTGATCGACTTCAGGCACTCAAGGTTAGCGAATATGAAATTTATACACATAAGTTTTAATTTCCATTTTCATGGTTCTTTATGCTGACAAGTTTTCTTGTTAACTACAGAGAAAGGAAGAAGATATGGTAGCACAAAAGAAAATACCAGATGGGCAAAAAGAAGAAATGTCACAGGTTTGATTCAACAATAGATTAGGCACTGTTTCTTGGGAACTACTTTATTTTTTGACGCCTCCATGTTGCATTATCTACTGGATTATTGGGAATTATGGTGAACAGCTGGCATTTCTATTTGTGATATTGATCAAATGTGTGTGCGCACAAAAGACACTTACAACCCGATAGAAGAATAAGACAGTTTGCAAAACAAACTAGGATACAGAGAATACCAGAAAGAAGTTCATCTTGATATGCCTTGATAATTTTTTGCAAGTGAAAAGCTTTTGAAGTTTCAAGGTGTTCAGTGGCAGTGAATTTTAAGGTACCATAATTGACAGAAAATGTCACTCCAATAAAGGCAATCCTCTGTGCCGATCAGTGTTACTTTGTGCATCATGCTTCATACTATTTTTTCCTGCCAAATCATGGCTGATTTTGGAGGCAGACACACACTCAAGATCACTGCTAAAGAATCTAGTTGCATGGACTGTTTCTATGACTAGTGATTACGAGGTGTTATTATTCTTTTTGACATTTTACTTCTGTCTAGTGATTGATATGACGCATACCACTTTTAAGAGAGTGTTTGCAACAAATGCCGGCTTTTACTAAGGAATTTCAGAATTTGATGAAGACATTACAGAACCTAGTTGAACTAATATAGCTCTCCTTTCCTTCAACGAGTTGGTTTAATTGTAAAGACCTGAGAGCTTTCCTATGAGATTGAGAATCTGAGTCTCCTTGTTACAGCCTGGAGTTGTTAGCAAGAGAAACTCCAGAATAATGTCAATCACTCAGGAAACCGAAGTTTCAGCCTTGATTTTAAGCTTTTACTCATAGCTTGTGTCACTAGGCCGGTTGAGTAAACTGAGAGTATTAACACAAGAGGTATGAAGGTTACCTACCTAGCTTCCTATACCAAAAAGAAAAACTGGTATAAGTCTCCTTTGGGTTCCCTCCAGCAATATAAGTTGCTTGAGAGTTCATGTTTGTACATCTGTGTTGGTTTTTATCTCCTTAGGGTTTTGCTTGAGCCTATACTCCATAGATGGTCGTCATGGTATCATTTCATCATAAATGATTCAGGTCAACTGTAATTTAGATGTTTCTTTTGTTATTGGAATATTCATGTGATTCCAAATATCTGCAGGATGAGTATAAACGTGGCATTAGTGGTTGGAATTTTGACCTTGAAGACTTGAAGGTTCAGGCTTCCCTGGTATATAATAAACAGCTTTATCCAGCATATGTTATTTTGGAAAATGTTGATGTTAGTTTTAGGGTTTCAATCAAATTCTTTTCTATCTGATTCTTCATTTCAGATTCAGGATGAGGCAAACAAACATTATTTCTGAGAAAGACGAGAAAGGAAGTACAAATTTACTCTCAGGTCTTGATACCCATGGAAGACAATTTCAACACCAATTGTCTCCAGCCAGTCAATTGTCCTTTGCAAGCCAATATTCAGATCCTGCAGATCTTGTAGGTTACTCTGGTTCCTTTAATTGTTATACTAGTGTGGAGTTATTCTTCTTAATGACCTAATGTCTTGATACTTCTCAGGATGACAATAATCAGCCTGCTCATCCTTCGTTATCTAATTCTACCATGACCTGTAATATGTATGTCGTCCTATATAGAAGTTTTCTTCGTAGTTCTGATCACATTATTGCATGCATTTTACACATCGATACATGTATAAGTTCACTACTTGATTTTTATGCACTGTGGGCATGTTAATGCTGAACTTGGATTTTGTACATGTTAGCTCTTTTAAGAATCCACTGATTCAATTTATATCAACATGCATTCTAGAGCTAAAAGCGAGAAATCTGATGATGAGTCTGCAAGCTTTTCCAGTTCACTCCATGAGCACCAGATTCCGACGAACTCTATTCCCCAGAATGAGTTTCATGTAAACTTAACAGGAAAACCAGAGCTGGAGGGCAATGGAAAACTGTTAGAGAACTTGTCGACAAATTCTCATTGGAGGTATATTTGCTTTTGAACAGTCATTGGACCATTGGCTAAATTGTTGCTTTGATGGAAAAAAGGATGACAAAGTTTCTCAACTGAGCCGATTTCTGTGGTGCATGGAAGTTGGGTATGAGTATGTCTTAGAAAAGCCTGTATAAAACTAAATTGAGTTTTACAGGAATAGAATATTCTTGTGCTTAAATGACTGTATCCTCTACCTGCGATTCTTCTTCGAGTAGCTTTCCTTGTTAACCTATCTGTTTGATGATGTTTTTCACTCTATATATTTCGACTTTGTCGGCATCTTTCCCGGGAATGAATTTTTATCATTTTTGTTGATTTCTAGTGACAAGTGTCAAACTGAGTCACATAAGCACAGCAGCAATTGATGATATTCCTTCTGAGACCAGTTCTAAAGCTTCCAAAACATCAGGCAAAGTTTCACTAGCATTTCTGTCTTTTTCCTTTCTACATGTTGAAATATATATATATATATATATTTTCTGGATTTGTATCTGTTGAAACTATATCTGCTTAAGCAGTAAACGGTGACGAACTAGATGAAAAGGCAAAATGCCCTGTTGTTCAGCAAAAAGGACGTTTCAAGGTTACTTCCGAGAGTGTCGACTTTGAAAAGGTGTTTTTCAGTGTTTTAACTTTTAACCTCTGTAATAAGGTCTGTAGTACATATTGTTGAAAGCTTTATTTTTCCTGTCAGGTGTCTCCCTCCCCAATTTTACAAAAAAGTCATAGCTTGCAGGTGAGCTTTCTTTGGTTGAGGTGCAAAAAGATGTTCTATGTGCCAGATGTTTCGTGCAATTGCAATTTGCATCCCTTAACACACACAAGAATAGCAATAGCATGCGAACTACTTTCGTCCTTTTTCGTTGTAAAGTTTCTTAACATAGCATTAGTAATTATGCAGGTGATTTCACACTATCCTGGTATATCTGCACCAGTTATGCAAACTGAGGCTACAGCTGCTACACCACCTAATCTTGTTAACCGTTCCCTTTACCCAATGCTTCAATCTGTTTTGCAAACAAATATTGTCCAAAGGGTATGGCTTAACTTTACACATCACCTTTTGCGGGTATTAATTAATTTGCTTAGAGCTTGTGACATTTACATTGATCTAAACAGGAGAGTATATTGAGTCTGATGAAGCAACTCTCTAGCATGGACTCTACAGGTAGGTGAAGTTGATTTAAATTGAATTACTTTGGTGTGTTTGATTTGCTGTGATATTCCACAATTATGCAGTGGATGGAGGATGCGCTTCCGGAAATACAACAGAGAAATCCGTGGTGTGTAACTATTTAAAATTTGTAAAAGTTGCACCACATATAAATTTTGGGAAAATTCCGTGGTCCTATCCAGTAGGATACCATACCGTTGTGTTTTAAGTGCTTGTACAGTACAATACTATGTGCTTTGAATGCTTGTACAGTACAAGCCTTAAAGCACAATGGTATGGAACCCTAACGGGACCACAGAATTCTTCTAAATTTTGACTTTAGCTGTGTGTTACGTTGTCATATTACATAGACAATCATATTTCCTTAGTCAAGCATGTTTACAAGATATAAGAGTACTAACTTGAGTGTACAAATTTTAACTGTATATCTAAACTTTTGTTTTGACCTTATTCATTGAAGGTAAGGTTTATACGGGGTGGTGGTTCGGGCAGTTATGTTACTATTTGTGTCGTACAAAACCTTTTTCTCTTGAAATGATGAATTCTTATTTTGGGATCCAAGTTTTTGCATTTAGAGATAAATATAAGGATGTTAAACTCGATATTCATATGGATTGGCCAGCACCAAGCTTTGCGAATTGTGTTGTTTAAAGTAGTCTTTTAAGTTTAACTTTTCAAGTCTAAGCAGACAACAATTTTTCCCCCCCTTTTTGGGCACAGTTGGAAGCAGCACATGATCGGGAGAAAGAACTACTACGTGAAGTAACTGATTTGCAATGGAGGTACCTGTGTTCATAAACTTACATTACCACCATTACCTCCTTAGATTATGTTACATCAAATTCTAATTGCTTTGCAACTTTACTTCCTATATGTAGGCTTATATGTGCCCAAGAAGAGCTTCAAAAATATAAAACAGAAAATGACCAGGCTTAAAATTTGACCTACAGAGTTAGATATCGGTTAAGTTTTTTGTGTGTCATCAGATTCTAGATCCATATCCCATCTTAAATATATTTGTACTGTGCATTTAGCAAATAGCAGTGAGCCAATGGAGGAAAAAATCTCTCCGACAGTAGCTCAAAAGATATAGTACTTGAAGAGCAATAAAAGAGGTTTATGTTTGACAGCGTAGTCAAGAATTTAGTTTCTCTGTACACAGTAGGTCTTTTAAAATAGGTCAACATTTGATGAATAGATAACCAATATGTGCCAATCCTGATTGAAATTGGCTTTGTAAAGAATTATTTTTCCTTTAAAACTTGTAGCAGTATTTAGTTTAGATTTCTTGTAGACAGTTTACTAGTTTATTTTCTCCTTATCCTTTCTTGAATCCCCAAGTTGGTGGCTCCATTGCATGCATGCCCTCTACAGCTGCCAGTAGGTTCTACCTGTTTGATCTTTTAAAATTTTGTATCCAAACTGAGTGAAAGGAATTCTGCATTCTTTCTTTCTCTTTATGCATTATAAAAATATTTTTTTTCTTATAATAAAAGAAAAAAAAATTATGAGGAGGGTAGGTAATACCTTACCCAGTGCTTAGCAAGTAACCTGCACATTTTTTTGCATTTTGAATCTTATAGTGCTATTTATAAATCTCCCACAGGGTAACAAGAATCGAACTCTGTTGGCTATAAAAATCTAATTTGAAAAGTATAACTTCCATTGATCAAGATTTGTTGGGTAAATTCAATATACAGGTAGCACCGCAGTAAATTATCTTGAAAATAATTAAGTTATTACATTTACATGCATGAAATGTAACTTGTGGATGTCTGTTAGTTTAGATATGGTTTTTGGTTTTCATTGTAGACCACAAAGTAGGCTGTTGTAGATACTATTGATGCCAATTATAAAATAATAATTCTGCCACAATTTTCTTTTCTATTTAATTTACGAAGGCAACACGTTGTTACCGCTATATTCTAATGATTTATGAAATATTGATATATTTGCAGAAGGTGATAGATGGACTTATAAAATACCATAATGCATGTTGTTTGTTTGTTTTTTTTTTTTTTCCCCCAAAACAATAATTTCATTAATGATTAACTTATAATTAGAGTTAAGAGGGTAACTATCCTCGAATCATAGTGTGCTTTCCTCTCTAGCCACAAAGAAAACAGTTTTTCCACTCTATACAAAAATAGAGATTAACATCAAACTTGCTATACAATAGCTGACTTGGTTTCCTTTCCGCTTCATGTAATGAAGGAGAAGGAACAACTACCAAAAGAATTCCTAAGATGACTTTTTGCAGATGGCATTGTTTTAGTAGAGGAGATAAAAGGAATTAATGCTAAACACAAAGTTTAGAGAGATGTATTTGAGTGAAAAGATTTTAAATTTAATAAATAAAAAACAGAATATATAGAATTTATATTTAGCAAGAATGTATGTAGGAATAGAATATATATATGTTAGAATACCTATAAGTGAAAATTTTAAGTATTTAAGTTCAATTCTTTAATGTGAGTGTAGTATAAATAGAGATGTTACATATCAGATGCAACATCACCAATTTATAAAATAGAGAATGATATCGGGAATATTATGCGACTGCAAAATTCTTTTAACAGTTAAGTATCAATTTTATAGAACGACCATTTGACCAACGATGCTTTATATGTCTTAATGTTGGGTTGGGGCAGTGAATTATGCACATGTACAAAAGGTAAGAGCAGCAAAAATGTGAATGTTCAGATGGATGCTGGGTATACTAGGATGGATAAGAATGCAATGAGCATATTCGGGATAAGAGCACCAATCGATGAGAAGATGAGGCAACACGATTAAGGTGGTTAAATTATGTATTAAGACGGTTAGTAAAGGCACCTATCATGTGAGTGGATTTTAAGTAGTCAATGTAAGAGAGATAGGGGAAGATCGAAAATGATTTGGCGGGTAACTTATAAGAAATATATGACCTATATAAGAATTAACGAGAATATAATTCATGACAGAGTATAATAAGATAGTAAAATTTATGCAGCCGACTTTACTTAGTAGGATAAGTTCAGTTTGTTTGTTTCGTTTGATATATTTGCTGAATAATCGTTTGGAGAAATTTTTTTTTTTTTTTACAAGAAGTCAAAGAAACAATTTTTCCTGAACTATTCATTACATAATTGATTCTAAAAAGTCACTACCACTGTAAGAAGATAATGTGGAAGTAAATTGGATATTAAAGGTAATTTTGTCAGCCTGAAAATTTAATACATCCAGCTTATTCTGTTTCAGACTTTTGCCTGTGAGACTATCATCTCATTTTATTCTGTTTTGGAAAGTAAGTTATTTTTTACAATGCAAGGCCTCAACGATTGTTAAATAATAGATACAAAATGGAAGGCGGAAAAATATACCATTATGGTAAAACGTTGCAGCAAGTGTAAATTTCGAAGTAGATGGTGTAAATTTTTGTGATGTGAAATGTAAATTTTTCAAGATGTGATATAAAATTTAATGAAAAATTTTATAATCCCTTTAGTGAATATCTAGTTGTACTTTAAAGGTGGAAAAAATATAATATCTTATGTTCGAAAAGCTTTTATTATATAAATTTTAAAAATACAACAAAATAATTTTTTAACAAGATTGTAGAACTTCATTCTCATTCCTGTGTAATTTATCGTCAAGTGGTGTATCGAATCATTTTATTGTAACCATTGAAAAAAAAAAAAAAACTCAATTTTCCATTTCTCATGTTACCCTGCTTAATTAGCCAAGAGGTTTTCGTGGCAAACTTAAATTGATAGTGATCATGTTCAAAACTAAGAAATACCTTGGTATGTCCACTATATCAATCTCCACTTTCATGATTAAAGAACGTATGATAAATATGTTAATTACAAACTGATATACCTCGTTTATTCAATTACTTTCGCTGCATTAAAATTAGCAAAGGAACAAAAAAAACATCACTGTTCTAGTTTTCTTGTTACACTAGTTAATTAGCCATGAGGATTTCGAGGCAAATGTAAATCGATAGTGATGTTGCATTGCTAAGAAACAACTTGGTCTGTTGTATTGGATCTGTAATGACCCAAAATCGGGGTTGCAACACGTCATGCTCTCACATTCCCAAGAAGACACAAGGCTCAAAAACTCAAAATTTTAATCACTTGCCTTAAATTATTACGTATACCGCAAAATAATAATACATAATGGGATGAGCAAACACTTACCCAGTAAGTAGTCTATGTCCTCTTTCATTGGATTGAGTACGTTATATTAGATATAACTTTGTAAATCATGTTTTACACGTTGGACATGCATATACATATATAGATATAATTTTATAAAAATTTCCATTGCAAAACATTTATATATAGATAAGTGGCAAATAAAAATGAATATTTTATATCCATAACATAAATCAAAACCAAATAATAATAATACGTATCCATCGTTCATATTCATAACATTCGGTTCAAGGGTTTCTTATGGTTTAATCGGCAACCTGGATATTCAGTGCTAACTATTATACCCGCGAGACGAGGGCCAGACATAGGCTAGCTATCTTCTGTTGGGTGAAGAATTAGGAATTAGTTCCTACCGACGTCACCAAAGTTATTCCAAGAGTCAAATCATTTTTCATATCAAAATAAGGAATCATACATCACACAATCATCATATTCAGTCAAGGTTTCACTTACTAAATTCATATTAAGAAACATTATATTAATCATACTCAATTCGAAATTCACACATAACATAATATTTTGCAAAAATAAAGTTATTTGCATAAAAACATTTTTCAAAATATGAAAGCGATTAGAACCACTTACATTCCAATAACCCAATGCACATGAGTTAACCTTGGATAAACCCTGGATAACTCGAAACTCATGAAGCCTTGCCTATAAAACAATAAAAATATCTCAATTCAATTTCCACAAAAACTTATAGGGCTTATATGAAATAACTATAAATTTTAGGGACCATACTATAAATCTAAAATACTTTCAGGGATTGCTTGAGTTATTTCAAAATCAATTGGGTCAAAGTATAATTTTCAAAACTTAAAAAGGACCTAATCTAATTACATTAAAAACCTTTTGGACTTTAGTAGAAATCTTACAAAACTTAAGTGACTGATCTGTAAATATTATAAAACACTATCTTCACCATCATTGTGAAAACCGCTGCTCTATCCCGTCTGCTTTCTTCAATTTTCTTTGTCCTCCCTTTTGTAAAATCGTTTTTCTTTTCTTTTATTTTTAAAACTCCAAAAAATATTATATAGAAAATTAGTTTCTCAAATTCTTAATATATTCTAATTTTTCAGATTAAATACATACGAAATTAATTCATAAAAATATTAATCTTGACCCACAAATCTATTCTTAATTTTAGATTATTTGAAAAACAAAAATACTCAAAAAAAATATATTGTTAACTCCATAAAAATTACGTAAATAAATCCTAACATTAAAGCCACATGATCCCTAATAATTTATGATAAATTAAAGCCTAAAATAAGATAAATAATTACAAAAATTAATAGTAATCAAAATAGAAAATGCTTACCTTTAATTTTGTTGTGTTGGAAAAAAAAAAATCCTCCCTTCCTCAAACAATTTTTGCTAAAAGAAAATAGTAGGTTTTCTAACCATAAACCCTATATTTCTAGACAATTAAATCATAAAATTTCTTCTAGAATTTAGGCTAGTCTCCAATATTAATAAGTATTACTATTTTACACTTATTTCCCAACTAAAACTCTAGTATTTGTAATCTTACATTGGTGCAAATTTTATTTTATTTTTATATTTTTATTTGTCCCGAAAATTGTGGGTTTTACAAACTACCCTCTTTAAAGGAAGTTTCGTCCACAAAATTTCACACACCTTACATATCTCTCAATTTCCACCACAGCAAACTCAAGAGTTATAAAATCTAATCAACGCAAACCAATCACTAAGTGGATACATAATTTACTAAAATAGTATCCATCACAGCGTCATTACCTCTACCTACTTTTTAGCCATCCAAGAATGAGAAATACCAATATCAACCACTTAATCTCAAAAATTTTAGTAATATCTAATACATACTCCCATACAATTCAAACTTAAAACTATCCACAAGATTTGACAACCTCAGCTTTGATATCACTAAATATCACGACCCAAAACTGGGGTTGTAGCACTTCGTATTCTCACCTTCCCAAGAGGATACAAGGTTTAAAATCTCAAATTTTCAATCACTTGTTTTAAATTACTATGAACACGAACACCGGCAAAATAATAATAGGCCAATATAATGGGATGAGCAAACACTTGTTTAGTAAGTAGTCCATGTCCTCTTTCACCAAATTGAGTACGTTACATAGATATAACTTTGCAAATCATGTTTCACACGTTGGACATGCATATACATATATAGATATAATTTTATAAAAATTACAATTGCTAAACATTTACATATAGGTAAGTGGCAAATAGAAACAAATATTTTATATCCATAACATAAATTAAAACCAAATAATAACAATACGTAGCTCAAGAGTTTCCTAAGGTTTAATCAGCAATTTGGATATCCAATGCTAACTATTATACTTGTTAGACAAGGGTCAAACATAGGCCAGTTACCCTCTGCTGGGTGGAGTCAAAACTAGGCCAGCTACCCTCTGCTAGGTGGAGAATTAGGAACTAGTTTCTACTGACGTCACCAAAATTATTCCATGTGCCAAATCATTTTTCATATCAAAATAACGAATCATACATCACACAATCATCCTATGCAGTTAAGGTGCAACATCATTACTAAATTCATATTAAGAAATATTAAATTAACCATACTCAATCCAAATTTCACACATAACATAATATTTGCAAAAATATAATTTGCATAAAAAGACTTTTTAAAATATGAAAGGGATTAGAACCACTTACATTCCAATCATCCAACGCACAATGAGTTAACCTTGGTTAAACCTTGAATAACCCGAAACTCGTGAAGCCTGCCTATAAAACAATCAAAATATCTCAATTTTATTTCCTCAAAACCTTTTAGGGACTATATGAAATAACTATAAACTTTAGGGATCTTTCTATAAATACAAAATACTTTCAGGGACTGCTTAGTTATTTCAAAATCATTTGGGTCAGAGTATAATTTTAAAAACTTGAAATGACCTAATCTAAATACATTAAAAATCTTTTGGACTTTAGTAAAATCTTACAAAACTTAATGGACAGATCTGTAAATATTATAAAACACCATCTTCACCATCATTTCGAAAATCACTGCTCTATCCCGTCCCTGCTTTCTTCTATTTTCTTTTTCCTCTCATTCGAAAAATCATTTTCCTTTTATTTTATTTTTAAAACTCCAAAAAGTTTTTATAGAAAATTAGTTTCTCAATAATTCTTGATATATTCTAATTTTTTAGATTAAATACATACGAAATTAATCCATAAAAATATTAATCTTGACCCGCAAATGTATTCTTAATTTTAGATTATTTGAAAAACAAAAATGCTCAAATGAAATATATTGTTAACTCAATAAAAAATACGTAAATAAATCCTACCATTACATCAACATGATCCCTAATAATAAATGCTAAATTAAAGCCTAAAATAAAATAAATAATTACAAAAATTAATAGTAATCAAAATAGAAAATGCTTACCTTTAATTTTTTTGGTGTTGGAAAAAAATCCTCCCTTCCTCAAACGATTTTCGCTAAAAGAAAATAGTAGGTTTTCTAACCTTAAACCCTATATTTATAGACAATTAAATCCTAAAATTTCTCCTAGAATGGTTAGGCTAGTATCCAATATTAATAAATATTACTATTTTACACTTATTTCCCAACAAAAACACTAGTATTTGGAATCTTCCAAATATTTATTTTATTTTTGTATTTTTATTTGTCCCGAAAATTGCGAGTTTTACATGCTACCCCCTTAAAGAAAGTTTCATCCTCGAATCTTCACACACCTTACAGATCTCTCAATTTCCACCACAGCAAACTGAAGAGTTATAAAATCTCATAAATGCATACCAATCACTAAGTGGATACATAATTTACTAAAATATTATCCATCACAACGTCATTACCTCCACCCACTTCTCAGCCTTCCAGGACCGAGAAATCCCAATATCAACCACTTAATGTCAAAAATTTTAATAATATCTCATACATACACCCATATAATTAAAATTTAAAACTATCCACAAGATTTGACAACCTCAACTCTGATACCACTAAATGTCACGACCCATAACTGAGGTCGCAGCACGGAGTGCCTTCACCTTCCCTAGAAGACATTCTGTCTCAAGGTTCAAAATCTCAAATTTCAAATTACTTGCCTTAAATTACTACGAACACCTGCGAAATAATAATATATAATGGGATGAGCAAACACTTGTCCAATAAGTAGCCCGTGTCCTCTTTCACAGGATTGAGTACGTTACATAGATATAATTTCGCAAATCATGTTTCGCACGTTGGACATGTATATACATATATAGATATAATTTTATAAAATTTACAATTGCAAAACATTTACATATAGGTAAGTGAAAAATAAAAATGAATATTTTATATCCGTAACATAAATTAAAACCAAACAATAACAATACGTATCCATCGTTCAAAATCATAACATTGGGCTCAAGGGTTTCCTAAGGCTTAATCGGCATCCTTGATATCCAGTGCTAACTATTATACCAGTTAGACAAGGTTCAGACATAGGCAAGCTACCCTTCGCTAGGTAGAGTCAAACATAGGCCAGCTACCCTCCGCGGGGTGGAGAATTAGGAACTAGTTCCTACTGACGTCACCAGTTCCTACTGACGTCACCAAAGTTATTCCACGTGCCAAATTATTTTTCATATCAAAATAAGGAATCATACATCACACAATCATTCTTTGCAGTCAAGGTGCGACTTACTAAATTCATATTAAGAAATATTAAATTAACCATACTCAATCCAAATTTCACACGTAACATAATATTTGCAAATATATAATTTGCATAAAAAGACTTGTCAAAACATGAAAGGGATTAGAACCACTTACATTCCAATCATCCAACGCACATGAGTTAACCTTGGTTAAACCTTGAATAACCCGAAACTCGTGAAGCCTTGCCTATAAAACAATCAAAATATCTCAATTCTATTTCCTCAAAAGCTTGTAGGGCATCTGTGAAATAACTATCAACTTTAGGGATCTTTCTATAAATATAAAATACTTTCAGCGACTGCTTGAGTTATTTCAAAATCATTTGGGTCAGAGTATAATTTTCCAAACTTGAAAAGGGCCTAATCTAATTACATATCTAATTTAAAAATCTTTTGGACAAAACTCATGGACTGATCTATAAATATTATAAAACAGCGTGCTCACCATCATTTCGAAAATCGCTGCTCTATCCCGTCTGCTTTCTTCTATTTTCTTTTTCCTCTCATTCGAAAAATCATTTTCCTTTTATTTTATTTTTAAAACTCCAAAAAGTTTTTATAGAAAATTAGTTTCTCAATAATTTTTGATATATTCTAATTTTTCAGATTAAATACATACAAAATTAATCCATAAAAATATTAATCTTGACCCGCAAATGTATTCTTAATTTTAGATTATTTGAAAAACAAAAATACTCAAATGAAATATATTGTTAACTCAATAAAATATAAGTAAATAAATCCTACCATTAAATCAACATGATCCCTAATAATTTACGCTAAATTAAAACTTAAAATAAAATAAATAATTGCAAAAATTAATAGTAATCAAAATAGAAAAGCTTACATTTAATTTTGTGGTGTTGGAAAAAAAATCCCTCCCTTCCTCAAACGATTTTTGCTCAAAGAAAATAGTAGGTTTTTTAACCTTCAACCCTATATTTATAGACAATTAAATTTTAAAATTTCTCCTAAAATTTAGGCTAGTCTCCAATATTAATAAGTATTACTATTTTACACTTATTTTCCAACTAAAACTCTAGTATTTGGAATCTTCCCAATATTTATTTTATTTTTCTATTTTTATTTGTACCGAAAATTGCAGGTTTTACATTCTACCCCCTTAAAGGAAGTTTTGTCCGCGAAACTTCACACACCTTACATATCTCTCAATTTCCACCACAGCAAACTCAAGAGTTATAAAATCTCATCAACGCAAAACAATCACTAACTGGATACATATTTTACTAAAATAGTATCCATCACAGCGTCATTACCTCCACCCAATTCTTAGCCATCTAGGAACGATAAATCCCAATATCAACCACTTAATCTCAAAAATTTCAATAATATCTAATACATACTCCCATACAATTCAAACTTAAATACAAAACTATCACCAAGATTTCACAATCTCGGCTTTGATACCACTAAATATCACAACCCGAAATCGGGGTCGCAACATGCCATGCCTTCACCTTCCCAAGAAAACACAAGGTTCAAAATCTCAAATTTCCAATCACTTACCTTAAATTACTACGAACACCTGCAAAATAATAATATATAATGGGATGAGCAAACACTTGTCCAGTAAGTACCGGATTGAGTATGTTACATAGATATAACTTTGCAAGTCATGTTTTCAACGTTGGACATGCATATACATATATAGATATAATTTTATAAAAATCACAATTGCAAAACATCTACACATAGGTAAGTGGCAAATAAAAACAAATATTTTATATCCATAACAAAAATCAAAACCAAATAATAACAATACGTATCCATCGTTCATATTCATAACATTGGGCTCAAGGGTTTCCTAAGGTTTAATCGCCAATCTGGATATCCAATGCTAACTATTATACCCGTTAGACAAGGGCCAGACATTAGGTGAGCTACCCTCTACTGGGTGGAGTCAAACATAGGCCAGCTACACTCCGCTGAGTGGAGAATTAGGAACTAGTTTCTACCGATGTCAACAAAGTTATTTCAAGAGCCAGATCATTTTTTATATCAAAATAAGAAATCATATATCACACAATCTTCATATTCAGTCAAGGTGCCACTTACTAAATTCATAATAAGAAATATTAAATTAACCATACTCAATCCGAATTTCACACATAACATAATATTTTGGAAAAATATAATTTGTCTAAAAAGACTTTTCTAAACATGAAAGCGAATTGAACCATTTACATTCCAATCACCCAACGCACATGAGTTAACCTTGGATAACCCAAACTCATGAAGCCTTGCCTATAAAACAATCAAAATATCTCAATTCTATTTCCTCAAAACCTTTTAGGACCTATATAAAATAGCTATAAAACTTTAGGGACCTTTCTATAAATATAAAATACTTTCAGGGACTGCTTGAGTTATCTAAAATAATATAATCATTTGGGTTAGAGTATAATTTTCAAAACTTGAAGAGGACCTAATCTGATTACATTAAAAACTTTTTGGACTTTAGTAGAAATCTTACAAAACTTAAGGGACAGATTTGTAAATATTATAAAACACCATTGTCTCCATCATTTTGAAAACCGCTTCTCAATCCCGTCTGCTTTCTTCAATTTTCTTTTTCCTTTCTTTTGTAAAATTGTTTTTCTTTTATTTTATTTTTAAAACTTCAAAAAGTATTTATAGAAAATTAGTTTCTCAATAATTCTTGATATATTCTAATTTTCTATATTAAATACATACGAATTTAATCCCTAAAATATTACTCACAAATCTATTCTTAATTTTAGATTATTTGAAAAACAAAAATACTCAAATAAAATATATTGTTAACTCCATAAAAATTACGTAAATAAATCCTACCATTAAATCCACATGATCCCTAATAATTTACGATAAATTAAAGCCTAAAATAAAATAAATAATTACAAAAATGTGTTAATAGATATAGAAAATGCTTACCTTTAATTTTGTGGTGTTGGAACAAAAAAAAGTTTCCCTTCCTCAAGCGAGATACTAAAAGAAAATCGTAGGTTTTCTTACCTTAAACCCTATATTTATAGACAATTAAATCCTAAAATTTCTATTAGGATTTAGGTTAGTCTCCAGTATTAATAAGTATTACTATTTTACACTTATTTCCCAACTAAAACTCTAGGATTTGGAATCTTCCAAATATTTATTTTATTTTTCTATTTTTATTTGTCATGAAAATTGCTGGTTTTACAAGATCAATCCTAGTCTCTATGGCAGTCGAAGAATTTGACAAAAAATCTGAAATTTATCCAAAGTAATTTTTAGGGTTAAATTAATTCAAATTTAAAAATATGAATGGAAAATTTTCAAATAATTTTTAAGATGGGAGGATTTTTATTTTATCTTTACAAAATTGTTCTAATAAATGAATAAATTTCATATCTTTCCTCAAATTTATCAATGTCTAAATGCAACTATGACCCTCATTTTAGACGTGCTTGGCTCCTTGGTCTTATTCTTTTCAAGAGCTAGATCAGTTGGCATCAAAGATGTCAAAAACTGCCTTCAACCAAAATTGATTGAATTGGCCATATTATATATGAAAAGATTAAAAATAAAATGAAACTCGCTAGTCAATTCAGCTCTTACTCTCTGTTGAGTGAAATATAATTCATATGTTATTTGCACATGAAAAATAATTTATAAAGTTACAAATTTATTATCACTCGTCAAAGTCACTTCACATATTAAAATTATAATAAATCAACAATCTCTTAATTTTAGATATTCAGTCGAATTTTGTTAGTTCTTTTTTGAATATAGTGACGTGCCAGTGACTTTGTGACTTTGTTACCTTGTATAAATGCACTGTTTGCATATATTGTACTTTGGCATTTGCATGTCTAATTTATTTATGTCGTTTTCCTTAATTATAAGGGGAAGGTACAATTTCGAGTCAAAATCCTGACTACCTAACATACTGTAATATAATGTAGGTATTAAATCGCTTGCCTATTCCTTCTAGATCCTTCAATTTAGTATGTTCAATGTTGAATTGTTGAAAATCTTACACGTGGTAACAACTAACAACGAACAAATAACCACTAAATGGACGATATAATTGCAAAACTCATGTTTATAATGGACAATATTATTGCAAAACCCCCGTTTATGATGTTGGCTATAGTTGGAAGAAGTAAAATGCTCGACTATATGTAGAAAATATACTGTCATTGGAAGAGCTTTCCCATGTTGCAATAATCTTCCATGCGTCAACAATTTATTATTATTATTATTTTGGGTGTAACAGTAGTACAGAGTTAGAAAATTGAGTCACGGGAACAATAGTGCAAGTTTAAAAAATTTTAGGAGGGCAAAAATACATAAAATTTAATTTTTCCTATATAGAATTTATAATTTTTCTAAAATGTAAGGGAGGACAGTCATTTCTATCATGGCAGCCATTATTCCCTTCATCGAGAGATTCTTACATGGATCGGATTTATGACATAGTACCACCACATTACCTCACATCATTTAAATAGATGATGTAGAGCAGTATGGACCAAGAGGTCCATGGCACCGATCCATGCCGCCAGTGGTCTGACAGGCATGGAGGAGCCTTTGGTCTTCGTCCGAGATTTCATGCTAAGCACTTACCTAACAAGAAAGGGGGAAAATAGGGAAAAAATAAAAAGCAATAATTATGTAGGTTTTTATGGTCTACATAATCTATAGGAAAAGGTATTTTGGTAGGGTAGAAAGACTGTATAATATTGTGGGATGTGTCATATGTGGAATGCTATGAATTTTTCTTAATAACAACAATAAGAAATTTACAATGAGATACAATTAATGGGAACAAGAACGAACTAACATGTTGGAAATTTTTATTTTAGTTACGAGCACCTATTAGGTAGGTAAGTATTGATAGTTCTGTATTTATTTTTTAATTAATGAGAATTTTTCGTTTAGAGTGTTAGAATGATTTATTTTTCTAAATAAAATGTATTTTTTAGAAATACGAGCCTTCCATTCCAAATAAAGAACTCTTATTAATTAAGCAACAATTACTAAACATGTCCAATAATTACTTGTGACCAAGATAAATATCTCGTGACATGTTAGACTTTCCTCCACATATTTTGTTTGGACTTAATTTTTCATAGTATCACCATCCTAATTCTTTTCTTCAACTTACCGATAGAGAGCAGCTTTAATATGCTTAACTGGTCGTTGATTTGATATATATTAATGGTATTAAGGTTACATGTCAGCAATTAGTTTTATGTTTCCTTCATTAATGAAATTGGTTGTCATCCATAACGATCTCTGTTACAAAGCTAGATTTGAATGCTTATGAATCCAGTATACTCAAGTGTGCTTGATTCAGGTTAAATATCACTTTTTCATGCAAAATTCTTAATGTCAATTATCTAATGTGCTTGATTCAGACTAAATAGGCATTTTTTTTTTACATTAGATTTTTATTGTCAATTATTCAATGTCAATTGGATGGCACTAATAATTTTGACGATTCAGTGATCAATTCATTAAGGGATTAAAAAAATAAAATTAGTTATAATTTTTAATTTACGTGACAATTTTTAATTAATAGTTATAATAACTTTAGCACTTAAATCTCATTTGGCACTTTTATTATTTTTTCTATATATATTCATTTGGCACTTTATTGCTGGGCTCTTTCCACATTTCTTGTGGAGAATTCTTCCCTACCTGTGGCAACTATCGAGCATGCATCTATTTAATCTATTTGAGATTACAAACAAATATAATCGTGGCTAAATATGCCATCGGCATTTTTTTTTTTTTTTTTTTTTTAAACTTGATTAGATGATATCCATGCAATTTCATATTCAAAATTAACACGTAAACGATATTGAACATGTGTGGGCGAACAAATTATATTTTAGTCAGATTAATAAATTCCAAATTAGTGAATTTCGTTTATGAATGTCTTTATTGTAGAGTTAATAAGTTCCACAAACCAAATTGTGAATCTCGAATAAAGATAATTAACTCCTTTACCCTTTTTTTTCCTTGTTTTGGAGAGTCAAATAAATAACTGATTATTTAGGCTTCACAAATAAAAATGGCTGAAATTGTTGAAATATCTAAAATTCTTAATTAAACATCTGCTTTTTGCTATCCCATTTTGGAGTATATCTTCATCCATGATGTGGAACTCACAGCAAAGCAAGATAAATAATTAACTATCTAAAAATATATATATATATATATATATATATATATAATTAATTAATTAATTAATTAATTATCATTAATCCCTCTGATAGTCTCGTGAAATATTAAATTTAAGATTTTTTTTTTTTCTACGTAGCAGGCCAAATAACGCGGTACCTAATTTTAGGCTTCACTTAGCACAATGGTCCACAATGTTAAAGGTAAGTGCATGTCCTTATTCTTGAGCTAAGATTTTTTCATTTGGGTAAAAGGTCATACCCCTTTTTAACTTTTATATATACTAAAATGTATTTAATAAATTTTTTTTTTTTTTTTTGGCCGAAATTATCGCTCAACTATCAAATTTATCTTTCAACGATCCTTCTGTCTATTTTGATTATTAAGTGGGGACATTAATAGTTAGAACGTGCCATCTATCTAATTGTTGCACATACACATTCATCCAGTATACTTTACCTTTTTGTCATTTAAAAGTTAATATTTGAAAAGAACATTAAAGGACAAAAATATTGAAACAACAATATTTTTAACCTACCATCATTTCCCTAAAATCCTAGGCCCCCCCCCCCACTTCACTCCCCCTTCCTGCACTATGTACCAATACTACCACCACCTCTTCCTCCACAGTCCCCCATCTACCTTCACTTCCCCTGCTCCCATCTTCCCCTCATCCATCATTTGTTCCTATCTCTCGACTCCTCTCCCTCCCCCTACTCCGGTTCCATCGTCCCTCTCCCCTTTCCCTGATCCTATCTCGCTCTCCGTCTCCCATTTCCTCTCTGATCTTGACTCCCTTTCGATTCATGCCCTTCCCTCTTATACCGATTTTCTCCTCTCCCCCTGATCCTTTCCCCATCCTCTCCCCTTCTCTCTTATCTCAATTCTCTCCCACTTACCATTTCCCTGATCCCGCTTCCAACTTAGCAGAGCTAGTAAACCCTTCCCCTTTTGGCACAGCTCTAAAGTTGGCACAAATGACAATCCCAACTTTATATCACAGGGAAAACAAAACTAAAGTCCGATATTTCTATAAAAAAAAAAAATAATAATAATCAAAGATTGGGTATTCATCCCAAATTTGAATCTAAGAATCTCACAGAAGAAATAAATCATTGTCCAATAATCGCAAAAATCCATGATCTATTAGTTTCCCAAATTGATAGGAAAAGAAGAGAATGGAAGGAAGAAGGGAAAGAAGAAGTAGGATGGGAGGAAGAGTAGAAATACAGAGGGAAGGGATTGGGAAGGAAGAGGATGAATGTAGGCAGTAGGGGAGGAGAAGATGGGAACAGGAAGGGAAGGCAGAAAAAAAAGGTGGAAGGGGGATAGAAGCAGTAAAGAAAGGGCAACGGGAAGACAAAGAAATGGTGGTATGGAAGGGGAATGTGGTAGGGGATTTGTGGTTTAAGGAAAACAGAAAAAAAAAAAAAAAAAATGGTTGATATTGAAGATGGTGGTGTAGAGAATGGAAACTAAAAGAAAAGAAAAGAAAAAAAAAAGGAAAAAAATAAGGGATAAATTTTAAACAAAAATATTAAAGTACTTTGATGTTTTTGTCCCTTTAAAAACTATGGCTCGCACATATTTTTGAGATAACGTCTAACTTAACGTTTCAAATGTACAAAATTGGTCTTAGTCGATTCTAAATGTTGAGAGACCATTTCGCCAACAAAAAAAAAATTGATAGGCAATTTTAACAACATTTAAAAATTAAGTTAGCAATTTCAATAACGTATAAAAGTTTATTGTACACATTTTAATAATATATGAAAGTTCAGTGGGCAATTTCAGACTAATAGCTTCCAAATTAGTGAATTTCATTTTTAGAATGTGTTTATTGTAGAATTTTAAGCACAAACCAAATAAGAATGTTGAAAACAAGATAATTAACTACTTTACTTTTTCTTTTCCTTTTCCTTTTTTTGGCTGTCAAATAAATAACTCCTTTAGCTTTCACAATGAAAATGGCTGCAATACGTGAAATATCTAAAATTCTTAATTAAGCGTCCCTTTTAGCTAGCCATTTTGAGTATATCTTCATCCATGATGTGGAACTCACATTAAGCAAGATAAATAATTAACTATTTGAAAAATGCAAGATAATTAATTAACATTGATCCCTTTGTTAGTTCTCATGAAATATTAAATTTAGGATTTTTTATGGGGGTCTACAAGAGAACATGGTATCTAGCAGGCCTAATAACGTGGTACCTAATTTTAGACTTTAATTAACACCATAGTGATTTTGAGGTAAAAAATGTCTAAGGTAGCTGAATGTCCTATCCTTTAGCTGACTCAAGAGATTTTGGGCTTTTCGTTTCGAAGTGCTATATCTCACAAAATTTTGAGTACTGGCTGCTATAACAGAAGTTTTAGTTATTCACTTCACAATACAAAAAAGATATGACACTTTTTGAAATAGCTAAAAAATAATAGAATCCTATTATTTCTCAATCATTCAACGGTCTACAATCTCACTCCACATTATGATTTCTCAATCATTCAACGATTTACAATTTCACTTAGCATTACGAAGTGAGTAATAAAAATTTTCTCACTATAACAAGGACATCTAATAAAACAATAATCATAGTTTCATGCACAATGGCATGGAAATGGAAATACTTAAATACATCTGATCTTTAGTCCCACTTATATATTTTATGGTGTGGATTAAATATTATGAAATATATGATATTAATTGACATAAGCAAGATTTCAAAGTTTAATCCTAACTACAAAATCTATAAGTGAAACTAAAGATCTAGTCTAACTAAATATTTTCTAAAAAAAAAATTAATTTTGGTTTTTTTTTTTAAGCTGGTTTTTATTATATTCTGTGATGATTAAACTAAAAATAATCTAAGGGTATGGATGCTTTTACGTTGCTTCGAAATTTATCTAGATACTATCGTTGCTTCCTGCCAAACAGGAACGTTACAATTCGAGTTAAACGATAATGTCGTTGCTTCCTAACATTAATTTGATTGAATAAAGATTCAATCTTTCATCGAGTTAAACGATGTTAAAACAGTATAGAAAAAAAAGTGAGTAAACGAAAACAACATTTATTCGACAAATCTTGTGAATCTGCGATGTCACAAACAAAAACCAAATTTAATTAATGTTGATCTTGATTTGGATAGACTCTTTAGACGATCATATGAAACACGTCTGAGTGGACAGTAGACTGCAAGTATATAGTAGTATTTAACAGTACAATATTTATATTACACCACAAATTTAAGAAATCACGTAACAAGATTATTAACGTGTTATTAAATTCGTAAAAATATGAAAGAGATCCGATTAAATATATAAATCAAGAGTTAATAATTTAATAAACTCCTTTATCATATTAATTAATTTTAACAAGTATTATTGAACCGTAGTATTGTAAATAATTTTTCAATCAATATTTAATCGTATACTTAAGCTTTGTTTACATAAACATCAACTAAACATCTTTCATTGGACCAACCGCCCTCAGATATCACATCATCTTTAGGACGATTGTCGAATTTAAAGGAGTAAATGAATTTGGAACTCTCTTATATTCTCAATTAACTTGTAAAATAAAGTTGTATTTAACTTGTCTTCTAGTCCAAGAAAATGGGCATTTCATGATATGCTTTTTGAGATCAATATGCTTTATTCAACAAAATTTTGAAGCAAAAAAATTCTTTTTCTTTCTTAGGTTCTGCAAAATCAAACGGAAAAAAAAAAAAAAAAAAATAGGGGCAATTTCTGCATGGACATATTAATGACATCACAAACTTCTAATTCAATTGTATTGGTGATTTCTCACATTAACTCAATTTAAAACTTTTTATTCCTTTCAACTAATAAAACACATATAAAGAAAATCTATAGATTCCAAGGTGAGATCATTTTATTGTATAATTGTTAGTTAATATAGTTCAATTTGGTGCTAAAAAATTAATATTTTGGAGGCCGAATTAATTCACAAAAACAATTAGGAAAAAACATCTCTCCTTGCTGGCTGCTGCTTTAAAAAATGTGCTGTGCCTCCCCATTGGTCATAATTCACAAGCGAGTCTCTAGAATATTTCAAAGTATGTTTGTCCAATACTAGGAAAATACTTTTTTTTTTTTTGGAAGGAATACTAGGAAAATACATAAAAATTAAGGAAAAGATTATCTAAAACATCTCAATATTTTTCCTCTTTAAAGGTTTTGAAAAGAGTTGAAGTTACATATTTATTTTTCTTTACTTTAATCACTGATTTTATTGAAGGTCATTTTTAGTTGTTCTTACCCAAAAAAAAAAAAACAAAAAAAGTTATTGTTAGTTGAAGAAACTTCTCTTAAGAGCATTTGGGATTGTGGTGACTTATATAATCTTAAATGATTTTATTTAGTGTTTTTTTTAAAAAAGTGCATGATTATAATTTTAAGTATACTTGTAGAAACACTTTTGGCATTCAATAGTATTTGTTTTTAATCTTATAAGAAATACTTATATCTGTATTTTAGGTTTAAATGACATTATAATAATTTAAACAACTATTTCAAACGCATGAATTTGTATCTTGTGTCATAAGTGCTTTTGATAACCGACTCATATTAGGTGAGTTGGTCACTAAATATTTTGTTTGAATATGAGGTTAGGAGTTTGAATTCCTTTGTATTTTTAGGATAGAGGTTAGGTTCTCTATCCCTTAGTCCAATTGGGCCTCCCCTTCCTCTTAAAGTTAGATATATAGGTATAGGTTAAATTATTGCCATTTGAAAAAAAAAAGGTCATAAGTGCTTTTGATACTACAACTTTACTCTTAAATATTCATAAACCTCCTTGAAGTTTATATTAATATCACTTAACTCTTCTTAACTTTTAAAAATCTCTTCTCTACGTATAAAATGGGGTCTAAGTCAGCATGAAATGACATTTGTATCCTTTGTACTTACATAAAATTATCAAAAAAAGCTAATTTCAAAAACCTTCTCTAAGGTTTTGATAATTTTACTTCGCATCTTTTATGTTTTTAACAATTTTCTTGTCAAACTAATATGTAAACAAGTTTTTGCATGATAATTTCACTCTAAACCTACAAGTTCTAATGGTATTGCACACTAATAAAACAATAGAATCATCCCCTACCATTCTAACTTTAGATAGTCAAGACTTAACAGACAAAACAAATTAATTTGTTAACCCCACGACATGCAAACAATTGATTTATACTTATTGGAAAATAATATTTTGTTAAGAGATTTTTTAAATATATTTTTCTATCACATTTTATCACCATGGATTCTTTTTAGTAACATGTTACATTAGTAATTTTTCTAATTCTTTTCAAAAAGGCAATGCAAGCTGAGTCTAAATTATTTGCTACATGCAAACAATTGATTTATACTTATATTGAAAAATAATTTTTTGTAAAGAGATTTTTTAATACATTTTCCACTTACATTTCATCACCATTTATTCTTTTTAGTAAAGTGTTGAATTAGTAATTTTTCTAAATCTTTTCCAGAAAAAGGCAATGCAAGCCGAGTCTAAATTATGGCGGCCTCAAATCCAAGGGACTTAACATTGGAAGTTCCATCTTGTAAGACTAGCTGTGATGGTTAAAAGATGGAAAATTGTTTAATGAACAGAAAACAGCTCCAAAGCAATCTAGTATTTACTAAATTATTGCCAATCATCAATGTACTTGATTGCCCAAACATAGGGATGAAAAGGGAACAAAATTATTCGATTTTTGAATTAATTTGACTTTATAAGAATTTGTTTGGATTTGATTTGTCAATAATTAAGTTAAATTGAAACAAGATTTAGCATTCGTTAATTGTATGTGTTTTGGTATAACTCAAATCGAATCGATAAATTAAAAATTTTAAATTTATACGTATAAAACCATCAGTGAGTTGGATTCGATTTGAGTTTGACTCGATAAAAACTCGTGTAATTCTGACTCAAAGGATAAACAAGCTAAATTTGTTAAAATAATTCATTACATAGTTAATAGATTCATGGTACTCTTGGCATTGCTGTACGGATATCAATACACGATATGTCACATTTCTAAAAATGTGGTAAGCTTAGTTAGTACATTCTTTTAGTACGCGATATGATTGATTAATTTAATTGGAGTGCTCCAATATAATATTTTAAAAGAAGTTAGAATCTCCTAAAAATTTATACTATCGTGATTAATATCAATAAAAGTATAGTTCTAATTAATTAACACCATCAATAGTATGACAGCAATCTTTGATTGGTATATTTGGCTTTTATTTTGTTAGTTTGTTAGAGGGATATTTGGTTTGTGATAATTAGAATAATTTTAAAAGAAAAAAATAAAAAATAAGCAATTTATATATATAAATAAAAGTCAACTTTTACAGCAATTCCTTTTTAAAGTGAAATATAAACGTGTCAAACAATGATTTTAAAAGAACTAAATTAGTGCTAAAAATGACAAAATTACAAAAAGTTTAAACTTAATCAATCAATCTTTTATGAATTAGGTTTAAAAACAATTCGTTAAATTATGTGAATCCGTATGTGTATCACAGTATTTCGAATTAAAACACTTGAATTAGTATGCAGTATATAATGTTAATTAGCGAATCTAGTAATCGTTATCAAATAAACTTGAATAGTAAAATATTCAATTTATTTATATTCATTTATACCATTATCCAAAAACCATAAATTATTGCACTTACAACTATGAACACTATTAAAGCTGGTGCTTACGATAGTTTTCTTTTCAGTTTCAAGGTAGTACTAATATTTTACGGTACAAGAAACACAACCCAAAATTTAATGTTATGTTAAGATGACTTCCACTTCACTGAAACTGAAAGTTATTCATATACCCCCCCCCCCCCCCACTACCCCCTATTTTATGGCTTGCATGTCTATTTACACGAAATTTATGAACATTGTTGCTGTTGTTATTCAACATTATACTCAGTCAAATAATCCCACAAATAAGAAAACATCATCGAAGAAGCCAAGCCAACATAATTTAAACTTGTAAGTGAAAAGTCATAAATTTTTATTGTACTTTCTTGCTTCATTCCCTCTTGTCAATGTGGTAATATGTTGGCCACCATCACACATCTCATTAATTTTTGGTTATGTTAAATGTGATGGCACAACTAACAACTGTCAGCTATTAAAATTGATTTGTTTTAATTAGGAATGGAGGATGTTGAAATTTCATTAATCTTTTGTTTTTGATTGGGTGGTTGTCAATTTTAGCAGGTGGAATTTTTTTGAAATCTGCCATCTGTTCAGAGAAAAAAAAAATGTTTTTTTCTATGATTTTAGCTTGAAAGTAAAAGCTGTGTGTGTATCCTCTGATAGTATTCTGTTTCTTGGATTGTATATAACTATATAAGTCTGAGGAGCAAGAGTTAAAACTTCTCTCTTTCCAAAAGTTAAATGTGTAAGGCCTAAAGAGAGATTCAACGGAAGAAAAGAATTCTTTTTTTGTTCGTCTTAATTACTCTATCAAGTTTGGATTTTTTTTTTTTTCTTTTTTGGTCATTCTTGTTTGTTTCATTTTTAGTTATTTTGGTATATAAATGAGGTCTCAGTGAGCTCATGCTGGATTAGATTTTGAGGTCTAGAATATGGAGGGAGAAAATGTTACTACAATGGTTGAAGAAAGGAAAGCAATCCCAGATAAAAGAAGTAATTTTTCTGGGAAAATGACAGCTCCCTTGTTTGCCTGGCCATGGGAGAACTTTGGCAATTACAAGGTATGTCTTGCTCAGTGTGTTTTTGTGTGTTTTATTTGATTTAATTCTGTAAATGCAATAAAAAAGTTTGGTTCTTTACTGATTATGTGCTTTCATTCATGGGATGTTACAGTACTTGTTTTACGTGGCACTTCTTGTAAAATACTCGTATTCTACTACAATTCAAGAAGGGACCAAAGGAGAATAATTGGTGCTTTCATATTCTACTCTTGTTTTGCCTAAGAGGCCTTGTTTATCAGCTATGGAGCTCTTATGATTACATGTTTTTTCTCAATCGTACTCGCCGGATTTCTGAAGAGGGCATTGATTTTAAACAAATTGATGCAGAATGGCATTGGTATATGTCCACATCTCACCTGAATGTTTTTGGGCATTTCTGATCCTTAGTAGTATTTCTTTAACTAGTTTTATGCCTTATATGTTGACAGGGATAATTTCCTAATTCTTCATGCTATTGTGGCTGTGCTGGCCTATTGGAGCTTTCCATCTCTTGCAAATCTTCCCCTCTGGGATGGAAGGGGTATTATTTGTTGCCTTGCCCTCCATATTGGGGTCTCAGAGCCAATGTATTATTGGCTACATAGATTGCTACATTCCCCTTATCTCTTTGAAAATTATCATTGGCTACACCACAGCTCCAAAGTTTCACATCCCTTCACAGGTAAAAGGAAAGAATGTTTGTGTACTGACCTTACCTGCTGCTTTTAGTCAGTCTAAAGATTTATTTGCTAATGATTTCCTTTTGGTTTTTCTCTGGCGCAGCCGGACATGCAACGTTTCTTGAACATTTGATACTTTGTATAGTTATAGGAGTACCAACCTTGGGCACTGCCTTCATTGGTTATGGATCAATAAGCATGATGTACGGTTATATTTTGCATTTTGATTTCCTTAGATGCTTGGGACATAGCAATGTGGGAGTTATTCCTAATCATCTTTTTAAGACTATTCCACTTCTCAGATATCTCATTTGTACTCCCACGTAAGTCAGATTCATCCTGTTTCTGTTTTATTTGATAGCAAGTTTACTTGTGTTTTGACTTTTAGTCTGTCCCCTGCTGAGAGTGCATGTGGGATCTTCTGATTTTTCTTTGGAATCGAAGGGAAGGGGAGAGGTGCAACTACATTAGCTTTAGGGAATTAATACTTCAACAGTGTTAGAATTTGGCTGTGTTTATTGCACAACGAGTACTGAAGTAGGAATATAGACAATGATGCCAGTATATTTCAGGGGGCATTGTTACTAGCTGAAAAATGTCATAAACAATTACAACATCTTTTGCTTTCTTGGATTTTTTTTTTTTGGTTGGAATGTTGAACTTACTAATTTTCAGATATTCTATTTTTATGGCAAAGCATCCGCAATTTCAGATATCACATGGAGACCAGATTAATTATTTTGCTATTGTATGCATCTGTCCTTGTTGCTTAAGAGCTCTCCTTGAAGAGCTTAGTCTTTGGGAGCATACATTGAATAGTGTGAAAGTAGTTCTTTTCCTTCTAGGCTGATGGTTGGTATTCTTATGATTAGGCCAAGTAAATGCAGAACTTGGCACATCTTGCCAATAAAATTTCATTGTTGCAATTGATTACATTAGTGATATCCAAAAGAACTTGCCAAAGATTTGACTTTACCAAAAAAGAAGGTAAAGTTGCTGTGTTTTTACTCCATAATCACAAATATGGTTTCGATAAGTTTGTTTGGATCTGCAGATACCATAATATACACCACAAAGACATGAGAACAAATTTCTGCCTCTTCATGCCTATTTTTGATATATTGGGGAAGACAATAAACGCGCATTATTCGGATCATCACAAAGAAATAAGTTCAAGGAAAAGTGAGTCTCTATCCATGTGATTCTATTTTCCCTCATAACATTCAGTTATTTGTTAAGAAGTGAGTGAGTATGCTGCTTTGCTTTTTAGATCTCCCTTTATTCAATTTTTCTATTTTCTTTTCTTGATTGAACAGATACAAGAGTACCGGATTTTGTGTTTCTTGGCCATGTTGTAGATATGATGTCCTCAATGCACGTTCAATTTGTTTTCCGATCATTCAGTTCCATACCTTTTAGCATAAAGTTCTTCCTGTTTCCTATGTGGCCATTTACCTTTCTTTTTATGCTTGCCATGTGGGCCAAGTCCAAGACCTTTTTGGTCAGTTTTTACAATCTCAGAGGTAGACTGTACCAGACATAACATCGAGAGGGTTGTGCCAAGGTTTGGTTTCCAGGTAGCTACTCTACTCCTCCATGTGCTTTACATTCTCTTAAAGTAACTTCCTATGAGACTTAAGTGAGTCACTAATGTCGAAACAATAAGCACTCATAATTTCATGATACATGTACCTGTGTCCATAATTCTTATTGCAAATCTAAAGACATCGAGCTAAAAAATTGTGCATTTTATTCTTGGCTCAAGGTAAACTTTCCTGGATAACTGTAATGCAATTGGACAAGAATACTGGATTCGGTTAACTCAAAGATAAAACTAGTGCATCAGCTGTAGCTGTTTTATTCTTTGAATTGGATTTTGAATATCATGGACCATGAGTAAATCATATTAACAAGACTGATGCACAAAGTTCATATTACACTTCATTCAATAGAACATAGCTTTTACCTCTTTATTTTGGTATCTGAAGCACTTTTGCAGTATTTCTTACCTTTTGCTGCAGAAGGCATAAACAAACAAATTGAAGAAGCCATATCAACCTTAGAGCTGATAGACTTGGTGTCAAGGTCATTAGCCTTGCTGCACTAAACAAGGTTGGTCTAGGTCATTTTTCCTGTTCTTTTCCACATATGCATCCTACCTATTTTATTTTTTTTTAGTGAAACTAATTTACTGATTGAATCCTAAGTTTGTCTGCTTTTTCCTTGAAAATTATTTGACAGAATGAAAGTCTGAATGGAGGTGGAACGCTTTTTGTTAACAAGCATCCTGATCTTAAAGTTTGTGTTGTCCATGGAAACACCTTGACAGCTGCTGTGATCCTAAATGAGATCCCTCAGGATGTTGATGAGGTGTTCTTGACAGGTTCAACTTCAAAACTAGGAAGGGCCATTGCCCTCTATCTGGCTCGTCGAAGGGTCAGGGTTTTGGTAAGAGATGCTTGACACCTTCTAGTCACACTTGGGGATATAAAGGGCAGGTTTACATCAATTTGTCCTTCCATTTGAAAATTCTTTTGCCACAAGAATCATATGTTTGCTAGTTCCACATAAAAAGGCTGCATGCAGCTAGCCTGAGAATTGCTGATTCCTGTAAAGCCTTTCAGGCCAAATTCTAGAGAACATAATATACAAACTTTTCTAGTTATCCATAATGATAACATGTGACATGCTATTACGATATATTTTTGCTTTTTTGATCGAACTAGGAGGGTTCTTGTATTATCTTATTTTCTCTGATTTTTGTAAGGACCTTACGAATGCAGATGCTAACACAATCCACAGAGAGATTCTTAAAAATCCAAAAGGAAGTCCCGGAAGAGCTCCAGAAATTTCTAGCTCAAGTTACCAAGTACCAAGCAGCTAAGCATTGCAAGGTAACAGTCATAATCTTACATGGACTAACTTCTGCATGATAATAAAAACTTTCATTTGCAAAAGAAGCAAATATACAATTTGGAGGATGACCAATCCACTGTAAGAAATAAAATCCCACAAAATTTTGCTTTTTAATCCCTCTGCTTATCTAGTGAAGAAATTGTTAAAGACACCTATTCATATAAAAACCAAAAGAATAGAGAATTAACTACAAGTTTGTACACAGAGCAGGAATAGCATCAATCATTTCGGAAAGTTCTTCCATTCATCTCCTTCTATGAGGCCTTCTTAATTCCCATCTTGTCATATCTGTTCATCTGGGATGCTTCTTCTGAATATTCAAAATAGACGAGGAATTGCCTGTCTTTACCTAAACTAATGGAGAATCAAGATGTTTCCTATTCAATACTGTTCCAATAAACATAGCTTTCTTTTTATGCTGTCTTTATGTGATGTGATAAGATTATCCCATTGGTGAATACAGCAATGAAAACCACAGCATTATAGGGAATGTGACGACTAGCATAGTCATAGATTTTGGTGGTCGGTGTATTTCTGAAATGCATCATACTAAACAGTGTATGTTTCAAATCACTAGACATGGATTATTGGAAAGTGGACTACCCCTCGAGAACAAAATTGGGCACCATCAGGGACACATTTTCACCAGATTTTTGTGGTTCCCCCAATCATTCCCTTCCGCAGAGATTGTACTTATGGGAAGTTAGCAGCTATGAAACTTCCAGAAGATGTCGAGGGCCTTGGATCATGCGAGGTAAACTCAACTTTAACATCTTTCAATCTCGTTATAGCATCTAAAAACGACGCTTATTTCATACATTAAGAAAAATCAACTCAAGGGCGTTAGTATTTGTAGGAAAACACTTAATAAAAGACTTAAAAGAGTAGTAATATGCAACGAATTTGCTTTTGTTTTATGTTTCTGGCTGTTAACTCTCTTCTCTCCATACTATTCCCCAGTACACAATGGGAAGAGGTGTAGTTCATGCTTGCCATGCTGGTGGGGTGGTACATTTTCTTGAAGGTTGGAAACACCACGAGGTGGGAGCTATCAACGTAGATCAGATTGATGTTGTGTGGGAAGCTGCCTTAAGACATGGCCTCAAGCCCATGTAGGTCAAACAACAATAGAAATATGTTGGAATACCAAATTGCATGCTTACAATTTTAATATTATGACAACCAACGTTATAATAATCCAGATCCTTCATGTCTAATCATCAAAAATATAAATTAAATACTAGATGCGTAAGCGTACCTGAATCCATAAGAATTGATGTGATTCTTGAATATACGGATGTGATTATTGAACCTATAAATTTGATTCTTGAATATTATAGTTATTGATCTTCCAAATTATTGTGTATGTATTTTAGATAATAGGATTCTCACTTTTCTGATGATGTGATGTCAAGAAAAGTAACATACGTAGAATTTGGGGATCATAACCTATACATAGAAATACTTTCTTTATTCCCCAAATTTTGCTCATCATAAAAATAAGAAATAAGATTTTAGGGTATCTACACACAAAAATCCATACTAACTAGATGACTTAGACCCATTTATCTTCAATCATATTAGATCACTTTATATTGGGAAAATTAAATATAATAGCACATATTACACAATTAATATATATATGTAAATGTCCAAAACCTAACATTTCTCGCACTTGGACTACATATATATTATTGCATAAAACCTTATGAGTTCAAAACCTTTACCCATCATGACCATAGTCATCCCCGAACAATCTTGACCATTAATTATGTCAATATAGGATCAAAACGATTTTCGTTATATTAATCGTAACTAAACCCATTCTTGGTCACGTACATTAACACAACCAAATGACATAGATCAAGTATGGATGTGTAGTATGAAAATTACATGTAATGTGATCTTATATGCCTATTTCTAATTGGTCCAATTTTATTCTTTATAGATATCAAACTGAAATTGAAGTCAGAATGAAACATAAACTGAATACTTCATATCTAAAATCGAATTCTTTATTTCTGCAAAAAATATCATAAACATAAGATGTGTTTTAGAAGATAAAAGTATATAAACTGAATACAAACTCTCACTAATCCTAAATATCCTCAAAAGACATAACACCCATATGAGTAGTGTGCTCATAAAAGACCTTGGGTGGTAATCCTTGGATAGTAACCAGATTCGCAATCATGAAGTGTGTGCCAATATACTCTATAGAAACCTAACTACTCTGAACTTTTTCTTTAACAACTAGGAACTTGATGTCTATATGTTTAGATTTTGTTGAACTCCTATTATTGTTAGAATATAAAACTGCTAATTTATTGTCATAAAATAACTTAAGTGATTTTTCAATATCATCCATAATTCACAACCTTGTGACAAAATTTCACAACCATATTCTATGATTGGATACCTCATAACAAACTATAAATTCAGCTGCCATGGTGGAAGGAGGTATGAGTGTTTGTTTAATACTTTTCCAAGAGATAGCTGTAAGCAAATAAATATAGCTCGAAGTGAATTTATGACTGTCCTGGCATCCATCAGAATTAGAGTTGAAATACCCAATGGTCTTTAATTTATCCGATCTCGTATATGTGAGCATGTAATATTTTGTTTTCTGAAGATACCGCATGACCTTTTTGGCTGCTATCCAATGAACCATTCTTGGGGATTTGCTTAAATATCTGCCTAACATCCCAAAAATATAAGCAATATCTGGACGCATAAAAACTTGAGCATACATCAGGCTTCCTACTGCTAAAGCATAGGGAATCTTCTGCATTTCCTTACTTTCAAAATCTTTCTTAGGATACCGAGCAAGACAGAATTTATCTCCCTTAGCAGTATGGGTATCTCCTGATTTGTTATCTTGCATGCCAAATTTCTTATGTACCTTCACGATATAGTTCTTTTGTGATAATTCAAAAATACCCCGAGAGCGATCTCGATAAATCTGAATTCCTAATACGAAAGAAGCGTCCCTAAGATCTTTCATCTCAAATTTTTGTGATAGAAATATCTTGGTTTCATGTAATAAGCTTATATTGTTACTGGCAAGCAGTATGTGATCGACATATAAACTAGAAAAATATACTTATTCCCATTAAACTTGTGGTATATACAATTATCAACCAAATTCATCTCAAAACCAAACGAGATGATAATTTGATGAAATTTGTGTATACCATTGACGAGAAGTTTGCTTGAACTCATAGATGAATTTTTTTAATTTACAGACCATATTCTTTGCATTTTTTAACACAAAATTTTTCGGTTGCACCATATAAATGGTCTCATAAATGTCACCATTGAGAAATGCAATTTTTACATTCATCTGATATAACTCAAGGTCAAAATGTACCGCTAATGTCATTATTATCTTGAAAGAGTTTTTCGATGATATTGGAGAGAAAGTCTCTTTATAATCAATGCATTCTTTTTGAGTAAAACCCTTTGCGACAAGACATGCCTTATATCTCTCTATATTACACTTCGAATCCCTTTTGGTTTTAAATATCTATTTGCAACCAATAGGTTTTGCACCTTCGGATAGTGTGACGAGTTCCCAAACGTCATTGTCTTTCATGGATTTAATTTCCTCATTCATAGCTTCAATCCATTTGTGAGAATTAGTACTATGCATGGCTTGATAAAAGTTGATTGAATCATTTTCTACCAATCTAATGTCGATTCATCCTCATGTTCTTGGAGAAATACGATGTAATCATCCGAAATCGTACTTCTCCTTTCTCTAGTAGATCTCCTTAGTGGCATTTGTTCTTGAGATTGTTAAATTTGTTCGTGTTGTTCTTGATAGGGAAGATATTCAACATTGTCTTGTGGTACTAGTATTGCTGCTTGAACAATGTCAGGAATAGAAGGATAATCATTGTCAATAACAATCGTAGGAAGAGAAATAGATTCCTCTTCAAAGACAAAGTCTCTAACTTTATATCTCACCCAAACTCAATATCCTTAAAGAATTGGACATTTTTCGTCTCAAAGAAGGATTTGGATATGGGATCATAAAATTTGTATTCCCAAAACCGTTCAGAGTAACCAACAAAATAGGTACTAACCATTTTCGAGTCCAATTACTTTTCATTTGGCCTATAAGGCGGCCTTACCTCAACTGGACAACGCCAAATATGTAAATGTTTTATACTAGACTTTTTGCCAATTCATAGGAGATTTTGGTGTATTAGATGTGTCGTTGCTTTAATTGAAACTCTATTAACGATATAAGTTGCAGTCTTTAATGCCTCTCCCCAAAGTGAATACAATAGAGTTGTATGATTAATCATACTTCTCATCATATCTTTTAAAATTTTGTTTCCTCTCTCAGCAATACCATTCACGATAGGAGATCCCGGCATAGTGTACTATGGGACAATTCCATACTCCTCTAGGAATTTAACAAAAGGTCCTGGATGTTGTTCATCTGATCCGTTATATCTACTCTAGTATTCACCACCACGGTCAGATCTGACAGCCTTAATTCTTTTACCAAGTTGGTTCTTAACTCTAGCTTTAAAAATCTTGAACATGTCCAGTGACTGAAACTTCTCATGAATTAGATAAAGGTAGCCATAACGAGAAAAATTGTCTATGAATGTAATAAAATATTGTTGACCATTCCAAGAAGCCGTAGGGAATGGCCCTCAAATGTCGGTATGTATTACTTCTAAGACGTCCGAAAATCTATTGACACCGATAATCTCTTTATATTTGTTTGTTTCTCTTTAATACACTCAACGCAGATTTGAAAATTTGACAAATCAAGGGGATCAAAAATTTCATTTGACACAAGTCTTTCAATTCTTTGTTTAGATATATGACCTAAACGCTTATCCCATAGTGAAGCAAAATTCTCATTGATTAATTTGTATTTAGTACCATGTGAGCTTATATGCAAGGTTTCATTATATGAAATAGTAGTTTCGATTAAATAAAGGTTATCATGAGAAGACAAAAAACCAGTACCAATAATATTTGAATTCAGAAAAAGATTAAACTAACTATTTCTAAATGAACAAAAGTAACTGAATTTGTCCAAAATAGAAATAGAAATCAAATTTTGTCTAAAAGACAGTACAACATATGTCTCTTTTAAATCCAAATAATAACTAGTTCGTAATAATAACCTAAAAGTCCTTATTGCTTCAACTTTAACTTGTTTGTTATGGCCCACATAGATGAATCTTTCAGTATCATTCATAACTTTCGGCAATTCAGGTAACCCTGCATAGACACACTTCTGTGAGTAGTAGCACCAAAGTCTATCCACCAAGTGTGTCTAGGTATTGAAGCTAAATTAACCTCAGAACAAACCAAAGCGAGAAGCGTACCTTTCTTTGCACGCCAAGCGTGATATTTGGTACAGTCCTTTTTCATGTGTCCAGGATTCTTACAAAAGTAACAACCAAATTTCTCAATTTGTTTCTTTTTCTGTTTCTTTTGAAGTGGACCACTTGCAACTTCTTTAGCCTTTTTCATTTTCTTGTTTTTGTCCTTAAAGGTACTTACCAATTGAGACTTTCAATATTTTCTTACTTCCGCCTTTCCTCTTCTTGCACACAATGAGAAATTAGCTCATTTAGAGATCATTTATCCTTTTGACAATTATAACTGACATTGAATTGACTGAATTGTGCAGGAAGAGAGATCAAAACCAAATGCACAAGCAAGTCCTCAGACAACTCCAACTTTAGTGCCTTAAATTTTATCTTGAAACAAGATGAGACATCTCTAGAATGTACTCTCTTATATTTCCTTTTGCTTTATACGTCATTGAAATCAAATTCAATAGAATCGTACTTGTTTCAGCCTTATCTTTTTTCACGAAACATTTTTCAATTTCCATAAGGAACTTCTTGGCAGTTGCCTTTTTGAAAACATTGCCCCTGAAGGTTCAATCCTTAGAGTAAGATTTAGATCCATGCAACCAAAAATGATTATTACGTTATCTTTCCATTCCTTAAAATTGGTTCTATTCAACATAGTGATGGAATTGATATTGGCAGATATCATAGAAGCAGATGTATTAACTGAAAATAGAACAAAACAACAAATTCACATAAGTATAAAATCTTAAATAATAAATTAAATTCAAATAATGGTAGGGCACATCACAAGATACCTTGCACACATTAATATTTAGTTTTTGAACATAAATATTAACTTGTAAGTGGTACTCTTGGTGTAGTAATCAAATATTGACAATAAATCCTGTCAAATAATAATAAGTCTATTTTTGGACCGACTTATTATTCATATAGAATACCAAATAATTGTCACATATTTATTACTACAGGTGTATATGTAATTCGGTCAAATATTAGATTTCCTTTAAACCGAAAAATATCCGCAAAAATTACATACTCACAATCATTTTAGTATTACAAAATAAATTGACCTACACAAAATGGACTATTTTGATAGCATGTTGTGTCAATCAATAAATTTTTGAATATTAGATCGCCTTAATTAATTTACCAAAATTTAAATTTAATATATTTTTATTTTTTATTATTATTTTTTTGCAAAAAATAATTCCAAAAATAAAATAAAATAAAATAATTAAAAAATAGAAAAAAGGACCCTTAAACGATAAGTCATGAACACACGACTTGTCATGAGGTTCTTGACCTAATTGGTCATGAACAAAACCTTATGGCCATGAACTTCCTCCCTTTTTTTTTTTTTTAATACCAAATTGATTCCAACAAGAAATCTTTCATCCTTTGGAATAATTCCATCGGGTCTTGAACTTTCAGTTCATGACCACACCGTAAGTCTTTTTTTTTTTTTTTTGAATTCTAATACTAAACAAATTCAAAAGGAAACAAAATTAAAACCAAAATTTTGAATCCAACAATTGAATCTAAATAGATATAAAAAAAATTATTGGACCCAAAACCTTAAATCCGTAATATAACCACAATTGTTCTTAAACAACAAATTAAATCACATAAAAATTTGTCGAATTCAAGAACTGAATCCGTATGAAATCACATAATAAAAAAAAAAATTTAATTTCTCAATGATTCAACATGAATATGCTCTGATACCATTTGTTGGAATGCCAAATTAACTTTAATATCATGACAACCAACGTTATCATAGATCCTTCATATTTAATCATCAAGAATATAAATTAAATACTAGATGCAGAGCATACCTGAATCCATAAGAATATCCGGATGTGATTATTGAGCTTACAAATTTGATTCTTGAATATTATAGTTATTGATCTTCCAAATTATTATGTATGTATTTTAGAGAATAGGATTCTCACTTTTCTAACGATGTGATATCAAGAAAAGTAACATACGTAGAATTTGGGGGTCATAACCTATACATAGAGATATTTTCCTTATTCCCTAAGTTTTGCTCATCATAAAAATAAGAAATAAGATTTTAGAGTATCTACACATAAAAACTCATATTAACTAGATGATTTAGACCCATTTATCTTAAACCATATTAGATCACTTTATATTGGGTTAATTAAATATGATAACACATATTACACAATTAATATATATGTAAATGTCCAAAACCCAACAAAATATAATATCAAAATGCTGCTGCATTTTTCTTCTATACATTGAGTGAAATGTACTCCATTTGTAGCTAGTTTGTAGATGGCACACTATTTTTTTCTCTTTCATTTATGTAACTCTTTTGGAGAAACAGCACTATCATATGCCAAGTTTAAGTATGGTACCTATACAAGAGAGTGCTATAATTTACAAAGTACCCAATTTGTACCATTATATCACATTATCAAAGAACATGCAAATAATAAATCTTTTTTGCATACCCCCTCTCTTTATATATTATATCACAGAATGCAGACAATATAGCATTAAATTGCTCAAGAAGAAGGGAAATCCGCTGAACAGTTAAATTCGGAAGCAGTCTGACATTGTGTACCTACATGCGAATTCAATTGTGTACATAAATGCCAATTCAAGACTTGCAAGGCACTATTCATTCTCACTCTCCCCCTCCGTTTAGTATTTTGACTACATAATAGATTAGAGTAAGGCTATCAAATTACCTCCAATAGAGTTTTAGTTGACACCTTGCTAACTTGTCTTTGAATGCCTAAATTGAGTATTTGAAGCCAATAAAAGCAAGATCACATAAGAAAGTGACTTTTTCAGTTCCATCAACGAATCTTAGAAGATATAAGAGACATTTTCTTGGTTTTCTATGGTACATAGTTCGTCTGTTCCATTTTAGAACGGTTGAACCTCATGTAAGTTCATCTTAATATGTGGATTCGATCCATTCCGACCCTTAAAAGATAAGGTATCCAAATTGGTTAGTATTATAGGTCAAATATTAAGATAATCAGATCACGTAACGAGTCGAGAATCAATAATTCAGTGAATATGCGACCCGATATATATACAAGGTTAATTTTGTAATTCAATTCATTACAGCCTAATATTAATAAGTACTTTCTCTTCATTTCTTATTTATAGGGATACTAGAAAAAAGTACGTGTTTCGCACATATAATATTCCTGATTTGTTGGATATTTTCATTTTTTTAAAAATAAATAAATAATCAGTGAATGATAACATAGAGAATAAAGTGTAAACATTTTATTTGTTGATTTTTTTTATACAAAAGGTATATATTTTAAAATATTTATTTAATGTCTTTGCTATTTTTTCGTAATTATTTTCACCTTTCTTTTTTAGAGTTTTTTTTTCTATTGTTTGTTATTTGTTTAATGTCATTCATTTTTACAACATATGACACTAAGCATTTACATCTTATTTCTATTTCTCTTCTATACGCTTAGATAATGATTTCTTATAGTAACAACACCAATTACTTGGTATGCTTTGTCATTACTAAAAGACAAAATTACTATCAAGTACCAAACATTATTTTATAGATGATGTATTGATATTCTTTGGTTATCAAAAATATTTACATGAAATCACATGATATATGGATAATAATTACAAAAATTAATTATAATTTCAAAACATAAAAAAATAAATCTGATTAAAATGTAAAGAACGAATACATTAAGAAAATTATTATAAAAATTTAAAATCTAATTAAACTTATATATTCTGCATATTAGTGAATATATTGGTATTTTTTATATTTTTTAAACTTATGATAATATCTGTTTTAGTATTCTATTGAAACTTTGAAGTTTGATCTCTTTATTCATATTAATGACACAAGATGTGGTTAGTTTCGGTCCAAAATAATTTTTATTTTTCGTTTAGGTTCCTAAATTATAATTTATAGGATATAACGACACTACCAATGACTTGATTATTTAAAAATAAAGATATTTTTCATAATATTGAACTTTTTAGATGTATCTATATATTCTTTATTATTTCTAAAAGATAAAATCATTATCAAGTATCAAACATCATTTTATAGATAAAACATGTTAAAATTATTTTATTAGGAAAAATATTTACATGAGATCAAATAATATATGGTAATTACTATAAAATGATTAATTAAAATTTCAAAACAAAAATAAGAAAAAAATGAACCTAAGTAAAATGTAAATAATAAAGACGTCAAACTAAACAGATCAAACTAATATATTCTCTATAATGTGGATAGGTACTGCATAATATATTAAAATAATTATCAAAAGATTAAAAATAAAATGTTGTTCTTTTATCTTACTTTAAATGTAGAAAACGTTAATGAAAAAATTCTTTATCTCACTCTAAATTCATGGAACTGTATTGAAAAATATATAGTTTCTAAATATATCCAAAATAACACGTAGTAGTTTTATATAATCTCTATTACAATTAATTTCTTAATAAATTGTGTAAATATGTTCAAAATAGCAAATATATTGGTATTGTTTCATGTTTCTTAACCTTATGATAACATTCACTTCAAGACGTCATCGATATTTTAAACTCTTTCCTTCATCCTGAATGGCATCGAATGTGGTTAGCTCTGAAATTATATTTTGATATAATATTTTACTATTAAATTAAAATTTGTATTTATGAAATATACAAAAAATTAAAACTAACAAAAGTGTGTGAATTTTATTTTTATTTTTTGCGTACTTTTCCAATTTATTTCTTGTAAATTATATTTTTGATAAGTATTTTACTTTGAAATTAAAATTATATTTATGAAATATATAAAAAATTAAAACTAACAAAAGTGTGTGAATTTTATTTTTATTTTTTGCGTACTTTTTCAATTAATTTCTTGTATTGTTTACTAAGATAATTAATCTACATTTTTATTGTTTTGTAAAATAGAGTAAAAATTGCTAAAATGTATCTATTGTACTTTCCAAAGTTGACGTGTAACACAATGTATATTTGCAATTATTTTAGAATATTTAATATTATGATTTTATTTGCACAATTCATGTTGTGTTTTACATTACTTACCTACTTATTTTTTCTATATGTCATTCCAACAATTTATGGGTAGTAGTTTTATAGGTCTTACAATGATTATTCTAAACTATTTTGGTAATGCATCGTTGATTGAACTTTTTTTATCTCATCAATAATTAATTTAAACCAATATTATTTTATCAAATACTGTAACAATTAGTATTGTAGTTTCCAAAATTAACATCTAAACTCAATATATACCAATAAATACGTAGAGTATTTAATATTATGATTTATTTGTATAATATGTATTCTTTCTATGTTAATTACTTATTTAAGTTTTTATATTAGCATCACAAATTATGCGTAGAATTCTTGTATGTGTTACAATAATTATTTTGAAATATTTTAAGCATTATATCGTATCATATGTTGAATTTAAGATTTTTCATCTCATCAATAGTTACTTAAACCAATATTTTACAAAATAATATTCTTAAAGATAAGTATTTTGTAATCAAATATTACTATTAAAGATAGATAAAATTAACAAATACTTCTATGTTAATTAAAAGTTGTGAGTTTTCTATTTTGCATCGAACTTTAGTTTCATTACTTGATTAATTTTTTTTTTCTTCATATGGGGAAGGGTAAAACAAATCTAAATTAATCGTAACAAAAGAATTTAAATGAGATAAGAAAATAATATTATAAATACTAAATTTTTATTTGTACGATTATTATTTTTGTGATTTTTTAAGGTGGAGGAAAACTTTGATATTAAAAAGGCAAAGGTAAGTTTAAAGTCAAAGAATCTATTAACGCTAATAAATTTGAAAGTTGATCCAATAATTTAACTTATTTGTTACAATGAACAACAAATTAGTTATTATACATAGATCTTAAACCACAACAATTTCATGTTGTAACTAAAATAAATGCATGATAATTAATCACATTATAATAGAGTAAAATTTTTATATTTTTACTCAAAATAGTTATAGATGTTTTTAGCATTTAAAAATATATAAATTGAGAATTGTTGATACAAAAAATTTGAGCCTAGGGTTAGCTCGTATGCAGTGTCGTCTAAAGTAAAAGTTGGGCACCGCGCGTAGTACTCACTTCCGGATCACCTGAAAATAAAAAGAGCGGGGCTTTGTCCTTCGGGGTAGGTTCCGACGCTCAAGTCAGTACTTAGACCAGAGAGTAAAATTCAATAAGAATTCAGAACTTGAATCAATAAGAAAGTAATCCCCTGAATCTGACTTGTCATTGTGATATTTATACCTAAAATCGATTTGTTGGATCAATCCGTGGGTCGAATATATAATACTTGACTCAGTCGGACCCATTTGAACCACATGAGTAAAATTACTAAATTACCCCTAGTGAACCCAGGCCCGTAGCCACGTGTAATATTATTATTGGGTATATTATTTTAGCATCATCATTTGTACCCCGGTCTCAAGTCAAAATTTTTCGAGTTGAGAGTGCCAAGCTTTTGATGCTATGTTTGCACCCCGGCCAGAACCGTAGTATTGACAGGAGCCAATTTAATGATTTAGAAATTATTTTTCCGGAGAAAAATATTTTTTAATATTTATTTGAGAATTATTTAAAAAAATTTATCTACCGGAGTAGAAAAATAAAATAAAATAAAAAATTTAATTACGCCAGAGTGTACCTGAGCAAGGATTAAATTGTTGTATAAAATTTTTCCTTGGAGTAAAATAACCTTGCAATTTCTCTGCTACTAGTACTAATATCGCTGCAGAGTAGGACTATAGAATTCCTTATTGCTGTGGAGTAGTGCTGTGGAACTCCCAACTGCTATGAAACCCTTTACTGCTGTGGAGTGCTGTTTAACTCCCAACTTCTATAGAACTCCTTACTGTTGTGGAACACTTATCCACGGGACTTCAGCCTAAACATACCTTGAGTGGATAGATTTTACTTATTCCACGGACTTGGAAGACCTCAACATCTTTATCAACAATTTCTCCAAAGTAGTGATTGGAGTAAAATTCTAAAACCACATTGTTGCTCCATGCAATCTCTCCTTCACGTAGTCCATAAGTCCACAAGGCTATTGTAGTCCTCTGTTGTCACTTGAACTAAGTAAGCAATTTGATCTTAATTGAATTCTTTCTTCCATTTTTTTTTTTTTTTTGTAAAATATATCAAGAAGACTTTTGACTTAGTAATAAGACAACCACGACTCCAACATCCTTATTCCAGTAAGTCTCCACTTCCCTTGCTCCACGGCATATTCACCTTAGGCCGTACGTTTGCTCTTTTTTTTTTATTCTTTATTTTATTTTATTTTTATTATTTTTTTTGGCTTGTGCTAATCAAAAACTTGTAGTCTTAAGTTTTACACCAAAAACACGTACAACTACTCACATATGCTCATGTCCACAGCCTTAGCTTCAAATAATTAGTCTGCAGCCAAATAAAATTTCTCTTTAGAAATTTAATCTTTTATACACGGGTTAAAAACCACCACAGAGAATAATAACACCCTGAAAAAATTTAGAATGACAAATCCCAACTCCACGACATCCAAAATAAATCTTAATTTTCCTTGTGACAATGATGCATCATTTTCCTCGACCAACCATGGATCTTCCTCAAACATGGGTACCTCTACTTCTCCAGTCAATCTTGGTTCCGATAATGATGTAAGGGATGACCATGCAGAAATTGATGATGACCAAGACTTTGATGATGACCAGGATATTAACAATAGTCTTGCACATGAAACCATTGATGCCTTAGATTTTTTTAACTATGATGACGGAACCGGTTGGGATAGTGAAAAATGCATAGTTGATGCAAGGAGTGTCCCTGAGTCTGGCGAGGCTCAACAACCTATGCATAGGGGTATCCGAGCTCTTGCACCACATAGACGCAGGGGGCGTGGTTTTCCACCGTATACACCCCTCGGCTTCATGAGAATAGTCTTAAGCTGATGGTTAGTCAGTACCACTATAAGATGATTTCACTACGGCCTGAGTTTTCTTACCGCCGTCACCAGGGCAAAAGCCAACCTTTCAATAGTGGGACATCTGGTCTCAGGATCACTCAGAACCTTGCTGACATAATAAACTGGCTTTTGAATTTTGTTTTCCTCCTTGATAAGGACTGCACTCAATGTCGCAGTTGAGCAAGCCAAGTACAAATATAGCGTTTCTCCTGGCTCAGGCTTAGTAAGGAGAGGATGTGAGGCTAAGTAAACCTTCAATACCTCAAAGGATCTTTGGAATTCTTCAGTCCATTAAAATTTTTTAGCATTCCCCAAAGCCTTGAAAAAAGGTAAATTCCTATCCCCTAATTTGGACAAGAATTGACTTAAGACTGCAAGGCGGCTGGTCAATCTTTGCACGTCTTTTACTTCTTTAGGAGGCTCCATGTCTTGAATTGCTTTTATTTTAGTTGGGTTTGCCTCAATTCCTCGTTGAGTCACCATGAATCCCAAGAACTTGCCCCCTGTCACTCCTAAGGCATACTTTTTCGGGTTAAGTCTCATATTAAATTTTCTCATGATGGTGAAAGTTTCCCGAAGGTCCTTCATATGATCAACATTCTTTTTGCTCTTGACAAGCATGTCAACAATCTAGCTTCCATGTTAAGAGACAACCAATTGGAAAACATTTTATCTACCATTCTGATAAGTTGCTCCAACATTTTTAAATCCAAAGGGAATCACCTTGAAACAGTAAATGCCAGAGTCAGTGACAAAAGCTGTCTTGGCCGATCCTTAGGATTTAGCCAAATTTGATAATACCCCTCATAGGCATCTAAGAAAGACAAGACCTCAAATCCGGAGGTTGAGTCTACTACTTGGTCAATACGGGGAGTAGGGTAACAATTCTTTGGACAAACCTTATTTAAGCTAGTGAAATCAACATACATTCTCCACTTGGCCCCAGGCTTGGGCACCATTACAACATTACTAAGCCACTCTGAGCAATGAATTTTTTCTATGGCCTCGACTTCCAGTAATTTCTTTACTTCTGTCTACGGCCTATTGCTTGGCCCCTCTCCCTGTCAATGCTTTTTTTCTTCTGAATTATTGGCTTGTACCTTGGATTCACATCTAGGGAGTGCATGGCTATATTGGGGTCAATTCCTGACATGTCTAATGTATTCCAAGCAAAGAAGTCTTTAAATTCCCTAAGTAGGGAGATGATTTTTTCCTTAAATTCTCCTTGGAGGGACTTTCCAATCTTTACCACTTTATCGGATTCAAATTCATCTAAAATAATACCTTTTAATTTTTCAGACAGTTCTCCTTTATGCGGGTACTCTTCCACCCCGTCCACGATATTGATGTTGTACGTAGGGGCAACTTCCTCCCCCTTTAATTTCAATAAGGCAATATAGCATTGCCTCATTGCTGTTTGATCTCTTTTAATCTCCCCTACTCCATTCTCTGTAGGGAACTTCATCTTCATATGGTAGGAAGATGGGATTGCACCAAGTGCCCCTATGGTTGGGCGGCTAATTATGGCATTGTAAGGAGATGATACTTTAAATAATCACTACAAAATCCACCATCACTTAGGCGTTCTGTAGAGCTAGACCAAACATCACAGGAAGAGTGATGTACCCAAGCGGAATGACCATTTCTCCAGTGAAGACTACTAAGGGTGTGGTCACAGGCATGAGATCTTTTTCCTCCAACTTAATCTCCTTGAACGCAGAATAGAATAGTATATCAGTAGAGCTTCCATTATCAATAGGTGTCCTCCTCACATTATAGTTTGCCATCAGTAAAGTTATCACTAATGGGTCAGTGTGAGGATGGAGTACTCGTTGTGCTTTCTCCTCTGTAAAGATAATGTCTTGACACAATTTTGGTCGCTTCAAGTTAGATTGGACTAAATTCACTTGACGAGCATAAGCCTTACGAGATGACGCAGAATCACCACTTGCCGCTCCACCAGAAATGGTGTTGATAACTATTTTTCCTTGATTCTCTACCCAGACCACTCCGTCTCCCCGAGGCGGATCTCAGTGTCTCCTGTCTGGACTCCTGGCTTCCTGTGTCGTTGGGGTGACCTTCCTCTATCCATTCCTTGGATGAACTGTTTCAAATATCCTCTTCGAATCAAGTCCTCGATTACATTTTTTAAGGAGATGCAATCATTTGTATCATGGTCGTGGTCTTTGTGAAAGTAACACCACTTGTTTTTGTTGCGACGCTCCGGGTCGCTCCTCATTGCTCCTGGCCACTTCACGTATGACTCCTTCTCAATTACTGCTAGAATTCGTGTAGGCATAGTATTAAGTGAAGTGTAGGTCTTAGGAGATTCGAGACTCCTCCTATGAGGCACGACTATGGATAGTTGGTCCCTCATGTTACTCTTTTTTGAAGGCCCTGCTGCATTAGCCACACCATTAGCCTTCCTCTTCTTGCCATCGGCTCAACCTGCTCTAGTCTCTCTCTTTTTCTTCTCACCTTCATCTGCTTGGGTAAACTTTTCAGCCCTACGAAAAAAATCACTGAGAGTAGTCGGAGGTTTGAAGTTCATGTCGAAGGAGAATTTTCCTGGATGCATCTAAATCTCACTCCAATCTAGAAGGCCATGACTTTCATATCTTCTGTAACTCCTTGGATTCTAATAGTTTCCTTTTTGAACCTATCCACATAATCCATGAGCGATTCATCGGGTTTTTGCTTAAGTATAAGCAAGTGTGTTCTCGTCTTTGGAATCCTCTTTTGATTCTCAAACTTATTTGAAAACAAGTCTACTAGTTGATCAAATTTTTTGATGTCGCCCTTCTTATGCCCTCTAAATCAGTCTGAGGCAGCGCCCTTGAGGGTTCCGGGAAACCCTCAGTAGAGGATAGCATCAGATGCTCCTTGGAGGCACATTTTGGAGTGGTAGGCATCTAGGTGCTCCCATGGATCTGTACTCCCATCATAAGAGTCAAAGTAGGGAGTCTGTCATCTTCTAGGAAGATGTTCTTGCATGATACTGTCAGTGAGGGGAAGAGAATACTTGTATCTAGTACTCATTCCTTCTCTATCGTCCATTCTGTCCTCCCTAGCCTGCAACTCTTCCTACCTCTTCCTTAGGTCCTCTTCCCTTTCAGGGACTACCAACATAGTACGGTCCCTCTCTTAGTGTTGTCTTCTCTCATGAGCTACAGATACTGCTTCACCTGGGCTCCTTTTCCTAGTACCACTTGGCCTTGATGAGGCCGCTCTTCTGGATTCTAGTTTGGCAGTTTGGCTAGTTCGTTCTTGCTTGAAAACTGATGAGGGTGCTCCTGCCGGGCAGACTCCACAGGAGTTAGTCCCCTAGTCCTCTGTTCCTCTCTCCTTGAGTTCCCTTGTCTCACTCGCCAGCATGAAGTTGGGGGTGGACAATCCGGGGATTGCTACTCGAATGGCGAGGGTATTGTTCTCCTTGAGAGAGATGTTGCTCCAATTGCTGCCTAATGAGCATTTCCTTCAACTGAGCATTTTGCTCTGCGTGTGAATCTCTTCATCCTTGTCCACAACCCAGGGACCGGAATCCCCTTCGTATTCCTCCTGCCAATCCATCTCCCTGTGGGATTAATTGGAGTATGTTGAGCAGAAATTGAAATTTCTGTGCCTTTGTCGGCATTGTTCCTATGAGTGTTACGTGTGCTAGGTGTCATGTCCTAGTATTGACTTTTAGTTCAGTTTTTCCACAAACAGTGCCAAAGCCTAGGGTTAGCCTGTGTGCAGTGTCGTCCAAAGTAAAAGTTGGGCACCGTACGTAATACTCGCATTCGGATCACCTGAAAATAAAAAGAGCGGGGCTTTGTCCCCCGGCATAGGCTCCGACGCTCAAGTCAGTACTTAGACCAGAGAGTAAAATTTAATAAGAATTCAAAACTTGACATCAATAGGAAAATAATGCCCTGAATCTGACCTGTCACTGTAATATTTATACCTGAAATCAATAGGTTGGATCAATCTGTGAGTCGAATATATAATACTTGACCCAATCGGGCCCATTTGAACCACATGGGTAAAATTACTAAAATACCCCTAGTGAACACGGGCCCGTAGTCACGTGTAATATTATTACTGGGTATATTATTTTGGCATCATCAAGAATAATTAACTAATATATAAAAACGTACTTGAATAAACAGTTAGAGAATAGAAAATAATTATTTGTGAATTAATAATATATAAAATAGCAATAAAAGATTGTTTTTATTAGGAATGTTTAAATAAAATAATTTAAATACATATAACATTTATAAAATAATATTTTTATTTATTTTTGCTCAATATAAATAGTTTTTATACTCTTAAAAATTTATACCTTCTTATTATATATTTATGCCAAAATTTTGTACTAATGAAAGGAAGAAAAAAATTTTGAATATGCATAATAGTTATAAAAACTAATTTTATTTTATTTTGATTAAATATAAATTTTTTTATACAAATAAAAGTTTTAGCATCTTAATACATTTATGCCCAAATTTTCATATAACTCTAAAGAATTATGTTATAGTAGTTTAAAAAATATATAATAAATAATAGTAGCATTATAAAAGATAGATAATTTTATTATACTAAATGGAGAGTATTTTAGATATGCTAATTATCATAAGAGATTTCATGAAGGACACATTAGACATAACTATTTAATTAAGGGTGTATTGTGTAGGACAAAAAATAAAAATAAAAATAAAAGATTATATATCTCAAATAGGATTGTATGACTAATAATGGGTGGTGATTTTATAAAAAAATAGGCAGTTAGATAAGAAAATGAGTAATTTAGTTATTTTTTTGTTAATTATATTTCATTAAGGGTGGTATTTTAGGCATTACAAAAAAGGGGAAAAACACTTTAAGAGGAGAAACAACTCACATTTATATATAGGTAATAGATTTGTGTAATTATTAGTCAATTTTGTTATTTTTACAATTTTCTAAACTAAAAAAGTCATAAATGGACAAGACCGAGTACTATTATCCAGCTCCCTTTTTGCCCGAAACTTGAATGATTTGGTACCCTATATATGGATTGGACACCGAGTTGATTTTTTTCTAAACTAGTCTGATTATATAAATTGGGTACTGTGTTGATTTTTTCTATCTTGTGTAACTGAATTAGCTGTATCGAGTATTAACCTAATGGACCAAATACCCTATTCGTGAACCTTCGTGAATACAGTTACAAATATTCATTTTAGGGGTGCTTGGCAGCTGCAAGCAACAATTGCCTCCATAGTACAGGCATTACATAATGTAAAACCAAATACTTCACTTCATCTACTTTCTTTTTTTGGCACAAATGGTTATACTGATCTAATTAAAATGAGTTACAATTGTCTCTACATACCGAAGGCAAAGCTTTTTCTACCACAATTTCTTCTCCTCGGTAATTAACCAAACATTTATACACCAAATTAGGCGGAAGAAAATTCCTACTAAAAACTGTTTTCCAATTTTAGTCCATCCATTGTGGATATATAATCTCATTCTTTTAACTTTTTTTCAAACAATTTTCCAAATATAAGTAAATCTCATTAATAATTTGACATAATGATCAATTTCAAGAACCAGATTCTCTTCTATTTCTTCCTTCTCTTCTACAGTGCTGATGCATTTAACATCACTCGTGAATTTCTAGGCCAATACACAAATTTCAGCACATTCAATAACTATCTCATCCAAACCCAACTTGCAGATTCTATTCATTCTCGCCAAACAATCACAATCTTGGCAGTTGATAATGACAACATTTCTCCACTATCAGGAAAACCAGCAGATGTACTCAAGGCTATAATGAGTGTACATGTGATTCTTGATTATTATGATTTTGAAAAGCTTCATCATTTACCAAATAAAACTGCAATTCTTACCACTCTTTTTCAAGCCAGTGGACTTGCCACTGGCCAACAGGGTTTCCTAAATGTGACAGATATGACCACAGGAAGTGTTGTGTTTGGTTCAGCTGTTGAAGGTGCTACACTTGGTGCAAATTAGTCAAGTCCATTGTTTCACAGCCTTATGATATCTCAATCTTGCAGATTAGCAATGTGATCATCCCTTCGGGGATTGATAATTCTACCTCAAACTCATCTTCTCCTTCTCCTTCGCCATCGCTTACGCCTATACCTGTGGGCTTCCCCTACCTATACCTATACCTGTGTCCGCACCTGTTCCCGTACTCGTACCCGTGCCTGCACCTGCTCCCGTACCCGTTCCTGTGCCTGCACCTGCACCTGAACTTGTACCTATACCTGTACCCATACCTAGCCCAACTCAGTCGCCTACTCCCACTCCAGCAATGCCACCGTCCATACCTGCGCCTACACCTTCCCCGGCAAACTCTCCTACTCTGCCACCATCACCTATACCAGGTCCTGCTCCAGCTGCAGATGCACCAGCACCAAGCAAACCTCATGGTGCAGGCACGGCTCTGCAGCTCAGCCATGGGGGCATTCTGATGATTGTTTCTTCTGCTTTGTGGCTTGTAGCCATGATTGGAAAGTAGCAGTAGGGGATGGTTAAGCTATATACATTTGCAACATAAGTTCTGTTGCAGTGTTTTAGGTTGAATTTGCATCAGTTTTCAATCATGAATTGAGTGCGGTGGATTCTATGAGATCCATTTTAAAATGTGGAAAGTAGTCAATCTCATACATTGAACGTTTTAATCCACCCTGCAAATTTTCCTATAAATTACTGAGCAGTTATTGATGAACCTGCAAAATACCAGTTGAGTTACAAGTAATTAGCAAAGAGACTGACTTGCACATGAGCTCAAAGCAGAAACTCCGTGCAAAAAAGAGCATCTCACTGTGGGATAAATTTGGCCTAAATGACAAATAGCCTAGTTAAGCATCTGATAAATGGACCTCAACAATCATCATTTCTTTGTCAGAGTAACAAAGAAATATAACAAGGTCAAATGTATAAAACAAAAAAGATGCCAGTAAAAGAGTTTGTTGCGTCCAAAGTAATACTAAAATCACCACAAATCATCTTGGTTCATAGTTTGCTAATCAGCATACTTGAGGGCATTTCATGAGCTAATACAGCCATTTTTCTATTAGATCTTCTGTTACGGTTTAGAGAATCAGAGAGTCTCATTATTTTAAACATCACAAGTTCTCCGATATATGAACTTAGAATAGCTCAACACGAGTTTAACTAACTTAAGAAGAACCGGAAATTTATACAACAAATATTACATCAATGCATTCTGTTATTGCCTCCATTCGTGACACAACTAAAACTGAATATATAGCATTGCAGAAGCTAAGTGCTGAGTTCAAGAAACCTAAGTGCCATAGGATGCTTTGCTTCAGATAGTTTATCAGCTTTCAAGATTTCAACAATCTCCCCACTGACAAGAAGGCAAACTACGTCAGCAATCCTCTGGATTTGTTTGATGCTGTGAGAGACCATGACAATAGTCATTCCCCTTTCCCTCTTCAACTTTTTGAGAACATCTTCAATATTCTGTGTTGATATTGGATCCAAGGCACTAGTCGGCTCATCCAGTAGTAAAACCTAAATTAAAAGGGGAAACACATTGTCATATGTTGGAATTCTACAGATTCCAGTAAAAGAGAATTTCCTGGACAGATAACTTTTAAATTCCAGCAGTCTTAAATCAATCTTACCTCTGGTTGGACATTTGCCAAGGTACGAGCAAGGGCAACTCTTTGAGCTTGACCAACAGATAACTCTCCACCAGATTTACCGAAAAAAGTGGAATCCAGGTCTGCAAGAGTAAGCAACTTATAAACCTCATTGTCCGTTAGCTTCTTCCCTCTTAGCTGTGGTCCATATCTTATATTATCAGCTACTGTGCCTGTAGAATTTCCAGGACGGGTAATGCAATCAATAACTCTTAACAACTCTGGCAATCTAATCACACCAAGGTATAGGATCAAAGATCTTTTCTGTACAGCCAGACAAACTTGCACATCAGTACATCACATATGCTCAAGTATGGATCAGTCATAGATCTCAACATGAAAAAAATGATTAGACAATGAACCAAGGAGACCAGTAGTTTACATGTAACGGGACGGTAAAATACCAACAATCAATCACATAAATCTAAAGTTCCAAGCTTCAATCCAATATCCCTCGGCAAATAAAGTTCCAAACTTCAATCCAAAGTATGTTCAGTACTTCACAGCCTTCAATGTGCCAAAAAAGTTGCTAAACAGGCAACAATAAAATGAAATCTTTCAGCTGGACATCTGAATATGAAGTACTTATAGATTCTACTAAGAGAAACGTAACAAAAAGGCTGTAAATCAGTTATGAATTGAGTAAAGTGCTGATCTCAATTCCTAGAAAATCTACCTATTCCAATCAATAAAGAGGCATAAACTTCATGATCAATACATGAGAAATCAAACAATGCATAATCCATATCATTAACTAGTAATTACTAAAACTATAAATTGGCTAAAAAATAACAATAAAATTATGAGAAGTTCAACAGTCCCGTTCCGTTGAAGGTACCATCACATTGACTTAAAAAGGCCCGTACAGTATAAACTTAAAGTACATAATGTTTGATTATACAAGTTACAACGGGATGGTTCCATAAAGCATTGCAGAATTTTCTTAAAATTATATTGTGAATTTATTTACCTTCAAAAATAGCAGGGAGCTGGAAAAGCGCCTGCATGCCAACTCTTCTTCTAAGTGCAAGAACATCAAGATCACAAATATCCACACCATCCAAAAACACAGTCTTGGAGGGAGGCTCCCATAATCTATTGAGAGCCCTTAAAAATGTGGACTTTCCACTTCCACTAGGCCCTATAATTCCCATAATAACACCTCTGGGAATATCCACATTAATCTTGCTCAGAATTTGATCACTCTTTTCTGAAACTTTTGACAAGTCCCTTACCTCAATTTTAGTCTCTGATAATGATTCATCATTCACATTTAGCAAATGTTCCTCAGCTTCTTCTAGACCTGTGGACAAAAGGGTCCTCAAATTTTTGATAAAAAATGGAATTCATGCAAAAAAAAAAAAAAAAAAACAGTTCTTGAATTTTTATTTTTATTTTTTTTTAAAAAAAGGAATATCAAAAGGCAGGACTTTTTTACCTGAGTAAGACCCCATGGGAGGATAGGAAGGTGAAGAGAGAGGAATGGTGGAGAGGAGAATTGGTTCTATGTTTTGGACCTATAGGCAAGGAAAACTGCCTTCCCTAGTTCAACTCCTGCCATAAGTAGACCAAAGCTTCAGGATCCTGACGAAAGAAAAATTGATTTTTATTGAGTAAGATGAAAGAGAAATAGACTTTGTGTACGTTTGGATTGCAAATCATAAGTCATTATTTATGAAATAATAACATTTAGTTAAAAAATTTTAGATTATTTTTAAAATAATAAAATTAATTATTAAAATATGAAATAATTATTTGCTTTGTAAATAATTAGTACTTATTATTTGCTTTTCCCATTTTTTGGTACTACAAACCATTTCAATCTCATAAATCATACATTTTCTTCACATTATTTTTTACATTGGAGTTTTAGATGTCAGTTTCAATTTCTTGTATCATATTGGAAGTTTTGGAGGGCTGAACGTTTATATCTTTTCAAAGAGCACACTTCCGAATTCATACCACTCCTATCAGGAATTCGATGGATAATGTTCCGAGTATTACTACATGACGAATATCTGGCTTATAATTAAGAACGGAATGTCAATAAGTAAAGCAAAACCCATTCCAGTCTTACTAACATATTCAGCAGTTATAAAGTTTCAATAATTCAACTAAGTCAATAAAATTAAAAGAATCCACTATGTCCCTTTCAAATAGAGTTTAATGTATCTTTTGATACATCCAAAAAGGATAATTTATAACATTCAATACAAATAAAACAACTCAATGTACTTTAATTTTTTCTCAAACTCTATTATCTAATTTTATTAGATCCACCCACTCTTTCTTCTCCCTCTTTTCGGTAAAGCCTCCTGCTCACCCCTACTTTCCCCTAATTTTTAGTAAACCCACTCACATTCGAGAAAAATTCTTACGTGGAATTGATTTATTGTAGGTAATGATGTATTTTTTATCCATATTTATATATTATTATAAAAAAATTTATTTTTAATGAATTAGAATGATTTGAACGAATAAATCTGAATCTTTTGAGAGATATGATACCCGTAGAATGATGGGATAATATTCTACCGATAATGTATTATTGGTAGACTTTTGATGGTTTGATGGTGATAGTGATGGTGAGAATGCATATTATAATGATTTAATTTATTTTTTTTTAAGACCACACAGATTTCAATCAAGGAAGGTTCAGGAAGAGTGGTGCACTTCATTGGCATCCGAATGCAAGGCTTGTTCGGATGGTCGATGCACATTATTCTCTTTCAAATATGGTACCTCTCTCAAAGTTCCACTCAGTTGCATGATAAGAAAAGTAAGCTTCTCATTCTTAATAGATACCAAATACATAAAACAAAAATGACAATAACGCGGATGAATCATGGACCATTTTTTATTTTGTTCAAATTCATTTACACAATTATTTACTCAATAGTTTGCAAAATATAAGTAAAGAATAGGACATGAATAGTATAAATAATAAATTATTTGAATAATAAATAAGACAAAATATAAATATTATGAAATATTATTTGCTAACCAAGCAACATTTCATGTTAACCAAATATTATTAGATAACCTGAAGGATAAATAACAAGGAAGGTATTGCTCTTATGTATGTTAGCACCCTATGATTGCAAACTTATAATACGATCTTTTGTAGTTTTATTTTTTATAAAATAGAAGAAAAGTTAAAAAATAAATAAATTTCTGCTAAAAATAAAAGAATCCTTAAGCTTAGTATCCCTTCATAGATTAAAAATTCTTCCACAAGTAAGGAGGACTGTGTTTTATATTAAAATATATAAATAATCTTGATTAGAGTTTTTCAATGACTAAAAAATCATTTAAATAAAAAATTCAACTTTTACATAATCAGCTAACGACAATATTTTTTATAGTTTTATTTTAACCCAATCACAAGAAAATAAATATTAACCAAATTATGAGGAAATACCTCCATGTAATTTATCCTAAATAAATAGATAGAGTGCAACCATATGTCTATGATTTTTTTTTTTCACGTCACCGATAATATCTATTCTACTCTTCGGCTATACTTTATAAAGGGGAGAAATAGGAGATGAAGAGTTCACCTCCATGTCGGGGATTTGCTGCATATGAAGCCTTAGGCTAATGTAATAAATAGTTTAATTAATTAAAAAGGTGTATATGCTTTTAATTATTTTATTCTAAGATTCACCTTTTATTTCATATTCATGCGGACCTAAATCTTCTTGTATTATTTGGGAAGTCAATGATTTTTATTTTTTCCTTTTTCATGAAGTGGTAGGACAGGAACCCCCTCCGGGGGGCGGCAGTGGGTTATCAGTAGGCAGACTGATAATGCCATCGTTGCACGACAATAAGTACGGAATCTTGCTGCTGATTTTTTATTTGGGATCATACGAAACGAGGAAAATGCCGGTCTAGATATTTACTCATTTGGATCACTTAGTTTTATCTAGAAGGATTCATCATCATAGGTATCTATCTAGTACAGTGAACTACTAATAGGCTAATAGCATGTGTTAAAACAAGAGAGTGGTCAATTATTGTAGATTTGTGGTTTTCATTATTTTGAATAATATATAGGATTCTTAAATAATTTGTAGTTTTTTTTTTAAGATATAATATATGTGCGATAATTTCTGGTTGAAAAATGTATTAAACAGTAATGTTATAAATGACTTGTCCTCCATCGAAGCATTTATGTCATACTTGAAGTCAAAACCATTAGTGCAAGTACAAATTAAGTAATATAGTTTCACTCTATGTTAGTTCGTAACAAAATGTTACTAGTTTTTAGAACAAACAGACTTAAATAGTCATCTAATTATTAGGCAGTTGCGATTTTGGTTATCAAATAATTTTAGTTGTCCAAAAGCCTGTTTTTAAAAATGCGCTTATTAGGTCACTCTATTTATTTGCACCATCATGCACTCTGCTAACCTACTTTTGTGTATGTCACGTAAGTTCTGCATTAGTAAGGTAAAATTATCCAATCACTCTTTGTTACATTTATTTTCAACATTTGTCAAAACGACATTGTTTAAAATTAATATAAGTTAGAACTATGTAGTTTTAAAAAATCCCACCCATGCCAGCATTTTTTTTTTTTAAAGGGCTAGTAATGGCTAACTGAATAAGGGGTCACATCGGGAAGGAGAGATGCGATTGAAGAGGGAGGAAGAGAGAAGGTGTGACTGACGAGAAAGGGGGAAGGGTCAAATTGCGAGAAAGGAGGGGTTGGCGAGGTTGGGTGGGATGGAGAGGTAGCAGAAACGGGATTGGAAAGGATGAGGGTTAGATCGAGGGGAGGGAGGGGATTGGCAGAACAAGGGAAGAATGATTTAAGAAGGGTGGCAAAAGAGGGATAGGAAAGGGTAGTGGTGGTTTGTGACAAACCTAAGAATTTAAGGTTATTTTTATTCTTTTATGTACGATTTTTGCATTAGTTTTAGCATTTTTAGATTATATGTGTGTTTTAGTGCATCTCTTTCTATGTAATGTAATTAATATATGTTTAATGTAGTATTTTAGTATTTATTTAATGTTATTTAACTTATATTTAGGTGTTTATGTGTTTAGGGTTGTGTTTAGTTTATTTACCTAATTCCTTCTGAAGTTATGTTTATGTGCGTTTTTGTTTGTCTTTTGTCTTTAGTTTTATTTTCTAAGTGTTTATGTGTTATTTTAATAGTATATTATAGATATTAATGTGTGTTTTTATTTTAGGATCGTATAGGAATAAACGGTGTATCAATCGAATATCGGATAAAAATTTTAAAGGCAAAACAGTAGAATTGCGCAAAGCTGTCAAAAAGGGCCTCGCTGTAGCTAGGTCCCCAAGCAAATGACCCTCGCTGCAGTGAGGAAATGGATTGTCACACATGGCTTTACCGAGCCAGTGACGGCCAAACACGATTTTGAGAGTTTTTAGGATTTTGGGTGTCCGTTTTAGACTCGTTTTATTGCGTTTCAAAATTTATTCAGAACCCTATACATTGTAATTTTTCGTAATAAAACTTGTAAAAGGGTCTTTGGGACTTCAAAAACATGTTCTCTTTCAATCTCCTTTCACTGGTTGCAAGATTAGACTAAAGTTTTCTTCATTTTTCAAGAAGAGTTGAAGAAGAGGTTTAAAATTGACAACCTTAGACCAAGAACTAGTAATTTTTTATTAGAGAAGCATTTTCAAACATTTTTAAAGCTTTCTTATGTTATTTAATTCTTGTTTATGGTTCTTTTATCGTTTAATGCTTTAGGGTTTACATAATTTTTCTTAGGGTTTACTTTCAAATCCAATACTTTCTTTAATTGCTTTTGTAGATTAATGGTTAGACTAATTTAATTGCTTTTCTAGATTAATTGTAGTTTTAGTCCTTAGGTTAATTTTAGTTAAATGTTTTTCATAATGGTTTCTTCAAATTACGCTTTAGTCAAATAATCGATATTTGTTAAATCAATTTTTGTGAGTTCAACTTCTACTTCCGTTATATATTATTTATCTTGTACACTCTTGCGATACGTTGTCTAGTTAATAGCTAGATTAAGAGATCAGTTTGACTGGAGAAGAGAGTGGTAGAATTAGAAGAATTACACTTTTGCAATCCTACTTTAGTAGTTAATTCCATGGACAATACAATTTTCTCAATAGACTTGCTTCGTGTTCCCACAGTTACTGTACAGGAGCAAACCTCGCAATCCTCACCATGAAAAAGAGATCAACACTATCCTCTTTGAAATTGTACAAGGTTTAAAGAATTTTTACATCTGATGATAGTGTGTATGGCACATTAGAGATCTTAAATTGTTAAATTGTAACAAGAGGGGGCAGTGAAATATGGGAGGTCGCTGTGGGTTGGCCGGGGAAGGGGGTGACGAAAGAGGGAAGATGTCAAGGGTGGTAGTGAGCTGGTTAGAGAGGAATGGTTTGGGTATTAACCACAATTACTTAAGGATAGATGGAGTAACCATATAGACTTATTTTTAATAGTTGAGTGACCTTTTGAATCACCAAAATTGTTTGGTGAATAAAACTCCAGCTGCCTAATAATGGGTGAATTTAGCAAACTCTAGTATTTATTCCACCAAGTGTAAATTTTTGGTGTTTCAATTGTATTGAATCCCATTGTTATAGGCAATATGTAATCAATAAAATGAGAAAAAAAAAAAAAAAAAAGTGCTTGTAATTATTTTATTATAAGATTCAACTTTTGTTTCATATTCATGTATGCTTATATCTTTTATAGAAAATATTTAAATAAACTCAATTTTTAATTTTACTTGTAAATCTTGTAATTAAAATTTAATTTTATAAAATTTTATTTACATTAACTGATGTCATAATTCTATAAATTTTAATTTACACGCACAAAATTTATAAATAAAATCAAAAATTAAATCTACTATAAATATTTGTCATCGTTTAATTATATTGTTTAGAAAGTGAATGATTCTTTTTCTTCTTTTTATTTAAATCACTAGGACAGCTTTTCCATCCTATTACGTACGTACAATTATCACTTTTAGGTAGAAGTAGACTCTGACAATGACATCGTTGCACTACGACAAGTACGGAATCTTGCTACGGATTTTGCCCTGGGATCATAGGAAAACACCGGTCTAGATACATATTATTTTGATTTGGCACATAGTTTTATCTGGGGATTCATCATCACAGTTATCTTTCTGGTGCAGGAATCACTAATAGGGGTAACATGTGTTAAAACTAAAAACAAGGAATGTTAGGTGGTCAATCATTGTAAATTCATGGTTTTCATTAGTTTGAATAATAGATATAATTCATAAATAATTTGTACTTGTATTTCTTTTTTTTTTTTCTTTTTTTTTTGAGATATGATGTATGTATGACTAGTTCTATATTTGTGATTGAAAATGTGTTAAATAATAATGTAATAAGTGCTAACCAAATGGACCGTTCACCATAAAAGCAATTTATGTCACTTGGGATCAAATCTTGATATTTGAAATCGAAACAATCAGGTATGGACAAATTAGAGGAAAATTCTATAATTTCTTGAAATGAATTATTTTTTTGTATTTTAAAAATTGTACAGTATAGTATTATGTATTTTAAAAATTTGTACTGTACAAGTCCTTAAAGCCAAGGGAATGATTTCCCCAACTGTAAATTTATCTTACAATATGTAATTAAAAAAAAAAAAAAAGTGGTAAACAAACAAAGCCGTCAAACTTTGGTCAACAATTTATTTGCCCAAGCCGTGGAATTGGACCAAGTTAGCCTGAGATCGGCCCTGTCACCTCACTAGATAAAGGGCCGTGCTTGAGATCAATTTGATGGATTTGGGCCTTCATCCAGAACCCGATAATGATAGATCTAGCTAGGGTCAAAGATATGTTCAATCCAATTAAGGCTGGCCTTTTGGTATTCAAGTTTTTAAACAAAATGACATATTAATAGGATTTTGTAAGTTAAATTGATAGTAATCTTGCGAAGCATTAAGAATAAAGAATTGGACCAAAGCTCATATTAATATTTGGGTCGTGTGTAGCTTAATTTTGTGAACTTCGTCCGTCTGCTCTTGGGCAAATAGATTTGACTTATTTAGGGCTACAATTGGGCTTTTCAAACCAACTTACAGAGTCTATGGTTATCAGCGGAAGGCTCCGCAAAACAATGAAAAGAGAAACAGCAAAACATTAGAATACCTAGGGCTGACAATTTTTGACACAATACGAATTCAACCCGTTTATGACACGAAATTAAACGGGTTGGGTTGGGTCAACCGGTGGGTTAACACGATAAACTATTAAGTTACTGTATGAACAGATTTTGCTGAAATTTTTATTTTATTATAATTTAATATAGTATATTCTAAGATTGTGAACAATAGAATTAATATTAGATTATTAAATTAAACATAAAATAATAATTATTTTAAATGTTATCCAAAAAAATTCAATAATTTTAATTATGCTTTTTAAATTACTATAATAATAAGGTTAGTATTAGTGATTGTTTGAGTTATTAAATAATCAAAATTTGAGATTTTAACTCAAATAGATCGCAAGTTATGTAATTGTTAAATAGACTAATATTCTCTGTCAATAGTAAACGGGTCAGACACGAACACGACACGAACCCGAATGGGTTAGAAACGAACACGATACGATAAGAAATGGGCCCCACACGACACGATACTACACGAACACAATAAGAAATGGGTCACACCTAACACGACACGATAACATGATAATTCGACCCATTGACACCCCTAAGAACACCAAAGACTTCGGGTGTGTTCGTTTGGATTGAAATATTTTCCTTAAAAAACATTTTACATGAAAAATTCATTTTTCATACAATTTTTCGGTGTTCGGTTGTCAAAATGAAAATCTTTTGAAATAAAAAATTCTAACGGTTTCATATTTAATTTCCTCTATGAATACAAGTTAAAAAAACTTATAACAATAATAATAAATACCTTACAAGTAATTGTGGTTAATAAAAAATTGATTTGTTCTAAATTAAATGATAGTACAATATAGTAGTAAAATATGCATAATGATAGTTATTAGTGTGGGACCCATGATTAAGAGATAAACGAATAAAAAATAATTGAAAACGAAAATAAATTTAACAAATGAAATTATAAAAGTAAGTATTTGAAGTTTAATGTAACTCTTGAATTATCTGAAAAATAACTCACGCTCAAAAATTTTGTAAGTTATTTTCAGCTAGAGGAAGAAAAATTGAAAAATATTTTACATCAGAAAAAATTTTCAGGTGTTTGGCACCAAAAATATTTCTGAAAAATATTTTCCTGAAAATATTTTCACGAGTAAGGGCTTGTTCTCAAGTGCCTTTTAAAAGTTGTTTATAACTTTTTTGAACTTGAAAAATTTATTTTCTAAAAAGAATTTATAGACAAAAATTGAAAAATGATTTTGTTTTTCTTGTTTAGATAAATCAAAAGCTATTTTCAAAAGCATTTATGCACATGCTTTCTAAAAGTTTTTTTTTTTTTTTAAATAAAAAAAGCAGTTTATGTTATAAATTCTATAAGTTGTGAATGTCTACACATGTATTTTAATTTTGATAAGTTGTAGTGGAAGTTTATCTATATCTAAATATTTGATAACTGTAAATACAAGTTACGTTATTTACATTACATAACTTATGGATCATTATACTTTTATAAATACATCATTACATGAGGAATAATTGTACAGACAATCTAGTCTTCCATAATTCTTTCTCTCAATTCCATACATTTTCTTTAAATCTTCATATATTGTGTTTAACTTTTATTACACGTTATTAGCACGAGACTTAAATCAATTGACGTGTAACTGGTAGAATATCACAATAAGGGTAGAAATTTAAATCATCACAACTATCTATGATTTGATATCGGGTATTCTCTATTTTGATTTAATTATACTACCTCAGTATCATAAAAGTGTTTATTATTATTTAAATTAGTGTAGTCATATCTTATTACATTCGAATTTACAGCTATTGACATAACAGGCAAGATTTGAATGTTGAAATACATTTGGAATCTATGGGTTTTGAAAACACCGTCACTAAAGAAAGTATTCTATGGGTTTTGAAAACACCATCAAAAGGAAAAATATTGCATCCAATTAGGATATAACAAAATCGATAATTTTCCTTCATCAATAAATCTATAAAGGATTAAAAATGAGTATTTACTGTAAAAGATCTTACAGATTTATGAGAAAAAATAATATTTTATTTAAAAGATCCAGCAGATCTTTAAAAAAATAAAAAATATATTTGAGAAAATATTATCTAATTTTCTTGCCAAAAATATGTTCCTATAGCAGCAATATCTCAAAAGAATTTTAAGAAATTATTCGAATTAATTCATGTCATATTGTGGCTGAATTAAATAAGTAATTGTCAACAATAAATTATGAAAGTTATACTATTGAATTTGTTTACCTGTCTCAATCCCTGAATTGAATGCTGTCACGTATGGATATGTTCCATTCCCTGAAGTAAATGCAGTTATGTATAACAATTCCTAAAAATAATTGTGGTTATGATTGTAGATATGACAGTGGTCATAGACGAAACCGTGATAATTACTCATACAACCAGAAGTGGATTAATTCTAAAGAAGAAAAGTAAAAAAATATTAACTAAAATAATCTCACCAGAATATATTGAAAAATGGATATTATTGTTGTGGCATGAAAAATGCATTGCTCACGTACTTGTCGTAGCCAAAACACGAACAAAATGACTTCACATGCCTGTCATACGCTAAAGCTATATAAATAAATTTTGTCTGTAATTATTTTGGCCATGGTTATAGTATTGATGATTTCTTTTTTGAAAAATGTATTGACTATTTAGTTCATGGCAAAAATATTTGAGAAAGAAAATATTGTGATTTTTTATCTTGCATATATTTATTATAGTTCTAAAATTTTGTATGTCTTATTCTTTTCTTATTACATGAATTTATTATATCATATTATTCTGTTAGTGCATTTTTCTTTTTTAATGAGAACATATAAATATATATCTAAATGTATCCGAAATATGAGAATTATATCTCGCTGACAGTGTAATATATGATATTAATATATATATATATATATATATATCTCATCAGATAGTATTAAATCGATTGATGATTCTAGAAGAACCACCATATTATTACCCATAGAGTATCAAAAAAATATGTTAAATTTCATGGATATCTGCCGAAATAGATATTATATTGAAGCGATAAATGAGAAAATATTGAAGCGGTAAATGAGAAAATATTGAATATCTTTATATCATAGAATAGTACCAGCAAATTACTTTTCTTTTAATTTGTACTATGCAATTAAAACATATGTTACAGTAAACCAGAAGTTTATTGATTCAAAGAATTTTATTGTTTCGCTAGACCGGTCAAACCATCCCAATTATGATGTGTAAAATTATGAAAAATTTACATAGACATTTATTGAAGAGTTACTTAAAAATTCTTCAATTCAGTGCATTCTTTTGTGCTGATTATTCTCAAACAGAAATTAATTTAGATAATCATTAGTTAAAATAAGGAATTGAATCCCCTATATTTTTGGAACAATTTCAAGTTGATATATATTTATGGGCCCAATCACTTGTATTATGGACCAACTAGATATTTTATGATTTTAATAGATACATCTACTAGATGGTCACGTGTGCTTATTATCAAATTGCAACTTGAAGTTTGCATGATTGCTAACTCAAATAATTCAATTAAAAGTATGATTTTCAAATTATGCAACCAAGAAAATTTATCTCGATAATACTGATGAATTTATATCCCATACATCTAATGATATATATATGTCAATTGATGTATATTGAATATCCTAAAGTATATGTTCATAGTCATATGATCTAGGAAAATGATTCATTAAATGCCTTCAATTGATAACTGGATCATTCTTCATGAGAATAAAAATTAGTAATTCTATATAGGGACAGGCATTCAATGTTGCATGCATCAGCACTTACACGCATCCGGCCAAGATATATTTTAAGTTCTCTCTATTATAATTGTTTTTTGGTCAGGAGTCTAATTTTTTTGATATAAACATTTAGTTGTACGACATAAATTTCATTAGCTCCACCACAAGGCACAAAGATGAGTCCCTAAAGAAGGTTGACAAACATATTAGATATGACTTGCCTTCTATAATAAATATTTTGAAATATTAATAGGGGAGCATGATTTGTCGATTGTCATTTTGATGAAAAAATATTTTCTCAACATTAGGGGGAGGAGATAAGTAACTGGATAGAAAAATTAAATGAATTGAATTATCACATTTTGATCCTCGTACAAAGTAATGTAACATAGAAATTCAAAAGATAATTTATTACGAATCAACTGCCAGATTCATTTACTAATCTAAAATGAGTTATGAAATTTCATATACCAGTTTAAATGCTCTAATTCGACTTAATGTCCAATAAGATAGTACAAATGATAATTAGCTATTTTCAGACATACATAAGGCGTGGTTGACCAATCGGTTCCAAAGATAAAAATACTTATAAAATAACAAAGCAAATATTCAAAATTGTCATATAATGGAGGCGGGTGTTGCTGAAGAAACCCTAGATATAACTAATTATAGAACCCAAGAAGTAGATCAGGTACCTGAATAAAATTTAAGTGAAGATATCTCGATAAGTTATGTCTGTATTGGAAAAAGATGGAACTGAATGGATATTATTATCGACAATATTTTATTTATAAATATCAGCTGATATTTTGAATGAAAAATGACGATTTGGAATTTAATTTATTGAAAAGTGTTGACATAGAAATGATTGGTCAAAATAAAAAAATGCAATTTTAGACAGACAAAATTTACAATTGAAACGTGAAGTTTTTAGACCTGTAGTCCAAACACCTAAAGGTGTAAAGCCAGTAAGGTACAAATAGGTATTTGTGCGAAAACGAAATGAGAAAAATAAAATTGTGCGATACAAAACACGCCTTGTTGCACAAGGATTTTTATAAGTCCTGGCATTGATTATGAAGAAATATATTCTCCCATGATAGATGCAATCACCTTTAGATATCTTATTAGTTTGGAGTTCATGAAAAATTTGAAATGCGTCTAATGGATGTTGTGACAACATATTTATATGGCTCGCTTGATACAAAAATTAATATGAAAATTTTTGAAGGATTTAACATTATCAACGAATATAAAGTTTCCTGAAAAAGTTATTCAATAAAATTACTTAAATCTTTGTATGGAATAAAGCAATTTGGGCGTATGTAGTATTATCCAATTTGCCCATGTGTTTTTATAAAAAGAACTGGATCAGAATTTGTGATAATTATTGTATATATTGATGATATAAATATTATTGAAACTCTTGAAGTGTTTTAAAATACAATGAATTGTTCAAAGAAAGAATTTGAGATGAAAGACTCAAGTAAAACAAAAAAAAATATTTGGACTACAATTTGAGCACATAACTCATAGAATTTTCATTCATCAATCGATAGTATCAACTAATACAAGAAAAGTATTAAAGCAATTTTGTATGAATAAAGCACATCCGTTGAGTATCCAATGGTTGTAAGATCGCTTGATGTGAAAAAGAATCCGTTCCGTCCTTAGGAGAATGATGAAGAATTTCTGGTCTCGAAGTAACATATCTAAGTACTATACGAGCATTAGTGTATCTTGCTAATAATACACAGCTTGATATAACATTTGTTGTAAGTTTGTTTGTAAGATTTAGTTCCTCTCCAACACGAAGACACTGGAATAGGTTAAGCATATATTTAGATGCATCGTAGATACTATTGATATGGGTTTACTTTATTCAAGTGAATTTAGATTATAATTAATTGGCAACGCAGATGTTGGATATTTATCTGACCTACATAAATCTCAATCTCAAACGGGTTATTTATTCACATGTGGAGATACAGCTATATTATGGCGTTCAACAAAGCAAACTATAGCCGCTACTTCTTCAAATCATGCAGAATTATTTGCTATATGTATATAATGAGGCAAGTAGAAAATGTCTTTGGCTAAAGTCATTAATCCAAAATATCCAGAAGATATGTGGTTTAACATTAGAAGAGAATTTGCCAACAATATTATATGAAGATAATACAACATATGTAGCCTAATTGAAGGGAGGTTATATCAAATGAGACAAAAAGAAGCATATTTTCTGAAAGGTTTTCTATACTTATGATCTTCAGAAGAATGGTGGTATTGATATCCAACAAATTCACTCATATGATAATCTAACTGATTTATTCACAAAGGCGCTACCAACATCGACATTTGAAAAGTCAGTTTCTAATATCAGAATGTATCATCTCAAGAATATTAAGTGATGTTTTTATGAGGGGGAGTTAAAGTACACGCTGTACTCTTTTTCCATTAACCGTGATTTTGTCCTAATAGATTTTTAAGGCAACATTTATTTGAAGTAGCATGCAAAAATGTACTACAAATTGTGTATTCTTTTTCCTTCATTAGGTTTTTTGTCCCACTGACTATTTTTCCTAGTAAAGTTTTAACGAGGTACGTGTTCTAGTTAATAGACATCCAAGAGGGAGTGTTATAAATTTTATAAGCTATGGATGTCTACACATGTATTTTTATTTTGATAAATTGTAGTGCAAGTCTATCTATATCTAAATATCTGATAACTGTAGATACAAGTTACGTTATTTACATTATGTAACTTATGGGTCATTATACTCTTATAAATACATCACTACATGAGGAATAATAGTACAGACAAGCTAGTCTTCCATATTTCTTTCTCTCTTTCTCTCAATTTGATACATTTTCTTTAAATAATCATATATTGTGTTTAACTTTTATAACAGTTTATAGTTTTTCATAAACAGCTGAGAACAAGGCCAAAGTTTGTGCTATTCATTTGGCAATGCAAAGTAAGTATCATAACCACTGATATGACTAAAAAATATGAGATCCGCTTATTTTTCAATCATACAACGATTTAAAATATCGACTCCGTATTGTGAATTGAAGATACCACATCTCTTTCTTGGTTAAACTGGCCTGACCCAATTGTGGGTCAGACCAGATTAATAGTTTTACAATTTAATTTCTCTTTTACAAATAGACCATTATCACTATACCTTTCCTACTAGTTAATTCATAACTACGGCTTGTGTGCACATGAGAAATCAGTAGAAGTTACGAAAGTTATACTATATATGGAAAAGTATTAGTGAAAAATGAAAAGTTTTATATCGAAGGGTTTGCTCTTGAATTATTAAAATTAGGGCTATAGACATACTCTAGGTATGTGCACTCTGACAAAATTAAATTGACTAAAAAAATAAAAATTTGAAAATATTTTTATTTCGACAATAAGTAACGATTTGAAAGAAAAGAAAATGATAGAAGGTAGTTATTTGGTCTTATTAGGAAAAAAATAAAAATTGTACCAAAGTAGTTATGATTTGTAAAGAGGAACATTACTACTTTATGTAATGCAAGAGATATGGTGTAATTTTGGTGTAATTTATTGTTTGTTTTAAAAAAACTACCTTCTTTTATCATCATGTTCTTTTCTTTACAAATTATAACTACTTCGATGTGATTTTTTTCCTAATAACTACCTTCTATAATTTTCCCTTCCTCAATTCATTACTTATTGTCTAAATAAAAATAATTTCAAGAACTTTTATTTTTTAAGTCAATTTAATTTTGTTAGAATGCACACGCCTAGAGTGTGCCTATAACCCTAGTGATAATAAAAGGTAGTTAATTTAAAAAAACAAAATTACACCAACCCTCTTGTATTGTATAAAGTAGTAAATACCATATAAGGAGAGGTATTAGTGAAAAATGAAAAGTTTTATACCAAAGACTTTGCTCCTGAATTATTAAAACTAAGGTTATAGGCACATTCTATGTGTGTGCACCCTAACAAAAATAAATTGATTCAAAAAATAAAAATTCTTGAGATTATTTTTATTTAAGTAATAAGTAATGATTTGAAAGAAGAGAAAATGATAGAAGGTAGTTATTTGGATTTATTCAGAAAGAAAAAAATTACATCAAAGTAGTTATGATTTATATAGAAGAACATAATGATAAAAGGTAGTTAATTTAAAAAAAAATTACACCAAAATTATGCCAAATTACATTATGTAAAGTAGTAATAATAATTGTATGCAAAATATCTAACCACTGAGACAAAAAGTAAAAAATAAAAGCTTGACCATAAAGAATTTCATCAATCAATTACATGAACTTTGTCAATTTAATGCTATTTTGTGATGGTAGCCAACTTCAATTATAACTTGAACTCAACTCAATTGGTATTTCGCTTTCTATCTTCAAATATAGATTTTTAACTTCAATTGTAAGATGGACTATTTTTTACAATCAATTTAAATTTGTAATTTTATAAATAATTTCTTTATAACTATAGAGTGAAGGAAAAAAAGCCTTTTCTATCTCTAACCTTTTTCTCTTTATTCTCTCTAAAAACTCTTTTAATATTATTCATCATAGCAGGTGGTGTTTTTCAATACAAACCACCACCAGCACAACATTTTTTTTTTCTTTTTTTTTCATTAGATTTGCTCATTGGCAATTTTGTCTCTTCTAAATAAGACTCTCAGTATTTAGTCTCTTCTTGAATAAGTGAGAGTTTTTTCTCTCCCCTTGAATAAGTGGGAGTTTTTTTCTCTTCTTGAATAAGTGGGAGTTTTTTCTATTTATTTTTTGTAGTTGATGAAGATGGAAGATTCAGTTAAAACAGATCTGGCTGACTAGATTTGTTTTTGTACTTTCCATAAAAATTTTAGTGGTATGTCCGAAATTAGTTACATCTAGTACAAGACTTGTCCAACCCTTTTAAGTTAGATCTAGATTTTTAGATTAGTATAGATTGAGATCTCTAGGTTTGTTGGGGTATCTATTTATATCTATTTGTAATATGTAGATTTGGCAGATTCACTTATCAAATTGTATTTTAATTAGTTATAATGGTTGTTTCTGCAAATAATGAATTTTGATTATCCAAAAAAAAAAAAAAAGGAAGGGGGAATTCTACAATGGATAATCTATCCTGTTGGCTTTAAAGACTTTTATAGTACAAGTTTTTAATACACATAATATTATACTATACAATCCTATAAAGTACAACAAAATGATTCTATTACAGAACCTTAAAATTTTCCTTACGGTTAAATATCTTGGAGCAGGTTGGCCTAACTTTGCTGGAAGCTCTATTAGTTACATGTTTTGGAGGCGGCCAACATCACAATTTTGAAAATTGTTTCTTAAATTCTCTACCTTGTTACAAATTCTATTGGTTGTAGATGTCTACACATGTACCTTAATTTTGATAAGTTGTCCTGAAAGTCTATCCATATCTAAGTATCTGATAATTGTAGATACAAGTTACGTTATTTACATTATGTAACTTATGGGTCATTGTACTCTTATAAATATATGCACTACATGAGGAATAAAAAGACAGACTATTAACTTTTCCGTTTTTCTTTTCTCTCTTTCTCTCTCAATTCCATACAATTTTTGTATTTTTTTTAACTTTTATAACATGTAACTTGTATCAGTATGATCAGTCTAGTAAAACTTGAAGATATTTAGCTATTCTCTTATCCCAGTACCTATTTATTATTTATTTCGATTATTACTTGAATCATGTCAAATCTTACCAAACTCAAATTTACAACCCTTGACATAAATTATCTTTTATGGATTTTGGATGTTGAAATTCATTTAGATTCTATGAGTCTTGGAGACACTATTAAAAAGGATAATACTGCATCCGACCAGGACACGACAAAATCCATGATTTTCCTTCATCATCACACCCATGAAGGATTAAAAACTGAGTATCTCACCGTATAAGATCTTACAAATCTATAGGAAAGTCTGAAAGATCGATTTGACCACTAAAGAATATAAATTCTTCCCAAAGCTCGCTATGAGTGGATGCATTTAAGGTTCAAGATTTTAAATCTATAAGTGATTATAATTCAACAATTTTTAGAATCAGTTCCCAACTGAAATTATGTGGGAAAAATATTACTGATGAAGATACAATAGTTAAAAAAAATATTTTCTACTTTTCTCGCTTCGAATATGCTCCTGCAGCAGTAATATCGTGGAAGAGGTTTTACGAGATATTCTCAACTAATTTCGTGTCTTCTTTTGGCTGAATTAAATAACGAATTATTGATGAAAAATCATAAATCTCGTCCCATTAGAACTGCTCCATTCCCTGACGTGAATGCAAATATGTCTGGAAGTGCTTCATTACCTGAAGTGAATGTAGCTATGCATAACAATTCTAAAAATAATTATAATTATGGCCGTGCCCGTGCCCGTGCCCGTGGCCATGGAAAAGGCTATGATAATTATCAATACCACCAAAAGTGGATTAATCCTAAAAACAATGAGAAGGGAAAAGAAAAGGTTGGTCAAAATAATCTTACCAAAAAATACTGAAGATTTGTGTTATCGATATGGCATGAAAAGATATTGGTCACGTATCTGTTGTATTGTTGAGCATCTTGTTAAACTTTATCAAGCATCCATCAAAGGAAAAGAGAAAAATATGTACGTGGAAGTAAATATGACTTATCAAATTGATGGCGTTATGACAAATTTTACTGATAAAGTTGAGGACTCAAACTATAATGTTGATGACTTCAACGACCTCACCGATATAACACATCTGGATGCATCGGACTTCTTTGAGAGTTATGAATAAATTGTTGGAAATGAATAAAACTATGAATTTTTTTTAGTTTATTCAATTGTTTTTTTTTTTTAGTTTAGTTTAAATTGCAACATTTATTTTAATGAAATTTGTTTCTTTATTTTTTTTTTGCAATGTTTATTTAATTAAGTCATTTTTTTAATGAAGAATATGAGTATTTCTCATTTAATGATTGGATTCAAGAACAGTGAAGATTTATGTCTTGCTGATAGTGCAACAACACATACGATATTTAAAAATAAGAAATATTTTTCTCATTTATAAAGGGTAATGCCAATGTTAATATAATATCGGGTAGTACTGAATTAATTGATGGTTCCAGAAGAGCCACTATATTATTACCCGTAGGAACGGGTAAAAACACAAAATTCATTATAAATAATACATTATTTTCTACTAATTCTCAAAGAAATTTATTAAATTTTAAAGATATCTACCGAAATGAATATCATATTGAGATTGTAAATGAGAAAAATATTAAGTATCTATATATCACAAAACTAATATTTGGAAAGAAATGTGCTTTGAAAAAGTTATCTACTTTTTCTTCTGGTTTGTACTGTACATATATTAGTACAATTGAATCACATGTTACAGTAAATCAGAAGTTTACTGATCTAAATACTTTATTATTTGGCATGACCGGTTAGGCCATCTCGGGAATAGTATGATGCGTAGAATAATTGCAAATTCACATGGACATTTATTGAAGAATCTGAAGATTGCTCAATTTAGTGAATTTTCTTGTGCTGCTATTATCAAGGAAAATTAATTATTAGACCATTACTAATTAAAATCGGGATTCAATCCCCAGGATTTTTGGAACGTATTCATGGTGATATCTGTGAGTCCATTCACCCCTCACATGTGGACCATTTAGATATTTCATGGTTTTGATAGATGCATCTACTAGATGGTCTAATGTGTGTTTATTATCTTCTCACAACTTGGCATTTGCGGGATTACTTGCTCAAATAATTCGATTAAGAGCACAATTTTCAGATTATGCAATTAAGAAAATTGGTCTTGATAATGCTGGCGAATTTACATCTCAGACATTTAATAATTTTTATATGTCAATTGGTATAACTATTGAACATCCTGTAGCGCATATTCATACTCAAAATGGTCTAGTAGAATCATTCATAAAGCTCCTCCAATTAATAGGTAGACCATTACTTATGAGAATGAAATTGCCTACGTCTGCGTGGGGACATGCTATTTTGCATGCAGCAGCACTTGTACGTATCAAGCCAACAAGTTATTCGAAATTCTCTCCATTACAATTGGCTTTTGGTTAGGAACCTAATATATTCCATCTAAGAATTTTTGGTTGTGCGGTATATGTTCCAATTGCTCTACCACACACGCACAAAGATGGGTCATCAAAGAAGGTTTGGAATATATATTAGATATGAGTCTCCCTCAATAATTAAATATCTTGAACCATTAACAAGAAATTTTTTTACAGTACATTTTGCTGATTGTCATTTTGATGAAAATATTTTTCTAACATTAGGGAGAGAAGATAAATAACTGGATAGAAAATTGAATGGAATGAATTATTGTTATCGCACTTTGATTCTCGTACAAAACAATGTGAATTAGAAGTCCAAAACATAATTCATTTGCAAAATATTGCGAATCAACTGCCAGATTCATTTACTGACTTGAAACGAGTTACTAAATCTCATATACCAACTGAAAATGCTCCAATTAGAATTGAAGTTTCAGTAGAGCAACCTATCAGTAGAAATGATAGTAAACGACGCTTAAAGAGTGGTAGAGCAATTGATTCCAAAGATAAGAATTCTTGTAAGAGGAAATGAGCAACTACTCAAGATGGTCATATAATAGAGACGGGTGCTTTCGAAGATTATGACTCTAAACATAACTAATCATCGAATCCCAAAAGTGGATCAGGTACCTGAACTTAATGAAAATGAAGAGATCTTGATAAGTTATGTGTCTACTGAAAAAAGATAGAATCGAAAAGATATTGTTATCAAAAACAACTTTGTTTATAATATAGTAGCTGATGTTTTGAATGAGAACGAGGATCTAGAACCTAAATCTGTCAAAAAATGTCGACACAAAAATAATTGGCCAAAATGGAAAGATGCAATTCAAGTAGAATTAAATTCACTTTCAAAACGTGAGGTTTTTGGACCTGTAGTCCAAACACCTAAAGGTGTAAAATTGATGGGGTACAAATGGGTATTTGTGCGAAAACGAAATGAGATGAATGAAATTGTGTGATACAAACCACGCCTTGCCGCACAAGAATTTTCACGAAGACTCGGCATTGATTACGAAGAAACATATTCTCCTGTGGTGAATGCAATCACTTTTAGATATCTTATTAGTTTCGTAGTTCATGAATTGAAGTATGCGTCTAATGGATGTTGTGACATCATATTTATATGACTTGCTTGATGCAGAGATCTATATAAAAATTTCTGAAGGATTTAACATACCTGACACATATAAAATTTCCCGAGAAAATTGTTCAATAAAATTACGTAAATTCTTGTATGAATAAAATAATCTAGGCATATGTGGTATAATTCCCTTAGTGAATATTTTTTGAAAGAGGGTTACAAAAACGATCCAATTTGCGTATGTGTTTGTGTAAAAAGAACTGTATCAAAATTTGATAATTATTGTATGTTGATGATATAAATATTATTGAAACTCCTAAAGAGCTTCAAAATACAATGAATTGTTTAAAGAAAGAATTTGAAATAAAAGACCTAGGTAAAACAAAATTTTGTATAGGTCTAAAATTTGAGCACTTAACGCATGAAATTTTCATTTATCAATCAACTTATACCGAAAAAAATATTAAAGCAATTTTATATGGATAAAACACATCCATTGAGTATTCTAATGGTCATCTTATTTTGTGTAAGATCGCTTGATATGAAAAAGGATCTTTTTCGTCCTCAGGAGAATGATGAAGAACTTCTTGGTCCCGAAGAGTTTTAATGTATCTTGCTAATAATACACGGCTTGATATAATATTTGCTGTAAGTTTGTTAGCAAGATTTAGTTTTTCTCCAACACGAAGACACTGGAATGGTGTTAAAAATATATTTAGATACCTCCGAGGGACTATTGATATGGGTTTACTTTATTCAAGTAAATCTAAATTACAATTAATTGGTTATACAGATGTCGAATATTTATCTGACCCACATAAAGTTTGATCTCAAACGAGTTATTATTCACATGTGGAGATATAGCTATATCATGGTGTTCAACGAAATAAACTTTAGCCGCTACTTCTTCAAATCATGCAAAATTAATTACTATACATAAGGCAAGTAGAGAATGTATTTGGTTAAAATCGTTAACCTAATATATCCAAAAGATATGTAGTTTAATGTTAGAAGAGAAATTTCCTAATAATAATATTATATAAAGATAATACAACATGCATAGCCCAATTAAAGGGAGATTATATTAAGGGAGATAGAACGAAGCATATTTCTCCAAAGTTTTTCTATACTTATGATCTTCAAAAGAATGGTGATATTGATATCCAACAGGTTCGTCCATGTGATAATCTAACTGATTTATTCACAAAGACACAACCAACATCAACATTTTAAAAGATAGTTTACAATATTGGAATGCGTCGTCTCAAAAGGATATTAAGTGACGTTTTCATGAGGGGGAGTAATAGTACACGTTGTACTCTTTTTTCCTTGATCGTGGTTTTGTCCTAATGGATTTTTCAGACATGATTTTTAATGAGGCAGCATGCAAATGTGTATTACAATTTTGTATACTCTTTTTCTTTCATTAGGTTTTGTTTTTTTGTCCCATCGAGTTTTTCCTAATAAGATATTAACGAGGCACATGATCTAGTTATTAGACATCCAAGGGGCAGTGTTACAAATTCTATTGGTTTGTGGATGTCTACACATGTATCTTAATTTTGATAGGTTGTAGTGGAAGTCTATCCATATCTAAGTATCTGATAACTGTAGATACAAGTTATGTTATTTACATTACGTAACTTATGGGTCATTGTACTCTTATAAATATATGCACTACATGAGGAATTAAAAGACAGACTATTAACTCTTCCATTTTTCTTTTCTCTTTTTCTCTCTCAATCCATTCAATTTTATATTTAACTTTTATAACATACCTCCTATTTTTAATGATGGAGTTTATTTTACAAATGGTTTTATTATTAAAAGGAACCAATCTTTTATATATACGGCTCAAATTCTATCATTTTCATTCGTCCCTCTTTTCTCGGAATTTTGGAAAATTGGCCCATCTGAGTTCTCCTTATCTTAGGTGCTTTTCCATTTTTGACTTTTCTATCTTAGTAGAACAATATTATAGGGGCAAAATTATGGATACTTTCCTCCAAATATTCACCAATAATATATCCATGGAGCCCATTCGTCTAAATTGCACCCCTCCAAGCAAAGTGGTCCAGTAGGATTTAACAAGCTCATACTTTAAAGGCTACTTAATTGTTTGAACAAGTCTTTTGATGAATGATATCTCATTTAAAAATATAATTAAGGGCAAGATATTTATCAAATTGTCATTTTTATAAATTTTGATGTCAAAACTATATAGTTTTGATTTTCTTTGCTTTGGACATTTAACTAAATTAAAAGTTCTAGCCATTTAAGAAAATTAATCAAATTATTTCATTAACATACTTAATATTTAATTCAAATATACTAATTAACTTTTTCTCGTAATTGAAAATATATAACAAAAATTTGATAGGTCGTTCAATTTGAGTAACATAATACTACTATAGTTTCATTACATTTCTGTTATGTAACTAATTTTTTTCTTCTACTTGAACTAAAATTTACATGCGTAAATGAAAAATGAATTAAAACTACTAGTTTTGAGTGCTGAATTAATCATAGTGATAATACGGATAAGAAATCTAATTTTTCATCTGATTGGGCAATGATATTGCCACGACGTAAATCTTATTGCCACAACAATATTTTTCATAATTTCACAAGACTACCCTCAACAAAATATTAGCCAAAACTTGTGGGCCCTGCTCGTTCTTATCTCCAAACAATTCGTTAACATCCACCTCTGCCCCCAATCCATCCTGAGGCGAGGCCTATCTGCGCCGGTGCTTCTCCACGAACCATGGTCGCTCATTTCTTTTAACTTTGTCATCATTCTTCCCCTATCAAATCCAAAATTCAACCTTTAAACATTCCCCTTCTTCTTTAGAAAAATCAAAATTAATATTCCCAAGATTTTTTTCATTCTCCCATTAAAATTAATATTGCTTTAGTTCCCAAAAAAATTTATGACTTCTTTTTCTTTTTTCAGCTTTATATATTTAAGAATTAAAGGAGCATTTTGAACTGTTTTTTAATTTTATTTTTTGGGTTTTGGTGGGTATTGAACTTTTTCCCATTTTCTTTAGGACTTCATTTTTACCTAGAAAAATTTTAAATTTTTAGTTTTTTTAGTTTGCAAGAAAATAATGAGTTACAAAGAAAAGGAAAAAAAGTTGATAGAAATTGTTTATTTTGGGATTTTTTCAAATACAGAGGAAGAGAAAGTGGGATCTAATTACCATGTAGCTAACAGGATTATTGAAAAAATTCATACTAAGTGAGTGGATTAAGCCAGATATAGCTCGTAGGATCACTCTAAATTCACCTAAATAGACTTTTAGGGGTTGTTTTTGGAGGAAAGAGGTGGTGGTGGAGGAGGAGAAAGAGGAAGGGGGAGAGGGATGAGGGATTAATTTAGGCTGCGGTTGGGAACTTGGGGATGTTGGCAGAAGGTATCAGGGGACCCCAGTATAGTTTACTAATAATATTGCCACAACAATATCATAGTTTTGACTTCTGGTAGAGTATTATTGTCATTTAAACAAAAATATGCTGTGGCACTAAGATTTGTGTTGTGGCAATAACATTTGCCTGATATCCATCTGGGCAATGATATTGCCACAGCATAAATCTTATTGCCACAACAATATTTTTCATAATAACAAGACTACTGTCAACAAAATATTAGCCAAAACTTGTGGGCCCTGCTCGTTCTTATCTCCAAACAATTCGTTAACATCCACCTCTGCCCCCAATCCATCCTGAGGCGAGGCCTATCTGCGCCGGTGCTTCTCCACGAACCATGGTCGCTCATTTCTTTTAACTTTGTCATCATTCTTCCCCTATCAAATCCAAAATTCAACCTTTAAGCATTCCCCTTATTCTTTAGAAAAATCAAAATTAATATTCCCAAGATTTTTTTTCATCCTCCCATTAAAATTAATATTGCTTTAGTTCCCAAAAAAATTTGTGACTTCTTTTTCTTTTTTAAGCTTTATATATTTAGGAATTAAAGGAGCATTTTGAACTGTTTTTTAATTTTATCTTTTGGGTTTTGGTGGGTTTTGAACTTTTTTCCATTTTCTTTTGGTTCATTTTACCTAGAAAAATTCTTAAATTTTTAGGTTTTTTAGTTTGCAAGAAAATAATAAGTTACAGAGAAAAGGAAAAAACGTTGATAGAAATTGTTTATTTTGGGATTTTTTCAAATACAGAGGAAGAGAAAGTGGGATCTAATTACCATGTAGCTAACAGGATTATTGAAAAAATTCATCCTAAGTGAGTGGATTAACACCATTTATAGCTCATAGAATCACTGTAAATTCACCTAAATATACTTTTAGGGGTTGTTTTTGGAGGAAAGAGGTGGTGGTTGTGGTGGTGGTGGTGGTGAAAGAGAAAGCGGATGAGGGATTAATTTAGGCTACGGTTGGGAACTTGGGGATGTTGGCAGAAGGTATTAGGGGACCCCAGTATAGTTTACCAATAATATTGTCACAGCAATATCGTAGTTTTGACTTCTGGTAGGGTATTATTGTCATTTAAACAAAAATATGTTGTGGCACTAAGATTTGTGCTATGTCAATAACATTTGCCTAAAATGTAAGGTGTAACCTATTACTACTGAAGGTATAAATGTGGATCTTGTATTTATTCTCTAATTAGAGAGGATACTTGTTTCGAATCCTAACACAATCAGTGAATATGGCTCGGAAAATTTTAATCTCTTGTCAAGTCTCAACATTTAGATAAGTTTATCGGTTGAATAGCAATTTATGCTAAGGATGTAGAACCCCAATCAAGTTAAATACACAACAAAAACAAATTAAATATGTCACAGAAGAACATTAATTAATATATATGAGTTGTGAATTGTAATTATTGTTAAAGAACATGATTTTTTATTTTAAAATTAATTAATAATGAATAATGCGGCCCATGAACTTTATTAATTAGTTAGTTCAATATCTTTAATGAATGTGGGATATTTTTATATTTAACATCATCCATCACACGTGACTTGGGTTGGTTGAACATTTGAAGTTGGAGAAAGAATTTGCAATTTGGGTTGGTTGAACTCCCGGGGAATTGAGTGACCGGGGATAGAGAGAGAACCCGTAACTTGAGTTGGTTCTGATTAGCTGAGTTCCAGAAATAGAGTGAACCCGTTAGACTGGGTTGAAAAGAACCCAAGGCACGTGTGGATGAGAGAAAACCTGACACTAGTTTTGATACTATGTTAAAGAAAATAGACTTTTATCTCAAAATCAATTAACGATGAATGATGTGACATATGAACTTTATTAATTACTTCAACATCTTTAAACTAATTATTATGGGATATTTTGTATCTAACAATTGTAGCATAACATTTTTTGACCAAATGACATACAAATGTTTTTTCAAGAAAGTATGCTATCAGTTACATATAAATGAAGTAAGGAAAAACAAAAGCAACTCGAACTTTTATTGAAAGGAAATGGGAGATACGTTGAATTCCTTTTGAAATTGAAGTACAAATTCCCCCGTAATATTTTAGGCCTTCCTTGAATATGTGTAGCAATATGTATCAAGATAAGACTATCGTAAATCAATTTTGGAGATCTCTTTTAGATAGAATTAGGAAAGAGGAATACCAAGTCCGAGGAGAGAAAATAGATTATGATTACATACTATGATTGAGAACTCTTTGTTTAGAGTGGAAGTGAGAGGATAAATCTTTGAACTGTTAGTGTATGCCCTAAAATCAATTAATTTTAGGGATAAATTAAGCTTTTATATTTATGTATATTTTGTAATATGGCATTTATCGAATAAAATATTTATATGTGAAATCATAAGGAGTTATGATGTAATTATATTTTATTCGTGTATATCCCTAATCGTAGTGTATGACACTAGTAGATTAGCACATAAGAGGATGTGGATGCTTATTAAGAATAAGTGCATCGGATTGACCTGCTAAGAGTATTCCACACGGATTATTATTTAAATGCCAGTGGATTAATCTCTTTGTGATAGTAGTGTAATGATCCTTTGACTTGAGGTCATGAGTTTATCTTGACTGTGGATTATCATTCTTTGGCTCTATTAGTCGTTCATCTTAGTGAGTCACACATACTGTAGAGTTCGGGTATAATATGAATCAAATGATAAGATAAGATATGACCAATAGAGGATTCACCACTCCTTATAATAGGAGAGTATATCCCAGCATGGCCACTTCTTGAAATACGATTCGGAAATCTTTGCGCAAAGTGGAAATAGAATTAAGAGTGTCTTAAATTCTATTTCAAGTGAGTTGTATTTTGGAAAGAAGTAAAATTAGATTAATTCGATAAGAGTTGGCATTATATCTGTACTCTTGAATTAATCGGGATATAGGTTGGTAAAAGGATAATAATTACAAGAGAACTAGTTACGGATGGGTGATGTCGAACCACTTGACATATCTCAACACTTGGGTGGTCATGATGCTTTGCTAAAAGCCAATCTTGATCTATAAGTGTAAATTAATTAATTGGAGAATTAATGATAAATTAAAGGTGTTTAATTTATCTAATCCTAAGTAATATAGGATTATAATTTATACTTATTACCAACGTGATTGAGAATCTAAAGGGTCACACACTTAAGGATAATTAATTCAGGATTAATTAAAATGATTTGATAAGTATGAGACACTTATAGATTAATTTATTAAATAAATTAACTTTTGGGTTTAATTATAATAAGTTATAAATATTAGGAGTTAATATGTAAGACATATTAATAGTTCTAATGATTTTATAATTATTCATATACCAATGTCCCAAACTGATTAGAATTTATAATTTTCTAAACCCAATTTGATTGGAATTCTAAATATATATATATATATATGTATAATATATTATATTATATTATATATATGGTTAAAAGTAGTAGTACTATAAGTAGTACTAGGACATTGACGGCTAAAAGCTGTAATACTTATATATATATATATGATATATAAGACTAGGTAATAATAAAAGATATAGTACTACATACGGCTTTGCATAAAAAGCCGTGAGGGAAAAGCCATCAAAATTCCTTCAAATCGTGAGAGTCACGATTGAGAAAAAAAAAGGGAAAATAATTTAGTAGCTAGCACTCTGTGATTTGGGTCAATCAATGCAGATACCTTGAAAAGATTTTTGATTTAATTATCTGTGTGGATACCATTAGAGACTGGACACTTGTGCGGCTTGTGGATCGACGTCCCAAATATATTGGAGATTTTACTATAATTTTAAGGTATAATCTCTACGCATAAATTAATCAAGGTGATCCGTGATAGGAAAGTAAAAATTTTAAATTCCGCTGCGTTATCTATTTATTTACTTTCTTACATGAACGATGAGAAAACTCCTCCAAATAATAGACGAAACTCCTATTTATAGAACTCTTGAGAATTGGAATTATTTAATTGAAATTTGTGACGGTGGGTTTACCAAAACATACATGTTACAAAAATTTGCATAAATTAAGATACATGTTAATCATACATACATTTAAATACGAAATTTATAATTTTTTCATTAGACTCACTCGAATCTCACAATTAGTGGTGCACACATACAACATATAAGAATTACATATGTAGAGGCAACGTATGACTCACTGATATTAAGTCGAGGTGTATGTAATTATTAGTATGCATCTTATTCTACGCATTTTTTTTGTGTGTGTGTGTGTGTAGGTCTTTATGAAGTGTGAAACTTGTTGGTACATTTCCTTTGGCTGTACCAATAAGTAAATGTGCTTTATGGTAAAAAATAATTTGTTGTGTACTGATTCTTTGATCCAAGAAATAGAAAAATTTAGATTATGGGCAAGCGTGCTACGTGCACTGCCGTCTTTCCATTTTATGAAATCTCAGCATTGCAATCATATCATCTTTGTCAACTTTTACTTCGTTAGGAGAAGAAAGTAACAAAAAGAAGAAAGACTAATCTGGCAATACATTTTGGACAAAGACTAAACTAAGCAATCAGTACTCAATATCTTGGGGGGCAAAAGGGGGAAAGATAATCATAACCGTGCATTTTCATGCACCGTAGTGTAACAACTTTTTTTAGTGTTTTTCTTTTCTTTGTTGCACATTAGCCTAAGTACCTCTGTATTGCATTTAAACCCTAAATTTCGAAGTATAAGAAAGTTAAATTAGATCAAATGGTAGTATAAAAAAGAGTCTTATCCCTAATGAACCTTTTTTTTTTTTAAACAAATAAAAACAACACTTATACATGATAGCTGATACCTTCTGCTTTCACGTACTTTTTTTTCCCCCTTGTGGACATCTTCAGTAGATTAGTTATCTTCACAATGTCATTATACGTATCAACAGTAGCTAGTTAAATTTCAAATTTATTATATGTTTTAATTCAAATGTTTGAGGAGCACACTTTTATTCCTTTTATGTTTTCCAATGAATTTGATGTAAAATGGATTAAAGTTGTCTAAAATACTAAAATATGATAAATCCAAATGCATGGGATATCTATTAAAAGAAAAAGAAAACTTTATCATGTAAAAGTAAAACATTGATTGCATCTTTTTTTTTTTTTTTTAAACTCACATCTCCCACTTACCCTATAGTGACTCGAACTCATGACTAATAGACTATAGGGGATATCTATTAAAAGAAAAAGAAAATTTTATCAGGTAAAAGTAAAAACATAGATTGCTTCCTTTTCTTTTCTTTTCTTTTTTTTAAACCCACATTTCCCTCCTACCCTCTAGTGACTTAAACCCATGACTAATAGGCCATAGAAGAAGCATCTTACCACACTTCTCTAAACTGTCACTATTTTACTATTTAATTGGAACCATAAACTATCAATTGTAGCACTAAAATACATTTCCAATTGTAACATTGCTCAAATCAATTGAAATTCAATAAATTTTGATTGCCATATTTGAATTAAAATTAATACATTATAAAATAAATAAGGAAATCTCTCTAAAATAGATGCAAATTAGGACACATTAGTCTTTTCATTAAAAAATAATTAGCAAAATTAATTGATTATCGATTAATTTGAGTAAAATGCTAAAATATAAGGTAATAAAGTACAATAATTGATAGTTCATAAGACAAAATGCAAACCTGTAATAGTTCTATTCCAATTAACCCTTAATATTGTGTACAATTAAAAAAAATCACACTTATATATGAGTTCTTTTGAATAACTAAAAGGCTGGAATAGGATGACAATTTACAACTGTAGAATGTTCCGATTCCATTTACTGATTTTAAATAGCTAAATTTTTTTTTTCTTAATAAATAACTAAAACTTAAAAAGATAATACAAGCACACCGTTAGTTTTATCATATTGAATATATCATGATATCTAAAAAATAGTTTATTTGGAGAAAACTTCAGCATTGAAATAGGTCAAATTTGGACTGGGCTAAAAGTTTCAAATTTTGAAGAAATATAAAATTACTTAATCAAACAAAAAAAAAATACATTTATTTTTTGTGACTTTTTGTAAGTCATTTGCATAAACCATAATATGAATTATAAATAGGAATGGCAAAGGATCGAGTAGGGCCAGGCCAAAAGCCTCGTGGTTAAGGACCCATGTTGCTTGCATCCATGGGGTTAGGCTTGGGGTTGAGGCGGGTCAGGTCAGAATTGGAATTACTTAGTTCATACCTTACTTCCAGTCTCGGCAACCCGTGACTGACGGGGAATGTCGGGCAGGTTGGTATGTGGCCTGACCTTTGGGTTGGCCTACGGGCTGGCTCACAATGTCTTGTCTACAATAAATTAAAATGAAGTCTTATTTTATTTCAAAATTAAATCGTATTTTATATAAAATAAGTAACTAATAATCTCAGCTAATAAGTGAAGTCAAAAATTCAAATTAATACTTATTATTCGAAATTGAAGTTCTCACTTAATATTCGAAGTTATTACTTATCATTTCAAAACTAATAATTTAAAATTAGCATTTATTTCAAAAAATTTTACTTTTTTTTTTTTAAAAAAAAAGTTGTTTAAAATCCACCTCTCCTACCCACCTTCCAGTGGCTCAAACCCATGACTAATAGATTATTGTGAAAACGTCTTACCACCTATAAACTACACTTTGTTGTCTTTCAAAATTATTTACTTATTATTAAATAGTAATTCATTAAGTTATAACTTAGTTATTAGTACTTTATTATTTCAAATTAGTAGGCTTTATTAGACCAAGTTATTACTTGATAGTATAAGTCCAGCTTATTTTTATAACTTAGTATTTATTAATCATAGAGTAAAAGTATATATTTAAAAAAAAAAAAAACCCACCTTGAAATGGTAGGGGTTTGGCATAGACCCCTACCATGTATATTAATATTATCAAAAAAGTATAAGAAGGGGGACGTTGAACCTTACCTCAAAACAATTACAAGTTATAAAACTAATCTAAGAATTTAAAAAAAATAAATGAACTATTTACTACATATATAAGGAGAGAGAAATAGAACCTTATCTCCAAACAAACAATTATTAAACATTAAAATCTTATCTATACTAATATCAATTTAGTGAACTACTACCTTCATCGTTGCAACACAAGCTTTTGATGTAATGTTACTTGAGCACCTCACTAGCAAGTTGCCTATCCATATCCTATGCAAATCAGTTGCCTATAGTGTTTTCAATTGTTGCTTCTTGCATTTCTGCTCCAATGTTATCAGAACATCAATTGGATCTCCATTCAATCAGGGAAGTACCTCAAAGAAAAAAGATTTAAGATTTATCTTCTAGTAAACATTCACACAGCTAAGGAAACTATTCTAATTCCTTACATTTAAGAAATGTAGAGGACTGAATTATCTTTAAGAGCATACTCAAGATCGGTTTCTTCTTTGTAGTTTGAAAGTCTCATCAAAACCAAGTTTCTCCCTAAACAAGTCTACCTATAGCATAGTCAAGGTAACATTACAACTTTCATGTAATGTTACTTGGGCACCTCACTTGCAGGTTGCCTATCCATATCCTACGCAAATTAGTTGCCTATCGTGTTTTCAATTGTTGCTTCTTGCATTTCTTCTCCAATGTTATCAGAACATATCTCCATTCAGTCAGGGAAGTACCTTAAAGAAAAAAGATTTAAGATTTATCTTCTAGTAAACATTCACACAGCTAAAGAAACTATTCTAATTCCTTACATTTAAGAAATGTAGAGGACTGAATTATCTTTAAGAGCATACTCAATATCGGCTTCTTCTTTGTAGTTTGAAAGTCTCATCAAAACCAAGTTTCTCCCTAAACAAGTCTACCTATAGCATATTCAAGGTAACATACACTATTCCATACGTTATATTACTTATTTTTTCAAGTCCGAAAAGGACAAAAAGAAACAAACATTGATATGCAAGTATAAAGCACTATCGTGCAACAAATCACTTTCAACTTTTTTTAAGTTTTTCTTTTTTCTTTTTTTGTTAAAAAAATTTAAAATTCACTCAGAAAAATAAAAGTGACATCATGTGTTAATTAGGGAGAAGTTTCCAAATGAAGTCTTGAGTTATTAATCCTGATTTTCTTTCTTCAACGTCTAACTAATCGTTTAAGTACACTAACATTTTCAAAGTTGCAGGTGTCATTCAAACTCTTCTTTTGTCTAAAACTCTTTCACCTGCACTAAAAGTACTTTCCGATGCAACCGTGAAAACAAAGGTGGTTATCAAATCACAGGAATTGATGCTAAAACATGTTTCCATCCATGGCCTAGGTTAATATCCAAGGTTATCCATTTAGTAGCAATACTCCAAAGTGAAGGTAAAATCGCACATTGTACTCACGTATAGTAGACCTGAGAAAAGAACAAGAGTATGGAGCTTGAATTTTCAAGGGAAGTTCCGACACTCAAGTCAGATTCTTATGCTAAGAGGAAAATAGAGAGTAAAAATGAGAGTTAAGAATGAGAAATGAGAGTTGTTATACAATGTAAAGTGAGAACTAACCTTGCAACTTGCCTATTAACAGTACTAGTAAATGGGCTTATGTAGTTAATAGGCTTTAGAATAATTGCTTGACCCATGAAGGCCTAATAGTAATAATTTGGATTTTGGTGGGGATTTAGGTCAAAATGACAAAAATACCCTTGTGATTGTTTGATCATTTGGTCACACGTTTGTCTATCATTAGACTGTATATTTTGGTATCATCACTTGTCCTCCACTCTCAAGTTGAATTTTATCGGATTAAGAGTAGTGCGATGGATTCTTCGACTTGTATTTTGGTCGGACCGGAAAAATTTGGCTGAAGCCAAATTTCAAATTTGAAATTTCAAAATTTTGGTCACCTGTTGTAGGACAAATTTGAAGAGCTGAATTTCTCATTTGTTTGCACCCTTAGTTGGAGAATAGGTGAAAACTTTCTCTAAGGTCAAGGGCTTTGAACTTTCTTTACTTTAGAGATTTCTGTTGAACCCCAGTTATGATAATCATGTTTTGATGATGACCAAATCGCACTAATGGTTTGAAAAGTGTGCAGAAAAACAAAACAACCAGAAGACTCCACGGACGCAAATGACTGTCCAAAAGACAGAGTTTCGGACGATGGTAATCGTCCGACACAAAGAATTTGAAGCTAGTCTTGGACGAAGAACAGCGTCCGATCATATTTCCAGAAGACTTTGCTTCGATTGGAAGCATTTTCGGACGCATCCTCGGACGTTCGAACGAATACCCTCAGAGAACGGATGCAGCGTCGGACGCAGGGTTTAGCAGGTGGCCATCCGAACGGTCCAACGGCTAGTTCGTTCGGACGCACACTTGCTGCATTGGCCGTCCGAAAGGTCCAACGGCTAGTTTTCCAGTAAACAGAAAATAGCCATTGGGAAGTTGTTGGAAGCAGATTTTTGGCAACTATAAATACCCCTAAGTCTGAATTAATTAAACAGGGACTTCTACATTGATTACAAATAATTCTTGAGCTATTTGGGAGAAATAGTGGGTACAAGTGTTGTAATAGTGTAGGTAGTGTGAAAAGAGCTTAGAAGTGTAAGAGTTCTTCAAGTGTAAGTGTGGAGAGATAACAATTGTAACGAAGGGAGGTTGTGAGTGTAAAACTCTTGGCTCAACTAAAGGAAATTAGTGTGAGCAAGAGTGATCCTCATTTGTGTACAAGAGGTTATTGTCTCACCTACTTTCAAGAGACTTTTAGTGGCTGAACTTCAAGTTGTGAACTTGGTAGTTGCCTTGTAAGAAGCTCTTTGAAGTTGTAAGCTCCAAGCTAAATTACTTGAGAAGCTAGGGAGTTTGGTTTGATTCTCTTAATCTCAATATTCTTTTTTGTTCTTTAAGCTTAAATTGTTGAATATCTATTGTATTCATTTGTGCTTAAGTTTTTATTTGGTACATAAAGTTTGAATTTCTATTAAGCACATAAAAAGTCTGTTTTAGAGACAACCTAATTCACCCCCCCTCTTAGGTTGCTTTTGAGGCCAACAATTTCAAGGGACCTTTTGGTCTCTAGGTGACCCCAAGGTGTTCAAAATATCCCTAAGTCTCCAAGAAACTCCAAGGTATCTAAGAGATGCCAAGGTTTCAACCCCAAGTTCTTAATACCAAAGTCTCAAGTCTTACAAAATCTCAAGGTCTCGATTCCAAGGTCTTACTACCCAGGCCTCAATACCAAGGTTTTCATACTAAAGAATGCTCAACTCTTACAAAAACTGAAGGTCTTGATACCAAGATTTTACTACCAAGGTCTCAATACCAAGGTTTCCATACCAAAGAATACTCAAGGTCTTACAAAATCTCAAAGTCTTGATACCAAGGTCTCTATACCAAAGAATACTCAAGTCTAACAAAATCCCAAGGTCTTGTTACTGAGGTCTTGAACCCATCTTGGTACTCCCCAAGAAATGCTCAAGTCTTACCAAAGACTTAAGTCTTGACCTCTTCCCTAACCACATCTTATCCCAGTAAGTCCCTCTTATTCCTTACTCTATTTTATTTCTCTTTGGCAATTTATCAAACTCTTGATGTGCTCTTGAAGTAGATTTGTTGTTTTGTCTTTTCTTCTTGAATATTGTTGTTGAATAGAGACTAAAAATTCTCATTGGTAAAAAAATAGTAACTAGAAAGTCTGGTTAGGAGACCTCGAATTCTCAAACCCCTCAACTCAAGTCTTGCTCCCATTAGCTTTCTCATATACTCTAAGTAAATATCCAACTACGCCTACTCCTTCTTTATTTTTGTCTTTGGCATTTTGAAAAATACTTGGTTGCACTTTTTAGAAGCTTATCTCTTTTGAAAAATACTTCGTTGCACTTCTTAGAAGCTTACTTTTTCTTTCATAAGCTTTGTTGAAAAAGATAAGCACTTTTACTCTAGTATTGGATTTTGACGAAATTTGTTCAACGGTAAGCCTTTTGTTAGGGATACTTCATCTCTAGGTTTGAGATGCACTTGACTAACACATCTTCACAATTTTTTGGGACATCACCATTGTATTTCCAATGTTACATTTCCTTAGTAATTGTTATTGCTAGGTTTTGAGTTGAGGCCTTTTTTGTACCAACTTCACTAAATATTTTTATCCATATATGATATTATGCAAGGGTGGATCTAGGAATTGAACTTTGGGATATACATATTCTTGGGAGATAGTTTTATGATTTTTGTAAAATTTTAGGGGTTAAGTCAAATTTTTTAAGGGTGTTATTGAAATTTAAAAAATAAAGAAAAATAATATATTTTTGAAACTCTTGGGGAACAAGATTATATAAATACATATATAAAGAACAATTTTTTATGCTTATTCTCTAAAATTTTTGGAGAGGGAAGTAAAGTCTAATATTTTATAATAGTGTAATAATAATTTGAAGAAGTTTAAGGTGAAACAACATAGTTTTGGAAAACTTGGGGGCAGTTGCCCTTTCCAACCCCAAATGATAATCCACCCGTGATATTATGCCTTCCCCACCATCTTGATGATCCGCCTATGATATTATGCTTTCTTTGTGCTGCTTGTGGTGTTGTTTGTATTCAATTGTTTCTCTTCATCCATTTGTTCCCGTTAGTTACTTGAAAATTTTCCAAGTAACTAAGTGGAATTTTCGATCTTCTTTCTTACTTGACGACTCATTCTATACCTTCGGGAAAGTAATTCTCTTCTAGATAAAGCTTATTTTTTGCCCATATAGAAACAATACCTTGGTCTTGGAACCAAGGTTAGCCTTGGCAGGTTTATTTTTCGTCCCAAGGGATATACCATACTCTTGAGACCAAGGTTCCCCTTCATGCACTTCTCTGAGGTAAACTTGCATTTTCTGCCACTGGAAGGGTATACCTTTGTCTTGGAATCAAGGTTATCCTAAGTTTCTTTGACCTTGGTAAACTTATTTTTCGCCCCTAGAGGGTATAACTTGGTCTTGGGACCAAGGTTAGCCTAGGTACAATTATCTTAGATAAATTTATCTCTACCCTTGGAAGGGCAAGCCTTGATCTTGGATCAAGCCTTGCCTATGCACAACTCTCTTATGTAAGCCTATCTTTGCCTTGGAGAGGTAAACCTTGGTCTTGAGACCAACCTTGATATTTCTTCAAACATTTGGTGTGCCTTTATTCTTGGGACAACCTTGGTATTTTTTTGAAACATTTGGTGTACATTTGATCTCAGGACCAACCTTAGCTCAGGTACTCCTTAGAAGTAAGCCTTGTTGAACTTAAGTCTATCCTAGGCACTTCTTACTAGGTAAAATTTATTTTTCATATGGTTATACCTTGGTTTGGAACCAATTTTAATCTTGGCTCACTTCCCCTACATAAGCTATCTTTTTTACTCCTGGAGGGTTATACATTGGTCTTGAAATGAAGGTTATCTTTGGTTCACTTACCCTAGGTAAGATTATTTTTCAGTATTCTCTTGTATATACCTTGATCTCAAGATCAAGATTAGCCTTGGTTCACTTCCCGTAGGTGAATTTGGTTTTCATCCCCGGAAGTCTACACCTTGGTCTTGAAACCAACCTCAACCTAGGTATACCTTGCCTAGGTAGAATTAATTTTCACCCTAGTAGGGTAAGCCTAGGTATTGGAACCAAACTTAACCTAGGTACACTTTACCTAGGCAAAATTATTTTTCACTTCCGAAAGTGTAAGCATTGGTCTTGGAACCAAATTTAGCCTAGGCACACCTTTTGTGGGTAAACTTATTCTTTGCTTGAAGGGTATACCTTAGTGTTGAGACCAGATTTAACCTAGGCACTTCTTATCTAGGTAGAATTATTAAGCCTTGGTATTGGAATCAAGCTGATCCTAGGTACACCTTACCTAGAGGTAAAATTGCTTTTCTCCCCACAGAGGGTAAGGCTCGGCTTTGAAAACAACTTCAATCTAGGTGCACCTTAGCCAGGTAGAATTATTTTTTACTCCGGATGGGTAAGCCTTGTTATTGGAACCTAGATAAAATTATTTTTCGCTCTCGAAGGGGTAAGGGTTGCTCTTTAGAGAATGCATAACCTACGCACTTCTTTTCCTAGGAAATGTTTATTTTCACTCCTGGAGGGGTAAACCTTGTTCGGAGAAAGATTTTATTTCTTGTTCTAGAAAGGGTAGTACCTAATCCGGAGAATGGCCATTGTTTTTGTTCCCTAGAGGGAAAAGGTTACCCTACAAGGTAGTATTTTTGAGTTTCAAAAGAGTGTGGCTCACTCTTGGGGTTAGGCTTAGGTTGTAGAAACCTTTATTTGGAAAGAATTAGGTTTATCCTTCGAGAGCTGAGGTGATCACGAAGGATGAAATTTTTGACCTTCAGAATGGTAAGCCTCACTTTTGGGATGAGACTCTTAACTTGTAGAAGCTTTCACTTGAGAAGATATAGGTTTGCCCTTGGAGGGGTAAGGTGATCCTGGATGATGAGATTTTTAATTCTCAAAAGGATAAACATCACTCTTAGGATAAGACTTAACTTGTACAAGCCTTCACCTGAGAACACTTAGGTTTTCCCTTAGATGGGTGAGGTGATCCCAAAGGATGATATTTTAAACTCTCAAAAGGGTAAGCTTTACTCTTGGGATGAGACATGTAGAAATCTTCGCTTGAGAAGTCTTAGGTTTGCCCCTGAAGGGGTAAGGTAATTCTAGATGATGACATTTTTTACCATCAGAAGGATGAGCTTCACTCTTGGGGTAAGAATTAAGTTGTAGATGCCTTCACTAGAGAAGACATAAGTGAGGTGATCTTGGAAGATGAAATTTTTTACCCTAAAAAAGGTGATCCTCACTTTTGGAAAGACTTAGGTTTGCCCTTAGAAGAATGAGGTGATCCCAGAGGATAAGATTTTTTATCCTCAAAAAGTAAGGTGAAACTCACTCTTAGGGTGAGACTTAACTTATAAAAGTTTTCACTTAAGAAGGCTTAGGTTAGCCTCGGAGAGGTGAGATGATCTTGGAGGCTGAGATTTTTGACCCTCGGAAAGTTGATCCTCACTCTTAGGGTGAGACTTAATTTGTAGAGTCCTTCACTTTGGAAGAATTAGATTTGCCCCTAGAGATGTGAGGTGATCCTCGAGAATGAGATTTTTAACTCTCAAAATAGTGAGTCTTACTCTTGGGGTAAGAATTGTAGAAATCTTCACTTGAGAATACATAGATTTGCCCCCATATGGGTGAGGTAATACCAAAAGATGATATTTTTGACCCTTGGAAAGGTGATTCTCTCCTTTAAGGTGAGACTTAACTTGTAGAAGTCTTCACTTGAAAGACTTATGTTGGTGTCTGGAGAGGTGAGGTGTTCTCGGATGATGATATTTTTGACACTAGGAAGGGGTGAGCCTCACACTTAGGGTGAGACTTAACTTGCCGCATAGAGACCTTTACTTGTGAAGACTTTGGTCATTTACCTGGAAGGTGAGATGATTTCAGAGGATGCTAATTAAGTACAAGCCTGGAGGCCATGAAGACAAAGGGTAAGAGCAAGTAAGAACTCTATTTTAGAGGGCGAGAGCAAGTGAGAACTCAACCTTGGAGGGTGAGAGCAAAATAGATTTGGAGTGATTCCTTAAGAAGTTCCTTGGTGTCCCCAGAGGGTATAGGTAGAGAGATCTACCCTGGAGGTAAGAGTAGGTGTTCTTCTCTTCGAGCGATTGACTACTCAAATTGTTGTCTAATGAGCATATTCTTCAATATAGCATTTGGTTGTCTTAGTATATAGATCTTGCCATCATCTTCCATAGCTTAGGGATCGAGATCCCTAGATTGACCCCAAGGCGATTAAAATCTCTGATTGGTTGATTGGCTAAAGTTGGGAGGTGATCTCTTTGCTTTTGTCTTGATTGTTACGGTAAGTGTTGCATGTACTAGTGCCATGGCTTGAAGAAGCTGAGGATAGCTTTTAGTAAGATTTCTCATAGACAGCGTCAAATATTGATACTAAAAAATCTCTATGACCTAGGTTAATATCTTAGATTGTCCAACTAGTAGAAATACTCCAAAAAGGTAAAATCGCATGCTGTACTCACGTGTAGTAGACTTGAGACAAAGAACAAGAGGCCATGTCTTGTATGCCTTCTGACGTTCAAGTCAGATACTTATGACAAGAGGAAATTAGAGAGTAAAAATGAAAGTTAAGAATAAGAAATGAGAGCTATTGTGAAATATAAAATGAGAACTAACATTGCAGCTTGCCTATTTATAGTAATAGTAAATGGACTTATGTAGTTAACGGGGTTTAGAATAGTTGCTTGCCCCATGAAAGCCTAATAGTAATTAGTTGAATTTTAGTGGGGATTAAAATGATAAAAATACCTTTGTGATTGTTTGACCATTTAGCTACACCTCCGCATATCATTGAACTATATATTTTGGTATCATCACTTGTCCCCTACAAATCAGTATCAAGGCACGTTTTTTTTTTTGGGTTGGATTGTATATAGGATAATCGTATTTATGATTTCATCACCAAAAAAGAATATCAAAATTGTGACATGGCCTTCGCGTCCTTTTAGTGGTGGATTGTTCAAATAAAAAGAAGGTTCATTACTATCTTCGATTCCTAATTTTTTTGCACTTAATAGTTGATGAGATAAAAATGTGTCTAACATTTATGTTACGAAAATTAGATTGTGATTGTGGTGTGGATGAACTTCGAGGTGCACCTTGTTGTGTGAAGAAGTTTTCTTTGTAAATTAAATATAATTCATAAAAAGCTTTTTCGGTTGATCAAATGATGCTATTTTTGTTTATATAATATATTATACTATGATTACTCAAAAAATCAATGAAATCTTTAAACTTATTAAGTTTATTATGTGGATCATCAACACAAGACAAACAATATAACAATGGAATATTTTTAAAATACTTGTTAAATTTTTCTTCCATTTCGGCACCCATATCATCAATAATACCAATCATTTTAAGATTATAAAAAATAACTTTAATAATACTTAGTTGAGGTAATACAACATGAGATGAATGTTTATAACAAGTGGAGAAAATTATAGTAACATATTCAAATACTTTTAAAATTTCTATCATTGTTTTAACTCGGTTGAAATCCTTCTCAGCCGAAAAGTGTCAGCATTTGAACCAAGATGCTTGTTGTAAAATGCACAAAGTAATTTTTCATAACTAAAAGTACTTAATAATATTTGACAAGTAGAATTCCATTTGGTGCGTACATCTAATTGAAAATGTTGTTTAAATCTCATGCGATTTTTCACATAGTCATTTGAACTGTTATTGATGTGAAGTAAATGAATGTATAAAGTAATTAGAATAATAATATCATAAATTATTTTTAAACCACCTTGAACACAAATATTAATTATATGACGTATGCATTTATTATGAAATAATTCACCACCTAAAATAGGTTTAAAAGCATCTTTTAACATATGCACACTTGGGTTATTATTTGAAGCATTATCAAAAGAAATTAATAAAATTTTGTCAAACAAACCATATTCACAAATATAATTAAAAATCAACCTTGAAATTTGGAGAGCATTGTCAGGTTATTCAAAATTTTGAAAACTAATAATTCGTTTTTATAATACATCTATCCAATGTGTAGTGATACAAAAATAATTTTCATTTGTAATTGTTTTCTATGAATCGGAAGTAAAAGAAATTTTACAATTATTTGATGCAATAATAGCTATCAATTCATTTTTCTTTTTCCTAAAAATTCTTTTAATATAACTTTTCAAAGTACTTTTCAGAGTCTTTTTAAATTGTGAGTACATGACATTGTGCATGTATTGTTCTAAATTGAAACTTTCACTCATAACAAACGACAATTCATTTCTAATTATCTATTTGGCCATTTCCTTTCTATTTTTTCATGTGAATATTTAAAATTCCATTATCATGTCTTGTGTGGTGTTCATTTGTGTTTAAATAATATCCACCTCTTACCTTTTATTTTACTTGATTTTAGCTTGTTTATTAGTTATATGCCTATTAAGTGTCTGTTTCCCTCCTTTTTGTGCTTAATAGACATCATTGGATTACATAATTTAAAAGCAACTATCTTATTTACTTTATCTTTTTTTAAAAATTCTCAAACCAAAACTTTTCATTTAGTAGTAGAAGTTGTTTACTAGGATCTATGGTAGGTATCTCGCCTTGGTTATCTATGTTATCTAAATCAAAAACTATGTGGGGACCTTCTAGTGTGTAGGGTGTTTGTGAGCTTAATCTTTCCATTTTATTACAATACAAAAATTTTATAAATAAAGAAACAAATCACTTGTTATAATAAAAATTAATAATGCAAATTGCTAAATTTGCAAACAAAAGAATACTAAAAACACAATAATACGGAAAAAAATAAGCAAAGTAAAGGAAGACAATTAATACACTTAAGAATTTCACCACTTAAATTTTGGATAAACCTCCAAATCTTCAATTATGTTCTATCTACTTAATATTTGAAGTAAATATAAGTGTATAAATGTAGACAGAAATAAGAATATATACACACATACACACACACATATATGTATGCATATATATGTGTGTATATATATATATCTATATATACATATATATATATGTATATATATCTATATATGTATGTATGTGGGTGTGTTTATGTGTATATATAGTATAATGAAAATTTAAATAGCAACTGAAGAAAGTTGGATAGTAGGAAGAAGAGATAGTTGAAAGTAGAGAAATTTTTATATGACTTGTAATGAAAATTGTATGGTATTTATAAGAATTTTATTCCAGCATTATCCCTAAGAACTAGTTGTTCTGTAGCCGTTGGGGAGTAAAAAAGTGCATTCATTGTCATTTTAAAAAAAGGCTCAAACGAACAACACTTGAGCTGGCAACAGTCGGCTCATAGGTCTGGCCCACGGGCCAGACTGCCAAACCAATTAATTGACCCGTTCATAGTCACTCAGGAGGTCAAACTGTTGACCAATGTGAGCCGGTCACGATTAATTGTGAGGTCGGGCTATGGGTTATCAAATCAAGCCCTAGCCCAGTTCTATGGATGGTTACGAGTTTGGACCAACCCGTTATAGTATTACATAGGCTGGGACGGGTTCGTTAAAATGTGGGTCGGGCCGGACAGATTGACTTGGTCCCTGCTACCCTAATTATAAACACAGTGGAGCCCTCATTTACTCCTATATGGAGATATCCAAATCCCATAGCTAGGAAAATGTAACGAATGTATAATACCAATGAATACGAACACGACTATGTATCAAGAAGATTAAAACTAATTAGGACTATTATGGTTATATTCCAAAGGCTCATACAATCACCGTGTCCTTTAAAATTAGAAATGTCAATTTCTGACACATTATGACAACTTAATATGAATACAACATGAAATTTTCGGGTTAGGATTGGGTCTTATCGAGTTTGGATTGTAAACGGGTTGACCTATTTATAACACGCAAATAAATGAGTCGAGTTGGGGCGGGCAACCCAAAAAAAACTTATTGATTCAAAATTTTTGTTATGTATTGTACTATAATTTTCTCATGTTTGTGATTCAAATTTGAAGTTGATCCTCAAGGGTATTGGAGGAGTAGTATTTTGGTCTTATATGTGTTGACTTTATTCCCTTCCTTATTTTAAATACAAGAAATCATTAATATCACAATAGCTAGATATAAGTTAGCAGCAGACAAGTTGGTCAACTGACTATTCCCTATGCACAGACAAATAATTAAGTATCTTTGTGACTAGTACACTTGTAAAGTAATAGTTTATTATTAAGAATAACTACGAGCATTAGTAAATTGCTTGAACAATCATATTTTGATTCTTTCATTAAAGAATAATTTTGTTAGCCACTATACGAATTATATTCCAAATCATCATATAAACATCACATACTAAATAGTAAATATAATTTGTCAGTTGCTAACACACCAATTATCAAACTTTAGAAATGAAAAAACATTAAAAAAAGAACCATTTATAAAGATTTATTTTTATTGTTTATTTAACTCTGTAGTTATACAAATTAATTTACAAAATGGCTAGTGAAATCTAAATAGATTAGACGAGTTGAATATGACAAGATACGATAATAAACGGGTTTGACATGACTCAAATTGATTATTAATTGGGTAGGGTGAGAGTTGAGATTTTCTGACTAGAACACAATTATGACACGACATGATTAACCGTCACATGATATAATTGATAGCCCTATTTAAAACCTTATAGTACATCTAGTAAAACCTGGCCATGCAATGCAACCGGTGCCCACTATTCTTTATTTTAATTGAAAGGTTACAATAAAATTGGAAAATAAGTTGAACAATGGAATGAAGAATCCATGCTCAAAGCATAAAAGTTCACTTGTGTCATATATATTTGATTTCAAATAGAATGACTAATAAAGATAACTAGTAGTTGTGCCTTCCATTAATAGATGCTAAGCATTTCATGGCCAATGTAATACAAACTTTTTTTTAAGATTCAAATGTAAATCTTTAAGATTGAGGTTAGTAATAATCAAAAGAATAAGATCGTACTTGAATAGGGATACTTAGTCAAAACTCTACACAAATAAACAAAAGGCATTAGTATGCTCAATTTCTATTAAATGTCGTCTACTATAATTTAACAAAAGAGAATTGAATTGCTATCATCAATTGGAATTTTGACCTTGAATAGTACCATTATTGTCTGTAAAATTAGTAAACACATGAAATTTAAATAAGAACACTAATAAAGATAATGAAAAAATCCAATAAAAGAGTTGTGATTTTTTTTTTTAAATCTTTAAGAAAATAATTTCTGCGCAGGTGAAGAAAGTATTCAGTATTGAAGTTGAATTGAGTTCTCATTGTCAGACATACTGTCAATTACACCAATGATTCATGTGACAACATATACTTTTCAATTTCATTCTTCATATAGTGCTCATAATAAATTACAGTTTTATATATCTTGTGAATAATATTTTATTAAATCAAAGATTCCTCTAGAACTGCTTCAATTTAAGCTTAAACTAACATTTTATCCTAATCAAAATGCTCAGTTTATCTCATCAAACTAAATTCACTACAGCTTTTCCTTGAAATAGTTAAAGACAACAAAATTTATCAAGTTATGCCCAACTATCTAACCACACTTAAGTTATTGTAATGTCATTATTATTTGAATAATTCAATTAGAATATAAATATTGAGGAACTATTTTTGGATTATGATGAATCTCAAAGTTAATTTAAGATAATAAATAAAGTATATAGGACAGAAACCATTTAAAACACATGCATATATCTTATACAAAAAGTAATCTCAATTGATGTAAATTGTTGAATCTCAACAAATTGGTGTACTAAATTCGATAATATTGAAGCATCTCCAGTTGCTCCAATTTCTCTAGCGATAAAACCTTTCTGCTCCCATTACTAATCTCTAGAAAAATGTAGATAAAGTGTGATTGATTATATTGTGACACAAAAGAATGTGCTCGTGGATGCAGGGTTGCACCCTCTTCTTGTTGAACCCAACCAATTTTTCGACCTTTCTCAACCATGAACAAAAGGGTCCACCATTGACAAAGAATAATAAATATCTTATTTATGTATTCAGATACTCATTTACCCCAAAAAAGAAACAAAAATATGTTATCACTAAACATAATATCTATCAAGGAAAATGGGAAGGCCACAGTTTGTAAGTTCTAATAAATTACGGATAATTTTTCACCACATATTGCAAGTTCCCATGATACATGCTACCCCCATTTCTGGTTATTCGACTAATTTGACTATAGACTATCTAGTTTTAAATTTTTATCACATGAACCCATTGTCTTAACTTGAGTAGTATTCATTGGTTTTTTTGCACATGTGATTGGGGTAAATAGTATTATAAAATTGACTTTATTGCATTTCTAGACAAACTTTTTCTAGTTTAATAATAGTACCACAATTAATTGACCATCAATAGGAATACCATGGGAAATAATCCCTGTGAACATATAATCAGCAATCCAAAAAAAAAAATTCTAGGGAGAATTGCAGTTTTGGTTTCCAAACTATGGGTAATACTCAAAACTAGTCCCTAATATATGCGAAATTAAAATTTTGGCCCCAAACTATCAATTATGTTAGAAAATAGGACCAATAACGAAAAAGTCCAAAACCCTAACTATTTTGGTCAAGTGCGGTGCACATGGCTGTTAACTCTAAAAGGTCTTGTCAAAGTTCATATAGTTGTGTTCAAAATTGGTCCCTAATCTTTATGAGTTTTAGCTAAATAGGTCCCTTTTCTAGGATGGTTTATTGATTTATAAATGATTTAAACAAACACCATTTAATCATTATAGTAAACAATACAACAATAACATCTTAACAAATGCTTTCTGGTTCAGTTTTTGAGTATTATTAATATTAAAAAAATGATAAAAAATTTCAAAAGAGAAGGGAAATAAAAAAGAGGTCAGTGACTAATAGTAGACTAGTACAATGGATATCAATTGAGCAAAATAAGTGCAACATTTCTCGATAGGGAATTGGAGCGCAAACTTTGTCAACTCAATTCACAAATCATATTTACAACCAATATAGGTAGTTTATATCAAGAAAAGATAACTGCTAACACCCAAAACCACAATGAATTACAATTGGAGGATTACATGACGTTCAAAATCAAAATTCTTTTTAAATGCTTAAAATAAAGGAGAATTAATCAATTTTTATCATCAGAAATGACATAAAACAAAGAAATTAAAACTTATAGTAGAAGAAATGTATAAAAAATAAGAGAAATATGAGAGTTGTAATGCTAGATGGCTTCTTTGAGAGATTTCTAGAACTTGATTATGTAGTAATCAAGGCAAGCAGGTTGAAAAATACCTCGATTACTACATAATCAATCTTGGGTGACTGATTATGGTACAAATGCCTTTTGATTCGGTTTTTGGGTATTATTATTGTATTAAGATGTTATTGTAATGTTTAATATCTAGATTGAATGACATTTGTTTAAGTTATTTATAATATGGCAAACTATCCTAGAATTGGGGACCTGTTTATCTAAAATTCATAAAGTTTGGGGACTAATTTCACATACAATTGATGAATTTTGACAAGGCATTTTTAGAGTTAATGAAAACCATAAGATATTTGGAGTTTTTTGTAATTTGTCGTATTTTCGCGTATAATTGATAGTTTAGGGACCAAACTGTAATTTCGCATAGATTTGGGACCAGTTTTGAGCACTACCTAGAGTTTGGAGACTAAAACTTCAATTCTCCCAAACTTCTATCAAAAATGCATTCTTGGGCATGATATCCTTGAATCTTTCTAGTCCAAATTAAGATGAATAATAACCAAAAAATTTTAGACGTAGAAATAAAGAAGCTGTCTTGACTATAAAATATACTATATAATTCATGCATAATCAATGACAAAAATATCAAAGATAAAAGTATAAACCAATAGGAAATAATTATTCAAAAGAGACAAACAACACCTTGATAACACTTTCTACTGTAATGGGTTCCATTCCAATTTATGGTAAAGATTTAATTAAAAGGTAGAAAGGAATTGCAAGTACAAAAAGTAATAACAGTAATAATAGTAGGCTTACTAATGGCAAAGTTCGAGGGAAACCCACAATCCTATCCCAAAACTAAAGGGAAATACATGGAATAGGCCTGAATGCTCAACCAGAATATCTGGATTTTCTCATTCAGATTCAAGGTGACCTTTTACCTACAAGAGAAGGAAAATACCCAAAATCATTCCCAAAAAGCTCCAAAAGAAAAAATGAAATAGGAATAAGAAAGCTGAACCCCCTAATAAATAAGACAGGAACTAAAAAACCTACAAGCAAAAAAATTGAAGTAAAACGGTCACAGAGCAATAGATTGGATAGGAGAACATACAATACAAAAAATCATAGAATAAACATGTATCAGTTGTGGAGAAGAAGAGATAGCATTTACCATGTTAGAGAGAAAAAAGAATACCTGAAATATGAAGTTGGAAAATAGATATTTTCTTTAAGCTCACTGCTCATAAGGTAAGCATGAAATCATACAAAAAATCAAGATGGATCTAAATCCAATGAATAAACTCAAGGTAATCACACCAAATCAAGATCAAAAGGATGAGGGAGAGCCAGCAAAAAAGTTTCACTTTTAAAGGTATTGACTGATGTTTGCAATGAGCGACTAAAGGTATGAATTATATTAGAGATTGATTTTTAGAATCCCTGAAAAACAGAAAAACCAACAATCCTACTCCTTATAATCATCTGATGAAGAGTTGGAAATTTACTAACAAATCATTTCATAGTATTAAACTATTCAAGAACTCTTCTATTAAGAAACTGGGCAAAAATATAATTTTAATGTTTAAACCCTTTTAAACACACTATTGGCAGGGCAATTTTTTTTTTTTTTTCATTCTGCTTCTATCTTACCTGTATGCAGAGGAAAATTAGACCTTCCATTCTAATTATATATCTATTTTACCAAACCACCCATGAACAACAATGGACAACACGTCAATAAACAGATGATAATAATTGAAATTTTACCCCCAATTTTTGGGACTTTAGGAGAAATATTCGTGTCAGACCTTATTAGAAAGACTCTTCCATTCCACAAGTCCCACATAAGCAAGTGCCACATGACATTTTTTTTGAAGATGTACTATGTTTTTATATAATTGTTAGGTTAGATACAAATATTTAAAAAATTTTATTTTGGTTAGAATAATTATTAGACATATATAATAATTACTTATCAATTAATGAAAACTCTCTATTTAAAAAAAAAAAAAAAGTCCATTTTTTCCCGAAATGACTGACTCGTTTATTTTTTTCAAAAATATAGCCCCACTCCAAATCCCATTAGTTGAGGATATAAAATTTCTTTAATGGAAGTAAAGGTGTAGGTGGTTCCAATCGGATCAAGTTCTAGTACTTGTGCATCTGAACATCTGAGTCCCTCGCTCAAGTGAAGACTATATAATACCCAGCTGACGGTTTGATTCTACAATTTGGCCAACGAACAAACATAAAAAATGGCGATCAAATTCCTCTCTTTCCGCGCCAAAACAGCAACTAATTTACTCAAATCATCACTTCAAAAAGCTCACAACTTTAGACCCTTTTCATCATTCTCTGAAAACAACCCGCAATCCGCCGACCTCGTGGGCGAGCTTTCTCGCATTCTCAGCGACTGCAGAAGTCCCCACCACGATATCCAATCAGCCCTCCATCCATTTTCGTCCAGAATTTCCACCAACTTAGTCGAACAAGTCCTCAAACGGTGTAAAAATCTGGGCTTTTCTGCTCATAGATTCTTTCTTTGGGCTCGGGATTTACCTGGTTTTCAGAACAGTAAAGATAGCCATCAGATTCTTGTTGAGATTTTAGGAAGTAGTAAACAGTTTCCATTAATATGGGATTTTCTTGTTGATATGAGGGATACTCAAAAAATTGAGATTAGCCGAGAAATTTTCTGGATTGTTTTCAGGGCTTATAGTAGAGCAAATTTGCCAGCTGATGCTATTTAGACAGGGCTTTTAATAAAATGCTGGATTTTGGGATAATTCCGAGTGTTAATGACCTTGATCAGCTTATTTATTTGCTTTGTAAAAGAAAGCATGTTAGACATGCCCAGGAATTTTTTAATAAGGTTAAGGATGAATTCGACGTGAATGCTAAAAGTTACAGTATTTTGATCAGGGGTTGGGGTGAGATTGGGGAGTTGAGCAATGCCCGGAAAGTGTTTGATGAATTGCTCGAGAGAGGATGTTCAGTCGATTTGCTTGCTTATAATAGCATTTTGGAGTCTTTGTGTAAGGGAGGGAATGTGGATGAGGCATATAAGTTGTTTAGTGAGCTGAGGTCTAAGGGATTTGAGCCTGATGCTTTTAGTTATTCGATCTTCATTCGTGCCTTTTGTGAAGCAAATGATTTGCATTCGGCTTTCAGAGTTCTGGATAGGATGAAAAGGTACAACCTTGTGCCAAATGTGTATACCTATAATTGTTTTATTAAGAAGCTTTGTAAGAACCGATAAAGTGGAGGAAGCATGCCAACTTATGGATGAAATGGTTGAGAGGGGAGTGATGCCCGATGTTTGGAGTTACAATGCTGTTTTAGCGTACCACTGTGATCACAATGAAGTGAATAGAGCACTTAGGTTGATTTCAAGAATGGATGATTTTGGGTGCCAACTGGATAGGCATACCTACAATATGGTGCTTAAAATGCTTATTAGAGTCGGGAGACTTGATAGGGTTCAAAAGATTTGGGAGAGTATGGATGAGAGGGGATTTTATCCTCCAGTCTCAACTTATGCTGTCATGGTCCATGGTCTGTGCAAGAAGAAACATAAGCTTGAAGAGGCATGTAAATATTTTGAAATGATGATTGATGAAGGATTACCACCTTACACTGAAACCTGTGACTTGTTAAGGAACAAACTTATTGGATTAGGATTTGCAGAGCAGACTGAGATACTTGCAGAAAAAATGGGCAGAAGTAGTTCTTATTTGATACAAGAGCTATCAAGTTCTATAATGCGAGGTAAGAAGGTTGATGAAAAAATGAGATATCGTGGTGAATATTCAGATGAAAGTGATGACTGGAGGAGAACAGATGTTTCCAGTTAGGTAAAATCTTTCTCCCTATCTAAGAAATCACAGAAACTTCTGGTCCTTCCGTATACCATATAAATGCTGTTCTTACAGTTAGCATCCGGATGTTGTTCATGTTGACCACGATGGTTTCAGAAGTGACATTATCTTTTGACACCTCAGTGGTGACTTAAAAAGGATGCCAGGAAAATCAGACATTCATCTTATAGTTGTTATGTTACTTACAATCTTGTTGGAGGTTTTGAAGAATTAATGTAGTTTTGGCTACTATATAACTCCATCTTCATTACTCATTGTCAAAGGTTGATACAAATATGTGTGGCATAACTTTTGTCTCCTAAAATTCAAACTACATGCAGCTTTATATATGCTGAAAAGTCTCCTGAATGGAGATGCAATGAGTGCTGGCAGATGATACGAATGTGTTAGGAGTGGCCTACCACGTTAAGAGTTTAAAATACTTGATTTTGAACATTTTGATCCAACAATTCTGTGTAATTTTTATCTGAAATACCTGTGGTTTCTGTTTTTTCCTTTTATTTAGTAATTCCTTAATCTATGTTTTTATCATATTTCATATTTTGGTTAATGCAGCAAGTTATTTGTGCAATATACAAAATTAGCGCGAGATAGGCTTTTTGTGATTTATTTAAATTTATTGGCCCGCATTTTGTGCATATTGGACTGTAGGTAACGTCCTTTAGCACTCTGAATTTGGTGGTGGCTAGGTTGCTTCTTGAATTTCTGAATTGAATCTGTGTTTGGTTGTAATGTCTCTTCCACAGATGGGACCTATTGTCTTGGGATGGCTCAGATCCATAATTCTAACCTTCACTTATTGTAACTTTTTTTGTGTGTCCTTTTTTCTTATTTTTCTATGTTGTACTTGATAACGTAGACTATCAACTTCTTCAAAACTGGAAATAATATGTACCTCATCCTGCAGGTATAACGAAAAAATGGTTCATTTCTTTGGGGCAATTCAAGTTTGTTAGTTTTCTGGATTGTGAGCATACTACCAATATTAATGGTGATTGAGGCTTAAACTATTGTACTTGTATATGTGGGACTGTTGTAATAATGATGAATGAAGAAAAGTTTTGTGGAAACTGTGATCTATTGCTATATAATTTAGTTCTGCCTACAATTGTGAATGGTTTGTTTTCTTTTCCTTTTGAACATCCTCTGTCTCTGTCTTTTGAATCTCTCTTTCTCTCTCAAACACACACACACACACACACAACTGTGCGTGTCTACATGTTATATGTGTTCATTGTGGGAAATATGTTTGAACTTCACCGCAAGAATACATGTTGTGATGCCCCGTCCCACATCGGAAGTGGGAGGGGATATTGTATTGTCTATAACATCTTGGGTCATGGGCTACTAACAACTTGGCTTAAACATTTTGAGCCAGTTGTTTCCACTCAAAAGTTGTTGGACAAGCCCGTGGGTTACTAACAATTTGGCTTAAGCATTTTGAGCTAGTTGTTTCCGCTCAAAAGTTGTTGGGCCAATCCACGCCTGGGGTGTTACAGATGCTCTTAGTAGTTGGTCTAAAAATGTTCCTAGTTTTCATTTGGAAAATGTTGGAGTCAATTTCGTGCTCTTTTGATGGTTTATTTTATAAAGAAAAGGTGGGGACAACTGATTTCTGAATAAAATGAGTTTATTTTATTTCATCTAGATCCTTAATCATGGACCTCTTTAAACAGTGCCAGCTAACTTAGTATTATGTAGATAATTATGACCATTCTGAGTACGGACTCTTATAGAGATGCAATTTTTCATTTTTCCTCAATTTACTTTGTGACGTGAAAATCTGTTGTTCTGCTTGGTCTTGGTGGTTCACTATTTTCTTTGAATTATTTTCTATAAACAGGATCAACATTTGAGCAGTAATCTGAGCAGCAACCTCTTAAAAAGGTAATGGGGGCTGTCTTCTTTTGCATGATCCCCAGTATGTAATATTATTTGTCTGAGGAAAGTTCCCCCGAGGTACGTCGTGTGCTCAGAAGAGAATGTTTCTGAGCTGGATTTCTTTGTGCTACTTAATTTTTTTATCATCTCTCATAGAATGTTGAGTTTCATTTTTTTCCCTTTCTATTGGAATGCTGGAATAAAAGACATCAATGCTGAAGGCAGAATACCTCCTTGGCAATGGATCCGAAATTCAGATGATCCTTTTGCCCCAATCCCTGGTATATATTTCTTTCTATATTGTTGTAACACCTACTTTAGTTATTGTTTCTTGTAATAAGTGACATTATCTGTTGTTCCTTTTTCTGCTTGGTCTTGGTGGTTCACTATTTTCTTTGAATTATTTTCTATAAACAGGATCAACATTTGAGCAGTAATCTGACCAGCAACCTCTTAAAAAGGTAATGGCATCTTGCATGATCCCCAGTTTGTAATATTATTTGTCTGAGGGAAGTTCCCCCAAGTAACGTCACTAGTGTACTCAGAAGAGAAGGTTTCTCAGATGGATTTCTTTGTGCTTCTTATTTTTTTTCATCTCTCATAGAATGTTGAGTTTCATTTTTTTCCCTTTCTATTGGAATGCTGGAATAAATAACATCTATGCTAAAGCCGGAATGCCTCAGTGGCAATGGATCTGAAGTTCAGATGATCTTTTGCCCCAATTCCTGGTATATATTTCTTTCTATATTGTTGTAACGCCTTCTTTAGTTATTGTTTCTTGTAATAAGTGACATTGCTGATATGGCGTGACTTCTGCATTCAAGTTTATTTACCGTGAAACGATTTTCAATTTCAGATTTTGTCGTTTTCTGTTTAATATGGGTTTTCTTTAATGTATTTATACGTTCACTTCTCATGAGGTCTAGAATAAGCATAGCCAGCTTTCCAGCTGGTGCCGCTTGGGCCATGTTTCGGTGCAGTAAATTGGGGTCACAAATTTTTTTTGGACAGAAAGGAAAGTGGGGTTGGGGATAGTCAGTGTATGGTGTATTGCTGTTTCTCTATGCTTATCCTATTTAGTATAGCTTGCCAGAGTTCTGGAAAATCCTGTCTTTCAAATAGTTCCTTGATCTTGCTCATTCACTTGGTACATAATCTTTGCTAATGTCTCTATGAAGTCTTTTTAGAACCTTTAATGTAACTGCTGGTAAGATTCCGTCTCAGATCTATGCTGATCTGTTCTGAATCATTATGCAAGTATGTTTTTCATTAAGAAAACCTCGATTATAGTATATATATCTGTCCAGACACCTTCAAGTACCATTACAGCATATTTATTTGTTTGGTGGCTTTCCCCACATCACCTAATTTTGGAGGAATCTTGCTTGTAATTCTTTCTTCCTGCTGATACTGCAAACAAACTTTATGAGTTGAATCCTTCAAATTTTAGACACCATATTTTGACTTTCATGTTTTAACATGATTGCCATTTTAATTCATACTATGTTGGATCCAGGAGGATATGAGAGAGGATGTGGGACTGTGGGACTGGGGGACAGAGATCTAGACGGTGACTTTCTATGCTTTAGAAAATTTTAGGTGGCAAAATCTAATTTTGCCTGGTATAACTGAATATTTGTACTTTTCAAAAGGGAAAAATGGAATTTTCATGAAATCCTTCTCTCTTTCTTTTTTTTTTTTTTTTCTTTGTTGGTGTTGGGGGTTGGGCAGGGGGTTTGGCCCCGCCCCTCCCCCTTACATCAGTCAGCATGTTCTAGCCTTTTACCCATGTCATAGTTTAACTTTTTAAAATTTTGTTGAATTTATTTTTGCTTGTCTGAATGCATTGAAGGTTTGCAGAAATTATGGAAGCTTGAGACTTATTTCCTTTTGTGCAATTGCAGGGAGAAAGATATTCACTGCACCTAAATATGAGCATGCTGCCTGTCCTTTTTCTGTGCCTTGGTCAAAGGATGCTTCAAAGATACAGACTCCAAGTAGTAGGAGGGAATGATTTCATTATCAACCTGATGGTCCTGAATCCTGATGCTTGGTCTATACCAAAACAAAGGAACTTTTGCTCTCTGAAAGTGAGGAAAGTAACAGATTGGAGCTGGATTGTAATGGTAAATGCAGTCCTTTCAAAATTTATTAATTTGCTATTTTGCAAAGCTTGTGTCATATGCTTGTACTGTTATCGACTCTTTGTGACACCGGAGTCTAGTGTTTTTCCTGGTCTTGATTCACTTGCTTTTGAGATGCTTCTCATTTCAACTATCAAGCTGTTGATGTTGTCCGTGGCCCTAATTTTGACTATTGGCTTAATTTACTAGAATGTGTACTATATTGTTGCTTATCTTGAAAGAGGAAGGAAAAATTGTTAGCAAACTCTTGCAATCCACTCACTTGGCTCAGGAATTACATGCTTCTCTGTTTCTACCACCTTTACAGCTGCTTTGTGTGCTTATACACATCTAGATGCATTTCATCTTGTGAATGAAGTTAATTTTGAGTAAATGTTATCAGAAGTATTTGTTTTTCACATTCATCAAGTAGAAATTGATGTATTTTGTCTCGACAATCATATTTTTCTACCAATTACAGCCAAGAAATTGTTGAGATTCATCTGCAACTTTTATTGAATATTGTAGGCATGCAAAATTCAGTCACTTGATTACCAAGTGCCACAGCTTTACTTCTATTAACAAGAAAATACATCTTTGAAAAATGCACATGGCACAAGGTTGCATCTTCCTGGAGGTAAAGATGCAGTTTTCCTTTAAGCTTGTGACACTGAAAGGAGAACTCTCCTCACCTTTGGTTTTTCTAGTGGATTTTAAAGGATGTCATGAAAGAAATTTCCTGTTTTCATCACACATATAGGAGGACACATATTTGCACTCATGCAAAGCTGAAACAATTTTGTTAAGTTTGAAGCCTAGCTGAGCTATTGACGTTTGATCTCATTTTGGAATTGAATAAATGAGATGTGTTTGTCTGGAAGAGTTTTTTTGAAACTGTAACTCGTGATAGTTTAAATTCCTACATCTGACAATGTATTTGAAGCATAGAGTTCATGTTACATGAACTTGCCTTTGTCAGTAATACATTCTTTGCCTGTTTGAACCATGAAATTGAAGAGCACATTACAAGGTAAGAGGTGGAGAAGCCAAGTAATTCCTCCATCCAACTTCTTCTGTTCTTCTGAAGTACACTATTATTCTTTCCAGCCTAATTCTTTGTCAGTATGAAATTTTCTTTATTTCAAACTGATGGCAAGGAACATTTCCATTTCTTTCAAAATCAGTGGATAATAACATCAGATTGATATAAAAGAGAGTAAGGATGATGTGCAGGACTTGACTTTTATGCATGTATTCTTTATTATTTTTTATTTATTTTTTTTGGTGCATGTATTCTTTGATGTGTTACTCGTTTATATTGTTTTGTAACAGAGAGTAAGGATGATGTGCAGGACTTGACTTTTATGCATGTATTCTTTATTATTTTTTATTTATTTTTTTTGGTGCATGTATTCTTTGATGTGTTACTCGTTTATATTGTTTTGTAACTAGAATAGGTAATTTGAAATTTGCAAGATTTACTATTCAATTACCTTTATGTAGGTTTCACTTTTATTCTAAATTCATCACAACTCTTTAGAAATTTTTTCCAATTTAACCTCTCTGAATGATGGAGTTTGTTTGTTTGTTTGTTTTTTTGTTTTTTTTCATATATAATTTGTGCCCTCTCATTTATCAAAAGTTCAATAAGCATGTTATAAGTTAAATTTATATGGCAATGGAAGTTTGGTTCTGTAACCAATCAAAGTTACAATACAAGTAATAGCTCAAAATTACTCAAGTCAAGCTCAAGGGAACATTGACAAAATTGGCCAGGTTGAAGATCAGTCAAAGGCAAAACATGTTAAGATAGGGAAAAGAATTCGATTGGCTGGAATATCGTGCGTGTGTGTGTGTGTGTTTTTTCAAGTGAACAAAAAATGAATCAATTGAATCTTAATTAGTTATCTAAAAATGTTGCAACCAATAGAAATAACCCAGTCAATATATGTATTACTATTTTTATGATATTGAAATTAGTAAGCAACAACTTGATTGTATATTGACTCCAAAATAAGCTTTTGGCAAATAGATTAAATAAAATTTGTGATATGAATGTATCACATTCCTGTTAAAAGAGAAACATGGGTATGGTTCCTCTTGAAAATTTGGAGACAAAAATAGAAAAGAAGTAGAGGCAGTGGACAAGCCATGTCCATAAGTTGTAGCCTATTATGTTTGGATACTTATATTTTATAATTCTTTTGTTTGACAATTATTTATCTTTCATACTTGAGCTTTATTTTTTATTGTATTGGGATGACGCAAACAACATAAATTTCATGAGATTGACCACACAAAATTTAGAAATTTTTTCTCAAAAAATAGATAAAAGCAGTTTTTAAGAATCTTAAGTACTTAATTAAAAAAAATTGTATATGACATGGGGAGATTTTTGATATTATGGTACTTACTCTTTATGAGTTCGAGTAGTAAAAGACTGTGTTTAATCTTATTAAATACATTATTATGTATGGAGAAAATTTCTTGAATTAGAAATTATAGTCTTTTCTATTTCCATATTTAAATTTTTATCAGTACCTTTTTTTTTAAAAAAAAATTATTAGTACTAATTTTATAAAATAGATTATTTTAATATTTTAAACTTTCAATTTTTTTTTTTCATAATGCATGAAAGCCTCACAAGGATTGTTCCAAACCTCACCGCAAGGAATTTTGTAGTCCTTCCTTCCTACTTTTATTATCATTTGTGTTAATTTAACAAATTGTTACAGCTTAATTTTTTACATAATCTTTACTTTTTTTTTACACAATTTTTAAGTTTCAATATAGTTAAGGATTTGTAGAAATTGTTTTATGTAATGCATGTTATATGTGCAAAATTAACATTTAAATAATAGAGAAAAATAATTCTTGATAAAATTACTACTATTTTTCATAAACAAATTCTTTGCTTTACAAGACCCAAATTAAATCCCCAAAAAAATTAAAATAAAATAGCACATATACAATAAACTACTTAGTACTCTCCTAACGCGCAATTTTGTTACACAAAGCCCACATCCAATCCTTACTGACCAAGTCACTTAAATTCTCAGCAAATCCGCGAGTAGATTTACACTTTCGAAATAGAGCGTGGACTAGCGTCACCAAAATTACCCAAAAAACAAAAAAGAAAAAAAAATTACTCTTTCTCTAATAAAAAAAATCAGACACAAAAACGAAAAAACAGAGAAAAAGAAAGAAAGAAAAGAAAGAAGAGAGAGAAAGTAGCGAAGAGAAGAGCGATCAGAGAGAAAGAGAAAGGGGCTAGAGAAGAAGGGTCTTCGATTTCTGATTTCAAAAAATAAAAATAAAAGAAAAATAATTTCTGGGTTTTTCATTTTTTTTGAGGGGAAAATTGGAATGCAGAGAAATTTTTAGAGAGAGAAAGAAGGAAGAAAGAGAAACAATGGAAGAAGCAACTTAGGTTCCAACGAAAAAGTAATACTTCACAACTATTTTTTATTTTTTTTCAATTTTTTTTGGAGGCCCATGTCTAGAATTCAAATCAGTATTTGAAGCTTAAATAAGGTGAGCCCATGAATTTTCTGGCTATAAATAGTATAATTTCTGTGAGTTTTTAAGCTTAAATCTGTGGTTTTTTTATTGGAATTTTTGTGGGAAAGATTTGAACTTGAAGTGGGAAACTTCAAGCTTGAATCTTTTGATAAAAGGTGGCATTTTCAGTTTATTTGGTGATTTTGTGGGAATTATTGGTAGTTAATTGGAATTTGAAATTGGGAAATTAAATTTGTGGGTTTTGCTTGGAATTGGAGAGAGGTGTTTTTGGTGGTGATTTGAGTGGAAAAAGTGGAGGATTTGTTTGGTTTTCAAAGAATTGTTGAATTTGGGGTTTCTTGGAGGGAGAGTTAGTTGAGGTAAAATTGGGATCTCAAGATGTCAACTCAATCCCTCCAAGTGTTTTGCTATTCAAAGGTTGGATTTTGGAGATGGGTTTTGGTTTGGCATTGTTGGTTTTGATTGTAGAGGGGTTAAATCTCGTCAATTTGGGAGATGGGTTCTCGGAATTGGAGCAAAACCCTAATTTAGTTGTCTCTGATTTTGGTGTTGTTTTGGAATTGTTTGATATATTATACTGTTTCCTTGTTGTTTATGGAGTTTATGTTTTGAGAGAAATGCAACCATCACAGCAGCATTCGCGGATCAATCTTGCTGAATTGAAAGCTCAAATAGTGAGGAAACTTGGGTCAGAGGGGTCCAAGCAGTACTTTTATTATTTGAATAGATTATTGAATTTGAAGATTAGCAAGGTTGAGTTTGATAAGCTCTGTCTTAGGATTTTAGGCAGAGAAAATATTCCCCTGCATAATCAGTTCATTCGCTCAATCTTGAAGAATGCTTGTGGTGCAAAAGTTCCACCCCCGAGTCATGACAGTGATGATGTGAAGTCTGTTAATGCTGGGAGTAAAGAGACTCCCAGTGATGGTTACCAGCAAAATGGGTCCCATGCTGCTGCCGCGCAGGCTTCCAATCTGCAAGGTTTGATGTATCAAATGGTGACATGCTGCCTTTATCACCCCGAAAGGCTAGGACAGGCATTCGTGATCGAAGAGCCGGGGATCGTCGCAGTGGTCTTGGCAATGGGAAGACAAATTTTTCTTCTCAACAACTAGCAACTAGAGATTCAAGTGATTTTAATGTTATCTTGGAGAATGGGATTTCTCATCAATCTGATCTTCAAGGACTGGTGCAGCATCATCAAGGACTTCCACAGCTGGTAGAGAACGCACAAGAGGATTCAGCTCTGCACCCTGTTAAACTTTCAGCAATAAAGGGACCACAAGGTGGTCCAGTTTCTCTGAGCGAGGACCAGATTGAAATATCGGATAGAGGAGCTGTGAAAGAGGTGCATGCTAGAAGTCAGTTGCAAGCCCCGCTTGGAGTTCCATTCTGCCCAGGTAGTGTAGGGGGGGCACGCAGAGCATTGCCCATAGCTAGTAGCAGTAGAAGTGGTAGTACTTTCAACTCTGGTTTCTTGTTGAACAACGTAACATTCCAAACTCCAATCTGAGAGAGCGCATGGAGCAGATTGCTGCTGAACAAGGCCTTGAGGGGGTCTCAATGGATTGTGCTAATCTGTTGAATAATGGTTTGGATGTTTATTTGAAGGGGTTAATTAGCTCTTGTGTTGATCTTGTATCAGCAAGATCAGGACATGAACCGATAAGGAACAAGAAGCAACAGGCACCTATGAAGCTTGTTAATGGTGTCAGGCCTGGTCATCTTTATCAGATGCAGAGTACTGTTAGGCCTTTAGAAGTCATGCCAGAGCATAGACTACGTTGCCCTATTTCTTTGCAAGATTTTAGGGTTGCCATGGAGCTGAACCCGCAACAACTTGGTGAAGACTGGCCCTTGCTGCTCGAGAAAATTTGTACACATGCATTTGAAGAATAAGTTGTGCACCTGGACTTTGTTATCACCCTGCTAGACAAGGATTGGTCCCTACTGGATCAGAGGGTATGCTGTTCTTCTTGGCTTGCGGTACATCAGTAAAGTGATGGTTTCACATACTCTTTCATGGCCTTTTGAACCAGTCAACTGCTCGAGGAAAAACTGTCTCTTAAAATGATAGGGACCAGAGCAGGGAATCCTTGTCTCATCCAGCCATGTGCTTGCCATTGGCCAGGAAAAGCAAATTTGTCAGCAACCACCGATATGGATATGCAGAGAAAGTGCCCAGATTTGGTTGCACTGTTGTATGATTAGCATAAATCTCACTTCATAATTTCTGCTTTCTCCTGTAATTTACAGTTAATGAGGAAATTTAGAACAGTTTTGCAGGAATAATATGTGTAGTGTAGGTACATTAGCAGAAAGGTGAAAAGTGCATCATGCAAAAGTTCATGTGTATGTATCTCCAACATCAAGATTGATTGAAGCTAAGTTACAGAAGTTTTCAGTTTTCACCGAATCTTTTACTTCATTAGTAATATTTATCCTTGTTGGCGATATGTGAAACAATCTTTTTTTAGTTTTACCTTATTTAAAAGAACTACTTTCCTACTGAACCTTACATCTACCTTAATGCTCATGTCATGTAGTGATTTTATTCATGTGAAACTTGTAAGCATGTTATTGGACAGTTTATGAAAGAGGAAGTTACTGGTAGGCACTTATGAATCCTCGACGTAAGTCTGTATCAAGAATTGTTGTTCTTTCCCTGTAAAGAGATTTGGACAAAATAATACTCAAACTCTGCTATCGATGAACTTTATTATCAGTATATCTTAAGTAATGCAATCTGAGCTGTCATAAACTGTTTCCCTGGTTTATCTGCCTTATAACTTGGGAAGAAATTACTTAGCATGATGCTTGTTTTCGGTATTATGCATATTTTTGGACTTCGAATTGACATCATTTGGTTATCCGAATATGGCAAATTATATGGATGTGCCTTCCAGTTTCAGTATCTTGATTGTATACTCTAGTACTTATGTGGGGTCAGCATCTTAATTCACCTAATGTTCATCAAGATTTGCTCTTGTTACATTCACTGAAATGTGAGAAGTATGAAAAAATTTGAATCTTTTGGATGGGATGGTCAAAATTATGTGTCTCATGATGGGCATCTTCATAGGGTTGTAGTATGTACTATGTTGAACTTTTGTAACAATAGAAATACTTAAATTTGCCCTATGGTTCTGTGTGGTGCATGTTCATGCTATGGTTTTTGGCTTTTTATTAGGTTAGTTTTTTCACATTTGTTCCTTTCTGACACCTGATGAACACAATCCCAGTAAAAGATATCATAATATCAGATGATTCCACTACAGTTCATAAGAATGCTCGAGTCTGGCCTTTTATCGAAAAATGTTGCTGTCTGCTAAACGACTATGCTGATTAACCAGTAATATTTCTTTTGTTTATCCTAAAATCATGCTGACAGGATCAGTCTAGAATTTGATGCATGTGATGTATCTTGAATGAACTTGATTGGACATCAAGCAGAAGACTACTCATAGTAAGGTGCTACTAAATGCTGCCCAGCAAATTGTGAAATTTCTCCAAGTCTCATGCTACTTGGTCAAATATTCCCTTGTTTGTGTTGATATGAACAACATTGATTGTAGGGAGGACAAAACATATTCCTTCTCATAGTAAATCTTAAACATTCTGAGTGTGGTAATTTTAATGCACCCATACATCAGGAGAAAATGAGCATGTTTTCATTGAAATTCTGATTTTGTTGCAGGTATATTCCTGGTTATTAGGTGGATACCTTTTTAGATGACTTCAGTTTGGCGCCACTGCTGCAAAACTCTCATATCTTCTGTGAGTGTGGGTTTGCAGCTTAGTTTATAAGAGCCATGCTTTATAATTGGTATAAAACATGGTTTGTAAATTCAGAATCTCGTTTTAGAATGCAATATTGCTTTTGCTGGTACATTTTGTCTTTCGCATGATCATTAAATACGGCCAAGTCTTGATAAGTATGTGAGTCAGATGAATTTTGTTTCCTGCAGGTCCTGAGGTGCTGTGTGATTGTTAGGTATAGATGTTACAGTGTTCCTATGATTATGAGATATTTATTCGAGAACAAAACAAAAAGAGTAGTGACATCATATGGATTTTTGTGGACAGTGTAGTAGTGTTTAGATCCAAGGATTTGATGTTGCAACTTTTATTGAAGTAAGTATCGCACAAAACTTCTACAAGCAAGCAAGCAAAAAGCATATGGTGGCTCCGTAATTCTTCCAAAGGCTGAAGTTGACCAGTCAAGTCAACTATGGGGCACCAGTCAATTTCTTCTGATCTTCTTAGCTATATGCTAACAGAAAGGCTGAACTCTAGTTCTGAATACTATGGACATTTCAGACTGCTTATTTCTGAACTGTGTTATTGGTGGATGATAAGTCGCCATTCATGTTTTGGCATGCAAAGGAACTCGAGAAAATAGTGATTTCTGTTGAAAAATACTTTGCTTGAAATTTGAAATGAAAGTTAGGATGAAAACATGTGTTTAACTCGTCTAAAAGGCTTGATTGGTTAAAATTTCTGTAAGAATCTTATCAATCGGAAAGCAGCTTTTACACTTGTGAATACATGGGCAATTTATTTCCTCCTTTAAATAAGTAATAACTTTCTGTGAATTTTTTCAGAGAACTATCCATTTTCTTTTTGTTCTTGTAACTTAGAAACAACAAGAAACTTAGAGGTGAAGATGCAAAGGGACAGGCTTACTTTGTTGTAGTCAGTTTGAGACATTAACGCACAGAGGTAATTTCAACCTCTTCGTGATTTACTTTTCGGGGTTATCCTTTCTGTAGTTTCACATTTTCGAGTCTGTCTGTTTTTCTTGCTTCCAGTAACTGATTATCTGCATGCTTTGTGAAAATTGAATCCCTTTCTTCCCTTATGCTTTCTCCTAAATTTACAACACAAGTTTTAGATCAAATGATAAAATGAGAGGTGACACAGGCCTATTCTCTGCAACTCAATCTTGTCAAAAGTTGTCTGTTTGTGTTGTTATTGGTTGATTGCTTGAAACTGACTTCATTTCTAAGTCATGCAATAATGCTTAAACTGCAATCACCATTTTTATGGATTATGTTTTGTTCTATGTGAAAAGTATGACTTTAAGAAAATAGAGAAGGTTAGGGGTGTTGCTTCTTTTTCCTTGTACAATTTCATATTTTTGCCATGTCTGTCCATTTGTGTGTTCCTTTTCCCTTGTGTGGTGATCTGAATAAGATTTTTAGTCTCTGCTCAAGTTGCACTGATGTTGCTCACATAAATGCTACAAATCATGCATGTATGTGTGTTTGGTGTTCCTTGCATCCTTTACTACTGGCTCTCTATCCTGACATTTATGGGACCTTTTCGTTAAACCTTGTTTTCAAGATCAACCATGTGACTGAACATTTGCAATTTATTGCTATTCCATATTTAAGTTGTGGGTTAACTAAACCCCTAGGATGCTTCTCTCTTCGACTTGTCTGATGAAGCTATGATTGCCCTGTGGTTTCTGAAGAAGAAGATAAGTTCTGATTGCAGCTCTATTTAACGTCAAGACACAATGACTCCAAGGAACAAATTCTCCCAAGGCATCAATAATTTCTTGGATAGGATGCTGACATTTTAGCAAGGCATCTAAATATGAGGGAGAGGTAATACTGTTAATGGTTTTTCTAGGTCTTTCAACTGGGTGAATGGTGCCTTGAATGACATGCTGGTGTCTATGCTGTGATGCATGTGATGGTGGTTATGGTTGAGTGATCACAGAAAGGTGGTGGCTAAGGATTGATCAAGAGGGACACTTCTAGGAGAGAGAATCTGATTCATGCTGAGGACATCATGGCATTTTCTGGAGAATTACAATTGTCTCCCATTAATTGGTTAAGGATCATTATGCCAGTTTTCTTGCTAACATCAGAATAACTACAATATAGGTTAGTATTTGGGTTCTGAATGGGCCCATACCACAAGTGTAAAAATCAATCATTTTGTGTTGACAATCCATTGGTGATGCCCCAGAGACTGGGCGATCATGGTGCCAGTATGCTGGAAGGTGATGACTGCAACGAGGATGGTGTTCTTTGGTTGACTTAAGTTGTAATCTCTGGTATTCTGAGGACAATTTCAGAGAGGAGTGTTGTCTTGCTGAATGTAGTGGTTGATGGCACAGAGATTGTTTGTGTGATGGTTGAGATTCACAAAGTTAGGTTGTAAAAGTGGTTAGTGTGTTAAGGTGGATTTTGGATGTGTTGGTGGCATGCTCTGGTTTGGACCTGGCTGTGTTGGTGAGGTAAAAGGTTGGTGTTACTAGTTTCAGTTGGCTGGAATTCCTAGGTGGCAACTGGCAATTATGAATCTTGTCTTTTGCAAGACATGGTACGGGGATATCATATGATGAAGTTGGCAGATTAGATGGAGATGAACTTAAAGTTCATCTGTGACCATTGTCATTTTGTTTGTTTGAGAATAAGTTGTCTGCAAAAAACTTTATGATAATACTTGATGCTAGACTTCACGGTGAGGGAAAGGAAAAAGGGTGTTTTAGTGTTGTTGGGGAGCAGACTGGGTAGTACAAAACTTCAGTTCTCAGGATTATTGGAGCACCAAACCTAGGACTCGGGGCAGGAGTGGCAGTTCCATTCTGGATCGCATTCTTTTCTATCAAATGTTTTGAGTATGGTTGGCTGAAAAGGGGGTGTCTCATAGGATGCTGATATCCAAATTCTATTAGCATTTCATGTTTGAAATTATCATCTTCAACCTCTTTGTTGCTGATAAAACTATGTCAATCATGACACCCTCAGTAAATCTTTGCTGCCGGGAAACTGTCCATGTCCTTTAAATTTCATGTACTGCTCCTAAACACATTCCTGTCAGGTCAACTGCAAAAAGAATTCTTGGTGTACAACGTGAATTTCATCTCCTTTTGTATCCCATGGGACTGATACAAACTGTATTAACACATCAGCCTGCATGTTTCCACATGTCACCCAAAAACACAGACAAGTCAATCTGGCAGGAACTTTGAAGCTAGGAAGTAGGAACCATGAATTGGTAAGATTGGAAGCTGTTATAATTGAGTCACTAATGGGTAAGAGGGAGAGGCTGCTTTTTGTGTTGTTTTTTTTTTAAATATCTCCCTGGCAATTCATTCATATGAATTATAGTTGAAGAATGATTCACTTAAGCCGTTATATGCCAGCATATACTATAATTATGTAGTGAACTCAACTTTTGTTTGACTGATCTGACCAATTTGATCATCTTAAGCATAAATGCTCTGCGGGTTCACAAGATCAAGGGCAATTGAACTCATTGGAATTCACTTTTGCAGTAAGATGATTGTGGATCTTGACAAAAGCACAATATTTACATCTGACTTTTGCCATTGTCTGTAACACAATGCTCTGTCCTCAGATATTCACAGGAGGAACGAAACACATACACATTTCATATCATATTCACCATGGACAGACTGTAAGCAGTATGGTCTGAACCACATGATGTGCAGCTCTAGGGAAATGACGATTTCCATCCATGTCTTGCTCCGGAATATCATCATGAGTTATGACTTTATTGAAGTAAGCCCACGTTGCTTTGCTCACTGAGCAGGATTTGAGGCGAGTAGAAGGATGAGGCAGGATTATGGTTGGACCATTCAAAGATCCTCCAGAATTGCCGGTGCTTACGCTTATTGTGGCGAGATATCAATTCTGACTCTGTTCTCCTAAGCATTTCCCACATCACTTGCACGTCCTCATATCCACAGGTTTGTATATCATCCCGGAGTTTCAGGAGCCCACCACCTGAAAAACACGACAAAACCCATGACATGTTATTGACTGGTCCTTACAATATAGGAGTATCACATTGTTGGAAGTAATCAGCATCCAATATTGGAAGTGCAGGATAATCATCTTTATATTGTATCACTAGAAACAGCTGCAGAAGACTGAAAAATATGTGGATGATTGTCCTGGATAAAGATAGAAATGTTCATTGGCATATATGTCCTTACTGAAAAGCTTTTTTCGCTACTTTGTTATGTATGCAATTTTAAAAAGCTGACTGAGGAACCGGGTTCCTGCTACAGGAGGGACTGAGCATGGCCACAGCACAAACAAAATGGACACAAAGTTGGGTTCAGGAGTTTTTCTGCTTATCCTACTCTGCATAAGATGTACAGAGCAAAGTAGTGCAAATTCTATAATCGTTCGTGCAGAATCTCTAGTCTGGGCTCTTAGATTTTACTAAAATATCGGACGGTTGAGCTGGTCAGTCCACAACACAAAACTACTCCAAATTCTGAATGGTTTTCAAGTCTTTTTGACCATCATTTGGCACTCGCATTGAAAATTATCCCAACATTAGCAAGAGTGCATGAAAATAAACTTCTTCAGTACTACAACTTGGGATCTAATTTAATTAGGAATTTAGGTCCCAATAATGCATTCTTGCTCAAGATGAGGCAATGCTTGTTACTGAAACTAACCTAACCTAGTGGATGTACGCAACTCTAAGTGGGAATGTGGGATCATAAAAGAACATCTTTAGAGGAAAATATCAGAAAGTCTACTACTTATCAGTAGCATTTTAAAGACCTAATAGTTAAAGGTCATATTTTTTTTTCTCTAAAAACAACCCACCTCTCCCCCTATTACTTTCTTGTGATTCGAACTCATAATCAATAGATCACAAGAGAAACGTCTTTATCACATAAATTGCACTTTATTATCTAATTAACAGCCATATGTGCTAAAAGCTATAATAATATAGTACTCTAGATAGAATCCAAAACACATGACCATCACATAAAAGAGTCATTATACAATATCTCCCAGTCCCTGTCTTCTAGAAATTTTGCCATAGTGCTAATAGCCATCAATACTGGAATCAAATGATTAAGCTTGATGTCCTGAACCCTTCAAGGACATGAATTTTAGAAATTAAATATTATTTCAACCATCTTTTGAATGGAATTAAAATAAGGGTCCAGAGCCTACCATTTAAGGCTTAAATAATTATTATTTATGTTTTAAAATATAAAAATATCTACTCTTTGCAGAAACCATGAGACTTATTTATGCTTTAAAATATAAAAATATGTACTCTCTGCAGAAACCATCAAGTCTCAAACAAGTTGTTCAACCCTCCTTTCAGAATATTTTTTATTTCCTATGGCTACTAAGGAAATTAATAATAGGCTACTAGTATAGTTATTAAACCCGACTCAAAAACCCGGTCCGGAAGGAACCCAGCGAGAGAGATGAATCAACGGATTACTGGTTTAATGGGTCACTTAAATATATTTTTTATTAATATATAAATCTGTAAATTAATAAATACAAGATATGTAGTAAAAATATTGATAAAAACATATTTTATTAAAAAAATTTAAATATAAAGTAACTTTTCAATATTTAAATAGCCTTTTCACATGAAAAAGTTAAAAAATGAGTTAATGCATAGAGTGGAGTTTAGAGAGTACATAAATAAAGAAATAGACATATAATAACCAAAAGCTTATATGGTTAGGTTGTAAGGCCTTTTATTATTATTATTTCATAGGTCTTTTGGTTCAAAACTTGACAATTATAATTTCGGTTTTTCCACAAAGAAACAAACCCGTCGGGTTTCTCCAAACTCCGACCAAATTCTCAGGTTTACCGATTGAACTGTCAGGTTGCATAAAACCCAACGGATTCCTTCCTTATCCGATCATTAGAGGAACCCAACCCGATTTCAAAGTCGATTCACCAGATTCACCGATTGAACCGCCGAATAGGGCCGAATTCAATTACTATGGCTACTAGCACCCATTCAAGTCACAACAGAATATCATCACTAGGTCCCATTTGCCAAGACCTAACAAGTAGTAGTAGTGATAAATATTATTGGTTTTACAATAAAATACTAGTTATATTTAGAGAACGTTTGTTATTCAGTATTTTTTAAATATAATATTTTGCAATCCTTCATGACATGTTTTTTTAATTATTTTTTATTTTATATATATCAAATCTCATAATATTATTATAATAATTATTTTAAATAAAAATTATTCAAACAGAAGCATTAATGTTATTTATGTTTCAAATGATAACACAAAATGAAATCTATATTTTCTATAAACATCATATATCCTCAGAATTAAACAAGGCAGCAATTCCAACGAGGAAGGTCAACTAGGATAAAGGTTCTCAAAAAGAAACGAACCTATATTCCAAAAGAATATTTGAATATATTCTCCCTAAATTTTATCAAGAAACACAAAAAAGCCAAACATTTATGCTTTGTTCCAACGCCATTTAGGTGGTTTATTCTCTAGCATTTACCGTCAAGAAATCAGTTTTAATTCTTTCATTCACTTTCCTTTTTTCTCTCTCTTTTCAATTATCCCAGTAAATTTTCATTTCTTTTACAACTCAACAAACTCAAGAAGTACATTCTCAAGATTTATATGCAATAATCTGCTATTATACGACTGTCTATATTTATACTATATACAAATAGAGTCTCAATTAATATGTCCGTCTATCCCTTTTATATATTTTTAGTTTCTTTTTTAAATTTTAAAAGTAAATTTGGTAAAAAAAAATAGCATTAATCTACCGCCACAAAAATTCTACTACTTTAAAAAATTTAACCATTAACTCTAACGTTTAAAAATCACACACAATGTATGCTTTGTCCACTTGTTATAATAAAGCAAAATCAGGTATGAGGTTATAATAACACAAATTCCAGCCAAAGTACTAAATACCAAATATTACTATAGTTCAAGCAAATGTGGTAGTAATAATAGTTTCTTGTGCTGACAACTTTTCCTTTTTTTCCCCTCTGATGTGTTTGCCTCACCAAACTAAATAATTCATCTTACTTGGTAGGCCCAAAATTCTATTATCATAATCAAATTTCCTTAAAAAAAAAAAATAATGAGGATCTTTACCACTAATATAGTAATATCCTCTATAATCTACATATTACACACAACTCTATAATTAACATCAACTCAACTGCATGGAATTTTTTTTTTTAAATTGAACCAACCATCAAGTACTAATTACACTTTAAATTAATCTTTTTAGAAAAAAAAGAGAAAAAATTCTCCATTTTCCGGGGAAAAAGAACAATTTCTTTTTAATGTCCAATGGTATAGCAAAAACATGAAAACTTTACAGGGTAAAGCAGCAAAATCATACACACAAACAAACAAGTCCAGGAAATTTTTTTTTTTGGGGGGGGAGGGGGATAGGGGTGGTTAACACTCAACGGACTAATTTTTCTAATTATTTTAGGATGAGGAATATATACCCTTAACTATGTATTTAAGTAAAATTGACTTCTCTAATTTCCTGCTAATTCTCCCTTCTTATGAAAGAAAATGAACGAAAAAAGCTCGATTACGAAACCGATGATAATCGTTCTAAGACGAGGAATAAAGACCCTTAACTAAATACCAAAGTTCAATTTTCACTGTCTCCATTGAAAAACCATTTCTTCCCTTCAGAAGAGCAAGTTTTATTCTTTCACTCTCTCTGAAAGTAACTGCTAATAGTCATTAAGATGATTGTAAAGTAGAAACGTCTCGTAACTATTTAATTCGTAACGCGAGATGAGTAATAAATAATTTTTTTTTTTTTTAAAAAAAATTAAACCGAAAGAAAGGGATAAAAAGAGAAGAAGTAAAGAAGAAAGAGACAAGAAATGAACAAACCGTTTTTACGAGCTTTGACACGGGAAGAAAGACCAAACCAAACTCTTCGAACAGGAAACACCATTTTTTGCCACAAATCCATCATCTTTATTACCTTCACTTTTCTCTTCCCTGCTCCTCCGAGTCGACTCAACAAAACCCTTAACCCGGCCAGACCTATATTATTTTTTCAAAAAAAAATAATACACACTCAATTGAAGAAAACTTGTTCAAGAGAAAAAGCTCTGAAGTCTGAACTGAAGGAGAAGAAAGAAATAAGTTTTCAAGAGACTTATGTTGTTTAACCGTAAACATTAGTGAGGAGGCGAGTCGGAGCGGCCAATTTGAGGTGTGGAGATTGGATTTTATTTTTTTATTTTTTTATTTTTTTAAAGAATACATTCTATTTGGAATCTTTTTCACCGACACGTGACAGTAGTGGTTGGGGTTGTAACTACAAGTATTGTTTTATTGCAAAAATTATATCACCAGTCCCTTGGGAGTTTTAAATTTATACTATTTTTTTTTTTTAATTTTTCATATTTGAAATGATGCAATTTTATACTAGATATATATAAAAGGTGTGATAGTATGCTATGAAATCTCTTTTTTTTTTCTTTTTTTTTTATCACCTTAATTATGGTTAAGAGTGGTTACGTCTATAAGGTAGATATTATACTTTATTTATGTCGTTTTATTTGGTATGGTCAAACTTGCACATAATTTAATAAAAGTTGATATTTGACCAACTAATAAAACACATTTTTCATAATTGCCTCTCAATTCAAATTCAAATTTGTTAGTTGATTGTGGAATTTCAAATTTTGAAATAGTTTATGAGAGTCATTAATGTTAAAATATGAATTGAATGCTATTTTTTAAAACTTTCATGAAGGGTAAAATATGTAAAATAATCTTAATGTATTTACCATATTAAAGGAGTGATAAATAATTTAAGATAAACAAAAATAAAAACAATGATATATAAAATAAGACAAGAAGAAATAATAAAGCTTTAGAAGTGACTGTGTTAGTAGATAATTTTCTATGCATAGCATGTCCTTTGCTTTACAACCCTATTTTTCTCCCCTTTGAGATACACATGCCTTTTATTTTAGAGAGAAACTTGTGTAAGCTTATGATGTTTTGACGCAAAAAGACTGGTGAGGTTGTCAAAAGTGAATAGAGCAAAAATTTGAATAATGAGTCACCAATACAAGGTCATTTTGCTCTTCGAGTTATAATTGATCATCTCAGTAACGAGCAAAATCCACATTGGAAGTAATATTTTATTGCACGTATGAACTATAGAACTATAGCAAATACTTACGGTAGATTTGTTCTACTTGTAAATTTTGTGATGTAGATTAAATTTTAGAAAATTTATGACATCAACTATTGTAAACAAAATTTTTTAATATTTAATTCTAATCACAAAATTTACAGATAAAGCCAAAAATCGAATCTAACTAGATTTTTTTTATTATTATTACACTTTACCGTCCTTAATAATGATCAATTAATCAGGTGACCTTCCTCATTGAAACGGGTACAGCATAAGGATGGTGAGAACATGTGCAATAGGACACCTCAAGCTCATAATTATTAAATTCGGATCCGGAAAAAATCTTACAAGAAAAGTGAATTAATGAGTTATTAGTTTAATCGATAAATTATTAGTTCAATCGGTGACTCTGATCAATGTATAGATATATAAGACTTGAAATTATACATGTCTAATATTTAATAATTTCATATTATTGTGTAGATGAACTTTAAAATAATTATTTTTGGAGGTGAGCTTTAGAATAATTAATTTATTAAGAACCAACAAAATATATTAAAATAGTTAACTTTAATTTTTATAAATAATTCCCATAAAAAATATAACAATATACAAACAAATGTTATGAAATTACCTTCTTATTATTTCTTGGATGGTACTTTGCAATCATAATATATTATATACAATCCACCAATTTTGTTAGTTTTTTTTATGTTATATTATATTTTTAAATTTTTAATATTTTGCATAATATTATGGGAGATACTTTGTAACGTGAAAAAAAAAAATTATATATGTATACTAGTAATTTAGGCAATTAAGCAATAAAGTATGGAAGTTTGTCTAAGTTTAAAAAAAAAAAAAAAAAAAAGGAAATTTAAATCCACCAACATCGGGGTATCATGGCAAGCAGCAGCAGAGTTGGCTTGAGTTTGAAGCTATGCAACAACAAAATTTGGCAGTTCAACTGGTGAATTGTTTACTTTTCAACAGTCACCTTCTATATCCGGTTGAACTTGCAACTCAGCTCAATTAGATTAGTTATCGTGTCAGAGTCATTTCTTATCGTATTCGTATCGTATTGTGTCGTATGAGACCTATCCTATTCAGGTTTCGTAGCGTATTCATATTCGACCCATTTACTATCTGTCGTGTTCGTGTTTGACAGCCTACTTAAAATTACATTTGAGTTAAAATCTTAAATTTTTATTCTTTAATAATTCAAACAATTATTAATACTAACCTTATTATTATAGTAATTTAAAACACATAATTAAAATTATTGAAATTTTTTGGATAATATTTAAAATAATTATTGTGTTTAAATTATTGTGGTTATCGTATCAATCTATGGGTTGATCCAACCTAACCCGTTTAATTTCTGTCATAAACGGGTTGACCCAGTAATGACCCGATAAATTTTGTGTCTTGTTATAACCTGTTAATTTCGTATCGTATTCGTGTTGTATTATCAGTTCGTGTCAGAAATTGTCAACTCTAGATTAGATGGCCGATTCAACGGATTGACCGGTTAAACTGTCAACCCGGGTTGGATTTAATAACTATTCTCAAGCCAAATATATTGCCGATAGTTACTCAGAAACCAAATTGATATGTTCTACAAGTATATTCTAGAGATAAAAATGTATAATTTCAAGACTGTAGGTTAAGAGTATAATTCTTATTGAGAGAAGGACCTAACATGCAATTTTACAATATATATTGGAAACCCCCCAAAAAAATGGACACGTGGTTTAAGTTATAACATTAGATGGAGTATTGTCTTCAATTATGTATAAGAGACTTTCCCAAACCAAATTTGACTTTGAAGGAAGGGACACGCGTCATGTGATTAGTGGATGAGTGGTAAAAAGTATGTGGACAATTTGGTCTACCTGTCATTGGGCGGTTTGACTGCTCCAAAGTTTCTACCTCAAAAATTGGGACATCTCTTTGTCATCGATTCCTTGATGAAATGAAAACGTACTTATTGTAGAAAATTAATCCTAATTTTTGTCTTAGTGCTAAAAAAATCTGTAATTTTTTTTTTTTTGTAATATGATATTTATTAAATGCACGGTAGTGCCCTTTGACGATTTTTTTTAAAAATTTTCTATCGTACATTCTATTCTATTTTTTGTCACAGTATTAAATGAATCACTAAAATTATCTTACTAAAATTATCTAATAAGATTTTAACATTTTATTTAATAATATGATAAAAAATAAAATAAAATGTAAGATAAAATATCTTTTTTTTTTTTTTTTTAAGTCATTAAAGTAGTATTGTACAATGGTATATTATTCATACTAAGTGGGCTACAGATCGTCTAAATTCCCGTGTCCAAATCCTCTGTACAAGTAAAAACGCCATCGTTTTACACATTAAAATGCGGACGTGGTGCTTTGTTTTGTAAGATGGGTCCACCTGCTTTTTGTGAATAAAAGATAGAGATCACACATCTCTATCATAGATAGTGATTGATCATTTTTCATTATCTTCATCAGAAGAATTTAATTCTAAAATACCTTCTCTTGAATTTGAATATTGATTTCAAATACATATTAAGTAAAATAGAAAAAAAAGGGAATTTTATTTTTTTGTAATCTAATATGTCAGACATTGATCAAGTATTGGTTGAGATTTGGGTGAAGAAGCTCTCTTATGAAGCTTGGTGGAGATTTGGGTGGAGCAGCCACTTTAGTTGGCAATTTTCACCTTACTTTGTTCGGATTTTGAATACAAATATGAATTCTATTTGAGAAAACATATAAATCGGAAATGTAAGATTTGTTCGGAGATGCTCATAAGATTTGGTCGCCGGTGACTCCATTTGGAAGTTGATGACAAATGGGCAATCTCTGTGAAATTGTTTGGGTGAACACAAATTTTTTTTTTTTTTCTTTTCTTCTAGAGTTTAGCAAAAAGGGAAAAAAAAAATAAGGATCATATCTAAAAGAGCAAAAGTTCAGTTTGGTGATTTTTTAATTGAAACGACACAGTTTCAATTTGGATGAAGAGATTGGATAAGATATTTGGACGGAGGATCTGAACCGTACTAAGTGTGTATAGCACTCACCTATATGTGTGGTTTTAAAACATTAATAAGAAAAACAATGAAAAGAACTTATGTGCTAAGTTATTGTTAGTTGGGTGAGGGGGTGACAGTAATTATTCAAATATAGTTATAAATTTTTATCTTTCAATATCAGGACATAATAGGTAGTCAATAAAGTGACCGACACTAGTAGAAAAAGATACTCAAATTTTATATATAGTATAGACAGATATAGAAAAATTATTTCTCTTTTTTCTCATTTGTTTCCTTTTATTCTTTCTTTCTTTTTTTGAGTAATTCCTATCTTCTTTATGCATTCATATTGTTTCTTCTTCTTGAATATTCAGTCAGCAATCAAGTTTTATCTTAATTAAATTTCAATTACAGATGAAGCACACGAAAATATTACATTTTGAACTTTAGAATGAAATACTTTAAATTATTGGGTTATTAACATTAGAAATGAGTGTTATTCTATTACTTTTTAAAACGATAAAAAGAAGCATTAAAAATTTTCCAAATGCTATATTAATCAATTTTTTAGCATTTAAAATGTTTTTTAGATTAACTTTTAAATGAGTAAAATATTACCCTAAGCATGCCAAATATGTTACGCAAAGACTCCTTTAAAGTTTTTTTACAAAAAAATATCTAGCAGGCCACTTAGAGCTATAAAAGTTAAAAATACTATGCACGGATTGATACTTAATTATATCAAGAATTTGAGTACTAATGGTTATTACATTGATATTTTAGAAGAAGAAGAAGATGACAAAAGATTGTCTTCTGTTAGGCAAAACAATAAAGTAGATTAAAAAGAATGGACATTAGGATGATTACACAACAACAAAAGATTATATTACAATCAAAGAGATCTTTCTTAAGATAGAAAGAGAATTTTGTTGTGAAGTACCAAATCACAATTTGCAATATAATGGGCTTATTTTCAACAGTTTATTAAAAACTGTTTATAACTTTTTTTGGAATTGAAAAAAAATAACATTTTTAAATAGAATGTATTGACAAAAACTAAAAAATATATATTTTTTAATTTAAAAAAAAAACTTAAGAACTGTTTTCAAAAGTAATTATACCTATTTTCTAAAATGGATATTTTTTAAAATAAAATAACTTATACATTTTCTTAAACAGTTGAAAATTATGCCAATTTCACAAATATGTTACGACGAGGCCAAGTTTGAATGAAATATTGGTCTCTCAAATTCCAAAAGGATGTGGTGATCAGTGTCGGTAGCCGTCTGGTCCACTTGGTTAACGTTAATAATCCAAGGATTTTTAGTTATGGGAAATGAAAAAGATTGCTCATCTTACTTATTTTACTGACAAAAGTCAAATATTCGTTTGGTTTTGAACTTGATGAAAACAAATTCTTCAGCCAATTAGACAAAGACAAACATTTCAAACGATGATGAAAGGATGGATAGTCTTTTGTATTTTTACCAAATCTTTGATTTTTCTTTCTTTCTTTCTTTCTTTTTTTCTTGATTCAATAGATGATCAAATAGTTTGTTTTGAGCCCATTTGATCATATTCTTGCATGCAATGAAATAAACAAAATGTGAAGATTACTACATTTCAACTACCCTCCACTATATTTCAATGTTTGTAAAAATTCAGCATTGCTTAGATATATATAGCATTGCTTAGATATATATATATATATATTATAACTATTGTTACTCTTCAACTACCTTTAGAGAAGTTATACTAGTGTAAAAAAAAAAAAAAAAACTCATCTATTGATGTCATTTGTGACGTATATAAACATACATTCTATATGGAATCCAAGCATGCTTTTGGAAATCCAGAGAAAGGTTCATGCCAAGGCCCAACAATCTTTTTGCTTATTAGTAATGGTTTAACAACGTTTTTGAAGGTTTGACTATCTTTATCAAAAAAATAAATAACATGTACGTTTTCGCAATTAGTGAAATTATTCTTAAAAGAGTTTCAGTTCCAATAGAAATACAAGTTACTCCATGTAACATATTCTTAATATAAATAAATTCTGTAGAGAGACATGTGCCAACTTACAACTTACAACTTACTTATCTTCACACTTTTTATGTTAGAAACAAATAAAAAGAAAAAAATTAGTCACAAAAATGATTGTAAAACAAAAAATCTAAAAAATGTTAAATGAATGCGTTTAGTCAATAATTACTATTTTTGATTCCTCATAGTAATAGGGATAAGTACTATATGATGTTCATTATGTTTATCTAAGAGATTAAAAGTGTTTTATTCTTACTATGATAAATACATACAAACATTTCTCTGATAGGGCAAATTGTTCTCGTTAGTACTTCATACTCAACATAGATATTTTTGGTCAAACAGCCAATCTTTTCAGATAAATTTTTTTTTTTTTTTTTTAAAAAGCTCGATCTAAGAAATTATTACTCATGAACATTTTCAGGTTTTTTTTTGTGTTTTTTTTTTTTTTTAAAAAAGAAAAGTGAACACTCAAAAAGTATTAATAATTCTTTGCTACATGAATATGCCCTCTTACAAGGTTCCAGTGATTTAATAAGACATCAATTTGTGAGACCCATCGAATGGAATGAATTATACAAATATATGAACAAATTCTTTTTCAAGTCATCAATCTCTTCAATCTTTGACAAATGTGGCCTCATAATTCGACTAACAAAGTTTTTGAAGGTTTGACCATCTTTATCAAAAAAGTAACATCTATATCTTCACAATTAAGTGAAATTACTTTCAAGGAGTCTCATTTTCAATAAAAATATAAGTTATATAAGACAGAAACAGTTCTTAATATATATTTTGTCTAAAGATGTGACAACTTACGACTTACTCAAGTGCATACTTTTTATGTTCGAGCCAAATAAAAATAAAATAATTAACCAATAAAATGATTAAAAAAAAAATCTAAAAATTGTTAAGTGAATGCATTTCATCAATAATTACTATTCTTGATTACTCATGGTAATAGAGACTAGTACTATATGATGTTTATTAGATATGCTTATCTAAGAGATTAGTATATACAACCATTTCATTATGTAATAAGATTGTTCTCGACTAATATTTTCCTCTTAATGCCATATTATTTAGTTTGTTAGTACTTCATAGTCAATCTAGATTTTTGATCGAACTGCGAATCTTTTCAGATAAGATTTCATGTTATTTTTATAAAAAGCTCGATCTAAGACATTAATACTTTTGAACATTTTCAGTTTTTAAGGTTTTATTTATTTATTTATTTAAGTAAGAAAAGTGAACACTCAAAAAGTATTAATAATTCTTTGCTACGTGAATATGCCCTCTTACAAGGTTCCAATGATTTAATAAGACATCAATTTGTGAGATCCATCGAATGGAATAAATTATACAAATATCATATGAACAAATTCTTTTTCAAGTCATCAATCTCTTCAATTTTCGACAATTGTAGCCCCATAATTCGATTAACATCAAGATTGGACCAACCACGTCATAGAAAGAAAAACAGCAATTGCTTTCTTTTGTATTTCGTCAACTTCAACTAGCAATTTTAGTGCCAGACAAGTCACTTTTTAGAACTTTTTTAGGTCTCGAGGCCTCGTGGCACCCTCATTGCATGTTTATTACTTAGTATTTAAGTTCTTAAGCACAAATGTCACTTAAGTTTTAGCCTTCGTAAATATGACGATTATATGTGATATCACTGATTACATATTAGTTAGGTACGATTTTCTATAAACAAGAGAAGAACAACTTGTTTTAATTTATGAACTCCAAGTTCGATGGCTTGACCGACATGCAACTTGTACTCAAGAATCTTATCAAAATTTTGTCATCGTGGAATTTTTTTTTTCTCTAAAACCGACCTCTATCACTACCTTTAGTAACTCAAACTAATGATCAATAAGATATAGAGAAGTATTTTACTACTTAAACTATATTTCGTTATCATTGTGGAGCCTATACGCTTTTTGCTGGAAATTTTAGGTTATTTTCATTTGCCTAGAAATAATATTTTGAAATTCTTTTGCAATTATTGTGTACAATTTTAAATCATATGTTAAAAGCTTTGTAATTGTAGTAATTCAACAATCTAATGATTTAAGTAATGACTTTTAAAGTTTTAGGAGGTTGATCTTAAATTGTAGTGAAATTTGTTAATGTCTAGATTCCTAAGGTTAGTGTCTAAATTTATTATATTATAGAGTTGTCGGATTAGTTAGTGTTTGGATTCATTATATTTGTAAGTATACTAACAATCTGTACACACAATTTCTCCAATTTTGTTTACCATTTGTTCAATCGTGAAATAATGGGGATTGCAACTTGAATGGTGATAAAAGTAAAAAACTATTAGTGAGTGGTTTTATTCCAAATGTATATTATAGTGTTCAACAATTTCATGTGGTGGCAGAAGGCAAAATTCTAATATTCAACCTTTTTTTTTCCCTGTTCATGAAAGTGCACTGGAAACTTCAATTGATACATTAGATTAATAAATTATCGAGTGTGCCACTTGAATATTTCATAATTAATGTGTTAGTTTCTGGCTTTTTTTATATGAAAATCAAAAGAATGATGGCCATTGCATTTGCAGCCCACATGGAATTTAAAAGAACTTTGTCTTTCAACACAAACCAAGAGAAGATCAGTGCATTTAGGCCGCCCAATTAAAACACTATCACGCTTAGAAGCTTTATATATACCACATGCTCTAAAGCTTGCAGTTTCTTAAAGTTAAATAAATATTCAATTCAGATTTAATATTTTGAATTGGGTTATTGTGATTCTTTTTTTTTTTTTAAAGTCAACAACTACAGAGAGGTTTTTATTATAAAGTTCCACTTGTCATATAAAATAGGGGGAAAAAAAAGAAAACCATAATCCCACTTTTATATATTTTAAACTTAGCAAACTTAGGAATTCCTATCGTAGTCAAGCTCAAAATGATTATGTTTATATTTACCGTTAAATAAATATTAAATCACAGAATGCATATCATTTCCTTAAATAAAACATAAGTAATGTTTAGGTAGAACAGGGAATGAAAGCAATGGATAGAGGACAGTCTCCTTGGTCAATGATCTTATGTCTTCTTTGTGAGAATAATGTGTCCATTAGGCTTCTGTTATTCAACATTATTTTTAATTGTTTATACCGCTTTAGCTTTTATATATATATATTGTGGGTTAATAGTAAGACTTCTTATATAACCCAAAATGATATGAAAGGTAAACCATCGTGTGGGCAAAAATTTTATTATGTTATGTAATAATACAATTGATATTGTTAGAGACGACATAAGTATATTACAATATGTATAAATCCTAGATCTCAATACAATTAGTACATAGAGTGTCTTTATATAAGATTACAAGAGAATATTTTAGACCATATAAATATGGTAAGTCTTGCTAATCAAGACAATCAAACATATGATAAATCTTGCTAATCAAGACAGTTAGACTAATAAGGTAATTACCTAATCTAAGGAAATAATTAAAGTAATTACATTAATCACATATTTACATGTCATATATTGATATATACATATCTTAATAGATATGATCTCACTCCACTTACGCTAATTTTAGAATATAAAATTTGTCAACTATTTATTCAATCCCTTATTCTACAATTTACATGTTCGTTAATTATATTTAAGTATAATGAATATTTGTAAATTAAAATATATATGATAAATATTTGTTAAGAAAGACAATATAAATTGAAAGATAGAGATATCGAAACACATAAAAACCCTTTAAAAAAGGGAATGCAAACTATCCATTTATTATAATCATCAAGATGTTGAGTATATACACCGAAACTGTAGTTAACAAGTTTCATTTTCTTCTTGGTACGATTTCAATAACCACTAAGTAATTTCCAAAATGAATAGACATCTTATGCTTTCCTCGGAGCGACAGATGACACTCCCCCGATTAGTCATTTTTAGCAAATACTTGGATCAATCAGAACCATACAAAATTGGGGTCTACACACTACACTTCCTGTGCTTAATCTAAATTCTATTATTTTGAAAATTGTTACATAAGTCTGACTTTATGGTATAGTATCATAAATTCTTTAATATAAAACATTTTACATCAGTTTACATTACATCACTTATTGATATAAACTGTTTTAGACAAAAAAATCTATGACACTGAATTATAAACCTATTCCATATAAAAATTTTCCCATTGTTTCTATGACAACAAATGAAGAATTTTAGTTGAATTTTTGTAATGATAATGATTATCGTTTGCCATTAAAGATTGATACCTACCTATCTTAAAAATAGGATAATGAAATTTGACCTTAGAATAGTGTAGAAGGTGCTCGTTCTTCCAATTCAGGATTAACAATGTTTCTAAATAATAGTTATTGAATTCGTGTTACTATGATGTTTTCCAAAAGTCTATTACATATATTTACTTAGTATTATATGCATAGTATATGATCGAAATGCATAAATGAATACACAACGAGCAAGTTATATAGAGAATTAATTAGAAAACTATAACATAAACTGACGAGCTTGATAAAGTTAACACACTTTTGATCACAAATGGAAGCATATCCATTTTAACATCATCAAGCATTTTATCTGCAGAGATATAAGAGAGAGAAAAAAGCAGCGTCCTGTATACACTAGGATGCCATGTTCCCTAAGAAGACATGAATAAAAACTGTTGCTGCAGCACCAAGATTTGTTTTTCTAAAAAAGCAAACACGTGTACACGAGTGTTTTGCATTTACGATGTGAGGGAGAACTTGAAGTACAAAATCATAGTATGATATCAAAAAATTCTTAAATAAATTCGATTTAAGATATAATAATTATAGATTCCTTGATCCAAAATGAAATATATCATCTAATTATGTGATGTGAGTTGATATTAGGTGATGTGTTTCATTATAAACCAAAATTTTCATAACACTATATTATAGATTCGATTCATAAAAAAATTTATCATGTGGTATTTTTTTTTAAATTTTTTTGGAGGGATTTTATTTGTTCTGGAGCACAACTCTTCTTAGTATCTGCACAATATTCTGTAAACAAGAGGACCGACTGTTCTCTTATCAAATAACTGGTCACTACGAAAATCCGAAAAGCTACGTGGATCAATAAACTTCAACTTCCTTAATTTTGGTAACAGTTTTATGGCTAAAACTAAAAAGGCATTAAGAGAAAAAATCCAACAAGCAAAAGTATAAGGCCCAAAAAGTACCTTCTTGGACCCTATCAGGATTCATTTAAAAGAAAAAATTCGCAAGCAGTATTACAATAAGATGAATTCTCTATAAGAGGGTTCTACAAAAGAAAAACAAGGAGATCAGATAATCAGATATGCTAATATAACTGTAGCAAGTAGAAGGATCAATAGGCAGTGTGGTGCGCAAAAATGAATGCCAACTGGCATTACAAAATATGCCATTGATTGCAGAAAATTGAAAGAATGATAATAGTTATCGAATTTATTGGTTAACCATTTATATCACGTATCGATTTATGCGTATTAGTACGTTGTATCAGGTAGGGGCAGATCATGGGGATGGAAAGGGGCGGTTGCCCCTAAAATATTCAAAATTATGTTTTTCTCCCCTCAAATTTTTTTAAATTATTATTATATTATTATAAAAATTAGATTTTGTTCTTCTAAAAATTTTAGAGAATATAAAAAAGTGTTTCCTATGTGTATATTTATAAAGTCTTATTTTCCAAGAGTTTTGAGAATATATTATTTTTCTTGATATTTTTTAAAAATTTTAATAACTCTTGAAAAAATTAGACTTTATCCTGTAAAATTTTACAAAAATTATAAAACTGTTTCTTCAAAAATATGTATATATTATAGTTTTTGCCTCCCAAAGTTTAATTCCTGGATCTGCTCCCCGTGTCAAGTACAAATATACTACATACATGTAATTTTTTTTCACTTTCATAACATTTTATACACATATGTGGGTTATGACCAATTGTGATCATGCTAAAAAAAAAAAAAAAAAGAAAATAAGGAATGAGCTGTGGCAGGTGATGAACTGGAACTTCCTAGGGAAGCCAAGCCTTATGCCATCATCATTAGCCACCAGGCCATCTAATTTTCTATGACACTAAAACATGTAAAAAAATTTATGTGCTAAATTTGATATTGATCGTATGTACATTATTTATTGCTTTTATACATACAATTGTGGAAAAATATTTAAGTACATAAAATTTAGTTTTTTATTCATAATATTGCATATTGAAGTTAGCAATTAAATTTGAATAAAATTCTAGGTTAATGTCTAGTGATCCATATAATCTTATTTGATTAGGGATTAGCTATAGCATCTTTAATTAAATAAAATTAATTAGAGAAAATTATAGAAACTAGTTGTTGTTGATTATCCACGATATAATAAATTTTATCCCACATGAATTTTTTATTATATTTGCATAATTAACTAGGACAAAGTATTAAATTCCCTTTCATAGTTTACCCACAGGAATTAGGTTTAATGCCATTTTGGCCTTCCAAACTAAGCAGAAGTCATATTGTGGCCCTCTACACTGAACAAGTTTCAATTTGGCCCTCGAAACTAAAAAAATCATTCCAATAAGGCCCTTCGTTTATTTTCCATCCAGTCAATGGTATAGATTGTATAAAAGTTATTGATAGTGGCACATTTTGGAATTATCAAAAAATGAGAGATTGCTTTGTGTTTTAAGCATTTTGATTCCTACCTATTTACTTTTTAGTCGATTCCCCACCCAACTATTCAGTATAGAGTTTATTTATCTTTCCTGCAATGTTATTTTCATATTTCACTAGTAGGTTTAGCAATGAAACCATGAAGATTTAGGGCTTCTTAAATTGACAAATAATAATCTCAAAGATTGAAAACTATATAAGGATGATTTTGAGAAAAAAAAAAAAAAAAGAGACTAGGGTTTATTCGTTGCAAAAGATGTATACGATTAGAGACGGCACGTGTGATATTGAAGAGATTCAAAATGTCCATAAACATGACAAGTTTTGAATTCTATTTTATATTATCTCTATAAATCAGATTGGATAAGTTCGTAAACCCTATTTACAGTCAAAGGCTTTTTTTCCTTATTATGTGCATATTTTACAGTTAATGGTGATGGTTCTTTAATAAACATGCATATATAACAAATACATGTTTGTTTTTTCTTAATTAGTGTGCACATTTGTATATTGTGTGTATGTATATGGGCCATAGTTGTCCCATAGAATATTATAAAACAAAAGAAAATAAAAAGGTACATCTTTATTGCTTTACCCACGTTGTGTTCTACCTTATTTTTTAAAAACATCACATGCAAAATGTTAAATTTACTAATGATGTAGGTTTTGGAGAAGACAAATCATTACAATCAAAATGCATCACAATGGTAGGTTTCAAGGTGATGTTTGTAGAGCATACACAGGTGGCATGGTTACTCATTTTGACTTTTGTGAACCGCAAGAAATATGTTTGGAAACATTTGATTGCATGGTAAAATGGTTGGACCATGTTGGTTTGACCAACTACTATTACAAGATTTCACAAATAGGCAGGAACTGCATGCATAATGAAGAAGATTCAAGAAATGTAGTGAATTCACAAATAATGAAGCAATTGTAGAAGCTTACATTGAGCATGTTGACCCCCCATGATTGTCAACAATCAAGTAAGTGTTGGCCCAAAAAGCAACTTAAGAGGGGGGGTGAATTAGGTTGTATCTAAAATAATCTTTATTATGTGATTAATAGAAATTCAAATTTTATGCACCAAATAAAAACTTAAGCACAAATAAATACAATAGATATTCAACAATTTAAGCTTAAAGAACAAATAAGAATATTGAGATTAATAGAATCAAACCAAACTCCTACAAGCTTCTCAAGGTTGGAGTTTACAACTACAAAGAGTTTCTTACAATGCAACTACCAATTTTTCAACTTGAAATTTAGCCACTAAAAGTCTCTTCAAAGTAGGTAAGACAATAACCTCTTGTATACAAATGAGGATCACTCTTGTTCACACTAAATTCTTTTAGTTGAGCCAAGAGTTTTACGCTCACAACCTCCCTTTGTTACAATTGTTATCTCTCCACTCTTACACTTGAAGAACTCTTACACTTCTAAGCTCTTTTCACAAAACTACCTACACTATTACAACACTTGTACCCATTATTTCTCCCAAATAGCTCAAGAATTTCTTGTAATCAATGTAGAAGTCGCTTCTTCTTTAATTCAGGCTTAGGGGTATTTATAGTTGCCCAAAATCTGCTTTCAACAACTTTCCAATGGCTATTTTATGTTTACTGGAAAACTAGCCGTTGGACCTTTCGGACGGCCGCTGCTAACTTCTGCGTCTGACGTTACGTCCGTTCTCTGATGTGTATCTTGGTATTCATTCGGACATTCGAGGATGTATCCGAACATGCGTCCGATCAAAGCAAAGTCTTCTGGAAATATGATCGGACGTTGTTTTTCGTCCGAGACTGCTTCAAATTCTTTGTGTCGGACTATTACCATCGTCCGAAACTCTGTCTTTCGGACAGTCATTTGCGTCCGTGGACTCTTCTGGTTGTTTCGTTCGGACGATCATTTGCGTCCGAACCTACCTATTTTTCTGCACACTTGTTTTCAAACATTAGTGCGATTTGGTCATCATCAAAACATGATTAACATAACTGGGGTTCAACAGTAAGCATTTCTAATAGTAAATCAGAGTGTTGAATTGACTGTGCAGATGTTTCCAAGGAATTTGATTCAAATGATGGGGTAGAAAATAGTGATAGTGATCATGGTGGTTATTATGATGAAGATAGACTTGATGATCATGAGTATGTGGTAAATGAAAAATGTATTGTACAATGTTGTTGGGTTAATCAAGAGAACTGAAGAAATTGACAAAAAGTTGTGATCAATCACATGGTAGGTAAGAAATAGAAACTGAAGTGGGTATACCATTTAAGGTTGCTGGAGATAATCATGGTGTGTTAGAGATAGATTCTAAACTTTCTGGAGCTTATCAAGTTCAACATGATATTTATGACAAGACAAGACATGTTGAGGATGGAATTTTACAATGTAATGAGCGTAAAAGAATGCTATGATGAATGAGATGAATACAGATTATGTGTCCTTACAAGGTCCAGATTTATGTGTTGATCCTCAGGATAATCACAGTAATAGTGAGTTCTCTAGTGATGATGAAGATGAAAACAAGAGCACCAAGAAGAAGAAAAATTAGAAACAGTAGATAAGGTATCCAAAGTTTAATGAGAAAACGGATATGGATGATCCCTAGTTTCCTATTGGGTTAGGTTTTCAAATGCTGAGGTATTTAAGAAAGCAGTGAGAGAGCATTCACTTAAATATGGCAAGAAGTCCAGATTTACCAAAAGGGAACCTAGACTTTAGAGTAAGAGCCAAGTACCTAGATGAATGCAGTTTTGTTATATTTGATTCCTAGAAGGGTACAGAAAATACATTGCAAATTAAAAGGTTTCAAGGACATACAAGTAATAGGTCATTAGGTGTTCTACTTGTGAGTACAAACTAGTTAGCAGATAAATATTGTCATAGAATAAAGTTGAATCCTAAATATCCTGTGAAGAGCATAAAGGCTGATATTATCAAGGAACAGGTAGGGTAAAAAAAGAAAGCACTTACAGAAATTCTAGGAAGCAAGAAGGAACAATATGGGTTGTTGTGGACCTATTGTCTGGATTTAGAATGAGTAATCCTGGTAGCACATGCTTAAGCAAGGCAAAAAGTTGTGGTGATGGTACTTTTAAGTTCAAAATGATATATATTTGTTCTGGAGCATTAAAGAAATAGTTCTTGGAAAGTTGTAGACCATTAATTGGTTTAGATGGTTATCACTTAAGTGGAACAAGTGAAGTGATTTTGACATCTGTTGGTACTGATCCAAACAATCAAATGTATCCTTTTGCCTATGCAATTGTTGAAAAGGAAAGGTACAAGTCTTGGAAATGGTTTATTGAGAATCTTATTGAGGACTTGGAGATTGAAAATTCTGGAACATGGATACTAATTCTAGACAAACAAAAAGGGTTACAACAAGTAATTGAGCCACTATTGCCTAATGCTAAACATAGACATTGCCTTATATATTTGTATAACAATTTTAAACAATCAAACAAGGGTTACAATTGAAGCAATTAATGTTTAAATCTAGTGCATCTACAAGAAAATGTGATTGGAAAAGAGTGATGGATACAATTAAGACAATAGACAAAAAAGCTTATGAATGGTTGTCTAGTAGGCCACCAAATCACTGGTGCAAGCCTTTTTCAATAGCCATACAAAAAATAACATGCTTCTGAACAATATATGTGAGAGTTTCAATGTTGTTGATGATACTATTGAAGCAAGGGGACTGCCCATTCTGTGTATGTTGGAGGTATAAGAGAAAGATTAGATTATACCTCATGGAGATAATTCACTTGCAAAGAGATTTTATCATGAAATATAGGGGATAAATTTGTCCAACAATACAAGAGATCATTGAGGAAAACAAGAAGTGGGCAGCAACATACATTCCTAAATGGAATGGTGAGTACAAGTTTGAAGTTATTGAAAGTAATACTGAAAGTAGAGTAGTTGATATTGAGAAAAGAACTTGCACATGTAGAAAGTGAGACCTAACATGTATTCCTTGTTGTAATGCTATAGCAGGATGCAATTTTCTTGTCATATCCCTTAAGGACCTCATAGATGATTACTGTAAGAAAGGAACATTTCTGAATGTGTGTGGCAATTTGATGAACCCACTTAATGATGTGGATATGTGGACTGATCGTGAGTCTAACAAATTACTAGCACCAGATATAACTAGGCAGCCTCGTAGGCGTAAAAGAGCCAGAAATAAAGGGCCTGATGAGCCACCTATTGACCAAACAACTTGAAAGTTGAAGTCCGAAAAGAAGGAATACTACAAATAGGTGTGAAGTTTGTAGGAAATCTAGACATAATAGGAAAAATTGCCCCAAAAAGCAACAAAATTCACAACCTAAGGAGAGAGAATTTTCTGGAGAAAATTCAAAAAATTTGTATGAAGTTAACATTGATACTGAATCATTTGAAGTAAATGTTCAACAATTGAACTCACAAGAAGGGAGTCAAAATTCTCCAGCATGTACTCTAGTGATGGATACACAAAGGCAGTAATCCACTCCATCAAGTACCACAATAATGAACACACATAGTCAATAGTCTATGCATAGCAGACCTTTTAAACCATATGGGAGACATTGAAGAGCTTTTTTGACTTGATTATGCCTTAGACTATGCAAATGGACTAACATACATATTTGTTATGTGAAGGCTGAATTTACTGCAACAAAGAGTTGTTTTATTAAGAATATGGGTTCTCAAACACAAGTAATCTTCTTTAAAATAGATAGTGCACTTTGATTTTTTACTTGTCAACTTGTTCTAAATATGTCCATCATGAATGCTGGTCACATCTAAACCAATTGCAAAGAGAAATTTCTTGAATGATCGATTTGGTGGTAGATTAAATGTATCTCTTATACTTAGATTGGATTCTTTTCTCTTAAAGATTTTTCTTCTATGCGTTAGGATGTTCTCTTTGGGATTTTTTCTTCTATGCACTTATATTTCTAACTATATGAGGTTACAACCCAAGAAAGTAGTGCATCATTCCAAAATCAAGTTTCCTATTCCAGTAGGCCACCATATGGAGTGGTTCCTTCTTTCCAACCAAGATTTGACACTTCAATATCACAGCCAGCCTTCTATGTGGGAAGGACCAGCTAGCTCTACCATTAAAATATTAAGAAATGCAGCCGCTACAAAGGCAAATGACTGGGTACTTAAGACAAAGGGTGTGTCTAAAAATGATTTTTGCAGCAAGGACAGGTAGGTATTGATGATGCATATTAATGTTTTTTTTTCTTCATCACAGTAAAGACTATGATTGAAAATCTTTAAGTTCATTTCATGTTATTGTGCATGTGTTTTAAACCTCTTATATTGACAAATAACAAGCCTTTTGTTATGCTTTTGAGTTTATTAGTTGATTTCTAGTGATTGCTTAATTTAACTATAATTTGTGTTTAGAAATGATTTTTAGAGAGTTATATGTTGTATTATTATAATACCTAATCACCCAAAACACTTTAGACAATCTCAAGATATTCACAACTATGTACAAATTCAATCCAAGAATAGTTGCAAAAACTCATGGCAATTGAATTCAACCAAAAATACACAACAGAGTAAGAGTAAAGAGAACAATACATATCTCATTTCATTGCAAATCAAATACATCATGTCTTCTCTCATTTTAGTTTATACCAAACAATCAGAAAACCATTTACTATTTATCCCCAAGGTTTTCCAATTCTTCTTCAAGAAAATTATGAACAAATATAGTAACCATCTAATTATATTAAGCAACCAAAGGACACACAAACAAAAATGACAAATCAGGAGCACCACCACCACAGCCATCCCCAACTATAGCATTTGAAACCACTATAAAAAAAAATGCACTTTTTGGGCGCATGAGTTTAGCCACCATTTTTATCCTCTGAAGTCTTCCTTGAACCTTCAACCCTGTTGCTTAATGACAAGAAAAATAATTTAGTTTTTCCTAAATACCCAAAACCTCCATGTAGACCTCCTAATTGTAGGTTTGGAAAGGAAAATTTTTTGTTTGGAATTGGAAGCAGAACGATGTCATGATTGTTGGGATTGTACAATATTTTCCCAAGTTTCTTATGTTTCTAATGGAACCCAAAAGCTTTACTATTTTCTCTAAATGGAGGAACATGGATCTTCAGTAGAAAGAACAATTCCCCTTATTTATTTGATTGAGCATGGATTAGAATGCTGAAATATAAATGAACCCTCTCATTTTTGGTTAATTTCACAAAGTCTATCTATCAATAATTTCCAAACAGTCAATGCCATTGACTGGAACGGATAACAAATGGAGGAAGTTCTCAACTCCAAGATTCAAACCCCTCTCATCTAGAGTTGTTGTTTGCTAATTGGAATGGTTCTTTTTAGCTTTGAGGGCCAAGTTGAAACTTATTCAATATGGAGGGCCACAATGAGACTTATGCTCAGCTAGGAAGGCCAAAATGGCATTAACCCCAAGGATTGTGAATTAGAATTCAATAGCTTTGTCATTATGATTACAATAGAATATCAAATTATAAGATTATGAATTGTACATAATTTGAAAATATTATCATGAAATATGAATCAAGTTGAATTAAAATTTTGGTCTGCAGGCAAATTTTATGTCATTGGATTCAATTTTTGCATGATTTATATTGGTAAAGCATGATATTTATTTATTTGCCACAAATTTTGTTATATATATATATATATGTATGTATATATGTATTTATTTATTTATTTATTTATGTTTGTAGTTTTTTCACCTACGAATTTCTTTGATATTAAGAATGATATTCCTCTCACATTAAGTTAGGAGAGAATTTTTCCCCACTTAAGGTGCATGGACATTGATTATGCTATTAGGAAAGATGAATCATGTGTTATTAAAACCAGTACTCTAGCTAAAATTGCTCTTCATGAACTATTGGAGTAATCTAATTGCCTTAGTGTTATGTTCATTAAGATCAAAATCTCTGTTGGCATTCGTGGTTTAGTCTATCATCATTGACAATATCAAGGCATTACTGAAGGCTATTCGTAAGTAATTTGAGACTTCAGATAATGCACATGCCAATACCCTAATTATGAAGCTGTTATCCCCAGTGTGAAAGGTGTGCGTGACCACATCATGCAAATGAGGGACATTGCGGCTCAGCTGAAGAAACTAGAGGTTGAGATGCTGAATCTTTCCTAGTACACTACATATTGAATACTCTTCCACAACAATATAGACCCTTCAAAATCTCTTACAATACACACAAGGATAAGTGGTCAATTAATGAACTTTCAACCATATGTGTTCAAGAGGAAAGAAGGCTGATAATGGAATTGGGAGAGAGTGCATTTACAGCAACTCAAGGAAAGAACAAGAATCAAGCCAGACAAAAAGGTAAAGACAAGAGATCTTACCAAACTAACATAAAAAAGGAATCCATGTGTTTCTTCTACAAAAGGAAGGGACACATGAAGAAAGGTTGTGTCAAATTTCATAAATGGTTTGAGTAGAAAGGTAATTCAATCTCATTCATTTCTTATGAATCTAATATGGTAGATGTAAATGATAACACATGGTGGATTGATTATGGTTCTACAATCTATATTTCAAATTCCTTACAGGGTTTACAAAATCTAAGGAAGCCAATGGGAACTGAACAATACATCTATCCAGGAAAAAAGATGCGTTTGCATGTGGAAGCAGGGACATGCAATTTAGTTTTAAGTAGTGATTTTGTTTTGAAATTAGAAAAAACATTTTATGTTCCAAGTTTTCTAGAAATTTAATTTCAATTTCAAAACTTGTACCCTTTTGTTGCTCAGTATTCCCTTAATTTTTCAGACACTTCTTTCAATTTATTTTAGGAATGGTAAATTATTTGATGGTCTTTTCACTCTTAGTTTACAAAATGATGCCATTTGTAACACTATTCATGTCCACGCTAGTACTAAATGATGTGTTATAAATGCAGATTCCCTTTTTTGTAGCATTAGAGATTAGAGCACATCTCTCTAGAGAGGATTAAAACATCAATGAATGACAGAGCACTTAGTGCTTTGGATTTTACAAATTTTGATACTTATGTGGACTACATTAAAGGCAAGTAGACTAACAAATCAAAGAAAGATGCCAAGAGGAGTTCAAACATTTTAGAAATCATACATTTGGATATTTGTTGTCTAGATATGGATGCATATGATCAGAAATGCTTTATCACATTCATAGATGATTACTCACGACATATGTAAGAAAATAACTTAAACCAAGTTATTTATTATTTGGGTTGGGTGTCAATTTTCTATTGGTCAATTTGCTAAGTGGTATTGGTTTATTAGTGTTTGGGAGTTTAGTGCATGGGATTATTTTCTTTTGAGTACTGTTACTAGTTACGATTTTTGACATATAGCCTCATAGGGGTTATTGCATAGTTTAGTCTTTGTTTTTTTGTCGTTGCCGTTCTTTATTTTCATGTGAATATTTCTGTAGCATTACTATCAATAAAGAAGAAAATTTTTGCCCAATTCCTTTGCTTTCTTCAACGAATTTCTTGTGCATTCCTTAATTATTTATTTTTCTATTGATTTGGATCCATCAAAATGGTATCAAAGCTTCATTTAATTCATAGTTATGGTACCCATAATTATTTGTCAGTTCCAAAAAACAAAAATAAATCTAAATATATTTTTTGAAAGAAACAAATGGCAAACCATCTCAAAACACATGGTTGGAGAATCATGTTCATGAAACTATCAATGGAAATTGTGATGCAGAAACGATGCAGGAAAATAATCAGGTATTGTCACAGATTCATAAGCAATTGATATTCAATTTTTGAAAAGACATTGCTACGACAGACACAGTAAAGGAGGCTTAGGATGTTTTGAAGAAGACAAACCAAGGAAATGATCGAGTCTAACAGAATAATCTGATGATGTTGAAGAGAAAGTTTGAACTTTTTATGATGGAACAGTTCGAATCCATTGAATCTTTTTCCAATTGTCAGAGATTAAAATTGAGATGTCACTCAATAATTATGAACTCACTAATGAGTTATTTGTGCATAAAGCCCTGACTATTTTATCAATGAAATTTGATCATATTTTTGCAGTAATTTAGGAAACAAAAGACATATCAAGTTTGAGTATTAAAGACTTGCAGGCTCATTAATTCTACATGAACAGGGAATTAAAGGGAAGATGGAGGATACCACAGATAAGGATATGGTTGAGAAGGCACTGTAGGCACAATTAAATTTGAAGGGGAAAGATGAATCTAAGCAACAATGATAATCCAGTCAAACAAATCAGGCTTACAACAACAGAGGTTGTAGTTACAATAACAACAGAAGCTAGAGGCATATAGAATCTCGGATATGGTAGAGGTAATAATTTTAATTTTAGAAGTGGTCCTAGTAGAGGTAGAGGTAATAATTTTGGTAGAGGTAATGATTTTGGAGGAAATAGTTTTTACCAGACCCAGGATAATCAAAGAATTCAATGTTATAATTGTAAAAAATATGGGCAAAGAAAATCTAAATGTAGATCCGGTGAGCAATTTAATAAGAATTTTCAGGCTAATATTACTGACAACCAGGCTCAGAATAATAATGAAAATATGAAAACTTTATTTTTGGCTTGTAATACTATGGACATTGTTGACAAAAATAAATAGTTTTTGGATACTAGTTGTAGTAATCACATGTATGGTAAAAAAACAATTATTTTCTAAATTTGATGAATCTATCAGGGGTAAAGTAAGATTTGGCCATAATACTACTTTACTTGTTTTTGGAAAAGGAAATATTCTCATTAGCCTGAAAAATGAGTCTACATTTTAATCTCTGATGTTTTTTATATTCCGCTGTCTCTTATACGTGGGTTGAGTCATAATTTGTTGAGGATGGGTCAGTTGTCAGATAAAAATTATGATATTTGTACCAGGTATGGTATGTGTACTATTTTTGATAAAAATATTGGCATGATTGCAAAGGTGATAATGACTCCTAATCACCTATTTCCATTAAATTTGAATAGTGAAAATTTTCTTAATTGAATATTGTGATTGATGATAAAAATTGGTTGTGGCATTTGTGATTTGGACATTTAAATTTTGACAGATTGAGATTTTTGCCTAATAGAATAATGGTTAGTGGGTTGATTGGTATCAGTATTCTTGAGAGTTTGTGATACTTGTGTTTTGGACAAGAAGCACCAGGATACTTTTCAGACAAGAAAATCATGGAGAACAAGGAGACTATTGGAGATTATCCATTCAGACGTGTATACAGTAGAGGTTCCTTCTAATGGTGGCTGTAGGTATTTTATTATTTTTATTCATGATTTTAGTAGAAAAGTCTGGGTTTATTTTTTATAACAAAAATTTGCTAATGCATGTAAGACTTTTAAAAAATTCAAGATTTTTGCTAAGAAGCAAAGTGGTTTTCAAATCAAAATTTTGAGAACGGACTTGTCTGTAATAATTTTCTTGAAGAAAATGGTATTCATCATCAATTGATAGCCAGGTACACTCTACAACAAAATGGAGTGGCTGAGAGGAACAATAAGACAGTTATGGATATGGTGAGATGCAAGTTAAAGTTGAAAAATATGCCAAAATCTTTTTGGGTAGACGTAGTTGCATGTGCTGTTTATCTGTGGAACAAGTGTCTTACAAGAAGTCTCCCTGGAAAGACCCTTGAAGAAGTTTGGAGTGGTAGAAAACTATTTGTTAACCATCTCAGAGTTTTTGGATGCATTGCTTATTCTCATAGTCTTGATCAGCTGCGCAGAAAACTTGATGATAAACGTAAAAAATGTGTTTTTATTGGTTACAATAAGCAGTCTCGAGCTTACAAATTATTCAGTCCAGTTTCCTAAAAAGTTGTTGTCAGCAAAGATGTAAGTTGATCTTTTGATGAAAGTGATGTTTGGGATTGGTTCCCGGAGAAACTGAAAATTGCGAAGATGACATTAAATTATGATGAAGAGGATGAAGATCATAATTTTTAGCCATCACCAGTTGCTCAAGGTTCATAGACTCAGACATCTGGTCGTCCACAATATCAGCACCAGTTGCCTACTGTATTGCAGGATTATATTATTTCTTTAGATAATTCTCCTTCTGATGAACATATTGTGAATTGTGCTTTATTTGCGTATTGTGACCCTGTTGTTTAGTAGATTGTTTGAGATGATCGTTAGGTGAAGCCAATGGATGAAGAAATTGATGCTATTAAGAAGAATGATACATGAGAGCTTACTTGTCTTTCAACTGGAAAAAAGCCATTGGAGTGAAATGGGTCTACAAGACGAAGTACAAGCCTTATAGAGAAGTGGAAAGATTCAAGGCAATATTGGTGGCAAAAGGGTACAAGCAGAAATCTGGCATTGACTATTTTGAGGTATTTGCACATGCTTAACTTGCTTGACTTGATATACTTTGTTTGATAATATCTCTTGCTGCACAAAATAAATGGAGAATTTATCAAATATATGTCAAGTCTACTTTTTTGAATGTAGTACTCGAGGAAGAAGTATATGTGGAGTAGCCTATAGGTATTGTTAGAAAAGACCAGGGAAACAAGGTGTACAGGTTAAAGAGAGCTTTATATGGATTGTAGCAAGCCCCAAAAGCATGGTACACAAGAATTGACTCATATTTTATTTTTTTGTGATTTTTTGAGATATTCATATGAGCACATTTTATACATTAAATTTTGTGCTCGTGGTGATGCTATTATTGTGTGCTTGTATGTTGATGATTTGATTTTTACAGAAATAATCATGTGATGATTGCTAAAATTAGGGAGGCTATGATCAAACAGTTTGAGATGATAGATATGAGACTTATGTCTTATTTTCTTAGAATGGAGGTTTTCCAATCTGACAGAGGTATTTTTATTTCTCAAAGAAAATATGCAGGTGATATCTATAATTTTGAAAAAATTCAAGATGGATGGAGCTTAGCCAATTCTGACTGCAGCCAAAGAAAAATTGCATTTGACTAAGAATGGCACTGGTGAATATGAGGATCCTACCTGCTTTAAAAGTTTGGTAGGGAGTCTGAGATATTTGACTTCTAACAAAAAAAAAGAGAAAAACCAATCGCAGAACACACAATGAAACTTAGCACTTTTTCGGTAATAGAATGGAACCCAAAGGTTTCGGAATAGCCTTGAATCTTGGGAATGAGAATGTTGGGATTGTTTTATTTTCCAAAAATCTTGCTTAAAATCAATGAAAGAAGGTCTATTACAAGACCAGACAGTACTTTTAGTGTTGGTTTAATTAGCAAGTTCATGGAAAACCCATGTTAGTCATATTTGTAGGTGACAAAGAGGATTTTGAGGTACATCAAAGGATCTCAAGGAGATGGCATTTTTTATTCATTCAGTGATCAAGTTGAGTTATTTGGCTACACATACAGTGATTGGGCAGGTGATACGGTTGAGATGAAGAGTACTTTAAGTTATGCATTTTTTTACCAATTAAGGTATGTTTTCATGGAGTTCTAAAAAGTAACAGGTGATTGTATTATCTACCATAAATGTGGAGTATATAGCAGCAGTTAACAATACTACTCAAGCATTGTGATTGCGTTGTATGCTTGGTGTTCTACAACACAAGCAAGATGATCCGACGAAGATTTATTGTGATAGTAAATCAGTAATTGATTTGTCCAAAAATCCAGTTTTTCATGGGCATATTAAGCAGTTGATATCAAATACCATTTCATATGTGGTTTAGTTCGAGATAAAGAAACTGAAATTGATTATTGCAGAATGGAAAAACAAGTGGCAGACATTTTTACAAAACTTTGAATTAAGAGACATTTTTGAAGTTGAAAAAGATATTAAGCATATTCAAATTTGATGAACTTGATTTAAGGGAGGCACTGTAAGAAAATAAATTAAACCAAGTTATTTATTTTTGGATTAGGTGTCAATTTTCTATTGGTCAATTTGCTAGGTTATATTACAAGCACCAGGTCCATTTGCAAAGTTTCTTTAAGAAAATGAGATAGTTGCCCAATACACTATACTTGGTTCTCCAGACCAGAATGGTATAATTTGTAGAAGAAACCAAACTTTAATGGATATTGTACATAGTATGCTTAGCAACTCTAAGCTGTCCAAATCCTTGTGGATTGAAACTTTTAAAATGGCTATGTATATATTGAACCGAGTTCCAACCAAAAGTGTTCCAAAGACACATTTTGACTTATTCAAAGGATGGAAATCGTGTTTGTTACATATACGCATATGGGATGCCCGTTTGCAGTAAGAGTTTACAACCTACAAAAAAAGAAACTGGACCCAAGGACCATTAGTGGGTGTTTTATTGGATATGCTGAAAGGTCTCAAGGGTACGGATTCTACTGTCCATCCCGTAGCACTAGGATTATGGAATCAACGAATGAAAAATTTCTTGAGAATGACTTAATCAGTAGGAGTGATCAATTCGTTAGAACATAATTTCTGCTAGAGATCAACCTTTTACTTCAGGTGATAGATTTGTTATTATACATAAAACCCCTCAAGTACAAATAGGTATTGAGCCACCAATCACTAAAATTCCACAAGTTGCTAACAACATTCCAGTAGACAAAACTGTTTAAGAAATTCCAAAAATTGTTGAACAACCAGTTGAACAACAACATAATCTCAGGACAATATTGGTTCAATATTAAGGAGATCTACTAGAGAAAGAAAATCAGCAATACCTAGTGATTACATTGTGCATTTAAAGAATCTAACTTCAACATTGGAGCCGAAAATTATCCTGAGTCTTCTTCACATGAAGAGTAGCAAAGTTTGGGTTCTTGTTGAGTTGCCTCATGGTACAAAAGCCATTGGATGCAAATGAGTTTTTAAAACAAAGAAAAACTCATTAGGCAATGTATATACCAAAAGGTTAGTGGAAGCAAAATATGTATCCTTATTCTATATGTGGATGACATTTTATTTTGTAGCCAATAATAAGGGATTGTCTAAGAATTTTGATATAAAGGATATGGGTAATACATCTTATGTCATTGGCACTAAGATTCATAGAGTCAGATATTGAGACATTTTGGGTCTGTCTCAAGAAACCTATATCAACAAAATCTTTGAGAAATTTTGGACGACATATTGCACACCAAGTGTAGCTCCTATTATGAAGGTTGATAGGTTCAATTTGAATCAATACCCAAAGAATGATCTTGAAAGGGAACAAATGAAAAATATTCCATATGCTTCTATTGTTGGAAGTGTAATGTGTGCTCAGGTTTGCACAAGACCTGCCATTCCATTTGTTGTTAGAATATTGGGAAGATATCAGAGTAATTGAGGTGTTGACCATTGGAAAGCTGCAAAGAAAGTATTGAGATACCTTCAAGGATACATAGATTACACGCTTATGTATAGATGAATTGATAATTTGGAGGTGATTGGCTACTTTGATTTAGAATTTGCTAGTTATGTTGACCCACCTTATCTTCACAAAAATCAACATCAGGATATATTTTTTATGTTTTCCGGTAGAGTTATATCTTGGAGAAGCGCAAAGTAGACTTTGACTACTACTTCCACTATAGAAGCTGAGTTCGTATCTTGTTTTGAAGCTACCTCACAAGGTGTATGGTTGAAGTATTTCATCACTGGGCTACTTGTTTTATGAGGACTTATTGCCATGATTTTTGTATTGTGTTTCTTTTCTTAAGTACGAATGTTCATGGATTTTGGTTATTATGTATAAGGACCAAGTGGGAGAGTGTTAGTTTCACAACATTCAAATGAATGTTGTGATTGTGATTGTGGTCTATATATTTTGGAACTACAGAAACTACATATATTTTCTATGATATGTGAATATTCCAAATCTTGGAACTAGCCATAGAGCCATATCATTTCACGTCTTGATGGAAGATGGGTATAAATATAATATGATGGTTAAGGGTTCCTAAGCACAAACAACTCTTTCAGAAACAACACCATCTTGGGTAGTGAGGTTTAGTGCTTAGAAGTGTACACCATTGCTGGTAAATAGAGACGACAACGATGATAATGGCTGGAGGTATTTTTTGATCCTTTGTTTTTGCTACCAATTTATATGCTATTATGTCAGCATGTTTAGGATCACTTTGTGGCTTTTATGTAGGACTCCAGTAACCATTTATCGTGAGAATGTCCCCAATAAATAAGCGGTGAAAAAGAACCATTCACCGGGCATTCTATATCTGAATTTATTTGCACAATAATCTAAAATCAAAATCAGGAACCGACCAATCTCATTGATCTTTTTTTTAGGTAAACTAAATTTTCTATTGATTTTCAGGAAACTGTTCTCGAGTAGAGGTATATATGAACATAAACAAGGCGGACACTCTAGTATTCAAACTTATTTGATTATTTTAACGAGTTTAAAATTTTGTACAAAATTGGCTTGTTTATTTTTCGAGCTGAACCCAAACGAGTTTTTATTGAGTCGAACTCGAATCAAGCTCGATGTAGCTTGGAATTTTTACATGTAAAATTAAAAATTTTACCTTATTGAACTGAATAGAAAAAATTAATGAATGTTAAATTTTACTCAAGTTTGGCATAATTATTGATGAACCAAACTCTAACGACGTCTTATCGAGTTGAGTTCGATTCGAGTATCGAGTAGTTTGAATTTATTTACAACCTTATTCTTAAGTGAAAACATCTACACACAGTGTAAAACTATTTACAAATTCAAATCTACAAATGTCTACATTCAAACACCAAATCAAACTAATTATAGAAAACATGTTGACTGAAGCTCATTGATCTTTAATCATGTACGCAATAAAAAACTTCAAGAATTTTTTTCCAAAAACAATGCAAGTCTTAAGATTCACAAATTTCTCCAAGAACAACAATTTATTCAGATAGATTAACACCACTATATATATGACAAAATTTAGTACTTGTATCTTTGGCATCCATAATACTATTTTGCAAGAAATCAAGATTCTTACACCCAATTGATTATTCAGTAAAAAAAAATTAAATAACATTTCTTTTCAAGCCTCCAACAATCAATTACACAATTATGAAATGAATTACTTGGCTTCATTTGGACACCAATTATCTGAGATATTATTTCAATCGTTTTGGATACCTATTATTCTGATATTATTTACAATAAATATTGTAGCAACTTTGTTTTTGGGTTGGGATACATGTAAGATAGAAAGGTGATTGAAAGACATGTTACAAAATGATTGCAAAATATTATTTAGAAAATAATGAACATTTTTTGTTGTCCATAGGTTTTGCACGATGTATGAACCCCTTTTCTAGCTTTTTTTAATTATTCATCATGCAAGCCAAAATTCAAGAAATAAATAAAATTGAGAAATAAAAAAAGCAAGAAACAGATACAATCGGAGAAGAATAGAGAATTTACACAATGGAAATTGACCAGAAGTGTGAAAATACACATCAATTGTTGGAATTATATCCATCGGAAGTTCTCCCCCTAAGGATTTTAAGGTTAAGAAAATGCCACTTCATCATTAGAAAGATACAATCTATACCCAAAGAGTAAATTCAACACTTCTTTTCCATCATGAAGGGTAGAATTTCTTGAACCAACCATGGAATTGTTTATGAAACAACCAAGCTGATTAAAAAAAAAAAAAAGAAAAAAAAAGGAAAACCCCCACGAAATACCAAGAAAATTGTTGAAAAATCCTTCACATCTTCCAAGTTATTTTTTGAAGAGTCAAAGTTCTTATCAAATTGTTATTCTTATTTAGTTTATTATCTTATTTCCAAATTGGATATTTATGATATATTTTGATTAGTTTGTCATTCCCTATTATTTAAAAATGGGATTAGTGTTGTTGCGTAGATATGTATTTGGTTTAGTGACCTGGTGCCTTTACTAGTTTGTGTAATCATTTTCAGTGGTATTCTAGGTTGTACCCTCAACACCCATTTTGTCTTATATTGCATATTGTTTTCTTAAACAAAACATTAAGTAATATACTTTTTAGGCAGTACACAATAGGAAATGAAAGCAATGGATAGAAGCCGGTCTTCTTGGTCAATGATCTTATTTGCTTTTTGTGTGAATATGTTGGGCTTGTGGTCCATCTTATATGAGTGCCTATAAAAAGCCCATTACCAAGTCATGTTTGACATGAGAATTAAAAACAACAAAAGTCTTCTTCCTTCTTGTTGGAGTATCAGCCGCAAGTGAGCAACAAAGAGGAGAGAGCAAATTGAGAAAAAAGGGGAGAAAGAGTGCTAGAGAAGAAAGAAGAGCTGCGATTCTTAGTTTGCTCCTTGTTTGGTAACATCATTCCAAACCTACTTCCTTTGAAATTATAGTATTTGAGAGAGAATATTGTTGATCCACACTTGTGTGTGATGATATTGATGTTGTTGTCATTCGGATGCTTCGAGTAGAAGTTTGTATTCCCGTTATTTGTATAGTGGAGATCATTTGACTGAACTAGGTCCCGCAATTTTGTCAATTGGGTTTTCCACGTGAAAATCTTAGTGTCTCCTATGCTTGTTTACTTTTAGCTTTATTTTATCTGTTGATATTGCTACATGGTTGGTTTGATTATTTTTATTTTATTCAGTACTTGGGGAAAGTGAAATTTAATTCTGGTTGTTATTGACTCTAATATTTGTGTGCCTGCACTGGAACCCATTCCCAACAAATGGTATCAAAGTATCTAGATTGGACTGGTTTAAATTTCTGTTGATTAAAATGGATAACTCTACAGACAATGGTAGGATGATTAAATTAACAGCTTCAAATTATTCAATTTGTAAGCCTAGAATGGAAGACTTGTTGTATTGTAAATATCTGTATGAACTTGTTCTAGGGAATAAAGGAAAATTAAATGAGATGACTAGTGAAAAATGGGCTAGTATACATAGAAAAATTGTAGGTAATATTAGATAGTGATTAGCCAAAGCATCTTCCACTATCTACCACATATACTAGAGCTGATAAATTTTGGAAGAAACTTAAAAATATGTATGAAAGAAAAACTAGCATGCGCTTTAAATAAGTCTTCTTATCTGAAACAGATTACTCATTTAAGGTACAAAGATGGTGCTGACATGTCTGAGTAATTTAGTAAATTTTAGGACTTGATAAACTAGGCAATTACTTTGAATATTAATTTGGATGATGAGGTGCATGCTTTATTGTTATTCAACTTACTACATGAAAGTTAGGTTTTAATCAGTAATTTAGCTCCAAGTGGGGTCGACTATGGCGGTCACAAAAGAGGATGTGATGAATGAAGAACTCAGGAGGAAGGAAAAAAGAATTGAAAGCGAGTCTCAGGCCTTGGTGATAGAAAAGAAAGAAAGAAAAGAAAGAAGCAAGAGTAGAGATCCCTACAACAAGAATGACAAATCCAGAGGTAGGTCCAAGTCAAAGAACAATAGAAAAAATACTAAATTCTATCATTCTTATAAAATGGGACATTATAAGTCTTAGCGCATAGTCTTGAAAAAAGAACAGACTGAGAAAAAGGGTAAAGACAAGATGCAGGAAAATAACATGAATGATGAAGAGAAAACTACAGTAGTAATGGTAGCCCATGATGATATGTTTGTGTAAATATTATTTGTCATGATAGTGATTAGGTCGTTGACTCAGATGCATCTTTTCATGATCCTCCACACAGGCATCTCTTCTCAACCAACATTGTAAGAGATTTTGGCTATGTTCGGATGGAAAATGAAGCGTCATGCAAAGTTGTTGGCATGGGAGATATATACATGGACAGAGATGCTGGGTACTAGTTAATTTTGCAAAATGCTAGACATATTCTTGATGTTTATCTTAGCCTTATTTCTATAGGCAAATTTGGTGATGAGAGCTACTATAGCAACCAAGAAGAAGATAAATGGAAGCTCACTAAAGGGAGTCTCATTGTTGCTAGAGGAAAGAAGCAAGCTACTCTCTACTTGATGCAAGGCAAGTTGAAGAAAGGGGAAGTGAACACAATTCAAGATTCTTTCATTGACCTTTGGCACAGACAACTTAGACACATAAGTGATAAATATATTCAAACACTTGTTCGAAAATAGTTCCTTCCTGAAGTAAGAGGTAATGCACTTAAAACTTGTATTGACTACATCTATGGAGAACAATACAGAATTGCATTTCAAAAATTTCCACCATCTAGAAAATTAAATCTATTAGAGTTGGTGCACACTGATGTTTGTTATATGAAAAATAAGTCTCTTAATAATTCTTTGTATTTTGTTACTTTTATTGATGACTTTGCTAGAAAAGTGTGGTGTTTTGTCTTAAAATCTAAAGACTAGGTTTTGGATGAATTCAAGAACTTTCACAATAAAGTTAAGAGAGAGACCGGCAAGTAGTTGAAGTGTGTTCATGCTGACAATGGTGGTGAATACTGGGGAATGTTTGAAGAGTATTACAAATATCATAAAATCAAATTGGAGAAATCAGTACCAAAAACTTCTCAAGAGAATGATGTGGCAAAGAGGATAAACAGATCAATCACTAAAAGAATTAAGTGCGTGCTTTCTAATCGCTAAACTACATAATCCTTTGGAGTGAGGCAATGAAGACAGCAGTCAACTTAATCAACTTTTCTCCATTAGTTCTTTTGGAGGGTGACATTCTAGAGAGAGTTAGAAAGGAAAAGATGTATCATTCAAACACTTGAGAATTTTTGGTTGTAGAGCATTTGTTCATACTCCTAAAGATGAGAGGTCAAAACATGATGTCAAATCAAGCAGTGCATTTTCTTGGGTTATGAAAATGAAGAATTTAGTTACAAATTATGGTATCCTACAGATAAGAAGGTCAAAAGCAGAGATGTTGTCTTTATTGAAGATCAAACTATTGAAGACATTGATAAAGATGATAAACCAAGTTCCTCAAATGAAGTTCCTGCTAGAATGGATTCAATTCCTTCACTACCAGTTCATCTTGATCATGGGGAAGTTGTTGAGCTAGAGTAAGGAGAGGATGTTGATGATGTTCCTGTTACTGATGAACACGAGCAAGAGCCACCACTAGTTCAACTACCATAATCAAGATAAGCCTCAAAAATCTACCATAGATATGAGGTCTTTCAACAAGTATAATTCTAATGAGTATTTGTTGCTGGTAGATAGAGGAGAACCAGAATCTTATAATGAGGCCATAAAGCAAGAAAAGAAAGAAGAATGGTTGAAAGACATAAGAGAAAGATAAAATACTTGCATGAAAACCATGCTCATGATTTGGTAAAACTACTTAAGGGCAAGAGGGCACTCAAAAACAAATGAGTTTATAGGTTGAAGACTGAAGAAAATAGCTCACGTCTATGGTACAAGACAAGATTGACTGTGAAGGGTTTCAGTTAGAAGAAAGGTGTAGACTTTGAAGAAATATTCTCTCCTGTGGTAAAGATGACTTCTATCCATGTTGTTCTTGGAATTGCAGCCAGGTTGAACTTAGAAATTGAGTAGCTTCATGTGAAGATAGCCTTCTTACATGGTGACTTGGAAGAAAAAATTTACATGGAGCAACCGAAGCGGTTGAAAGAAAGTGGTTGTCAAAGAAAACCTCTGTATGTAGTCTCAAGAAGAGCTTGTATGGTTTAAAACAGATACTAAGGTAGTAATATAAGAAGTTTGACTCCTTCATGACAAATCATGAGTATTACAGGACTACGTCTGATCATTGTGTTTAAGTGAAGAATTTTTCTAATAGTGATTTTACTATTCTTTTGCTTTATGTTGATGATATGCTAATTGTTGGCTGTGATACTTTGAAGATTGACAAGTTGAAAAAGAAGCTGAGCAAGTCCCTTTGTAATGAAAGATTTGGGTTTGGCTAGACAAATACTTGGATTGAAAATTACTTGGGATAGGCAAAATGTAAAGCTTTAGTTGTCTCAAGAAAAGTACATTAATAAAGTACTTGAAAAGTTTAACATAGGCAAGGCTAAGGAAGTCTCTACTCCACTTGTAAGTCATTTCAAGTTGAGTAATACACAATATCTTACAAGTAAGAAAGACAAAGAAGAGATGAAGAAAGTTCCTTATGCTTCAATAGTTATGTGGTAGCTTGATGTATGCTATGGTTTGCACCAGGCCAGATATAGCTCATGCATTTGGTGTAATCAGTCGGTATCTCTCAAATCCAGATGAAGAACGCTGGAATATAGTTAAATGTATTCTCAGGTATCAAAAGGGTACCTCTAGGTTGTGTTTGTGTTTCAGCAATGGCAAGACCATGCTAGATAGATATGCAGATGTAGACATGCTCGGTGATCTTGATACTAGGAAATCCACATTCGAGTATTTGATGACTTTTTCAGGGGGAATAGTGTCACAGCAAAGCATGTTACAAAACTGTATCCCCTTATCCACTACAGAGAATAGTATATCACAATCATTGAATCATATAAAGAAACTCTTTGGCTACAGAAATTCCTACAGGAGTTGGGCATGAAGCAAGAGAGATATGTTCTTCCCTATGATGGTCCGAATGCCATTCATCTTTCGAATAATTTTTTTTGTTTTTGGGTCAAAACATATTGATGTAAAGTACCACTAGATCTGGCATCCTTGTATTAGAATCTAAGATGTTGTTACTTGATAAAATATATATTGATGATAATGGTATTGATATGTTCATCAAGATTACTTAGGAAGAAACTCTTGGTTTGCAGACAGGAAGTAGGCTTGGTGGTCCCCCCATATAAATTAGATGGGGAAATTGTTGTGCTTGTGGTCCTTATTATATGGGGGCCTACAAAAGCCCATTACCATGTCATGTTTGACTTGAGAATTAAAAACAACAAAAGTCTCCTTCCATCCTGTTGCAGTATTAGCCGCGGGTGAGAAAGAAAGATAAGAGACAAAATTGAGAAAAAGAGGAGAAAGAATGCCAAACAGAGAAAGAAGAGTTGCGACTTTTAAGCCAAGATCGAACAGTAAAACAAAACCTGATCTTGATGAATTTTAACCACAAGTTCCTCTCAACAAAATCTACAATTTACCATTTCCGATTTTTAGTTTGCTCCTTGTTTGATAATATCTTCCAAACCCATTTCCTTTGAAGTTATGGTATTCTACCTGGGAAAGAATATTGTTGATCCACACTTGTTTGTGATGAGATTGATGTTGTTATCATCCAGATACTTCGGATAGAATTTTGTATTCCTATTATATGTATAGTGAAGATCATTTGACTGGACTAGGTCTTGTAGTTTTTACCAGTTGGGTTTTTTATATAAAAATCTTGGTGTCTATACTTATTTATTTTTCAGATTTATTTTGTCTATTGATATAATTGCTTGATTGGTTTAATTATTTTCATTTTATTCAGTACTTGGAGAAAGTGAAATTTGATCCTGGTAGTTGTTGACTTTAATATTTGTATGCCTACATCAGTACATCTTTCCTAACAGAATAATGTGTCCATCAGGCTTCTCTTTCTTCCTCTCATTTTCAACATCTATATTCAATAGCCCTAAAATGAAAAAACAAAATGTTATTACATTACTTTTAATTGTTGATACCACTTTACCTTATATACTTTTATAGTTTTTTTTTGGGGTTAATAGTAACCCAAAATGAATATATGAAAGGTAAATCATTGTATGGGTAAAAATTATATTATGTTACACCATAATACATTTGATATGATCTCAGTTAGCTTACACTAATTTTAGAATATAAAATCTGCCGACGATTTTCTACCATACATCTTATCCAATCTCCTATTCAACCATTTACATGCTCGATATGTATACTTCAATATAACAAATACTAGTAAGTTAAAGTACACATGGCAAACATTTGTTGGTGAGACGACATAAAGTGAGATAATATAATTAAACTAAACTATTTACCAACTAGAAATTATATTATTGTTCAGTTTTGGTAGTTTAGTTGTTTCCAACTAGAAATTACATTATTGTTCAGTTTTGGTAGTTTAGTTGTTTAAGCTAGTGTTAGTTGTTTAAGTTAGTGTTATTTGTTAGTTTTCAATCATGATTATATTTCCTAATCTAATTAGGTTTCTTGGTCTTATTACTTATAAATAGAGAATTTGTCAAATTATTAATTTGAGAATAGTTGATCAGAGAGTCTAGAACAAGAAAATTCTGGAGTAGAGATAAAGGCTATTATATCATAAGTTTATGTGAGTCTCAATATCAGTATTCGATATATTTTATTTTGTAACTCATCCTCTTCTCCTACATATATTATTGAAAAATTATATGGTCTTGCAACAGAACAATTCCGTTGTGTCTTAAAATCTTGTACATCTACAACACTATATGTTTTAAAAGCTCGTATTTTCAACGGGACTGTAGAATTTTCTTATATTATTATGTGTTGAATAAATTTATCTTCCAATGTGTATGTTTTTGTGCTAACATTAAGAAAAAGCAAAGTTGTAATTTTTATAGATTTTCACGAAACTTTTCTCAAGCAGAAACGTTTGCATATAGTGTAAAACTGTTTACAAATTCAAAGCTACAAAAGACTAGATTCAAACATCAAATCGAACTAATTACAGAAAATGCTAGGATTGAGATCTTTGATCGTGTAATCAACAAAAATCTTCAAGAATTTCTTCCTATCAATGAAATGCAAGTTTTAAGATCACAAATTCCTCTAAGAGAAACAATTAATTTAGATAGATTACCACCACTATATATATTACAAAATTCAATATTTGCATTTTCGGCATCCATAATCCTATTTAGCAAAAATTCAAGATTCTTCCACCAAACTATTCAATTAAAAAAAATGTAATAACAATCTTTTTGCAAGCTTTCAACAATCAATTACACAATTACAAAATGAATTACTCGGGCTCCATTTTGACGTCCTATTATCCATGATATTATTTACAACTAATCTTATTGGCACACTCATATGTGTGTAAAATTGTACTAAAATTTCTAAAACATAAATAAATAAAAAAAATACAAATTAGACTAGGGATATCTGTGTGCACATTTGTGGTGAGTTGATGGAAGTTACTCATAAGGGATAATGAGTAGTGGGAAGTGGGAAATTACAAATATGAAAATAGGAATTTAGAGGCAAATTTAAACAAAAAAACAAGAATTATAGCAAAATATTATCTTGGGAATAGGAATTATTAAAGCAACTGATCCTATTGGCATACCATATATGTGTACACAATTGCAGGGAAAGAGTAAAAAATAAATTTAAATTAAAAAAAGGGTATGAGAAATTATTGAATTAGAGAGGAATTATGGATGTTATGAGTAAGAGTTAGTTTTTTTTTTTTTTTTTTTTCTTTATAGAAAATTACACCAAACATTTACATTACACCACAAGGGCTCTTTCATTATATAAAGTATTTTTTTTTTTTTTGGGATGAGATATATCTATCTATATCTATATCTATACTATATATAAAAATATGAGTTGGTTTAATTTTTGACATTTCTATTCCAAACCTAACCTTCAAACAATGACTAATTATTAAGAAGAAGATATACGAATGAAATTATAATTAGTTTTATTAATTATAGTAGGGATATACTTGAAAATATGACTACTTCTATCTGTTTGTACTCTATATAAAAGTATATATTTTAAGGAAAAAAGGACAACGAAACTATATAAATCCTATACAGACACTTAATAACTACTTCCATTAATACCATCACCATAATAACTTAACAATTTGCAGAATTTGTTGAGTTCAGGCAATTAGCTTAACAACATAATTTGAAATGATTGGGTAACAAATTATGATTGTAATATAAAAATAGTTTAGTTGATAATATAAAAAAAGACATAAATTTATCTTTGAGAGTCTTATTAAAATCTACATGATTTGTGCAGATAAGAATATATACTACAACAACAGCAACAAACCACACCTCATTCCTATTAAGTAGGATCAGCTGCATAAACCCTACTATGCCACTGCACTATGTCATGAACTATATCCTCTTTAAATCTTAGATGGGCTACATATTTCTTATAAATTAACCACCAAGTCTTTTACGGTCTTCCCCTACCCCTCTTATGTTAACTACTCTCTCTAAATTCTACTCATCAGACAGGCGCTTCTATTGATCGTCTTACACATGACCTAACTACCTTAAACGTGCTTTTATCATCTTCTCATCAATAGGTGTTACTCATTAGCTAAACTGTCCAATCTTATCACGAATATGCTCATTGTATATCTTGTCATCCCAGTGTACCTACACATTCATCTTAATATTCCCATTTCTGCTACTCTCATCTTTTACTCATGTGTGTAATTCATTGCCCAACATTCAAACCCATTAAGCATTGCTGGCCTAATGGCCGTTCAAAAAAATTTACCTTTAAATCTTAAAAGAATTTTGCGATTGCATAATATTCTCGATGTCATTCTCTATTTAGTTAAACCCGCTTGTATTTAATGTATAACATCTCGATTTATACCACCATCACTTTGGAGAACTGAACCTAAATATTTAAAATTTTCACTAATGAGTATCTCTTGATCTCTGATTCTAAGCCCTATGCTATTCCTGCGTGCATTTTTGTTAAATTTGAATTCCATATATTCTATTTTTGATCTACTAAATCTAAAACATTTTGACTCAAGGGCTTTTCTCCAGACCTTGAGTTTAGCATTAACCCCTTCTTTTGTCTCATCTACTAAAACATAATGTTGTCTGCAAACAATATACACCATGGTATTTCCTCTTATATGTGCCTTGTAAGTTCATCTATGACCAATGCAAATAGATAAGGATTTAGAGCTAAACCTTGGTGTAAACCTATATTTATAGGAAATTCTTGTGTCAACCCTCTTGGTATTCTCATACTTGTAACCACATCCCTATACATTTCTTTTATTGATTTTGTATATGTTCCTCTAACTCCTCTTTTTTTATAAAACTCTCAACATAACTTCTCTAAGCATTCTATCGTATGCCATTTCAAAATCAATAATAATCATGTGCAAATTCTTTTGTTTATCATGGTATCTCTCAGTAAGTCTCCTTAAGATGTATGGATTCAGTAGTCGATCTTCCTAGCATGAAACCAAAGTAGTTAACTGACACCTTAACTTCGTTTCTTAACCTTCTTTCTATCACCCTCTCCCAAAGTTTCATCATTTGGCTCATTAATTTAGTACCACTATAATTCACACAATTTTGTATATCCTTTTTGTTTTTGAATATGGGTATAACAATACTTTTTTTCCATTAGTCAGACATCTTTCTATTCTTCAATATTTTATTGAAAAGATTGGTAAGCCAACTTATGCCTTTCTTTCCTAAGCATTTCCATACCTCAATTGGAATATCATTGGTGCCAACTATTTTTCCTTTCTTTATTTCTTTGAAGCCTCCTCCACCTATAATTCCTGAATCCTTCAATAATACATTACGTTTCTATACTACACAAACTTATCTAACTCTCCCAAAATGATATCGTCTCCATTGCCTTATTGAATAGTTGATGGAAGTATCTCTTACAACTTTCCTTAATTTCCTCATCTGTTACTAGCACCTTATTATTTTCATCCTTAATGCATTTGACATAGGTTAAGTCCTTTGTCTTATAGGCTCTTGCTTTAACAATTTTATAAATATCTTGGTCCCTTTCCTTATATTCTAATTTTTGATAAAATCCTTCAAAAGCCCCCTCCCTTACTTCACTTACTAACATTTTTTACCTCTTTTTTAGCAAGGTTACATTTCTCAATATTTTCTTCACATCTACAACTATATAAAGCCTTATAATTAACCCTCTTAACTTTTGATTTATATTGTACACCTTCATCCTACCACCAAGATTCCTCGTTCATGGCGACATAACCTCTCGACTTTCCAAGTATCTTCTAAACCACTGTTCTCAATCTAGTTACCATGTCATTCCATAAAGTGTCAGATTCTCCTTGTAACTCCCAAATACTTTGCCTAACAAATCTTTCCTAAAGATTTTTTTTTTCTTTAAATTTCGCCATTTAATTTTAGGTAATCTAGGTAGGTTCTTTCTTTTATTGTGTTGTTTAAGTCTCATGTCCACCACTGGAAGCTTATATTATGAGGTTCAACTTTCTCTATGTATGATTTCCCAATCTCTACAAACCTTCTATCTCTCTTTCTCGTAAAGAGAAAGTCAATCTGTGACTTTATTGATCCACTTTTAAAGGTAACTAAATGTGTTAGTCCTCTCAGATCTTAGAAAAAAGTATTGACAATGCAAATATCGAATTCCATTCCAAATTTCAAGATTGATTTTCTATCTTCATTTCTTCCCCCCATAATCATATCCACCATGCCTTCATAATCCTCATTATCTCTTCTCACATGTCCATTTGGGTCACCTTCTATAAAAATTTGCTCACCTTGAGGGACACTACCTATCCTCTTATCTAAATCCTTCCAAAACCTAATGTGTGTGAAAGACATGATAACTTGATCCAAAAAATTGAGAGATCAAGAGAGTTGATATAAAATCATAATATAAGACTATTAGAATAAATTGAATTAGGTAGAAAATGCAACAGGTATATAAAGAACTAAAATAACTCATCTTACAAAAAAACTTAAGATGTGTCTCAAAAAAGTTAAACAAAAAATATAGAAATTAAGATGGTACCGTTTGATATTTTTCTTTCAATTTAATTTACCTATTTGCTAACGTGGGTTGTGAATGTGTGAAATATTTTTAAAATATAAAAAAATGAAAGTAAGATAAGTTTTGTCTTCATGACTTCACTACCTTTTCATACTTATTAATGGTTATGATACAGGCTGCGATATGATAACAAATTTAATATTTTAAATCTTAAAAACTCATGTTATCACATTTACTCTTTTGTAAGTTGTTAGTAGCAGTTTTGTTACTTATTTAAAGCTACATAGTAAAATGAGAAGAATATAAGACAGAAGGGGAAAGGAGATGGAAAGTACTAATATAAGATATACTTTTATGGTGAAAAATTAGTCTAGATAAAATGCATCATGAATAAATATCACCAATAATCAAACTATCCAATGATGAGAATTATTATGTAAATATTACTTTGATTCCTAAAATGCCCTTCATTAGTACTCAGTAAACAAGAAGAGAAAAGCCCACTTAGTAAACCATGAAAAGTTAAAAATAAATATGTAAATAATTTATTGAGGGTGAATACTAATAAATAACAACCAAAATCTTCATTATTTTTTTTTTTGCAGCAGCACTATAGTGACAAAAAGTACTATTAATAAAAACACGCATCATGCAAATTTTCTTCTTCCATAATTATATTACACCACTAACAATATTTAGAACAAGGGATAGAGGAATTAGAGAAGTCATAACAATGAAATATAAGTGACATCCAACAAGTCATGCACCTTTCTAATTAACATCATAGATGTTATAAGATTGAATCAAGCACAGTTACTAAGAAAGTAAAGACATAAGACAAGTAAATATATAATGGTGAAAATATAATTAATCACTGATGAAGTCAAAAGAATTTGGATTCAATATTATGTTTTTGCTCACATTGATATTAGAAAGACAATCTTTATTTTTGTAATTTATTTTGTTTTATATTATATTTTTATTTATAATATATTTTATATGTGTCATCTATATTGCAAGCATGCAATAAGATTCACATGAGAACATATAAATGGAATTAAGTATTTAATATCATTTTTTAAAATATTTCAAATATGTATATACTACAGACTCTAACTGATGCATATAAAAAGGTTTACATACTAACAGTGAAGATAAACTCATAAATATATTATTTTTGAGAACATTTTATATTAAATTTTGCAAAAATATAGATGAGGCAACCTTATGAAATAATAGTAATTGAAATTGAAGAAAATAGATGTTTGCAATAAATATTAGTATTTTTGTCATTGTTACTTTCACGTGCAACGCACGTACAATATTGCTAGTATAAGATAGAAAGGACATTGAAGGATGTGTTATAAAATAACTGCAAAATATTATTTGAAAAATAATGAATAATTTTTGTTGTTGGTAGGTTTTGCTCACTAATTGAACCCTTCTTTGGTATTTTAATTATTCTTGACGAAGCAAAAATTTAAGAAAAACATAAAATTGAGAAATAAAAGAAAATGAAAATGAAAAAGTAAGGAACAACTATAATTGAAAAAGGATAGATAATTTACTTGAAGTTGATTAGAAATAAACAAATTTTTGCCCTACGTCTCCAGAAGCTATATATCCCCGTCTAATTCTAGTCATTGAATAGATCAAACCTTGACGAATAACTAATTGATTTCTTAGCGCGACCATATAACTAAAGGAAGGACTATCTGCCCGAACCAAAAAACTTGTTTCATTGTTGATTGAATCTCGTGTTTTTGATAATCTCCTGCTGCGCAATCACATTTGGGAAAAAAAAAATCTCAATATCAAATTCACCTGTAAGAAGTAAATCATCGCACCTACAGTCCAACCAATTGGGAGAGAATCCATAGATTCATAATCAGGAGCGATTCATCCTTCTCGAACGCAATATACAACTTTCCATTGTACTGCGCTCTCCAGGTGTGACTTTGAACAATAACACATAATTCTGTGAAGGTGGGTCTAAAATATGGAAGAAAGAAGTGTTTCCATGACTCTACCACCCAGTCAATTCTGCAATGGTAGTTCTTCCCTAAGGATTTTTAACTTCTGAAAATGTATCACTCCAAGATTAAAATCTGTACACAAAATATAAACAAATTCATCACTTGTTTTCCATCATCAAGGGCAGAATATCTTGAACCAGCCTTGAAATTGCTTATAAAAAAACTAAGCTAATTAAATGAAAAGAAAAAACCATATGAAATATCGAGAATTAAAAGTATGTATAACAAAGTATGCAATTTGCAATTTAAAGCCTGAACTGTATTATTGTATACGTTACAATTAGTTTGTTTACGATTGTATAGAGGGAAAACAGTTAATTAGACTTCCTGTACAATTACAATTTGGGCGATAGTAGACTTTCTAGGAAGTTTTATTCTCTTATTAAGAACTATTCTCTTGTACTTAGCGATATATATCTTACAAGATTTTAAAACATAAAATATTGAGTAAATGGTACTAATGGTACTTGAACTTTTCACAAAGTTAAACATTGATACTCAATATTTTAATTGGTTACTTTGGTACCCCAACTTCTTAATTTGCGTCTAATTGATACTTCTGTCCAATTCTAGTAATTTGAGAGTGGTGCAAAGCATTATTCACGTGCAATGCACATGGTAACTCTTCAAGTGTAATTTTGGAACACAAAATACGTGAAAGGATATTGTTTTAGTATAAGCAAATTCATAAAAAATATATATATCTACGAAATTATGGTAACAACGGAATGTTTCTTCACATAGAATATGCTATTGGAAACATCTCACCGTTAGCATAAAATTTGTTTGTATTGAAACGACGTCGTTATTATGTGTATAGCACGTGAGGTTTAGTGCCACTCTCAAACCGCTAAAATTCAGTAAAAGTATCTATTACACATAAATTGAGAAGTTGGCATACTAAAGTGATACAACTAAAATATTGGATACTAATGTTCCACTCATGTGAAAATTTTAGGTACCATTGGTGTCATTTACTCTAAAATATTATATTGTATAAGTTTCTAAAGCACAACAAACGATTCAAATGCTAGAATTTTGACTTTTTATATTTATCTATATGGTCCTTAAAATGAAAAAGGTATTACTTTCCCAAATTAGCTTCCCTCCTTCGTTTGGAGATCGGGAATAATAATTATTGTATTTTAGATGCGATATATATGACACAAAATAATTAAAAAAACGTGTTAAAAAATTATTATAAAATATTATTTAGAAAATAATAAATAATAAGTATGGTCCAAATGGGAACACGTAAACGTAGGTGATTCGTGTAATATTTTTGGTATTATTATGTGTAACGAAAAGAGAATAATTAGTTCACTACAATGATGTGAACATGGTTTTGAAGACCTAAAAGAATTACACGACTAAATAGATAAATAAAAAAACATATTTAAAAATAACAATAATAATTGGCTTATACAATAATGTTTTTCGGTGGGAAGGATGTGTTTTCTCCTAGAATTTAGAGTTCCACAAATGATATGAAAATTGGCCACTCTTTAAGTTATTTTGGTACACCAGTGGCTAGTCTTGCTCTCAAGTCCTTTCTCAATATTTTGCCAGCTGGTGATTTTGGAATGGCATCAACAAAGAATACACGGTTGTCTTATTCTCTTGTAGAATATCACCTGCTCAAAAGGGGAAAAAAAAGGGAAAACCAATTTAATAGCCTGAAAAAAAAACGTCTAACAACAAAAAAATAATAATAATAACTCCAGCTTTACAAAATAATGACCTGTTTTGAGATGAATTGCTTGATTTCATCCTCGGTAATGTTGGAATCCTTTGATTTCACAGCAAAAGCAACTGGAACTTCACCTGCTGCCTCATCCTTCATTCTGAATTGTACCCACAACAATACTAAGAATCACTACCTTTTGATTTGAAATTAATGTATATTCAAATAAAGCCTAGTAGTTGAGTACATTAATAATTTATCGCCATAAAAAGAAGTTGAATTAATTATCCTTATTTTTTTTGGATTTGATTAAAATTTAACATTTAATACAATACCACATCAATATCAGAGTATGACACATTTTGTACTTTATCGTAGTGTTTATAATCTTTATTGGGTCATGGCCGAATTACTTATTATCTGATTCAAAACCGGTTAATAATTATACTCGTTCTTACTTTCACCAATTCCCTCCCCTTTCTTTAGATTAAGAAAAAATAAAATAGAAGAACTCTTTATTTAATGCTTAAAAATTAACCACTTGATACTCACGGGACAACTGCAGCATCTGAGATGCAAGGATGGGTTAGGAGCAAGGCTTCAAGTTCGGCAGGTGCCACTTGGAAACCTTTGTATTTGATTAGCTCCTTAAGACGATCAACAATGAAAAGCTCATCATCGTCATCAATGTAGCCAATATCTCCTGTGTGTAACCACCCATCTTTGTCTATTGTTCTCTCTGTGGCTTCAACATCATTAAGGTAGCCTGCATAATGAGCAAAAACAAATTAGTTTATTATGTTTTTTCAATGTATTTATATAAAGTCATAACGTTACTTGTTACTTGTGTGTTATTATATTTGTCAAAAAAGCAAACGGAATCCGACCAAAAATCTATTCTATATAATTTTATCATGTCTATTGACTTTGACAAGTTGATATGAAAAATAATATTCTGAATTTATAAATTTGTAAATTATTTTTCATATTTTTATTAATACTGTCACTATTTTTATTTTTTCTAAGGACTTGCCACCATATTAAATTTGATGTCCAATGACATTCCTATGTATTTCTTGGGCTCGTTGTCTCAGTCCATGAGTCACGGACCTTTATTAGAATGTTGGCCTTTCTCCTTACCCTATATAAATAACCAACATTCAACTTCAAAGGGTCATAAAAAAGTAATAAAACAGAAGTTTGGGGTTACAAAAAGAGCAGATGTTATTTTTTTTTTTAAATTTTTGTTTTGGTGAAATAGAAATATATTTAATAGCCAAGATAATGGCATTTGGAAATCCACACCTGCTACCTCAACGAGTAGTAGTTGTCCTGGAGTTTTAGGTGTTAAGTACTCCACAATTATTCTCGACTCGATCCCAAAAAATTGTTGTGTTTGAAATGTACAAATTCATACAAGAAATATGTAGGGGGAAAAAATGTAATGTATCACATCTATATACCGTCTATTTCATAATATTGTTATTGAACAAATATTTGGTTGTTTTATATCATAAAGTGAGTGTAGAACCTAAATTTTTAGAGTTCTATAATACCAATTATAGAAGTAGAGAATTGAAAAAATAAAATAATCATTCACAAAAATATATGGGAAAAATAAATAATTTTATTAATATTTCAAACAGTAGACAAAATAGTTGTTTCAACATACTCTCAATAATTTCATTACGACTCTCAGGAAAAAATATTTTAACATACACCCTATATGTATTCCTAAAGTTGGCTGGAAAAAAAAAAACATGACAATAACGACTAAATAACTGCTGACTTCTAAAATAAGTAAATTACTAAAAATTGACTCAAACAAAAAATCTAAAATTAAATAGGGAACTCACAGATTGATTTAATTTCCAACAGTGAGTAAATTCTTTTCCTAACTAAATTACTAATTAAACGTCAAACCGATTAAATGAAGAGTTAATTATATTTTAAACGTTATATTTTGTAAATATTTAACATCACACGTTACCTTAATTCAATATTTTGACGTAGCAATGAATATTCATTGCTTGGTCCAAAAAATCTGGCGCCAGCTGCCATTAATTAAATGGATAAGAAGAAAAGAAAGCCAAATATGATTTGGTGCAATTAACTTGTACAAAATGTACTGGGCAAATTAGCTGGCGATCAAAACTATGTAAAGACCAACAATTTTGAAAAGGACATCATTAAACGTACGAAGGAGATGCTTTTGACAAATTAAATTATTGGATTCTATCGTCGCGTTGGAAAAATTATCTTATGAATTTTAAAAATTTATACAATATTATTATATTATAAAATTTTTAACTAAAACGAAATAATTCTCTAAAACAAATGATAGAATTTTCCTAAATTATATCCGCACAGCACAACGTACCTTTCATGATTTGGTCACCTCTAATGCAAATTTCTCCGGGTTGGTTGCGTCGTAAAGAGAAACCAGTATCGGGATCTATAATCATCATTGTCGTCCGCATTTCTAACAACAGACCCACACCCGCCTGATTTAATCTCATACGGTTCCTTAGCAAATGCTGAACACATTGCCAGCACGGGTCCAGCCTCGGTCATACCATAACCCTACATGCATTTTCTACCGTCAATATATTTATTTAATAGGATTATAATAAATGGTAGGATAAATATTAACAAATAATTAGACTAAACTTTCATTAAAATATAAAAAAAGAGGAGTTTCATCGTTCGTAATTGCGCAACGGTTAGTATTTAATATTTATTTAATTACTTTTATCGCTCAACAAGACGTCATTTTTTTTTCTCTCTTTTCTAACTTTTAGACAATAAACATCTCCTATATATGTTATATTTTAGACACTCATCTAATAAACTAAAAACTTTCACATTCGAATTATAATTTGGTGCTTAATTAATAGTGTTTTAGTAGATATTTATAAATTTCAAGCTCACAATATCAGTAAAGCTACTAGTAGGTATAATAGTACATGCGAGCCTAACCATGTAACTCAAATAGAAAACATTGAATTCTTATTGTTGTTGTTTACTCGTTATTGATATATTTGACTCGTAAACAATTCACAAGCAATTATTATTCCTTTTCTTTGCAAATAATTCACAAGCAATTATTCCTTCACCACTGTATTCTTGTCTAATGCCGACTTGGAACTCCCTATATTAAATACTCATAAATAGATAGCTGTAATTCGTATAAGTCAATCAGATCCAATCCTCTTCCTACCTTCCCAAATCCAAAGATATCATAATACTAATTTTTCCTTTCTGAAAAGGAAAAAAATTTAGTGCTAATAAAAGAAGAATTAATCTTTCATATGTTCAATTTAAAAAATCTTTTATACCATGAATATATATACATGGCACAAATGTAACTAATAAAAGGACATTTTACACCGGTATAAAAATTTTCTAGTCCAAGATTTACTTACTAATAGATAAATTATGTTTGACCCGTAATCCGCACTCAAATATGACTATAATTTCAGTCACACATGGAAATTTTTATTTTGCATTGAGGCAACTATCTATTTGACATGTTTAATAATTACTAATTTTTAAATTAATAATATCTTTCCATGTAGAATAAATTATCACTCATCAACAAATAATGACCCCTTATTTTTTCAAAAAATGGATATCCTGCCCCACATGTAAAACTCTCATTAATTTAGAAACAATTATTGAGCATGTTAAATTCCAATCCAAAATAAAATTTCTCGACATCACATTCCCTTACCTGAGAAGGTGGGACTCATTAAGGTAAATTAACCTTTCCATATCAAAATAATTATTGATTTAGACAATTCATTTTGTTATAACATATCTGTAATTAAATATTAATTTTTGAACTTTTACTCTTAGTATCACATTAATTAAAAGATTATTACGTAGTTAACATATTAATACAAAAAAGTATTTTAATTATTTTAAATTATTTTTTTATAAAATTTAATAACTTTATTAATCTATGGATACTAACCAAACTCACTAATCTATTTTTTTTTTTAAAACGAAAGGGGCAGTATATTACTAGTAAAATTAATAGAGGTAATGAAAGTCCACCCACCCCTACTCTTTTGGCGTCCCCACATCCACAAAAATAAATATTCCTAATAAAAGAAATCACTGTACAAAGAAAGAAAACAAATCTGAAAAAGAGAACATTTATGATTGATTTCGATAGAAAACTTGTACCTGACCAAGTTTGGCGTTAGGAAATTTGGCTCGGACAGCATCTTCGAGTTCCTTGCCCAATGGGGCTGCTCCGGACATCACAGTTTTCAGGGAAGAAAGGTCATAATTATCAACCATCGGACTCTTTGCTATAGCCAAAACAATTGGTGGCACGAAAGCCCCAACTGAAACCTTATACTTTTGAATTAATTCCAAAAATGTAACTATTTCGAACTTTTGCATAATTAAAATTGTCGTGCCGGCCCTCAATCCACATAGCAAAATCGAATTGAGTGAATATATATGAAATAATGGCAAAACGATGTCACATCATAACTTCGTTATGAATATAGAAATTTGGATTATCTCCGTCTACTTGTTGTGCCACGTTAGTAACAAGTCCTTTATGTGTCAACATGACGCCTTTAGACAATCCGGTAGTTCCGGACGAATACGGCAGCGCCACCACATCGTCGGGGCTAATCTCCACCTCCGGCAAATCATTCTCATCGGCCTTAAGTAGTTCCGAAAAGTGTAAACACCCTTCCGGCGTAGTATCGATACAAACCACTTTAATCCCATTTTCCCTCGCATAGTCCCCGACTTTCTGCACGTAACACCCTTGCGTTATCACGAGTTTCGCCTTAGATGCATTGGCTTGCTTTGTAACTTCATTTGAGGTGAAAAATGGGTTGGCCATCGTCGCTATGGCTCCCCGGAAAGATGCTCCGAGGAAGGCGAACACAAATTCCGGTGAATTCGGTAGAAGAATCATGATTGTGTCGCCTTGTTGAATCCCAATGTTGTTGAGCCCGGATGCGACTTTGTCTTGAAATCAGCTCAACTTGTTCGAATGTGTATATTTCATCAGTTGCACCATTTATTAAACAAGCCCGTGAACGAAACTTTGGAAGGTCTTCAAAGCAATAAGTGTGTAAAGGAAGATGTTTTGGAATGTAAATATCGGGGAGTCTTGATCGGAAAATAATGTCTTCTTCTTGCTTTGTTTTGATTGCCATTTGACGAATGATGAGGAAAGAATTCAATATAAATGGAAAGTATATAAAATGTATTTTTGGTCTCTTAGAAGTTTATTGTATAGGGAGGGGGTGTTTATATACAAGTGTACGAAGGCACGAAAAATTATTTACAGGCCACTTGCGAATTTTGTGATGTTCACCTAATATGTAATAAAATTAATTAACATTACTCATATATAAAATATAATATAATATTATATAATTTATGTAATTTTTTTAATGATTACAATATATACAAGCGAGTTATATACTATGGCGCACATACTGTTGTAGGGAGGGGGTTGGTGACATAACAGGAGGTTGATGGGGGAATATGGAGCTTGTTCAGGGGTCAAATTGTGAAGAGCTGTTTTCGTGATTTGGGGGATTTCTGGAGGTGAGGTTGGTGGGAATTAATTATTAAGAGATTTGGAAAATAGCTAGATAGATTTAATTTCGAATTTTATCGGATATATTTTGGGATTAAATTAAAATTTATAGAATATTAATTATATTAATTTATATTATTTATTTTATAACGTATAATTCAAATTATATAGTTTACCAGTGAAGACAAATATTAAATCCATCTAAACGTTTCTCAAATAAGAATATTACATTAGATTTATAAATTCTTTCGTGTACTAAGATGTACAGTGCACTAAGATACAAAAACTATACGTCCACATGGGCCTCACTATAGGTCCCACAATGGGATCCACAGTTATAGGACATACAATCTTCGCGTCTCGGTGTATAGGTGCACTATACACGTTGGTGTACATAAGAATGGAGTCAGGGTCATTGGGGTCCACATACAAAAGTTAGGTTTATGATAAATTTTTATATAAATTAAGGTGTATGATTCACTATATATCTTATGGTCTATATTTATCCAAATACTTTAATTTATAGATGAAATATTTTAATTTTTAATTTTTTAAAAAAATATAGAGTATGTGAACAAATATAAATCACAATGTGTATGGTAGAGTCTTCCACTTTAATCCATATAAAAAAAAATTTACAATTCACTCTTACTAGTTATTCCAGATCATTGAATGATTAAAAAATAATAGAACAGTCCCCATTTTTCAATAATTTAAATAACTATCATACTCACTTTATATTATAAAATGACTAATCAAAACTTATTTCCAATTAATTATTTACCCCTGGGACAAATGCAAACGAGACATTTCCACGTAGTCTATTACCAACCACAATTTGCCGGAGGAAGCAGTTGATGTTGATGATGGCCTTCGGTCGAGGGGCGGGACCCGTCGCAATTTATTTTACAAGTCTAAGCTGTACATTCATGGTATATCTTGATGCAAATGAGAATCATTCCGAAAGAATAACCAGATAAAATCTAAAAGAAAGTCAAAGATAATTTAGGAATTACTTAGATAATAAATGGAAATTTTAAACAAAAACATTTATTCAAGAGTATTTGTCAAGACTAATTTACGCAAAATATTATATTAATTCATTGATTCCTAATTTTAATTACTTAATCGAATTTTTTTTGTTCTTGTATGAATTTAGTGATACGTTAAAAGTCTTATCAAATAATTTTAAATTTGTGATTTTATTGGGTTAATAACACTTTATTTCATGAATGGGTAATTATATGTTGCTCCCTTGAATTATACAAATATATACTTTGCCCCCCATTTATAATATTCATCTTTTAAAAATTTAAAAGTTTGGAGTTATTTTTCTAGATTATTAAAGGAAAAAAGAACGCTTCTAATAATAAAAGTATCTCTGAAATGAAGAATGTATATTATTAAAGTTACTTTTAAATATAATATAATTATATTATCACCACTTCAGCATGTTTAGAACCCATGATATGCAAATAAAAAATTTTACGTCTATTTGTATTATCAATTTTAAAAAAATTGTGTTCTTTACATAAAATTATTTTTTAAAAGACTACTAGTAAACTTGAAAAACAAAATTCTAAATGAAAGTTTACAAAATGTGAATAAGTGTTTGATTTTATTAATATTATATAAATAAAATGTCATAATTATAGATTTTAATACAATAAAAAAATGATAGCTATTTTGTACACGTGTCTCTTATACAAATAATATTTCTAATAATTGATTTTAGGTCTCACTATATAAAGCATGTATATAAACATGATGCCAAAAAATAGATAAGACATAATAATTCATAATATTAAAATTATTTTTAAAGGTATCACGATTACATAATCACTGAAAAATAATATTTGTTGACATTTAATAGTTAATTACCAATAAATATAAATCCGCAAGAAAATGCAAAAAAGAAAAAAGAAATTGATCTTAAAAGTTTATTATCTTTTTGTGATCTAATCGCACAAATTATTTTTTTTATAAATACTAATTGGATGTAATTCAGTTGCAAGAATGATATTATTTAGATATAGTAGACTAAAATTCTTCCTACTTTTGTGAAAGTTATTAATGATAATCCTTTATATATATATATATATATATATATATATATATATATGTATGTATGTATGTATGTATATATATATATATATATATGTATGTATGTATGTATATATGTATGTATGTATGTATGTATGTATGTATGTATGTGTATGTATATATATATATATATATGTATGTATGTATGTATGTATGTATGTATGCATGTATACCTAAATCTTATTTATATGGATAAAAGTTTTGCATAATTAATATAAGCTAGTAATTCGTTACTCCAAATAAAGTTTCTGGCACTCCATCATCACTTTTGATTAATCAAAATAACTTAAATGACCATATACATTTCTAATGATAACATTGCATTTTGTATTTAAATTCTTTTATTAATTGGGTATTTATTTAAATATTTTTTTATACGTTTTATTGGACTAATTATGGTATTAACAATTTTCTTAAAGTAAATTCTATTAATTTTTTTTTTCAATTAAAAAAGAGCATTAACTTTCTTAATTAGCAAGAAAAAATATAGAACTTAGGATGGACAATCTATTTAATCAAATGTTATTGGAAAGTTAAGAATTATATGTTGTAACTTTTATGGGTTCAAGATATTTTGAATTGATAGGATATCCTTTTGTTTATCCTAAATTGGGCTTTACTATTATAATTAAAATACATAATTTATTTAATAATCCTTTCAAGTTGTCCATAATATTTCTCATTGATTTTTATTTCTAGAATTTATTGGAGTGTTAATTTATTGTGGACATTATTAATTTTTATTAAATAATTTATTTTTGCCTAATATAATGAAACAACTTATTTATTATCTTGTCGTTAGGTAATTTTGATATATGGTTATAGAATATAAGTTAGGTATATGAGTCATTTCAATCCAAAAAATATAAGAATGGATTGTTAATATGAAGCTAATTTTGGAGTGTCAAAATCATTGGCCTTAAAAAAATTTTGTTTTCCTAGCTTATTTTTAACAATGTAAACATATATGATAATTTAGAATACACTTTCAATTTTGTAACTCTTTTGAAAAAATATATATATATAAGAGGTGTGCATAAATTTACGATTTTAAAGAAAGATAGTTAAAGATTATATTTAGATAATTAATTTGAATTTCATTGTTAATTAAGTAATTGATTTTTTACCTTTATTTTGTACGAAGTAAATTTCTTTTTATCTACTATACCACATGTCAACTTCTTATAACTTTTTTTCAAAAGGGGTTTTGTTATAATATATACTAGCCTAAAAACTCATGCACAGAAACATTATAAAAGTTAAATGACACATATAAACTGATAGTATAAATATTTTAATAATTAAATCAAATGATGATGAGCAAAAGAAAGTGATAATAGTATTAGGTTATATTACATCAAAAACTAAAAAAGAGATAAAAGCAACACGATATATTTGTCAAATGAGCACTTGAAAATATTCAGAGTTTAGTCCTACAAAAAAATAAACCAAAATTAGTTATAGAAGATAAATGTTAGTTATATAAGATTTATATATTATAGTGACTTACATATTAAACTTTATTGTTTGGATATTTTCCGAATGTATATGCATTCTTCTCCACAATCAAGTTTAAGGATAAAAGATACTACGGATGGATAACTAACATCGTGCATAGTTTCCGGTATTGAAATAACAAAAGTAAATGGTTTTTCCTTCAATATTTGTATAATTTTTTGAAGAAGTTGTATTCCATTTTCATGTACCAATTGTAGCATATGAGAAATTTACATATAAATGATAAATTTTTTGACAAATCTAATATAAACTTTCATCAACTTACCTGTAATGTTAAATTCTTTAATTCATTTGCAGTATATTGGAAAATCCATTATGCTTGAGTACCATATAAAATTTATATCTCTCATTTTGGTACTATCATTTATAATCATTTGCATTTAATATATCTATATCAACATAAGTACATAATTTAATAGTATAAATTTTTTTTTTTGTTTGGTAAAATAAATATTGTTGACAAAATCAAATTGGACGATAGGTATCTCTTGTTTTAAAAAAAAATTAAATAGTCGACAATGAAAACATTAAGATATTATTTTTTTAAGAAAAATATATGCAAGTTGTAAGATATGATCAATAAATTAGATAATAGATATTTGGTGTTTCAAAACATTAAATATACTTGTAGAGTTAATTGTTTAAAAAAAAAAAAAAGTAGAGTCAAACATAAATTCAATAAAATATAGAGATAATCGTTGATTGCAAATGGAGTTAGTTGTAACATATAACTGAGAGGGAAATTCTATGGTCCCTTTTAGGGAACCATTCTCTTGTATTTTAAATGCTTATACAGAACAATACCATGTGTTTAAAAAACTTATACTGTACAAACTTTTAAAGTCAAGGGAATGGTTTCCTAAAAGAGACTGTAAAATTCCCTTGAGTGATAAGATAAATTAGATGATTTAGTTATTAGTGACAGTCTCTTATGAGTGACGATAGATATTTTTTTTAAAAAAAAAATCTTAATAATTTATTAAGATATTTGATTAGTAATTAGGTAAAGATAGAAAAAGTAGTTCAAAAAGGTTAAAAAATGTTTTGTTAAAAGATATAGATTTTTTGGAAAGAAATTATATAAAGATAATAAATAAAAGGAAAGCATGATAAGGTTTGATTTGTTTGACTTGATAGTAGTTTTTAAAATTTAACTAATTAGAAAATCAAAGAGGGACTATCATGTCAAATAATAGTCTCCCCCTGCGGAGCTGGAGTTGTTTTTCTGGAAACCACTTACTTGATTCAATTATAAAGCTTCTAAGATTGGTAATTAATTACAAATTTTACACAGCTATCATTTGTTAATTTTTGACCCATATATACACCCGATATTATTCGGGTTGATCCAATTTTTTTAACCTATATATGCATCGAAATTCAAATAGTAATTTATTAAGTGACATTGTTAAGTAATATTTATAAACAATAAAATTTTAATGACATTTTAAATATTAACTTCCTAATATATATTATTTTTAAAATTATCATTTTAAATAATAAAATTTCAGTGATATGTAAAATATCACTTAATATACGAATCGGTACATCATCGCATGACAAAGTCTCTCGTCATACAACACATATCCTCCTCCACTTCACTAAAATGGGGCTTTCAGCTTCAAAACGAGTCAAACAATCCCTCACCAACTCACCCGATTTCAACTCAGCCTGCAACTCAGTCTACGAGTCCTCACTCGCTCTTGCCCAGCACGCCTTCCCGGGAATCAAACCTTACCAACTTTGCTCCGCAATCGAGCGTCTCCACCAAACTCTCATCAACAGCTCCTCAATCCCCTTAATTACTAAATGGGCCCCACATCCTCCGACTCGGGAACAAGTGGACCGGGCATTCAAATCTATCCTCAGCCGTCGCCGCCGGTCCTACCCGAGTCCAGATGAGGAGAGTGACGTGGTTCTGGGAAAGGAAGAGTTTGGGGAATTTGACGCCGTTGAAGTTTTTGCGGACGGCGTCGTTTCCAGCGCGCGTAAGGAGGTGTTGAAGAGAGTTCCTATTGGGGTTGCGGGGATTGCTGGGGTCGGGATGATTGTCAAGCCCGGAAAAGAAGTTGTTGGGACTGTGATTGGAGTGTACGCGCTGGGTGTTGCGACTGCTGTTTATCTCAGTTTGACTGGGTGATTAGTCGATACGTGGCGGGATCTCGTGATGCTTATTTTATTGCCTAGATTAATGACCGTTGGATCAGTCGTTTTGTGTTTTCTTTTTCTTTTTTCTTTAACTTAGAATCTTTTGTAAAAAATAAAAAATAAATTTTTTTTGATTTTGATATGGCTATGTTAGGCGATTTGTTGTATGAAATGGGTAACTACTTAAATTATTATTATTATTTTTTTCTGGATTGGTGAGATGATTAAAAAGAAAGTATTCTATTATTTATATAACGGATTAATATATTTATTTCATGTTACAGAATTAATAAGAAAAACTTCTCTTATGTATTCAATCATGTAATTTTATAGAATTGTCTCTTCAATTTTAGTAGATTAGTTTTTTCTACTAGATGAGTATCATATGACCATACAAGTTAGGTCTTTAAATCATCAAAATTTAAATTTAGTTCTTGCTATCCTTACTGATGCCGGGTGGTCCGTCCTGATAGTGAAAAAAAAAGTTGATAAACTTAATTTCCTCTTCTTAAATTTCATATTTTTACCAAAAAACCAGGAAAAAAAAAAAGGGTTATATGATATGGGTAGATTTAAAGGTGGAGATGTCCCATTGACCGTTATCCTTTTTAAAAAATTATATTGAACTTTGGACGGGGGCTCCATGTTGGGTGGCTTATCCTATAACATTTCCATACATATTGAGGAAGACGTAAATGAAAATAAATCCACAAGAAACTTTGACTTATGGGAAGACACGTCCTAACGTAAATAAAAGGAAATAAAATGGATGACTAGAATCTAAATAGTTGACTCCTACCTTCTTGCTTTCTTTTAATTAACTTTTTATGAAAAGCCTCTCTTCCTATATATATATATATATATATATATATATATATATATATATATATATATATGTTATAAGGTAAGAATCGACTCCATAATACAATGTGATTATCATGATGAGAACCTTTCCTTTTCAAATCTTCCGTAGTTGGCGCACAAGACAAAGGAGGACAGAGGAGATTTCCAGGAGGACAGTGCCTCCACCCAATCCAGCAAGTCAAGGGCGGCCCGGCCATAGAATCGAATCTTGCCACCTTTCTTGAGAGGTAGAAGGAGGAGAAAAGTGGAGATCATTTTAGAATCTAATTCAAACATTCGTTCTAAGTCACCAAGAGATAGAAGATCTTTTTTCATTCCGAGATATCTTTGCATGGACATGCTCTTCAATGCCTGGTTTAGACATATGATATTTCTTCCTTAAGAACCATACCCTCATTCGTTCGATTACTTTGGGTAAGGATACTCAGTGAAGTCGATTTGCCTTGAATGAATCAGTAATGGCATTTCTCTTTCAACGGATTAGTGGAATAAGAGATCAAGAGACGGATAAGAGGACTCCCTCGAAATGACAAAAGTCTGACCAAAACTAGTCCTTACCCTATAGTTCTTTCGCCCACAGATGGCTCTTGGAACTAATGGTTAACCTGTATAGGAATGGAATAATATACCTATTTCCAATTCCCAAGCACAAATGTATTATGATGTTGCAAATCAATCTGTATAGCTAAGATTCCATCTAGTCCTTTACGCTTTGCAGATAGTACATCATATAGACGCATAATATTATCTATTTTTGTAGGAAAATCCATGTAACTACAGGTTGATGATATAATCACAGTAGCATAATGGTGTCATAATACTCAGACCACCAATGCATTCCAATTAGTTATTCAGTGTACACTTTGAAAATTTGATGGTTTTGGCAGCTCTAATATTAACTGTCCATCTTCTGTAAGTTCATCAGAAACTTGCCTCTTCGGTTGATGGTCTCCGCAAATAATATCGTAAGCTAGGAATCTTACCATTTGCAAGAACCTGCAATGTAGCACAAAAGTAAAAGATTCGAACATTGCATTCAGAGTTGAGCTAAGGGCAGATCGTTTAATCTTTTCGCGGTATTCGAATGATCTTATCTACCTGTTGAAGGGGCTTGATGATGGCTTTACCCTTATAGCTGACATGAAACTTAGCCTTAGCCAGCAAGCCCTGGATGTCAAAATCAAAATTTAAATGTGTCGCAATGCTGCTTTCGCATTCCCATTAGCACGTGACAACAGTATGGTAACTTCTAAATAGTCTTTACCTCTGTATCAAATTCTCCTGATTCAACAGCAATGTTAATGTCAGTGATTATCTTTACAAGATCCACAAGTAATCCAGGGCGGTCTGCTGTTTCGACATACAGTAAACTGCAACGAACAACAGGATGTTTCTCTTTGGCCTTAATAGCTGTTGTATCCAGTTCTGAACATTATACTTCTGTAACAATTCGTTGAGAACAAGTAAAAACATGCCTTACCTTCGCAGTTCTACTCTGGATCATCATCGAAGACACGGATGTGTGTGGCTATGTCCACATCAACCTGAAAGTTTCAATGCAACAATTTTATTAAAGAAAATATAAGAAGACAAAAGTTTGAAAATTCCCAAGGCACTCAATACTTTAACTGTGTATCAAACTAGTAAAGCCATTTCATCAGCATTCTTGATTGGTAATAAGCATATGTGAGTGCTATCCATTAAGGGTCAATACCGGTTAGCTAGATAGCTTATTGTGCGAAATATGACATTTAGCAAATCCACCTTTTATTCGTACTTTTAAATGGTTAAATTAATGCTCTTATGGGTCCCAATTTGGACGACAGATAACATCTAAAGCCAGCATGTTTCTACAGAGAGAGCATGTGTCATCTATCAATGCATAGGACAGGCTCACATGAGCAGAAAAGATAAAACAAACGAAATTTACAAAACAGAGATTAAATCACCTGCTGACTTGGTTGCTCAACACCAAAGGCTGCCCCCATTGCTAGTTGTACTGTGAGCTTGATTCCTAGATTCACAATTCAAATGTTTAAAACATTAGAGACAGTAAACCCTCGAAAGTTGCTCTAACAGATAATCATAATGCTAGTAAGCAGAATTGAAGAACTACCGGATGATACTCGAGCAAATTGTTGATTATTGTTAAACGAATTGTCTCAAGCAACTCAGGATCCTCAACCTTTCTACCTGTTGAACTGGAAACAAGGCCAACCAGAACGTAGTTTAATCATATCAATTTATAAACTGACCCTACTGATCAAAATGTTGAAAGACAAAGCAGTCTTAGCAAATATGCTAATACTGAAAGCTCCAGAATATAGTTTTTTACTATAAATGACTAATTCATAAGTACATCTGTATGCAAGTAGCTTCAATGAACTGAATGAAACACTAAACATTTTGTTCAGCAACTGTCAAGCAATTTCAGGTGAGGCCAAGACTAGGCTTGAATTAGAATCCACGACAAAATGATAAACAATTTGGGGGAGGCAATGGGCTGACCGTGACAAATGTAATTTACTTAACGGAGTTGAGGAAAGAGATAATCACAAGGGAACAACTGACTGTAACTTTTTATGAAATCTGCAGCTTGAAACAATCAAGTATATAGTAGTCTAAATTGTAAATGAGCTTAAAGTAGCCAAGAAAACAATATCAGGAGATGAAGACAACAGGAGTATGGTTCACAATACATTAACTTACGTTTTTGTGATGGCAAACTTGTTATGTTTCCCAGATGAATCAAGATAGACATTTGCCTTGACAACATTGAGCCCAAGATTTTTCAGTGAATTCATCTGAAATACAACTGCCAACAATCATACAATTGACGAAAAAATGTGCTTCAAAAGAATTAGATCTTGTAATTTAACTGGGCAAAATCATAGTGCCACAGATAAGCATGAACATTCATATTAGTAGGACAGACAGCAACATACCGTATCCAGAAGAGCCCCAAGTCGATCCCCAAAGGTGATCTCCACCAAAGTTGCATCAGGGTCGGAGCCAGAATCCTGATCTATTATAACTTTGGGGATTGGAACTTGATCAGTCTCCTGGGAACTTTCCCCCTGCTTTTCGGAAAAACCAAAGATTTGTCTCTTATATCAAAACTGAAAGGAAATGGAGAATCACTTAGCTTTATAAGAAACAAAAAACAATTTGTTTAACCAATAATCCCTAGTACCTCCACAGCTGTGGCCTGGGATGCTTGTAAAACCAATCTACCTTCTGAAGACGGAAATCTGGCACCAAACCACCATCAAATTTGCGGGAAAAAGAAGGAAAAACAAGCCAAGATAAACTACTAACACCTAAAAGGACACATTTTTTATGCAAAGGGAAATTAATTTTTCGATCAAATAATGTTTCTTGTATTGAGAAAAAGACATCAAATTCAAACAAGTGCTAATAAATTAGCTAGTCCAACAGGACATTGGCATAGGAAGAACCTTGGCAGTACAACTAATGAAGGCCTATAGCAGCTAGATGAGGAGCATTCTAATACCACATTAATGCAACTCAGATAGTGCAACCAAGGACACATCTGTTCGGATAGTAAATATTATTCGTTCTTCTTCAAATAATATTATAATAATTTATTAACACGTTTTTCAATCACTATTTATGTATCAAATATCACGTTGCAAAGAATTATAAATGTATTTATTTCAAATAATATATCGAATAATAGCCTATCAATATATAGATAAGAGAATTCTATAATCCCATCCTCTCATCAAGGAAATCATTCATTAGTTTTAAAAAATTTGTTATATAACTTTTTAAAACATAATAAATGGCTCCTTTGTAAAATTTTTCATAAAGATAATGCAACAGCACAACAAAATAAAAAACGTTACATAAACAAAAAAAGCTCAAAATGATGAACAAACTACAGGACAACCAAGTATAAGACAAATCTACTTAGCAAAAATCAATTAAATAATCCCAAAATTGTGAGCAAAAGACCTTTTCTTGGAAAGAATGCAGAAACCCTGAGCAGGATCCAAACCAGCGAAAGAACAAGTAAAGAGGGGAGCTTTAGCAATGGGGAGTTTCTCAACTGCCTTCAAATTAGTGTAAAGTCTAAGAGTTGTCCCAGAAGAAGCCATTGCCACAGCCATTGGAGGGCCAAAACTATTTAGTTTGGCTGCAAAAATAGAACAGTGAAAAAGCTCGTCTTTGCTTTGTTTGGGATAATGGGATTCTTAAATTGCACTGATAGCATTAGAGAAAGGAGGAAGAATAGAAAAAGAAGAAGAAGCACATGATGATGATGATGATGATGATGATGATGGTGATGATGGTGATGGAAATGTCGAATAGGTGGAGGGTATTGGAAGAGATTGTGGGGACTAAAATGCAACCATTTGGCTAAAAAATAAACAATAGTTTTTGTTGCTTGCTCTAGACTCATGAGGAAATTCTTAAATTGTCATGTATATTTTGGCCCAAATTTATACATATCAAACTTCTAGGTTTATTTGGATGAATTTGAACGAAGCTACATTTTTTATTTGTACATTTATTTGAAAATTCACACTTCTCAAACTCATAACTAATACGTTATACAAGAAGACTCTATATCACCTATTAGAATTTAATCCACTCAAATTTTTTTCTAACCTTTATTACTAGAAAAAGTATGTGCTACTCACCCTAATACTATACACGTATGTTAAATCATTGAATAATTACAAAATAACTTATTTTTCGACCATTTCAATAATTTAAAATACTCATCCTGCATTTAAATTAAATAACACAAACTTAGTGCTAATACAATTGCTAACCCCATTACTATCACCCTTCCTCATGAATTATCTATTTTTCTTATGGTGCCTTTATCAAGGATAAATTTTTATGTGGATTTTAATGTTCATACACACCAAAATATAATCCCTATATGAGGTCAGGTTAAGACCCACATGAAACTTATAATTTTTATGTTTCAATGAATAAATACCAAGATTTATTTAAAAATTTACATACGAGGGAGTACTGTTCTAAATTGATATTAAAAATTTGCATGCACATTTAGTTGAACATCTGCACATATTTAAATTTACAATAAAACTCATATACCGAGTGCATCAAATCAAATTAACAATCTACAAAATCTCACAAAATCTAACAAAATCTATCAAAACCCGCTTAATATCAATCCATCTATTGTCTCCAATAAAAAAGCTAAGAAAGTTTATTTAACGGATTACAAAATTATTCACATTTTCACTACCCTCTTTGTTTTCGATTACATATTATTATCTGTATTTGAGTATCAATGAGATATTCAAGTTTCGTTGTTTTAAATTTATATTAGGTGCATAACACATATGGTTCAAGAGATCCGAAAATTCAACTTGATGAATTGACCTGGTCGAACCTTTCCCTATTATTTTTTGAACTCTTGCAATTTTTACTATCATTTATACTAATCATTATTTTTGCTATTTTACCTTTTGTCTAATGTCTTTGTCTCTCTTTATCTTTTCCATTTATCTTTTGCAAAACTCAACTTGCAATGGGAGAGCTTTTTGATCGAATTTATATTATTGTTCTGATTCCTAACGGCCCTTTGCCTTTTCAATATCTTTCTTTCTTTCTTTCTTTCTTTCTTATGGGCCTCATCTACCCATTCTATCAACTAGAGAGTTGGGTATCAATAGTGACACCACTGGTTAAAATGTGGTATTCTCTCGACGTTCAATTGTTCTCCAGTCCTACTTATATGGGTGCTATTCTTAAAGTATCTATGTTTGTAGGGAGTAATTTATTTGTGCCCGTGACACAATGAGTTTTCTTCTCTCACCTCAAGGGAAGATCGCATGACACGTGCACAAATATCTACCATATCTTGCAAGAGTCAAGATTGGACTGTAGGCATGCAGTATTGAAATTTTACTTTCACGTTTATACTTTTTAATCATTTACATTTAGAATGATATATTTTTATTCTTCAAAAATTTAAAAATGTATTATTTTGATCATTCCATTTAATTATAGGTATATTTTGAATCGAAATAATTACATATGTATCATATGTTATATTTGTTAATGGCAAAATTAGTAACACACAAATTATAAATATTAAATGACACTATCCACCATCACCATCACCATCACCATCTTATTCCCCTCCCTCGTCGTTTCCCCTCCTCACCCCCTACTCCAATCGCCCAACCCTCTTCTTTCTTTCTCGAAGCACCGATCCTCACAGCCCCTTCTTCCTTTAGTCCATCTCCTTTCCCCTTCCCCCTTCCCCCTTCCCCATTCTCATACAACCTACCTCTTTACCCCATCCTTCCGGTAACATTTTCGTCTCATTCTATTCTAGTAGCTGCTTCCTATACCCCTTTCACCTCTTTCGTTCTCTCCCATAGCCTAGTCTCTTCCCTCTCCCTCCCGCATTCATAGCCCCCTCCTCCGCCCTCCCACAGGTCCATTTCTTATCCCTTTTTATCTTTCTATCACTCAAATCTTTACCCCTTCATACCTCACACCTTAACCTTATGTCCGCCTTAATCTCCTACTATCAGATTCGGAAGGGACGGCTTCCTTACTCCTAAAACTCCCTATTTCATCCTTAGATCAAACAATTTTTGTAGATGGCATTTTCATTTGATTTGATTTGACCTACTCTTTTTGTGGGATGAAATTAAGGTAGAAAGATGTAAGGAAAGGGATTGTTTGAAAGTGGTGTGGTGGCAGGTGCATTTGACGTCTTAGTGATAGGGTGGATGGATGATGGTGGACCGGTTGGGTGATGGGTGGTCGTGTTTACTTTTTTTTGGACAATTTAGTGTTTAGGATTGTGTTATCAATTTTTCCCTTTCAAAATGTGATATATGACTACTTCAAACAAAATATACCTGTAGTTTTTTTGGGACTAAAATGCATTGTTTTAAACGTGAGAGATTAAAAAATGACAGACATGAAATATGAGGGACTATTAGAATTGTTTTCTCAAAAGAAAAATCATAATTTTGGCAAGATAAGCTTGAGGAACTCTATGTTGACAAAAAATAAAGATAATTTATAAGGAACTTTCATGTGGTTTGGTTAATATTCAAGTTACAAATTTGCAATTTGGAACCTTGCTTGGTTTAAAGTGAAATATTAATCCTTTTAATAATTATTTAAATTTGAAATGTTATTTTTACATGTATAGTATGGTTGGCTACCCATAGACATAGAAAGTTATTTTACACTGACTGTGTAGAAAAAATTAATCTCTTTCAAACAAATTAATAAATGTTAGCCCGATTTGTGTTATGAACAAATAGGATCCAATTTCAACCTTGTGGATTCCAAGCCCAATAAAAACAACTTCAAGCCCAAAAAATAAACTTGGAAAGAGAGAAAGAAATGAGGAAGGGGGGAAGTGTAGGTGAAGCAGCAAAAGAGGAAGACGGAGAAGAAGGAGAAGAAGAAAAAGAAGAAGAAGTGAAAGAAATGTCAAAGTTCTACAAGGGTCTGGCCATTGAACTGGCCAAATGCCCTAGTGAATCCAACTGTGTTTAGGTAAATCCCTTTTTTCCCTTATCAAATAAATCCCTCTTTGTAGGTTTTTATCTTGGTTATCACTTTCCACCCCTTGTCAGAATTTTCTTTCAAGAATCACTTTCCACCCCTTGTCAGAATTTTCTTTCAAGAATGACATACCATGATGTAATACTAAGAATTTCGGCTAGCAAGCCACAGTTTTTCTTCTTTCAAATATGTTTTATTTTTAATATCTTATTCTTGATTAAAGGAATATAATTTAAAAATCATTTGACTAAAAGAGAATCATTTTGGGGATGGTTAATAGTTGTTAGTAGTTGCAATCATAGTTTAGAGACTCTAATCTGTTCACCCGAGTTGTATCTTGGCCTATTTCAATCCGATAATGATACATTGTTCCTACGTATATAAATACTAAAATATGAACTAAAATTGCATTAAAACACTTATTTTTTGCTAGATAACTTCTTAAAACAATTTACTCAACTATTTGCGAATTTTTCCTTATTTTTTTTTTATGATTTTGGTCAAATTTATCACCTGGTATCATTCTGAGTGATTTTCATATTGTTTGTTTATAATTTTGATAAAATTTATTATCGGATACTATTCCAATACTACAGCTACTGATGTGGAACAGTTATCGCAGTGACAGCAACTTTGAATTATAGTTATAATCTAATTTGGCATGTGTTTCTTGAACTTGCTAAGATGTAAAAAAGTTTTAATTTTATGTTTGAATAATGTTGTAGAATTGAAGTATATGCTTGTAATATATGACATGATGTAATGATGGGATAGAATTTGTGAAGGTTGAGAATAGGCCTTATAGAGAATGTGCTAAGAAGAAAAATCCTTTAATTTCTGGTGAATGTGTTGGATTAAGGGAAACATATTTCAATTGTAAAAACGGCCAAGAATATTTGAAATGTTGTCTTATTTAATTCTCTCTTATGGGAGTTTCTCTCCTTTACTTTAAGAGTTTTCCCTCCTCTTTGTAGGAGTTCAAAAATGCACAAAAATTTTCAAAATTTTGCTCAATTTTTACTTTCTTTGTATCTTTTCTTAATCACTATTAGATCTCCTAGCTCTAAATCTCTAGCATTAATACCACATTGCTCTATAATTCCTGTGGTGTGGATAGGAGGCTAGACATCTTTTAATGCTCATTGCAATTAATGAGTTTAGCGAAGAACATTTTAGAGTTATAAAAGTGGAGGACAAGATCTCCAATAATATTTGAGCTATTAGGGAGACATGTTCTAACTTTAAGCCTCAGCCTCACTTTTGTTTGTTTTTAGTGACCTTTTTAGTTTAATCTTGCCTTTTCTCTCTGCACTTTGTTAGTGCTCTTCTGCCTTGTCTGTTAAACGTTTGCTCTTTTGTGTGTTTGCTTTTTTTGTACTTCATTTTTTTCTTCTAAAATTCTATTGGGGTCAATCGTTTTTTCTTCTTTTCTTACTCCAGGGGTTTTTTGTTTGATTTGTATAGTTTTCATTTTGTGGAATCCTTGGAGTATCTGTGTACTATAATGGCTGAGCAGTTAGTAGAGATTTTGGAAAAATTTAAGTTTTCTAGCAGAGAACAGGGAGATGGCTTTGTCTATGAGAAGAAGTTTCATAGCAAAGCTTCAATTCCTATAAATACAACATAATTGGGAATATAATAGGAGAAAGGCTAACAAACTTTGTTGAAGTTAAACACTTCACCAATCTAAGATGCGGATAAATATGGAGATAGTGGACTTGGTGGTCAACTTATTCCAGTTCACTTTTGGGAATAAAAAAGATATTGAAAGAATTCTTAAAGAAGGATCCCGGATAATTGATAATCAACTCTTGATGGTTAAAAGTGGTTCCCTGGAATTGATGAAAAAGAAGAATGACTTAATAACGTTGGTTTCTGGGTTCAGCTTTGGAATGTGCCTTTGCACTAGTTAAATAAAGAATTGGGCATGAAAATTGCAGGAGTTATTGGGAAAGCTCAGGATATCATCATTCCCAACTAGGGTGGGAAAGAGGGGAGACACTAGAAAGTTCTAAATAAGATAGACATCTCTTAGACTTTGATGAGGGGAATATTTGAGAAGTTGGGAAGAGAATCTGCCTGATTAAGTGGATTGATTTCAAGGGAGATTTGCAATTTTAATCCCCAAGTATGGGTATTGCTCAAAATTAGTACCCAATCTATGTAAAATTATAATTTTGGTCTCCAAATTATTAATTATGCGCAAAAATAGTACAAAAGATGGAAAAGTCAAAATACCTAATAATTTTGGTCATGTGTGGTACACATGGCAGTTAACTTCAAAAAATTCAATGTGGGTTTTGACAAAATTCATGCAGTTGTGTGCAAAACTGTTTCCCAATCTTTATAGATTTTAGTTAAAGATGTTCCCATTCTAGGATGGTTTACCAGATTATAAGTGATTTAAACAAATGTCATTCAATAAAAATATTATACAGTACAACATCAGCATCTGAATCAAACAAAGTAAAGAGGCCAAGTCCTGCATAGACAAAATTCACATTCATCTATTGTAAAGCCTAATCCAAGACTTAAACTCTAATCAATCTAGATCCCTACAACTATACTAGGTACAAGCTCGATTATCTACAATGTGTAGTTGCAACACAAGAAAGTTCCATCTTTTAGAACCCAAATATTTACTTTTTGGCCACTAGCAAATCAACAATAGTAATGATAGAACCGCAATCACAAAAATTAGTCTTCTTTGCCTCTTTTTAATCCTTTCAATGAAAAATTCCTTCTTATTCATGCTCCTTAGCAAACTAGGGATAATAACTCTTGATTGCTAACACATAACTAGATCATGCCACTTGAAAAATCCACATCCACGAACCTGCTTCGAAATCAAACATTCAAATGTTATCTCTACGCACTAAAATATATTTGACATTAACTACAAACTTGAAAATTGAGTATTTGACAAAATAGAAAATTTAGGGTTTCTTTTGGGTCAAACTTTATGTTTTCATTAGAAGGGTTAGCTAAATAACTGATTCAATGCCTTCTAGTTTGTTTTTTGAGTATTATAAATTGTTGAGTTGTATTAAGTTGATGTTGTTGTATTGTTAATCGTTGGATTGGATGGACGATAAGTTTGTTTATGCCATTTATATTTTGGTAAACCTTCACAAAATTGGACCTGCTTACCTAAAATCCATAAAGATTGGAGACTAGTTTCGCACATAATTATTGATTTTTTTGGAGTTAACGGCCATATGCACTGCATATGACCAAACCTGTTAGGTAATTGGACTTTTCTATTTTTTGTCCTATTTTCGTGCATAATAAATAGTTTGGAGACAAAAAACATAGTTTCGCATAGATTGGGAACTATTTTTGAACACTATCCATAGTTTGGGGACCAAAATTGCAAATCTCTTTTGATTTCAAATATGAGATGTACCCTGACTTCTGTTTTAAGTGTTGAATTATAGGCCATAGTGAAAAAGTTTGTTCTTTAAAATTTGACTATGACAATAGAAACTCTAACCCCTATTTGGATCTTGGTTGAAAGCTACTAATTTAAAAAGTTATGTAAAGAAACCTTAATAAAAAGAGTCTGAAGCAGGAAGCAAAGAAGTAGGGGGACAAAAGTCAAGTGGACTTTCAGTAGAGGGAATACAACCTCTCAAAACCAAGGAGAAAAAAGCCATATAATCAACATTGGTAAGGATAATAGAAAGAAAAAGATGGATTGGGTGAGTAAATATGATAGGCAGCTAGTGGTAAATCAACAATTTGAGAACAGTAGTAAAATGAAGCAAGACAATTCATTAGATGATAAAGAGAATGAAAGAGAGACAAATAATAACTTTGGTAAATTAGCCAATGTGGAGGAAGGAAAAGAGAAAAGAAGAACCTCAATAAGTCAAATGATGAATGAAGAGGAAGATATTATGAATCTTAATTATCCTAGCCAGAAAATTGATGAGGTTAGAGAAGAAGATACATTAGTGTAGATGAGAAAGAAGGATATTAGGAAGGAGATGGCAAATTCCTTTGTAAAAACAGAAGAAGTAGTGACAGTTTCAAGACAACTAGGTAAACTTAGAAAAGAGTGACTAAGGATATGGGTAAGAGGAAGACCTTAACTATCATTGATGCCTCCTTAATGCTTTGATGAATGAAGAGAGTGGTAAAAAGAAGTTCAAGCTTAGGGATGATAAAGAAGAGGTTACTAAAAACACTGAGTTGCTTTACAAAAGGACCAGGAATGACTCAATTATCTTAGGGTAAGGCTGTAATTGAGTCTCAACAAGCTAGACAAGGATATGCTCAAGTTTGACTCGTTAAATAGAGAGGTTTGTTTGTATTCAGCTCGAACTCCAATTAATCTCAAAGGGTAATGATTAAGCTTGGCTTTAATATTTGATAATTTGTTTGAAAAAAGCTTGGCTTAGCTCATAACTTTCGAGCCGAGTTCAAACATATCCATAGTTCATTTGTTTGTGACTTTCACTTTAATTGCCATTTTCTTGCCCTAAAATTTTGCTCTATAGAATTCAATTACGATAGTTAAAGGATGTGATGTGAATACCTATTACTATTGTTTAGGGAAGTGATTTGCAGCATCCTATTACGATTGTTTAGGGAAGTTATTTGCAGCTTGTGACCATTGTTCAAAATATGTGCAAAATAGAAGAAAAGAGAGATTCAATAAGGCAAATAACAAATAAGTAAGAAAAATAGAGGATACTCTATGTAATTAAATTGCCTACTTCCAATCTTCTATTTTATGTTTATGAACTTATCAAGTCGGAAAACATGACGATCGTGTTTGTCTTGTTAAAAAAGTCGATTCTCAAAAGTTGTACAGGCTTGCATTGATAAATCAATGAACAAGTTTGAATGATCTTGTCTTGAGCTGAATTCAAACCGAGTACAAAACTACTTGAATTCATTTACAGCCCTATGCTAGAGGAGGGGATATCTTTCAAGGTGGATGAGTTCTACCTTAATAGAGCTCCCATGTGTAAATGAGATTCTTGGTGTAGAATTATCGAGGTGCGGGGAGCTCCTTGACAATTTTCCAACTTAAGGAAGTTGTGTCCTTCCATTCTCCACGTATAATTTTACTGAATGAGACAAGGAATTGGCCCAAAAATTGGATGGGGGTCAAGACGCACTGTGGGGCGCCAGCAGCTAACTCAAGTTTCCCCCGAACCACGTGAAATGGTCACCCATCACACTTGGGAGGTAGCATCCAATAGATCTATCAACTAGGCCTTTCGTCATGGAAGTAAATGGAAAGCAAAATCGGAAACAACTAGATTAGCTGCCGAATCATCCGAACTCGAAGCCTTTTCTTCTACCTCGAGGAGTTACATTTTTTTGGTATGCCAGTATCAACATGGTTGTCCCAGTTTGTGGTGAGGTAGAAGAACAAGAAAAAAGGGGATCATTCCACCCAAGGGGTAGTTCAATCAACGAACATTATGACCTACTCTTTTTCTTTAGTTAGGCTTACATTATCGAATAAGGTCTTCGCCTCCTTTTCACTGGTTTCAAATCGGAGACGGACGATGAGAGTCCCGACTTTATCAGCATCGGAGGTGTACTAATCAATGAACCCCCGCAAATGATAAAATTTTCATGAATATATTAAACAAAAGATAAAATTTCATGATCTATTTGTTTTGGATCCAATAGAGATGGTAGAAGCTACGGTTGTTCTGTGGCTAAAGGATATTTAGGTACAAAAAATTTTGTTCACAAATTTCACATTTAAGATCCTTATTGATGATCAAGAGGTAGGGAAGAAATAGTTGAATATTTTTATTTATGTTAGCACAGATGCACAAATAAGAAAGAAGAAGTTGAACATTCTGACAACTAGGAAGAGCATATGGGGTAAATACTGGGTTTAAATACGGATTCCATTGATATTGTATCGAATGGACAAAAATATGGGGAAGAGAAAAATAAAGGAATGGTCTTTTAAGGATTTCAAGGACTTTATTCAGAACAATCAACAATGGACTTGGGATATGAAATAATAAATTAGACTTGGAAGAATAGTTAGGAGGAAGGGAAAAAGGTCAAGGAGAGATTGGACAGAGTATTATGTTGTGTTGATTGGAGGAAATTCTTTTGATAAGGCAAAGTGTGTTCATATTGAAATTGATGCTTCAGAGTTTGCTACTCTCTTGATTGATACACAACCTGTGAAGAAAAAAGTGAGGAGAAGATTAATCTTTGATAGAAATGGTTACAGTATAAAGACATAGAGAAGGTCATTAAAAAGGCTTAGAGTGAGAATGTTCGTGGTTTCAGTTTCTTTAGAATCTGTAAAAAGATTAAAAGTTGTAGAACTTAATTCATGAACTAGAATAGGTCTTGAATATAAATGCTAGAAAATGAATCAATATGATAAAAAGGTAAAATTAAAGTAATCAAGGATTCTGATAATGAAAATAAGATGACTATTTTGGCTGAGTGGAAAAGAAACTAGAATCTGCTTGCAAGCAAGAACAAATTCATTAGGGGAAAAAAGCTAGAGTTCAATGGTTAAAGGAAGGTGATAAAAACACCAATTTCTTCCATGCCAATGTGGCTATTAGAAGGAAGAAGAACAACATTTTCAAATTATAAAGGGGGGAGGGGGTAGAAATAATTCGTGTAATTCTAATTAGAAAGTCAAAGAGGTAATCATTGAATATATTTTTCCAAAATCTTTAGTACTTCTCAGCCCGGGGATTTTGACGAGATACTCCAAGGAATTACACAAAGCAAAAAATTATCTAAAATGAATGAAAAAGAGGTTAAGGATGTAGTTTTTTCTATGCACCCACATAAGTCACCTAGTCCTGATAGAATGTCACCTATCTTTTTCAAAAATTCTAGGAGATTATTAAAGTGGATGTAACTAAAGCTATTCAAAGTTTCTTCTATTCAGTAATTTGTTAAAGTTCACAAATGAAACTCTCATTTCATTGATTCCTAAGGTTGATCACCCCTCTAGCATCAATCAATTTAGGTCTATTAGTTTATACAATGTTCTATACAAAGTGATTTTTAAAATTCTTGTTAATAGATTGACATCTTTCCTTCATAACTGTATTAGTCTAAACCAGTTAGCATTTATCCATGGTAGACAAATCCTTGATAATGTCATTATTAACCATGAATAGATCCACTTTCTGAACCATTAAAGAAGAGGCAAATAGAAGGATACATGGCCTTGAAGTTAGATATATTTAAAGCCTATGATAGGGTAGAATGGTTTTTTTCTAATAGAATGATGGAAAAAATAGGATTTTCCCAAACCTGGACTTCTTGGATTAACAGTTGTATGAACTCTGTAGCTTATGCCATTAATGTTAATGAGGAAAAATGTAGTTTTATTAGGCCAACTGGGGGAATCAAGCAGGGAAACTCTTTGCCCCCTTATCTCTTTCTCATAGGAGATGAGGGATTTACAAGTTTGTTGAACCAGGTTGTTGGGAGGAAAGAGATTTCTGGTTTGAAAATTTCAAAACTGGTCCTTTGCTGTCTCACTTTTTTTTTTTTTTTTGCAAATGACTCTGTTAGTTTTTGTAAGGCTAATGAGAAAAAATGCAAAGAGTATCGCGCAAATTCTGAACAAGTATGGTAAGGCTTCAAGACAACTAATCACTAATAAGTTCCATATCTTTTTTAGTAAGAACTCTAAGCAAGAAGAGATCAGTAGATGTAATTGTGGCAATGCTTGGGGATATGAAGCTTGTTAAACAGAGTAAGTATTTAGGGCTTTCTTTGGTTATTGGGAGAACAAAATGCTAGGTGTTTGATTATATCTACCAGAAGATGTCTACAAAGCTTTAAAACTGAAAAGGAAAAATGTTATTCCAAACTGAGAAAGAAGTTATGTTAAAATCGGTAATCCTTCCAATGCTCAAATATGTAATGCCACTCTCTAAGCTCCTGGTAAAATTTGTAAGCAATTATGCTCCAAGATGGCTTTCTTTTGGTGGGGCAGTGATGAACAGGAGAAGAAAATTCACTGATTAAACTAGAAAAAAAAAATATGATGTCAAAAGTAAAGGGGTTCAGGGTTTAGAGACTTGAACTGTTTTAACAAAGCTTTACTAGCCAAACAAATTTGGATATCGGTAACCAAACCAAGTTGGTTAGCTAGTAGAGTTATCAAAAGCAAATACTTCCCTGATTGTACTGTTTGAAAAATTAAGGTTAAAAATATGTGAATCATGGTTGTGGAAAAGTATGCTAAGTGTTAGGGAATTGTTGGAGAAATGCATGAGAAAGAGAGTTGGAGACTGCAGGACATTTAATATATGGAAAGAGAGATGGATTTGGAAATTGGGAAAGAGGCTAGGAAGGCTGATGATTGCACAACTATAATAGTAGAACAACTAATAAGTCATGGGAAATGGAATTTAAATCTTGTTAAACAGTTGTTCGGTGAAGAAAAAGTGTTGAATATTCAGAGGATACCCTTAAGCAGTTCAAGGGGAAGAGATAGATTGGTTTGGTTCTACTCGACTTCTGTAAAATATACTGTAAAATCTGGATTTGCTTAGGCTAAGAAAATGAGAGTAAAAAGGTAAAAGAAGAAAGACAGGGGTGTGAATCTAGCAAAATTGATAGGGAAGAAATTCCTTTGGGGGTTGAACCTAAAACATAAGTTGAAACACTTTATCTGGAAATGCCTTCATGATGTATTGTCTGTCAATGAAGTCATAACTAGAGAATGGATAAGTATTGGTGACCCAATTTGTGGTTGCTATAGTAAAGAGACTGAAACATTGGAGCATATGTTATTTTTCTGCTCTCATGCTGAAAGAATTTGGAGGTTGGCCCGAATTCAATGGGATGAATGAATGAATGATGTTACATATGATAGCATTTTGAGTTTAGACTTGCAAATTGAAAATCACAAATTTAGGGAATATCTTACGTTGATGAGTATATATTAAGCATACACCTTGAAGAAAGTCCATAGTCTTCTCCAAATAATCAAGTAGTAATCCACAGACATACCTTGATCTTTCCTTACTAACTGTCTATATGACTATATTTAGTGATGAGTGGTACTACATAATACGTTACAATTGTAAGAGGGATCTAGAGTTATTTATAGAGGGACTTTAGGGACTCCTTTGCATCATGGGAGTCCAACCAATAGAAGAGTATTCTTATCAAATTTAACATATCAGTAATAGAGTTAATCGTAAAACTCATTTTTTCCAGAGGAGGATAAATACTTAATTATATGAGATGAAACTCCTACTTCCTTCTTGATTAATGTGTCATAATTTTATATTTATAAAATTATTTAAATAGTAATTTGTCCTTTTATAAAAGAGAAAAATAATAATATTAGAATACTAGGTAGTCAAGAAATCTCCTTGAATTAATATTCTAACAAATGGAAGAAGTGTTTTTGCGATTGGAAGGAGAAAATTAAAGAAGCCACTAAGAGGAATGAGCGGAAGAAACATACTTACTTAATGTTAACATTATCTGGCAGGTTTGGAAATCAAGAAGTGATTGATTATTCAATAAAAAGAATAGAAAAAAAGCTTCATTGCATTCAAAAGCAATTGATGAACGGGGGATATTTGATGTAGTTTCAAACTTGGATAGGAAAGAAAAAATCTTCTCACAAGATCAAAGATAAATCAAATGAGAAATTACTTCCTCCTAGTCATGGCTGCATCAAAATCAATACAGATGCTACAATTAATTAGCAAACTCATGGAGGCTAGTAGAAGTATAGTTGCTAGGAATTGGAAAGGACAGTTGGTAGTTTCCTGGGCAACAACTAGGGGTGTTCATGGGTTGGATTATTAGGTTGGAGGGTTTTCGGGTTCAAGGTATCGGGTTTTGGGTTGAGAATTTAAAACCCAACTCAACTCAATTAATATAGAATCCCAAGTAAACCTAACTCAAGTGTAATCAAGTGGGTTACTCGAATTTTGGGTTTATTTGGGTTAAAAATTCAAAAATGAAGAAAAAAATATTTTAAGAGCATCCATTACAAAATATATTTTTGTCAAAAAATAAAATGGTTAGATCAAGAATGAGATGAGAAAACTAAATAATATGTTTTATGAATGTTATGTCAACAATGAAACGAACAAAGATTATAAGTTAGATGATACTAAAAAGAAAATAATGAAAAAAATATAAGTAAATTATATTTGGGTTATCGAGTTATTGGGTTGGATTTTATTTTTAAAATCCAAACCAACCTAACTAAGTATCGGATAATCCAACCCAAATAACCTGAAACCCAATAACCCAACCCATTTAGCCCTAAATTCATTTGGTTTGGGTTGAGTTTTCGGGTTGGATTAGGTTTGAATACCCTAGCAACAATAGGTATCTTCAATGGAGAAGTGGCTATAGAAAAGGCATCGTCAATCAAGATTATGACTTTAGTTAAAGTAAGACAGGAGGGTTGGAGAGAGATTGAAATTCAAGTTGACTGTAAGAATATAATTGACAAGATTAACAATAACATATGTGAGGACCTACATTTGGTAGGCATTATTCCAGACATTAGATTTTTAAGTCTTGACTTTTGTAAAATTTCCTTCTTTTCTTTTATTGGAAGATAGGGCAACTATGTTAGTCATTCATTAGCTAAATTTGCTACTAGTCTGAGCAAGGAATTTTCTTGGATGGTTAACTTTCTAATTTGGTTACAGCATGTAACTAGCAAGGATGTAGGGTAGTTGCCTACTCGGGTAAATATTGATTCTAGATAATTCAATTTACAAACAAGTAATAATTAAGCATTAATAACCCTAATCAACAATTACCATGCTCATAAGGATGCGAGATATATTTGTAGATCGGATGAGTAAGAATCGTTCCCATGAGAATTATTGGACAAGTACCAAATATTTATACTAGCTAGAAAAATTAATTGAAAGATTCTATTCTACCCAACTAAATTAATTTTAATCACTAGAAAGGAAGAACAAATACCGAATCTAATTAAGACTAGAGAAAGCGATAAAATTTACCGAAAGCAAACTTCAGTTAATGAACTAGAAAAGTAAATGCAATATGATCAAACTAAAACTATGAAATTGCAATAAAAATTGGAATTAAATTTGGAATAAGTAATGAAAGCAATTTCAATAGTGTAGCCAGAACAGGGTTAATGAAGGTTGAAGCCTTGTTAAGATAAGAAAAACCTAATCTAATGTCTACTCTAACTAACAACTACTATGTGTGTTCAAATGCTCATACAATGGCCCTATGAATGGTATTTATATGAGATATATCAGGGTTTAGTCCCTCAGATGATAGAAATATGATAAAACTTAAAAAAAAGTCCAACCAAGCGAAGAAAACCTAAAAAACAAGTAATTTCCATGACCAACTACACGTCGTACGCACATGCGCACAAATTCCTTGAGCATATGCACGAGAAGGGTTTGTGGAATTTTACTCTTTGGAATTTGCACACATGTGCAGGCCTTGGGTCACGCATGTGTGCAACTTCTAGTAAGCCTGTTTCTATTTCTATCTTGATTTTGACCTCGATAATGATAGAATTTCAGAAAACTCAAAACATGAAAGTCGTAGATGTCTCTCTTAACTTTCCAAAGTATCTTGAATCACCTCAAGTTCAAACAAGAAAGCTATGATCAAAATGCCAAATAGTGTCTAAATTCGCTCCTCGTCGGTATACGTTTTTCATCCTTTTGATTTTTCTCCAACTTTTTGATCCGTTTGACTCTTTTTTAATTACAAACCTACAAAAACTGAGGACAAAAATAAAACAATTAATCTTGTAATTAACTCAATTATTGCTGGCATTACATAAAAACTGAGGTAAATGACACATAAAATACAAGACAGTTATGAGCTTATCAATACCCCATACTTAGCTTTCGATTGTTCTCGAGCAAAAATAAAATTAAAAAAAATAAGTTCATTACAAATGCACCAAACACTTCTCAACAATTGTCCACGCGAATAATCAAGAACCAATCCACTATCAAGAGTAATCCAAGAACTCAAGAGGTCAATTGTCAATAAAATCTTAGATATGAAATCCGCTATGTATGTGTATGTGAATATAGCCATTCAATAAAAACTCGGTTTTTAAGACACTTAGATCAAATCATGCAAATCCTTAGAAATATTCCATAGCTCACTTTGCTTACATATCTCCACTAATATAGACAACCAACTCAATATAAATCAGATAGGACATTAGGACTTTTTAGCTTGTAATGATAAGCTAGGGTATTGGCTAATTAAAGAAGGGTCTTACCTTATAAGGATATCATAAAATAAAAGAAAGAGCTTTAAATCAATTTTGGCCACACATCAAAGTAAAATTTCTTCTCCAACATATTGGATACCAATTCTTGACAGAAGTAACCCCACACTTAATCAACAAACATTCATAAAAATTTCATACAACAAACAATAAAAAGTTCTCATTTTTTAAGTTCAACCCAACATGCCAATATTTTTCTGGACATTTATTTATCATTTTTTATATTCACTCCCAATACGGGTACTAGAGATAGGCATTACTCGCAAACACACCAATACAGGTACCAATGATGGGCACTACCTGTAAATATAGTTATCAGTGATAGGCACTACCATAATCACATCAATGCAGATACCAATGATAGGCATTACATGCATTTTTCAAAGATTTTTTCCCTTCCCAGTACCCTTTGCACTATAAATGTACACCACTCACACATACAATTTACCAACCTCATTCAACCACCTTCTACCCTATATCCCCTTAACAATTGTGTGCAATTAAAGCTCTTAAGGGATATTTTGAGATAAAAAATTTTTAAAAAAATTAGGCTCATAAAGGTAGATAAAATGAATTTTACTGAAAGAAAGCGAATATTATACACTCTTCATTCATTACAAATTAAAGCTCAAATAGGGTACTAAGGATGCAATTTCAATAAGTTTTGGCTTGAAAGGCTCAAACGACCAAAGAGGCACTACCCTCATCTTTAAACTAAATTAAGCTGTTTATAAATATCGTTTTGAAAATGTAAGAAAGCAAGTTTCTGAAATACAATATAAGTGTACATAGTTATCTCAAAATGTCAAAAACAAAAATAATTTATGGCTATTAGTGCTAAAAAAATTTCAGAAATCATGCAAGGATAATATTAACACCGACTACCCACTCATAATGGTTCAACTAAAAAATTATCAAGTAAAAAATAAAAAAGATATGCTAAACATTTCAAAATTTCTGAGAATTTCAAAAATTCAACTGGTTCATACAAAAATTTTCAAAAATCTTAAAAAGCATCTCTCTCAAATCAATAGAAAAGTTAAAATATTACAGCAAAATTTGAGCTAACTATGCTAACCAAATATAAATCCAAATATCTCCCCACCCCACACATAGAAATAAACATTATCCCCAATGTTAAAAAGATAAAAGCATAAAGAGGGAAAGGAAACACATCTCTGACAATGAAGAATGGTTAGTGTAGTGTATCTGATATAAATATTCACGAGATGAGTTGAAACACATAATTAATCGCTAGAAAAAAAATAGAACGTTAAACCCATTGAGAAATGAAGAAAAATAAGAAAATTGAGGAAGGAGATTCACGATAGTCAGAAAAAAACTTAATCCCTTATGGCCATACATCACAAACATCACAAATAAATGAAAATAAAATAATAAAAAGTGTGAATCCTAAAATAAGCTAAAAGTCAAGAAAAACAAAAGTATCATTAAGTTCTTCTTCAACAATAATCAAATCCCAAGGGTGCATCGACATGAGAATGGGGAGATCAAAACTCGTCATCAATCAAAGGCGCCAACTTTTGAGGAAATGGAGGAAAAGGTGGAAAGGTAGAGGAATCATCCCTATGCTCCCGGGCTAACTTGCGAGCCTCCATATTTTGTTGCCACACATATTGATAGTGAATGTAAGTATCAAATTAGTGTCACATGTGCTGTTGTTCCTCCAAAATCTGCTCAAACATCTCCTCCTGACTCAGTCTCGAAATAGGTTCACTAGTTGATAGCTGTGAAGTGGAGGCTTGAGAATGGGTTCGTCGAACTAGGCCTCTTGCTCCGTCTAATGTAATATTCTTACTAGGTTTCAGTATCTCCTCGGCCGGATCAATCACAACACCATCATCAAAGACATAATATAGTTATAAAATGTGGGAACCATAAACCAGATTACTTGACGACTGTGTTTTAACGAATCTACTGGCTAATTAGATGGCTTACATCTGCCAGTCTACCCAAAACAATGGCATATAACAATTTAGCTCTCTCCAAAGTAACATGACTAAGATGACTAACCATGGGAGGAGACGAACATATAGAAACTTGAACCACACTAACTAGACAGGCTTAAGCAAATTAGCATTGAAATGTTGCGCAACATCCCTAGCACCCATTGTTCGTTCTATTTCACCCGTACAAATAAGGCTCGTGATATCACTAAGTGTCATATTGGTATCACGAATAGTCGGCCACTCGTCATTGTGAACTTGGTTCACTCTCAATAGCCGATTAATCGTATTCTTAGAAATATCTACAGATTTTCCCCTAACAGATATCTTAGTATCCCCATATGCAGTTAAATTAGCATAGAATTCACGCACAACAAGGAGAATTGCATCCTTAGTTATAGATATGAAATAATTCCACCCACACGACCTAATGACATCACTAATTTTCAGGGCTCCAGTAGTAGGGATTTGTATACCCTTTTCCTTAATAGCTACCTTTATTAAAATATTGAACTCATACCTTTTATGGGCAGAGACATTGACAAATTGGCTCAAAAAGTTCTCCTTCTCAGAATGAACATTGCTCTTGATATTCTTGTTGTTGTGCCGCAGAAGAAGAGGCTTCGGCCGTCCCTTGACCCGCCAGTTGCTTGCCTTTACGTGCCATTCCTACCAAAAGTGCATTATGAGATATAAGACACGCAAATAAAATTACTAACACCCCACACTTATTCAAATCTATACCTTCAAACTAAAAATTAAATCTATACCTTCAAACTAAAAATTAAACTTAGTATAAAATAAAACATGTTGGGGTCAATACCAAGTTATGTGTATATGTTCAAGACACTCCTAGATCCCTTTTTAACCACAAAAATTGAATACTTCCATTGTAAGTGGTAGTGATAATTACAGCGATAGTTACATTTATAGTTCCATTTGTGGTGAAAGTAGAAATAATAGTGAAGGGGAGAGTTGAACAATGAAAATAGATGGCGAGTGCCTGATCGAATTGATCAGGTCATGTAGGAACAAGGTTCAAGTCTACCGGTCTGTTGAATGAATTGATTCTCACCAGAATAAAGTCATGTTCACTTACATGTACACCTTCCAATTCGAGAGTCTGGCTAACTAGTGCGCGGTTCTTTCGGGGTGCCCTACGAGGGGGCATCTCCCTCAACGCAAGCACGTAAAGAGGATTTGGAAAGGAAAGGTTCTCATCATGATGATCGCATTGTATTGTGGAGCCAGTGAGTGGTGCAATTTCCTTGAATCATACGTCGTTGGCGCGCGGTCTTGTATGGTCTATGATAGTCCACCTAATGGCAATTAGAATGAAGGATTCATGAATGAAGAATCGCAAAATTCTCTGCACTTAGAAAAGGTAGAAAGAGAATAATCATATAGCATGGTTGAAGTCCTACGAATTGAATTCATGCACAAATGCCTAGTGTTTTAGAATTTTTCTTCATTGAGACATTTTATCGAACACTTGGCATGCATAAACAAAGAATGAATATTCCTCTATTTAAATACCACACAATTACTTCCCAATTAGTTAGTTATGCAATTCATCACAAATAAGCATAATCAATAGTGCTAAAAATCAAAACTTTTCTTCAATTCAATTGCAAATCCAAAAGGAAAAATATTGGAAAATCAATAAAAATCCATACCTTAATGGTGATTATGCTTGAAGAAAAAAGAATTTGATATGAAGAGAAAAAAAAATCAAGGAGTGATTTAAAGACAAAAAGTGATAGGGCTAGAGGATTTGAGAGAATGAGGAAATACAAGAAGAAGAATTTTTTGTTTGAATATTGTAAAGCAAAGCCGTTTGGGTTTTTTTAATTCGGTTGTGCACATGTGCAAGGTATTTCTCGCACATGTGTGCAAGAAGCCGAGAAGCCATTTATGGATTTACGTCTTGTGCACATGCACAAGAACAAGAAATGCGCGAGTCAAAATTTTGAAATTTTGGCTTTTGGAATTTGCACGCATGCGCACCAATTGGTATGAATGTGCATGAATTAAACCCTCTAAACGTGTAAATTCCTTTCTTAACCACTCAAACCATCAACAAGACCTTAAAACCACGATCTAGTGGCTGTTTAACTTGCATTTTAAGATGATATGCACATAAATAACAAGAAAACTAAACAAAATAAAAAACAAACACATAAATGAAATTATAAAAGGATATGGGTTGCCTCCCATATAGTGCCCTTGTTTATTATTTTAGGCTTGACTTCGGCACTTGAGATCAATTCAAACACTTAAGAATAGTCAGCCATCCTTTAGGTTTTGGCTTCCAAGGGAAAAGTTTGACATCATTTTTCACTATTCTTGGAGCTTGATTCCCGACTCGAACTTGGACTTGCCCTTTTCTCCATGCAATTGCCAAAGACAGTGCACAAATTAAAGCATCAAGTTGCTTCTTGAATCGCTTTTTCTTCTTCTTGCTCGTGGGCACTTTGCTCAAACCCTTACCTTTCTGCTCTTGTGAAACCATTGCATGATTCTTTTTCATCTCTCCTTGAACATCAGATGGTTTTTTCTCTAAGTCAATTGCGAAATCATCATTTGTTTCAACTACCTTTTTGAGTGCATTTGCCCTTACCCACTTTAGGTACCTTTTCTTCAAACCTATCAATAAATGAACCAAGGAAAATAATTAGCACATTTTTCTACAAATATTGGGACATTGTCATCATAATTAAAGACATCAATTTCAACAGATTCATTATCAACTCGTAAAATCAACTTCCCTTTATTAATGTCAATTACAGCATGTGTAGTTGATAAAAATGACCTCCCTAGAATTAACAAAATTCCATTATCCTCGCCGATATCCAATTCCAAGAAATCAATAGAAAACACCAACTTTTCTACTTGAACAAACACATCCTCCAACAAGCTATATGATTTTATTTCGGACAAATCCGCCAATTAGAGTGTAATGTTGGTTGGTTTTGCATTGTTGATCCCTAGCTTATCATAGATAGCCTTTGGCATGATATTGATGCTACTCCCAAATCACAAAGTAAACAATGCAACGTGTATCCTCCTATGTTCATAGGTATATAGAAACTATTAGGATCCTTGACTTTAGGGTGGGGTAATCTTAGTTGAACAATGGTACTACACTTGGCATTGAGGCAAACTTTCTCATCATCATCCCATTTCCACTTCCTAGCCAATAGATTCTTCACAAACTAAGCACAATTGGGCATCTTATTGAGAGTGTCAACCAAAGAGATGTTTATATTAAGATTTTTGAGCATATCGAGGAATTTGTATAAATGTTTCTCTTTTTCTTTCTTGGATCAATGAGTCATTGAAGGAATGGCACTTGCACCGCAAGATCCAATTTCAAAGGTTCATCCATTTGCTTCTTCCTCGACTCCTTCATTGCATTCTCCAGGTTCATCTTCTCATCCCCACCTTCAATTTCAAGTTTATCTTCAATTATCTCGGATTTTTGCTTCCCAACTTTTTTATCAACCTTTTTCTTGTCATTTTGCACAACTAATTCCTTTACACTCAATGAAATTGCATTGCATTGTTCCTTTGAATTTAGAATGGTATCGCTTGACAATGTTCCCATTGATCTTTCAATTTTATTCTACCGAGCTAACTGTCCCAATTGCAGTTCCCTGTTCCATGTAAAAGCTTGCAAATTCTCATACTCCCTCTGCAAAGCTTCAAAGTCCCACCTCAAATTATTCTCAGGGGATTGATCATGGTTTACATGTGGATGATAATTGGGATTTTGAAATGGGGGTCTTGGTGGTAAAGGTTGGTATGAGTTATTTGGTTGAGGTAGAAAGTTTTGAACATTCCTCTAGTGAGGTGGTTGATATGGTCGAACGGATAAAGCTTGATTGGAAAAAAATGATGGTGGCTAGTTAGGTTGGAAAGAAGGATTTTGAACATTGTTCTGATTACTCCATTAGAAATTTGGATGATTACGCCATGATAGGTTGTAGGTGTGACCATAGAAATTTGGTTGATTTCTTGGCCGTGAATTTTGATTTGAAACAAACTGAACTTGCTCTCTTTGTGGGATGTGTGTGTCACAAAGGCTATTTTGATGGTTTCCTCTACAAAAGTCACAATTTAAGATCCAAGCCTTGAGATACTGAATATATGGAGTTCATGAGACCCCTCCCCATATTTTCTTAGGCGTTTGTCAAATTTATCATCATGTTCAACATCATACCTTGTTGAGCTAAGAAAGCATTATTAAAATTAATCAAACCTCTTTATTAGGTATTAATTTGATGGACTTGTTGTTGTGGTTGTTGCTTAGCCAAAGGAGTGATTGTGTCATGGTAATAATGAGTTGGTGCCATTCTGTCCAACAGTTTCTTGTGCTTATTTCGGAATTTTAAAAGAGAAAAAATGCCTCTTGTGCTTGTATCAACTATCAATCTCGTCTCTGGAAACAATCCATTATGGAAACTTTGTACTTGCAGCCATAATGGAACGGCATGATGTGGACACTTCCTAAGTAACTCCTTGAAGTGCTCCCATGCTTTACTTAAACTCTCCCCAGTAATTTGTTTGAACAAAGTGATGTCATTGCGGAGCTTTGTGGTTCTCGATGGTGGAAAGTACTTGACTAAAAATTCTTAAGCTATAGTAACTAACTGATTCCATGTAGTGAAGGTGCCTTATTGAAAAGATTGCAACCAAGCCTTTGTTCTATCTCTTAGAGAAAATGGAAAAGTTCTCATTCGAATAAAATTTGGGTGTATTCCATTATATTTGAATGTGTCAATGACTTCTTCAAAATTCAGTAAATGAGCATAAGGATCCTTGTTTGGCCTACCTCCAAACATAGCGTGAACTTGGAGCATTTGAATCAAAGTTGGCTTGATCTTAAAGTCGTTGGCCTATATGGGTATTCGGGCAATGCTAGTACTTTCCTCTTCAAACTTTGGTACGGCATAATCTCTAGGAGGTCGGGGATTAGCTTTACTTCCATTGCCATGATTACCCGCTACCTCGTCTTGTTCCCCAGCATTGCGATTTGAATTCTCTATTATATCCTCTCCCTGACTTGATTCTTGTGGTTTCTGGTTATAGTTCATTTAATCTCCGAATCACCTAGCTGTAATAGTTATTTGGAAGAATGAGTATTTACCACCTAAATTACAAGAAAGGGACCAAAGTTCAAATAACAAAGAAAAATCTTAAGAAAATAAAAAATGAAAACAAAAAACAATCATATATAATTATGAGCAAATAAAAAGTCTAATCTAGTAAGGCTCACTAAACCTTGCGCCAAGAATAGTCCCCGGCAACGACACCAAAAACTTGTTCGGGCAAATATTGATTAGGTAATTCAATTCACATATAAGTAATAATTAAGCATTAATAACCTAATCAACACTTACACACACTTGCAAGGATACGAGGTATGTTTGTAGATCGGGTGAGTGAGGATCATTTCTACGAGGACTGTTGGACAAGTGTTAGGGTTCACAAATCTTTATACTAGTCAGACAAATTAATTAAAAGATTCTATTCTACCCAACTAAATTAATTCTAATCACAAGAAAATTAGAACAAATATCGAATTTAATTAAGACTAGAGAAAGCGATAAAATTTACTGAAAGCAAACTTCAGTTAATGAATTAGAAAAGTAAATGCTTTATAATAAGATCAAATTATAACTATGAAATTGCAGTAAAAACTGGAATTAAATTGGGAATAAATAATGAAAGCAAACTCAATAGCGTAGCCAGAACAAGAGTTGATGAAACTTGAAGTCTTGAAAAGAAAAGAAAACCCTAATCTGATGATTTTCCTAATCTAATGTCTACTCTAACTAAGAACTACTATGCATGTTCAAATCCTCATACAATGGGGTGTTTATAGGGGATAATATCAGGGCTTAGTCCCCTCAGATGATAGAAATACAATAAAAACTTGAAAAGGAGTCCATCCGAGTGAAAAAAACCTCAAAAACAAGTAATTTTCGTGACTAGCTGCACATCATGCACTCATGCGCACAAATTCATCACGCATGTGCTCGACAAGGGTTTCTAGAATTTTTCTCTCTGGAATTTGCGCACATGCGCAAGCCTGGGTCACGTATGTGCGCAACTTCCAATAAGCATTATTCAATTTCTACCTCGATTTTGACCTTGATACTGATAGCAATTTGGTAAAACTTAAAACATAAAAGTTGTAGTTATCTCTCTTAGATTTCCGAAAAATCTTGAATTATTTCAATCGGAGTTTGGACAAGAAAGTTATGATCAAAATGCCAAATAATGTCCGAATTTGCTCCTCACCGGTGTACATTTTTCATCCTTTTGGTTTTTCTCCAATTTTTTTGATTCTTTTGACTCCTTTTTCATTATAAACCTACACAGACTAAAAATAATATAATTAAGTTTATAACTAACTCAAGTATTGCTAGCATTACATAAAAATTGAGGCAAATGACACATTGAATACAAGACATTTATGAACTTATCATTGCTTGGTTTCTATAGTTGTTGTTTTCAGAATCAATGGGAGTTGGTGATTTTCTAATTTAAAAAAAAAAAAAAAAAAAAAAAGAGGCCAAGTATTTTTAGTTTTCTTATAATTGTTTTTCTCTCTCTTCTTCGAGGGTTATTGCTTTGCTTAAAAGTTCGGTTCTTTCATAATGCAAAAATATAGTTCTCTGCTTTGGTATGCTAAACTTATCCGAACTTGAGATTTACATCATGTCTTTGCTTTAGGTATATTTCACACCATAGTGCTATATTAAGCTAACCATGTTTTAGATGTTCTTTGTCCATTGTGACTTTGAATGCGCTTAAAATTACTGCTTGTGCTTTATTTGGTTGCAAAGGAAAATGAATAAATTACTTAAGAAAATATGTATTTGGTGGTGTAAATAGCCATTTGTGAATGATCTTTTACGACTGGTTGACCAGCTTCTGGATATCCTACAGTTTAATTGGGAGTATTCAAATCTAACACTGACATTTCTAACACAATTTGACATCTTATATGTGTAACAGATATCCCGAAAAAAATGTTGTCTAGTAATTGCTTGCAAAGGCACTATCTTGCTCAGTATTCTCCCAGGCAATAAAGGCTATTAAGTCTCATCTGACGTTTGGAAAAAAAAAATAAAGGCTATTAAGTGGTGGAGTATTTTCACATATTTGATAGTGTATGACTTCGTGTCTTTGATTCTGAGTTTTGGTTGAACTATTTAGAGTTAAAGATAGATGATGCCAATTTATATTTGAAGTACTTCTAGGTGATAATATCTATTTCTTTTTGTCCATTGGATAAGAAAATGATAATCTATATTTTCATATTTGTTTGTTGGCTATGCGAATGAAAACTTAAATCTAATTATATTCTTTAGTAAGACGACTCCAGTTGATTTTTTTTTTTGGCAAACAAAAAAGTTAAGTCGAAAAAACCCAATTGATTTCATGAGTGCCTATCTTTCTCTCCTAATACATAGAAGTTTTCAATTGCTTATGGATTGTGTAAAAGCTCAAAATCAAAAGTTTCTTATAGCTTCTAATTTGGACTCTTTCAAGCTTTTAGAAAGGCTAAAAGTAGCAAGAAAAGGAAGTTGACAACTTCACAACTGATTTTCTAACATAAAAAAACTAAAAGCAGGTTAAAATGTGTCCTAAGTATGTCTTTATGAGACATCTCTAGTTGATTAGGAAAAAAGATAGGTTAAGGGTGCGTTTGATGAAAGTGAAATTTGAAATTTAAAATCTGAACACTGAAAATTAAGTGCTGAATTCTTAATTTGTTGAATTCATAAAGTTGTATCTATTTGATAATCAGTTGAATTTGCGTACTAAATTAAAATATTTTACCCCGTATATATTATATAGTTTGATGATAATATTATATTTTTTTATAGTAGGTTATTTTAGTGATTATATTTTAAATACAAATAAATAATTTATTAATATAGAATATGCATGTGCGTGAGAGGATGTGTGTGTGAGAGAGATATATATAATATGTACAAGTGTGTCTTTATATTTAAGAGAGAATGAATATAATGTGTGTAAATATGTAATTTTGTATGAAGGAGAAGGAATATAGTATGTGTAACTATGTGCTATGTGTGAGAGAAAAGGAAGTGTGCAAGTGTGTGTTTATGTGTTAGAAATAATGAATATAGTGTATGTGTTTATGTGTGAGAGAGAAGAAATACAATGTAATTTAAGTGTGTATTTATGTGTGAGAGAGAAGAAATACAATGTATTTAAGTGTGAGAGAAAAGAAATATTTTTATACAAGTATGCGTTTATGTGTGAGAGAGAAAGAATATAGTATATGCAATTGTGCGTTCATGTGTGAGAGAGAAGGAATATAGTGTGTGCAAATGTGTGTTTATGTATGAAAGAGAGCAAATATAGTGTGTTCAAGTGTGTATTTATGTATGAGAGAAAATGAATATAGTATGTACAAATGTGTATTTGTGCATGAGAGAAAATGAATATAAGCGTGTGTTTATGTGTGAGAGAATGAATATAGTGTGCTTGCAAGTGTGTGTAAAAGAGTGTGTTAATATGAAATAAAGAAAAATTAAGTGAGTTTTACTATATTAGTAATGAATTCAACAAATTAAATGATAGACTTTCTACTCAAAATTTTGTATAGAAATTAAATGACACTTAATGCATTTAGAGATAAAAAATTTTATTATCAAACACACTTAGTAGTTAATACAAAAAGTATTTAATGAATTAAGTTTAAATACTTAATGAGTTTATCAAACACTGTCTAAGTTAGGGATGGGATAACTCAGTAAGTTAGTGCGATTGATAAGACACTCTCTTATGATTTATTAGCCATATGTATGAGTAAGTATTTTTTTTTTCTTACAAAAAGAAAGAAAACTTAAAAAAAAAAAATTCTTAAATAAGATTTTATGTGTATAAATTTAGAAGTTTTTTTTTTTTTTTTTTTGGTAAAAATAAGCATAACATAAAACCAGAATTAAGAGTTAAGTACAATTGTTATTATGAGATACACTCCTCTAATATCTTCTACGAAAAGATTCCTAATAAAACTAGAGGGATCATCATACAAAGAAAGAAGTCTTTCTTGCTGCTTCACCCCTACTTTTGTGATCTGATTAGCAACCCTTTTAATTTCTCGGTATACATGCTTTAATGAGATGTTCTAGATTTGCCTTGATAAAACTCTGCATTGCATAAATGACATGTGTTGGATTAGCCTTGATAAAAATCACAAATAACAGAAAGCAATGCAACCCAAAATAAACTTTGAGTCCGATTCCACAATTTTTAAGGGGGGCCATATGATGTAAAATCACATAAATTTTTAAAAGAAAAGAAATAAACTCGATTATACTCGAGCATATTATTAACGTGTGGGGAAAAAAAAAAAGTGTCTCAAACTCATGTACCAACCATAGTTGTTAGAATTTCAATATTATTATTACGATTTTATAATTTAAATTTATAAATTCGATTCTAATTCTACAGTTAGAATTGCTATTATAGGTAATACTACTTGGACTACTAGAATTTTTTAATTTATGTCTGTATTTGCTTGATTAAACTAGTGTTTTGATAATTTTTCATTTAAATATTATATTTTATGAGTTTTGATTATTCATATTTTTTTTTCAAAATTTTTAATTGAAAAATAATATTAAATTTACGCTGACGCAAATTTTTTTTACATTTTGATTATATAATATCAAATATTATAAATTTCGACAATTAAGAAAACTTATTTTTGTGATGAATATTATATTTTGTATTTATTTATATAAGTTTCCATCAAATATTACTTTTAAAAATAAATAAAAGTTATATTTTGTATTTCAGTGGGATCAATTCTACCTACGACCCGATCTTATAATTTTCAAAACTTAAGATCCCTAACCATGGTATCGACTGAATGTGCAAGTGATTTATCAAAATGGGAAATCTTACATAGATGGTATTGACTGAATGTGTAAGTGATATTTACCTATCATTGTAAATCTAACAGTGTGAATTAAAATTTATTGAATAAATGACATACGCGGATATAGGTAAGATTTCACAAGATTTAGTCTTCACCACTAAATTTACAAGTGAGGTTAAAAGATCAGATTTATCTAAATATTCTTCAATTAAATACTACTACCATAATGAAACTAAGGAAGTGTTTGATTTATGAATTTGGAAGGAAAGAATAAAAATTAAGATTAATGATAACATTGTTTGTGGAAAATTAGCTTGTATAAACTCAATCTATCATATAGTATCATGAACTCTTTCACATCACTCTAATGGAGTGAAATGGGGGTAATGTGGATTATGTGAAAGCAATAATTTCTTGGTTAATATATTAAAAAATACTCACTTTTATTCCTTATTTATAATTTGAGTTTCAAATTAATTAATTTATTAACATAATAAAATCTATTTTTTGTTCACTTTCATTTCTTATTTGTAATTTAAGTTTTAAACTAATTAATTTATCAATGTTGGCCCCAAAGCAATAACCTAAGAGGGGGTGAATTAGGTTGTATCTAAAACAAACCTTTTTAGGTGCTTAATAGAAATTCAAACTTTATGCACCAAATGAAAACTTAAGCACAAATGAATACAATAGATATTTAACAATTTAAGCTCAAAGAACAAATAAGAATATTGAAATTAAGATAATCAAACCAAACTCCCAAGCTTCTCAAGCTTGGAGCTTTCAACTATAAAGAGCTTCTTACAAGGCAACTACCAAGTTTGTTCACAACTTGAAGTTCAACCACTAAAAGTCTCTTCAAAGTAGGTGAGACAATAACCTCTTGTACACAAATGAGGATCACTCTTGCTCACACTAATTTCCTTTAGTTGAGCCAAGAGTTTTACACTCACAACCTCCCTTTGTTACAATTGTTATCTCTCCACTCTTACACTTGAAGAACTCTTACACTTCTAAACTCTTTTCACACTACCTACACTATTACAACACTTGTACCCACTATTTCTCTCAAATAACTCAAGAATTATTTGTAATCAAATGTAGAAGTCCTTTTTGTTTAATTCAGATCTAGGGGTATTTATAGTTGCCAAATATCTGCTTCCAACAACTTCCCAACGGCTATTTTCTGTTTATTGAAAAATTAGCAGTTGGACCTTTCGGACGGCCGATGCAGCAAGAGTGCTTCCGAACAAACTAGCCGTTGGACCGTTCGGACGGCCGCTACTAAACCTTGCCTCCGACACTGCGTCCGTTCTCTGAGGGTATTTGTTCGGACGTCCGAGGATGCGTCCGAACATGCGTCCGATCGAAGTAAAGTCTTCTGTAAATATGATCGGACGCTGTTCTTCGTCCGAGACTTGCTTCAATTTCTTTGTGTCGGACGATTACCATCGTCCGAAACTCTGTCTTTCGGACAGTCATTTGCGTCCGTAGAGTCTTCTGGTTGTTTTGTTTTTCTGTACACTTTTCAAACCATTAGTGCGATTTGGTCATCATCAAAACATGATTATCATAACTGGGGTTCAATAATCTCCCCCTTTTTGATGATGACAAATCAATTGGACAATTCAAAAAATAACCATAAAATATGAAGTACAACACATGAGAATTTGTCCATTATTTCTCCCCCTTTTGGCATTATCAAAACATAAGATAAATAATGCAATTTAAGCTCCCCCTAAGTTTATTCTCTCCCTTGAAAGATGAATATAATGAGTGCATGGAGAATGAGTCAAGTTATACAAAACAATTCTTCTGTTCAAGAATATGTGTTTTCCATAAGAAATGAGAGAATTTATGCAAAGAATAAGGACCAAAACCATTTTCGCTCATTTCTTACCAAAAGCATCATCAAAACAATGAAGCATGTGTGATGCAATTTTTTGCAAAATAATTCAAAAAAAAATTTGAATGCTCCCCCTTTCTTTTACAAGTTGTGACTTATTAGAGAAACAAAATGGGGATACAAATTTCCTAGCATTCTAAATAGATTCAAACACAACATTAGTTCAACTTGATAAATGAAAGAACACAAAATTTTAGATGTTACCCATTTCAATATCATTTTAGCTCATATGCCTTGAACACCCTTCAAAGATAATCTATCTTGAATTCCTTAGTGCTCTTCAAGCATACCTACATGCAAAGTTAAGTAACAACTTTTGGTACCCAAACTTTCTTGGGTCCAATTGGATTAGTAGCATGCTTAATCACCCAAATAGAGTTTATTCCCAATTTTTCATTTCTTTTAACATAAATTTTTCTTTATATGGCCATGTTGATGACAATAATTACAAATAATATTCTTATTGTCATAAAAAGAAGATTTAGATTTAACAAAGTACAAATAATTTTTTCTAAAGGTGATAAAATTTTTGTTCAAAAATATATTTCTAGTTCTTTTCTTTTCAAAAACATTTTCTTTCTTTGTTTTCAAAGTAACATCAAGATCATCTAATCTCTTCTTCAATGAAGCTTGTTCTTCCATGATCTTGGTTTTTTCAACAAATTTTTCTTTCAAAACATCATTTTCTTTTGTCAAAGAATTATTTTCATGCACAAGTTTTGAGTTGGCACTCAATAAAGTATTTATTTAATTTTTAACTCTTTGTTCTTAGCATATGATTCTTTCAAACATTCATGCATTTTAAAAATAAATGATTCAACATCATCATCATCATTATCACATGAATCATCACAAGAATCACAACTAGAGGTTACCTCATTATCGCCAAGTGCCATAAAAGCCATTTGAGTCTCCTCATATTCTTCTTCAACCTCTCTTCATCCGAATTGCAATCATCCTAAGTGATTTGGAAGTTGTTAAAGTGAGGCTTCCTTGAGTCTTTTCTCCTTTTTGATGAAGCTTTAAATACTATGTTTCTTTTTCCCTTTGCCTCCTCATCTTATAGCTCGTATTTCAACTTCAATTCAAATGAGGTTAGAGAATTGATCAATGAATCAATAGGCATAGAATTTAAATTTTTAGACTCTTCTATGGCAATGGATTTAGGTTCCCATTCCTTAGGTAAAGCATTCAAAAATTTTCTATTCTTTTCATCCAAGGAATATTCTTTACCCAAACCTTTCAAATCCTTTACCATATCATTGAATCTAAAATACATCTTGTCAATGTTCTCATGAGGTTCCATTTTGAAGAATTGATATTTAGCCACAAGAAGTGACTTCTTTTGCTCTCTAATATCTTCACTTCCTTCATAAATTTCTTTCAATTTGTCCCATATCTCCTTGGCCGATATGCAACCTTTTACTTTAGAGAACTCATCCTCTAATCTGCATCCAAAGTATTATACCAAATATTAAATGCTTTAGCATTTAAAGATAAATTTATTTTATCTTGTACATTTAACTCATATCTAGTCTTAGGCCTTAATTTATGAGTATTTTCATAAAAAATATTAGCTTCTAAAGGACCTTCACAAATAATATACCATAAATCAATATCATTAGATTGAACAAAAATTTTCATTCTATCCCTCCAAAAAATAAAATTAATGCCATTAAACATGGGAGGTCTAGTGATAGAATGTCCCTCTAAAAACAAAGCATTATTGGTTGCCATGATCTTTACTCTAATGCAATTTAAACAAAATAAAGAGACCAATGTTCTGATACCAATTGTTGGCCCCAAAGCAATAACCTAAGAGGGGGTGAATTAGGTTGTATCTAAAACAAACCTTTTTAGGTGCTTAATAGAAATTCAAACTTTATGCACCAAATGAAAACTTAAGCACAAATGAATACAATAGATATTCAACAATTTAAGCTCAAAGAACATTTTCTAAGTTTGAATAAGAATATTGAAATTAAGATAATCAAACCAAACTCCCAAGCTTCTCAAGCTTGGAGCTTTCAACTATAAAGAGCTTCTTACAAGGCAACTACCAAGTTCACAACTTGAAGTTCAACCACTAAAAGTCTCTTCAAAGTAGGTGAGACAATAACCTCTTGTACACAAATGAGGATCACTCTTGCTCACACTAATTTCCTTTAGTTGAGCCAAGAGTTTTACACTCACAACCTCCCTTTGTTACAATTGTTATCTCTCCACTCTTACACTTCTAAGCTCTTTTCACACTACCTACACTATTACAACACTTGTACCCACTATTTCTCTCAAATAACTCAAGAATTATTTGTAATCAAATGTAGAAGTCCTTTTTGTTTAATTCAGATCTAGGGGTATTTATAGTTGCCAAATATCTGCTTCCAACAACTTCCCAACGGCTATTTTCTGTTTACTGGAAAATTAGCAGTTGGACCTTTCGAACGGCTGATGCAGCAAGAGTGCGTAAATCCGAACAAACTAGCCGTTGGACTGTTCGGATGGCCGCTACTAAACCTTGCGTTCGACACTGTGTCCGTTCTCTGAGGGTATTCGTTCGGACGTCCGAGGATGCGTCCGAACATGCGTTCAATCGAAGTAAAATCTTCTGGAAATATGATCGGACGCTGTTATTCGTCCGAGACTTGCTTCAATTTCTTTCTATCGGACGATTACCATCGTCCGAAGCTGTCTTTCGGACAGTCATTTGCGTCCGTGGAGTCTTCTGGTTGTTTTGTTTTTCTGCACACTTTTCAAACCATTAGTGCGATTTGGTCATCATCAAAATATGATTATCATAACTGGGTTTCAACAATCAATATAATAAAATTTATTTTTTATTCAAATTAAACCAGCAAGAAAAATTAACTCATGTTGTTAATAAAATTTATCATTCCCTCCTGAGATTTAATATAACCTGCATAGCCTATAATCCTCCTCTTGCCGTCTTCGCACTGTAACTTATTTAGTCAAATCCTCGTACTCAAAGTACAATCACGAACTATTCCTCATGGCGCAACCGGCAGTAACAACCACCCCTACTCCTCCGCCAATCAAGGCTGAGCCACCATCTCTACAACCACAAACCACCGTACCTACACAAGACCCTCAATCCCTTCAAGCCCCTCCATCTCCATCTCCATCTCCTCCTCCTCCTCCTCTTCCACTCGTCCCTTCATTTATCAACTCAATCACCCAACTCCGACACCTCTCCGCCGCCCTCTCCGCCTTCCAGCGCTGCTACGATGACCTCCAATCCCACCTCAATTCCATCAACTCCGCCATTGATTCCCAATTACCCCTCCAAAAATCCCATCTTTCCTCCCCACCCCATGAAGAAAAACCCCCTCAATCAGAGCTGGAAAGCTTCTGTATAATGATGTCAAGCAGAGGACTCCGAAAATACATGATCACAAACCTATCAGAACCGGAGAAACTCCGGGAGGAGGTCCCAAAAGCATTGAAACTCTGCCCTAATCCGGCAAAAGGATTGGTTCTTGAATGTTCTGGAAGGTTCTTTTTGCAGGGTAGTAAGGCTTATACGAAGGATTCGCCAATGATTCCGGGTAGGGAGGCATCTGTTTTGGTGTTGGAGTGTTTTCTGTTGATGAAAAATGAGGGTGGAAATGATATTGTGAAGATTGAGAAGGCGGTTAAAGAAGAGGCTTGGGTGGCTGCTATTGCTTGGAGGAAGAGATTGATTAATGAAGGAGGTTTGAGTAAGGCTAGTGAGATTGATGCTAGAGGGCTGTTGTTTTTTCTTGGGTGTTTTGGGATTCCTGGAGTGTTTAGGATTGAAGATTTTAGGGATTTGTTTTGTGCTGGTAATGTTAAGGAGATTGCAGGTGTTTTGAAGGGATCATCTGTTCTTATGACCAAGTTTTCAGGTTGCATTGTGCATTTCAATTGTGTCTTTCATTTATGCTGTTGTCGGCCTAGTTCATTTTTATTTGTTTCAATGTTTATAGTTTGTTTTTGCATTTGTTACGTGCCAGCTAATCTATTTTATAACTATGAGTTCTACAGTTTGAATCTTTTGTAGCTAACAATTAGTTGATGAAATGTGGATGGTAAGAAAGAGTGACATTGTGTAGTTTGTACAAGAAAAACATGAGATTTAAAAGATTTTGAATGAGAAGAATTGTTACGAGGAAATGCTTAACACACGTTTAATGAAGCAGTAACAATTTGGAGAAGCGTTTTGGTTTTTATTGGAAACTTCATTCGATGAGTTGTAAGACTGTCTTGTTTGCGAGACAAACTTGAGGAGCATTTGTATGCAATGGCTAGACATCGCTCTCAAAGAAAATGCCTGTTTATATGATCCAAAAAGATGTTCCAAACCAGTTAGTATAAATTTATACAGTCATTAATTGTTAACTCAAAAGGCCAGGCTGTAGTAATTTTGTTAAGTAGATTCGGCTTTTGAACTTACACCGCTTGACTTAATTGGTTCGTATCAATCGTTTATAGTTGCCATTAAGACATTTTGAAAATTTTCATTTGTTTGTTTAATTGTGGTCTTGATAAGCTTTGGCGATCTTGTAATTGCAAGAGCAGCTATACTGGATGGGTTGTTTTAGAAAGTATTTTGATAACATTTTGGATCAAGCAGCTGGGTTTTCAATTTTTCCTAGTAGATGATGCATTTTACACCTTTATTTGAGCTGTTAATTTGTTTTTGTTCCCCACATTTGTCTACATAAAATTTGCCAATTCTAAAATTTTTTGCCCTTTAGTACATTAGTTTCTTGAAAATGACACCTGATTTTCTTTCCAAGTTTTGGATAATTTAAGCAAGAGGATGCACCGACTGTAAACTAGATATCTTAGAACAGCTTATTGCACACTATGCTTTTGGTTTTTATCTAAAGTTGACAGTAAAAATCAAAGGTTTTCATGAAATGCAAACTCTGCTGATGGGATGCTTGGAGCAATATTTTAACAACCACAACCATCTGATGACATCCATATCTTGCACTCTGTGCATTAGCGAGTCTATTTTTTACCGTTTCAGTGCATTGTGTTCTTCTTTTCTTATTTCCAGTCTTATTTTTGCTTTATAAAATTAATTGTATTTTCAGTATGTTCCTAGGTTCGTTTGCTGTACCAAAGTGTTTCTTTAGTTTATGATTCAATGGCATAGCTCTTCTTGACCTAATTAAGGTCTCTGGTTTTAGCAATAATCAGTTTTATCTGTTTCAGATATAATAGGCTGGATGGTCAAGAATAAAATGGCAATTGACGCTGTTGATATTGCTTATACTTTTGGTTTTGAGGATAAGTTTGACCCTCAAGCAATTTTGACTTCATTTCTCCGAGAATCTAAAGAATTCTTGAATAGAAACAAAAGATCATCACATGGTTCGTTGGTTTCTCTGGTGGGTTGAGATTTGAGCTAAAAATTGTTTGGTCCTTCTCGTTGTCTTCTTCTTTCTCTTCTGATTGCAAGTTGTCTGTATTTGCAGAACGAGGCAAACAAGAAGCAATTGGCTGCTTAAAACCAGATCTGTTGTCAAGTGTTTGGAGAGTCACAAGATTGATCCCTCAAAGCTTCTACCCGGATGGCAAATCAATGACAAAATCAAGAGCTTGGAGAAAGATATTGCTGATTCTGACAAGAAGATAAGGGAGAAGACAGTTCAAAAACGAAAAGCAGACGAAACTGAGTCCTCGAAGTTGAAAAACCTAGAAGTTAAACGCTCACGTTATACTGGTCAAATTGATGGTGAGAGGAATGTGTTGGATGGAGTCCGTGGTCACATGAATAGATATGCTTCACCATCTCTATTGCATGGTGCTGGTGTAAGCTTGTTACCAGAGAACGTTGCTGGCTCTTTAGCAGGAATTAGGGTTGGTGTCCTTGGAGTTGGAGTAAGTGGTGGTATACCAGCCAGTGCCACTGGGGTTCTGCGAACTGGTTCTTATGCTGGAGGCCGCAGTGGAGCACTAGTAGATACACAAATTGTACATTATGAGGGTCAGCCATATGGATTGCGTGATGATTCCTACAGCCCTTGGTGAAAGGCTGGCGGCTCATACTTATGCTGGACAACCGTCAGCTTACGGGCTTGCTAGCTTGTATAGGCGGCCATCACCATCCTTGGACAGCTTTCCAGGCTTGCCTTCTAGCTCGACAGAAGGCGTAGGGCATAGGAGCTCTGCCTCCAATCTCTATCAGTTTGCCGATGCAGTTGTGGAGACTGAATCACATCATGGTACTGGTTCCAGCACAGCTGGTGCTGTTCCTCCTGTGGTGCCTTCTCACCATTCATCCTACCTATATTGAATTTATGGAATGAGTTTTTATACATTTATCTTTCCTCTTTAGATAGAACATAGCGAAGCGGAGGTGGCTATTATACCTATTGTTTGTACTAACAAACAATAAGGCTTATTTGATTTGATTTTGAAATCTCAATACTCCAGCAACTTGCTGCTAGAGTTGGTAGAAATTTTATATATATCCATACAATCGGCATTTTATAGGGCAATATGGAGTAAAATTTAACTTCTTTCTCTTGTGATTTGATTGTTGTGTTGGTTGTCCTGCAAATAGAAGGAAAGTTCAAAGGGCCGAGAATCTGTGCATTTCTTTGTATAAAAATCATGCCTTAAGATGCATAAAAATTTGCTGGTAAAAGGTTCAATACTTCTTGTGGGGACTTGGATGCTGAAATCCGAATCCAACTGCTAACTTCTTGTTGAGTTTTGGTCTGTATGATGGAAAACTATGTAGGATAAAATAATTCATGCAAAGATCAAAGCTGCTATATGACCATCTGAGTATATCTTACAATTGTTCTATCAGGTTTTTGTTCCTATTAGAAACAAAAAGCAAGATCCTTATTAGTTGGTTGCTTGGTCGTTTGATTGGAAGTAGTAGGAGGGAGTTCATGGGACAAAAAACAGAATTGCATTTTAATTTTATCTTCCCTCTAATGGGGAAAATACGATTTTCTCTTACTCTTCTTGTGAATTTCAAACATCCAATCGCGCCTGAGGAGAAAAACCAACCCATATATGATTCTTCTCTACTTTAGGGAAATATACACAATTTTGCCATTACCATCAAGTGGTGTCTAAGGACAAAATGCACTACTTTTTCTTGCTTTTAGTACATGGTATCTAAGGTGAAATATACACAGTTTTTTCCTTAACTTTATTATATGTATGTAATCATATCCTGCGTTACGGACTACAATATCTATTTGCTATAAAACAAGCTTAAATCTTGACAGTTATATAATCATACCCTGCATTGCAGTTATGAGCAACCTTAAATCTGGGTATATGTCAAGGAATTCTCTCCCAATACAAAATGGTATGCAATGGTAGGTATTTACCTGAATATTTTTTCATGCAATATTTTCTACCTTAATGTTGAAGTTGTAAATAAAGTTCAATTACTCGATATTCAAATTGAATTCGGTTTAGTAAGTAGTTATTCAGGTTTGATTTGTCAATAATCAAGCTAATCTTGGACGATTGGTTAATTTTTTATATTCTATTCGAATTCAAACTTGTGAAATTTCAAATTTACATGTAAAAATTTCAAATTATTCGAGATCGATTTTAATTCAACCCGATAAAAATTTGTTTGAATTCGAATTGAAAGATAAACAAGCCAAACTTAAATAAAATTTCAAATTCGTTAAAATAATTAAAAAAATTTGATTAAGTATTCATTTACATCTTCACTTAAAGTATCAATTAAAAAAAAAATTAATTACGTAACTTCATTGTGCACAGTATCACAATTCTCAACCGAGAATTTCTAGCTCAAAAACCTGTGAAGTAGGGTTTTGGCCTTTTCAGTCTACACTCGGCCAACCCAAACCCCTCTTCCCAAATCCCAGAAACGAGAAACAAGGAAGACAGAGAATGGTGAGATTAACAGCAGACTTAATATGGAAAAGTCCTCATTTTTTCAATGCTATCCTCGAGCGCGAGCTAGATCTTCGAGGTTCTCTCCCTTTTTCTTATTCTCTCTTTAATTAACTCTTTTTTCTACTCCTATGATATATGAATTTATTGAAGTGATCATATAATTCTCTCTAAAATTTCAAAACTGACATGAAAATTTCCACAATATTGAAAACCCTTTTGTTAAATTAAGTGTTTTATTTGTTCCTTTTTGCTGTGAAGGAAACAAGATTGCTGTTATAGAGAACTTGGGTGCTACTGAGGTTTGCTTTTTCCCCCTTTTTCTGATAAAACTTTTCTGGGTTTATTGTGTTTTTGGGAAATTTATTCAAATTTAAGATGTTGGTTTTTATATGCAGGATCAATTTGATACCATTGATTTGTCTGACAATGAGATAGTTAAGCTCGAAAACTTTCTGCTTCTTAACCGGCTCGGAACCTTGTTATTGAACAATAATAGAATTACTCGAATCAATCCCAATCTCGGAGGTTTGATCATTTAAACAATTACATGTTTAGTTTTATGATATTAATAGATGTTGTGCTTCGGAAAGAGTTCTTTTACTGAAAAAGTTTGTCATTTTATTGTTTGAATGATGCAGAGCTTTTGCCGAAGTTGCATGCTATTCTTTGGTACTAACTAATAATAGACTGACTAACTTGGTCGAGATTGATCCACTTGCATCGCTTCCCAAGTTGCAGTTCCTTAGTTTGCTTGATAACAATATTACAAAGAAACCCAATTACCGATTGTATGTCATCCACAAACTTAAGTCTCTGCGCGTGTTGGATTTCAAGAAAGTGAAACAAAAGGTCGGTGTGGTTCTTATATCTATAGTTGCTGCAACTGTTATGTTAACTTCTGCTTGCAAAAGATTCTGGTTGCAAGTGCTTTATATGTAGAGTGCATGTTTAGCTTTGAAATTGGGATGCTAGATTGTTGTTAGAAAATATAATGGAAAGTCAAGCCAAAATTATGAAGAGAGTTGTTTTTTGGTAGGCAGAAATAATTGTGAAGGATTAAATATTAGAAATCATGTGGAAACAGATTGGGGATGTGAGCATTTTGGTGCTGGCTGGAATCTGCATGAATTGTATCAATTATTCGGAAAGTAATGTAGAGGATCAGCTGTATTGTGTATCAATTAATAGACTCTAGATAGATATAATGTGCTTGAACCAGCTCAAGCTTCCCTTTTATTTGGTTTTTGCTAATTTTGATTTAAAGAACCTGTAATTCTTCTAAGGAAGCCTAGTCCTTGATGCCTGTTTAGTATGCCCGTAATTCTTTGAACTTCTTTGCATGTGTTTTATTGTACTCTCATTCTATTTGGCCTTTGTTTTGTGGAACATTCACACTTTTCAGAGGTCTGCCAATTGAACTAGACTTTTTTCTTTTTGGTTGAAATAGGAGCGACTTGAAGCAAATGGTTTATTTGCTTCTCAAGAAGCTGAAGAAGAAGCTAAAAAGGTATCTGCAAAGACATTTGTAACAGGTGAGGTTCCGAGCACCCCAGAGGTCCCAAAGGAGGAACTACCGCCTAAACCAGCTGCACCTACACCAGAACAAATTTTAGCTATTAAGGTATCTTCCCAGATTTTAACTTCTATTTGTTCATTATATTTCAAACCTAACTTAAAATTTATGTTTCTACCAAATCTAGATCTGCAGGATAAGCTTTTCAATAGTAAAGGTTTATGACCACAGCAAATTTTACCATTAAAAAGCAATTGATAATGCACTCCCAAAATATGAAAGATTAATATTGTTGTTCTGACAACTGTTTCAAAACTTGTTCTCCTTGCTTGATTTTCTTCTACTGCATTGCTCTCTCTTTTTGATTCGATTTACTAAAATATTTGGTTACTAATATGCAGGCTGCAATTGTGAATTCCCAAACTCTGGAAGAGGTGGCAAGGCTTGAACAGGTGAAATACTTTCCAACCCCATATGTATACTTTGTAAACTACATCTTAAACTCATATAGCTTTGCTGGTCCTTTCAATATGTTGGTACACATAAAATTTATCAAAATATACTAATACTACCCTTTACGCACATTGGCATTTGAAAGCTTTGAAAGTAAGTATCTAGAGAAAAAAATTTATGCAAGAGAAGGTTGTTTTAAGCATTTGGTACTGAATATGATCTTTGACTCGTGGAATGGACTTTTTTTGGGAAGACCATAAAAGTAAATGTGGCCATTAGAAGGGGATGGTGCAGATTTCATTTTAACGAATGTCTTGCTCCTTATTTTTTTATTGCCTGGTAAAAGTTCGTTATTTGTTTATAGTTATCGTACATCTTTAATGAACTTCCCAGCTGATGCAGTGGTGTTTATTTTGTGCAGGCACTAAAAACTGGCCAGCTTCCTGCTGATTTAAATATCGGCGATAGTGATGTTGCAGCTAAAAGTGAAAATGCCAAAGAGGACAAAATGGTTACTGATGGTGTAGAAGAAACCGGTGATAAGCCAGGAAATGCTGAACCTGAACAAAAGAATGATGGTCCTGAAGAAATGGAGCAGGTCTTGCCATTACTTTTTGTCAATATATCATGCTGTGAACTTATCGGTTTCACCCGGTTACATTCATGTTAGAACACTAGTAAACATAATTTGCTTGAAAAGTCAATCTGGTGGTGGAATAGGAACAAGTGAATAAATCCCCTTTTCTGATAGCTAAAATGATCATAAAATTTGTTTTGACATTTGCTGAGCTTCATGCTTAGCAACCATCTAGTGCTGCTGAATTTCCCTGTTCCTGAATGATCACCTTCGGTAGTAGTAACCACCCAAAAATTTTCAGAACATAGTATAGCATGAAGGATTAGCCAATTAGCTTTTCCATTCACTTTGTTTTCCTTTAGGGCCTCTTCAAAATAGCTATTGGACATGGACACTGTTCTGACATCAGTTCCTAAATCACAACTTATTGATGGTAGCAATAAAGATATTGATGTTCCATGAACCATAGAACTCGTTTACAGCTAACCAGTCTCCTGTTTTCTGTGTTTTATTATTTTTTTTGGGCCTTTTCTCCTTTGGTTCTGTGCAGTTTTGTTTAATTGCTGTGACCATGACTGGGGTAGCAGTAATTACTCCATGTGTATCTCTTACGCATGTGACAAGCATGTATACTTCCACCCTTCCTTAAAGCTGGACTCGAAACATAAAAATTAGTTTTTCTTTGTCCTTAAACTATAGATTTGCATAAAGCTCTATTTTCTTCATCTTTTTTTTTTTTTTTTTTTTTCTGTTTTCCAGCATCGACACTTGCAGCTGATGTTTTCAAGTACTGTTGGCTCATTTTTGTTTCATCTGTTTCTATGTTATCTTGTATTCCAGTTATCACGAACTGTATTATTTGAAGAATGCAGTGCTTTACTACCCTTGCTTTTTAGTATGAAATTTACTCGTTTCAGGTCTAAATCTTTCTTTGGCCCTTTTCAATTCAAAACTTTCAGGAATAGGAGTGGTACAGGTTCATTTGCAAGTTTACTGGACAACTGAGAAGAGGTTGACTGTTGGAGAATTACCGTGTACTGTTCTCTTCATTGCGGATATTGGTTTACATGTAGAACAGAGGTATGCATATGTATGTACTCCTAACAATAATAATTTGATTGACCTTTGTAGTGCAGGCACTTTTGTCGAGTGTATAGATATCATCGAGATAACTTGTAATTTTCAAAAATTACCTTTTGATGATTTTGAATTCACAAAAATGCAAATTGATGACAAGGTAGAATTTTGGCCATATACTTGTGCTAACCTTGCTAACCTTGGAGATTGAGTTTTGCTGAAAACATATATGTGGGGATTAAAATGCATCTTGCCGTTGGATCTTGGGTGTCTTAGAATGTTTTGGTATGAGATCTTTGAATGCGTTAATTATTCTAAAAACAAATAAATGTTTTTGGCTATTCTAAAAGTTAAAAAAATATTTAGGTAGACACAGTTTTTAAGTCTCACCTGCAGATTTGATAATTAAGATTAAATCTTATAAAATTATAATTATATCAACTTATGTCATTTATTTTACAAAATTCAGTCCAACACACATCACTGGTTAAAGACTAGATATATCTAAAGTTTTTCTCATAAAGTTACCCCTATGAAGGGTTTCAACTTGCCAGATAAGATAAAAGATTTTTTTGTGGAGCGTTTGCAAAATAGTATAAAGTTTATCCGGCTTAGTTGGACGTTAGGCCTCCTGTGGGGCCAATTTCCATGTGTACTCCACTACATAAACAATTTAAGTGGGGCATATTTGAAAAATTTACGTGTAGGGATCAAGGTGTACAATTTTATTGTACATTTTGTAATTTATATTTATCTATATTTTTTAACTCTTAGATAAAGTATTATAATTTTATTTTTTTTATAAAAAAATTAATGAATGTGAATAAATATGAATTATAAAGTATATATCTTGATTCATATAAATTTTTTTTTGCTTGGAGCCGTGCATTTTGTTCATCGAGTGAGTCGGATGACCTCTTTGCAAAATTATCTTCTTTAATTGTCCAGCAGCAGCATTCGTACTTCGGATTTGTGTCTTGAGGTTCCTCCGGAGTTGGCTGTTTGCTCTATTTCAGTCTTTAATTGTTATTGGAGCCCTTAAAATTTCCGTCGGTTATAAAAAAAATAGGAGTGATTTAAGAAGTAAAGTCTAGAATTAGTGCTATTAAGAACATTGTAAGAAGGGAAAATTCCGCAATAGGGTGCAATTTAAATAATAAAACGTATTTTATATATTAGTAATGGATTTGAAGCATTAAGGAGGAGAGAGATGTGGATTTTATTTTTTTTTAAAAAGGCGTGACCAAGTTAAATTAAATTTTGACATATTGAAGTGCACTTTTTTTTTGGAAACTTACCCAAACACGATCCTATTCCACGTAGGTTAAGAAAATTAAATTGAAAAGTTTTTTTTTTTTTTTTTATTCCTTAGAATACATAAAAACATTTTTTTTTATTTATTTCATTATTCTCTGATAATATTTTGCAATCATTCATTAAACAAATTTTTCAACTACTTTTATTTTACATATATCACATTTTATAAAGTTGTCACAATAATTATTCTAAATAATATTGTAAATAATATCTTTAATAATAATTGTCCAAACGAAATCACTACTAAGAAAAATATAAAAGTTTTATAATGTTATACTGTACATAGAACATTTAAAATACAAAGAAATGGTTGTATGAGAAGAATTGTAAAATTCTTCTAACAGATCGTAATCACAGGCATATTTATATAGTACTTTTATCCCTTCTTTTCCTATTTTGTAGATACTTACCTGTTGTACTTAAAACTCATTTAAAGAGAATTATAATTAGAACTCATCCAAAGGAAATTATAATTAGAGTCATCTTTGACTTTCAGAATCGATCGTACTACTCGAAACTCATTTAAAGAGAATTATAATTAGAACTCTCATCTTTGACTTTCAGAATCGATAGTACTACTCGATTTGAAATTAGTAATTAATTCCAGATACAAATACAAATCGTTTAATTTCAGTCTATATATAAATAACACATTCACTAATACTACTTGAATTACTTGACAGCAAAAATCAAGTCTTCTAATAAAATCAAGAAGATGTCCTCCAATTCAACATCCTCTACCTACTATCCCTACGCAATTGGCTACCCGGTAAGCAATAGACCACCTACACGTTTCAACAACGTCCCAGCTGCTAATAATAATAATAATAACCACATTATTAGCACACAACAAGAAGTTAACAATAGAACTCTTTGCCTTGCTGTCACTGTGGTTATTTCTATGTTTCTTATCGTGCTTGTTGTACCTATAACTTATTCAGAGATTGTGAGCCATCGTTACACTAATTACCACCCTAATTTCGTGATTAATTCCATGTTCGTATCTCCCCTCAATATTTCTACTAATTTTTCTGGAATAACCGCAAATTGGACCATAGGAATATTGGTTAACAATACTAATAAGCATGTTCCGATTGATTATAGAAAATTTGAGGTATCTGTATTTTATGATGCCGAAGAATATATTTGCAATACTACAATTGCACCTTTTCATCAAACGTCCAAGAATGTGACGAATTTAATTGTACAACCACATGCATTGTTGCAAAGTCTCAACGGTTCGGTTGCGGCCTCAATTGCTAAGGAGTATGCGAATGGAGACATTTCTTTACGACGTGAAATTGAAGGTTATTTTTAAGTATATTAATAGGATGTATTTTAAAAAATTAGAAGATAGCTTGAAGGCTGCATGCATGGGTGTGAAGGTTAGGTTTTCTTCTAATTCGACTGAAGGAATTATGATTGGGAATTTGAAGCGTTGTATAACGAAAGGGAGTTGGAGTGATTTTTATTACGATGATGGGGGGATTTTATTTGATGATAGGGTGTAAGTAAAGTAATCTTTGTGTTTTTTTTTTTTTCCCTTTCTATGTAACACTTAATAGCTTATTATAGAGGATATATAATTAGGTTTATCATGATTTATTTAAGCTTAATTTATTTTTTTCTGGTGATTCCACTATTAGTTTTTTGCCTCAATTAGTTCTTGTTGTTCTTTTATTAATTTGTTTCTTCTCTTCAAAGTTTAGTACATGAATATATAGACAAGGATTATTAGCTTGTCTTTCTTTAATGATAATAATAATAATAATATATATCGTTCTTTCAAGTTTACTTTTATCAAGTCCACGAGTGACATATATTCATCTAGAAGAACAAGAAGGAAATGTAGGACTTGATCCAACAAGTTCTTTGTGGATATTTGATGCTTTTATATTGATCGTTGATTTAGGCTTATCATGATTTACTGTATTAAGGTTCATAAAAAGTTCCTTTTTCTTGTGATTTCCACTGTTAGTTTTAGACTTAATTGATTTTACAAGGAGACAGATTATATGTTTACAAATCATGATGAATCCAAATCAAGGATTCAATCAAATAAATAAAACAACAATAAAGAGCTAAGGAAAATTTTTATAATTGCGAAAATATGGCTGCGGCTTATAACAAAACCAGAGAGGACAACTTGACACAATGTCCTATGTGGGTCTTTCTAAAAAAACCCTAACTTGAGCTACTACTAAGACTAAGGGATTTTAATCCCATGTGACTCAACTATCAAATTATTGAAAAACTTTATTATAGATGGGTCCTACCGAGTGTCATTCCAAGTGATATCTTCAATTATCAATGAAATTCTAGTATTTTTAAGTAGTGGCCTACTAATTCATTTTATTTTTAGGCCCACAACTTTAAATAGTGGAATCTCATTGGTTTAGAGATATCACTTGTCATGACACTTGGTACGACCTTCCCATAATAAAGTTTCTCCCAACCACTAATACACTCTACCAATAAATACAAGACATGTGGCCACTAACTTATTAAAGAAAATAAATAACTTAGGTTGGTTTAATTAATTCCTACATTGCATCCCTTAAACCAAGCTCTTCAAATCTAAACATGTACAACATCTTCTTCAATTTAAAAAATGTCTCTGACTTCACAACATTTGTAAAAATATCCACCATTTACTCTTTAGTTATGTAATAATTAATTTCAATCTCTTTATCTCGAACTAACCCATGTATGAAGTGGTATTTGATGTCAACGTGCTTACAACGCCCATGAAAAATTAGATTTTTGGATAACTCAATTGCCGACTTATTATCACAATAAATCTTTGTCGGAATAGTGCTACCATCCTACTTGTGTTGAAGAACACCAAGTATACGACGTAACCACAATGCTTGAGTAGCACTATTAGCTGCTGCAATATGCTTCACTTCTGCGGTGGACAATGCTATCACTTGTTGCATTTTAGAACTCTATGAAAACACACTCGAACTAGTAAAAAATGCATAACCTGAAGTATTTTTTTCTCTCAATTGTATCACCTGTCCAATCACTGTTTGTGTAGCCAAACAGCGTAACTGGATCATTGCATGAATAAAATATGCCATTCCTTGGGTACTATTGATGTACCTCAAGATCCTTTTTACCGCCTGCAAGTGTGACTGACGTAAATTTTTCATGAACCTGCTAATCAAACTAACACTAAAAGTGATATATGGTCTCGTAGAAGTAAAGTATCTCAAACTCCTTGCCAAACATTTAAAGTAGGTAGGATTCACATATTCTCTAGTGCCATCCTTATTCAAAAGCAATTTTTCTTCAAGCGAAGTCAAAATTGGCTTAGCTTCATCCATCACTTGAATTTTTTCAAAATATTACTTGTATATTTTCTTTGAGAAATAAAAGTACCACAGTTAGAGTGGAAGACATAAATCCCAAGAAAATAAGACTTAAGTCCCATATCTGTCATCTCAAACTGCTTGATCATGGCTTCCCTGAATTCAGCAATTATGACAGGATTATTTCCTGTAAAAATCAAGTCATCTACATACAAGCACAAAATAATAATATCACCACTACTAGAAGATTTAATATATAAAGTGTGTTCATATAGACAACTCAAAAAAATCACGAGAAATAAAATATGAATCAATTCTTGTATACCACGCTCTTGGCACTTGCTTCAAACCATACAAATCTCTTTTCAACTTGTACACCTTGTTTCTTGACAGAACTACCTGGCTGCTCCACATAAATTTCCTTTTCGAGTACTCCATTCAACAAGGCAGATTTGACATCCATTTGATGAATTCTCCATTTATTTTTAGCAGCAAGAGAAATTATCAAACGGACTAAATCAAGTCGAGCAACAGGTGCAAATACCTCAAAATAGTCAAGCCAAGTTTCTACTTGTACCCTTTTGTCACCAATCTCGCCTTGAATCTCTCCATTTCTCCACTAGGCTTGTTCTTGGTCTTGTAGACCCACTTCACTCCAATTGCCTTTTTACCAGTTGGAAGAAAAGTAAGCTCCCATGTATCATTCTTCTCAATAGCATGAATTTCTTCATCCATTGTCTTCACCCAACGATCATCTCGAACTGCCTCCTCATAAACAACAAGGTCACAGTCTGCAAATAAAGCAAAATTTACAATATCTTCATCAAAAGAAGAATTATCTGAAGAAATAACATAATCTTGCAATCTAGCCGGTAACTGGCGCTAGCACTGTAGATGCCTAGATATCTCAATCTGTAAACCTTGAGCAATCGGTGATGGCTAAAAGTCATGATTATCATCCTCTCCTTCATAATTTAATGTCACCTCTGTAGTTTTCGGTTCCTCTAGGAACCAATTCCAAATACTTTCATAAGCTTTCATCAAAAGTCATGTCTCTGCTTACAATCACTTTTCTTGAAATTGGATTAAATAATCTGTAAGCCGGGACTGTTCACTGTAACCAATAAAAATACATTTTTCACCTTCGTCATCAAGTTTCCTGCGCAACTGATCAGGAACATGAAAATAAGTAATGCATCTAAAAACTCTGAGATGGCCAACAAATAGTTTTCTCCTACTCCAAAATTCTTCAGGGGTCTTTCCAGGAAGGCTTCTCGTAGGACACCTGTTCAACAGATAAATAGCACATGCAACTGCCTTTGGTATATTCTTTAATTTCAACATGCATCTCACCATATCCATAACTGTCCTATTTTTCCTCTTAGACACTCTATTTTGTTGTAGAGTGTACCTGATTGTCAATTGATGATGTATACCATTTTTATAAGAAAATTATCACAAACAAGATATTCTTGACCCCTATCAGTTCTCAAAATTTTTATTTGAAAACCGCTTTACTTCTCAACAAAAATCTTGAACTTTTTAAATGTCTCACATGCATCAGATTTTTGTTGCAAAAAATAAACCCAAACTTTTATCCTAAAATCATCAATAAAAGTAATAAAATACCTGTAGCTACTATTAGAAGGAACTTCAACTGTACACAAGTCTGAGTAAATAATTTCCAATGGTCTCTTTCTTGTCCTTCGATTTTTTTGTCTGAAAAACATCTCGATGCATTTTGTCCAAAATACAAGTATCACAAATTCTTCCAGGACATTAATACTAGGCAACCCACTAATCATTCTTAGACTACCAAAAAATCTCAAACTGTCAAAATTTAGATGTCCAAACCGCAAATGCCACAACCAATTTTTGTCATCAAACACAATACTCAAATAAAAAAAATTTCCACTATTCAAATTTAATGGAAATAAGCGGTTAGGAGTAATCATCACTTTTGTAATTATGCCAATATTTTCATAAAAAATAAAACACATGCCATGCCAGATACAAATATCATAATTTTTCTCAGACAATTAACCCAAAATGCTCAACAAATTATGATTCAATCCTGGAATATAAAAGACATGAGATATAAAACTGTTAGACTCATTTTTCAGGCTAATGGGAATTTTTCCTTTCCCAAACACCGGTAAAGTAGTATAATTGCCAAATTTTACTTCAAACCTGACAGATTCATCAAACTCAAAAAATAAATTTTTTTTTACCATACATATGATTACTACAACCAATATCCAAAAATCATTTGTTTTTATCAACAATGTCCACAGCAATACAGCCAAAATTAAAGTCTCCATGTTCTGATTATTATTTTGAGCCTGATTGTCAGCAATATTAGCATAAAAATTCCTGTTAAATTGTTCACCGGATCTATATTCAGATTTTCTATGCCTATATTTTCCACAATTATAGAATTGAATTCTTTGATTATCCTAGGTCTGATAAAAATTATTTCCTCCAAAATTATTACCTCTACCAAAAATATTACTGTACACAACGAAATATTTCAAGTTTGTAAAAACATGAACAAACAGGAGAAATATAACGATAAAAATATGAATAAATGAAATAAAGGGTTACAATCTCTAAAATATTCTCAATATGTGAAGAAAATTTCTTCGATTCTTTACTCAGACACGATCTGAGGACTTCGTAGCTTATTCCTGAACCAAGTATTGAGTCTTCAAATCTTGATGTGGAAGACTTGAAGAACACTTGATGAAAATCTTCAAATCTTGATATATGCAGGACTTGAAGAGAGAATTTGAAAATTCAGAACTTTCACAACTTTTAGACTTTTAGAGCTTTCATAGCTTTTAGGCTTCAAAAATATGTATGTGTATATGTGTATCTTGAACTTCTAAGGGTGACCCCTATTTATACATGTATGGAAGGGGAGCAAGTTAGAAGACTTGTAATATATGTGTAACTCTTTACTTGCATACCAAGAAACAAACTCCTATCTCCTTACATAAGAGATATCAATATATAAGGGCTGTACTAATTTGATATTATCTCCTTATTTTAATTTATTAATAAAAAAATGATAAATACTAGTGTACATATATCCCTATGGGCCATATCTTACAGACATGTGACATGGCACAATTTAAGTGGAAGAGTAACACAAATACGTTTGATTGGTCGAACCACCTCATCTTGACATGTAGAGCAATATAATTGATTTTAAATTAACCAATGTTCCAAAATATACATGACATATATCATTATTTAATTGGACCATAAATATGCCAATTAAATTAATTTATAGACAAATGATAATTTTAATTGAAATAAAATTCATTGTCTACAAATGAATATGGCAACACATCTCCTTCGGAAGTGACAAACACTATTCCAGCTCCAGCCCCTCCTTGATGTGCGGCACCATCAAATACATTGTCCAAAGCGGAAGAACTTCGATCACGAGAACATATTCATATGGAAGTTTATCAATCAATTCCCACTCAGCAGGAATGGGATGATCAGCCAAGAAGTCTGCCAACACTTGTTATTTGACAGCCTTCGCAGGAACATAAATAATTTCAAATTGTGTAATTGCATTTGAAGGTACCACCTTACGAGACGATCCGACAGCATAGGCTTAGTCATAACATACTGGATCGGACTCGCAATGGATATCAAACGGATAGTATGAGCTTGAAAGTAATGCTTTAACTTTTGTATCGCAAATAGTATAGTGCACTTTCTTTACCTTCATCATTGTCTTGGACAAGAAATACTTCTATAGACTGTTCTTGTGTAGCGATATAAAGAATTAAAGGCTTACCATGGATAGGTGCAGCTAATACAGGTGGTTTTGTGAGATATGTTTTTATGCTTTTGAAAGCATTACTACATGCTTTATCCCACTCAAAAGGTACACCCTTCTTCATCAAGTGGCTAAAGGATTGACATCTCCTCACCAAATTGGAGATAAATCTTTGAAGATAAGTCAATCCTCATTGCAAATTTTTCAACTCGTGAATGTTGTGTGGCTCGGGCATCCTCAAGATAGCATCAATTTTGGATTGATCAATTTCGATCCCTCGACTATCTTTGAAGTACAATGAAACCAAGAAACTTTTCAGAGGTAGCTCCAAAAGCGCACTTCAAAGGATTCATCTTGAGTTGGCATCTTCAGAATCTTTCGAACAACATCCTAAGATCTTGAATATGGTTAATTTGATTCTTTAATTTGACAACAAGATCGTCAACATAGCACTCCATGTTCTTATGAAGCATGTCATCAAAAATCTTTTGCATGGCCCTTTGATATGTGGCTCCCGCATTCTTCAAGACAAAAGGCATGACTTTGTAGCAATAAATTCCTTTGGGAGTTCATAAAGTAATGAGTTCTTCATCTCTTGGTGCTATTTGCATCTGATTTTATCCCCAGGATCCATCCATGAAAGATAAGGCTTCATAGCCAATTGTGGCATCGACTATTAATTCAGCGACAAGGAGAGGAAAGTCATCTTTCGTACAAGCTTCATTGAGATCTTGAAAGTCAACGCAAACACGGATTTGTCCATTCTTCTTTCTCAAGGGGACTATGCCGGAAATAAATGCCATGTTAGGTATTTTATTCTCAGAAGAAACCAGATTCTATGAACTTGTTTACCTCCTTCTTAATTAATGGGATCAAATCAGGCCGAAAACGACTTTGAGCTTGTTTAACGGGTCTCGCGCCTCACTTAACGGCCAAGTGATGAATGGCAATTATTAGATCCAAGCCAGGTATCTCTTTGTAATTCCAAGCAAAGATATCATTGCATTCGAGCAACAATTTCACATATGCTTGTTCCTCTTCAGGAGTCAGCAATGTATCTATGTAAATTGGGCGAGGATCATCATTTGTGCCAAGGTTGATTTCCCTTAACTCATCAACGGTTGCATTAACGCCTTTCTCCAATTCAGGAGAAGCATCTCCGGCATCTTCTTTTTCAAGAGGCTCTTCGTTTTGAACAGTGATATGGTTGTAGGAGGCAATACTTTCCTTGTCTTCCTCATTGATGTTTATATCAATGATGGTTTTTTTTTTCTCAAGTTTAATGAATCGCCCTACTGTATGAAAAGAATACTTCAATTAGTGACTTGTCTTCTTAAACTTCCATCATTGCAGGAAGCATTGTTTCCTTTTGTATTAAAAATATACTCTTGTGCCTTTGGAAAACTTAACCTTTCATGAATAGGTCACTTTATTAAAGCTCTTCCTTGTGGGCCAAACCTATCAAATACTAAAACACACGATGTAACTTTTTTCAATCTATCAAAGACTGATCGCCTTGAACTTTTTGACGCAGTTTCTTCTTTGATAGTGATGTGATGCATATTAGCCCTTTTAATTGCTCTTCGCACAGGAGAAGGTGGTCTATACATAAGCCCATTGATGAATTGTTGACAGCATATCCTTTGTCTTTCAACTTCTTTTGGGTAGAAGTCATGCCATGTGCCTTTTCTCTAGTTGTCTCTGCAGGAAGCTTGCCCAAAGTTCCTTCTTTTTTGGGATCGTAACCAGCTTTTACAAATAACTTGTATGCATTTGGATCAAATCCCTCTTCGGTTTGTGTTGTAGGTAATAAATTGTGCTCAACCTATTTTGGACTCTACCTATAGTTGAACAAAGCCTTTAAGAAGATTTTCGCTATGTTTGACCGCCTCAATTTTAGTGAGTGGTACAGTGAACTTCTTCAATTCATCCCATCCAACAAAAGGAGATTGACCTTCTTTTCTCTTTGACTTTGGAACATAGCGTAAGACATGTGTCTTAAATTTTTGACCATCCTCCTTTGTCAACTCCTTTGTGTTACCTTGCAGTTAGAATTTAGCATCAGCAAAGTAACTCTCGGCTTCAGTGAACGACTTATCATTAGCAACTACTTTCTTTATCACGACATTATGGCAATACTTGAAACATTGGTGGAGAATTGACGATATAACACCATTCTCATGAATTCATGGTCTTCCAAGAAGCATATTATAAGATGTTTTAGTATCGATAACATGGAAAAGTACGCTTTAGAGTAGATTGCCAATTAATAAATCAAGTCTTATAAGACCAATGGCTCTTAGCCCCCATTGATTGAATCCTTGGGTCATGAGTCGACTTTATTAAAGTTCATCATTTGTGAATCCAAACTCCTTCATTGCGCGTAAAGGCATTATATTCACAGCAGATCCTCCATTGAGAAGTATCCGATTTACCTTTTGCTCACGTGCATAGCCATTTACAAACAAGAATCAATTGTGAAATTTGTCCTAAGAAATAAATTTTCATCATAAAAAATGATTGTTGCTGCATATTCATCGGGGACTTTATTAGCAACAGTGAGTTTCTTCGCGAATTCTTCATCAATTTCATCATTATTGATATTCACAACATGGTAAGATGGAAGAACGTCGTCATCGTTCAAGTATCCTTTTGGCATGAATAATGAATAGGACATGAATAGTGTAAATAATAGATTGTGTGAATAATGAATAAAATAAAATATAAATAGTGTGAAATATTATTTGAATAACTATTTGCTGACCAAACAACTCATTATTCTAACCAAATATTATTTGACAAATAATGCATATTATTTGCAATCCAAGGACACCAAGCCTCTATTTACAACTTAAGTTTACTTTTCTTTTTTAATATTAATTTGCAAATTATTAAAAACCTCATACTACATTCTTAACTGTTAGTGTTTCTATTAAATACTGAACAAAGTTAATAATACCCCTAAATAATAAAAAATTACATTAATATTCTAATGTTATTTTGTGCAATTATATTTTGGTACAATGTCTTCTTTTTTTCTTTTTTCTTTTTTTTTTTAGTGATCTCTAAGTCATTCTGTCTTGCGAAAATAGAAGATAACGCTATGTAATATATAAAATAGCATGGTCTGTCAATTCCAAAATCCTGTACAAAATTGGTTATGCACCAATTCCCTGTCCTCTTGTATTTTTGCTCCCCTAAAACTAGGGAAATACTTAGGTGGACCTAGTTTACGGTTTCACTTGTAGACCATGTGATGTAAATTAAATGTTATGAAATCTATGATATCAGCTGATACAAGTAAAATTTTATAAGATTTAATTTTGATTACAAAGTTTAGTGATGCAGGTGGAGGTCAAGACTGGGTCTATGGCAATGTTTTCCCTAAAACTATACTCCTACGTCGGCCCTTATTGGCGACTAGCCAGGCTGTTTGATAGGTTTAAGCTAAAGCCATTTTTATTTTATTCTTTATAAGTAGCAATGGATCCAACAATTAAGTTCTCTGTGGATAATACTTTTATATTGGTTGTTGATTTAGGTTTATCAAGATTTATTATATCTAAGGTTCATTAAAAATTCCCTTTTTTCTTGTGATTCTACTTTTAATTTTTGCCATATTAATTTTTACTTTATTTATTCGATTACTTTTGTAGTTTGTATCTTCTCTTGGAAGTTGAGTGTAGACAACGATTAGCTACCATTTTTATACCAAATCTTTAAATTTTTGTCTTTAATTATATTGGCCTTTAGTGGGATACTAACATGTAATTTTCTACACTCTCAAAAGTGTACGAGATCGAATCAAGTAATATAGTAGTGAATGAATATCGTTTCCACAGAAACTAATAGCAAAATAAGCATCGAAATTTTTAATTTTACTACTATTTGGAAAATCGATTTCAAGAGATTGATATTATTTAAATGATTGAAAATTAAACTAACAAAAGATTTAATTAAAATGAATTTAAGATTGAACAAGTGTTAAGGTTTCTTGATTTTACCAATTGATCATACATAAACTCAATTCAAGTTATCCTAGAATGATTTTTAAGATTGATGGTTGGATTATCTATTGTAGTTATTACTCAATAGTTATGCAATAATAACTTTATTTTTACTAATTTATTTATCTTTGGTCCTGTACAAATAATTAGAAGTACATGTGCTTTTGGTTAGAAATAGGAATTCTTACGGCGACCACATAAATAGAACTAATCCTTGGTCCGACATTAATTCATATTCATGGTTTTCGCTATTTGATCTCAATATGCAAATTATTTGGTCAGTCTCATCACATATTTACATGAACATTCAAGAATTGGCCAAAAATTTGAAGCATTAAGAACATAACCAAAAACATCAATTTTTAATGAAAATCTACTATAGATAACAATAAAATATGAGTTCATGCAATTACAATGGGTTACATCTCAAAACCATAATAAGAGAAATCTATAACATATTAAGCGATTAATAAATTAGAATTGAATATCATAATAAAGTTTTAATAAGGTTTAAAAATACTTCTCTAACGAAGAATCACAAGTTCTTGGTTCAATATTGTCAATCTTGAATCTTTTCTAAAATCTTCTTCAAAAGAGAAAGACCTAGTCTAACTTCTAGCCCCTAAAGGGGAAAGATGAAGAAGAATATGCTTTTTAGGTCTTAGAAACCCTATTTATAGGTTTAAGAGATACAAAATGTATGAGTCTGAATAAATTTCAAAAAACATTAAAACGAGCCTAAAAACAGACAATGCTAGAAACATTAAAAATTGTGAAGCTCTTGCTACTGCCATTTCGTGGGCGCTTGCGGGTTAGTAGCTTCTCAAGCTGGGCACTTCTAGCTACCAGTATGTTCATCTCTCCAATGCTGAAATTCGTTGCTTTCTCTCGATTATTCCAATTCATGTGCTAATCATCCCATTGGACCTCGATTCATTTAAAACCTTAAAACACATCGAAATACATTAATAAATGATCAAAAACAAATAAAATGATAATTTTTACTAAAAATCCTAAATTACACAAAATACATAAAGATTCTAAAATAAACACAAAAATTACTCAAGATTTGCAACAAAGCATAGCTAAAATATATGAAAATAACACTCATTTTAGAGAATTATTGTATACCCAACTTAATTTTTTGCCCATCCCGAGTAAAATAAAATAAACAAAATACAAAACACATTAACTTTGTTCATGTAACAATGAAGATTAAACAAGCAGAGAAATGAGCCAATGTGTATATAAAAATTTTTTTGATAATCAATCCCAAATCATCATGACGAACAGAAAGATGAAGACTAGATATCACTTATCTTACTAACCATAAAAGAAAGATGAAGCACAGATTCATGTATATCCACTAACAAAGATAGATGAAGAACACATATCACTCATCTTATCAATCATAAAAAAACTCATTGACCAAAAGTTTAACAAATAACATGCAAGTTGGAAATAATTCACGCATAAAATACTCACTAATACAATTTAATTCAAACCATGGCTCAAGTGGGTCTCTCAAACTTGTAACGTAGACTAAGGGATAAAGGTGGGATATATTTGGATATAAGTACCTCATATCACATTAGATACGTTAGAAAATAATTCGAACTATAATTCACTAGAACATTCCCCAAAACATCATAACATTTAATCAAGCACCATTGAAGGCAAAACTACACCATCTTATTAAACTAGAAGGAAATTTCCTTTTTTATTCACAAACACAAGAAAATTTATTTTTCACTTTCAATTTTTTCTTTTTCCTTCATTCTCACAAAATTTTTTTTTTTTTTTTTTTTTTTTGCTCTTTTTTTTTTTTTTTTTCAACTAACATAACATAGGGCATCAATACACAATATTGTCATATGTTTATTTGACTTCTTTTTTAACTAACCACCATAAACAATATAGCATAGTATTGATGTTATACACCACCAACACTAACCAAGGTGATTGATAAAAAGAAAAATAAAACTAAACAAAACGGTAAATTGGCTAAATAACATATTCATCAAAGAAAATAAGGCTCATTAGGCTGAAAAGACTAGGGACAACATTTCAAAAAGTTAAGTGATTTGGTTCAAATGATCTAAATAAAATGCTTAAATCACTTCTAAGGTTCGAACTTTACTTGTACTTCACAAGCTTAAAATCATACAATTCCAACAAATGTTACAAAGTTAAATAAAATTACAAGGCATAATCGTGATTATCACTCATAAAAAACTCTTCTCACATCACATAAGAGAGCATATATGTGTTTGGTAACAATATTTCCGCAACTCAAAGGGTTCAAAAAGCAAAGAAATTTATGTATACTTTCAATTTAAAAATTCTAACAAATAGTTCCCCTTGAAATGTATTTAAATTATTGTACACAATAGATAGTCACAAAAGTAATGCACACAAAAGAACTACTAAAAGATATTACATATTTTTTTTACTTTTTTCCATAAAATTTTTTATTTTTTTTTAAAAACAAACCCGGTAACATAAAAATACACTACCGAAAACTTGATTTTACCCCCAACTCAAATGAAACATTGTCCCTAATATTTTCACAATACACAACAACACAAATAATAAAATTTAACTAATTTGTTTAACCCTCTACAAAACTTTAGGCAAAGAGAGCATAAAAATCTTAAAAGCTACTGTCCGTTAGTTAGGGAGTATTTTAAATAGTCAGATTCTAGAGACTAATAAAACAAAAAGACGTATTCAAACATAAAATCTTTTTGCATTTTTGAAAAAATTTCTAATTTTTTTAATTTTTTCAAAAACTAACTCTAGCGAACCACTTATACCTATACTTGAATAACCAAAAACTCTAATAGATGAAAACTAAAATCCGTACAAGTGAATGTGGATGCCATTAAATTAAACAAGAATGAATTTAATTTAAAACTTGGTTTCACTTTTAATCATAGAAATCACCCACAAGATATACTACAAACTCTACCAAGTATAAGAGTAAATGAAATTAACTCGTACAAATACAAAGCTCAACCAAGAATACAAAATCTAAGAATATATTCTCCTGTTTCGAAAAACATATCAAATTTAAGTGGAAGTTATCAGGACTTTACAAGGCCTAAACAATTCAAGAAAAACCTATAAAGGCCAATAACTAAGGTAAAGGGGTTAAGCATAACACAAAGATCACAAATATCGAATTGATCCTACCACTTAATTCTTGCAATGTTAATTTCCAAAAAGGACTTAATAAACAAAATAACATAAGGTCAAATCAAATATCCATCAAACTATCATCAAACTACTCAAATACTCAATAAAAAGAAATGTATAAAAAACTAGTGAATTCTACAATCAAAGAACAAATTAAACCTAGTCCAAAATTCAATTGAGAATTCGATAACAATCACAATTTATCTTTGACGTAAGCATACAATCCATAATCATCACTATCATCACTAAATCCAAATTCAAAGTATAATATAAAGTAGTACAAAACATAAAATACATAAACCTAGCTAGTCACGAGTTTCGAGCCTTTATTACCCTACCGAGTTCTTAAACTAACACATATAAAGAAATAAAATATAATTAAATAGATATTTAAGGAAAGAAACACTCCTTTAGTAAAGTCACAGAGGCTTAGAAAGTGTGTGGTAGTCCTAGAGAAGCCCTCAGTAGTATATAGCATATGCAAAGTAACCTCGGGCTATGGTAGCTTAAATTGTGGAAGTTTCTTAAATACCTCAATAGTCCCAATCCATCTCAATCTTTTGAGTAAATTCAGACTCCATGGGTCTTCAATTTGCGTCACATATTTTTGTTGTATACCTCTTCCATTGGCATGTAGTCATCTTTTATATCCTAGTTGCCTTCTATGCTTTCAATAGCCTGATCTCGGATTGCTCACTGATTCGCGTGACATACCCTGATTCATTCAAAATCTATAAAAACACAACAAAATATATTAATAAATGGTCAAAAACACATAAAATAATAATTCTAATTAAAAACTCTTAATTACACAAAAATGCATAAAAACCCCAAAAATAAACACAGAAAATACTCAAGATTGTAATAAAACCTAACTAAAACATATGGAAATAATACTCATTTTAGAGGGCAATTAGATACAAGAGATTATTCCCTTCCCAATAAGCTATGCTCTAAGGTTTTACTCTACTTCAACATTTGTTTGCTTAATACAAATTGTATAAATTGATGGTAGGCTTCTTTCTCCTTTAAAATCACAAAAATAGATTATGTACATAACCAGTAATTAACTATTTGGGAAATATATCGTTGTGAATTGCCGACCTTTAGTACTTGGCCAAAGAATGATTTTAGGTTTTGATACCTCCTTGATATCTTTTTGTTTATGATAGAGCTCATATATTTCATATAAATTAATCTCTTGTGGGATAGACTTATAACATCTGTCTCTTTTTGTTTGACGTGTAGTTAAAGAGCAAGTTCCTAAGTCCTAACACTGTCTACAAATCTTTAATCGATGGTATACAATACCAGTTTTAAAGTATATGTAATAGCAGAAAATTTTTTGGTGCCAAACACCGGAAAATATTTTCCGGTGTAAAATATTTTCCAATTTTCCTTCTTCTGGTTGAAAATAATTTACGAAATTTTTGAGCGTAAGTTATTTTCCGGATAATTCAAGAGTGACGTTAAATCTCAAATACTTACTTTTAGAATTTTGTTTGCTAAACTTATTTTCGTTTTTAATTTTTTTCATTTTTTTTCTCTCAATGGGTCCCACAATAATATAACTATCATTATGTATATTTTACTACTATATTGTACTATCGAATTAATTTTGAACAAAATCAATTTTTTATTAATCACAATTATTTGTAAGGTATTTATTACCATTGTTATAAGTTTTTTTAACTTGTATTCATAAAATTAAAGATAAAACTGTTAAAATTTTTTATTTCACATGAAAAATATTTTCATTTTGTCAACCGAACACAGGAAAATTGTATGAAAAATAGACTTTTTCACGTAAAATATTTTCTACGAAAATATTTTTCAGTCCAAAAGAACACACCTATTTTAAACTTTTTCTCACTTGATGAAATTTCAGAGTTTTCCTCAAGTATAAAACGGGAAAGTTTGAAGGCGCACGTGACTAAGTTAATTTAAAGGGATAATTTTAAAAACATCCCTCGAAATTTATGATAGTATCACTTAGTAGTCTTAAACTTTTTAAAATCTCAAAAACTTCCCTAAATCAATATTTGGTGTAACAACTTCAGCCCAAACTATTAAATTATTACTAAACGAGAGAAAGAAACAATTTTCCCATCTTTACCCCTAGTGACCAAATGAAGTTATTAGAACGGTTGGGAAAAAAAAGGATTTTTGAAATATAATATTAGCAAATAAATATGGGATACAATTTTTCATGTCCTTCACACAGGCTAATATCAAAAAAATTACCTAAAATGAACACTAATAATACCAAAAAACTACATGTTTTTTTTTTTTTTTTTCCTAGTTTATGAGTATGTGATTCTCTAAAAATACTGAAAGCATTTTTTTTTTTGTGGCGTATTCAATGTACAGTAAATTTTATTCAGTTCAACACACACAAGTGCATTAAAGAGGGTAAACATTTTTATAAATAATAAATTGAAAAATTTTCTAATTAAAAAATAGTTTTAATTTTTTTCCCAAACAAACTACCAACTAAAGTATGTGTATATTTCTCTGCATTTCATGTTTTTATTCAAATTGACGCACATAATTATATTAATGTGCTCACAGTATTTCTCAAATAAGTAGACAAAAACTGTCATAAAGAATTAGATTTTATTGTTTTTTAGTTTACAAGTTTGTAATCCCCTCACAAACTAATCATATTTAATTAATTATACTATATTGTGTGTTTCTACATGTTTGGTTTTTTCTTTTCAAGCTGACAAATACTAGCATATTAACAGAGAAACACATTTTTGTATAGCAATAAGTTGACAAAAAAATTATTAGAACTAAATAAGTATCAAGTGAAATTGTTAGAAACTTTAGGAGAAGTTTGTGAAAAATCTCGTGTAGTTATATTATTAAAGTACTAAGGTATAAATGTCACTCTATGGTGACTTGGTCCCCGTTGAAAAAATAGGGGTGGAAAGTAATTTTTGGAAGTTATAGGGTATTAAATGATAGTAATATAAACTCCATGAAATGTTTACGAAATTATTCCCAAGTTAAATTGGCACTTGTTTATGAATTTTGTACTAAAGTCTAGGGGTATAAATGAATATATATAAGTTGGACATTCTAGTGTTCAATATTATTTGATTATTTTAACGCACTTAAAATTTTATTCAAATTTAGTTTATTTATTTTTCGAGCTGAATTTTAATGAACTTTTATCTAGTTGAAATGGAATTGAGGTCAAGTAGATTCGAAGTTTTACATGCAAATTTAAAATTTTTAACTTATAAAGTCAAGTTTGAACCGAATACAAATTAAATTAAGAACGCTAAACTTAGTTCAATTTTGACTTGATTATTGACAAATCAAATTCGAACAAACTCTTATCAAGCTGAATTGAATTTGAATATGGAGTAGTTTGAATTTATTTATTGTCACTCTCTTTTTAGAAATAATAATTAAAAAAAACATATATTCGGATGACTAATATTAGTTATTCCAAGTCTCGTTAATTCTAGCGTCTTTTTTTTTTTCAGGCAATTCCAGCCTGCAATTACTCAGTACAATAAGACATCAACTAATTGTACTTAGATTCTTGTTCTCCATACTTCCATTATCACCCCCATCCCATCTAATCAAACTCGAGATGTTTTCCAATTCTCATCCCTACCTAGCACACAAGGAGAAGAATATGACATTAGGTAAAAATCAATGATGTGCTTTTATTGCCTTTATATCCATAGTTTTATTTGATCTTCGGATCTATAATTTATTCAGTGATTAATAATAATCATTACACTAACTAATACCCCGATTTCATGACCTTTTTAACTCCATGTTAGTATCTCCCCTCAATATTTCAACTAATTCGTCTAGAATAACTGCGAATTGGACCATAGAAATATCGGTTAAGTATATATATTTCTACTATATGTATTTCTACTAATTCGTTTAGAAAATTTGTAAGTGTTAGTATTTTATTACACTGACCAGTATATTTCCAATACTACAATTGCACCTTTTCATAAAAGGCCAAAAATGTGACAAAATTAATTGTACAACCACTTGCATTGTTGCAAAGTCTCAACAGATCGATTGCGAGCTCAATTGCAGAGGATTATATCAAGGGAGACGTTTCTTTCCACGTGAAGTTGAAAGTTTATTTTAAGCATATTAATAGGTTTTTTTAAGCAAATATAGTGATAGCACGAATATTGTTGCATGCATGTGTCCGCAGGTTAGGTTTTCTTTAATTCTCATGAAAGGTGGTCGGAGTGATTATTATTGTGATGGCAATGATGTTTGATGGGCGGTGGTAAGTAAAGCTAATCTGTATTTTATTTATTTTTTTATTTATTGTTCTTTCTAATTAGTAAGTTTGTGGTTGTTGGGATAATTGAGAAATAAAAAACACAATAATTAAAGGTAAATTATACTAAATCCCCTTGTATTTCGCCTAATGTTTAAGTTACTTGTCTATATTTTGTAAATCTATATTTTAGTGGCGGAGCTAGTGTTTTGATGTGGGGCAGTAGTGCAAAATTTTCAAAGCTTTAGAGGGGCAAAATATATATACTTTAAAATTACTATATTGTACTCCCAATTTTTCCAAAATATAAGGGGGCAGTTGCCCCTGCCCTTCCTCCTGTTGGCTACACACTGTTATATTTTACCTTCTCATATTTTGGACTAAAATGTAACTATTAATTTTTTCATCCAATTTAATGTTCAAAAGTCAAAATAAGTGTATGGTAATCTTTTAATAATTTTTTAAATTAAGTCTTCTAACTTTTTAACTAAAAAATGATTTCAAAAATTAAAAACTTTTCTTTCCCTAGCCAAAATATTTAACTACTACCACCACCAGCCCTCATACATATCTACCAACTTCCTCTACCTCCTCTTCCTCCATCTCCTGACCAATTACCACCAACGCCCCACACTTCTCCACTCCCAACCTCCTCATCATCGCCAAAATCAGATCTGTTACCCTATTTTTCTCCCGCTATATACCATCACCACCACTACCACCCCTCCCTTCTTTTCCCTTAACCTCCTCACCACCATCATTCCTCCACCATCTAGTTCGCCTTTCCCTCTTCTGCCTCCTCACTATCGCAACCACCACCCTCTCTTCTCCTCTACAACTGCTCCCCAAACTAGATCCACTAATCCCTTTCCTTCCCCTCAGCCCTATATCTTTCCCTCGCCCAAGCCATTCTTTAGCTACATTTCCCACCCCTTCCCTTTTCCTCACCTTGACATTCCCTACCTAATGTCTCTCCAAGAGATAGCCATATCTCACCACACCAAGCCTCCCCAACAAGGAAACAAGGAAAATTGAACCGGAAAAAAAAAAAGGATTAATGTGAAAGTGAAAGCATGACTATTTTTCATCTATTTTAACCATTTTGTTTTTAGTTTTAGCCATATTTAATTACTTTAATTCTTTAAATCAAAGTTTTATTTTTATTGATATGGATATCAAGTAGATTGACAAGTTGTTTGAAAGAAATTTGTTGTTTCTAGGGGTTGGCAATTTGGCTCTGTGCATATCGTAGAAGAAGAAAGAAAAGAGATTTTTCATGTCTGGTCAAGTTTTTACCATAATTATGTTTTGACCCAATTTTGACCAATACGTTATTATTAGTCCAAAGCCATACGTATATAAATTGTTAAAAGGTTATATTAGTAATTTAGTAATTAATTTATTTAAAAAGGTTGACTTTGTTTGTTTTTGACTATTACACTTAACAGAAAATTTTACATTTCACTTTAATCTAAAGCATCAATTATAAGTTTTAAAACTATGAGGAAGTAATGTGAACTGTAATTTACCACAATTGATCATAGGTTCAATTGTGGCAGCTGTACCACAGGAGGTGTAGTTTAATATACCCATAATCTAATGTGCAATTTGAGAAAACTTTTGTAGGAATTGAAGTTGGGGAGAAAAAATCCAAGATAGCACATCAAAATAGGCCCACTATATAAGTTGAATTTAATTTTGACCTAAAAGTTTAAATCAATAAATTTTGAACCCCAATTATATATATTAAATACTCTAATTTTTTCTCTCAAACTAATGTAGTTAGGACATAAGGCTTACCCATCCCAACAGAAGTTAATACTTATATATAGATCGATTTTTTAGGTTTATTAGGATAATTATATCTGAGGTTCATAAAAAAATCTTTTTTCTGGTGTTTATGTCGTCTTCATTTATTATTATTATTATTATTTTTGCCTTAATTATTTTTATTTTCTTTTTGCTGTTTGTATCTTCTCTTGGAAGTTGAGTAAATGAATATAAAAAACGAATAGAATGTTTCACAATTTTTTTCCTCAAAAATTTGATATGATTCCATATAATAAAACCAACGTATGCCACACGGGATAGGAAAATTACACCTCCCAACAACACCAAAGTCCTAGTCTTTAAACTTTTGCTTTTTAATCTATATATGCCTTTAGTCGGATACAGGAGGTTATTCCCCCTACCAATACTCTAGGTAAACAATTAGGTAAATTTGGTTTTTGATCTTATTAATAAACTTTGTGGTCAGAATTAAATTTTAAAAAATTTTATTTACATCAACTGATGTCATAAATCCGGTCTTTGACCCTATTAATAGACCCTGTGGTGTGAATTAAATTTTAGAGAATTTATGACATCAGTTGATGTAAGTAAGATTTTTTAAAATTTAATTTTGACCATAAAATCTACAGGTGAAACAAAAAATTAAGTCTACCTAAGTATTTTCCAATACTCTATACTAAGGCTTTAAATTAATCTGCTAAAGCACGTGTTTGCTTAATAGAAAATGTATAAATGGATGACAGCTTCTTTCTCCTTCAAAAGCATAAATCTCAATAGATCAGATACACAGTAATTAATAATTTGGAAAATATGTGGTTGTTCTTCTTCGTTTCAACTCAGTTAATATTTTTTACATTGTCGTATAAAATATTTTTGCTAAATGATATTTTTGTACATCTTTCGTGTACTTACATTCAACAGTCTAAAAAATATTAATCGAAGAAGTGAAGACATGCAAATAGAAGATTTTTTGCACTCTTCAAGTGTTGGATATTCAAAATGGAAAAAATAAAAAGATATATAAAGAAATTTGCCTAAGCATGCCTAAGCATGCTATCTATACATACACTGCAAGCTTTCAAAGCGAATAAAGTGAATAAATTCAAGAAATTAGTGTTGAATTCTTGATGTTGCACCAATAAGTTTCAAGTGTTTTTGTTAGAACAAACATTGGTAATATTATTTCAACAAGAAACTGGAATACATTTAAATTTAATTGTAGGGGAATTCTATAGTTCCTTTTAGGGAATCATTTTCTTTTTTTTAAAACTTATATAGTACATTAGAGTATTTAAAGCACATGGTGGTGTACTGTACAAGTATTTAAAATACAAAAGAATAATTCCCTAAAAAGAATTATAAAATATTCCCTAATTGTAACCTGATTAGAAACAAGTTTGTCGTTATAAACTAAGTTACTTTCACTTACTGCCGAATTAGCTGTTATTGTTAATTTTTCTTCCACAATAAATATGCGGTTACTCTCTCACCTAACTATCATCTGTCTAATCTTCCAGTATTAGAAGAAAAAACAATAGTACCAGAAATGATAATCACGGGACGTTATTTGGTCATTTGCATATTCAGTATAGTAGAATGTGAATATTAAAAATATAATTTATCATAAAAAAAAGAAGTATTAAAAATATAATTTATTGTCAGATTGGGCACTGCCCTTACAACCATAGCAATGCCCGAGTTTCAGGCTAGGATCACATGTGGGTTATAGAGCCCTCCAATTCGGGAAATTTTTATTCTACTTTGATAATCGTCCTGAACTTCCTCCCATAATATTATAAATGCTGTATAATATAGAATATTTGTAAAATATTTATAAAAGGAAAATATTCAAGTATATTCGATCTTTGAGTTCATTTATTCATCTTGTAGTGTGAATTAAATATTATCAAATAAATGAAATCGACTGATATAAATAAAATTTTATAAGGTTTAATCATGACTACAAAGTCTACGAATGGAATTTAAAATCAGATCTACCCATGTATTTCTTTTTATGAAATACCTTAATTTGTTCCATGTTACTAAGAAGTAAAATATTTAGATAGATTCGGTTTTGACTATACCTATAGACCTTATGGTCAGATAAATCTTATATAATGTTATTTAAATCAGTTAATGTTATTTATTTGATAAAAGTTAATCCACACCATATAATTTATAAGTGAGATAAAAGACCCGACGTACTCAAGTAATTCTCTACCAAGAAAATGATAAAACTTCGTATGTGTAGCCGTCGAATAACCGCAAATTACGCAATTACTTTACTTGAGTTGTTAGACCATAAACTTAATATGGGTTTTTTTTTAGTGTGGGACTGGTTATTCTTAGGTGTTAAATGTGGCATATGATGAATAATAATACTATTTTTTTCGTAGTATAACCTATTTAACATTTTTGCAATTCCCATTGTGCATACAAATAGGCAGTTGAACCGGGTAATGGTGTTGTCAATAGCAATAGTAACAAAGTAACTTGGATGGATCCAATTCAGCAGACATATGAGAAAAACGCGCAAACGCTAATACACGTTTAACACTCCATCATTAGCATTAGTTAGTCTAAGACTTACACCCTGACTACGACAAACAACAACTTGATTGCAATACAGATAAAAGAGTGTAAACAAATATAAATATGTCGATCATTTTAATATTTAAATTTGTTTAATTAATTTATACGAGTTTATAAATGTGTTTAAATTTAACTTATTTATCCTTTTGAATTAAACTAAAACTAGCTATATTGAATTTGAGTAACTTGAAATTTGTTGTTATAAATTGAAATTCTAAACACTAAGTTATTGAATCGATTTCAAGTCAAGTTCAAAAATGTAATGAATACTAAGTCTTTCTGAATCAAATTCAAACAAACTTTTATCGAATCGAATTTTATTCGAGCATCAAATAACTTGATTCGACTTATAATCCTAGATAAAGTCAATCTAACCTCGTATAATTTCCTATCCTTCCTTCCATTTTAATTACGGAGAGAAATAAACAAAATTTAATTTTTAACCCCAAAAAAAGAGAAAAAAAACAAAAAAAAAATCTTTATCCCTTTGGTCCGTGCGTAGACGTACATGCCACAAGCGCACATGGCTGGCCTTTCGCTGTGGGGCTTTCACCGACTCTTCGATGACTATGACTATGACTACGCGTTTTAACTAGTCCACTGGCATTGAAAGTTGACGGGAGATTAATTTGTTTACCCCTTCATCAAATTACATAGGGATCACAGCTCAAAAGTCAAAAAAAATAAAATAAAATTCATGGTTGATTATTCTCTCCATTCATACTTCCATTAACTTAATAGCATTAATTGATTTTAAGAAATTAAATTCCAAAAAGTTGACTTCTATATATATAGTAATAATATACTATACATATACTAGTATGATATGTCTACGTCGTATACGTATATTATGCGTCAAATTTTGCTACAAACTCGAGCTATAACTTCTGGAAGGAATCCATTGCCTTCTAATAGTCAGCTTCATGCTTGCGAGTGAGTAATCCCATTAATTATACTAATCAAATTAAATCATCGATTTCAATTTCAGTGTCAATTCATAAATGTCACCAACAAAAAATGGTCACATTTGCATTCCTAACTTATACCTAATTTTCACTTTGCGCGCTATATGTGTTTTTAGACATCTTACACCTTGAACACTTAGATTTATTCCATTTTAGTCTAATTTTTTAATATCGTTACAAAAGCTAAAGGAAGCTAATTAAGTGCATACAATGTGCTTGTTTACGGGTGTATTGCACTAATAGAAGTATTCATGAGTAATTTCACTTTGCACTACCAATTCTAATTTTAGACACATTCCATCCCTAACTTTGAGATTTTTGGCCTAATTTTTAATAATATTAAAAAAAAATTGATTCATGTTTCAATTTAGGTGCGTGGTGTGCATAGTTAGAACATTGGTTAACTTTGATAACAGTGTTAAAAATTGGATTGAAATGAGTAAATTTAATGTTCAGGGTGTAATTTGTCCCAAAAAATAAGTATGAGATACAAAATGAGAATCGAATATAAATTAAAAGATATAAAGTATAATAATAAGCCCTTTGAATTCTTTGACAATGTTATCCAACATCGATCATCAAAATTATTAATGACACCTAATTAGTATAAGTAGTTGGCATTGAAAATCTGATTTTAATACCTTTAGCTAGGTGCAAATACAAGAGAGAGGGAAAAAAAAAAAAAAGAAGTCACTTTTTAAAGATCTTTGTTTTCGTACTGTTTCTTGAGTTGAACTTTGAAATTTTGTTGGAAATTCACCTACCCAATTTCCATGGACAATTTTTTGATCCCAAATTTTTTTGCCTTTTTGAAATTGACCTGAAATTTTTGGACCTTGGAAATATGTTCAAACAACTTTTTTCTAGGAGACCTAGAATCTAGTCCATCTTGTTTCATTAACGTATTCATCTTGCCTTGCTGTGTGAAACCTTCATAAGGGTGTCAAATTTCAAGAAGTTTTTGAAGCACTTAATCTAATGGTTGGCGGATTTTCTTAAGAATATAAAGAGATTAAATGAAAATTATCCTAGAAAAAGATGGAATATTCTTCAAAAAGCAAAGAAAAGGTAATGAATTGTTCCAGAACAAAATATTTATATGTGATTACTTCTCAACAAAAAGGATTTGAATTATAGAAATTTATTCAACGAATGTTAAGTTAGATGCAGTCCATAGAAAAGCATTTCACGTTTATGCGTTTGGACAGTTATTACTCATAATATTATTTGAAATAATTACTTTAATAACTAAATGTAATATATGTGAGATAAATAAGTTACTTAAAAAATACATAATGTGAAATAATTGGAGAATATTATTCAGAATTGGCCAAACTGAAAAAATGGGGGTTTCTTTTCTTTGTGTGAGCATTCATATAATTATCGCAGAGAATTTTTGAGCTGGTGTCGTCATCATTGAGGTGGATGAGTGGGAACATATTTAACAAAATGTAGAGAAGAGTCTACGAAAATATTTTATGCCCGCATGACATTCAATAATGAAATGAATTTGGACACATAATGGAAATGGCTATAGCAATCAAAATTAGAAAATTTACAACGACCCAGTACACATTCGTTTAGATATCCAACTTGTTTGAGTAAAAAACAAGACAATGTTTGATAGGATGCTGAACAAAAAAGAAGTATCAATTGTTTCTATAACGAAGGTGTAATTTATAGGAAGCCAAAAAATTTATTAATAATAATGAATTAATATTAATATTCAGGTGATGCATTGTTCTTAATCACTCAGTCTGATATCAGTGTTTTTATTGTTAATATTAGCATTACTAGTCTTAACTAACTAGTATTTGCAGTATTACTGTTTGGTTTGGCATTGTTTAATTACTTTAAAGAGCGCACACATATAAAAATAAAATAAACTAACAACCCAAATACTATAAAATTTCTAAAATTACTTCCAAGTCTTGAACTCAACTAAATTCTTTTGAATCAGCAAAAAAACACTTATTTGATTTGCCAATTAAAATCACATAGAACAATTAGCATTTTTTGTCCACCTGAATGGCATAAACTAGTTTCCAAGAAAATTACTAATTCACGTGCATGAACGTTAGCATTTAGAGAAAATCAAACACGCTTATATCACAGCCTTGATTGTTTTGAAATTTGAATATGTGCAGCATTTTGGCCGACGATTCCAACTCATATAAACACGCACAAAAAGAAAAATGCATTTTGCTAAATTCAATTGTTTTTGTGCAACCATAGTAAATGCAAAAGACATTTTTAGTGTCCTGTGTGAATAATAATGTGACTGAGAAAGAATAGTTTTGCCATGGCCCGCATGGCAGTTATTGTTGTCTCCAAATAGAAAAAAAACTTGACTTATCCTTACTTATGAGCCTAAAATCTAGGCGAGTTAGCCACATTTTTTTTGGTATAGAAAATTCCAAGTTTCATACAAGTCAAAGTAAATGAATATTAAAGAAAAACTGCAAAAATCTTTTATAAGGGTTTAAAAATAGACTAGAATCAGTTAAACCAGGCGGATCTATAAATATTTTTCAAAAGCACAAATAATAATAGTATATTTTTTTAACCCATAATACATTAAGATTTCAATTTTCAAACTTAAATCCTGGATTGAAATTTTAATCAATGAGGCAAATATGTACAACCTCAATTTCTTCTTAACTGTCATTTTAATCTTTAGCATAAAAATAAAAATTGTTATTAAATAACCTAAATTTTAGACAAAGTTGATCATATGCCCTTTTAACTAGTCTACCTATATATATATAGCATACCAAAAGGCTACTTATTGAGAAGCAATTACGTAGATGACAAGTGGCAAGTATATTAAAACATCTACATATTAATTAGTAAAAGTAAATGATAAAATACTTAAGTTACTAACTAATTGCAAATTAATTACTCATATCTTATCTATACTATATAGAAAGTATGAGTAGGAGTTTGATGTGGTGTCATTTATATGTATTACCAAATTTACCCTTATTTACATAGTTAATTTCAACTGATACCCTTATGTGGAACCACTAACTACCCACTAACCACTTATAACTCTCTTATTTCCACTTTCTATTTTTTCCTTTTTTATTTTTTATAATTTTTTTAAAAAAAATTACACACCACAGGGTGTGCCTTTTTCACTAGTCCTTATAACTATTCTGCATATTACATAGTAAAAAGTAAAAATGAAATACTTAAATTAACTATTTGATTCATATTAATACATAGATCTTATGCTTAGTTACAACTATTTATTCAAAACACTCACATTATATTTAGTATAGCAAAAGGGGGTGTTTATTGAGAAGCAACTGCGTATATAATGACAAGTGACAAATATGTTAAAAAATCTACATATTAATTAGTAAAAGTAAAACATTTAGTACTTAAGTTGCCATCTAAATTCAAATTAATTACTTATATCTTATCCTTATAACTATTATGCATATTACATAGTAAAAAGTAAAACCGAAATAGTTAAGTTAACTATTTGATTCATATTAATACATAGATCTTATGCTTGGCTACTACTATTTATTCAAAACACTCACATTACGATCATACTAATGATTTTTGTACACTCTTATGTGTGCCTTATAATAAATAATTTTATGACATTTTTGTATTTTTATAATAAAATAATTATACTATAAAGAGAAATTTAAGGAAAAAATGTAAGAAAAAAGAGGATGGAAAGTTGTGAACTACCTATAAAGAAAAGAGAATTTTAAGAGAAAGTAATATAGAAAGAAAAATCAATACTTAGATATTACTTTTAACTACTATATGCTATTTATTCAAGGCTCCCACATTTTTACTATACATAACCTACCTTTTAAATTGATTTATTCCCAAAAAAGTTAAAACATTAAATATTATATATGGATCACTATATAAGTGTCAATTATTTACAATACATATAAATATAAAGTTATATTATTTATAATAAGTTAAAATATATTTATTTATTTGAAAATACTTAACATATAGGATTATTCTTATAAATTTGAAAATATTGTAACATAATTACATATACGGGTAATTTCATTCTTGCAACCCAATTATAATAATTCTATAAAAAAATTGAAAAGGAAAAATTAAAAAATTTAATCCCTAAACTATTTTTAAAATCTCATGAAAATCCCTTAAATTATATTTTTAATTTTTTTTCATTCTTAACATATTTTTTTAAATAACAAGAAGTACCTCAAACTTTTTTGTGAACTTTTTCAGTTTTTTGTTCATCAAGTATTTTTGTAATCCTCATATGTACACTAATTTTTTTATTTAACTCTTTTGTCCATTGAATTTCTGTTATTTTTTAAATTATCAAGGATGGATGACTACTTAGAAAAAAAAAAAAAAAAAAAGGTCACATTTGAGGACCTGATTTCGAGATTGTAAAAATAGTTGATGATGAAAATTTTTTAAATAAAACATGGGAGACTTTCTTGAAATCAGCAAAAAACTTAGGAACTTCTGTCGTATGAAATCAATACAGAGCCATAAACTGTGGCCTTATGGGAGCGAATAACTTTGGCAGGTGTATAGTAATCGTAAAAATAAAATAACTTTTTAACATAATGTATAATTTTACATGCTATTTAAAGAATCTAATGGTGGTTACCCTAACCTTTTACGAAATAAAAGAAAAATATAATAGAATAGACAATTTAAAATTCAAGAAACTACACAATACTCAATTTTTATACAACAAATACTTGAAAAAAATGAATTTAAAATTATAATCTTTATGTCCACTTCATATACTAAATTTTAAAGGTTTTTAAAGTTTTTTATGTTTCAAGTGACATTCTTAATTTTGAATATACCATCATTTTATATTGTATGATTTGAGAAATTTAAATTTTTAGGGAAAGGCAAAATGTAAATTAAGAAATAGAAACATTTGAGAAATTTTAGGGGTGCAATATAAGGTAAAATTAATCTTTTCTTTGATTAATATAGTATTACTATCCCTTCTCTTCTATTCTTTTCTTTCCTGACTTAAAATTTCTCTTCCTTTCTTTTCTCTCCTAAACTTGAAAACTAAGCCTAAATTTTGTAGTACTTGTTCTATTCGGACATCTGTTACTAAAGACATTATTTATAATATTATAATAAAACTTTTGAAATATGATATATGTAAAATACATGGTAGAAAACATATACATATATATATATATATATATATATATGTTAGTATTATAAGAGTAATTTTTGTACTTAGTTGTAATCTTGTCAATTATAATTGAATACATATTTGTGAGTTGGTTAGAATTATATAAAAAATATAATACATTTATATAATATTACAAATTTAAAATTATTTGTCAACAGTAGATAGTGTATGTTTCAACGTCACTAAATTATCGAAATAGTGAATAAAAACCGATCAAATATTTAAAATCAAAATTTAATGATTTAATAAGATTTTGTCTTATAAAGTGATTTTAACAAGTGACCTTGAAATAATGGTCTTATAAATCATTTTTTTTAACACCACCATATCAATCAGTGAATGTTTGTTTTTCAGGCTATCTAGATTAATTTCTTCTAAACTTCAATGCTTCTAATTAAAGGCCTACGAGTGGATTTATTATTTGTTAACTAAAACCGTGCATTTGAAATTTAACCAAGTGTGTAATCCACTTTATTGATCCACCCGAGAGTGTTATAATCCTAAGGAACGTAAAGAGCGTACTTTTTGCCTCTCTATAATCGTACGTTTTTGAAAAGGGAAAACGATTTATAAAATTATAAATTAAGATTTATTTCATAAAATTAATTCACGTGACTAAGTCAAATTTAATAACTAATTTTCTCATTTTATATATTTTGTTGAATTTCATTTCATTTTTTTTTGACGAATCTAATAATACAACAATAATTTCGAGACTTTATAACTTTGTATAATATTTTGAAAATAGATTAAACCCAAATTTGTAGCATTTGATCATAAGAAATTCATTAAATTGTTTGACCACTTAAGCTTATTTAAATATCGTTTTACCTTCTTTCCGTAGTCTCGCAATGGCAATGGTATAAGAAGTATTATACCAACAAAATAAATAAATAAAAAAATAAAAGGCAAGGGAATAACAAGTATTATTACCCAAAAAAAAATTAAAAGACAGTGATAGGCTTGCACGTGGGAAAATCTAGGGGTGTCAGTGGGTCAGGTTATCATGTTGGGTGCGACACATTTTTTATTGTGTTCATGTCGTATTGTGTCGTGTGGGATCCGTTTCTTATCGTGTAGTGTTAGTATCTAACCCATTCGGATTCGTATCATATTCGTGTATGATCCGTTTACTATTGACAGCGAGTATCAACCTATTTAACAATTATATAACTTGCGATCTATTTAAGAGTTAAAATATCAAAATTTGATTATTTAATAACTCAAACATTTATTAATACTAACCTTATTATTATAGTAATTTAAAACGCATTGAATTTTTTTGGATAATTTCTAAAATAATTATTATATTTGATTTAATAATATAATATTAAATCTATTATTCATAATATTAAAATATACTATATTAAATTATAATAAAATAAAAAGTTCAACAAAATTTGTTCATACAGTAACTTAATGAGTTATCATGTCAACCCACGGGTTGACCCCATCTAACCCGTTTAATTTCATGTCATAAACGGGTTAATCCAATAATACTCGATAAATTTCGGATCGTATCATAACCTGTTAATTTTGTATCATATTTTGTATTACTGAGTCTTATTAGAAATGGTCAGTCCTAGGAAAACCAAGGAAGCTTCAGAACCTCTTTCTAAATGCGTACCTGCCATAAACAATTTTTATTAATTAACTAGACTTTCCGAGTAATTGAACTCGGAGAAAATTTATTTAAAATTAGTACCTAATGATTTTCAAATATACCATTAAATAAATTAAGCAGTATGACTTCTTTGTACACATGAATTAAGAAGACAAAATAAAGCTTAGGCATATAAAGTCACGAACAGAAATCGAATGACACAATCTAGATCTCCCTATATTTCTCGAACCGTTACAGATTTTCTATCCTTAAAAAGTTGGTCAATGTTTCCATTTTCACAAAAACAATAAATAGTCAAATCTCTCATTGTTTATTCATGTTAGTCCACAATTTCTTTAATCTTAACAGTTACTTACAAAATCAGTACAAAAAGGAATATTTCATATTCCTCCTCTAAAGTTTAGTATAATTGTAAGAACCTTCATTCTAGTTTCAAAAGTTACACTTTCCCTCTCCTATCTTAACTTCTAATTTCTAAGATAACAAAATAACATTAGCAAAATTAATCTTCAATTATCTGAAAGAATCTGTTTCCTGTTATTTAAATAAAAATTATTTTTCCTTTTACTTTGTATCTCCAATTACAATTACATACAACTTCAAAACACCGTCAATCAGTACCATCTCCTACCACCACACCTCGACCCAACCCAAATCCTCTACACATTCCTCTCTTTCCCACCAAGTATTATCCTAGAATTCGGGTGGATCATGCTAATTTTGTGGGATGCTAAATTATTGACCTTGGAACGCATTTTTATATTCATGGTGAGCTCGCTGGTTGTGAAAGAGTGACGGATGATTAAGGGGCAGATTTGGATGATGGGTGGTAAGGGTGTTGATGTTGCTCCACGGATTAGGTTAAAAGGTAAGGGGTGGCTTTTTCTAATCTTTTTCAAATATTTTATTCACAATGCATTATAATCATTTTATATAATGAAGGGAGGTGATTGTAATTTTTAAAACTAAAAGAGTTGTTCCTGCAATCACGCCAAAACTCAGGGGAGGAAAGTGAAATTTTCCTGTATGAAGGATGTATGTACTTGTCGCATTATGCATGACATAATCCATAGTATATCAACCAAACATACATATTTAAAAAAAAAAAAAAAAGGATAAAATAAAAAACTAAAGAAAAATACTATGAAGTTACCTACATTTTTTTTACATGAATTCGATTCATGACATAATGTTTTGACATCTCTTGATCCACATTAAACACATTATTTTAATATTATAATGATGTGACTTAATATAAATTAAAAAATTTATAATATTATGTTAAGAATTTTTCCAAATTATCAATCCTTTGGTCTGAAGAACTATCCACCTTGTTTCCAAAGAACGACTCTTCCAACAACAGATAACAGATATACGTGTATATATAAGTGGGAGGCCTCATTCTTTGAAGGAAATCAAGGGTGGGTGAAGAAAAACTTGGAAGATTCAAACGAAAGATGGGAGTACAAAAAAGAAGAAATTAGAAAAGGAAGCACAATAACTATCTACTCTCTTCAGCCCTCCATATACTTGTTCAAAGCTTCTTATTCTCACTGAAAATTCATCCTTCTCATACAAAGTCATATCATACATCTTCAATACACCACAATCTTGTATTCTTTCGATACATAAAACATCACAAACTTCTGAAATAGCTGTCTGAATTATTGCTCACGAGAAAACTACAACATTTAGCTTTCTTAGTACTACTAGGTTGATATATCGTTTTGGTTTGTGTTTTGGTCGAAAAATTTTACACGGAGTTGAAGAAAATGGAAAGCACGGAAAGCCACCATTACCACCACCATTCAGACACCGAGATTATTAACAATGATAGAACAAACTACAGCGGTCCATTAAGCGGACCGCTGAACAAAAGAACGGGTAAAAAGAGTGCAAGATTCAACATCCCTGGCGATTCCATAGGAAATGCCAATTCCAACACTACTACAAACAACAACGATGATTACGTCGAGATAACTCTCGACGTTCGCGACGACTCCGTGGCGGTTCACAGCGTGAAAACTGCCGGCGGAGCCAATATAGAGGACCCGGAGTTGGCACTTTTGGCAAGAGGGTTGGAGAAGAAATCGTCGTTCAGTTCGTCAGTTGTGAGAAATGCTTCGTCCAAGATTCGGCAGGTTTCTCAAGAGCTTAAGCGTTTGGCTTCTTTATCAAAAAAGCCTCAAATGGGAAAATTTGATAGGACCAAATCAGCTGCAGCTCGGGCTTTAAAAGGGTTGAAATTCATCAGCAAAACCGACGGCAGCGGTGCCGCTGCTTGGGCCGCCGTGGAGAGGCGGTTTGATGAGCTTACTGCCACCTCTAATGGGTTGCTTCCCCGTTCACTTTTTTGTGAATGCATAGGTAATTAATTCTTGTTTTGCAAATTTTTTTAGTTTTTTCTTGTTGAATTTTGGTAAACTTTTTGGGGGTTTTGAGGAATTAATTAAACTTGTGTGGTTAATTTTGCAATTCATCATAGGTATGAATAAGGAATCAAAAGACTTTGCCGGAGAGCTATTTGATGCACTTGGTAGAAGGAGGAATATTAAAGGAGATTCAATCAATAAAGCACAGCTCAAAGACTTTTGGGACCAAATTTCTGATCAGAGTTTTGATTCTAGACTTCAAACTTTCTTTGACATGTAAGAGTTTAAAAATCTTAATTTAAACCCAAATCTTTTTTCTTTTTTTTTTAACAATTTGGAAACTTTAATTTTTTTTTTTAAATTGATTAATTGCATGATGAATTTAATGCAGGGTTGATAAAGATGCAGATGGGAGAATTACAGAAGAAGAAGTCAGAGAGGTAACTTTTTTTTTTTCCCTTGTCCCTTTCTTTTCTTGTGGGTCTAACTTTTAAGTGTATTATTAACTAATTTCTATTTTGAGGCTCGAGGAATGGGCATATTGATAAAGCCAGCTGTATAGGAGTACATTAAAAAAGAAAACATTAATTTTATTTTATTTTTGTCTTTCTTGACTTTTGACATTTCAATTATGCTAAGGTAAAAGAAAATTGACAATGGAGTTTTGTTGGTAAATATGAACTTTTTACAATTTTTTTCATTAAAATATTATTTGCAGATTATTAGCCTCAGTCAATAGCTTCAGCCAACAAGCTTTCAAATATTCAGAAACAGGCTGATGAATATGCAGCAATGATCATGGAAGAGTTAGACCCCAACAACTGTGGATATATTCTGGTAATTAATCAATTTTTCTTTTGAGAAACGTAATATCAAAATTCTAATGTGCCTTTACATAACTTTTTCCTTAGTTATACATTTGCTTTAAAAATTTATACAACTATAAAAGTTTTAAAGTACAATAAAATGGTTCCATTTCATAATTGTAGAACTTAATTCCCTATCTTATATACTTAATCATGTCCTTGAATTAATTTTTTTTCCTTGGTTTTCTTTGAGCAGATAGAAAACTTAGAGATGCTTTTGTTACAAGCTCCAAGTCAGTCAGTAAGGGGTGAAAGCAAGAACCTTAGTCAAATGCTAAGCCAGAAACTTAAACCAACAATGGAGCACAATTTTATAAAGAGATGGTGTGAAGATTTGAAGTACCTTTTACTAGATAATTGGCAGAGAGTTTGGGAGTGATTGCCCTTTGGATTGGAGTAATGGCTGGTCTATTTGCTTGGAAATTTGTTCAATATAGAAGAAAAAAATCAGCATACGATGTCATGGGACCTTGTGTTTGCTTGGCCAAAGGGGCAGCCGAAACATTGAAGTTAAACATGGCACTTATTTTACTTCCTGTTTGTCGGAACACCATCACTTGGCTGAGAAACAAGACTAGATTAGGTGCTGCTGTTCCATTTGATGACAACCTTAATTTTCACAAAGTAAGTAATTACCTTAAAATCTTTTTTCATTTGTGTATATTATATACACTAATCAATGCAACATTAGACTAAATTAAATTCTTGTTATTGCGGAATCCCCGTCACAGCCACAAGATTGAGTAAAAATAGAGGAATCCCTATTTTTAGATAATCTTGTAGCTCAACTAGTCACTCTATGAAACAGAATGTTTCTATACTGAAAGTCACTAAACTATGTGGTTGTGTTATATTTCTTATACAGTTGATAGCTGTGACATCTAGATTGCTGTTGCAATTGGTGTTGGAATACACGTAATTTGTCATTTAACATGTGATTTTCCTCGAATCCTTCATGCAAGCCCTGAAAAATATGGGCCATTGAAACCTTATTTTGGAGAAGAACAACCTACAAGCTATTGGGAATTTGTGAAGGGAGTGGAAGGTGTGACTGGGATCATAATGGTGGTCTTAATGGCAATAGCCTTCACTTTAGCCACACCGTGGTTTAGAAGGAATAAAATCAACTTACCAAAACCATTCAATAAACTAACTGGTTTCAATGCCTTTTGGTATTCCCACCACCTTTTTGTTATTGTCTACACTCTCCTCATTGTTCATGGTATCAAGCTCTATTTGACCCATGAATGGTACAAGAAAACGGTTAGTAATTCTAATTTCTTGTAATTTCAATTTTTTTTAATTTGGATTTAATATTTTTAATTTTCCTGAAATCTTGTATATATTCTTATTTAATTTGGTCATGGCAGGTATGGATGTACTTGGCAATAATCCCAATCACACTTTATGCTGGTGAGAGATTGATTAGGGCATTCAGATCAAGCATTAAGGCTGTTAAAATACTAAAGGTAACTATAATTAATACCCATGGATTAATTTAGTTACATTGATGACAATAATAATTTACCCTAAAAATTAATAATATTTCGAGCACTGATTATTTTGTAGGTGGCGGTTTATCCTGGGAACGTTTTGGCACTTCACATGTCAAAGCCTAATGGATTCAAATACAAAAGTGGGCAGTATATGTTTGTCAACTGCGCTGCTGTGTCCCCATTTGAATGGTAGGTGATGTTTAAAATAAAATTGCTAATAGACCACAATAGTATTTCGTATCCTAAGGGAAATTGCTAAAAGAATATTTACTTTTTTTTTTTTTTTCCACTCAATTTGCTAACATATTCTCTCTTCTTCTTTTTTTTCACAATATTGCACAATAATATGTATTACACTTGTAAAATTAGACATGACTAAAATTGCATAAAGAACAATTTCAAAGAATTTCCTTGTTTAAAAAAAAAAGAATTTCCAAAAAGAAGAGAGTTCTACACTATAACTTTCTTTCCCCTTTGTAATAATTTATTTTTAATCTAATTTTGTCGTAGACATTTGTCTTTCTAGCAAAATTCAATGCATATCCGTCTAACTTTTAGTGGTCCGAAAATTACAGGCACCCATTCTCGATAACTTCAGCCCCCAGAGATGACTACTTGAGCGTTCATATTCGAACTCTCGGCGACTGGACCAGACAACTCAGAACTGTTTTCTCTGAGGTGAGCCCAAGCCCCCATTCCTTTAATTTTGAATGCGATTTTGGAAAATAATTTACAAATAAACAAATATAAGATCGTTAAAGTCAATTTATGGGACAAGATCATTAGAGAAATTTTGCTACATTTTCAAAGCAATGTCACTATTAGCCTTATTATTAGCTGTACTAATTGCTAGTAAAATCTTTTACACTCAATTGAGTTCTCTAACATCAATTTTCTTTATTAAAATCCGAATGGAAAAACACAAAAAGTAACAAAAATAATGAAATAGAAAGAGACTTTTGATGTTTGTTGGGCATCTATGCCTCAACAATATCAGCCAAGTCTTTGAAGTTGGCATCTTAATTATAGGATCCCAACAAACTATCACAGTCACATAACTGAAAAATGTCCTAGTACCATTTGGTGATTTGAAGTAGCACATTGCATTCACAATTATTGCAATAGAATACTTCTATTTTGCCGTATCGTGACAAAAAAAAATTTAAGATGGTCCACTTGATGCTGTAAAATTGAGCAGTAAATTTTAGAATTATGCAAGTATTTGATATAAGGAAACAAAATTTCTGATGTGTGATCTACGTTTACCTGGTCTACACATCTTTAGGTGTTTGATTAATCTTTAACTAATTAATGTTGCTAATTATATAATGCTGTTTTGGTCATTGATCTTGGTTAGGTATGTCAGCCGCCACCTACAGGGAAAAGCGGACTCCTAAGAGCCGATTTTTTGCAAGGAGAAATACAATCCTAAGTAAGTTGTTTTACAGCTACAACATTCATGCATTATACAAGACTACAAAGAAAGGAAAAATTCTAGTAACCTTTATTGTGCTTTTTTTAATTCGTGGTTCACAAATCAAGAATAGTCAAGATGGGCCATTCTTAAACCTTTTCGTTTCTCTCAAATTCCAGTCGTACAGTGTTGTTTACGAACACCTAGAAAACAAGAAAAGAAAATATTGAACAAGTCAAATTACAATTTACAAGTCTCATCTTCTATTTCTCACCCCATGGTACAAAATTCAGTAGGAGAGGGAAGGGAAAAAAAAAAAGAAATGCCATGTAGACTAAATATTTATAGTGAAATAGCATGCATGAGAATGGTGACTATATAATCTAAGTACTATCAGTTTATGTCCCACATAACTTTTGGATCCTTAGTGTACGATATGGTTTTAATTAGTAAAATTTGGCAAAAAAATTACTTGTATGTAACAGAAAATTCCCACGACAATGCATACATCAACCACTCCATTGGTTGCATCCTAGTTGGTGACACTTAACAAACCTGTGAAGCCATGATCATCCAATTGAATCTTGATTCCACTTGGAAAAAATTATTATTCTACCCATATTTCATACTTCACAAAAGAAAATATTGCATAAAATTGTCACCGGTGCCGGACTAATTCGTCAGTATTATTTTTGTATGAAAAAAAACTGAATATTCATTAATATTTTTGTACATTAATTCGTTATTATTGTCAAGAAAAACTAAAATTTCTAAATTTTGAATTATCATGAACAGTTTCCCAAGAGTGTTGATCGATGGACCATATGGAGCACCAGCACAAGACTACAAGAAATACGACGTGGTATTACTAGTAGGGCTAGGAATAGGTGCAACACCAATGATCAGCATAGTTAAAGACATTGTGAACAACATGAAAGCCATTGAAGCAGAAGAAAATGCTTTGGAGGATGGAAATAGAACACCTGGAGACAGCAGTCCAGTCCCTCCAAATTGCAGTCCACTAAGATTAACTCAAAAGAGAAAATCAGGGCCAGGAAATGGAGGGAATTTCAGAACAAAAAGGGCATATTTCTATTGGGTTACAAGAGAACAAGGCTCATTTGATTGGTTCAAAGGAATAATGAATGAAGTTGCTGAAATGGACAATAAAGGAGTTATTGAGATGCATAATTATTGCACTAGTGTTTATGAAGAAGGTGATGCTCGATCTGCTCTAATTACTATGCTTCAATCACTCAACCATGCTAAAAATGGAGTGGATGTTGTTTCTGGTATTCGGGTTAAGTCTCATTTTGCCAAGCCAAATTGGCGCAATGTCTACAAACGCATTGCTCTCAATCATACAAATGCAAGAGTTGGTAAGTTTCTTTTATTCAAGATTTTAGTATTTAATTTCCATTTACACTATTATGCTGCTCGAGAATTAATATGTAGATGAGCTTATTTGCTTTTACCATGTTTTTAACTTGGAAAAAATATAGTACATGAAAAGTGAATTTTCAAAAATGACATAGTATATAAAAAGATATTTTTTGCGAAAAATCTATTTATTAAGTTATTTGGAAATGCCTTTTTAAGTAGTATTTTGTACAACAAAATTTGGTATTTAATTTTATAATAATAATATTTCAGTATTCTAAAACACATTCCTAGGAACATAAGATAATCCAACTTGCTTTTGGAGGTTTCTAAAGGCCCTTCCTCTATTAAAAAAAAACTGTATATTATTTATATGGGTGTTTATAAAGTCACTCTAGTGTCGTATTCTAACTTTGTTTTGTGAGATAAATTTAGATAAAGATCAATATTTCCACATAATATCGAGTATTAAACTTTTTATCATACTTTGAAAAGGTTAGTAGTACAAAGTACTACTGCATATTCCGTTAAAAAAGAAAAGGTATCACTTCATGTTATAGTGGTTGTACTTTTGTTTAATGATGATAGCTTGGAATCATTCTTACATTCACAAATCACAATCTACTTGTATTTTACCATTTTTTTGTTCATAATATGTACTTGATTTACTTTACTAAATTGGGTTTTTGTCTCTACAATTTTCAGGGGTATTCTATTGTGGAGCACCAGCACTTACCAAGGAATTAAGACAACTAGCTTCGGATTTTTCTCATAAAACTTCCACCAAATTTGATTTCCACAAAGAAAACTTTTGAACTACTACATGGATAACAAGGCAAATTTTCAAGGCCTAAGGCATCAAACAAGCTCTTCTGGACTCCACTCTTTCTCATTACCCTGTACAGAAATTATTGCAGATTAATTTGAATTTTTGTATTGATTTTAAGACGTGTTATAATTATCACCCATATAAAATTACAAGAGATGCACTACTGGTGGACAATCACGACTGTAAGAAAAGGAAACGGAGGACGAAGATAGTGGAATTGGTCCTGTTTGGATGGTGGGTCACCCATATATTGTAGTAGATAGTATTGACTGGACTTTTAGCGTGGCAAAAACGTCAATTTTGCATCACTGAAAGTTTTTTTTTTTGTTTATTTCCAATTTAATTAGTTTGTTATATAGTATATTTTTTATTATGTCTATATAGAGGCAGAAAGATAATGGTGATGTACTACGCTGTAATGGGTGGTGTGAAATGGAGTATACCAACCACCAACCCAAATTATTGACCATGTAATACAATCTACATCTTTCTCGTATAATAAATATTAATATTAGGCCTTTTGTGTAAAGAATTTGTTATGTAATGATCAGCTTGAGAGTGCGCAAATATTCTCCCACATGGTATTCCCACTTTCTTTTTCGGCATCATATTATAATTCCACTTTCATTTTCTTCTAGAAACCCATCAATGTCTTCACATTTCATGCATCTTTAGTGTCGTAACAAAATATAACAGTCACCTGGTTCAAGCTAGTCTCCTTGCAAAAATCTGTGCATTGTGGCTTGGTTCAATTCCCACTTCCACTATAGTTACGTACCGACCTAGCAAGTTCCATATAGGCAGTTTTTGCGCATGCACAGGTTAACAAATTACACCAGGATTGCTAAAACTAAAAGACCATGGTACAAAAACATGACCAAGAATAGCATGTAAACATAGACCAGCAGGCAGAAAATAATCTGATGTATGTAGAGAATGAATTGGCAATTTGTCTGGCTTTTAGTTATACCTGCCCCAATTGAGGTTGAAGGTTTAAAGTGAGGACAGGAAAATTGACCTGATTCAAAAGTTACAAAAATATCTCTGTTTGCTGACGAAGTAGATCTAAAATTTTTTTGATTTTTTGAAAATTGCACTGCCAACAACTATAATGTCCACTGCAAGTGGAATCATGAAAGCCACTACTAATTACAGATTCAATGAGTTGATAGGCAAGCTTGCTTAAATTTGCAAGATCAACGGCGATGTTAAAGCACAAGTTAGTCAACCCAGCAACCCCACCAAGTAAAATAACCTGTCAGCAATTTTTCAGCCTCTGTGTGGCGTAATTAGAGGATGCGATTTCTTACAATCACTCTTACGATAGAGGCTCAATTAAAATAAGGAATATCAGTTTGTACACAAATTAGTTACGTGCATGGTAATAATGCGTTTCAAGTTTGACATGATCTCTTTTAAGTTGGAATCAACAACTTATTAACATCATATAACATGTGGATTTGTCTCATCCATAATCCCTTTTTTTTTTTTATATTATCATCAAAAACGTATCTATCATGAACAAAAGGTCCGGCAGGTTTTCACTCATAGTGCGGTATTTGGACAAACCACCTCTATCATGAACAAAAGGTCTAACTCAAAATTCAAAAGCAATGTCAACATTACATTTCCCTACACTGAAAAACTTTATCCCTATCTTGTGCAGATAATACACGTATCCAAGGTTCTCGGTATCTGTATACAAGTTAAATTATATGTCTAAACTTTGTCTGTTTGAACACATGGTAAGCCAAATGGTTCCAAGATGAATAAAAGGTGGTGTGGCACCTACGCAATTAGATCTACAAATGAGAGAGAGGAGACATCTTGACATTATTTGAAAGTCATAAGATGTTGAAATTTTCTTTGTTCAGCTCTGCTGAATGGTTCACAATTTCTTTTTATTATGCAGTGTTATACGCCAGGTGAAGATCGAATTTATGTCAGTGCATATATATATATATATATATGTAAATGCATTGAATTTCATCTGTATGTTATACATTTGTATGTACATATATACGTACAAAAAGTTGTTTGATATTTCAATAGCCATAAACATTTTGAGAACTCATAAGTTCAACGAGAAACTCTAGTTAGGCTTCAGATGAAATTCACAGTTTTTTGCCAGATGTGATTCGACTCAGCTATACGCTCTTTCCTTTTTGTATTAGTTTAAGGGCATTCTCCTATTTGTGGCGTATAGAGTTGCACCAGAACAGAACAACAACAACAACAAAAAGAATATGAAAAAGCTATTAATAGTGAACAAGAAATGAAAAAGAGCACAATTCAAAATTCTGAAGAAAAAGAGTCAAACTTGTTGCAGCACTTAAAACAACTTAATTGTGTTAGAAGTAACTAATGCCTAACAGGCAGGATGAGATTGTGATATCCTGCTTCTTGGATGCCAGTTGTGACATAGGTGTTTTAGACAAAAAAGAGCACAGTTGGATTGGATGAGGTTTAAGCTAATTTTGCTTAGTATCTTGAATTTTAAAAAAATATCAATTTTTTTTTAAAATTATTTTAAACTTTTTGTAACATTTTCAATCCATTTTTTAAAAAAATTAATTTAAGTGGAGAGAAACTATTTTTCTCTCAATTTTACCCCTAGTTCAAAGCTTTCATTGATTAAAATAGTTGGAAGAAAAGGAAAAAAGGTATAAAATAATTATTAACAAATAACAATAGGTTGTAACTTTCCATATCCTTCACCAATTAATTTCAAAAAATATTTTTTAATTATTTTTTATTTTAAAAGTTAATGATTTCCAAAATAAAACACCAATAACAATTTTTGTTGTTACATATTATGTATACATTAGATATTCGAAATTTTTGTTCAAAACGACACATACAAATATTTTACATTAATACGCTCCTAATTATTAGTAAACAAGTTGGCAAAAAACTTTATTAAAAATTTCATTTAATTTTTTAAGGGTTTGTGATTTTCTAAACAAATTCTAATCATATATTTTTTTTATAATATACAGTAATTTTTTACGTGTTCAAATTTTTGTTTGAATCAACACACACTAGCACATTACATAAACATATTTTTTTGTAAACAAATTTAATAATTTTTTTGAAAAATACATATTTCAATTTCGAGTTTTGATTTACAAACAAAATAGCACTAGTTATATTTATTTATTATATCATATGATGTGTTTTATGTATTCAAAACTTTTATTCAAATCGATGCCCAAAAATACATTAATATGGCACAATATTTTCGTAAATTTATCGAGAGAATATTTTTTTATTTACGAGTTTGTGATTTCTCAAACAAAATACCAATTATGTGTTTTTACATGGTGAAGATTTTTATTAAAATATATAGAAGTAATCAAATTAATGCATGCACAAAGCTTTTTTTAATAAATTGATAAAAAATTATTAAAAACTAAAAGGTGTTAAGTGAAAATTATCAAAAATCTCAAGGGTAGTTTTTTGGAACTACCCTTTCTTAATATGGCTAAGTTATATAGGATATAAATGTCATTTCATGCATTTTAGTACCACAAAGGGACCCATTAACAAGAGAAGAGAAGTAAATGATATTTTTAAAAGTTCAGAAATACTAAGTGATATTAGTATAAATTTTAGGAGAAGTTTATAAAATTATCCCTTAAATGAATGTGGATATGCCGATGTTGGTAAGGATAACGAACATTTTGAGCAATATATAGCCCATGAGTATTTCGAAAATTCATCAATAAAGCTTGTATTTTAACAAAACTGTCGAACTCCATTATAAGAACCTTATATGTGGTGGATCTGGGGCCACACAACTTAGAATACAAATTGTGGAACAATTTAAGTTGCGCATGTATACCGCCACAGTCTACATGAGCAAAATAAATTGTATATTGAGATCTGAAGATTCAAGGTCTGCATTGCTAAAAGACAACTTTTCATAGGTATAACGTAGTGTGAGCTTAATGTACAGACAACTAGCTCTTTGTACACTTCCGACCAGTATATGTATACAAAGTTTTCCAGAACTTGACTTATCAAATTCTCTGGCCAGGAATCTACAAAAGGTAAATCCTCATTATACTTCACATGCCTACCAGATATTACACGCCAGAGAGAGTAAAACATGCATGATGCATCTAAAAAAGAGTGAGAAGACCAACCTCGTGAACGTTTTGGTGAAGGGATATAATGGACTCTACATGAGGATATCCTTTGGTTATCTTTTCCTCTTTAGCCTCTGGAAATTGGGCTTTATTGGTTGGATTGACTTTGTAGCCTGGTCATCAGCATGAGAAGGCCCATATGGGATAAGAGGTTTCTTTGTAAGTATACATAACTGGGAAGTTCCAATGCCTGGGCTTTTGGGTGAAATTGCTTTTTTCTTTAATTGCCTGGGGACCAACATCCAGCCTCTCCAAAATTTTTGAAGTCTTTTCATCTACTAGCCGATTGCTCTGCGATGGTGATGGAACTGGATGATCCAATTTTGGCCCGGAGATTTGTATGGGAGAATGTATTTGGGGAAGTTCAGTGACAATTAATCGTTCCCATTCTTCTGCAATACATGAATTGGTTTCATTGTCCTGAACTTCTTCACTTAATGGTGGCATTTTCTCTTTCATGATAGACATAGAAGCTGCTTGGATTGGTTCCACAACCTCTTCCGAGTCTTTCAGGGTTGAATTTGACTCTCCAAGTGGTTCTCTAATCTTAGGAGGTATTGCCCTGCTTTAATCAAATTGTAAGTAACAGGCAGCTGATATTTCAGGCAATAAAGAGGACAGTTTAATAATAAACCTGAAACTAATGCCACACCAAGTTAAACGGAAAATGTTGATCAGGAAGTATAAATTACCAGTAATTTCACTAAAAAATGGAAGTAAGAAGAAAATAACACAACACTTAGAAACTGTCTTAAGAGTCCAACTTGCACAAACATGGCCTGACAAACATCACAGATTTTGCTCATACAACCAATTTGGAAGGCAATAGTGGTCCTTGTAAACAAATATCTAAAGAGATGAAAACAATATCGTGACATCCTCATTATTTCAGAAGAAAAAACTTCCCCAAGGATATATGTTGTACTGTGATAGATGCGGCTACATTTATATCCTCTAGTAATTATGACTGCAATTGTGCAAATGAAAGTCTGAAAAGATGACATAGAATCAGCAAATCAATAGAACTATATTTAGAGAAAGAGAGCAGTTTTCCATAGTAACAACTCAAAATGGTAAATTTGGAAGTATACAGAATGAAAAAGTGTTTTTGTTGTTTCATGAGCAGAAGATCTGAGTTTTCACACTGAGTAGCTGAAACGCAAATGATGTATAATGCAGCTCAAAAACCAAGAGAATTTTGTACTACACAACTACATGCCTGCTGAGAATTTCACTGCTGACCTGACAATCTATGTACTAAAGACCAGCAACTATGGAACTGATTATTTATGTGAAGTGACTCACATCTAGTGACGCCTTTCCAAAGATAAAAGGAAAGTGAACCTAATTGCTGAACATTGCAAAATAATTACAAACTGTTTTCCATAAATAAAAACCTTGAATGGCTGGTGGCTCTTTGAATGTTCTCCTTTTTCACTTGGAGGCCTCTCTTAACCCCCAGTCATCTCTAATCATGTGATGGGAAATCTAAAATGTATCCTACAACAATGCTTCAGGATTAAAGAGGAGATGATTACCCAAATTGTAGGCTCTCTTTTACAAGCAAGTTTAGTTTTTGATGGAAGCCTCTCTCATGCTGGAGTGGATTATAGGTACTTGCTTCCATCTGCGTACAACAATAGTAGACATGAGATATAGTCCCACAATGCACAAAGACCAATCTTCAGCCAAAGAAGATGAGTTCAGTTATTTCTGTCGCTTTAAGCATGCATGTTGATGTGTTTACACACTCACTCATTGTGGCTTTAAACTGAATGATATTAAATGACAAAAAAATTAAGTTTATTTCACAATTCGAAGAGCCACTAACGTGGATCGCAGACCCTGCATAATTCTCTTTCATCAGAAAGTAAACTTGTTTGCTTCTTACTGGACTTCGTGAAATGCAGGCTATGAGTTATCAGCATTCGTAAAAGTAAAGAAATCATTTCAAAATAACATGTCAAGTTCATAAACATCACATTTATGCACATGTAAAGTTTATATGATTGCATGTACAAGGAAAAGGAACAATGACATGTATGTGTGTGTGAGTGTGTGTGTAAAGAGAGAGAGAGAAAGACAGAGAGAGAGACACAGAGAGAGAGAGAAAGACAGAGAGAGAGACACAGAGAGAGAGAGAGAGAGAAAGAGAACATGCAACCTTAAGCAAAGAGGACTGGACCAAGTTCTCCATTTCCTTGGCAGTTGTAGAGTAAGTGAATTGACTTGTTGCATCAAAGACAGGTAAGATCTCCTCTGATCTACTTGCCACAAGCCGCTATATTTCCATAACATGTGGTACTTAGGATAACATATGAGGCAGAGGCATAAGCAAGATAAAGTTGAACATGTTTCACCGAATAAGAATTCAAAGATTCTTAAAAGAACATACTGTTGGCATTCTTAAATAGGGTATTAAGCATGAAGAGAAATTGAAATACAAACTGAAGCTATTAAGATAGTGGACCAAATTTCTTTATTTTCTGTCTATTACTTCCATTATCTTTATTGACCAGCATTTCCCCTCTCACTTTCATTGACCAAGGAAATAACTGGATACAAAGCTTAAAGAGTACACAATATGAATACAATGGTAATGACAGAAAGGGGTAGAAAATAGGCAGAAGAGGAAATGTAACTGGAAAGTAGAACGAAAATTTCTACTGACGAAGTAGAACGAAAATTTATACTGACGAATTCAGATAAATTACCCGGAGAAGCATCATCCCTTTATCTGAAGGTAGTAGAATGTAATAGCAGAGAAAGGCTGAAGTCTCCCTCATAGTTTCAACATTGCAATTTGAAGAACAAACCAAACCCTGGTCAAGGGAATTTAGCAGATGACAGAGTACTTGAAAAACTGCCACACAACAAGGCAAAAGCAGAATTCATTTAATTTCAGTTAATGAAGATATACTTGTAGAATACCTAATAATAAGCTAACGTTAAAACCATAAAACTGTATCTGAAATAAAAGATGCGTTGCTAGGTTTAGGTGTGAGGGAATCCATGTCCATACGTTGATTGTTTTGCTCTAACATGTCAATATCATCAAACTCATTAAACGTTGATGGAGCAACAACATATGAAGCACCAAAAAGAAACCCTGTTCAATAACAAAACAAAAGAAATTTAACATTAAGTCTATGCATATGTTTTATTAGACCAAAATCAAGCAAGATTGTATCTCTTTTGATCAGCCAGTAAACTCACTGGATCATGACAGCTTCATTAGACTGCAATATAACAAAAGAAAGCAAGATAAAGAGAGACTGGACCAGGTTAAATGATGGTCTTGTACTACCAATTTCAAGTAGTATATGAATGGCCTAGCAAAAGTGATCCCGACCATCACAAAGTTTTAAGTTTTAAAACTCAATCTCTGCATTCATACTTATCTTTCCAGAGAAGATTTTTAGAGCAAACTTGTTTGCACACATAAATCAGAAACAAATGCAATCAGTTGAAGGCAATTGCAATGCAGGAATACCAATTCAACTCTTTATCGAGAATCAGAAACAAGTCTGAAGCTCGGGAGAAAAGAATTGAGATGGTCTACTTAAGATCAGATAAAGTAACCCAAGGTACAATAAGAAAAAAAAATTCGCTAAGAATACAAGTAGTTCCAGAGACTGATATTCTTTGAAATTGAATAATGAAACTGAGATTGTTCCACAGGACAAAATTACCTTCACTTAGTGACCCTAAAGGAGTTCTTTCAAGAACATGGAAATCAATTGGTGATAGAATTTGTGGTAGCTTATGACAATATTAGCTGAAGGAAGGAGGGCATAAACAAGATTGTATCCTCTCCAACTTTGATAGAGTTTTCAATCAGATTCAATTCTCCAAGAGGTTCTCCAGTTTTTGGACAAGAAGAAGAACAAGAATTCTGGTCCAAATTTGATTTGTCAAGTGGAATGCCATGGCACCTACACGTCTGCTAGCCAAAATTGAATCAGAATTAGAAGTACTGGAGAACAAATTATCATGAAATCGTGTAAATTGTGTCAGGACTATAAGAGTATAAAACATTTATATTCTATGTATACGATGTGTTTACCTGACAAGAAATAAACCCGTCAACCATGGGATTAAAACATCTACACAAGTTGCAGGACAACTGGTTCACATTGTACAGCAGATTGGTCTTGAAGATAAACCGAGAGTGTAACAGCTCTTCCATGTCATCTTTCAATTCCTGAAACCATTGTTTTGCCAGTCCAGAAAATACATGTGCATCTGCAAAATTGCTCTTTCAGAAGCAAAAATAGTTATCTAGACAAATCATTCATCCAGAATTCTTTGTAATCTCAAAAGCATTGATAAATTACCCATCAAGAAAAAAGGTTTTGGAGTTCAAGTTATTTTTTTAAAAGATTTTATAGTTCATTTCCTAGTCTTCACAAGTTGTTGAACTTCAGCAAAGTTTCTGAAAGGGAAGGCATTAAAGTTCTACATTTTTCTTGTGCTCATAGTCAGTCTCTTCACCTGTTTCACCCTCGCTAGGTCCTTCTATCAGAATTTGTCAAATACAAGTGGAGGAGGAGAAATTAGCTGCCTGTGTTGAATCCTGTAGGGACACTTTCACTGAAATTTCCAGCAATTCTTTGTCTATATGTTACTCCAAATGAGTAAGATGGTCCAGATTAGGCAAAGATAAGAATAAAATTTTGGTATTCTTCTGGTTCAGACAACTAGCTATACAAGCATGCTGCTCTTAGCTATGAAGCTTGATAAATAAATATCCCATTCTATAACCTCAATAAATACAGGGTTGAAGGAATGAGATTCTCAGTGAGACATTATAGGTGCAAATAAGAGGTCCTTATTGTGTTTGGGATGTTGGGTGTTGGAATTAGTCGAGGGTAAAAGAGCTGATAGTCAAGTTTCCACCATTTATGCTCGGTGCCGTAGTCTAAGACTAACAAATCAGTAAATCCATAAATAGATGCAATTATGACACTTAGTAGAGTGCTTAACCTGAAAGATAGGATCGAAATGAGCAATTTTCAAGATCAATAATTTGCTTTACAAAGTGGTTAATATTCTCAGCGTCATCACCAAGATGGTTTGATTTGTGTTCAATGAAAATAAACTCCACAGAAACACACATCTCTGCTGCATCCTATTAAGAAAGCCACCAAATTTGGACTCAGAGGTAAGGTAACAGCATCACTGCAGTAACAGATCAATGGCATTGGTCAAGTTTGCTCACCGTGAGAGCCTTTATGGTGTCATTATCCAGATGCTGAACTGTACAAGAAGTAATCAGAAACACTTTTCTAGACAGACCTAATATCTTTATCATGCTCTCCCCATGAATATAAAACTTTGCCACTTAGAATGCTGGAAATTTTCAAATCTGTTGCAGTAACCGTAAATCAGAAAAAGATCTGATTTAACAAATTGAACATTCTCCGGATTGATATATAAATGAAATGAAAAACATTTGTTTTTACCAGTACAAGAGAAAGCTCCAGAAATGTCATACTCAGGAGAAAAAGCATCAGCAGGCAAATTATTCACAGCATGGTGAAAATCACGAAGGTTGAAGCTTCCTCTGGGACTGTACGCGACCTTCAGCTAGTCAACATACGAACTATCACTATTTTACCAATAGGAAGCCTCTTCTAATCATACATTCACAAACACGAAAAAAGGCTATTTATTCTGTTCAAACTATCAATTATCTATCTAATTCCTTTTTCTTTCTCTTATTTCAACGTTGAACCACATTAATCAACAACAGTCCAAAAACGGAACAAATTTTATACTTTTCAATCATCAATTACAATGCTGCTCAAAAACCTTATCTTTAACAATATTTCCAAAACAAATTTAATCCGCGCTTTAACTTAATTTATCAAAATATCTATCTACTCCCTTTTTCCTTATTTCAAGGTTGAACACCATATCCATAGGCAATTCTCGAAAAAACATTAACTAAATTCAGGCATTCCAATAATCAATTTGTTCTCAGAAACCCTAACTTCGATAACATTTCCAAATAAAACAAATTTAATCATGCTTCAGCTTAATATATCATACAATACTAACCAAAATTGCAAAGAAAACATCACATCGTACTAATTCTGTGAGATCATATACAAATTTATAAAATTCGGAGCTCTTATACTTCGGCGGAGCATGAAATGCGATCAGTGAAAATATAGCAAAGTGTAATTCGATCAGGCAGCGGTTTCGATCCAGTTCTAGAGCTGCTATTGCTGCTGCTCGGAGAGTAGATTGCGTAGTAGTTCGCGAGCTGCAATAATGACTGCAGAAGACGAAAATCAACCCAAAAAAAAAAAATCAGAAATTTCAATTAACAAAAAAAAAAAAAAAAGTTTGAAACAATTGAGATCAAGACCTGTCTCTGATCAAAATAAAAGTATAAGAGACTTCGATGAAAAATTGAAATTAACCTGCTTTAATCCTCGAAGAAGCGAAGGCGAAAGGCTTCTCATATCGAGTACGAAGCAGAGAATTCCCATTTTAGACTTTCTCTTTCTCTCTCTATTTGGGAAGCAGATAACTGAAAATTTTGAGTGAATAGTTTTGTTTGTGCAGTTATTTATAATTGTGTTTTGGCGCGTATAGTTCCTCTGGCGGTGACCAAAAGAGCAATGAAGCAAGTGGTCCTAGATTGAGCTCAATGGTCTTTGGTTATATTTATAAATTTTATGGTGTGAATTAAATGTTATAAAATTTATTATATAAGTTAATGTAAGTAATATTCTATAAAATTTAATTTTAATTATAGAGTTTACAAGTAAGATCAAAAATCAAATTTATGATAGTATTTTCCCTCTATAAGAAAATATAAATCTTGTATATAAGTTTTCAAATTGAGTTATATGAGTCGAATTTTTATTTGTCTAACTTTAATTCATTTCAAATGATAAAATTCAACTCAAGTTTAAATCAAAGTTTACACGTTTGAGTTGAGACACATAGTCATCTTAAATCACATAAATCTAAACTCGTAATATCTCTCCCAAAAAATGTAAAAAAAAAATCATATATTTTTAATATATATATATATATATATAAAAGGATTTATAATTATAATAATATATTAATTTATTTGTGTAGACAATATTTTAGTCATAATATTTTTAAATTTTGATAATTAAATATGATAATAACTAATAATATTTTTTTTTAATATTTAAATATCTTTTCTTTGTATAGTTGTTGGTGTTATGTACAATTTATGTACTTATATATTAATATAAGTGTACAATTTATTAATGTAACACTTTTGTTTCAATAACTAATTAAATGAATTATTAATTTTCTTTTAGTACATATACGTAAATACTAGAATTAAGTAATTATATATATTTAAATATGTATTGAAATCTCTATATATAATATATATATAGATACATGTTCTTATATTCATATATTAAAATTTGTATAACTTATAATTATAATAAAAATATATTTTACATAATATCTATTTCTATACTTATACAAGTATACTACATAATTTATTAGTATAACTTTTTTACTATCAACAAGTATGTATTAAATACATTACTAATTAACCATTAATATAGATAAAGTTAGATAATCATATGTATTCCTATATACTTATAGGATATAACTTAATAGGGGTTGGTAATTCAATAAATTTTTTCTATATGAATTGATTTTAACAAATGATTCTGAATTTGTGACTTTATAAATCAATTTTAATATCTATATATACTACGCTCACTAATACACATTCATATATTAAAATTTGTAACTTATGTATATGTGTGCATGTATACATATAGTATACATAAAAATATATGTATGTGTAAATTTATACATACTCTAATCTACTTAAAACTTGTATATATATAATATATTATGAATTAAATTTTTGTACACACATTATATAAAGATAGTAATGTGGATGATAATGTGGAAATTGGAATAATTAAAACTAAAATATTACATCAACAAGTTGTCCAATTATAAATTTAATATATTTCTGTGGAATGATATATATGAAATTTATGGGATAACATACTAAATTTTGAAATTATAATATAGAATGGAAGAAGATTAAATGTTAACATCCCTACACAAACTGCAACGGATCTCAAAGACTCAAAGATCGGGTTCTTTTCATACATCATGACTCAAGACCTTGCGAAATTTAGAAGGATGTCATTGGAAGGAAATTTTTTAGATAAATCTGATTTTTGGCTCTATCTGTAAATTTTGTAGTAAAGATTTAGGAGGTGTTTGGTTCACATTCGGGAATTGGAATCGGAATGGGAATCATAAACCCCACTATTGGTATGGGTTTATATCATTCCCCATTACTTGTTTGTATAATATGTTTAACATAGGAATGGGTTTCATTGTATTAATAAGGAGGTGTTTGGTTTATGAGTATGAGAGGGGGGAATGGGAATCAAAATTAATGATACCCATAGATGGTGTTTGGTTGAACACTATGGGAATCATTCTATGGGAATGAAAGTGTTAGAAAATACCTACTTTCATTCCCTACTTGTGACATGAGTTTCAAGTTGAGTAACTTATTAACATAATGACACCCATTCCTATGTTAAACCAAACAAGTAAGGGGAAATGATATAAACCCATACCAATAGTGGAGTTTATGATTCCCATTCCAATTCCGATTCCCGAATGTGAACCAAACACCTCCTAAGTTACTCAACTTGAAACCCATGTCACAAGTGGGGAATGAAAGTGGGTATTTTCTAACACTTTCATTCCCATAGAATGATTCTCATAGTGTTCAACCAAACACCATCTATGGGTATCATTAACTTTGATTCCCATTCCCCCCTCTCATACCCATAAACCAAACACCTCCTTAATATGTTATCTTTTGTAATATTGTTTATATCAGTTGATGTCATATATTTCAAAAAATTTAATCCACACTAAATAGTATATAAGTGAGGTTAAAGATCAAATTTACCTAAATATTTGCCTCCTTAGAAAATTTGGTACATTTAGGGTGTGTTTGGTTAGATGTAAAATGTTTTCCAAAACATTTTACATGAGAAGTTCAACTTCCATATAATTTTTTGGTGTTTGGTTGACAAAATGAAATTTTTTTGAAATAAAAAAAATTTAATGGTTTTCATCTAATTTTATGAATATGAGTTCAAAAGACTTATAATAATTATAATCAATACCTTACAAGTAATTGTGTTCAATAAAAGATTAATTTTGTTCAAAATTAAATAATAATATAATACAGTAATAAAATATGTAATGATGGTTACATTATTGTAAGACTTATAATTAAGAGAAAAACGAATGGATAACAATTGGAAAGGAAAATAAGTTTAGTAAATAAAGTAATAAAAATAAGTATTTGAAACTTAATGTTACTTTTCAATTATCCAAAAAATAATTTACAATAAAAAATTCCATAAGTTATTTTCAACCAGAGGGAGAAAAATTGAAAAAATATTTTACATTGGTAAAAAATTTTCAGTGTTTGTCACCAAGAAAATTTCTGAAAAATATTTGTCTGAAAATATTTTAAGGCCAACCAAACACACCCTTAGGGTCCATTTGGTTGGATGTAAAATGTTTTCCCGAGGAAAAGATTTTTCTTGAAAAATATTTTACATGAAAAGTCCATTTTCTATATAATTTTCTAATTTTTGGTTGACAAAATGAATATATTTTGAAATATAACTTTTTAAAGTTTTTCATCCTTAATTTTATGGAAAAGACTTGTAACAATTATAATAAATAATTTACAAGTGATTGTGGTAAAAAAAAATTTGATTTTCTTAAAAAATATTATATTAATATATTATAGTGATAAAATAAGTATAATAATTATTATATTATTTTGGGACTCACAATAAAGAGAAAAACGGAATGGACAATAATTAAAAATACAAATAAATTTAATAAATTAAATTATAGAAATATTTGAAATTTAGTGTCATTTTTTAACTATCAAAAAATTACTTATACTCAAAATTTTTATAAATTATTTTCAATCAAAGAAAGAAAAAATTAGACAAAAAAATATTTTCTTATATTAAATGCCAAAAAAAATTATAAAAATTAATTTTTTAAAAAGGTATTTTCAACCCAACCAAACAGTTGTTCCTACCGAGGCTCGAACTGAAGGTCTCCTGCCCTCGAGACGACTCTACCAAGCATATGCTTTATTATCACAAAATCACCAGATCAACAGAACCATGATCATAAGTGCCCAAAATTGTGTGGATCATCTCATGGCTATCTAACTCAAACCCAAGTGGGCACTTCTGCCTAGATTTAATGATGAAGGCCATTAAATTACTCCCTCCATTTGAATTTTGGTAGTAAGTTTTTTCGCCACTTGGAATTCAACCATTACGTGCGGTGAGTGCATGAAGTATACAACATTGCTGACTTTGCATGCCGAGGAAATCCATGAAGAGACTATTGAAACTATCAAAGTGGTGTCTGATTATTTTGTGGAGAAAATTGTAATGTCTTGTTTATTATAGAAAAGTATAAAAACGTTCTATATATAAATAGAGTGCATCTATACAAAATAATAAGTATAAAGTGATAAATAGAAGTTATCAATGTGTCCCTAAATTTTACAAAAAATGAAAAAAAATTCAGCTAAAAATCTAAAATCAGGGTGTTATGAATTGATAAAATCTTGCCACGTAGAGTGATTTTGATAAGTAGATATAAATTTATAATTTTGTAAATGATTTTCATCTAGAAAATAGAGTTCAGGCTTTTATTACGGGTAACTAATCCAATAGGCCATGAAATTGTCATACCACAAGCAAGGGAACTAAATTATCATGTAATAAAAATTTTATATTATAATTATAAAAATCTGATGATGGTTGTTATTAACTTTTTACAAAAAAAAATAAATAAAAAAAATGGAGGATAGACAATGTTAGAGCTGAGAATATGCTCATTTTAAACATTAAATTTTGAAAATATTTGAAATTATTATGTTTCAAATTGACATTTGTTCTAAATTTTGAATATCTCACCATTTTTAATTATATGATTTAAGGGGTTCAATTATTTACTGGAACAATTACTACTTTAATAATGCACAAGTAATTTGATATAATTTAAAATAAATTTAATAAATATTTTACCATTAATATTTTATAACTTCTCTCAACCACTACAAATAACTTCCTTAAACTTTCAACCTCTATTTAAGCAACTAGTCACAAGAGTACAATATATGTGTACAATTTTGTTGTGGTTAATTGTGGTGGTTAACAAAAATTATTTGGTAGTGAATTAAGAAAGATTATTTGTTGGTGGATTATTTTGTTGTGGGTGGGTCATTTGTTGGTGAGTTGAAGAGAAGTTATTTATTAGTTGGTTGAATGGGTTATGATAATTACATTAAAAATCAGAATTACACAAAAAAAAATGTTCTTGCATTAATAAGTAGTAATTATCATCTTTTAATTTAATTTATTGTTAACTTTTTTCCATTTAACCCTAGTATAAAGAAAAATACAAAGTTCACAAAATTTTAAGTGGTTAAAATTACACAACAAAAAATTAAAACTCTTTAAAATTTTTCTTTACATACTTTGTACTTGTAATTCTCAAAGTTGATGGAGTCTCGTTACTTTTCAATTATTTAATAAATTTTTTTGATACAAACTAAAGCACGTTAAGGGGTGATAAGTACCACGTGGCGAGATATTAAAAGGTGGCAATCTTGTTGGCATAAAAAATAGGGAACCGAGGATTTGAGACGGCTTTTTTTTGCCACAAAATCTTAGTATATTAAACAACTAAAACATAGAAAATTGGGAGAATTTCCTTTGACATTGTTTACCTTTTTACAGGCTTTAATTCCAATCAACTTTGAATTGCATTAATTTCCGAACTTTTGGTACTCCACATAAAATAAGTAAACATAAAATAATTTTCCTAAACTTGCTTTTAACAACAGAAATTTTATGTTAACAAAAGGTAGGTATATATATAGCAAATTTTACGTCAACTGACAGAATAATTTTATGTTAATAAAAGAGATATATAGAAACATTATGTTAATTGACAGACTTCTTCCATTTTCTACATTTGCTTCATGTATAAATAACCCTATTTGACTAAAAACTAAAAAAATAACCCTATTGAGTGATACTTCTTTCTCAAGCAACTCTTTGTTGCATTAGTAATAGTAATTTGGTTTATTCACTATGAGTTCTTCGAATTCGTATTGTCATGCGACCTTCTAGTCAAATAGTGGGGCAGATGACGAGAAGAGTCGGTCAATAAAGTGTAGTTCAAATGCTGAATATTGCTGTTATATTGGCATAGGAATTGTTATTGCGTTTTCGATTGGTTTTGTGATTTTTCATTTTTGCTTTTCGGGTTAGTTAATCTCGAAATAAAATTCTTTATGTTTTGAATAAGTCAATAGTTTCAATAGAATATTATTAACGATAATAATAGATTTTATTCTAAGTTCATCCTTTTTATTTTTTTCCCTCGTTTAGTAGTACTTTGGAAGTTTCATTGAACTCTTTGATTTCAATGGTGAAATTAAAAAGTTAACTGTTTTGGCATTTAATATTATTTTTTATTTATTTGGATATTATTATAAAATATTATTTTACGAATAATACTTGTCCAAACACATATCTTTGCAAACGAATCTAACATTGGTAATAGCAATTTAACAGTATTGAATAGCAATTTGTTAAAGATGAATTGATCAAGTTTTTGATGACTAGACAAATCTACTTTCCAATTTTATAATTGGTTTACATTCCTTATACAAACAAACGGGAATGTATAAATTATTTTAAATATTCGATTACTTATTTACATTATAATAATGTTGCTAATTTTGCGTATTTAACAAGATAAAATTATGGGGAAAAAAAAAAGAAAAACAAAAATCACCAAAGTTCTGAAATACTGCTAAATGCATGCGTGATGTCGTACTATGCGAAGCTATCAAATTTTCAACATCTTATGCACATTAAAGCAAAACTTTTATTTTTTTTCTTTTTTTAGAGGGTTTTAAATCAAACTTACATGCTAAAAAAATACATGCAAAATAGAAAATTCTAAAATCATAAACATAATTTACCTAATTCACTAGATTACTCTGCCAATTGCGTATCCATTTATACATACCACCAAATATGGTATTATGGTGTATTACATATTAAGTGTACAAATGTATTATATATTTTTAACAATGTGATGCGCATTACATACCAGATCCATGCCACCATATCTGAGGATATTGAATATTCAATAACTATATTCCAGAAAAATTTCTTTGCTACTCAATCTATATTGCGAAGTAAGTAATATAGATTGTTGGATGATTAAAAAGTAAAAGATCTTACTGCTTTTTCAATAATCTCAAAGCTAATAATTTATTTCAGGAGAAATCTGGTTGATTTCAAAAATATCTAAAACGCATTCTATCTATCAAATAAAGCTGAGACCTTTACTACATGTAATAATCCAATTGGCCATGAATTTTCATACTATAACCCCAACTACTGTAGACTGAGAAGTTAATTAGTTACATACTACTATTATGCTTCACATTGTTATTCCCATTTCACATTAAAAGTAGTAATAATAGCATCACATATTACACACTTATACAGTCAAGAGAATTTTTATTTCGACGGATGAGTGTATAAAATTTAGATATTGTGATCAATCTAAAATTTAAGAATAAAAGATAAAACTTTTAAAAGATCAAGTATAAAATTTATTTGAAGATTACCGACAGTAATCCTTCTATATATTTTCCTTCACATTGAAGACGACACTAATTCCATATTGGCCATATTTGCCACAAAATTTTGTAATTATTAAAATATTAATGTTCCTTCACATTGAAGAATACATTAATTCCATATTAGCCATCTTTGGCTACAAAATCTTTTCATATGTTATAAGACATTACAACTAGAAACATGGAAATTGGGAGAATTTCCTTTCACAGGTATACTCTTTTACAGGCTTAATTCCATTATCAACTTTGACCAAAAAAAAGAGGAGAAAGAAGAAGTTGCCGAATTTGCTTATATGTATTCCGCATAATATAGGTAACAAATTCCATACACGACATCTTTTATGTGCTTTAAAAATTTTACGCTACAAGACAAGTCTTTAAAGTCGATATCCAACAGAATGGTTCCAATTGAATCGTAAAAATTCCTTAAATTTTATGTTAACAAAAAGACGCAGAGAAATTTTATGTTAATTGACTGAATTCCTTACATGTTAACAAAAAGATATATAGAAATTTTATGTTAATTGACAGAATTCCTTTTTCTCATTTCCTTCAAGTATATATAACCCTTTTGAGTGGTACTTTTTTTGTCGATAAACTCTTTGTTACATTAGTCTTTTAGTGAATAATAATATTAATTATTATTATTATTATTTAATTTAGTTCTATTCACTAAATGGGTTCTTCGAAAAAGGAGAGTTCTGTCTCGCGTCCTCCTGCAGATGAGAGTACTCCGGCTTCGGGTCACTCTAAAGTTAGGGCAGTGGTTTGCTCTTCCTACTTTAAAATTGGCGGTTTACTTGTGTTGACTATTGTATTGCTTATTTTAATTTACCATTTTTGTCACTTTGCTGATTAGTTGATCTCGATGTTTGGAATAAGTCAATAATTTTGACATATTTTTAGTGATAATAATAGATTTTATTTCTAAGTTTAATGTTTTTTTTGGGTTTCCCTCATTTAGTACTTGGGGTGTTTTATTGAACTGTGTTATTTCATTGGTGAGATAATAATTAAAAAAAAAAAAAAGTTGATGATGTTGTTGGTTGCTATTATTTTTTCTGTGTATCTTAAAGTCGTTATTGTAAATATTACGTTGAATACTATTTAGAATAAGTGTTAGACAGGTAATGAAGAAGTGTGGTTAAAAATTATTATAAAATATTGTTTTTTTAGAATAATACATTGTCTAAAAACCAACGTAACAAGTTTTCATTTATTAGTTTCATAATCTCTGTAACGAATCTAACATTGGTAATACTACTATTGAATAGTAATTTGTTGAATATGAGTTCATCAACTTCTGAAGACTAGACAAACCTAGTTTTCAATCGTACAATTGGCTCTCATCTCCTTATACGAACAAAAGGGACTTCTGACTGGATGTATCTGATTTTTTCAGTTCGCTTATAACTTTTTTATTTTTATTCATCAGAATAATATATTGTGTTCTTAACAAGTCAAAAATATGAGAAAAAAAGAAAAGCAAAGGACTTCCACTTTGCAAAATTTTCAAATTTCTATATGCCAAATAGCCAAAGTTCTAAAATAGCCAAATGCATGCAGAAGCTTTCAAATTTCAACAACTGACTTAATATGCACAATAGAACAAAAATTACATCCACAATAAAAAAAAAATTGTGTGCCCCCAGAAGCCAAGGAGTCTAAAGCTAAAAAGGGATATATTTAGAGGTAGATCGACTTACGGTCTCATTTATAAACCTTATTAATGACATCAGTTGATGTAAATAAAATTTTATAAAATTTAATTTTGACCACAAAATTTAAAGGAGAGCATTTATAACCAATTCATGAGGAGAGTAACAAAAAAAAATTTCAGAGACAATAATATCAGTCTAAAAGGAAGAAAGTGATCAAGTAATTATACTTAAGGTAAAGATAGGTATATGCTTTTATTCTAATTCTTCTCCTCCACAAGTCTGATATTTTGTTCTTTGGTTTGTTTTCACTAACTAACACTATGTTTGAGTTTAAACCTTCATTGGTTTTTTTTTTTTAGCCATATACACAAAAAAGATTGGAGTTTATTTGAATTTGTTTACTATGAAAACAAAGGAACTAAAGTATTTCTTTTTGTTACAAAAGTATAGTTACATTATTATATAGTTATATACCTTATCAGTAGAATAAGTCAACACTTATTTGAATTTGTGACCTAAATAGTCACTGATAAACGATTATTATTCTCCTGACCCATAATTGTTGGTAATGTTGAATGGAATTAGAAATCAAACCTCAAATAGAAGTCTGCTTTTAATCTCATTCAAGTGACCTCATATATATATATGACCTCATATATATATATATATATATATATATATATATATACATATTGTTATCTCCTTATATAAGTGTCCTGCTTTTTAGAAGGACATACTGCAAGGCACGATACAAAATTAAAAATAATTGATCTTAGCACTCATTTATGCCAAGCATAGCTCTCTCTGATCTAAAAATTACCGTTTGAGACATTAAATTAATTAATTAGTCTTGGACCCTAAAATTGTCACTTGAAGCATTAAATTAATTAATTGACCCTGGAGACCAAAAATTGTCATTTAAGGCATTAAATTAATTAATTAGCATTGGAGCCCAAAAATTCTCATTTAATCTGGCCTTGGAGCTTAAAAATTACTATTTAAGGCATTAAATTAGTTAATTGGTTTTGGATAGTCCAAAAATTATCGTTTAGACATTAAATTAGTTAATTGATTTTAGGGCCCAAAATTGCCGTTTAAGGCATAAATTAATTGACTTTACAGCCCAAAAAATTACCACTTAATGTATTAAATTATTTAATTGACTTTAGAGCCCAAAAAATTACCATTTAATGTATTAAATTAATTAATTGACTTTAGTGCTTAAAAAATTGCCTTTTAAAGATTAAATTAAATTAATTGACCTTAGAGTCCAAATATGCCTTTTTAAGGCATTAATTTAAATTAAATGACTTTAATGCTAAAATTACTTTCTAAGGTTATAAAACCAAAATTCATTGTCATTGGCACTTGTGTCCACATTGCCATTTATTAGAATTTACGTCCATCTTACCTTTTGAGACATCACAAAAATATTAAATAAAATAATTGGATAAGCCTCTGAACTCGTCTAAATTATATTTTCCTTTAATGGCTAAATCTCAATTAAATGTCATTGTCTCAAATGACTAAAAAGGTTAGTTGACATTTGAAAATTGTAGTTCGTCCAGAATGAGGTATGGCTTGATTCCAATTTCGATACGTAGGAAATCTCTTCAAAGGGTTCAACCACAAGAATTACCAAATATATTATTTTGTGGCGTTTTTCCACCAACTAAAAAAATGGGTCAAATTCAAGTAACCCGTCAAAAGTTCAAAATAGATTAAAATTAACTTATTTTCCCATTAAACTCAAAATAAATGTTCCAAATACTAGTGAATTTTTATTCACACAAACTACGAAAGGTTTGATCTTGATAACGGGTATGTAGGCAGCCTAAGTATATTACTTAGGTGCAACACAAAAAATAAATACTTTTTTATATCCCCTTTATTCTTGTTTATTGAATACAAGTCCAATTAATTAATTTACAATTCGAATCAAAATGTGTTTTTCTAAAATTAAGGAATGTAATTAAAAAATTGAAAATCTTGAATTGGTCCGACTCATACAAATAAAAATTTGCACGATCAAATCGTACGATTACATGTGAGATCAAATTAAGCTAGAATTTAGTTCATAAAATTATTAAATTTTTGCCCAAAGGAGTTTGACTAATAGAGGAACTCCAATATAATTTAACTGAGTTCTTTATCTTTGATTGATTAGGATTATTGGTGACGTAAGGAAAGGTAGACTTGTCGAAAATCATGTGTCTAGAGCAATGTTACTTAATACGCTTCTTCCTCCTCCTATTTTTGTATTGGTACGTGCATACCGAAACACAATACATTCTCGTACCGGTCATAATAGCGTTCCGAAATTCTATCATTGAAAAGTAAGCAAACAATCTTAAATCTCTAATATATCTAAAATTCTAGTATAACTAAAATTGTAATATATTTCAAATTCTAATACGATTAAGTAATAACTTATTTGTATACATGATATATACCGAAATTTCTTAAGACAACTATATTGTCACCATACCATAAACCAGAAAGTATGTATTGATTAAGCCCACCCCATATATATTACTAATTATAAAATGATCTAATTTCCGTACCCCGTTTTCGTACCCGTACCGCATACCGTTACGAATCGCAAACTGTGCAACATTGGTCTAGAGACATGTTCTTCTTGATTTATAGTCAAAACAAATATAAGCACTTTGGTTGGTGGAGTAACCTATAAAGACGCACGGGAAAAGATTTTTGTTGAAGTTTATGGATAGTGTAAGGCCTCAACCATGGGAAGCAAAGACAACCGAATATTTTTAGTTTTTCATGGTTGGGAACAATACCAAAAAAAATTTGATAAGGAGAGGACATGGAGAGAACAGGTGTAGGAAGTCGATTAATGAGATAGCAGCTTGTTTGGAAGGCACAAGACCAAAAATGGGTAGGTAAGGAGGCAGTTTGAAGAAGAATAAGTCCTGTTTCAATAATGTGACGATGTTCTCATTTTGAAATACGATTATGTTGTGGTGTATATGGTGGAGTGAGCAAGTGTTGGATGCCATTGGTTTCAAGAAAATGTTTTAAAGGTAAGAATTCCCCACCCCTATCTTTATGTATAATCGAATATTAGATTTGTGAAATAACTTTTCAGCTTGGGCTTTAAATTTTGGAAATATGATAGCAAAATTAGATTTATGTTTAATGGGAAAAATCAAGTGTAACGTTTGTAATGATCGACAAAGATAATATAAAACCAAAAGTTGTCCATAGAATTAAAAAAGGGCTGGACCCCAAACATCAGATTACACGAGCTCTAGAGGAGAAGTGGAGGAAAGAGAGGAGTTACCAAATGGCAAATAATGACTTTTATTACATAAACAAAATTCACACGAAGTAAAACTAGTGGGAACAATCAGAGAAACAGTTTTGGGCAGCTGTTGAAGAATTTTATGTGATGGGTGACCAAGTCGGTGATGCCAATTGACCATACCACTAGCAGATGTTGTTGGAACATGCCAATGTGGACTGACCTTCATTGGCCACTCATATACGCCGTCTTAATTCTTTCCTTGAATGAGGAGCACCCCCGTGCTGAGATCCTTCACATTGAAAGCCTATATATATGGGAAAGAAATCAAGAATTCAATAGATGCATTATTGGACAGACAGAATTGTGAAACAGAAACCAAATTTTGTTTCATAGAAGGAACACACAAGACATCAGTTAAAGTGAAGGAATTTGAAGAATGAGTAAAAGAAAGAATTGCCTGTATGAGTTATGGTCAACTAAGATCACCTATCAGAGTTTCACCTGGACTAGTGTATTCGGAGTGAAGTGAAAGAACATGATGTGAAGCTGCAGAGTCAAGGAGCCACTGCCACTGGGATGAATTGGCACTACAAGTAATAGCTGCATCGGCAGAAGGAAAGTTGTGGGTGCTTTGCTCGACTTTGAAACAATTTTTTGTTGTGTGCCCATAGCGGTCACAAAATTGACATTGAACCTGAGGTTGAGATCGAAACCCACTGTTGCGCAGCTGAAATGAGCTAGAAGATTGATCTCGTGAGCGAGAATTAGTAGTATTGGACTATCTCAATTGAGAGTAACAGGAATTTGACTCAGAGTGTTTCGGTTGTGTGTTGCATCTTATAGCATTGGCAGTGATGCTTGGAGTCTCATATGAGGATTCTTTCTTTAGAAAGGCCTCAAAATTAGAGACTTTTTCGTGGAGCTCTTCAAAAGAAATTGGTGTTATAGTAGATGTTAGTTCTCTAAATTTTGGACCAACACCATATAGAACATGTATAGTGATATCGTCATCAGTGAGAGGTGAATCTATGAGGGCAAGTTCATTGCTGTGTATTTGACGGATTGGATATATATAGTCAAACAAAGATTTGGATCCACAAGATGCTGACAACCTTGCCTTGAGATGCGTGACACAAGAGCGAGATTTGTTGGTAAAAAGTTTTGCTAGTTTTTCCCAAGTTTCTCGAGATGTCTGATGATGAAAAAAGTGGCATTAATGAATCAGATATAGATGCAAGCCAAATGATATGAGCAGGGTTGGTTTTTGTGGTTGCTTCTGATGTTGTGGTTGACAGAGGGCATAGAAATGTTCCATAGAGTGTGTACCTAATTAAATCGAGACCAATAAGAAGAGCAAGAATCTGAGCACGCCATGAGGGATAGTTCGTGGAGGAGATTAGTTTGAGGGGAAGTTGAGTTGCAGCATTAATGGTGATTAATGTATTTTTAGAAATGAGTGGAATGCTGGTACAAGTAATTTATGGTGGAACATTGGTATTCTCTTCTGACATTTTCGTTAGTGTGTTAAAGCTCTGATACCATAAAAGGTTTACAACTGCAAAATGATGTTGATTCTTATTGCTTTAGAAGTGTAAGGTACACATATATAGCAATACAAAGATGGAAAAATAACAAGAAGCTATACACATTTAAACTAAGATATTGTAGATAAAATGCAACAAACTAATTTGAATTTGTGGTGAAAGATTATGTATGTTATGTAACAGACATAGTTGAAGTAGTTAGCTAAGAGTTATTCTTAGTTGACTGTGTGATGATATCTATACGTAATGCTTGTAGGTAAAATGCAACAAACTAATTTGAATTCGTGGTGAAAAATTATGTATGATGTATGTTATGTAACAGACATAGTTGAAGTAGTTGGCTAAGAGTTATTGTTAATTGGCTGTGTGATGATATCTATACGTAATGCTTATGTGACAACGCTCATTAAAGGCATTTATATAATTAGTTATTATACTTAACTAGCTCTAGACAATTAAGGTACCCTCATTAATGCTTATAAATAGGAGTTCTTAGACTAAATATGCATCTTACATATTCATAATTCACATTAATTTAAAGCAATTTGTCTACTCTCTCTATAACTTTCCATACTCATCTCTCAGAGTTATCCTTAATAATCTTTTCCAACATTTACTTAAAATATACATCATCTTCTAACCAATAATAATCAACTCCACTTAGTGAAATTGGTCAGGAGATGCCTCGGGTTCTCTCCAGTTCCTCAATAGTACTTAGTTGGGTTTCTTGTATCTCTTTATAAAATAAGTTACATTAGGATGTTGCCGATCCGTGAATCTCTTCCTTTCCCTTATTAAGTAAACTAAAAAGCAAACCACCCAAAAAAAAAATTTCAAAACAAACCCTAGAACAATGTAATGTTTTTGGATAATATTTATTTTCATTATTGAATAACTACTAGATATCCTAATTACTCAAGAACAATAAGAGGCTCCCATTTAGAATGGATCCCAAAAAAAATTTCAAAACAAACCCTAGAACAATGTAACGTTTTTGGATAATATTTATTTTAGTTATTGAATAATTACTACATATCGTAATTACTCAAGAACAATAAGAGGCACCCATTTACAATGGATCCCAAAAAAAAATTTCAAAAAAAACCCCAGAACAATGTGACATTTTTGGATAATATTTATTTTAGTTATTGAATAACTACTAGATATCCTAATTACTCAAAGAACAATAAGAGGCTCCCATTTAGAATAGATGGCCTACTAATTGGGATTCTCATTTGGAATGAGTGACCTACTAACTAGGAAAACATGCCTGTCCCCTCTTATTTGCTTGTAAAAAAGTAAACATCCATTACAAGTAGTGCATCTTTTGGTCATTGAACAGGATGCTTACTAGTTGCTCAACGAGCCGTTCAATCTCCAGTAGTGAAAGACAGAATAATTCCTTTTTATATTTCTTCATGGACTCTGAATCATCAGTTGCAAACATGGCAACAGGAATTTTCACATAGCTAGTCAGAACTGAGAAAATAAAAGCCATTTTCAAACAGTAATGCAGAAGACCTCTCGGAAATATAGGCACATTCCCCTCTCAAAGAACTTTTTGGAAAACAACATTAGTAGTATCAATAAATCCAGCAATTACCACACCTGTGCTAAAAAAGAGCAGTCCATTTCTAAGTCATCCTAGCAACTGATAAGCTAATAGTATTAGAGCCCCGGGTATTCTGCAGCTGTGATTGTAATCGTGTTTGACCAGAAAAAATCATCTGTATCACCCTTGTCATTCAACAAGGAGGATTTGAAATCAGAAGCCGTGACACTCTGAGTGAATACGGCGGGAGGTGATGAGCAACAATGTGAATCGAAAAAATAACTGTGATCTTTGATCCGGCAACTGTATATTCATCAGTAAATAATCCAGAAAACAACTAAAAAAAAGTCTGTCTGTAAACAACATTATACCATTTTGGCACCCACAATTACAAACATATGACTTTGTTTAAAATACAGATTGCTTATTTGATCATTTAAGACACCAAAATTAGAACCAATCAAAACAGTACATACTAAGACCTAAAAGTAAACTGCAAATAGTGTTTGTTAGAGCCTGAAATATTTGTTGAAAAATTCATAAGTGCGATATAAAAGTAACATTTGGTTATGAGCTAGCATTTTTTTTTAAGAACTTCACCATCTATCATGTCTCCATCATTTTATTTTACCCATAAGTAAAGTCAGCCAGATCAGAATCAGCAGAAGTCCAACAGTTTGATCTAATCTTCACTTTGGTAATTTATACCTGACAGCGGGAAAGAAAAATGCTCCACTCCATCATTCCTACATGATACACAAATTGAGTAAAAAATTATAACAGCCAACAGAATACTACTTTTAATTGCTAAAATTTTCACCATAAATAGACTTAAACGTTTCTCTTGCCCGTTCTAACTTTAAAAACCAAGTAATTAGTTATTCTTCTTTTTCTATCTTATGTTTGCTTACATTTGAATCAATAGGAAATAGAGGTTCCTTTATATTGCAAGCAAAAAAAAATATAGATGAAAAATGCTTGCAGAGATATAGAGAATATGTAGATATTTAACAAAACTAAACTTGAACACTAAGATGCTCAAGTAAAACCTAAATGTTATACAGGAACTTAACAAGATCATTCGTTTGAATTTCTTTTACTTTCTCAATAGGGAGATTAAAAGCCCTTACCAGTTCATAATTTACTTCAAACAGTTCATTCCATTCTCAGAAAAATGTTGGATCTTCTGAGTATCTTTTAAACAAGCTTCAGTTGGGCAGTCATCTATAGTTGTAAGAATCTCTGAAGTCTCTTATATGAACTTTATCAAAGAGCAGATCCCACCCAGGAAATTATGGTCAATAACACCCTTGCCTTCATCAACATGTGCAAAATCAATAAGCTTAATCTCTGCTCTAGGACTCATTCCTTCTGACACAAGCTGTTTTTCATACATCATATGAACTGAAACCGAATAGAAATGGTACATAGTTTGATCCTCAAACCATGATTTCAACTCCAGTAACTGTGACAAAATACCAGTGGGACCACCAAAAACAACCGATGCAAAAACACAATCTGGTTTTGGTTCCAATTCTGTACAAGTGTTCGAAGAAACAAAATTTTTCAGAACTAACTTAACTTCCTCAGCAGAAAGACTCCGAACAGATTTCCTTGCAGCTTTCCTGAACCCTGATTCTTTGCTACTATAAAACTGTAGACCTGATAATCTAAATCCTAGCAGGAGGCTTGATGTTTCTCTATCCTTATTCAAACATTTTTTTATATAGTCCTCAGAAGCTTTTGGAGGCCAAGTTCTGGAGCCCATCTTGATGTCCATTATCGAAGGATTAACACGACCTAAAGTAAGATCTTCAAAAACAAGGTGAGATTTTAAGCCAGATCCATCTGATGCCTCAACAAGCTGAGTGCCATAAAAAATGGGGAAGAATCGGCGAATGTGATCTGGGACCCTAGGATTTAAAGAGAATGATGTGTAAAATGAAACCTCGTAGGACCCACGGTCATCTCCTTGGAGAGGCTTGTAAAAGCACCCAGAGTCGTCCACAAGGGGCCCGAGTTTTCCATTGCCAGCTTGGTGACCTGCAACTTGATTATGGGGGATCTTAAGCATGTCTGGAGAAAACAACAAACTTTTCAGCAAAGAAGTACAATCTCTTCTTGTGATCACAGACTTTGAAATCCCAAACTGCAAAAGCCTTCCCGACATGATTGAAGAATAAAACATCATCTTTTAAGTTAAGTTATTCACACGCACAAATAAGAAATTTCCAAGTCTTGTGTTACCTCAGTAAAATCATCGAGATGCTAATCAGTTCACAAATAAAGTGAAACACAAACAATCAAAGATGCTCAGATGGCAGACAACCAAATGCTCTAATACTAAGAGCCCCCACCCCACAAAAAAAAAAAAAAAGGATCATAAGCAAAGACTCAAAAGACAACCAAACTAGTTGAGAAGTTCATCATCAACTATTGAACAAAATATAGGGATAAACACAAGGAAGATTACCACCAGCTTTTAAGTTCACAGAATCGAAGTATTCCAAGAATGTAAGTTTCGATGTGTCTGTTGATTCTCCTCTAAAGGGTAGATTCAAAATTTAAAGCTTTTTCTTCCAGATGACACATCTGCATTTTGCCTATTTTGCCAAGGACTTCCCTTTTACAGATATTACTGACATTGAGACAATGCCTAAACATCAAGGACAGCTCCTTGGAAAAGACTAGGAACAGAAGGTTTGGAATATTAAAATGTCGTAATGAATGTACCAGTTTCCAAATCTGATAATCCACCATAGCCAGGCATTATAAACCCCTATTTCAAAAACTCTCACCAATTAAGCATTAAAGAACCGGCCAAACTAGAGATTTGAGTGCACATGATTCCGCAAATTACCAATTGAGCATTTTCTATAACTACAAACACAAGCCAAAATACCTAATTTTCTTCCCACCAACTTGACACAATGGAGATCAATCCAGAACAAGTTTTTTGGCTACTACACAATTCAATGCACAACTTAGTTTCCGAAATTAGAAGGCCTAAACAGTTTATTCCTCTTATATATAACCAACTGAAAACTGATGTTTTACTCTACCTAGTTTATTACTCATCCAACCGATGCCTTCCCCCTTTCACCAGCACTCCCCCACTCCGTGATCGAGCGGCAAACCTATCACCTTTCTGATCATTACCACAGATACCTAAAATTCTTATTTGCCACCGACTGACAGTTTTCCTTGCTATTTTATAAATCAATCACAAATCTGATTTTTGTTTATAAAAAAAAAATGTCATTCAAAAAATCAAACTCAGTATCAATTACAACAGATTCAAAGTTTCCAACTAAACAACCACAATCAGTCATTCATATTTCATACTTGACATAAATTTTCCATTAAATATGAAAACTGTTGCTGTCTCTTATAACACTAAATCTAAGAAGATGATAACAATAGACACAACACTTTCCAGTGAATGTTAGGGAAATAAAAAATCGAAATTTTGTGTATAAATTTATGTAAATACAGAGATTTAAAGGGTGCCCAGAAGTAGTAAGAACCTTTTTACGCAGATTACTGAGCAAAGAACGGAGGCGTTGTCAGCAAAAGCATTCGATGAGAAGCAGAGCCTCAGTTCTCAGGTCAATATCGAAGGGTTTTTTTTTTTAAGGAATGGGGCCCACTTTAGTATATAATACCCAACTTTAGTCTCCTCCAATTACCAAATACTACAACTTAAAGGAAACATCTTACATAAATTCAGTTTTTGATCTCACTTGTATATTCTGCAGTCAAAATTAAATTTTATAAAATTTTGTTTACATCAACTTATATCATAGAGATTTCATAATATTTAATTCACACTATAAGATTTACAAATAAAATTAAAGATCAGATCTACCTAAATCTTTTACAATCGAGTAACCTACCATGTTATTCTCAGTGGTAAATTTATTTTAGTCGCATAGCAACTACTATCCATAACACTTTTTCAAAAATAAATATTATATGGCTTCTATTTGAAAAAAGATTGTTATCTATCTTTAATAAAGTGGGTCGCAAAATTCAAATAAATTCTTTTAATTAGTTATTAAGCAATTATTGAAATACATTATTGACCACATAAACTTTGTCGTTCTTCCTGCAATGAAAGGGTTAAATATAGTAATTTTCCTTAAAATTTGGGTTAATTTACATTAAATTCCTTAATGTTTTTTTGTTCTCAATTTGCACATTACATTAGTACACATTAGTAATTTGATTATTAAAAAGTTAAGAAAGATATTTTTGCCCTGGACACTACAAGAAAATATAAAATTATCCCTTTAAACTTTATTATAATAATTTGTCATTTTAGTCCCTAATTCTAGTTTTGTGTCAATTAACCTATTTTAGTCATTAATCAATATAAAAATATTGTCAAAATAACTAAAAATACAATTATGCCTACTAGCACTAGTGGTTTTTTTTTTTTTTAAATACTTGTGTTGTGAAAAAAAAAAAAAAAAAATTGTGGGTGCTGTCTCTTATTATTTCTTTCAATCTTATCATCATATTTTATTTTCAAGTAAAAGAAAATTTTTAAATATAGGAGACCCATAATCGTTTATTAAAGTTTTATCATTCTTTTTGCTTTTTGCTTTTTGCTTTTCTTTATGTTTATTTAAAATAATTTTCTTCTTACTTTTTTTTCCTTATAAATATAATTCAACTATCACTTAAATTATACGAAGTAATTTCATACATATAAACTAAAACTCAAATTAAAATAATTTAGATGAAATAGTTTAAATAATTCATCAAAAAATTTAAAATTATTTATTTCACCATATTTGTAAGTTTTATATATTGAAGAAAGAATGCTGTCATAATTCGAGAATTAAAATATTAATTAATTTGTAGTATACTTATACTTTTAACAATATTGACAGCTTTATTGCATTTTATTTTTATCCCAAAATATTAAATGATACAAAACTTATATGAGAGACTAAAGTGAAATCTCGCTTAAATCTTAAGGGGATTTACCATAGTTAACATTTAGGGGTAAGTTTGTCTATTTGAAAAACTAATGGCGGAATTATATTTGACTGTTAGTTAAAAAAATAAAGTAAGAAAAAATAACATTAGAAGATTTAGTGCAAAATAGCCTAAACCTTAAGGGAGTATCATATTTAACCAGCGAGGAAATAATCAAATAAACCTTTCCTCCTAGTCACATTGCCTTGCAAATCTACATGTGGATTAAAGCCCCTAGTCTCGTCTATCTATCGATATCTATATTATATATAAATTCTCAACCTCATTTTAGTGTCTATCATTTTATTAACTTTTAATTATATCCTTATACAAAGAAAGAAAATAATTGTAATGCATGCAAGAGAGGGAATAGGAATGTAAGTTAAAACCACTCCACTAACTTCTCTCCTATCCTTCTTTCACTATCTATATTTTTATTTTATTTTTTAGAGTTCTATTATTTCTATTTTTCTCTTAAATTTTTTTCTTTTTTTTTTATAGAAGTGCACATCCATAGGATGTGCCTTTTCCACTAGTTATATATAAAAGGAGAAAGGGAGGAGCGTTTGATGTCCGTTATTTTATATTTTATTATTTTTACCTTTATTATATATGTAACTAACTATAACTTCTTTCTATTTATAACTTCCTTCAACCCTCCACTGTTATATTATTTTTTAAAATTTTTTGTATAAATTTTTTTTACTAGCATTCGACTACTTAAAAAAAAAAATTGAGTACTTATTATTATTTTTTTTAAAATTTCACATCCACAAGGTGTGCCTTTCCTCACTAGTAGAAGTATAAATGGATAATCAATGTAGTGATTTTACATTTTATTTTATTTTTATTACATAAAATAATTATTATAATTTATCTCAGTACTCAAAAAAGAAAATCTACAAATTTTGACAAAGAAAAGCACCGTAACAGCAATTAGTCCATTCTTTATACACTATCTTTCTCAATAGTTGCTTGGCGCTAAGTCTTTTGTCTCATATTTTGTGCCATTCACTGTCACATTATCAAATGAGGTATCAAAATTACACTAATAAAAATATTTTATAGAATCTTAATAGTTCAATAGATGGTGAAACAGGATATATAACAAAAAATCTTATACCGTTGCTTGGTAATTAATGGAACAAGTCAACGTAAAATTTCCAAGTTTATTTTGTGTTTGTTTAGATCGGGTTAAGTAGCACACGATGCACCATTTTCAATTGTTCTAGTCCGGCTTATAGTAAAGTTATACCCCGATTAAATTAATACACGGGACTGTGTTTGAATTGAATTGGACAAATACTATATAAGTATACAATAGTATAAAATATGTGATTATATGCCAAATTTTAATTTTTCTAATTAAATTAAGGCAAGTCCATCTTACAAAGAAAGATTTTTTCTGCCAAGTTAAATATGTTAATCTTTCCTTGTTTCAAAGTAATTATAAATGAACATGTTTAATAGGAGAAAAAATATTTGAACAATTATTAATCGAGATATTAATTAAAATTAGGATTAAATGCAAAAAATTTCCCGAACTTATATTCCATTTGTAGTTTGCTCCCTTCAATTTATTTAATAATCACTTTACCCCCTCTTTGATATTTTGGGACAAAATTACGCCTATTATTTAAAAAAAATTTCTTTCTTCTTTTTTCCATTTATTTATTTTCTCTATCTTATTTTTCTTTTTCTTTTTTGTCTACTATTCTATCTTGCTACTACTAAACAATTACATTAATTTTAATAATTAATTAATTAAAGTTCTAACTTTTCATATGTGTGTAAATAATTTAATTTATAGATTAATCATGTTTTAATACAATATATACTTTATTGTAATATAAAATTTGTGATTAATTATTAATAAAGATAAGATTAACAAATAAAAACAAAAATTTTGAGCTAAAGGAAATTAATTTTTTTTTATTTTAGTTCACAAATAAAATTATAGAATGAAAAAATATGTACAACCTTTTATTTATAGTGTAATATTAGAAAAACATAGAAAGAAAATATTACGGTTAACTAATATAAGGGTTTTTGGAACTACGGTAAACTCCATTAAAATATGACATGTGAATGATATAGTATAGAAAAAATTTGTTTGCATACTTAGAATATATATTTTATTTTTTTGACAAATTTTTTTATCTTTTTATAGTTTGTTTATTTGTTAATTATAGTATTAGTAAAACTTACAAAATTCATATTATACTATTAAAATATACGTTGCTTGTATTAAAAAATTTATTTATTCTATAAATTATTTATACACGTGTAAAAAATAGGGCTTTTAACTAACTAATTACTAGTAGTATAATACTTTAGCAGTAGCAAGAAAGAATGGGTAAGAAAATACAAGAAAAAATATGAGAGTGATAAATAAATAAATTGGTAAGAAGAGAAAAAAAGAAAAACTTATTAATATAGTAAGTAGGACTGTTTATCCTGACCCGTTGACTAGAAAAACCCGCTGAACTGATCCGATTCGAACCGAAAAAAGAGGGTACCCGAACTGCATTCTGAAAGCGGGTCAGGTAGAGGGTTGAGTCACTTAAGTTGAGGGTCGGGTAGAGGGTCACATTTCTGTGACCCGCCGGGTACCCGACCCAGTCCATTTCATGTTTAATTTTATAAATTTGATTAATAAGATTTTATTAGAAGTAAATACTTATCAGGTTTATTGGTGGCCTCTCATCTCTTCTTTTTCAATTCCTTGTCTTTCATTCATTTTTCGCCTCAATAATCTCTTTCCTTCCTCTCTCTCGCATCCTCATTTCTCACATTCGCGTCTATTGAAATGTATTTTGCGATTTAATTATTGCTGCTATTTGCCTGTTGCTACTTTTTAGTTTGTTGCTATTGGGATGTAATATTGGGTTGTATTTTATAACTTAGATTTAATTGTTGTTGTTAATTTAATTGTGAAATTAACTTGCTTAACTATGATTATTTAAATTTTTATGTTTTGTTACCAATGAGGGTCGGGTACCTGGTCAACCTGAACCTCTTTTGAGGGTACCCGGTAGGCTAGGTACCAACTTTGTATGGACCGGTAGAGGGTCAGAATTTTCTTGACCCGGTGAATGAGAGTCGGGTATTTTTTTAGCTCATGGACCGGGTACCCGGTCCATGAACATCCCTAATAGTAAGGGTAATTTTGTCCAAAAACATGAAGAATCAAAGGGCAAGGGGATAAAGTGCTGATTAAATAAGTTGAGGAGGACAAACTGCAATTGGAGTGTAAGCTCAAAGGGATTTTCTGTATTTAACTCTTGAAATTATGTGTAGAATATGGCCCTGTTTGGGGTTGCAATGGCTTATTGCAAAGTATTTTATCTAGTCGAACTTTAAAAGAAATTGCTTAACAACTAGTTAATTTATTGTTTACTAGTAAATTTTAATAAGTACTTTCTGTATTTGAAAAGTGATAACATTTGATTTGAATCTTTAAAAAATATTTCTATTTTATTTAGTTTTAAATTTATGATAAAATAGAGAGATTTTATCTTTAATTATTTTAAAAATAAAATATATTTCAAAAGCATCAATTTTGAGCTTGTTGTAATAATAGTACTTTTTAGGCTAAAAGTTCAATCCTTGAATTTAGAAAGAAAATTTACCAAACACGCTAAAAGAGCTTATATTAGCCTTAAGTACTTTTTTGGCAAAAGTACCACAACCCCAAACGGGATCTAAATGTTGTAGCAACTTTTGAGATGTATGTATGTGAGATAAAAAGAAATTGAAAAACATATAACGATGATAGCAAAATATTATTTGAAAAATAATGAACAAATTAGATGCGTCCAACAAAAATATCAAGTTTAGATAGATGTAAGAGCAAATGGCCCAAAAGGTCACTAAACTATACTAGGGTTGTCTTCTTAGTCACTCTGGTTTCAATTATTTTTGTGTCTTAAATGGTTACTGAACTCCTAAAAATATGTCATTGGGTCATTCTATTTATTTTTTTATTAAATGTTTTGTTTTGTCAAATATGTGATTTATACATGTGTTTTGTAAGGGTACAATTGCCAAAATAGATAGATCCCATCTTCTTCCTATGAAACCCTAACATTAACTAATTGATTGTCACCATCCCTTCCATCATAACAATCATCACCTAACTCTCTTTTCCAGTTTACCTACCCCTATCCCTGGATTAGTTAAGAAAAAAAAATAGAAAAAAGGTCCGTTGATGGGGTCAGATCGGGGATGGGGATGGTCGACTCTGCTAGTAGAAGGTCAAATTAGGGATAAGGTGGTTAGATCTGGGGAAGAGGATAAGATATGGTGGTAGGGTTCAAATTGAGGACAAAGATGGTGGTTATTAGGGAGGGAGGCGGTACGGACAAGGAGGTAGAGGAAGGAATGGCAGGCTGGAGGAAGAGGGAGAAAGGGAATGGGATAAAGAAAGGAAGCAAGGGGCTCGCCAATGATTGAATATTTCTTTTTTCTTTTCCCTAATACTTTCTTTGTTAGAGTTTAGTTATTGACTTGCTACAATAGTTGTGACCAGTGATACAGTTAGTCCAATGGATTCTAATCTTTTAATCAAACTTAGGCTCTCATATTGTTTGATCACGATGTATTCTTGGTCTTAATGTCATGTTCTTCATGAATAGCCAATGAATAGTTTCGACAGTATATATGATGACTTCTTTGTTTTATTTGTTGCAATTCAATTCTTTCAAGATTGAGACTTGCCAGTGAGTGTTGAGCTTAGTTGTATGCTTAATTATGCAAGCATGATAGGGATAGTGGAGGCACAAGAAGGATGGCGGTGATGGCAAAAGAGATAGGGCAAAGAGGATGGGGTAGCGCTGAGCTGTAAGGGAAAGATGGATGTGGCGGGTTGAGGGAGAGGAAGGAGGTGGTTGGGTTGGGTAGTGAGTGGTTATGATTAGAAGTTGGGGAAATCATGAAATTCTAGGATTTTGAGATGAAAAAACGATTGAGGATTTTGATATATGGGTTTATGTGAAATTAGACTATAGGCAATGAAGATCGTTATATAAGTTTAGGAAAATGTACAAAACTACATTTTAAAGTCACATTCCAAAGCTAATCGCTTGATTTAAGATCCTTGGTCGGATTTCTTTCATTCTTTTTCAGATCTAATGACACATCAATGGTTTTTATTTTTGACTTTATATTTGTAACTTTCTATATGTGCATTCATAAGTTTGGGTGGATGGATTTATGATGTTAGTTGATAGAGAAGTATGGCGATTGAAAATGGTGGAGGAGAGATTCGTGTGTTGGTGGCGGTGAGAAGTGGTGTCGGACTAAATCTGTAGAAGGAAGATGGAGAAAGTATGGAAGGATGGGGATTTTTTTTGGACAAAAATGCTCCAGATGAGATGTACATAAATCGCATGTGCTGAATAACGGAGCAATTAATGGAAAAATAGACGGAGTGACCCCTTAATTACAATTTTAGAAGTTTAGTGATCTGTTTTTTTAGCCACCTAATAAGTTTAGTGACTAAATAAGAATCGGAACATAGTTTGGTGACCAAATAGACACTTTACTCTAGATGTAAAACTATTGGTTCATTGAGTGGAATTGAATTTATAATTGGAATCATATATAAAAAATTGTTATGGACTTTATTTGATGGAATCATTGATATATGTAGTGCTTGAAATATATTTAGGAATGGGAATCAAACATAAATTTTATTTATTTTAAAAGAAAAAAAAAGTATCTCTTTCCCTCTCACTATCTGTACCCACCACCATTTCCGCCACCATACAGTAACCCCCTCTTCTCTCGCCATACACCCTGCATTAAGAACCCAAAACCTATACATTGTAACTTTGTAATTGCAAACTTCTTTATTGTTTATGGTATGAAGTGGTTGCTACATTTTTTTTTTCTTTTTTTCCCCTTCCAATTTCTCTTCTTCATTGGCCCCAATTTCCATATCCTTCAAGTACTTAGCGGTCAACAATAAGATTCTGAATAAAAAAATTGTGAAAGTACTTGATGGTCAACAATGGGATGGGAAGGGGAGATGCTCGGACAAAGTTGGAAACGATAGGAAATGAGGTGGGAGGCAGGATAGGGGGATCTAGGAGATGAGGGGTTGAGGAGGGAGAGTAGTGGAGGAGAGAGACAATGAAGAAGAGAGTATTTTTTCTTTTCTAGTTTTTTTTTTCTTTAACATTTTGGAATTAGATCCCATACCTCCTAATTTAGTCAGGTATAAAAAATTATCAATATATTGGATTCATATCAAAATTTTGAAACACATACCTACTAACCAAACAACTATTGTGGGAATGAATTCGATTATGGAATGTCGGAGTAAATCCAATTTTTTATTCTAATTTCTTTAAACCAAGTACTCCTGAAAATCATCATTCTTTTTTTGTATCTTTTTTTTTATTAGACATAGCATTTTATAAGTTTTGTAATAGATATCTGTTGCTTGTAATTACTTTTCTTGTTAACCAATTCTTCAATTGATTAATAGTTGCTAGTCCTAGTTTTTCATAACAACATCTCTTTACCGCGACAACTATTAGATTAAATCTTGTTTTAAGGCTAATACCTTCTTGTGTTGTTATGAAAAACTTGTCAACATCACAATTGTATTCTCAAAAGATAGTAATGGTTTTAATGTACCTTCATAATAGTTGTTAAAATAGGGATCTTTTGAAGGAATTGAAGTTCTCAATTTTACTCACAAAAGAAATGGGCAATAAAAGTAAGGAAAACAATCCAATTAGTCCATGACATTTTACATTTATACTTTTTTAGTCTTTCATATTTAAAATTATGCATTTTAGCTCCTTACAAATTCAAAATGTATCATTTTGGCCCCTCGATACAATTATTAGTATATTTTAGTTTGAAATACTCACATGTATATAGAATGTTACATGCAAAATTGACAACACATAAATTTTAAATATTAAACGACGCTACCTAAAACTTCCATCACCCCTACCCCAAAATTCTCACCTACTATCACCACCCCTATTCCCTTCCCTCACAGCTTTTCCTCTTTCGCCAATTCTACTCCAACAACTCCAATCCTCTTCTTTTTGGGATAATTTATTATTTAAAGTTATGTATTATCAATTTTGCAATTGAATATGCTACATTTTATATGCATGTGATTATTTAAATTTAAAATATATCTGTAATTGGGTCAAGGGACTGAAATAGTACATTTTAAATTTGTGAAGGACTAAAATATAATACTTTAAATATGAGGAATTAAAAAAAATATAAATATAAAATGTATAAGACTATTAAAATCATTTTTCCTAAAAGTAAAGGAGTAAATTAAACGTGAGCACAAAATAGAGGCTATCCCAAACTTCGAAGGTACAAGACTTGATACAAAACGGCTACTAACTCACAAATGTTGCCTACTTAGCTACTGACTTCCACCCATTACAAAATGACTACATAAGCGTATTTATCAAGGAGCTAAGGCGGCAAGCAATAAGAAAAAACAAACTTAACCTATTTTAATGCCTACACATCAAACAAATAAGAAATATTCCTAAGGAAAATTTTATAGTTTTTTTTTAGAGAATTATTTTTTATATTTTAAGGGTTTGTACAGTACAATATTATGTGTTTAAAAACTTACACTATATAAGATTTTAAATTCAAAAGAATAGGTCCTTTAACAAGATTGTAGAATTCCTAAATAAACACAACCGACATGGCCAAACCAGTAAAAACAAGTCTTCAATCTTAAGCTAACAAGCCCATTTTGCAAGAAATTTTTATGGCCCAATGTCATCATCCAACCAATCAAAATTCAATAAGTATGAAGAAACAACTTCACAACTAAATAAATCACAGACGGTTAGAAGGTTTTTGTTGGCCTTAATCTATGAGTATTTTCATCAAGAATATTTGCCTCAAAAGGACCTTCATAAATAATATACCACAATTCAATATTAATAGATTGAACAAAAATTTTCATTCTATCCCTCCAATAAACAAAATTAATTCCATTAAACATGGGAGGTCTAGAAATAGAATGCCCCTAAAAAAACAACTCAAGCATTATTGGTTGCCATAATTTTTACTCTAATGCACTATAAGCAAAATAAAGAGACCAATGCTCTGATACTAATTGTTGGCCCCAAAGAGCAACTTAAGAGGGGGGTGAATTAGGTTACTTCAAAAACAACCCTTTTGATGTGCTTAATAAGAAATGCAGACTTTATGCAACAAATGAAAATTTAAGCACAAATGAATACAATAGATATTCAACAATTTAAACTTAAAGGACAAATTGGAAGATTGAGATTAAGAGTATCAAACCAAACTCCTAACCTTCTCAAGCTTGGAACTTACAACCACAAAAAACTTCTTACAAGGCAACTACCAAATTCTCAACTTGAAGTTTAGCCACTAAAAGTCTCTTCAAAGTAGGTGAGACAATAACCTCTTGCACACAAATGAGGATCACTCTTGCTCACACTAATTTCCTTTAGTTGAGCCAAGAGTTTTACACTCACAACCTCCCTTTGTTACAATTGTTATCTCTCCACTCTTACACTTTAGAGTGAAGAACTCTTACACTCCTAAACTCTTTTCACAAAACTACCTACACTATTACAACACTTGTACCCACTATTTCTCCCAAATAGCTCAAGTATTACTTGTAATCAATGTAGAAGTCTCTTGTTTATTTAATTCAGGCTTAGGGGTATTTATAGTTGCCCAAAATATGCTTCCAACAACTTTCCAACCGCTAATTTCTGTTTACTGGAAAACTAGCCGTTAGACCTTTCGGACGGCCAATGCAGCAAGTGTGCGTCCGAACCAATGTTTTGAAAACCGGACCGCCCATTGAACCGGTGGCCTGTCCGATTCGCGGTTCAACCGGTCGGACCGGCCGGTTCACTAATTAAGGTTTTTTTTTTTTTTACCAAAGTGTGATATAATTTAAAATGACCTAAAATATATTTATATAAAATCTAAAATATAATTGAAACACTATTTTTAGATAATTGTAGTTCTAAAACCCAAAATTACTAATCAAATTTCTAATAAGAAAAGTGAAATTTATACAATAAATAAGTAAAAAAAGATGAAAAAAATAATAACTTAATAGTTTAGTCTTTGGTGTGTTCAATATTTTGCTATTTTGGAATTTATTTTCACGATTTTTTAATTTTTTTCTTTATTTAAATCATTTATTATTCAAAAATTTAAAAAACTAATTTTTATCGGTTCCCGATTTTTACCGGTTTCCAGTTTTTTACCGGTTCTGACCGGTTTTTTGGACAGACCAGACAGGTATTTGGACCGGACCGGTGGTTCTTCCTGTTCACAATCCGACCGGTCGAACCGGCCGGTCCGGTCCGGCTTTCAAAACACTAGTCCGAACGAACTAGCCGTTGGACTGTTCGGACGGTCACTGCTAAACCCTGCGTCAGACGTTGCGTCCGTTTTCTGAGGATATTCGTTCGGACGGCCGCTGCTAAACCCTTTTTTCGACGTTGCGTCCATTCTCTGAGGATATTCGTTCGGACGTCCGAGTATGCTTCTGAACCTGCGTCCGATCGAAATAATGTCTTCTGGAAATATGATCGGACGCTGTTCTTCGTCCGAGACTGCTTCAGGTTTTTTGTGTCGGACGATTACCATCGTTCGAAGATTTGTCTTTCCGACAGTCATTTATGTCCATGGAGTCTTCTGGTTATTTTGTTCGGACGATCATTTGCGTCTGAACCTACCTGTTTTTCTGCACACTTGTTTTCAAACCATTAGTGTGATTTGGTCATCATCAAAATATGATTAACATAACTGGGATTCAAGAGTTTTGATTAAAAATATTTCACATTTTTTTTATTAAGACATGAAATTCAAAAATATCTCCTTGACCACCATGGTTTATTTATTCTTTTAACTACTATTGCACATGTTAAGAAATGAATAAATAAAACTTAAAAATGAGTCGAATTTTAGTATTAATTATGTCAGCTCATTCCCTCTCGTGAGTTTTGAGTTTCTAAATGAATGTGATAAAAAAGAGTGATGACATTTACACATTTTTTTTAATTCCTTACATACCCTTTACACTATTTATTAGTATGATTAGCTTCTTATACATTCTTTTTTGATGCAATCATACACATCCTTAAATTAAAGCTTTTATACTAATAAATTGTGAATTGTGATAGAGGTGTGCAAGAAACTAACAAGAGTGTGTAAATATCATCATTCTAAAAAAATTTAAAATTAACAATAATGAAGAATTTTTTTGTAATCATTCTACATCAACATTACCCCTGTTTGCCTTGAATGATTCTTTATTCTTAAAATAATATTTTATAATTATTTTATAAATATTGTTAATTATTTTTAATCTAAAATACATCACATCATAAAACAAGTACTACAATACTTATCCAAATAATATTTAAAAATAATATTACAAATAATGACTTCCAAGTTGTGAGTTATTTCAAAAAGTTCAAGGAAGGCCTAGTGTAATAAATAATGGAAGATCTCAATATTTTAGTGGAATTCTACTGGCTTTTTTTAGAAATTGTTTCCTTAATTTTAAAAATTTGTACAGTATAAGTTTTTAAAACATATAGTGTTATACTTTATATCCATTTAAAATATAAGAGAATAATTTTCTACAAGAGATTGTAGAATTTTCTAAAAATTTATCTTAAGTTTGACCATTGTCTTCGGAACAAAATCGAATTAAGTTCCATTTCCTTGTTCAAGCGTACAACTTATTCTCGTACTACAAAAAAATAAAAGATTTCTAGGAATTTGTTTGAAAAAGACATTTTAACGAGGTTTCATGTAAAGACTTTCAGCAAAAATCTCTTGTTATGCTGATTTCAATTGTCATCCAAACAAAAAACGAACTCATCATTCCTATGAAAGAAGTACCCTGTGACCATATCCTGAAACTGTAACAAAACAGAATAACCGCAGGGTGAAAAGATTAAAATGAAAAAGATCATTACCTCATACAGTACGCGACGCGCCCAGACGCGTCGTGGTGACATGGGAAAATAACTGAATGTCCACGTGTCAGAATTTTATTTGATCCATTGTCTGACGTGTCCCTTCATTGTCGTCATAGAGTTGGCCATCTCTCGCTTGTCCTTATCAGCATGGTCCAAACAGTAAACTCAACTACTAACCAAATAAGATCGAATCCATAAAATGTAGAAAATAAACTATTGACTTATTGCATAAGAAGTCACCTAACTTTCTTTTAAAAAAAAAAAAAAAAAATCACTGGACTATTATATGTTTATATTCAAGATCATTCCGTTTACTTTTGAATAAATATTCAGATAGATTCGATTTTAAAAAAATTTATGACATTAATTAATAGAAGGAAATTTTTTTAAAATTTAATTTTGATCACAGAATTTAAGGATGAAATAAAAAATTGAATTTACCTAAATATTTTTCTTATTTGCAGGTGAGATAAAAAATTAAATTTACCTAAATATTTTCCTTATTTGTATAGTCACCATGAACTAATATTGATCTTTTAAGGATAAACTTGTCAAAAGGACTAAAAACAATAACTTTTAAAAATTTAAGGGAACATTCACGCAATATCCCAAACAAAGAGATCCTAAAATCTGACTGAAATAGGAACACGCAAAATTTCGATAGATTCCATGTATCTATATTCTATACGGACTCCCCTCAATGGCATTTTAAGTAAAATTCCCCAAAAAGGAGGTCAATTTCCGAATTTACCCTTCTTCACTTCATAAATCTCTCTCTCACTATATATATACATAGAGAGTCCTCGTATGTGTATTCTCCGATCCGCCGTCCGACCATCGTATCTCAATTTTCGCTCGATTTTCCCTTTTTCCGGCCAAAATCTATCCCCTATCATCGCGAATTTGAATTGGTCAATTGGTTCAATTCCCATGAGTTTCTAGATAAATTTCAACCCAATCGATTCGATCTTCTCCTCTCGCTCCTCCTCCGCTTCCGATCGATTGATTTCACGCTGATAATTGAGGTGAAATTCGCAGATCTCTGTATAGTTTTGAATTTTTTTTTAAATGTATATAGGTTTAGATGAGTTAGCAAGTGTGTTTATGAGGTGAATTAAGATTATTTTGATTTTCTTTTGTGGTTAAATATTTAATTCAGTACTGATTTTTTGATGTGTAATTCGCGGATCTTTATCTGTTTATTTGAGAAATCATGATTAAATACATATGCATATATAGATATATTAGCGAAATTAGGTTGATTTTTTGGAATGTATGTATAGGTACTCTGTTTTGCTGTTTTTTCCCCCAAATATATTCTGAGATTAGCATTCAAGTGATTTTATTTTTGATCTGACAGTGAATGTTCCGTCGAATGTAATTTATATGCATTGTCTGTTTTATTTTTATATTTTATTTTTTGAGCTGTTAGAGCGCAATGGCATGGTAAGATTTATGACAAAGTGAATGTTCATGGGAATAAGGGTTGGTTTGTTTGTTTGTTTTTATTTTTTGAGCTTTGAAAGTAAGTTTCAGATTAAGTAGCGTAAAAATTGTGTCTTTTTGATGAATGTTAATTTTTGTGGATCAATGCGAGGTTTGTTTCTGAAGTAATGGAGTTTCCGTGTTATCAGATCTCAAGATGCTTTTCTAGTGATTGCTAACTTGAAAACTTTTGCTGCAGAAGATTCTGAGTGTTGGAGGAATTATTATATTCAATGTATTTCGCTCGGTGAAGATTTGGATTTTGTTGTGAAGGATAAATGTGATAGTACATTATTGCTAACTTTTGCTCTTTTGCGGGTGAATAGAAATTTTTTCATTTACCTAGTATTGTGTTTGAAATCTCAGTTAGACACTGTTTCAACATGGTCTTTGTTGCAAAGATATTTTGATTTTGTGATTATTGTGTTTTAGTTACTTATCCTGTGAATAAGTCTACAGATTTTACCTAATGATAATGTTTAATATACTTTGTTGTGTAAAGATTTGGAGTATGCTGTGGCTAATAACGGTATCTAGCTGTCTGTTTGGTAGTTGTTGCTCTTTCTGTTACTGTCTCTTTGTAAGTCAAATTGAATGATTGGTTTTGATTAGATGTTGTGAATTATGATGTAAAGATTCAGGCTTTTGGTATAAAAATTTATCAAGATGTGTAATTTTTCTAGAAATTATTACACTTCCGGTTGATTTTGGTATGAAAGATTCCAATTTTAGCTTTTGCCGGATGTATGATTGGTTCTGTTATGCTCGGATTTGAAGGCTAATTTAGTGCATCTGTGCCATCTGCTAATATTTATTCTGCCTGTGATGTCCTAGTCTTATGTCTTTCTTTTCTACATGGTTTTATTTGAGTTATGTGTGGTATAGCGATTTTCTTTTGGATGTTGCCAATATGACCTTTTTTGACATATGCATTTTCTTCTTTACATTTTACTTGGTTTGTGTGGTTATGGTGACTACTGCTTGCATGAGAGCATTAATGAAAATGTTGTTGGGGGTCAGAACTTCAAAATTATTGCACCCATTGGTGAACGCGGTCAATTTTTTCCCTTCCAGAAAGAATTGGAGAGCATTCTGATATATAGTGCCTATGATAAGCATGAGATGGCAAAAAGTACTTGAGATATATACTACTTTTAACTTGGAGGTGTTGATGGAATTCCTTTCTGCAAAAACGAATATAAAGTACATTTGTGTTTTTGCAGAACTTTAGCTGTTGAGATGGCGTCAACAGCTGGAGCAACAGGTTGGCTGAGAGGAAGAGTGAAAGCTGTTCCATCAGGTGACAGTCTGGTGATAGTTGCAAGCTGCAAGGCCGAAATACCCCCTGAAAAGACGATCACTTTATCATCTTTAATTGCTCCAAAATTGGTATTTTTCTTCATCACAGATTAAACTCTTTAGTTTACTCTAAGCTATGGTATCGGCTTCTCTTTCACTGTTTGTCTGTATATCATGTGAATTTTTCATGGGAGTTTGTTCTTTTTTCTCTTTTGAGCTTTCCTGATCTTTTTCTTAGTCTCAACAAGTTTTCACCAAATCATGTTTTATACTTTTTAATGAAGTTAAACCTGATTTCTTTGCTGACTCCTTCAAATCGACCATCCTTGAGCTCATATTTTATTGATTTTTTGAGATATTAATATTACAAATCTTGTAATGTTTTTAGACTAGGGGCTCTCAAATTCTTTTAAAGCAGCTCATGAACCACTTCTCTGGAGCCTTTTTTTAAAATTTGGTTGGTTTTCAGTTCTGCTCTAAAAGAATTTGTACGCGATTCAGTCCTAGCCCGTTGGATAAATCCTAAATTCTACTTTTTTGCTGATTCAACTTTTCCTACTCTTCCTGTAGGCCCGTAGAGGTAGTGTTGATGAGCCATTTGCGTGGGCCAGCAGAGAGTATCTGAGAAAGCTTTGCATTGGGAAGGTGCTTATTAGACCTTTATTGTTTCCCCCCATGGTCTTTCCTTTCCTTCTAGTAGATGATATCTTTAATAAAACCATCATTTATTTTTCCGGCAGGAAGTTACTTTCCGAGTGGATTACACAGTGCCATCCATAGGCCGAGAATTTGGCTCTGTTTTCCTTGGAGATAAGAATGTTGCGTTGCTTGTTGTCTCTGAAGGCTGGGCAAAGGTTGAGTTTCAGTTTTTGTTTCCTCAGTAGATTGTAATCATGTTTTACAAAGTTTTCTGAGTTATTAAGCATTGAAATTGGTGGCTACAGGTTAGGGATCAGGGACAACAGAAAGCAGAAGCTAGTCCCTTCTTGACTGACTTACTGCGTCTTGAAGAGCAAGCCAAGGAACAAGGTCTAGGCCGTTGGAGCAAAGTAAGACTTGAAACTTTTATACGCATTCCCATAGGCGGAAGATACATGTCTTGACTGCTCTATCCTTAATCTACTACTTGAAATTAGCATCAAGTTGGTTACAAAAGCTCTAAGAATCTCATATATAGACCAAAGAACCTCATTTTGCGAGAAATTCATGCCTAATATTTTTTGTTAATTGATGCTAGACCTTCTACTAACTTTGACTTGTTGCCAACAATATTGTAAAAAGATTTTAGAACCATTTGCTAATGCAGTTTATTTCATTGATGTTTTCAGGTATCAGGTGCCTCTGAGGCATCCATCAGGAATTTACCTCCCTCTGCTATTGGTGATCCCTTTGGATAAGTAACCTGGATGCAATGGGACTCCTGGCTGCAAATAAAGGGAGGCCAATGGAAGCCATTGTGGAGCAGCTCCGTGATGGAAGCACTCTTCGTGTTTATTTGCTTCCAGATTTTCAATTTGTCCAAGTATTTGTTGCTGGCATTCAGGTGTGAGCTTGGTTAAACTTTTGTGGTGAAGATTCTTTCCTTTTTTTTTTTTTTTTTTTTTGGGGTATGCAATTACCAGTTTTGTAATCTAATTTTAGTTCCCTTTTCAAAACCAGGCACCATCTATGGGAAGAAGAGCTACAGCAGAAGTCGTTGTGGAAAGTGAAATAGCCTCTGATGAACAAAATGGAGATTCTTCTGCTGAGCCCCGTGCGCCACTAACATCAGCCCAGAGACTTGCAGCCTCTTCAGCATCTGTCACTGAAGTTGCAGCTGATGCATTTGGGAGGGAAGCTAAACACTTCACTGAGATTCGTGTATTGAATAGAGATGTGAGTATTTCGACAATTATTGTTGTTGGTCTTGTATTTGGAGTTATTTTATGAATTCTAATCCCATGACTACTTACAGGTTAGGATTGTCTTGGAGGGTGTTGACAAATTTAGCAATTTGATTGGCTCAGTATATTATCAAGATGGAGACTCAGCAAAAGATCTGGCGTTGGAACTTGTTGAAAATGTATGGTATAAAAGTGCTAGTTGTATAGTTATTTGTACGAGTATGTGAACTGCTGTATAACATAGTCGGCATGTTTGTTTTTCCTTGTGTTGATTGTTTGCACTAGTTGTTTCCCATCATCTTCAAAGTTTATTTTTCTTTTGACAAACTTTGTATTTCTAACTTTTCTCTGCCCTCCTTAGTGACTAATTGCCCTTTCCTTCCATTCCCTCTATTATATATATTTTTTTGAGCCCATTCCCTCTATTATGATATAGGGTTTAGCCAAATATGTTGAGTGGAGTGCAAGCTTAATGGAGGATGATGCCAAGAGGAAGCTGAAGAATGCAGAACTAGCAGGCAAAAAAGATTCGTTTGAGATATTGGGCAAACTATGTACCCCCAGCCACAAATTCAAAGGCAATTCATGACCAGAATTTCACAGGAAAAGTGTGTATTGGTTGTTTCATAATTTATGCAGTTTTGCTTGCTTGTACTTTTAATTTCAGAGTTTGCTTATCATTGCATTTTCTCTTCAGGTAATTGAGGTTGTTAGTGGGGATTGCATCGTTGTAGCTGATGATGCTCTGCCATATGGAGATCCATCAGCTGAGCGACGTGTCAATCTCTCAAGTATCCGGTGTCCAAAAATGGGAAATCCACGTAGGGATGAGAAGCCTGCTCCCTATGCCAGGGAAGCCAAGGAATTTCTTAGAACACGCCTTCTTGGCCGTCAGGTTGCATCACAATTCTTTTGGTCCTAGATCTCCTGAGATGGGATAACATCTGAAGTTTGAAAAATCTGGTTGTTTCAGGTGCATGTTTCAATGGAGTATTCCAGGAAGGTCGAGGGACCTCTGGTTCCAGCTGCTGGGGCAGCAGATTCTAGGGTGATGGACTTTGGATCAGTTTTTCTGGTGTCTCCAGTTAAGGATGGGGATGATGCCCCACCCGCTCAATCTGCTTCAGGCAGTCAGCAAGCTGGTGTGAACATTGGTGAGCTTTTAGTTGCCCGGGGCTTTGCATCTGTTATCAGACACCGAGATTTTGAGGAAAGATCGAATTATTATGATGCACTTCTCTCTGCTGAATCTCGTGCTATTGCTGGAAAGAAGGGCATCCATTCTGCCAAGGATCCTCCTGTCATGCACATAACAGACCTGCTAACGGTTAGTTTCATCAATCATCATTAGGGTGGTCATTTTTAACACATTAACTGGTGTTTCTGATTCAGTATAATTCCATTTTATTGTTTAGGCTCCATCAAAGAAAGCCAGAGATTTCTTGCCATTTTTGCAAAGGAATAGGAGGATGCCTGCTGTGGTGGAGTATGTCTTTAGTGGTCATCGGTTTAAATTGTTAAATTCCTAAAGAAACATGCAGCATTGCGTTCTCCTTCTCTGGAGTTAGATGTCCTGGTCGTGATGAACCTTATTCTGATGAAGCCATTGCACTAATGAGGAGGAAGATAATGCAGAGGGATGTTGAGGTAGTGCAATTGTTCTCTCATAGAAGTGTTTTGGCCGTATAGAGTCCTACTTCTCATTATTTCTCTGTTCTGTGCTTAGATTGAAGTCGAAACTGTAGATAGAACTGGTACCTTCCTGGGATCATTGTGGGAGTCAAAAACCAACATGGCCGTGACTCTTTTGGAAGCTGGCTTGGCAAGGCTCCAGACTTCCTTTGGAACTGACCGGATCCCAGATGCCCATCTCCTTGTGCAGGCCGAGCAGTCTGCTAAAAGGCAGAAATTGAAGGTAAATGTCAAGAACTTTCTGTAAATGGGTTCAGACGTTCAGTCTTCTTATCCTATTTCTCATGCATACTGTATGCAGATATGGGAGAGTTATGTTGAAGGAGAGGAGAGGTTTCTAACAATCCAGCTTCTGAAAGAAGACAGAAAGAAGAATTAAAGGTACTTGGTCAGCCAAGATGCAATATTTCCATTACATGTTATTTTTTGAAGAACAATTATCTTGATTGTTTATGTAATGTAGGTGATTGTCACTGAGGTCCTTGGAGGTGGTAAATTTTATGTTCAGTCGGTTGCTGATCAGAAAGTGGCCTCTATTCAGAAACAGCTTGCTTCTTTAAATATCCAAGAAGCTCCTGTAATTGGTGCCTTTAATCCCAAGAAGGGTGATCTTGTTCTTGCTCAGTTTAGTGCAGATAACTCCTGGAACCGTGCTATGGTGAGTTCATGTTTATGGTTCTTGTCTTGTATATTTTATTTTTTTATTCAGTTATGTCCAGTCACTTTCTAATTATATTTATACCTAAATCTTAATTTTGCTTTTCCTAATTTTTTCTCCTTTAATGCACCAAGATTGTTAATGCTCCTCGAAGTGCTGTTGAATCCTCTAATGACGTGTGTTCAAGTTTGAAGTTTTCTATATTGATTACGGAAACCAAGAAGTTGTTCCTTACAGTCAACTGCGACCCCTTGATCCTTCTGTATCCTCTGCACCTGGCCTTGCCCAGCTATGCTCCCTAGCATATATGAAAGTCCCAAGCCTGGAGGAGGATTATGGGCAAGAAGCAGCTGTGCGCTTGAGTGAGCACTTGCTAAGTGCTCCAAAAGAATTCAGGGCTGTTATTGAGGACCGAGATCTTTCAGGTGGAAAAGTTAAAGGACAAGGAACTGGTACTATCCTGATGGTTACCTTGGTCGATACAGAAAGTGACACCAGCATAAATGCAATGATGCTACAGGTTTGAATGACTACTATATTTCCATAGGCTAAACCATACATCCCTTCTCTGCTATGTTTGAAATGATAACGAGGTTCTGATTCCATTGAGAAATGTATCAGGATGGATTTGCTAGGTTGGAGAAAAGGAGAAGATTTGAACCTAAAGACAGACAACAGGACTTCGTGGATGAATTGGAAAAATACCAGACAGAGGCACGGGACAAACGACTTGGGATGTGGGAGTATGGAGATATTCAGTCCGATGACGAGGACACAGCTCCTCCAGTCAGGAAAGCCGCAGGGAAGCGGTAAGGAAACAGTTTTGTAGACCTGAGACAATATAGAAGGACTATTGTACCAGCTGGAGTGGAGTACAAGTGACAGGCATGAAATTCTATAAAAATAGAAAGACATCATAGCTTTCAATTTTGTAACTGTTCTTAGCTTGAAATTGTTTGCTGTTGGGGAGGAGAGGGGACAAATTTTGTTTTCTTTTTTAGTTTTTCCCATTTTTTAACTTATACAACTCTTAATAAGGCAAACTCCACCAGGTCTTTCTTCTCCTTGCAAGTGTAACAAGGATTTTCAAGTTAATGTTAGACATAAGGTTGCCATACACTAGTTTTCTGAATTTCGGTTACTACTTTTTATCTTACAATTTGTAGGTTAAATGTTGCCTTGGGAAAACGTGCCAAAATGGTTTCAACATACTGAAGTGGCCGGTAGATGTATTAACCAATTGTGTAGTTGAATTATCAGGTGAGGTTGCAGTTTGCTGGACAATAATATAAATTTAGTACAAGCTGGATTCTTACAGACTTTGGAGTTGAATTGATTGCTTGAGATATCATGTTGCAACGAACACTCGAGTAAAACAGATGAAGGTTTACGATTTGGGGTTCCTTGGGAATCATCTCCACTTACACCTATCTTTACCAAAATACTATTCCTATTTGGTAGTGTTTCAAGTTAATCAAACATGGACGGTTTAGCATACTTATTAAGGGGGCAAGACGCATCTAGGTGTGGGAGTTCCCTGGAGTCTAGGAGCACAAGGCGTAGGCGTGGGTTTTCCCACATGAGGCGTCCAAAACTAAACACAACAAAATATATTTATGTGACATAGAGAATTAATTATTAATGCCCAAATTTAACAGAAAAAAAGATAAAAACTAAAAAAAGAAAAGTTTAAAAACAAAATGAGAGCAAGAGAAACAGAGACAGAAAGGAAGCAAGAGAAAGGTGTCTCTGAAACAAACATAACTGAAAAGGGGAGAAAAAACTGAAAAATAGAAGGAAATCAGAGGGAAAAGAAAAAAGAGAAAAGAGAGACAGAAGGAAGAGAGAGGAGGGAGGGATAAGAGAGAGAGGAGACAAAGGAGAGAGAGACTTTCCTGAAACTTGGAACTTGTTGCATGGAACAAAAGATGAAATTGATGAGGACTGAAGAGAGATGACGGCTTGGTCTTGGAAAGATTTTGACGTTTTACCTTATTAGTCGATGCATTTCTTATTTATAGTCAACCAATAACAAAACCCTTTGCCTGGGAGCCCGAGAGCCTTGTGCCTAGGCGAAAAAAGGCTGCGCTTTCTTATTGGAGTCTAGATGTCCACCAACTAGGCGCGAAAACTGAACCTCGTTGTGCCTTAGAGCCTAGGCGTGCGCCTTCAGTGCCTACTTTTGATTCGGGACGACATTAATACCAAGACATAACTGTATCTCAAAGAGTCGCCAACTTACAGGCCATTGCATCACATTTGTGTGTGTTCATTGCTTAATATTCTTTCCTTTAATTTCATCTCTTCCGACCAAAGAACTGCTTTTCTTCTTAGTTTAAATTGGCTGATGTTTATATTACACGGAACAATAAAATATATTTTTAAATAGTAAAATTATACTTATACTATGACTTTAATCTACTGTGAATCTTCTTCTAAAAAAAATATTTATATTACACCGCACTATTAAGCTATATTGAGTTATTTCACGAAAACGGTAGTGCAATATCCTCTTTTAGTAGTGTTAAAAGTTTGATCAATCGCGAACGGTTTAGCTTTTTGATCCGGAAAGATACGAATATCGAGAAAGTCTCTTTTAAAGTCACTGAAGTATCGCATCGTTTGTGTTTGTGATATGTTCATTTATGAGTATTCTTTCTTTTAATTTCAACTCTTCCAAGTTCCAACTACAGAACTGTTCTAAAGGCTGTGATATACCCTCTGTATCTCATTGATTCTTCCTTTAATGGGATTATTCCAAGTTTCTACGATTCTGGTTCATACAAACATGTCCAAGTAATATACTTGACAGTTAGTCTATGAGTTCGTTTCCAGAAACCTTTGCTAAATGCATCACACTTCTTGTTTTAACATAAGGATAAATTTGTTTTCTTGTCTTGCATACCAATCCATGGAAACTTTCCAGTGTGTTTTGTTCATACAACTTGGAGCTGAATACCTTTCAGAAATTTTTCTTCAATAGTGTTGTTCTAAGGATAAAAAGAAAAGTAACTTGTTTTCACGTCTTGTACCACCAGTATCTTAGATTGCCAAATGCTTTGAATGCCAAGGGGTAGATGACAACGGAAACTATAAATTGAAAAAATGACTAGCATGAAAATGACCGTGGCACATAAAAAATATAAATTTAATTCTTTTAATTTGAAAATTAATAACCTCTGACGTAGGAAACCAACCTGCTAATTACAATCCAATAATCTCATTTACATTGCAGATGCTAACAGGCATACACTAGAGGGGAAAAACTTGCAAGATTTTGGTAATGAAAAGTTTATCACCTGCAAAACAACTAAGCTCAAAAATCTAGCAAAAATATTATAGTATGCCAAGCATTCAACACACTTGTCCCTAGTTATCACGTCTGGTCCTCCTACGAGGTGCAGCAGCTGCATCCTCATTCTGATCTTCCTTCTCTTCAGAGGTTCCTTGGTCATTTGAAGCCCCAGCAGCATCAGTCTTCTTTGGCTCCTCCCTAACTTTAGCCTGCAGATAGAGAAATTTGACATACCATAAGCCACAGAAAAATTGTGTCTAGCTGGATCCTTTCAAGATAAAGTAAAAGATACATACATGGCCTTGTACAAAGAAAAATAGCTTAAGACTTACAGGCTTCTTCCCACCAAAGATGATCTTCAATAGAAGTGTGAAGATGATAACAACAATAGAGACAACGACACTAACTGTGAGGATTGGCTGTGTCTCAGCTTTTCCAAGTAGATCCTGCAAGCACGACATAAACGCATCTAAATTTCAGCCACACACAGAAATCAAACTGATAAAATTAAAAACCAGAATAAAATCATCAGTCAATGACTCACCAAGATTTTGAGCTTGTGTTCACCCAAAAAGGGGATGTCAGCAATCTTGTAGAGAAGGTCGAACACTATCTTCTGCAAATTATTCAAATTTAGATACCAGAAACAAGCAACAAGGCAAAATCAGAACAATGATTGACAAACAGGTAGGATGATTATTTACCTGGAAGCCTTTATGAGCACCTGTATCGGGAGCTGCTTCCTCGGCCTTCTGTTTTTCTTTCTCTACCTCAGACTTTGGCTTCCAAGTAGTTGCTCGGTATGATTCTGCAACCTTTTCATCACTTGCTATCAGAATGTTGTCAAACAAGATACCATCTTGCATTGTCCAAATCTCAATGCCAATAGCAGCAATAGGCTCAAAATTAGGTTTATCAAGCTCAAAGTAGTTTGGATTTGGTATATCCTGTGGCTTATCCAAATACCCTTGTAATTAGGGTTATCAATCAATGGTGCATGCCATTTTCCCTTATAAGCTGGATTCCTCTTCATTGGTCTCTTCCACTCACCACAACCAGGTGCTTCTTCACACTTAGGGTTGTGAATTTTGGGAGCCTCCCACTCACCATCCTCTTCATCATCCCAATCTTCTGGTTTTGTTGCTTCGGGATCATCAATCTCCTCAGGCTCGTCATCCAACCACCCTTCAGGCTTTACAGCATCCTCATCTACAATTTCAGGTGGTGCATCCTCATCCCAGTCATCTGGTTTTGTTGCATCTGGCTCTGGAATCTTGGCTCTCTCATCCCAGTCCTCGGGCTTCATATCATCTGGGTCAGGAATTGTCTTGGACGGGATGAGTGGTGGATCAAAATCTTCAGATGAGAGAAAGTTTGCCTTCTTTTTCTCCTCTCCATCAATCAAGATCCGCAACTCATTATCAGGTTTCAAAATGGCAGTGTAGACATGTGTTAATTTAAATATCAGATGGAACAGAGGGTGGAAATTTCAGATGGTGTTCAATGTACTCTCCAATCTTGGGGTTTTTATGCTTCAAGATGAAATGAACCTTGTTTGTCGCTCCACATTTATCAGGTCCAAACATTATCGAATATGGAGATTCATTATCAAATTCCTTGGCAGTCCACCCAGCATCCTGGGGCCGAAGGTATTTAATATAGGCACCACCACATTCAAGTCCCTCCTGAAGGCAAACTTCATACTGAAGGACAACTGTTCTATCCTTGAGATCAACAGGCTCGTCAAGTTCCTTTACAATAGCATACTTCCTTGCCTTGCCACTTACAAGAAGTCCATAATCATCATGCCCCTCACCCTTTGCATGTTTCCACACACCTATGCAACCAAGAACTAGTTAGTTTTTGCATCTAAACAGCTGATGTAAATACTACTACTTCGTAAGGCTTCTATATCCATTAGGATCAAGCAGCTCACAAGTGGAAACTCAGAATAGTGGTAAATCATCACCTACTTCAACGTCCAAAATATTCACATAATGTTATTCCACAAATATCTGTACCTCAAAACGGTTTTCGTAGCAGAGACCCAACAATTTAAGTTTTCTAGATAAGTTATAAATCACCACCTACGAGTCACTACACTACAAATTTTCAAGTGAGCAGTATTGCCTCCTTGACTTGATTATTTTATACTAGTGGTATCAACCCAATCCAATTCCATTTCTTTAATTTAGACACAATGCACGATAACTTGGTCGAGTTAGGGAAATTCACAGGAAATTAATTTTAGACTAAATTTTGAAGGAACAGTTTAGTTTCTATCCAAGTTTCTTCTTCTGCTTCTTTACAGAAAAATAAGATTCTAGTTTCTGGAACCATTTCAAGTGAATGAAATCAGTACAAACAGCATAAAATCTAGTCAATGTCGTAGAAATATAAAATTCAGGAAAAGCATCAGGCGATGTGCATTAACTTCCCATTCTCGTGGACCTTTAATCACGAGATACTCTCCCGAATGACAATCTAATACTAGTATTAAACGGCATAAATCCGCACAAAGTTATAAACAGAACCTCTTAAAACTGTACCCATCTATCCATTCAACTCAAATCCATTTAAATTCAAAATAAATAATTAGGCTCAATAACATAACACAATTGCGGGTAAATAAACAATAAAAAGAGCTATAACAAAAATCTCTATTTCACCCAAAACAATTAAAAAAACTAGTTCTTTATGCAATGACAGATCCAGAACAATCAAAGTAGTCTAATTTCACTATCCCAAATTAAATTACGAACAAATAAGAAACGAAAAAACGAGAAATTTAACAACTGATCCGAATCAAATTTTACCTGTATAATCCTCCTTTTCAGAAACAATCCATCTTCCATCGAATGCCTCGTCAAATGACTCGTAAAATTCCTTGGAAAAAAAAAAATAAAAACACAAATAAACAAATTATTACGCCTAAATCGCATCCCAAAATAAAAATTTCAACAAATTCAACCCTAAAAAATAAAAAACTAGTAACATTTACCGCAGTAGACGAAGCCGGGAGCTGCGAAACAAAGCATCCAACGATTAGCATCATCAATATATACTGCAAATTAGGTTTTCGCTTCATTTTTCCCATTATTCACCACCAAAATTCTACAAAATCTCAAAAAAAAAAAAAAAAAAAAAACTCGAGGAGTTGAGAAGAATTTTCTAGAAGCACTGTTCCTAGAGAGAAAGTGATAGTTTGGAGATTTTTTTTCTTTTTCTTTTTCTTTTTTGTTTATATACAGATCGTGGAAACGGAAAGCTGTGCCGGAGTTAGTTTAGCCAATGATATTCAGAGCCACGTGAGGTGGGCCAATAGTAATCTGACACGTAATTATCAATGACGAGATTAGTAGTAGCGAATCGTGTTGCAGAGGAATCTGTAGAGCCACTGTTTATGTTTTTTCGAGGAAAATATTTAGTTAGATTCAGTTTTTTATCCCATTTGTAAATCTTGCAATCAGAATTAAAACTTTAAAAAATTTTACTTACATCAGTCAGTTGATATCATAGATTCTAATATTTAATCTACATCACAGAGTTTATAAGTGCGACTAAAAATTCGATCTATCTAAGAATGTCTTTTCCCAAAGAAGAATGGTCCATTAGAGTATTTTCTATGACAGTCTCCCACATTTTCTATATTTTATTGGAAAAATGAGATTCATCACATTTCATATTTATATTTTTTTAATTTTTTATATTTAAAATGATGTGTTTACTTTCTCACAAATTTAAAATACACTATGTTAGTTCTTCAATACAATTACGAGTATATTTTGGATTGAAATATTCATCTGCGTATCGAATATAACATATTTCAAAGCAAAATTAATAATACAAAATTTTAAACACTAAATTATTCAAAAAAGAAGAGGATTGGGGTTGTTGGAGTAGGAATTGCAGAGGAAAAGTAGCGTGGGAGGGGAATTGGGCGGTAATGGTAGGTGAGAATTTTTGGATGGCTATGGATAAGGATGCTTAGGTAATATCGTTGAATATTTAAAATTTGTATTGTTAATTTTGCCTATGAAATTTTACCCATGAAAAATGTAAAATTCAATGTGCATGTAAATATTTCAAACCAAAGTATGTTCATAATTGTGTAATCAATATGGTATTTTTAATATTTGTGAGGGACTATTAAAATTGTTTTCCCTATTTGCTTTAGTCTCTCATATTTAAAATTAAGCGATTTAATCTCTTAGATATTCAAAATGCATCAATTTGTCTCAAATCTAGGGGTGTTCATTTAGATTCGTTGACTCGAAAAATTTATTGGCCTGATTCATTTTGAATTTTAAAATACTCAAATTTGTTAGTGTTTGAGAGTCGGGTAGTGGATTAGAAATCTGTGAGCTGATGGGTACCCGAATCGATCAAATACAGGGCTAATTGTATAATTATACATATTATGGTTGAATTTTTTTCTCCTCCTATTTGTACGAGTGTTTGTGTAATTTTATATTTTATGACCTAATATTAATCAGATTTTTTTTCCTTCTTTTCCCATTTGGATGGGTATATGTGTAATTTCCAATCATTTTTAATTTTTTTTTAAAATTTTATAGATTTAAAATTATCACAAATAGATGGTTGAGTAATCGGTCATTCGTCCATCTTTTAGTGGATTCTTGAATGATCGAGTACTCTATGTACATAAATCAGGTAGGGAGTCGATTTTTTTCTTGACCCATTATAAACAAGTTTGATCAATTAATTACCAAATGGACCGCATAATCGATGCATAAACACCCAACTCAAAATCCCATTCATGGTACAAACATTTCCTCCCTATGTCATGTGAATTTAATTTGAGAGGATAAACTTTGGATGAGCTTTGTTTTATAGGTTTGATTTGTGATAGATGGAAATCTATCTAATTTCTTGTTAGGCAAAAAGACATTTAATTTGATAATTATTTATGTTTCTTTGACTAACTTGGTTATTTTCATTCGAGGATCCGAGCCTATTTTGTGGTCCTCAAAGATTACTTATTACATGACTTCAATGTACCATCTTACACTGAAGATGAGCTAATTATATGGGAATTAGGATCACTCTTATACTAAAAGATGACCCAATATGGGATTTAGGATCATTCTAATATTGATTAAAAATTTAAGAACCAAATTGCTAACTTTAAATGTAAAGAAGTAACCTCCTCGAAATAGGGGTGGCTATGGTTTCGGTTCCGGAATTGGACTGCCAAAAATCGATACTTTCGAAACTGGAACCGGAACCGTGGTAGACGGTTCCCGGAATCTGCTTTGGAATCATGGACAAGGTCTGGTTTCGGTTCTCCATTTTTTGGAATCGGAACTAGGAACCAGTGGTTCTAGAACCGGGAAGCGACGGTTTCGGATCCGGACCAGGTAAAAAAAGAAAAAAGAAAAAAGAAATATATATATATATATAGGCCAATGTATTTGATGCATTTAATTTTTCTTTAGATTATCCTTTAGTATGGATTATCTAAATTACTATGTATCTTTAATAATGTACTTTTTTTTTTCAAAAACAAAGTCTATAATTGAAATATAAATAAAATGTAAATTTTTTTTTCTCATTTACTTTTTATTAATTTTTTAAATATATATATATATATGTGTGTGCGCCAATGTAATTGATGCATTTAATTTTTATTTAGATTATCTTTTAGTATGGATTATCTAAAATTTTAATGGTTCGATAAATGATATAATAGTGTTTTTTTTTTTTTCCAAAAACAAAGTCTATAATTGAAATATAAATAAAATGTAATTTTTTGTTTCTCATCTTAGATTTTATTTAATTTTTGAGTATTATCCAAAATATATATTTACTTTAAAAAAAATCAAAATCGAAACCATGACCAGAACTGGATGGAATCGGGAAACCAGCCAGAACTGCCGGTTCTAGAACTGGAATCGGAACCGACTCCCAAGGTTCCGGTTCAGCTCTTCATGGAACCTGGCGATTTTGGAACCGTAGTCATGCCTGCTTCCAAAGAGGAAAAAAGAGAGGAATATACAGGGATAATAAAAAGATTTTTGAGAAATATCGGGGCCTATTCTAGAAATGTGCCAGTGTCATCTGAAACCTTTCTTTATTCTTCCATCCTTATTAACTGTTTAAATTCATAATGTTTCTAAATTTGGTCGAGTTTTCATTTCTTATTGTTTAGTTTATTTTTGACAATTCAACCGAAGAAAAATTTACGTTATTTCGTCTGTCAAAATGTGAATCAGATGGACGACAAAGAAAAATGAACCCAATTCCAAATAGAGATTTTACCTTTCACAAAAAAAAAAAAAAAAAGGGAAAAAGGTAAAGCAAAAATAGAGATTTTACTACATTTCTTTCTAAGTGAAATCTAAGGATACTATTGATTACGTAATTGGACTAAAATATATATTTGTATATACGTATGTAATGTTCCCAATTCCGATGTTATATATTGCATTACTCGAAAATTTTTATATGGATCCAATTTACGGTAAGTGGTATGGACAACTATTTTTGGTCCATATTTATTCATATCATCCTTGAAAAAATTTATTTTTAATGAATTAAAGTAATATAGATGAATATAAATTAAGGGATAAAATCTATATAAGAATTTTCCTTGCATTACCTATGAAATGTCTATGTACTTATCCCACGGTTGGACGTTTTGTATGTGATAATAGTTTGAAATAGTAAGAGTTTTTAAATTATCAATTTTATAATATGTTTGGTACAAGACATAAATGCTCATTCCAATTTCAATTAGTTCTTGAAAACCCCATTCTTTAAATAAAAACTGAACAAAGCCCATTCCAACTTCAAATTGGAAAGAAAAAATTTTAGAAAGTCAAGTTTATCCTACATAGTTTACCCTCTTATGTCTCTAATCTTACTCCATCACTTTCCAATTATCTCTACACTTCTCTTCTCCATCCCACCAGAATAGAATTTACTAAACGTACCTACAAAACACAGGAAATCTACAAAACTTAGATATGTTTCATCTCTTAATTATTTCATAAATAAATATTTATTCGAATTGAAATTTTGGAGTTTTTGTACTGCAACTTTTTTTTTTTAAGAATTATATGTGAAAAATCGTTGTGAAAGAATTGATTGATTTAGCACAAATATCCATTAAAATTTGTTTTATTTATAGAAATAAAAAAATCTTAAAGCAAGTGGTTGTCAAATTCCAGGGTTTACTTGTAAAAGATGAAAATACCATCGATTATATCCATGCATTGATTTCCGAAGTGTCTATCCATAATAACATTGGGTTAACTTTATTTTTTATCATTATTTTATTAAGAATTCTTTTTTGTCTTTTTTCATCACAGTGTAGCAAATACAAATAAACAAATAAATTTGTTAACCTTTTCTACCTTGGGTTAACTTTAATTTTATTGATCATTTTTTTTTAACGCTTAAGGTCGGTTGATAATTGCTAGAATATTACTCTTGTTGTTTCTCGAGGTTAGTAGTTTTTGTTATGTATTAAAAATTTTCGTAAATTGGTTCCATGCTTTGCTAGTGCTTTCCTTTTGTTAATTGTTTAATTAGTTTCTTTCATCATTGAATTTTCGTTTATGGAACGACAGGTTATGCTTCTTAAAATTATTTAAAAAAAAAAAAAATCCACATGGGTGGTGTTGTACTGATAATAAGCATAGTTACAGAAAAAAAAAAAAAAACACTTTTTGAATATTCAGGCAACCTATTTTGTCTAGCCGAAGAATTACTTTTGTCAATTGGGGAATGGTGCAGTGGTTGAAAATTTGTTAAAGTTTTGAGTCACATCCTGCATTTGCCAAATAATCAGCTGGTAAATTCCCCTAGATGAATGAGAAATTTCCTTGACTTGTAAAATCTTTCGGGCATAACCATCAATAATCCAAGGACTTCGAAGTTTGAATTAGCCCTTTTAAAAGTATATTTTATATTAAAAAGATTACTAAGGAGATGTTTGGTATGTATTGGAGAATTGGAATTAGAATGAAAATTATAAACTTTACTATCGGGGAAGTCTATGTCATTTCCTCTTACTTGTTTGGTTTGAATAAGAAATGGATTTCATTATATTGATAAGTTAATCATTTTAAAACACAAGTCATAAGTAAAGAATGGGAGTGGACATTTTCTAATACTTTCATTCTTATAAAATGATTCCCATAATAATTAATCAAATAATATTTTATAAGTATCATTAACCATAATTCCTATTTTTTTCCTCCTATCCATAACCCAACTCCTATATATGGTTTTGTTTAAGTGGCTTCCTATAGGTAGAAACTCTAACAAAATGACTAGAAGGTGTACAGAACTGAGTTCAATCAAATTTTGAAGATGAAAAAAATCTAGTTAGTCCATCTTCCATTACATGCATCCAGAAATGCAATTTGAATTAGAACAATTGCTTGGGGTCTATATCATATTCCCTGTGCGTTCGTTTCTATATCATATTGCCTTTGCTTTCGTTTCAAAATACTGCTATTAAAAAAGTATTGCTTGTTTGCCACTTATGTGGCTCATTATAAGTAATTGACTGTATAAATTCTATACATAGAGGCATGAACTAGCACGTAATATGGGGTCCTCTTGAATTTCTTTGAATTCAATAATAGCTTACATGTGATATTTTCGTACTTTTTCGTTTAAGAAGTTGGTAGCTTTATCCAATTTATACTTATTTCCCTTACACTTGCGAATTTTTCATGTTGCAAATGCTTTTTGAAAAAAATTATATATATATATATATATATATATATATATATTCTTAAAACTCCAAGGATATGTAAGTTAAATTAATATAAAATTCTTTTCATTCTGACATTTATATTAAATATTAAAAAAAGAATATTTATTCTATTCGACCTTGAATCACCAAACATGGAATGAGAATAAGCATTCCTGACTATTTTTTGTGGAAACACATTCTGCCTGAAATATGGTGGTTCTATTCTATTAGTGTTTGCAATCCTAAAGGGTTAATATACAACCTTTTCTACGGATATAGAAACTGTTAGAAGTAATTTTTTTTTTATGTCAGGCGGTTCTATTCTATTAGTGTTTGCAATCCTAAAGGGTTAATATACAACCTTTTCTACGGATATTTTCAATCCTTTGTATAAAAATTCTCTCTATACTTCATATCAAGGATTCAATCACTTTTCAATGAGTGTTTTCACAATGTTTCCTTTATAAAAGTTATCCTTCTTCACACCAGCTTTTCGAAGTCATTTAAGAATCTTATTTGCAAAGGTTTCTCTGCAATCACTTTAAATTTGATGGAGACCGTTAATTTAAATTAAATAATGACAATCCATTATGGAAATAATAATTTAATCAAATAAGTAATCCTTCTTTTTTTAGGTTAGGTTTCCTAGTTTTCTATACCTTCTGTAGATCTAAATTTCATGGTACTCAATTCTCGTATGCCTATAAATATAAGTTTTTTTATACTCATATACTTGAATACCGTTTTATTAATGTAAACCATTCTTTTCAAATCCTGTCTATTATTTAAACTACCCATATTTTGAAGTATGTAGGCTAAGATCATTTTTTTTATCTTCATTATGAGAATCTTGTTAAGAACTTAGCATTGAGATGGAAATTGATGTAGAAACATAGTCGAGTCTTGTCACCATAAGTCTTACCAACCTGCTGCACTTATTCCTACAATAATTATAATTTTTTTGGTATGTCACAGGTAATTATCAATACTAACTATTTGTTTTCAATTGACTCTTTCCAAATTTTCCAAGAAGCAAGAAAAAATCCACTAGTGTGGTATATATATATTTGTATGTCACAGGTAATTATCAATACTAACTATTTGTTTCAATTGTTCGACTCTTCCCAGAAAATTTTCAAGAAGCAACTAGTGGATTTTTGCTTTCTTCATAGTTCATGTGATTGATTTTTGGGAGAAAATTTTTTTTTTTTTGGTTTGTTAGACTTTTTTTCTTAAACAGGAATAATTTCTTGATAATCCAACTTCAGATACATGTTATGTAGCAGGATCTACTAATGACAAAAAGTTGCAAATTAAAATAATGATGAAAGCAGACTAGGCATAGTAAAACTATAATTTTTAAGCACTAGGTAGAATTAACGAGAATTTTTGTTTATTTGCTGTCGTTCCTGTTCTCTTGCATTCCTCGCCTGTGATGTTGTGAAATATTTGTTGATGGTGCGGTAGTAGTTTTGCAAATGATCAAATTAAATCTTTTCATTTACTTTTTCAACTTCACTTAAATAGTTAAAATGTTATCTCATGTGACCAACATGCACATGCACTCAAACATGTACATACCACATGCACTTAAACATGTACATACATTTTTCTATGAAGAAACTTCTCAATGGAGAAAAATATTTATATATTTGGTAAGAAATCATCATAGTAGCTTGCATATATAATACTTGTTAGCATGAGTTATGAAACATAGAGATAAAGCTCTGATCGTAGGTTTCTTTATCGCTAGGACTTTAAGGTAATAAACCTTGTGATTAATAACTTTATGCAAACCTTAACATAAAAAATGATTTACAAGTAGTAATTCATGAATTTATCTTCATTGCTAGTGTGAGTAAAGATAAATTTACTCAAACGAGTTAGATAAAGTATTTAAAATATGTTACAAAATTATTTGAAATTTGGTTTTCACCTATATTCTCTTGTACAAAACATAATTACACTATATATATCTACAATATATTTTATAATTTATTAATATATTACAAACAAAATAAAGAGTATAAAGATATAAATAGTCCTTCAACATCAGTATGAAAAATGTAAAACTTTAAGGGTCCGTTTGGTTGGATGTAAAATATTTTCATTAGAAGACACATTTTACATAAAAAAAAAATAAAAAATCCATTATTCACACAATTTTCGGTGTTTGATTTACAAAATAGATATATTTTGAAATGAATTTTTTAACATTTTTTAATTTTTCATTTTATGAAATGAGTTAAAAATATTTACAATAATTGTAATAAGTTTTTTCATAAATAATTATAGTAAATAAAAGATTGATTTTGTTTAGAATTAAATAATAATATAATGAAATAATAAAGCATACATAGTGATTAGTTATATTGCTATCAAACCTATAATGAAGAGAAACATGAATAGACAAGAATTGAAACAAAAAAAATAAGTTTAGTAAATGAAGTTATGAAAGTAAGTATTTGAGATTTAATATCATTCTTGAACTATTCTGAAAAAAACTTACGCTAAAAAAAATCCTATAAGTTATTTCTAGTTAGAGAAAGAGAATTGAAAAATATTTTTCTATGTATTTTCTGGTGTTTGGCATGATAATACAGAAAAATATTTTCAGCCCAACAAAACAGGTCCTAATTCAAATTCTTTTGACATATCAATTACAAAATATATTTGTAATGGCTTATAATAATGCAAGAGCATCAATTTTCCGTCCATAGCAAAGTTATTCCGAATGCCAAAATTACCCCCAAAGGTCATATCAACAAATCTCTCTTGTCTTCCTTTGTAGTTTATATACCTTATTTTTTCCTCAACCTATATTATTCTCTCAATTTTCACGGGCCTACTCTACCTCCCTAATTATTCCTTACGTATTTCTCTCAATTTGTCATTTTCTATATCAATATGCTTATGGATAATTCTTTCATTTTTGGCAAATGAATAATATTGAACATCATATCCTTTTCAAGTACAAAAAGATTTGAGACTTAACTTTAATAACTAAAGGACTTCAATTGTAAATATTTGTAATTTGAAGATGGATGCCAGCTTGATCTATTTGTGTTAAGGTTTTATTGTTGCATTTGCAGACTTTTAGACTTATTTGATAGTTATTGTTTTGGATTTAATCAACTAATTTATGACTATTTTTGGAGTCAGTTGCTGTTGGATTTGTATTCTTTGAAAGGGGATAGTTTCATTGAAATGTTTGATGAGTTTAGAGAAGGATAGTGGACATCGTAATCCAAGATGAATTTGTAACTTTGAGTTTATTTAGGATATTTTCGATAAATGTGTTTCAGCTAAAGGAATGGAATTCACATCTAATTATAACTGTGCTTATTGTTTGTTGAAGATCAATCACAATGAGATTATAATGGGAATGAAAGGTCAATTCTATGAGTTTCATTACTAACTACTAGTTTTAGGGGAAAAATATATACTCTATAATTTGTTTTTCTTCTAAAACAAAAATAAGGAAAAAAAAAAGAAACCAAAATGGAAAATTATAAGAAATTTCCTCTCTTTCTGTAACTCTTTTCCCCCTTCTCTTTCCTTAATTTTGATATTTCTCTCTCTCTCTCTCTCTCTCTTTCCCACCTTTTTTCCTTTTCGCTGAACATCTTTTTTAAACTTGGACATTAGAGAATTGTTTGTTTCATTGTTGGAGTTAGATCTCTAGGCCGGAAAAATCCAAAAGAAAAGAATTCAACCAACATCATGTATCAAACCACTTGTAGATCTCAATTTGGGAGGGTTGTGCTTATGTTTTAAATTCATCTAATTGATGGTTTATTTATTAGATATATGTAATGAATATTTTGAAATTTTCTGGTGAAAATTTGGAATTGCCGATGCTAGTATGGTTTGGATTTTGCAGACTTTGATGATGGCGATATAATGGTAGTGGTGGTGGTGGTTTTGGGTTTCTGCCATTTGATGATTGGAGAATGGGTAGAGGAAAATAAAGGAAAAAGAGAAAAGAAAAAGAAAAGGAAAAGGAGAAAGAAAAGAAAAAGAACAATTCTGAGCCAATCCTTGAATTTAACCAAATGCACTATCGGTTTTGACGAAAACCCATTATCTTTAACTAATTTATTGTACTCATAGTGATTGTGATAGTAAAATGCTAACCAAACACCTTTTTAGTTATTTTTCTATAATTTTAATTCTCGAAATTTATCAGATAAGAAAAGTCATGAATTTGATTCGGCTTGTCAAATATTGCATATGATTGTCATCAACCGATTGCCAACAACTCACTTTATACGAAGAAAAAAGTCCTAGAAATTAAGAAAAGAAAGCCAAAGTAGGGAAGGGAGATTAGTGTCTTTGACTTTTGGGGTAATTTTAGCATTTGTCTTTAATTTTGCTCCGATTAGAAAATCTTTTCTTATTTCTATGGCATTATCGATAGACATTTGTAATGGCTATGAATTTACCTATTTTATCCTTTAATTGAGCCTGGTGATTGAAATCTACAAATAGTAAAACTCTATAGCTTTAGCAAAATTTGAAATCCTTTGAATTTTTACTAGATAGTGGTCTTTTATAGAATTAATAATGCATGTCAAAGTGAAATTTGACCTATGTGACTAAATTAAAATAAATTATCTTCATTTCTCATCTTCTTTTCTTTCCTACTCTATCTTGTTTCCAAATTCTAACCCTATTCTTTGTTGATCGCATCCATTTCAAGACAAGACATTGCCGGTAATCCCTTTGCTATCAATGCATTTTTTTTCTTTATTGTAGGCTACCACTACATTTTTTTGTTTTGATCTTATCTCTTCTTTATGAAATTTTGCAATTTATCGACTATTCTGAGTATTAAATCTTGAAATTAAAATAGCATCAGTCATAAATTTCTTTTTTTAAATACCAACAAATTAAGCAGTTTTTTATATTTAAAATGGTTTGTTGACATTGGAATAGAACTTGAAAAGGTTTTTGTTTGAGTTTGAGAGTAATGTTTTTTTTTGTATATTGTCCAATCCATAGTTACCAGAAATACAGTATGTTGGGAGATCCAGTACCGGTACACACACATACACATATATATAGTTGTGGTGTGAATATATGACTTTGACATAGACATTTTTCAAATAATCCTTTTGCTGGATATAATGGTAATAAGTTTTTTAGAAAGCAGTTTAAATTAATATTTTTATTTCCATTAAAATCATGCATATTAGGTTGAATTTCTTTAAAGCTTATTTCACTTTGGACTCCCTAACTTGTACCTGATTGTTGCTTTGCACCTTATACTTATTTTTTGGATGTATTGCATTCTGAACTCTCAGATTTATATATTACCGTTCAATTTTTAATATCATTTTCATAGTTAATGGATGTTCTAACCGTGTACAACACATACCTAAAGTGGAAATTCATGAAATCTTTTAACACTAGTAAAAAATTAGACCAAAGTGGGAGGAATCTAAAAATTAGGGGTGTAATGTGTCCAAATTTTGGAATTTGGAGTGCAAAGTGAGAATTGATCATTAATTTGAGGGTGCCAAGTCGAATTAGTCATGACTACATTCATTGGTACAATATGTTCTTAAACAAGTGCATGGTATGCACTTAACATATGCTAATTTTGGTAACGACGTCAAAAATTAGATTGAAATGGGATAAATCTGAGAGTTCAGAGTACAATATGTCCAAAAAAATAAGTATGAGGTGCAAACTAAAATCGGGTACAAATTGAAGGGTGCAAAGTACAGTAAGGCCATTTCTTTAAAAAATAAACAATTAATAGGGACAAAGTGATTGTTGGCGGTTAAGTATTAAATCTCTAGCAAATGTTTAAATTTTTGACAATAATAGAAAAGAAAATGTTCACCTTTTAAGAACCATTATCTTCCTTAATAAAAATAAAAAATAAATCTAATATTAAATAGTTCTATTATGTATAGTGTTTGGTGAGTATTTTTACATTTTCTTCAATAAACAAATAAAAAAAGAAACAAAGCATTCTCTCTATCCTATTAGGATTTCACTATTTTTGACGTTTCAAAATACGAATCGCCGTGCTTCAAAATATAATAGAATGAAGTGATGTCTCTCTTTCTCTCTCACTATATATATAGGGGTGGCCACAATTTCGGTTCTGGAATTGGACCGCCAAAAATCAGCGGTTCTGAAACTAGCGTTGAAGGTTCCCGAAACTGTGGACAAGGTTCCGGTTCTTCATTTTTTAGAACTAGAACTTGGAAAAAGAACAATATATATATATATATATATATATATATATATATATATATATGCCAATGTAATTGATGCATTTAATTTTTCTTTAGATTACTTTTTATATGGACATCCAAAATGTATTTTTATTTTAATTTTTAATGGTTCAATAAATGATGTAATAGTGTTTTTTTTTCCTAAAACTAAAATCTATAATTGAAATATAAATAAAATGTAATTTTTTATTTCTTATCTTAACTTTTATTATTTTTTCTAATATTATTCAAAATGTATATTTACTTTAAAAAAATTCAAAATTAGAATCGTAATTGGAACTGGACGAAATCGGAGAATCAACTGAAATCGTCAGTTCTAGAACCGAAACCGAAACCAACTTCCAAGGTTCCAATTTCGGTTCTAACTCTTCATAGAATTAGAACCGGCGGTTCCGGAACTTGGTTATAATATATATATATATATATATATATATATATATATGTTCAGGGAAAATATAAAAATAGTGCTTAAAATACTGCCTTTAGATAATAACAAAATGTTCGTAAAAATGTCAGCAACCTATTTAGCTGTAGGCACACATCTAACAACCACATTACCAGAGGGAACATTTTCTCAGACAAAATGAAAATCCATCTTAATGTGTTTGCTGTAAGCATGAAAAATAGGATTAACAACAAGATAAGTGGTACTGGCATTATTACAAGAAAAATAGGTTGGATGAGAATCGAGTCTGCAACAGGAAAATTAAGAGTCTTGAGCAAAGAGCGAAACCAAAAATTTTTAGCAATGGCAAAAGCAACAAAATGATATTTAGACTCGATACTAGAGTGAGAATAGTATATTGTTTCTTAGAACTCCAATAGATAAGATTAGTTCCAAAGAAAATAGCATAACCAGTAGCAGACCTATGAGTATTAGGACAACAAGCCAAGTCAATATCAACATAGGCTATAAGAGGGGTTGAGGATGACGGGAAAAAGGTAAGACCATGATGTTCGGTTCCCTTAATATAGTGAAAATTCTTTTAATAGCCTGAAAATAGGGAAGATGATAGTGTGCATGAATTGGCTGACTAGACTAACAGAATAGGCAATGTCCGGCTGGGTAAACATAAGATATTGAAGGGCACCAGCCACACGACGATATAGAGTAGGGTCAAATAGGAGCTAACCTTGGTGAATAGATAATCAAGAATTAGTAGGAAGAGGAGTGGAAATAGGTTTATTGTCTTGCATGTGAAATATTATCGAAAAAGATTAGTAGCATTACTAGTCTAACTTAAGAATAAGTGGGAATCTGTGCGAGTAACTTCAATACCTAAAAAATAGTGTAAATTCCACAGGTCCTTCATTAGTAGATAATATGAGGATAAAATGCAAGACATGAGGAAGATTACTCCCAGTAAGTATGATATCATCAACATACAGTGAAAGAACAAAGTTATGAGACTGTGTGACAAAAATAAATATGTAAGTGCCTGTTGGACAAAAGAAAAACCAAGACCGAGAAAATGAGAACTAAAGCACTAGAGCCACGCTCTAGGTGCCTATTTGAGCCCATAATGGACCTCTGTAGTTTGCAACATAGTCGAGATGACGAGAGTCAACAAACCCTGGAGATTGTTTTATATACACCTCCTTAGAGAGAGAGAGCCATGTGGAAAATCATTTTTAACATCTAACCGACGAGTAGGCCAATGAAGGGAAATAGCAAGAGATAGAACTAGATGAATAGTGATAGGCTTCACCTCTGGTCCAAAAGGACTAAATGTCTCGGTAGAATCAATATCATATTGTTGTTTATATTCTTGAGCCACTAGCCTAGCCATAAATTGATCAATAGTCCCATCAGACTTTTGTTTAATTTGAAGATCTATTTACACCCAACAATATTTTTTTGTGGGAGGTGAGACCAAAATCCATGTATCATTAGCAATAAGAGTTTAAATTCATCTGACATAGCATCTCTCTACTTAGAATCCTTAACAGCTTGAGTGAAACAGGTAGACTCAATAGAAAAATTGTCAAAAGAAGCTGGAAAAGAACTAATAGCATTGGTAAGCGAAAGAATTTTCTTTGGCTTACAAATACGAGCCCGAAGATGGGTAGTGATAGGATGTTGATTAGTAAAAGGAGTAGATGATGGTAGCTCAGGAGAAAATTTCTGGGATGAACTCGATATAGATGATGATTGAGTAGGGCATAGCTCGTGCATTGATATGAGTAGAAGTAGTTGGGGATGGAGAGGAATTAGACACAACATCGCGAAGAGCTTGATACGAGATGATCTAGGGGACTAAACTGAAAGCAAGAAGCAGTAAGCATTAGAAATGGAGAAACAAGGACAAAAGGTGAATAGGTTGAATCCACAGAGGATCACGAAGAAATAAATGATGTGGAGGATAGAGTTGAATAGGTAAAACATTATTAATGAAAAACGACATGCCTACTTCTGTACACTTGATTATTGCTAGGGTTAAGACAGTGATAGCCCTTATAGTTATGTGCATAACTTAAGAAAATATAGGATTTTGAATGCGTGTCTAATTTATGGAGTGCCTGATATTTAAGATAAGAAAAACATTTACAACCAAATAGGTATAGAATGGTATAATCAGGTAGTTTGCAAAAGAGACGTGCAAAGGGAGATAGACCTTATAAAACAGGAGTAGGCAAACAATTAATTACAAAAACAGAGGTTAGTAGGGCTTCAACCTAGAAAATAGGTGGAAGATTAGCTTCGATGAGCAATATCCTAGTACAACATTTCAATCAAATGGTGATACTTATGCTCAAGAACAACATTTGGTTGAGGTATATATGGACGAGAAAGATGAAGGGTAATACCATTTTCATTTAAGAAGTGCCAAAAATGAGTATTATCATACTCACGACCACCATCACTCTGTAGAATTTTAATTTTAGTAGAGAAGAGATTTTCAACAATATTCTTCAATGTACAAAAATGAGTAAATACTTCAGATTTATTGCACATGGGATAAATACGAGAAGACAAAGTAAATTTATCCACAAATAACACATATTATTTAAATCCAAAAATGGAAACAACAGGAAATGACCAGATATCTGAATGTACTAAGAAAAGAGTTACGGTACTAGAATGAATTACATCTCGAAAGGCAAACGTTTAAGCTTTGCTAATTGACAATTAGAACATAAAGCATAAAACTTTTCAGAAACTTGGACTTCCCCAGTAGCTTGAAGGTAAGTGAGAGTCTTGAGAAGGGGATGACACAGACGGGAATGCTCTGTCACACCTTAGAAGGAGCCATACGAGCAACCAGGGCCATTGACGCAGGAGTAACACAATACGAAAAAATAGACTAGAGACCGTGGTATGATTTAGTGGATAGAAGTGTTGTTCCTGTTAATTGTCCTTCACAAGAAAATCAGTAGCATTAAATTTAACGGAGATGCGGTTATCTTGACATAATCGATGAATCGATAAAAGATTCTGTGAAAAGCACGGAACATGAAGGACATTATTAAGACTTAAACTCCTAGAATTAGTACAAAGGGTGGAAGAATCAACATGAGCAATAGGAAAACGAGAACCATTACCAACTACAATTTTGTCTGAAACTTTATATGGAGTAACGGAGGAAAGATTACCTTGGTGTGGTGTCATACATGCCGTTGCTCCACTATCAGGGTACCAACTTGACTCAGACGATTCGTTAAAGACATAGCACTGAATGACTTAAATGAATCATTAGTAGCCTTACATAACTTGGCAGCGCGTCCAGCATGGTAGAATGTAAGTGCACAATTGACAAACAACTGCTAGCTCATTCGGTGGAAAATAACCTTGTCTCTTAGCCCCAAGAATACTAGGAGAAGAAGACGGGATTGATGGCAAGACAGCATGTGTGGAGGATCCAGTAGACATCGGCAGATAGAACGGTGAATAAAACGGAAACAATGGAGATTGATGAGAGGACTTAAATTACTGCGAAGAAGAATTAACAGAGGATTGCGGCTGCAAAACATGGTTGAGGGGCGTGGTTGAGGGTAAATTGTTCGTCCTCCACTTCCATGACTAGCACGACCTCAAACACCACGATAAGAGCCACGACCACGGCCATGACTTTGATTAGATTGAGTGGAAGCCGCAACAAATGTAGCAGTTGAATCAATAGGGGTAGATTGAAAATGATTAAGACGTTGTTCATGTTGAAGTAATTTTGTTGCAACAAAAGGGAGACTTGTTGCTGCAAAGGCAGAACTAGATTGCAAGTTGGAGTAGGAAGACAAAGAAGGCGTCGAGAGGGTAGAGATTTATGGGAGAGAAGTTTGAAAAACCTGTGTTGGAACAGAAGAGAATGAACAAGGTGTAGGCAAAGAAGAGAATGAAAGGGCTGTTACTGTCTTGGGCAGGATCAATGGAACAAGGGAGGAAGAAGGAGGCGCAGCCGTGAGGATAATTCACAAAAGAAAAACCAACATAAATTGAGTGCAGCACTGATACCATATAATGGAATGAACTAATATCCCTCTAAGGTGACATAAGTAGAGACGTGATACAATATGTAAGTAAGTACCATACAATATGAATTGTGTTTCAATAGATATAAATCAGAATTTCATAGAGGAGGGAAGGGTTCAAATAACTATATGGTCCAATCTTAATTTGTTAGAACTTTTGAATGGATGTGTAGTGTCGGGGGATTTTTAATTTTAGATCAAAAGTTTGTAACAGAACTGTTCATAATGGAAACAACCAACAAGATTGTTCCTAGAATCGAAGTCACTGCTTCAAATAAGGGGTCTCACAAGGTTTGTTGGTTGTTGTCCCACGTGTTTGGCTTTAAACTTTTAACTTGAAGGTGAACTTCAATAGTTTGATAGCTAAAACAAGTTGAATGCTTTCATTGCACTTGGAGGAGACACGTTCAGAAAGTTCTAGAACACAAAGATCAACAATAATAAGAATGGAGCAATTTGGCTCATATATGCAAGGACTTCTTTTTATTTTTTCGCTAGGAATATATGCAAGGAATTCTTTCGGACAAGGGAAGAACGAGACGTTCAACTTTAACTCAAACAAAAGACTTCTTTTTGCATAAGTTAATAAAAAACTTTATTATATAAATGTCCTATCAAATGGCATATATATGATGGTTGAGACTTGGATGTAAAAAATTTATTTCTCCTTTTTGTTAAATACTTTCGATTTTTCTCATTTTCAAAAATTCAATAATTCATTGAATTGATGTTATGAATCCTATAAATCAATAACTCAGCTACATAGGTTTTGAAGGATGTAAAGGAAAACAATAATTATTTCATAATGTGTTAAACAAAATTATGAGACACTAAAAGAAAAATGAGCATTTGTGATTCTCAAAATAAGTCAAAAAAATTAAAATATGAACACAAATAATTTTGAGTCCTTTATGACTCTCAAATGAAGGTCATTATTTATAAAATTAGTATAACTATTTGTGACTTATAATTAGAAATTATAAAATCATGTATGAAATAGTTATAATAAAATTGTATTTTCGATCTCTAAAATAATATAGGTCAGAAAAGGTAATTTATGTTTGTAGTCAAAACTTCTCAAATTGGTCATCATGTATGATGCATGGAACGATTATCACAAAGGAGTACTGATGATTCTTAGTCCGAGAATCTAAATGGAAAATAATACTATATTGCTTCGAATATTGACAAATGCCCTCGCAATAGATATCGTCCAATGAAGTCACTTCACCATAGACTTAACCTTTTCTTTTTAGGTACTTACCTGTGTACTACACCGCGGTCAGGGTATGATATGATCCTACCCTAGATAATCCAATCTGCATATCAAATTATATTATCCAACATCATACAACTACCTTATATGGACCTTGAAACTCACGGTTTAGATGGGCTCTTAGTAGAGGCAGAGCCAAAACCCCTGGTCAGGTCAAACCTTTTTAATGCATAGTAAGGGTGAAAGTTAATAATAAATATATATAAAAATATATAATAACTTAGGACTTAATGAAGTAATGGTAAAAGAAGTTATAATAAATATTTAATTATGCGAATTATATATTATGAATAATTTTTTTAATGATCAAGTAGTATTTTTAATTTGTTTGTTTAATATTTATAAAATTTTTTTGTGATAAATGGATAATTAAACATATTTCAGGGGTCAATGCATAGAAAAAGACCAATTTTAATAAATTTAAAGGAAGCCAATGGATTACAACTTTAAAAATTCTAAAAGTTTCCCTACTACTTTGCAAATTTTTCCAAAGTTGGGCTGGGGGTTAATTCTCCACCCTCAAGTGCATGTGACTCCATCATTCAGAGTATCTGGTTCTAAGTCTTTTATTGTACTTGTGTTACATCTTGCCTAATAGTGTGACATATGTCCTTCAATATTTGATTATGACAAAATGACACATGCCTTTTAATTAAGTGACACAACACAAACACAAATTTAATTATCAAAAGTGTAACAGATGACTCAAAATCTTTTAAATGTATGGGATCTATAATACCAACACAAATTGAAAGGTTACCATCTAGGGTTGGTATAGAGTTGCATTACCATCTTGTATTATCGAAAATTGACGATGACCCTTTAGTATTATCTCAAGATGGATGCAATCGTGCAGCTCAAACTGTAAAGAAAATCAGCTTTTTTTGAACCATCATCTCAACGTCTCCTACATAAAGCATCCAAGCCATTATTTAATTAGTCTGCTAGACTGAGAGCCGTTGAGGGAGAGAGTTCAAAAAAATCTAAATTTCCAAATTTCCCATTTGCGCTTCTCAACACATTTCTTGCTTCATAAAATTGTATTGAAGATGTAGTAAATATACACACATGTTTTATGCTAAAATGAGAATAAGGGACGAAAAGAGAGTGAGGAAGAAAAGGGTTTGAACCATATCTATATATAGACTCTAGAGTACCTTTGATGATGAACCTCATTAAAATTGAAGGCGTAGAAAAAAAGGCGTCACGGCTGCAGCTTCCTTGCTCTTTCCAACAACCTTCTTTGAGTTTTGTGTTCTAATTTTGTTTAGTAATTTTAAAACAAAGTATATTGGTTCTAATCCTCGCGTCACGGGGGCACAAGAAATTTCATGAATTAAGAAATGTATCCTTGATTTTCCAGTCCAGGTACATTACGCACTAGGAAAGAAATGCCTACTACTTTACTAAAGGACTAATTCCACTTTGAACTATGAGCTTTTTCCATGTTCCTAGTTTGCACTACTAATTTTAATTTTAGACACTTTTCGTCCCCAATATTCTAAACAGTCAATTGACTCTAACTTTTAACATTGTGAACAAAATTAATGGAATATTCACTTACATGTGCATCCAGAATTGTTAAAGAACATGGGTTTTCATCTTAAAACCAATTGGTGATAAGTGGAGTGGCCCACGAACTTATTACTTAGATCCAGAGATATGACTACAAGGACAGAGATATTGACATGACTGATACCCATGAAGTCTGGCAGAACTGATACCCATGAAGTCAGGAGCCATTGCCTTAATGCCAACTTAATGCACAGAAGAGTCCGAGTCATATGTGGATGGGTAAAACACTTGAGGTTAACTCTGATACCATGTTAAAGAGCATGGGTTTCCATCTTAAAATCATTTGGTGATAAGTGGAGTGGCCCAAAAACTTATTAATTAGTCCAGGATCTCTTGGCTAATCGATGTGGGATATTTGAATTTTAACAAGAATATTGTGGCAAATTGTTATACATTCAATTGAGTCCAACATTTAACACGGTCAAAAAATTTAACAGAATCTTCACCTCTTTATCTAGAATATTGTGGAAGATTGCTATATATACTGTTCAAGAATTGTACAAAGCATAAAGATATTGCTAAATTTTGCAATGGTGTTGAAAAGTGGACTAGAGTATCATAAATTTGAAAGTTGAGGATGCAGAGTATCCAAAACTAAAATAGAGAGTATAAAGTAGGAATCGAGTATAAATTAGAGGGGTCTAAAACAAAATTAGTCCTTTATTAAAACTAAACACGTACGATCTCTTTTTTTTCATGGAATTGCAATGTAGAAACATAAAAAAGATTAGGTCAATTAATGATCCAATTAATCTTTAATCAAGTGTTGGCAAGTAATGATATATTGAAGATGCTATTTTTCCTAGAATGGACCGTCCAATTAACTAGAGATTGTTTCTTAGACAAAGATGAGGAAGTTGGCCAGGCAATGATCCTAGTAGGACAACAAGAAAACGATTTTACTATTTTGGAACTTTGTAGCGTAAGTTGGAATGTGAAGGATTAATTTTTACTCGAATATTGCTGAAAGTGCAACAACACAAAAGAGTTTCCTAACTCTAATCAATTTAAGTTTCCTCCTAGTTATAATTTTGTCCCGACTAGGATTTGCCTGCTTTTCAACTGGTTAATTTAGTGTAACGGAAATCTTGAGACTTAATACCTTCCAACAATTACTTTGGAGAATTTATAAAATGTTGTCAACACATTTAGTATCATTTTGCGGATGAAAGGAACATGATTAGCCCTTTTTTCTAGGTATATACTACTACAATCGACTACATGTACTATTGAATTTAAGTGTTTGTTTGAGATAATAAACACACTTATCGATTTATGCATAATTATCTGTATTAGCATGGAAATATTGAGCTCAGGATGGTCAATAGGCCATATATTCTTCATGGCTGATAGAAATCAATCTTCTATGAAAAAAAAAAGAAAAAAAGAAAGAGTTTGCAATTAATCTTTCTACGGTTTCACTGGCTTTATTAAAGAAATAACGATATTATTGTAATTAATTTAAGAGCCACACTGCATATAATTAAGGATATTACGGGACTGCATTAATTACCTTCTAGGTTTAACTCCACTTTGCACCCCCAACTTGTACCGGATTCTCACTTCGCACCCTAAATTTTTTTTGGACACTTTGCACCCCGAATTGTCTAAGTCTTTCCACTTAAGTCCAAAATGTAATTTTGTCAAAAAATTTAATGATTGTAGGGCGTGTATGCAACACTCTCCATTAAGTACAAGTGACAATTAAAAGGCCTAACACTACTTCAGTACTTTGCATCCCAACATGTACCGAATTCTCACTTTGCACCCAAACATTTTTTTTGGGACACTTTTCATCTTGATCTGTCTAAATCTTTTCACTTAAGTCCAATATGTGACTCTGTCAAAAAATATAGTGGTTGTAGGGTGCGTGTGCAGCACTCTATGCTAAGTGCAAGTAACCTTTTTTTGGACTCTTTGCATCCCAAACTATCTAAATCTTCCCACATAAGTCCAAAATATGATTCTATCAAAAAATTTAACGGTTGTAGGGTGCGTGTGTAACGCTCTCTGTTACGAGTGCAAGTGATAATTAAAAGTCCTAGGACCACTTTGCATCCTAACTTGTACCGAATTCTCACTTTACACCATAAAACTTTTTTTTGGGACATTTTGTATTTCGAACTGTCTAAATCTTCTTACTTAAGTCCAAAATGTGATTCTGTCAAAAAATACAATGGTTGTAGATCGCGTGTGCAACACTCTCCTTTAAGTGCAAGTAACCATAAAAACTCAAAAAAGGAACAAAATGAAAAATTAAGAAAAAATTCATAAAAAGGAAAAAATTGTGAATAGAAAAAAGAAGAAGTTGAACAAAATACTCAGAATAAAATTTTAAAAAACAAAAATAAAAAAAAAATCAGAAAAAAATGCAATGGGTGGTGGGAATAGTGGGAGTGTAGGGGGTGTTGGGGCAAAGGAGGATTCGAGGATGGCGAGACGCAAATCGATTGAGGTTCGAGGGCTAGGGAGAAGAAGTCGTGGGGGTTGGGGCAGTAGGATGGGGCATATTTGGGGTGGGGGTGTTAGATCTGGGAGGTAGAGGAGAATGGTGGGAAATGGTGCGGGGGTTGGGGTGAGGTTGCAGAGATGGGGATGCAGAGTTAGGGATGGTGGCTATGACTGAGGAGGAGGGGAAGGATGATGACTAGTTGAGGAAGAAATTATTATTATTTTTATTTTTTAATTTCACCCCAAATTTTAGTTTAATTTTATTTATTTCCAAAATAATTCAATATAACTCAAATAGAATTTATAATGGGTAATTTAGGAAGAAGGAATGAGTATTGAGAAGGAAATGAGTGAATAAGAGGAAATGAGACTATTTTTTAACTCAAATTTTGACCAAAGAAGGGAAAAATTTTCCCTACTAAATTTCTAACACCTTTAATGATTTTTAGTCACTTACACTTAATGTAGAGTATTGCACATGCGCGCTACAACTGTCATATTTTTTTTACAGAATCACATTTTGGATTTAAGTGGGAAGATTTAGACAGTTAGGGGTGCAAAGTGTCCCAAAAAAGTTTAGGGTACAAAGTGCAGAATTCGGTACCAGTTGGGGTACAAAATGGAGTTAGACTTTTTTATTGTCACTTGTACTTAGAGGAGAATATTGCACACACACCCTATAACAGTTAAATTTTTTGACGGAATTATATTTTAGGCTTAAGTGGGAAGATTTAGACAGTTCGGGATGTAAAGTATCCAAAAAAAAAAAAGTTCAGAGTTCGAACTAAGAATCCGGTATAAATTGAGGGATGCAAATTGAAGTTAAGCCTTACCTTCTATGATCATAAGAAGTTCTCTTTATTCCAGGAAGCGATTCTGATGATCGAGTTAAATCACAAAAATGTACATCTTCATGGAAAAGGAGTATAAGTTTTCAGCATGCCCCCCAGGCAACTACATTCTAAAATTACCCACTATTAATAGCTAAATTAAGTAGAAGGTACTTTTGGGAGTCATTGTGCACATTTTTTAATGGTTAATGATATTTTGTATCCCTCAACTATGCATGGTTAGCACTTTGCACCCCAAACTATTAATTTGTCAGCAGTTCACTATCTCAAACTTTTAACTTTTAGCACTTTAATGCAATCACCTTGGTTTGGTCAATTTGAAGCGCTAAATGATAAATATATCCTTCAATTATTTTGTGCACTTCTTAAAATACGCATGAGGTGAGGTTTAGCTTGTGACAAAGGGTCTTTCCACCAACGAAAGGTTGACCAAATTAGACAATTTTGATCTTAGCTCAAGTGATTGCACTAAAGTGCTAATAATTAGAAGTTTGAGGCAGCAAATTGTAGAAATTCATAGTTTGAGGTGTAAAATACTAAACTAGCATAGTTTAGGATGCATAATGCCATTAGCCCTTTTTTTTAATGCAGCTGCAAAGAAATGTAAACTTTTGGATCCATTTTAAAGTCAACTAGAGAATAAAATAAATTCCACAAGGTTTCTGATTGGAGTTTCCTACCAATTATCATTATCAGATGGCAATTATTCATGTTCTGGACCAGCTAGCGAATGGATTCTTTAAGCTAGCGAATGCAGATGATTCTTTAAGCATTTTACAACTATCCATATAATCTCTTAATTTAAGTGTTAGGAAGCGAATGAATATATAGGGGATTCTACAATCCTTTTTAGAGAACTATTTTCTTAGCTTTAAGAGTTTGTACAGTACAAACTTTTTAAGCACATGGTATTGTATTGTACAAACATTCAAAGCACAAGATAATAGTTCTTAAAAAAGATCATAGAATTTTCGGAATATATATATTCTATTCCTTGTTTTATATTGGATTCCATTAACCAACAACCCATTAGACTATTGGTCACAACGAGCATTTAAGTTCTTCTTGGGGTTGGAGGTCCATCGATCGAATCATGCGACTTACCGTAAAACCAGCTATTGTTATGAATCGGAAAGGAGCCTCAACGGAAAAAGAAAGAAGCACTCAAGCCAAATGATAACTAGAGTAGTACTGTAGTAATAGATTAGGAATAGTGTAGATAGTTTAGTCTTACTATACGTGAGTTTGATCTAACTGTATGCTAATATTTATCCCATGTTCATGTAAGTCTTGGTGTTTCCTTGTATTTAGTTCCTCCATTATAGATATATAGATGTATGTACTCAAATAAAAACAAAAAAATTGGATTGGTGTAAGAGAGAATCATGGAAACTTGATCCGTCAAGAAAATCAACTACCAAACGTAGTGGCTAGTAGATGAAGAGGTGATTGAGTCCACCCCATTCAGTTGTACAGTTATTTGGTGCAAACTCTAATTGAATGTAAATTGGTCATATGATCATATGATCATCAATTATTTCTTGACTATGATTTATTATTACATATTTTTCTGTATGAGGATTATAATATCATCTAATTTGCATATTATATAAATGTTCTAAAGTGCCAAAAATTAATGGAAAATAATAAAATGTTTGAATCAAATTTGGTCGTTAGTTTAAGATTTGACTCTCACATTTTAAATAAGTGAATTCTCAATAATTGTGATCTTTTACCAAATGAAAAAACTACAATGGCTTACCTGAGATTTGGTGTGATTAATCATACAGATGACCTCTGACGAGAAACTCTTTACTCGTAAACAAATTAATACCAATTTGCAACGTCAAGAGTGGTGCTTCATTTTGGGACTTTCATCAGATTATTCTTGTGCGTTGAATTTCTCTATTGCTGTGTTTGGAATTTTGGATTGGTCGATTTTGGTGGATTTCAATTCAAATTCTTAGCCAAATGCATTTTTTGTTTGGATAAATCTTTCTATTGGTGTCGACAAAATTTTTGGATTATAAGCATTAAATATGTGAATAAGTTGTTTGACCGTATTTGACTTCACTATATCTACAAAAAATGCAACTTATTAGATCTTTAATTTTGTTTCATAAAATTCTAAGGGATCTATACTCAAAAGATCCAAACAATATATATAAGTTTACAATTGAGTTTATCCAAATAATATGTTATTGCCAGAAAAAATAGAGGATTTGAAGTTTCCAATTTAGTTTTATCCAAAACAATATAATTTAACCGTATTTTTAAGAAAACTATCATATTTAAGTTATAGAGACAATTAATATGTCATTAGATTCTCCAAAAAAAAGAATGAAATCTGTGTAAGTATCTAAAATCATAATAAAGTTTTGTCATGTCGGTTGTATTTTGTCACTGTACCACTTTTAAATAATTTTTCATAACTTAAATAAATGACTTAGAATTTGAATTAATATAGTAGTAGTCGTAATTCTTTATGGATCAATTCCAGCATTGTTTGGATGGACATAAAAATTTCAATTCAATTCTAAACTAATATCACATCACCCCCTATTTGGGTGATGCGTGGATTTGAAATAGGTTAAAATGTACCCGGTTATGCCATATTGCCCTTTTTTGTATCCTTATTTCTCTCAGCCTTGTTTCTTTCCCCTTTTTCTATTGCTCCCAAAATTCCATCATCCTATTCATTCTTCGCTGACGGCTCTCCTCCACCCCCCAAATTAGGTGAAAATCTTCATCTCTCTGGATTAATTTCAAGAAATTTTTTACTGATTGAAATATCCGACCTTTAGTTCAATTAAGAAAAGTTAAAAGTGGGTAAAAAGTAATAAAAATTTTCAATAGCTCTAGACTAATTTAGGAGGTGTTTGGTTCATAATCGGGAATCGGAATCGGAATGGGAATCATAAATTATACTATTGGTATGGATTTATATCATTCTTCCTTAGTTGTTTGGTTTGAAATAGGAATGGATTTATGTTAATGAGTTACTTAATTTGAAACCCATGTCATAAATAGGGAATGAAAGTAGATATTTTCTAACACTTTCATTCCCATAGAATGACTCCCATAGTACTTAACCAAAAAACATCTTTGGGTATCATTAACTTTGATTCCCATTCCCCCCTTCTCATACCCATAAATCAAACACCTCCTTAGTTCTAAAATTTTTACTTTACATTTGTTTTGATGGATATATATTTGGTGATTGATATATTATTTGTGGTTTACTGTTTCTCAAATACTAGAACAAAATCACATTGTCTAATTATAAATTAATCGTTAAATGTACCTGCTGATTTACATACTTTCTTGTTGGTTTCACATTTTTTGAGGTAGATTTTTCCCTTTTTGATTGTTCTATTAATTTGGATACTTAGCACCATCAAAATATAAAATTATATATATATATCTTTACTAGTTACTAGAAAAGTACCATTATATATAGTACCATTATATATATATATATATAATGGTTTTCTAGTAACTAGTAAAATGCACGTGCTCTGCACGTGTATTAAGTATGACAAATCAAAACTAAAATTTTTGATTATGTCAAAAAATTTTATTTAACTTAACTATTATAGTTATATGTTATATGGGGTTAAATGTATGAAATAAATATTTTATGGATATTTTTTTATCTAAAAATATTCAAATACTCATATTTGTTATCGGTACATGGTTGAATTTATAAACATTACGAAGTATTCCATGATCAAAAGGTTTTACAACATTTGCAAAAGTAGCCAAATCCAAATTGAGTTTTACAACATTTGCAAAAGTAGCCTTTCTCAAATCCAAATTGACTTTAATTTGGATTATTTCATATTTAGCGACTCAATTTATCAACAAAAAAAAAAAACACTACTCCATGTATTCACCAACTTAGTGAGTTTTTTTAATTTTTGAGTCTTTGGCATCTATATACGTTTCTAAATAGCATATATATTGTTTACTTAAATAATATGTTTATTTTTTTTTTTCAAAAGTTACTTTTTAATTTTTATTGATTGTAAATTTTATGTTTACTTTTACAGTTATTGTTTTCAATTATTATTATTTTTTAACTTCGTAATGTATTTTATATTGCTATTACACAGATATACCAATTTCAAAATATAGTGTAAGATACTTTTGTAATAAATGAGTTACAATCTATTTGATAGCTCAAAATGCTTTTGATAGCAAACGTGGTAGAGTAATATCTAATTTAAGAATGTAATTATTGAATAATAGTTTACCTTGTTCTTCCCGAGTTGCAACTCAGTGATATTTTCTTTTAGGGCAAATGACTCCGATGGTTCTCTCTGAACTTTACTAATAATTCTCTTTAGTCCATTCAGTTTTAAAAGTATCTATTAAGTCTCTAAAATTTTAAATTTGATTTTAAATAGTCCATCAATGTTAAATTCAATTATAGAAATTTTAAATAAAGCATTTAGATCTATTTAATATTTTTGGTTTGACTAAGAAAAAATGACAACACTTCCTTTCTAATAATTTTGTATAAGCTAAAATATATAAGAAATGTTATTAATTTTATAAAGGTGGATGTCCATTCATCTTCCTAAACTCATCGGTTAATGTGAAAACTTATTGATTCCAGTGAAGACTTATTGATTCCCGTGAAAGCTTATTGGTTCCCGTGATTCAGGTATCATATTTATGAATCCCCTAAACTTGTAACCCTATAAATAGGGGGTCTTGATACGTCATTTAAAAGAAGTCTTTTGTAAGTCTTATATAAGTCTTTTGTGAGACTTATGAAAAGTTTATAATAGAGGATATTAAAGAATTTTCTACTATTTCTCTTTGTTTACTATTCCCTCATCTACACTTGTAAATTTCCTACTTTAGTTAGTTTTGTAGTCAAGGTTAATAATCTTGACTTAGTTTTATAACACGTTATCAGCACGAGACTCTGACCAACTGACATGGAATTTAAATCAACACAACAAAGGTATGTAGAACTTTTAATACGACGAAAATATATGGAACTTTTATTATCATAGCCAAGGTATGATTTAAAATTTTTGGATACTCTCTATTACTATATTTTGTTTTATACTTTCAGTTGTATCAACATAATATTATTAGAAATTATTTTGATTAGTTTTAATCATGTCAAATTATACCAAACGGTATAATAAACAATTCATATTGGATTTTGGATGTTGAAATCCATTCGAATTTCATATGTCCTGAAGACATAATTAGAAAAGACAAAATGATATATCCAAGTATGACTAAACAAAATCTATAATTTTCGTTATTATAACCCTGAAGGATTCAAAATTTTCCTATTTAAAAGATCCAGCAGATCTATGAGAAAAATTATACAGATCATTTGTGAATACATATTAGAGAAAATGTTCTCTATTTTCTTGCCTCAAATATGCTCTTGAAGAAGCAATACTGGCATAGAGTTTTAGAAAATAATCCAACTTTTATAACTTCTTATGACTGAATAAAATAATGAGTTATTACTCAAATGAATCTCGTTCAATTAATTTGCTCCGTTCCCCGAAGTGAATGTGACAAAAGTTTAAAAAGTACTTGTGGACGTGGTGATCGTCGAAACCAACATATTCATGATGGTTATCAGTAAACACTATTATGATTATAATACTACAACACACCACTAGAAGTGGTAGATTAATAAAAATATAAAAGAGAAGATGTTAGTCGTACATTAAGAATGATATGAAAAATAAACGTTATTGTTATGCTATGAAAGGTCATTAGTCACATACTTGTCGAACGTTAAATAGTCTTTTTGAATTTTTTCAAGAATCATTGGAAGATAAAGAGAAAATCATAGCTCAAATAACTTTTCACTATAATGATTTTGACCACAGTTGTTGTGCTATTGGTTTATTCCCTGAAGGAAGTATTGACCGTTTGGTTGATGATAAAAATAACTAAAAAAGAAAATAACGTGATATTTTATATATTTTCATTACAATTTTAGAATTCTACATGTCTTGTTGTTTTACATAATTTATTATCTTATATTGTTTTACTGTTATATTTATTTTGTTTAAAGAGAAATATATGGATATACATTTAAATGTATTTGAGGACAGAATAAGTATATGACAATATAACAATACATATAATACTTGAAAAGTAAGAAATATTTTTCCACCTAAAGTTGGGAGAAATAATTGTTAATACTATAAGTGTTATTGTAAAATTAATTAAAAGCTCCAGTAGAGCAAATATATGTCTCCCTGAAGGAACAAAATTAGTTACAAATAATGCACTTTCTCTACTAAGTTTTGAAGAAATTTATTAAAGATATCTGAAAAGGATATCATTTTGTTTGAGACTATGAATGAGAAAATTATTGAATATCTATGCAACATTAGAAAAGAAATGTGCTATGAAAAAGTTGCATAGCTTTCTTTTGATTTATACTATACAATTGAAGCACATGTTATAGAAAACCTGGAGTTTACTGATTCAAATACTTTTATTGTTTGGCAATGACCGGTCAGACCATCCCGAGTCATTTATGATGGGTAAAAATTATTGAAAATTCACTTAAACATATATTGGAGAACCAGAAGATTCTTCAATTCAATGGATTTTCTTGTGTTGCTTGTTCTCAAAGAAATTAATTATTAGATCATCACCAGTTAAAATTGGGATTGAATCCCTTCCATTGTTGGAATGAAATAAGGGTGAGATATATGGGCTCACTCACTCTTCATGTGTACCTTTTAGATATTTTATAATTTTGATAGATGCATCTACCATATGGTCACATGTGTGCTTATTATCGATTCGCAACCTGGAGTTTGCGTGATTACTATTTTAAATAATTTTGATTAAGAGCACAATTTCTAAATTATGAAATCAAGAAAATTTGTCTTGATGGTACTGGTGAATTTATACTTAGAATATTTGATGATATTTGTATGAACGTCCTGAAGCACGTGTTCATACACAAAATGGTCTAATAAAATTATTTATAAAATGCCTCCACAATAGTTAGACCATTACTTATGAGAACATGTTATGTTGCTTGCAGCAGCATTTATACGCATCAAGCAAACAAAGATTTTAAATTCTCCCCATTATAATTGGCTTTTGGTCAGGAGCCAAAATTTTCATCTACAGATTTTTAATTGTGCGATATATGATATTCCATCGCAACGCACAAAGATGGGTTATAAAAAGAAAGTTGGGAATATATGTATGATGTGAATTGCCCTTTCATGATTAAATATTTTGAAATATTGTGGGGCACTTATATACGATATAATTTGTCGATTGACATGAAAATGTTTCCCAACATCAGGGGGAGAAGATAAGTAGTTGGATAGACATTTTAACAATTTGAATGAAATGAATTATCATATTTTGATCCTCGTACGAAGTATGTGAACTTGAAGTTTACAAGATAATTCATTTACAAAATATTATGAATCAACTGCCAGATTCATTACTGACCTAAAATGAGAAAAATCTCATATACCAACTGAAATGCTCCAATTGGTGTCCCAGCAGGACAACCATCGATATAAATGATAGTTAGCCACGCATAAATTGTGGTTGACTAATCGGTTCCAAATGATAAAAATCCTTGTTAGAGAAAATGAGCATATATTAGAGATGGTCATAAAGTGGAGGCGGGTGCTCCTGAAGAGACCCTGGACATAACTAATCATAAAACCCCAAAAGTGGATTAGGTACTTGATGAAAAAGAGATCTCGAAAAGTTATGTCACTCCTGAAAAGGATGAAATCGAAAAGAGATTGTTGTCGACAACATATTATTGTTTATAATATCAGCTGATATTTTGAATAAAAATGAGGATCTTGAACGTAAATTTGTCGAAGACTCAGATGTTATATCGACATAGAAATGATTGAAAAATACAATATAAGAAAATTCACGTTCAAAACGTGAAGATTTTGGACCTGTAGTCCAAATTTCTAAATGATAGAGTCGGTTGGGTACAAATATATTTGTACGAAAACAAATTGAGAAGAATGAAATTGTGCTATATAAAGCATACCTTGTTGAGCGAAAGTTTTCGCAAAAATTCGTCATCGATGATAAAGAGATTTATTCTCTTGTGGTGGATGTAATCACCCTTTTGATATCTAATTTGTGTGGCAGTTCATAAAAATTGAAATGTATCTAATGAATATTGAGCATATTTTGTATAGCTCATTTTGATATCGATATCTATATGAAAATCCCTGAAGGATTTAACATGCCTGAAGCATGTAAAGTTTTCCGGGAACATTGTTCAATGAGATTGCAAAAATCCTTGTTTGGATTTGTTCAAAACAATCTAGGCGAATATGATATAATTGTCTCAATGAGTATTTCTTGAATAAAAGTTGTAAAAACTGATCTAATTTGTCTATACGTTTTCACAAAAGACACAAAATCAAAATTTGTAATAACTGTTGTATATGTTAATAATATAAATATTATTTGAACTCCTGAAGAAGTTCATTAGAACTCTTGGAGAGTTTCGTTAGAACTCCTGAAGAGATTCAAATAGAATAATTTGATCTTGACAAAGATCTATAGTTCGGCACTTATCGAACAAAAATTTTGTTCATCAATGAACTTATACCAAAAAGGTATTAGAATGATTTTATTTGGATAAAATACATTCATTGAGTATCCCAATGGTTGTGAGATTGATTGATATCAAGAACAATAATTTTTCATTCTCGTGAGAATGGCAAAGAACTTATTCGTCCTGAAGTACCATATCTCTTCCTGAAGTACCATATCTCTTAGTGCTAACATGTACTATAAATTCGTTAGCACGATCTAGTTTTTCTCCGATACGAAAATACTGGAATGACATCAAATGTTGGATGTTCATTTAATCCAACATGATAAGAATTCGGTTTCAAATGAGTTATGAAGAAATTGATATCATGGCGATCAAAATTCTAGTCACTACTGCTTGCAATCATTGTTGACATAATTGCAATATAAGAAGCAAGTAGTGAATACGTTTGGCTTCAGTTATTGACCTAACATATCCAGAAGATATGTGTTTAATATTAGAAGTGAGACTTCTAATGACATTATATAAAGACGTTGCTGAATATGTTGCTTAGCTAAAGGGAGGCTATATTTCTTCGAAATTTTTCTTCTCTCATGATTTTTAGAAGAATGATGAAATTGACATCCAACGAAATTCACTCATGCGATGATCTAGCGGATTTATCCAAAGGCGATACCAGCAACAACGTTTGAGAAGTCTGTTTGTAAAATTGTGATGCATCATCTCAAAGATATCAAGTGATACTTTTATGAGGGGCAGGATAAGTACACGCTGTACTCTTTTTCCTTTAGCCATAGTTTTGTCCCAATGGGTTTTCTTGGCAAGGTTTTTAACGAGGGCAGCATGCAAAAGTGTATTACAAACATGGAATACGCACTGTACTCTTTTTTCCTCTACCATGGTTTTTTCCCACTGGGTTTTTCCTGGTAAAGGTTTTTAACGAGGCAGTAATCCTTCGCGTATTCTTTGACGCATGGACATCCAAGGGGGAGTGTTATGAATTTTATAAAGGTGGATGTCCATTCATCTTCCTAAACTCATCGGTTAATGTGAAAAGTTATTGATTCCCGTGAAGATTTATTGATTCCCGTGAAGGCTTATTGGTTTTCGTGATTCATGTATCATATTTATGAATCCCCTAAACTTGTAACCCTATAAATAGGGGGTCTTGATACGTCATTTAAAAGAAGTCTTTTGTAAGTCTTGTATAAGTCTTTTGTGAGACTTATGAAAAGTTTATAATAGAGGATATTGAAGAATTTTCTACTATTTCTCTGTTCACTATTCCCTCATCTACACTTGTAAATTTTCTACTTTAGTTAGTTTTGTAGTCAAGGTTAATAATCAAAAAATTGACTTAGTTTTATAACAAATATTTTTTCATTGATCACTCTAATATTTTAGTATAGTCAATGTTATATACTATGATAAATAGTGATACTAAAAAATGGACGATAAAACAACTAAATAATTTTTGCCATTTTAATTTTTAAAATTTTTTCCTTATTTTTTCTTGTTTTATTAGATGTATAAGTGCTGCATAGTTATTTCTATTTTACTGAATCTATCATCGAAATTCAAATAACCTGATTAACCCATAACAAAAAGATAATATTCTTAACAATAAATGATTGAATAAATATTCTTAACGATATATTAGGACACAATAAATGATTGAATAACATGTGTTAAAATATTAGTTTTGCCATTTTATCAATTATCTAGACAATAGTGAAGCATTTATTCCAAACTATTAAATATAATAATTTTGCCTAATTTTGAACTTGGAAGGCTCAAACTAAGGATAAACCAAACATTTATGGGCAAAGTAAAAATTGTTATATTTGAATTTGATATCAAATGAGAGACCATTTAGAACCAAATTTAAAAGTTTAAGTTTTGAATAAATATTTTTAAAAATGGGGGACCAAATAAAATTATTGGTAAAAGTTCAGAGACTATTAGAATCATTTACCCTTTCTTTTAATAGTTTGTCATATTTTTACTTAAGTTTGGGGATAGTTTACTTTATTCTTTCTATATTGCAACTTTTAATGCTTTCTTTTAAGACCTCTAAACATGGATTAAAGATAATCTAAAACTAAAATTCCTAAGTAAACCATATGGAACACATCATAACCTGTGTACACTGGATGTTTAGATGACTTTGGTACTGAGATTGTCCACTAAAGTGCTATTATTTCCACTTTTTAGTCATTAATTTTTTCTATTGAGTATAAATACACACATACTAAATCTCTAATACATTCATTTTACAAAAATTTAAGTAATTGTTTGTTTCTTTATCTTACTTTTTTTTTTAGTATGAGTTTGTAGAGTTAAGATGAAAAAATAATTCTTTTTGTTGAAAGAAAGCTTTCCAAGCTGTGGATTATCTTCGGCTATTTCTGCCCAATATTTTTGTACTACGACCTGTAGGGGTGTAGGGTTTTGAGTAGATGAAGAGGCTTCATCTGGTTTGGATTTTGATGGTGAGCGATCATTCTTTCCTAAAAATTTCTAAGTTAAAATCTTCTTTTCTCCCTTCCTCTCCTCCCAAAGTACCACTAGCAGAGTGTAGGTTGTACCGACACTTCACCAGAGGTATTCCTCAAATCTGTAATCATTTAAAGTTTTAATAAATTTTGTTTGTTTACTTTCTTGTTTGATGGTTGGCTAAGCTACCTGAATTATTTAAATTTTGTTTGTTTACTTTCTTGTTATTTACTTTCTTGTTTGATGGTTGGCAAAGCCACATGAATTATCTGTTTAATTCTGTGTTTATTTTGGCTCCCTTGTCCCTTACCCTTCTTCCTCTAGGTTCTTAGGGGTCCCCAGTTCTTCTCTTGGTATCAGAGCCAGAGGGGGAAGTAGGGTATATTGACTACTATGAACCTCTGATGTTAAATTTTACAAATAAATATTTGCAAGTTATTGGTGAACATCTCTCTGTCAAGACTCCACCTTCAACTTCTTCCATCCCTTTACCAGTTGTTGCTTCTTCAACGAAACAACCTTCTGGTTACAAATCAGCTTTAGATACTTCTATCTTTAAGCCTTATGAAATTTCCAGTCAACTTAGGACTCAGATTTCTAGTCATAAGATTGATAGTGAATTACAATATAGGATAGATAGGATTGAACAAGCTATTAAGTTAGCCTACGTTCCTGAATCTCTTACTCCCAAATCTAAGGATGACAAACAGAAAGCATCTATCTCTGTCCTAGATAGAGTTAAACCCGCTTCTGATTCTGAGTCAGTTCCTCAAACTCCTAAGCTTGAGTCTAATGACATCTTTAAGCTTAGAATTCAACCATCTTCTAGTTCTTGGAAGAAATCCAATAAGCTTTACTATCCTAGAGCTACCCATCCTGATGTTCTTTTAGCAAGAACAGCCCAATGTGATTCAAAACTCTTACAATGCTAACAACATCTATGAATGGAACATAGATGGTGTGTCTGAGTACAATATCACATCCAAACTCCAGCAGATGACCATGGTGGCCACTGCTTATAAAACTTCCCACAATTGCACTGACCAACTCACGGCCCATATCTTAGTTGCCGGATTTACTGGACAACTTAAAGGTTGGTGGGACGTTTTCTATCCCAAAAAGCCACCAATGTCATCTGATGCCATTAGATGTGACCCTGAGGCATGTCATTAGAGATCCTTATGGACAAGCCATTTCGGATGCTGTGTCTACACTCATTTTCACAATAGCCAAAACCTTTATAGGTTACCCAGGGATTTTTAGAGAAAAGTCTACTGAAATCCTTAACAACCTTAAATGCAAGAAGCTCTCTGAGTTTAGGTGGTATAAGGATACCTTCCTAACCAGGATTTACACCAGACCTGATGGAAATCTTCCATACTGGAAATAAATGGATTCCTTGATGGTCTTCCCAAATCCCTTAGAGACTTAGTTCGTGAAGAACTTCAAACCCAAAGACAATGGCATTGTGCCTTACCAAAATATCACCTATGGTGAACTCAATTCCATGATCCAACAAGTTGCTATGAAAGTCCGTCAAGACACATCTGATGAGGCAACTAGCCAAAGATAGAAACCAACGTAGGAAAGACCTAGGATCTTTCTGTGAACAGTTTGGTCTTCCTTCTTGTGAAACCAAAATCAAACATAGGAACAAACCCAAGATTCACAAATCTTCCAAACCTTCCTTTAGAAGACCTTTGATTTCTAAGACTCAAATTTAGGAAATCTAATCTTCCTACCAAAAACCCTATTCCTGCTTTACCAAATTCCAATTCTGCTGTTTGTTACAAATGGAAACCTGGACATATTGCTAGGTTTCGTAAGTTTGTAAAAAAGCTCAATCTTCTGAATTTAGAAGATTCAATTGTCAATCAGCTAAGCAATCTTCTCTTAGATAGGATGCCAGTGATTCTGACTCTAATTTCGAAGAAGACAATCTTATCAATGCCTTAGAAGATGATGACTTAGGTTCCTCCTCTTCTTCTTCCAGCAAAACTTCAGTTTCTTCTGAAACTCCTCAAATCAATGTTTTGACTAGAGAACAAGATCTTATTCTTGATATGATTGAGAAATTTCCTATTTCTGAACTACGTCATTCTTATTTACAAAGGTACAAACAAACTCTTGAAACAAATGATTTTCAAAATCAAGTTTCTTCTTCCAATCCTTTGGTAAAACATCCGAAGGTTTTAAACACTTACAATCTTACGGATATTTTAAACAGATTTCCAAATCAAAGTTTTAAAAGGGTTTCAATTCAAGATTTACAGTCTGAAATTGCCATGTTTAAAACAAGAAGTTATTAGAGATCAAAGCTCAGCAGCAGATTGATCAATTGGTCATTCATTCTCTTCAACTTTCTCAATGTTCAAAACAAGTTTTTGAAAATTGTGTTGAAACTCCTTCAACCTCTCACCTACAAGTTCCTACTGAAAACCAAGTTTTATCTGAACAAGTGTTTCCACCTGATCAGATTATTGAAAAATCAAAAGAACAGTTTTTAAATATTTTAAATAGAGTTACTGTTCTCAAATTTCTTATTCAAATTACTTTGGTTATCAACAATGAACTTTTCATTGATGCTACTGCATTAGTTGATACTGGTGCAGATTTAAATTGCATACATGAAGGTTTAATTCCTGCAAAGTATTTTCAAAAAACCAAAGAACGCATTAGTAGTGCTAATGGTGAATCTTTGGAAGTCAAATTCAAACTATCTGATGTAGAAGTCAGATATTCTGACTGTAGCTTTCCCTACAATACATTTTTACTTGCCAAAAATATCACTACTCCTGTGATTCTTGGTGTTCCATTCATTGCTTATCTGATTCCTTATACTACTACTTTTCAAGGTATCATTATCAACTCCTTAGGAAGAAATCAATTCATTCCTTTCAAATTTCCAGCTTTTGAAAAAACTCTCAATCCTAATTGCAAATGAAAATGAATCAAATCAATTTTTTGAAAAAAGATCTTAAATTTGAACGTCTTCAAAATCAATTAAGTGATCCAGTTTTCAAAACTAGGATTCATGATTTACAAAACAAAATTCAAACTCAAGTTTGTGCTGATATTCCAACTGCCTTTTGGAATAGAAAGCAACATGTGGTAACTCTACCATATGAAAAAGATTTTTCAGAAAAAGATATTCCAACTGGAGCTCGTGCTATTCAGATGAATCAAGAGCTTCTGGAATTCTGCAAAAAAGAAATTGATGATCTTCTTTCCAAGAAGATTATCAGTCCCTCCAAGTCCCCTTGAGTCCGCATTTTATGTTAACAAAAATTCTGAGATTGAACGAGGTGTCCCTCGCTTAGTCATCAATTACAAACCCCTCAACAAAGTTTTACAATGGATTAGGTTTCCTATTCCAAACAAGAAGGACTTGCTTCATAGATTGCATGCTTCTTCAATTTTTTCAAAATTTGACCTAAAATCAAGTTGGATTCTGGCAAATCCAAATCCATCATTCTGACAGGTACAAAACTGCATTCACAGTCCCTTTTGGTCAATATGAGTGGAATGTAATGCCTTTTGGCGTAAAGAACGCACCTTCTGAATTTCAAAAGGTTATGAATGATATTTTCAATCCATATCTCAATTTTATACTTGTTTACATTGATGATGTTCTTGTTTATTCTGATAATTTAGAACAACATTTTAAACATGTCAATATTTTCTTAGATGTGACTAAAAGAAATGGTTTAGTCATTTCTGCTTCAAAGATTAGTTTATGTCAAACTTTGATCAGGTTCTTAGGACATAATATTTGCCAAGGCAAAATTATCCCTATCAACAGATCGATTGAATTTGCTGATAAATTTCTAGACCAGATTCTGGATAAAACCCAGCTTCAAAGGTTCTTAGGATATTTAAATTACATCTCTGAACACATTCCTAATCTTAGTATTCTTTCAAAACCCTTGCATGATAGATTTCGAAAGAATCCTCCTCTGCATGGACACAAAAACACACAGACACAGTCAAATACATAAAATTGCAAGTTAAGAGTTTACCTTGTTTAGTTTTATGTGATCCAAAACTTTTTAAAATTGTTGAAACTGATGCCTCTGACATTGGTTATGGCGGCATTTTAAAACAAAGAAGTTCTACTTCTGAGCAAATTGTTTGTTTTACTTCAAAACATTGGAATAATGCTCAAAAGAATTATTCCACTATTAAAAAAGAGATTTTAGCAATTGTTTTATGCATTTCAAAATTTCAATCTGATCTTCTCAATCAGAAATTTTTGCTTCGTATTGATTGCAAAGCTGCCAAAGATGTTTTACAAAAAGACGTAAAAAATCTTGCTTCAAAACAAATTTTTGCCAGATGGCAAGCAATTTTATCAATCTTTGATTTTGATATTGAATTCATCAAAGGTAGTTCTAATTCTTTGCCGGATTACCTTACCAGAGAATTCCTCCAGGGCAGAAATGCCCAGAAAGAAAAAGAATGATCCCTATGTACACCATCAAAATCCAAACCAGATGAAACCTCTTCATCTACTCAAAACCCTACACCCCTACAGGTCGTAGTACAAAAATCTTGGGCAGAAATAGCCGAAGATAATCCACAGCTTGGAGAAGCTTTCAAACAATGGTTGCAATTTCAACAGGCCTTGTCCATTCCAGGACAAGCTCAGGTATTGCCCTCAAACATTTTGATGAGTTCACCCCCATCATCTATAAGCATTCAACACGATGCCTTCTGCATCAAAAAGCACGGTATCTTACGTACCCAAACAAACTTCAAAAAACTTTGTTTCTTCAGTTATTTCCCAATATGTCAGGAAAACTGACTATCAAACCCTATTCCAAATTGAACCAGAGTGGTTCACCAATAATCCTTTAATTATTAACCCAAAAAATCCTTCCTACTGGATTCAATTTTTTAATATCCTCAAACCAAAAAACCAGAGAATTCTATGAGTTAATACTTAAAGATTCTCAATCCATTATTCCAAAAAATAATATGCATGCCACTGGGAATCACTGATTAATTTCATATACACATCTAGATGTGTATAAGAAGACCTTCTGAATGGGGCACTGATCTTAATAGATTACGTTCCTTCTCTGGTCCTGAATCTCAAAAATATCCTGGATATTCTTACTGGGATTATCAAGGTGCTTGGTTTAATACCTTCACCTACCAAAATATTGAGAATAAACATTCTTGTTTATTCTTTTTCAAAAAGAATAAAACCTATTCTTTCCCAATCTGGTTTAATAGATTTTGGTCTTTAATTGGACCTAATGAATCCATTTTACCTCCGCCAATTTTAGAAGGCTTTGAATTTTTAAATCAAAGTTTTCTTGAAAACTAATATTGATCACTTGTAATTGATGAAGATGACTGTATAAGAGACATTATTTGGATTTTCCAATGGAAATCTGAATTTGTCTTAAACAATAATGAAGCCTTTCCACCTCTACTGGTAAGATAAGGCTCAATCAAATGGTGGGATGCTTATGATGCCGGTGCTGCTCATACCCAGACTTAAATTCAACTATGGTTTGCTAAGAATTCACACTTCTTGCTACCATCAGATAGAGAAACTGCCCAGTTTCTACAGCAAAGGTTTTCAAATACTGTCCTATTAGCTTCGGCCAAGAACAAGGACGCTTACATCAACAACTGGAAGACACTCTCTCCCAGCTCAAAGAAGGAACTTCAAGCTCTTCGAATAAACAAGAAGTTTCGAGCAAAAAGACAAAAGAAAGATCAAAACCAAAAGAAAAGAAATCAAAGAAAAAGATTTCAACAAAAAAGAAAAAACAGGTTTGAATATCATCCAGTTCTGATTCCAGCTCAACTGCCAACATCAGCACTTATGAAGACATGGCCCAATCAAATGAGGACGATTGTTTCGGCATCGACCTTAGCAAAATTGAAGAATCCCAATTGTAATAGATAGGATTCTTGTTCAAATGTATCTACTATTCAAATGCACTTTACTGTTTAAAAATACAAATACCGTTCACTGTACACTGTACACTGTAGCGGCATAAATCACGAGATGTCAAATACGAGAACAGTTACTGTTCACAGGTCACTATTTGACACTGTAGCAACAGTAATTTTCTTCTATAAATAGGATGTTTTCAGTCTTACTAAACATCCGAAAAATTTCTAAGTTAAAATCTTCTTTTCTCCCCTTCCTCTCCTCCCAAAGTACCACTAGCAGAGTGTAGGTTGTACCGACACTTCACCAGAGGTATTCCTCAAATCTGTAATCATTTAAAGTTTTAATAAATTTTGTTTGTTTACTTTCTTGTTTGATGGTTGGCTAAGCCACCTGAATTATTTAAATTTTGTTTGTTTACTTTCTTGTTTGATGGTTGGCAAAGCCTCCTGAATTATCTGTTTAATTCTGTATTTATTTTGGCTCCCTTGTCCCTTACCCTTCTTCCTCTAGGTTCTTAGGGGTCCCCGGTTCTGCTCTTGGCATATATATATATATATATAATATTCTAAAAAAGTTTGAAAACGTTACTTATCATATTACTAATAAAATTGTATGTTCCTAATAAGATGAAACAACATGTTAAAGCTATGTATGTTGACATTTCATTTAATCTTATGCAAATGCCAGAGAAAATACTAATGTATTAGAATAAAATTTTATAAAGTGTAGAAAATATAATTATGATTGTTTATTATTTTAAATTTACTAAGATAATTAATTACTAAAGTTGCAAAAATTTAGAAACTTCACAAATTTGGTAATCTATTGGACATTACAAATTTGTCACTTTATTAATTTTTATTTTCCAAGTCGAATATGGAAATGGCTCATAAATTTGTATTTGATACTTTCATATAAAGGTGTGGTTTGTTTGTGAGATAGTAAATTGCCTTTAGAGGCTGAAATTTAAGTTGTTTTTAGTCAAGGAAATTACTCATCTATTGTGTTTTGAAATTTTTTAGCTATGGCAGCTGAAGTAATACACTAACTATTTGCATTTTCATACTCATTGCGTCTTCCTTTGTTTCTTGGTTACTCAACTCATCATATGTTTGTGTGTACGTTGTATGTTTGTGTACGACTTTAAATTAGAGGATTTCATTGATTTCAAACGTATGTTGTTACAAGTCTTTTCCTAACAGAGAAAAATTTTAAGCAAAATTGTTTGTTCAATAATATTTTTATCTAACATAAAAGATTATATAAGAATATACTTAACATTCATTTTGATTATTATTTGTTTTGTATAGTTGTGTTGTATTGTTGTCTGATTTAATCGATAATCAATCCACAATTATATGAAAAAAGCAATACTAAATAGGACGTTTAGTTCCACAAATCAAATCAATCATCAATATCTCTTAATCTTCTAGAGTTAATTACTTGACCATTTATCAAAGAACTAATTTACCTTTGAAGTATTAGGATCAAAATAGTTATTATATAATCTATTCTTCTACTTGTGGCAATATAATATCTGAATTTCTATTTATATCACTTAAAACATTAGTAGTTGATTGTTAATTCATAAATTAAATTTCCTTGAGTAACTTTGATTTTCAATATCAATGAGACCATTGGATCTAGATGAAGAAGATTATTCTCTTTGCAAATAACTAATACCTATAAATTTTTTGACTTTTTTTTTTTATAAAAAAAATGCACACACATAGAATGCGCATATAGTCCAAGGCTAGTGTAAATGCTTTGGCTCAAATGCGTGAAGAATAAGAAATCGGTAATGTATGAATTAAAAGTGGTAAGAAATAGAATATATAAGAAGAGAACAACTGTAATCACTAATGCCAACTGAATAGAATCGGTTTTTATTAAACAAAAGTGGCAAGAAATAGAATACATATGTGAACAGAAACAACTTTTATCACAATACATGATGTGCTATTACTTATTGGGAAGAGATTCATGATGAGTTTTAAACTAACAAATACTATGTAATTTTGACCGTAAAGTCTTGGTAGTACAACATTTACCTGAGACTGAAGTCATTGGTCAGTGCAAGTGCATCCAGTTCAATTTTTGGGAATTCAATTCCATTACATGCTTCAACCAAACAATCTCTCATGAACATTTATAAAGAAGATACGATTTTAATTAGATTACAACCATATCATTAAAAAAATAATCAATTACATCATGACACAAAAGAGTTATAAGATAGAGTTATGGGACCATAGTAAAAATGCATATCATAGTAATTACATCATGACATAAAAGAGTTATAAGATAGAGTTATGGGATCATAGTAAAAATGCATATTATAGTAATTACATCATGACATAAAAGAGTTATAAGATAGAGTCAGGGGATCATAGTGAAAAATGCTTATCATAGTATATATATAAAGATATTTTGCTAGAGATTAACCAAAAAGCTCTCAACCAATCATATAGAGAAAATAATAATCATATTGTTAACAATTATTTCTACCAAATACAAGTATTCCTTCTATAATTTCTTGAAGAAAATATAAAAACTAATCAAATAGTTTTTTTTTTCTTTAATTGATCAAATAATTTACTAATCCATCAGTGAATGATTATAATTGAATACTATGACAAAGCGTACTTCTGAACCTTCTCTTTCTGGAATATCATTGACAAAATTGAACTTTTAATAGTTACTCTTACTTTTATCAATGGTAAGATAAACAAACAAACTTAGGGTCAGCAACAGTAAGATAACGAAGAGAAAAAATAACTGAAGGGTGGTGTTGTCTTGCCTTAGTTTCTTAGCTTGTTGACAAATTTAAATCCATCAAGTGTTTAAAAGAGGATAGTAGATTGCTTTTGTGTTGTATTTGTCTAGCATCTGAAAGCTTTGTTGTGATTTAATTAACGCGTAGCAATGTGAAATTGTGAATACCGGAGATGGAAGATTGTAATAAAATTTTTTTTGAGATATCAATTTGCAAGACATCAATTAATAATGGATTCTTAGTGATTCATTTCCAACCAATAATGGACACAAGTGATAAATATCAGTTAATGGAAGACTCCTGAGTGATTAGTATATTAGCAGATTTATCGCTACTTAGTGAGTGGATAAAGCCTAAATTTAGTTATTTATTTGCCCATTGGTTATTTAGATGTCAAGAAGTGACTATCTTTTACTCAAGGAATAATTTCGGTAAATCAAAAAAGGAATAAACACATAAAAGAAAAAATACAGTTCACACTTTTATAATAATATAGATTTTCTGATTTTGCATAATGCTTATTATATTAATGTTCTAAATCCTTTCATTAGTTTCCCTATGCTGTGTAATTTGTTATTTTATTTTTTACTGCCTTGTGGGGATGGTAATGTTTATGGATCTTTTTGATTACACGATGTTTGATTGGTTTCCCGACGCTCTGGAAGAGATTGCTGACTTGGGGGAATTATAAGAGGGCCAAGACACACAGAGACTCGTGAGATTGAGTTGGCAATAAACTCTCACACGTCCACGTACATATCCATTTATCGAGATTAACTGGTGACTACTTGACACATAAACTCGGATCACTGTTTTTTTTAATTATACTAGTAATATTGCATGTGTGTTGAACTCGATAATAAAAAAATAATGTTTATTATACTAGAATACTGTACTTGCAGTAAAACACATGCTGCATTTGCTTTTTATGTATGTTGCGCGTGTTGCATTTTTATTTTTGAATTCTTTCTTCTTTACACATTTGAGGTATGGGATACATGGCATAACGGGCAAATATTTCTACCGCACAAAGTGCAGTATATGCATTTGTATTGTCAAAAGTGTGAATGATCTCCAAAAACGAAAATATGCTTTCAAGAAATTAGTTATGTCACTCTTAGTTCTAAATTGAGCAAATTACAAATAAAATTGTTAAACTATCTAACAGTTTGATTTGAGGTCAATGAATTATTAATTTTACAAATTTAGCCATCAAACTCTAAAAATAGCAAAATATGTGTCATTAGACTCTAAAAATTTGCTCATCTTCTGTCTATTCTTTTCCCCTTTTTTTTATAGTTCTTTCTTTTCCACCTGAGATTGATATGTTAAATGAACAACCAAAATCCCCAAGAAAACCAAAGATAATTTCAGAAATAAAAATAATGATACCAGAAAAGCATCCCTGTCTCCTTTTAATCAAGAATCAAATGAAAAGAAATTAACTTTTAAATGGGCTGGTTTCTTGGGTCTGAAACTCTGCATATTGAGGAGGATGATCTTTGATAAAATCCTTTTTCTCCTGATATCCAAGAAGAAGAAAAAGCTAAGAAAAAGTACACATCAATTTTCATATGAGTATACTACATTACATGTTAGGACGATGGAGTAATTTTGATTTTGTGATGAAATAGAAAATGCACTGATGGAGATACACAGTATTTCTCACACACTAAAGGAGATCCGTGGTAGTGGCACAGTCACACTAGCTGGCTATTTAACAAAAGGAATCAGAGGTTACTCAGAATTGTTGGACCACAAATGGGATTATTTTTGAGGTAGCTGATCGTGGCAATGCTGACTTGGCTCAATTTCGATTTATCAGATTATAACTTTGTGTGCAAGAAAAAAGGGAAAAGAATTAGAAGAAAAAATGACATGAGAATCATCATCACTATAGTAAGAGGAAGTATACCTATTCAGCCCATGGACGATGTTCCACGCATAGAAACATGGTGGATTTCTAAAACAACCGGTCCATTGGCGGGTCTCTAATGATGGAGATGGATAGAGAATTATCATGTATTTGTACGCTACTCATAAATAATCAATTTTAACCCTTCAGCACATTATTACTAATTAATTCGTAGCTTAATGTTCTAATTAACTGAAAACAAAAAAAAAATTCAAAACTATTTTTGAATTACAAGATTTTACTAGTGTTGTTTATATATTGGTATTAAAGTCTTTAAAATGAAACAAAATAAATACCAAAATTTACAAATTTTCAACCATTTTGAGTGGTATGTGATAATCTTATAATTAAGGTTATTTTAGTATTCTTTTGAGCTTAGTTTCTAGCATTTAATTCTCGATTATTGTACTTTTGTGATGTTTTTGTGTAAGTAGTTGTGTTGAAATATTGTTTAGTGGTTTTAGTGTTAATTTTTGTTTACATTAGTTATTTATATTGGTTTTTTGATCTTTTTTTTTTTTTGCACCTAAGGGTAATTTTGTCAAGTCGAGAAGTCAGATTGCGAGTGGAACAAAGCTGAGAATCGCGTATTTTTCCTTTATAGCTGTACCAAGCCAAACTAGTTTGCGGTTTGAACCAAGTACTTATACACATCTACCTGGTCAAGTCGTTCGTCACAACAAACTAGGTAGATTAAGACATAGTGAGGTCATTCACCACAGCAATCATTCCGGGGCAAATTTGCTTCACCGCAATAAAGGAAGCCTTAGATGTAATTTTGCCGTAAATATGTTTCTAGCCAATACTTGTACATCAAAAGTATGTTTCCAGTGACAGTTGCGGAAAAGATAGCCATAAATCACAATATCCAGCCAACATTATTAGATTAAAATATATTTTTTACCATAGTTGCACAAAAAGCAGTCATAATATTACATTATTAGGCAGTACCATCCAAATATCACAACACAAAATATATCATAGTTAACAAAAAAGTTAGCAGTCCTAGCCATATCACTATCACTATATTCCTGATCAATAAGTGGAAACTTTAGAATTGTTGCTTTAGAATTGTTGCTGCAGCTACTAAATAGCCTCTTTGGTTCTTAGCTGGTAGATTGAGGTGGTGCAATTTGCCATTTAGGTTGTTGAACATATGTCTGGACTACATTCCTAGATTGTTTACACTTTTGTTTTATAGCAAGTGTTTTGGCACTTGCAGCCCTTTTAATTGATTTACTCTTAGATGTTAAAGGCAGTACTTTTACACATGATAATTACTAAAATAAGTAATGGAAAGAGACCGTAAAATGGAGTGAAATCAAATCAACTAATCTAACATGCCTGAGTAACAGAAATGTTAGTGTATGTCTTAAAACCAATTAATTTTAGGGATAAATTACACTTTTATATTTATGTATTTTTTGTAATATGGCATTTAACGAATAAAATATTTATATGTAAAATCATAAGGAGTTATGATGTAATTATATTTTATTCGTATATATCCCTAATCGTGTAGTGTATGACACTAGTAGATTAGCACATAAGAGTATGTGGATGCTTATTAAGGATAAGTGCATCGGATTGACCCGCTGACTCAATACAACGGATTATTATTTAAATGCCAGTGGAATAATCTCTTTGTGATAGTAGTGTAATGGTCCTTTGACTTGAGGTCATGAATTTATCTTGACTGTGGATTATTATTCTTTGGCTCTATTAGTCGTTACTCTTAATGAGTTGCACATATTGTAGAGTTCGGGTATAATATGAATCATGAGAAGATAAGATATGACCAATAGAGGATTTACCACTCCTTATAATAGGAGAGTATATCCCAATATGTCCACTTCTTGAAATACGATTCGGAAATCTTTGCGGAAAGTGGAAATAGATTTAAGAGTGTCTTAAATTCTATTTCAAGTGAGTTGTATTTTGGAAAGAAGTAAAATTTGATTAATTCGATAAGAGTTGGCATTATATCTGTATTCTTGAATTAATCGGAATATAGGTTGGATGAAAGGATATTAATTACAGGAGAACTAGTCACGGATGGGTGATGTCGAACCACTTGACATAACTCAACACTTGGGTGGTCATGATGCTTTGCTAGAAGCCAATCTTGATCTATAAGTGTAAATTAATTAATTGGAGAATTAATGATAAATTAAAGGTGTTTAATTTATCTAATCCTAATTAATTTAGGATTATAATTTATACTTATTACCAATGTGATTGGGAACCTAAAGGGTCACACACTTAAGGATAATTAATTCAAGATTAAAAGGATTTGATAAGTATGAGATACTTATGGGTTATTTATGAGATAAATTAACTTTTGGATTTAATTATAATAAGTTATAAATATTAGGAGTTAATATGTGAGACATATTAAGAGTTCTAATAGTTTTATAATTATTCATATACCCATGTCCCAAACTGATTAGAATTTATAATTTCCTAAACTCAATTTGATTGGAATTCTATATTATTTTATATATGATATATTATAATATAATTATAAAAAAAGAAGTAGTACTATTAGTAGTACTAGTACATGAACGGCTAGACTTATAAGGTTAGTACTAATATAAGATATAGTACTACATACGGTTTTGCATCAAAAGCCGCAAGGAAGACAAGCCATCAAATTCCTTTTTTAAATCGTGAGAGTCACGGTTTGAAAAGAAAAGGGAAAATAATTTAGGAGCTAGCACTCCGTGGTTTGGGTCAATCAATCTTGTGAAGATTCCTTATTTAATTAGCTGTGTGGATACCATTAGAGCCCGGACACCTGTGCGGCTTGTGGATCGACGTCCCAAACATATTGGAGATTTTACTGCAATTTTAAGGTATGATCTCTATACTTTTCTTGTACTACGCATAAATTAATCAAGGTGATCCGTGATAGGAAAGTAACAATTTTAAATTCCACTGTGTTATCTCTGATTTACTTTCTTACAGTGGTATCAGAGCCACCCTTGATTTAATTTGTGATGTAATTGTATTTAGTTGTCATGAATATTGAATTGTTCAAACTATATGAATTTTTGAATTTTATTTATAAAATATTGGAGAAATTTAAAAAAATAAAATAAAAAAATAAGGAGGGGACCAAGAATTTGATTCACGGGTCATGCAATTCAAGATGACATCATCTTCAATTGAAGGACCCGTGAATTTGATTCACGGGTATTCAATTCAAGTAGATTGCTTTAGCACTTTTAGTGACACTTATGGATTTTGTCGCTAAAAGTATTTAATAAGTTAAATTATTTTTAGCGACAGTTATTTAATATTTTGTCATTTTTTTTAATTTTGATTTTTGAAATCACCAATTAATTTTTGACAATTGTTGTTTAAAATTAATCGACAAGATTTAGAAACTTTCTTTGTTTTAATTTGATTAAAATTTAGATCTGTATAAAAACAGAAAATATTTATTTAATTCTAATGAGATTAGAATTAGGTAATTTGTTTAAATATTAGAAATTTATTATTTTTCAATGAGATTGGAATTTTGATGCAATAAATGTTCAAAAATTGTTTAGAAATTGTTTCTAATATAATTTTTGAAATTCTATTATTTAAAGGATTATTTTCTAATGCGATTAAAAAATAATAATTTTTCTCCATAAAATATTTTTTATAAGTAATTCAAAATTGATAATTTCAATTCGATTGAAATTATGAAATATAGTGATTCATGACTAGATACTAAATATGGATTTATACTTTTATTTAATTATTGAATTATTTAATTGCATGATGGATGATTATGGACTTAAGACCAATTTGATTGTGTTTGATTTATTTGGTTCAAATTCGATGGTTGTAAATTTTTAAAATAGGGCCTGCGTGTCCTGCCTTTCTCTATTATTCTGAATGTAATTCTTTTCTCATCTCAATCCCCTCGAATGTAACTCGAGATTTCTTAACCAATCATGTAATGTACATAGATGTAGGTTAGGGATATGATTGAATATCTAAAATATTTAGATAGAATTACATTTGTAATGTACAAGATGATGGAAACGGCAGAAAAATGCAACCTAGAAGGAAATTTTCAAGAGTTAAAGATTACCTTTAGAATTTGACCAGCTATTTTCCTTCGTGACTCAAGGAAACTAGTTTAGTAAAAGTCCATAATCATCCATGGTTTTATGCATATTTTATTTATTATATGATGATATAATAATATTGCATGCAATTTGATGAGACCTAATAAAATAATTAAAAGAAAATCCCTCAAATTAATATTAAATCAGTAAATAAGTTGCCTTCCATTATTATAGCAACAAATGAGAGTTCTTCTTAGATTTAACTTGTTGGGCTAATCCAAGGTTACTCTACGTTGGACATGTTTGAGCTATGAGATGAGATCTCTGAATAATGGGTATGACTTAATGGAGGCATATAATTTGTTGGGTACACTCAAGGTTATATGTCTTTGAGGCAAATGTTAGGAGTCACATATGATGTGCTATCAAAGAGTTGATACCTAACTATGTAGGAATTACAAAGAGTTGTAATTGGTAAGAGTTACCTACCTTTCGAAATTATTTTGGTTTGTTGGGTACACCCAAGATGAAAATAATTAGATGGGATCCTAGCCAACTAAGGGTTATGTGATAGCTCCCGAATCAATATGTGAGGGTTATTGATTTGAATTAAAATAGTGGGAGCAAAACCAAATTAAAAGAAAGTCCATATTATATTTTGGTTTTGGTCTATGCATAAATAACAAATACTTATACTATCTTTATTTATGTGTTGTAGAATATGAGTAATAACGTCAATTTATGTCCCATTTTATATGATAACAAACTCACTGGGCCAAATTTTCTGGACTGGCAATGTAACTTGAGAATTGTTCTCAAGCATGAGAAAATTGGCTATGTTCTTGATCAACATATTCCTGATGTTCCAGCGGATGATGCTGATGAAGCAGTTCAGAATGCTTATCGTAAGCACATAGAGGACAATGATACTGCCTCTTGTATCATGTTGGCCTCTATGAGTTCTGAATTATAGGAACAACACCCAACATCATACATGACAATATGGATGCTCACTCTATAATTATTTAACTCAAGGAGTTGTTTGATGAAAAATCTAGGAATGAGAGGTATGAGACCTCTAAAGAGCTATTCCGTTGTAAGATGGCAGAGGATTCTTCAGTAGCAATTCATGTATTGAAGATGATCAGACTAATTGAAAAATTAGAACGATTGGGATTTAAGCAAAATCATGAGTTAAATGTTGACTTAATTTTGCAATCTCTGCCTGATAGCTTTTCACAGTTCGTGATGAATTACAATATGAATAAATTATCCACAACTCTCACTGAACTGTTGAATATGCTAAAAATTACTGAGGCAACTATTAAAAAGGAAAGGAAACAAGTGATGGTTGTTGATTCTTCTAATAAGAAGAAAAAGAAATCCAAGATTGGTTTTGTGAAAGCCAAGTCTGGGTTAAAACCAACACATGTGATCAAGAAGGATAAGCCAAGGGTAATTGTTACTATTGTGGAAACGAAGGGCACTGGAAAAGAAACTGTAAGGCTTATATTGATACTTTGATGCAGAAGAGGCTTAATGAAGCTTCTACTTCAGGTATGTTTATGATTAAGATCAATATTTCTACTTCTAAATCAGATTCCAGGGTATTAGATACCGGATCAGCATCTCATATTTGTAAAAATATGCAGGGGCTAAAGAGAAATAGAATGTTGGCCAAAGGAGAAGTAGAAAGGAGAAGTAGACCTACGCGTGAGAAATGGAGCAAATGTTGCTGCATTAGCCGTAGGGACTTAATTGTCTTTCTTTGCCTAGTGGTCTTGTTTTAGAACTTAAAGACTGTTATTATGTTCCATCTCTTATTAGAAATATTATTTTTATTTCGTGTTTAGACACTGATGATTTTGTCATTATGCAAAAGAATAAATGTTGTTCTTTTTTACGTGATGGCATTGTTTACGGAACTGCTATTTTAAATAATGGTCTTTACATTCTAGACATGGAAAATCCAATTCTCAACATAAATTCAAAAAGGTCCAAAATTGCTAATTTGAAACAATCTTTCCTTTGGCATTGTAGACTTGGTCATGTAAATGAGAAACACATTTTCAAATTACATAACAATGGTTATTTGGGATCATTTAATTATGAATCATATGACATATGTGAATAAAAAACACTTGGTAATTGACCAAATCATCTTTATGTGAAATAGGTGATAGATGTAGTGAATTGTTGGGGCTAATACATACTGATGTTTGTGGTCCTATGTCAATTCATGCTAGAGGAGGTTTTTCATACTTCATTACTTTTACGGATGATCACTCTAGATATGGTTATGTATACTTATTGAAGTATAAGTCTGAAGCCTTTGAAAAGTTCAAAGAATTCAGGAATGAAGTTGAAAAGCAACTTGGTAAAAGTATTAAAATATTTTGATCAGATCGAGGTGGAGAATACTTGAACCAAGAGTTTCAAGATTATCTTAAGGAGAATGGGATTCTACCTCAATGGACTCCTCCTTGTACACCACAGCTAAATGGTGAACCATATATCTGAGAGACGTAATCGAACTCTATTAGATATGGTTCGATCAATGATGAGTTTTGCAGACCTCCCAAAATTATTTTGGGGCTATGCTCTTAATACTGCCTCCGATTTACTAAATCACGTGCCATCAAAAGTTGTTGATTCCACTCCGTATGAGATATGATTTGGAAAGAAACCTAAACTTTCATACTTGAAGGTTTGGGGTTGCCCTACTTATGTGAAGAGGGTAGAATCTGATAAAATTGAACCTAATTCAGATAAATGCCTATTTGTAGGGTATCCAAAGGAGACGTTTGGATATTATTTCTATAATCCCATTGATCAGAAGGTGTTTGTTTCAAAACATGCCGTCTTTCTAGAAAAAAAGTTTATTCTTGAAAGGGCAAGTGGGAGCAAAATCGATCTTGAAGAAGTTCAAGAAACACAATATGGTATTGATCAACAAATGGAACAAGAGCTTCAATCACATGATTATGTGATTGAGGATGAAGCTATTGATACACAAACTGATCTTCGTAGGACTACTAGGATACGTCGTGCTCCAAAGAAATTTGAGTTTCTTGTAAGTGGGTATAATTATGTATTAATTATTACGAATGATGAACCTATATCTTACGATGAAGCATTATCTGATAAGGACTCTCAGAAGTGGCTAGAAGCCATGAATTCTGAAATGGATTCCATGTATGACAATATGGTATGAACCTTAGTCGATCCACCTGAAGGGATTAAACCTATAGGGTGCAAGTGGGTCTTTAAGAGAAAGACCGACATGGATGATAATGTGATTACCTATAAGGCGCGATTGGTCGCAAAAGGTTATACACAAAGACAAGGAGTTGAGTTTGATGAAACTTTTTCACCAGTTGCAATGCTGAAATCTATTCGAATTTTACTTGCGATAGCTGCATATTATGATTATGAGATTTGGCAAATGGATGTAAAAATTGCTTTCCTTAATGGAAATTTGCAGGAAGAGGTGTATATGATACAACCTGAAGGGTTTACATCCACAGACATCTAACAAAGTATGCAAGTTACAAAGGTCTATTTATAGACTAAAGCAAGCTTCTAGGAGTTGGAACATCCGTTTTGATGAGATAATCAAAGTGTTTGATTTTATCAAAAATGAGGATGAACCATGTGTATACAAGAAGGTGAGTGGGAATGCCAATATTTTCTTGATACTTTATGTGGATGACATATTGTTGATAGGAAATGACATACCTATACTTCAAAGTGTAAAGGTATGGTTGTCCAGAAATTTTTCTATGAAAGATTTAGGAGAGACAACCTATATTCTGGGAATGAGGATCTATAGAGATAGATCTAAGAGGTTGCTTTGTCTTACTCAATCAACGTACATAGATAAGATGCTAAAGAGGTTTAGCATGGATCAATCGAAGAAGGGTTACTTACCAATGTCTCATGGTGTGTACCTTTCTAAAGACATGTGTCCTAAGACAGATGTCGAAAGAGATAGCATGAAAATGATCCCATATGCTTCGGCTATAGGTTCTAGTGATAATATAATGTATGCTATGTTATGTACTAGACCCGATGTCTCCTATGCTCTATGTATTACGAGCAGGTTTCAATCTAACCCAGGGAGTGGTCATTGGATAGCCGTCAAGAATATTCTTAAGTACTTGAGAAGGACTAAAGATTTATTCTTGATCTATGGTGGCCAAGAATTGATAGTTCGTGGATATACAGATGCTAGCTTTCAATCTGACAAGGACGATAGCAAGTCGCAATCTGGATATGTGTTTACTCTAAATGGTGGTGCGGTGAGTTGGAAAAGTTCCAAACAGGACACCACGGCTGATTCTACAACAGAAGCCGAATACATTGCAGCTTCAGAAGCAGCAAAAGAGGCAGTTTGGATCAGGAAGTTTGTGGCTGAACTTGGAGTGGTTCCTTCCATTAGTGATCCTATACTCTTGTATTATGATAACAATGGAGATATTGCACAAGCAAAGGAACCTAGGTCTCATCAGCGATCTAAACATGTATTACGGCGCTATCATTTGATTCGCTAAGAGAGATCATTGATAGAAATGAAGTAAAGATAGAGAAGATCCCCACGGATGATAACATTGCTGATAAGTTCACTAAAGCCTTGTCCCAGAAGAAACATGAGAGTCATGTTAACTCATTCGGTCTTAAGCACATGAATGATTGGCTTTAGTGCAAGTGGGAGTTTGTTAGTGTATGCCCTAAAGCTAATTAATTTTAGGGATAAATTACACTTTTATATTTATGTATATTTTGTAATATGGCATTTAAAGAATAAAATATTTATATGTAAAATCATAAGGAGTTATGATGTAATTATATTTTATTCGTGTATATCCCTAATCGTAGTGTATGACACTAGTAGATTAGCACATAAGAGTATGTGGATGCTTATTAATAATAAGTGCATCGGATTGACCCACTAAGAATATTCCACATGGATTATTATTTAAATGCCAGTGGATTAATCTCTTTGTGATAGTAGTGTAATGTTCCTTTGACTTGATGATACGGGTTGATGCCATCAGGGTATGTAGAACTTAGTCACAACCGTAGGGTTTATATGAACAAGCGAAAGGTAGTTGTTAATAGACCTCCTTGATTAGCCACAAGGCAATCTTTTAACTATGAGCAAGGTAGTTGTTAATAGACCTCCTTGATTAGCCACAAGGCAATCTTTTAACTATGAGCAAGGAATTGATCCAAAGCCTAATTGGCAGAAAATCAATACCTGGTGTTGGTTATAACCTCAAGTGCTCAATCTTATAACCTCAATTTGGGCCTTTGGCTTTGCAGGAATGGGGTTCTCCTTGAGTTTCTCCATTCTCTTGCTCTGTTCAGGGTTAGTTCGAGGAAATCTCCAATTTGAACTGGAAGTAGAGCTAGACTTGGATTTACCTCGGAGAGCCTTTTCTACCTTGTTTGCCCTTTGTAACAGCTCTTTATAGTCCAAGTACTCGTGAAGATCAACCACGTCAGCAATCTCTTTGTTGAGGCCGTTGATGAATCTCTCCATGGTGGTCTCTTCCCACATCTTCATACAAGTGAGCTTTGCTCATTGCCATCTCCATCTCTCGAGCATACTCCTCCACAGTCAGATTCCCTTGTCGGAGAGATTGGAGCTTCCTTAGCTGTTCCTGTGATAATGAGCAGGTACAAACCTCTTTCGAAGAAGGGGTTTGAGGTTAGTCCAACGAGTTATAGGGTAATCACCTATTCTACGTCGTTCTTTTATTTCAGATACCCACCAAGTCATAGCATAGTCAGAAAAGCAGGATACAGCCAACTTATATTTCTTTTCGTTTGAATAGTCATAACAATCAAACAAAAAGTCTATCTTTTGTTCCCAGTTCAAGTATTCTTCAGGATCGGCTTTACCTTGGAACGTGGGCATGTTTGGTTTGAGAGAGCCAATTTGCGTGTCCCCTCCCCCAGGTAGTGAATCCCCTTCCTTGGTTCTCGTCGAGGGTTATGCCTTGGAACTTGCATCTCTTCTTTGGATTTGAGACATGGATTTGCCAAATATCATAAGACAAATTGGCAGCTATTCATCATAATCTAAATCATAATCTAGACTCTCCTTTGTCTTCTTGAGTATTGGTTTGGCGTGTGGTCTCTCGATTTGGAGTAGTTGAAGTAGATGCTTGTGGTTTGCCTCGAAATTGTTGAATTTCAAGACTCATAGTGGCAAATTTCTCATCAAAGTCCTCCATCTTATTTAAGATCCTTGCCATTACACCTTGCATAGCAGTTTCTTGCATCTCCTTGTTCCTTTGTTGCACGTCCTTTTCCTGTGCCATAGTCACAAAACAAAGACTAAAGAGAAGATATCTTAAAAGGTTAGTGATAATCAATAAGAGAGGGTTTCACTCTTTGGGGAGTAATGCACTCAAGTCCTCACTTTGGTTTTTATCACTCTTAATGATCTCACCTTACTCTTTGAAAATCTCACTTCACTTAAAGATTCTCTTATGAAGCCTTGTAAAAACTATGAAAATAGCCAAAGGTTCCAAAAGTTGATTTTCAAAGCAACCAATCGTATTGAATATATTGGAAATAATGTCCAAAAGGATCTCGGATCAATATAGTTTGAAAATTTTAGGCCTAACCCTTCGGATATGAGTCAAGGCAAAAATCCGAAAGTAAAAAAAAGAACACAAAGAAAAGCACAAAAAAAAACAATAAGATCACAAAATTTAGTAAAGAGAGTTTACTAAATTAGAGAAGATAATCTCAAAAGAAAGAAAAGAAAGTAAAATTTTTTTTCAGTCCGGTGAACAGTACAATGAACAGTACAGAACCGGTTTTTTTTTCAATGAACAGTCGCTAAACAGTAGCGGTGAACAGTACAATGAACAGTACCCGGCGGTGAACAGTACAATGAACAGTATAACGGATGAACAGTCGCGATGAACAGTAAATGAACAGTGTGATGAATTTACAATTTGAGTTTGACCAAAATTCTAGCCAAAGCTCTGATACCACGATGATACGGGTTGATGCCCAGGGTATGTAGAACTTAGTCACAACCGTAGGGTTTATATGCACAAGTGAAAGGTCAGTTGTGTTAATAGACCTCCTTGATTAGCCACAAGGCAATCTTTTAACTATGAGAAAGGTAGTTGTTAATAGACCTCCTTGATTAGCCACAAGGCAATCTTTTAACTATGAGCAAGGAATTGATCCAAAGCCTAATTGGCAGAAAATCAATACTGGTGTTGGTTATAACCTCAAGTGCTCAATCTTGAAGCCCCAACTAGATTCCTAGTCTAGACAAGACTAAAGAGAATCTAAAATTCTAATTCACTCGTATGAGAGGAAAAAGAAAAACTGAAATCTTATTGCCAAAATTCATTTTTTTTCAATTGTGTACAAGACCCCTCTATTTATAGTTGAGGGTGGAGGATTCTAGGACTAAATTATTCAATGTGGGATAGATAGTTGGGCTGGATCCTACAGCTCATTAGTCTTTAAACCCAATTCTTGTACACTTAACTAATGGCCGAAATACATGGCCCAAAAACAAATAATTACGTCTTGAAACCAGCCCAATTAAACACACTAACATCTTAAAACAATTGGCCTCAAAATAAAAGATTAGACATCTAAATAAAAGAATATTCCATGGTCGAAATAATGAGGCTAAATTTCGGCCCTTCAGCTTCTCATCCTAGGTTTGATCTTTAACGACTTGGACGTCCATTACTAAGAACATCTTAGACTCTTTAGTGGACTTCATCTCCAAAAGGTTTGTGAGCTCTTCTTGATCTTCAATAACTTCAACTAAGCCCAACATAGCTTTATTGAGGTTCTTAGCTCTTGATCTCGTAATTGGACCTTGTGGAACTTGAAGTGCGGATTCCGTGAGCCTATATCGAGCCTTTGTGGACAATTGATCACCATCAAGTCCTTGGGATGTATCACTTGAGATCATGAGTTTATCTTGACTGTGGATTATTATTCTTTGACTCTATTAGTCGTTACTTTTAATGAGTCGCACATGCTGTAGAGTTCGGGTATAATATGAATCATGAAAAGATAAGATATGACCAATAGAGGATTCACCATTCTCTTATAATAGGAGAGTATATCCCAGTATGGCCGCTTCTTGAAATACGATTTGAAAATCTTGGCACAAAGTGGAAATAGATTTAAGAGTGTCTTAAATTCTATTTCAAGTGAGTTGTATTTTGGAAGAAGTAAAATTTGATTAATTCGATAAGAGTTGGCATTATATCTGTATTCTTGAATTAATCGGAATATAGGTTGGTGAAAGGATATTAATTACAGGAGAACTAGTCACGGATGGGTGATGTCGAACCACTTGACATATCTCAACACTTGGGTGTTCATGACGCTTTGCTAGAAGCCAATCTTGATCTATAAGTGTAAATTAATTAATTGGAGAACTAATGATAAATTAAAGGTGTTTAATTTATCTAATCCTAATTAATTTAGGATTATAATTTATACTTATTACCAATGTGATTGGGAACCTAAAGGGTCACACACTTAAGGATAATTTAAAATGATTTGATAAGTATGAGATACTTATGGGTTATTTATGAGATAAAGAAATTAACTTTTGGGTTTAATTATAATAAGTTATAAATATTAGAAGTTAATATGTGAGACATATTAAGAGTTCTAGTGGTTTTATAATTATTCATATGCCCATGTCCCAAACTGATTAGAATTTATAATTCCCTAAACTCAATTTGATTGGAATTGTATATTATTATATATATGATATATTATAATATATGTAGAAAAAGAAGTTGTACTTTTAGTAGTACTAGTACATTAACGGCTAGACTTATAAGGTTAGTACTAATATAAGATATAGTACTATGTCACGGGCTCACTATTTTTAGTGCTCCCAACCCGTGCGGCACTTAGGTTTTCACCCTAAGTCAGCCTTTCTCACACTCACAACAATAGAAGAGAGAGAATTGAGAGAAAATATAACTCTGTATATTCAATTGCTCAACTTCTGAGGTGTGTTACAAATGAGGGGGTTGGCCCATTTTTATACTTGTAAGAGAAAATTCTAGAACCTACCAAATTAAATACAAATCTATTATGAGAAATCAAGCGTCAATGGTAACGTCCTCGTTGGCTTTGGCGGTATTGAATGCGTCAATCTGCTTCTTGAACTGCCAAAGGGCTTCGGCCGGCTCCCAACTATCCTTGCTTTTGGGCAAACCTTTCCATCGTACCTTGTATTCGATCCTGGGCTTGCAATACCGTTTGTGTACCTCTCGTACCTTTAGTATGCAATCCACCTCATGATCATACGAGGTCTTTGCTCCCATAGGTGCCCGTTGTGACAGTCCGCGGTTGGGGTCTTCCTCGTCCCCGTGGTATGGCTTCAACAAGCTCACATGGAACACCGGATGAAGTTTTAGTTTCGAAGAGAGTTCACACCTTGTACGCCACCTTCCCTACTCGTCTTAGTACTTTGAACGGGCCCTCGTACCTTCGAAGCTAGTCCCTTATGAACCTTTGGATATCTCTTAAGAGAGTGCATCTAGATGTGTAACACAAGGTCGCCTTCCTCAAACTCAAGGAATCGTCTCTTCTCATCAGCCCATTTTTTCATCTTCTTAGCAGCTTTTTGTAGGGATGCCCTGGCCAAATCTGCTTCCTCTTGCCATGTCTTGGCCAATCGTATGCTGCAGGGTTACCACCTTTTGTCCCGCCACGACGATGCTAGGAGTCAGTGGTTGTTGTCCCATCACTATTTCAAAAGGACTTTTCCCTGTAGACTCGTTCACCTGCAAGTTAAACGAGAATTGGGCAACATCAAGCAGTTTTGCCCAATTTTGTTGGGTTGCCAACAGGATAATGCAATCAAGTACATCACCCAATTAGCAACTCATTCAGCCCGTTCTGTCTGCCCTTATACACATCTAGATGTGTATAAGAGACAGAGACATGTTGAGCTCCGAACCAGGATTGCTGGAACCGTTGCCCTGTATAAGAGACAGGGGAAAGCGTCTCGAATATCACAATTGTTCGGGGCACTCCCCAATACTTTATGATATGCTTCATGAATAGTTGAGCTGCTTCCTCTGTTGGATAGTCCTTAGAAGCGGCTATAAACGTTCCATACTTCGAGAACCTGTCGACTACCACCATGTTGGTTTGGCATCCCTCAGATTTTGGGAGGCCAACTATAAAGTCCATTGAGACGCTTTCCCATGGTCTCTCTGGAATGGGCAACGGTTCCAGCAATCCTGCTGTTTTAGACTGTTCCATCTTGTCTTGTTGGCATACTAAGCAAGTTCGAACATAAGTCTCCACGTCGTCTCTCATTCGAGGCCAATAGTATCCGTTCTGCATCAGCGCCAAGGTACGGTGCATCCCCAGGTGGCCTGCCCACTTTGAGTCGTGGCATTCTTTCATTAACTCCCGCCTTAAGTTCCCATAGTGCGGCACGTAGAGGCGTCGCCCTTTCGTGTGAGAAGAGAGCAACTCCTCCTCAACCCAAAACCTTCGAGTTTTCCCCTCCTTGGCATATTCGAGCAGGCTCCTAGCAGCTGCATCGTGTTTCAATCCTTCTTTGATCCTGTCGGGCAACAGACTCTCAAGTTGGCTAGTGGCCGCAAGCATCGTCTTTCGGCTCAAGGCGTCAGCAGCAGAGTTGACCCTCCCAGGCTTGTACTCCTGTACATAGTCGAACTCTGCCAAAAAGTCCTGCCACCTTACTTGTTTCGGAGAGAGCTTCTTTTGGGACTGGAAGTAGCTTGTGGCAACGTTGTCCGTCCGCACCGTAAAATGGGACCCCAATAGATAGTGCCTCCATGTTCTTAGGCAATGGACAACCGCTGTCATTTCTTTTTCTTGCACTGTATATCTCCTTTCTGCCTCGCTAAGCTTTCTTGATTCGTAGGCCACTGGATGTCCTTCTTGCATTAATACCCTGCCGATGGCAAAGTCCGATGCATCTGTTTCTACCTCGAAGGCCTTTGATCTGTCTGTATAAGAATCTAAATAGCGAACGCGCATTTCTCCTTTTTCACGAAGAGTTGGTTCTCCTTAAGCACCCTAAACACCTTTCTCAAGTGTTGGATGTGCTCTTCCAAGGTACGACTATAGATCACAATATCATCAAGGTATACTACCACAAATTTATCGAGAAACTCTCGAAGTACCTTGTTCATCAACGTGCAGAAGGTCGCTGGGGCATTGGTCAAGCCGAAAAAGGCATGACGAGGAACTCATAGGCACCTTATCGCGTCACACATGCTGTTTTGTGTTCGTCGCCTTCTGCAATGCGTACCTGCAGTACCCCGACCTTAGGTCTAACTTGGAAAACCATCGTGCGCCTCCAAGCTGGTCGAACAAGTCGGCAATCAATGGTATGGGGTATTTGTTCTTCATCGTCAGTTTGTTCAAGGCCCTTTAGTCTACGCACATCCTCAGGGACCCGTCGTGTTTCTTCTGAAACAGTACTGGGGCACCATATAGAGACTTAGAGGGTCTGATATACCCCGCATCCAGCAAATCCTTCAACTATTTTCTTAGCTCTGTGAGCTCCGGAGGGGCCATGTGATAGGGGACATCGCAGGTGGCTTGGTGCTGGGGATCAACTCGATCTCATGGTCTACTTCTCTCTTAGGAGGCAATTCCTTCGGCAGCTCTGCAGGCATCACACTCTTGAACTCCTCCAGAATGTTATGCAACCACTTGCTCACAGGGCTCTTGTTATGGGATAACTTGACATCTACGGTCTGGATGCGACAATACCAGGCTCTCCTCGTCTCTTATATGCTGCATATTTGGATAACAGATAGGGTCTTGTGATCCCTCTTAGACTCCCTCTTTAGAGGTACCACGCATTGGTATTGAGAATCCAGAATGCATATACAGTCGGCGAAGGGAAGTAGCATGACACTAATACGATCAAGGAAGTCAAGTCCTATCACAACATCATAATCATCAAGGGGGATTACCTCAAGTGAAGTCTTTCCCTTCCATTGCCCCATGGCTACATCCACGTTGCTTGCCAACTCATGGACCGGGACCTCCTTGGTGTTGATGGTCTTCAAGGTGCCCATGCCTTTCCCCACTTGAAGGTTGAGTTTCTTGGCGGCCTCGATCGAGATGAAGAAGTCGGTAGCTCCAGTGTCCACTAGAGCGCTTAGCTTGTGGCCCGCTATTTCCACATCGGCGAACATCAAGCCCCTCTTCTTTTGCGACTTCTTCACTTTGATGGTATTTAGTGATCCGCAGCGAACCCAATTACTTTTCCTCTGCTTTCTCTTCTTCCATGGCCATGGCTGCTAATTTTGCTTTTGCAGGACATTCTCGCACCATGTGTGGACCGTCGCAGAAAAAGCACTTCAATGGTCGCTTGCCCTTGTCCTTTGTAATGAACGACTTTCCCTCGTTCTTGGAAGGGGACTTCTCTCTTGCTCCCCCACCAAATTCTTTGTACCTCTCCTTCGCAATCTCCTTACCCTCTGCTTTGGTGGGGTTGGCTTTTCCCGTGGTTTGAACTCTAAGAGAGACTCAGCCACCGACATTGCGTTGGATAGATTATCCACATTCATTCTTTCCAGCTCCAACCGTGTCCACGACTTAAGTCCATCCATAAACTGGAAAAAGGCATCCTCCTCGCTCATACTTTGAATTTGCAGCATCAATTGGGAGAACTCTTTCACGTACTCCCTGACTTCACCCTTCATCTCCAGTCGGCGAAGTTTTGGACGAGCGTCCCTCTCTGCATATCTTGAGGATAGAAGTAGCTGCGAAACTCGTCCACAAATTGATCCCACGTAGTAATGGAAATGCCACTACGATTGTCACTCCTGCGCCGCCACCATAGTAAAGCATAATCCGTCAAGTATGATGAGGCAAGATTTACCTTTTGCTGGTCGATCCGAATTCCTGCATTTCGGAAATACTGCTCCATGGACCACAGGAAGTTGTCCACTACCTTGGCCTCCCTATGTCCATTGAACTCCTTGGGCTTTGGAGCGTCTGATTGGGGTGTAGGCTGTAGCATCACCGTCCCGCCGGCAACCGCTCCTCTCAAGGCAATCAATTCTGCCTTGAGGGCCTCAAACTCCTCCCGCATAGTAGCAACTTGGTCTTGCTCCGTACGTATGGCCGCAATCTCGTCTTTGATGGACACGGTTCTGCCTCCAGACTTTAAAAACCTCTGGGCTGGGCCATCTACCGCAGCATTCAAGGCACCTGCATTTCTCCCTAAGGTCTTCGTCCTGGACTCGACCCCGTGACTATGTACAGGAGTACAAGTTTCTGCCATGGCCAACTCGAGTTTCTCCACACGAGCAATGGCGGCTGTCAGCACATCTCTTGATGGTTCTCGCCCCTTCCTGTCCTTCTTTGTCCGAGGAATCTCCTCATGGGTCATGTCGAATGAAGTTCCAGCCATAGTGTCTTCTTGCCAAGTACTTGCTACAAAACTCGCTCTGATACCACTTGTCACGGGCTCACTATTTTTAGTGCTCCCAACCCGTGCGGCACTTAGGTTTTCACCCTAAGTCAGCCTTTCTCACACTCACAACAATAGAAGAGAGAGAATTGAGAGAAAATATAACTCTGTATATTCAATTGCTCAACTTCTGAGGTGTGTTACATATGAGGGGGTTGGCCCCTTTTTATACTTGTAAGAGAAAATTCTAGAACCTACCAAATTAAATACAAATCTACAAGATTCTAGAGAATTCTATACAAAGAATATTCCTTCTCGAGAATATTCCAAATCTCAAAGACATGATTCTAGAGAAGTCTAGAATGTTCCAAATCTTCTGGGCCAATCATTTGGACTTACTTTTATTTTGGGCCAAACCTCTTCGTCGAAGTGGGCGGACTATGTCAACTACATACGGCTTTGCATCAAAAGCCGCAAGGAAGACAAGCCATCAAATTCTTTTTTTAAATCGTGAGAGTCACGGTTTGAAAAGAAAAGGGAAAATAATTTACGAGCTAGCATTTCGTGGTTTGGGTCAATCAATCTTGTGAAGATTCCTGATTTAATTATCTGTGTGGATAACATTAGAGGCCGGACACCTGTGCGGCTTGTGGATCGACGTCCCAAACATATTGGAGATTCTACTGCAATTTTAAGGTATGATCTCTATACTTTTCTTGTACTACGCATAAATTAATCAAGGTGATCCGTGATAGGAAAGTAAAAATTTTAAATTCCGCTGCGTTATCTCTGATTTACTTTCTTACAAGAAATAGGTTTAGCAATATTAAATATTGGTTCAATCTTCAGATTGCTATTGGTTGACTAAGGATTCGTATTCTAGCCCCAACAAATACCTGTAAAAATTTTAGTATGATTATATGGTACAATTTAGGTGAAATATTTTTAAACAACCCATTATCCTACCTCATCTGGCGCATTTGTAGTTTTATATAAAACATCTTGAGCCCCAATAAAATTTTTATACAAAATTTTTAAACACTTGCAACCTTATTTTGAACATTTTTAGTCACAGCAAATACCTGCAAACATGAGAGTATTATTATACAAATTTTTGAAGTGCACATGAGAGAGGTATTTGTAGAAAACACAAAATCCTTTCTTGTCATTGATTCCTCACTTGCAGCCACATTTTGAACACTTCCAGTCGCAATGAATGCTTGCAAACATGAGATATGATTAGATGGCACAACTTGGGGAAATGTATGATGGTAAATACTAGATTCAATAAATTGTTCACTTGCATGCTCATCAGGTTGACCCCGTTGTTTGCCTGATCAGTTTCAGTTTCAGTCGTTCAGTTTCAGTAGCAAGTAACGAGGAGGTTTTTCTATTGTGTCATGTCTTCTTGCATTTACTACACTTGTTGTAGTTTTTCTCGACAACCCTGGACAGTTTTTGAATCCATCTTTTGCTGGTCTTCTTAACTAGTGAATCCGATTGTCTCCTCCTTGACCTCTTAGGTCTTCAAGCTATGGGTGATAGCGAGGTGGCAAAATAGGCTTCACTTTAAGGTCGGGCCACATTTTAGGCCCATTTATGGGTTTAATGACAGGGCATATGCTTTCAGATATATCTCTCTTGTATAGTAGCGACTCAAATAGTCCAGTATAGACTCATTGTAGTTAGATATAGCCTGTATGGCATATGCACAAGGAATACCAGCTAAATTTCACTTCCTACATGTATATGTTTTTTATATCAAATCTACCACAAACTGGTCATTTCCTGGGTGGTTAATCTGGTAGTTTCTATCATCACAATACATGCAAGTATAACCAGCAACCCTATCTTTTTGTCTTTTGTATCTTTGGGCATATTACCCAATCATGTTTCCTCTTCCAACTTCTTTTTTCCTCCATCCTTTTGGTCGTGTAAATCCTTAACCACTCAATGATCCCTAATACTGGTAGGGTTCTTGCTGGGACTATTCTAGAATTAAAGCTCTCGCATAAGTGAATGACAAGCAAATCACACTTCGTTTGAGTTTGAAAGCGTGATCTTGTCTAGCATAGTGCATATTCATGAGACAACCATGTGTATGACTTCTCATGGTCTTCAACTTATCCATCAACACTCTATACTTTTGCTCATATGTCACTTTTGCAATTTTCCCTAGCTTTTGCCTTAAAACCAATCCAGGATTTTCCTCTTTAAAGTTGTTGTATAGATGCCTATGCTCCACGTTAGGAATTAGTTCATGAATTGCTGGACATAGACCCTAGATATAAAACACCAAATCATGAATTAGTCATTAATAGCAATATACACATTTTTTTTTCTTCTGAAAATAATATTCAAGAAGATAAAGAATTACCCATTGCTTGTTAGTCATAATCACCCAATCTGAACTAAATTGAATGTGTAAATCCTCAATAATGAGTAGAAGAAACCATCTCCATGCATCTTTGTTTTTTATTTCAAAGAAGGAATATGCAACTAGATATAGATTGTTATTGGCATCAATGCCAACAGCTATTAGAAGTTGGCCCTAACCAGGTTCTTTTAAATGGCAACCATCAACTCCTATTAATTTTCTACATCTCTCAGCATATCCTCTCTTCATTACAGCCCAACAAACATATAACCTTTGAAATCTATCAATGTCACTGTCCTCGGTTTTTATAAGTATTGTTGAGCCTAGATTAGTTATCAAGGGCTCATCAACAAAGTCCTCAAGTTTGGCATACTGTTGAGCAACCTTGCCAATAACATTTTTTAGTGCCTTTTCCTTAGTCCTTAAACCTGGGCCGTTTGACATAACTAACTTCTTTTTCTTTTGCACCCTAAACAACAAGTGTGAAACAGTCATATGGCTTAGAAGGATTATCTCTGAAATCATCCATATACCAATCTGAAACTATATTAGAATTGCAACATCTATTGTTCCATACTTTCCTGCATGTGTGCTTGCTATTATATGTCTTAATTTGAAAAATATCTTCTCCCTGAATCTTTCTTGCATTACACAGCCAAGGGCAACCATCTACACATATAGCTCTGACTCTAATGTTCTCATTCTTCTTAATCTTTACACCTCTTCTCTTCTTTGCAACATGTGTCCTGATAGCCATTTTAAATATGTCTTTAGTACCAGACAACATGTCTTTGCAAAATTGGGGATCCTTTATATCTGTATCAGGATTAAATTTCTCAAACTTTTCCTTTTTACTTCCATTTTCATCGACATCTGATGAGTTGCACAAACTCTCAAGATCTGAACCTGAGGCATAGTCTATATCAGTTTCATGCCCACTTCCATCAGTTTCAGTTTTAGGTTGGAGATGTGCTTTTTGTTTAGTCTTACTAACTTGAAAACTCCAAACTTAAACCAATTCAACTGCTTCAATTTCTTTGTTAACTTAATTTTCGTATTGCCTTTCATCCTCATCTGTGATAGCATAATTAGGATCATGCAATTTTTCCATATCACTGTCACTATCACTGTCATAATCTTCATCACAAACAACTGTATTCTGCCAACCTTTTGAACTTTCAGCATCATGTATAGGTATATCAACAGCTTTCTCAAACTACAAATCATGTTCTCCAATAGGATCCTCATCATCAATTCCTAAACTATAAACCTCAATTGACCTGTTTTCAAGAATGCATTGCTTTAGAAAACTAATATCATTTTGATCAACAATGGATCTAACCCAATATCAAGATCCAACCCAGGTTCTCTATAATAAAACCTGCAACTTTTATATCCAATTGTAAACACAAATTTTGAATTAATTTAATAATAACGAAGAATTGAGCAACAAATTAAAATTTTATTGATAATTAGAAAAATAAATACAATCTCTGTTTATAGTTTCTTAACAGAAACTAGAAACCTATCCTCTAATTCTATTTCCAAAAGAATTTAATCCAAGGGTTAAAGAGTTTTGATCTTGGATTAACACAATTTTTCAATCCTTTGATTGGTTTGAAGATTGAAAAATAATTTCTTTGCTACTTGAAAGTCTATTCTTCAATTAAAAGATTTTGATCTTTTAAAAGAAGAAAAAACACAATTTAATGTCTTTTTTTAGAAGGATGCTTAGAAAGGTTTTTGTAGGATCTCTATAATTTTTTATTTTGGTATGTCTATTTGTGAAAGGTAAATGGCTCTGTTTATAGGCAATCATGACCCCTTTTGGATGAGTTCAAACTTCTTTTGATTAATAAGAATTCGCCACATGTCAAGGATGACAATAATTATTGAGTGTTTGATTTCTCTACAAAGACATTATACTTATCTCAATTGTAGGATACTTCTTTAATTACCCACGATTTGTTTTCGTAATTGTACATGAATTGTAATTCTTTTTAGCCAATGAGAGTTTGTTAAGTATTGTGCAAAAAACGACGACAACAGTTAAGTTTTATAGTCAAACACCAAATCCATGAGATTTATTTGTAATAATTATCCTTGACCCTTAACTTAGTCAATTAATAATTATTAAATTAGCTACTAATTATTTAGTAGCAAATTAAAAATAAGTTATAATTAATAAAATAACTAATTTTTGTAGGCTATTATACCAATTAAAATTTATATTTTTATTAGCAAAATTTTAAATATTTATGAATGCCCCCACTTCAAGTCTTAATTAGTTGTATTGTAATACAAAGAAGTATGGTTTAAAGTACTTTGCCAATTGAATTTCCAAAAACACTAATCTTTTTTGGACTAGATTTGAAAATTGACAAATCCTACTAAATATGGAATACGTGCAATGACTTAGTGGAATACAAAAAGAATTTGTATTCATTGTAAAATCTCTGTAAATATAGGCCTTTATAATACAAATTAGCCACATCATTTTTCTTGTGATCAATCTCTTAACTTCAGGAGATGTCTCTTTCGCAAATTTTTTCAAATGGTCTCCTCTTCTTCTTCTTTTTTTTTTTTAGATCAACCTTAGAAAGAAAGATTCTTTTTTTTAGATCAACCTTAGAAATGAAGATCTTTTTTTTTTCAACCTTAAAAAGGAAGATTTTTTTTTTTTTTTTTCCATTCTAAGGTTTGAAAAGAAAGATACTTATTTTTTTTAATGAAAAAAATGATGGGTCTTAAAAGGTTAATTAGGAATTTTTTTTTGATCAACTTTAAAAAGGAATATCATTTTTTCAAACTAATTGACCTTAAAAGATGAATTAAGATTTTTTTGATCAACCTTAGAATGGAAGATCATCTTTTTTTTTTTTCAAATCAAATTTACCTAAAAAGTTTAATTAGGGTTTTTTTTTATCAACTTTAGAAAGGAAGATTATTTTTTTATCAACCTTAAAAAAAATATCATTTTTTTTATCAACCTTAAAAAAGAAGATCTTTTTTTTTTTTTTTTTCATCAATCTTAGAAAGGAAGAGCTTTTTTGTTTTTAACCTATGATCAATCTTAAAAGGTTAATTAGGATTTTTTTTGGATCAACCTCAGAAAGGAAGATCATTTTTTTCTGCCTAACTAACCTAAAAAGGTTCATTAACAATTTTTTTTATCAACCTTAAAAAGGAAGATCATCTTCTTTTTTTCAACCTAATTGACCTAAATGTGTTAATTAGACTTTTTTTCACCGTTCACAGTTTATACTCTTGCGTGCTAGGAGTTTGTTTTTTGTTTGTCTCGACTAAACTTGGAATTTTGTTCCAAACTGCCTATGTACACTTTAAAAAGGGATCAAGTCATAAATGTAGTTCAAAATTCTTTTAATGAAGAGTGGTACCCTTCACAGTTTTAGCTCATGCAGGCAAAGAGTATCCATTTGTTTACCACCTTAGACTTGGTGGAGTGTTTCAACAGTTTAGCCACATACTATACTATGGTAGTTGTCAACCATAGTTTTAGTTCATACGGGTCAGAAGCATCCATTTGTTAACCACTTTGGATTTAGTAGAGTGTTTCAGCAAGTTTACCACGTGCTACACCATTGCTAGCTGTTGCATTTTCTGCTTGCGGATAATACCGTTTTAGAAATTTGCCATTAATGGGGCCAATTCAGAGTTCATCTTTTGCAACTATCTTATATGCACCATTTGTGAAGGCCTCTTGTACAACATAAGGTCCATCCCATCTTGACATGAACTTATTTCTCATTTTGTGAGAAGTTATGATAGATCTGTGAACAACAACAACAATATCTCCAATTTGAAATGAGTGACGTCTTACTTTCTTATTGAAAGTTTTAGACAGACGTGCTTGATAATATTCTAATTGTTGTTGAGTTTCAAGTCTTTTCTCATCCAATGCCTCCTATTTTGCTGGAGGCAAATGTGCATTTTCCTTAGTTGAAAGACGTTATTGGATAGTTATCCATAGAGAAGGAATTTGTTTCTCAATGGGCAAAACTGCCTCAACACCATAAACCAAGGAATATAGAGTTACTTGTTTAGGCATATGATAAGTCATTTGATGAATGCCCAAAGAGCCTCTTCAACTTTTTCATGCCAATCTCTTTTGGACTTAGTAACTACTTCTTTAAGTAAGTTGCAAAGTGTCTTGTTAAATGCTTCAACAAATCCATTAGTTGGAGCATTGTACATTGAAGATTTGTACTGGTTGAAGCCAAATTGTTTGCAAAACTGATTCACCAATTTATTGTCAAAGGGTATTCCATTGTCAGTAATAATGTATCGTGGCATTCCATTTCTACAAATTATATTTATTTTTATGAAATTCACCACATTTTCCTTTGTCATTTTGACTAATAGAATAGCCTCATCCCGCTTTGAAAAATAATCTGTAGCAGTAAGAATATAGAAATGTCCACGAGATGACTTAGGCAATGGACCAACTACATCGAGCTCCCATGCATTAAATGGCTATCATGCTACTATAGGATGTAGAGGTTCGGGTGGTTGATGAATAAAGTTTTCATGAATTTGGCGTGATTTGTATCGTTTTGCTTATTCCTTGCAAGTACTTTGTACTTTTACCATCGTTGGCCAATAATACCCATTCTTTTGATATGAAAATGCAATTTTGGGCCAAATTGGTGAGCTCCACAAATTCCAGAATGTGCTTCTTCCATCACTTGAGTGGATTCTTTATCTACTAAGCAACAAAGGAATACGCCTCCAAAAGAACGGCCATAAAATGTGCCTTTGTAGAAAAAAAAGTGTGGGACTCATCTTTTTACCTCAGTTCTATGTCGAGGATCTTTAGGTAGCTTTCCATATTCCAAGTAATCAATTAGCAGTTAATGCCAATCATTTTTGTGTTTCAATTTCTAGAACAGATATAATATTTGTATCCTCCATTTGATTACTTGAAAAAAAAGGAATTATCTAGCTGGCAACACATTAGAACCTCAATTGTTTCATCTTTTGAAGAGAGTTAAAGTTTTTGCTAGATTGGCAAGTGCGTCAGCCATTAGATTTTCTTTTCTTGAGACATGCCTTAAAAGAAAACTATCAAACATAGACAACAATTTTGGGGGTACAATGGAAATACTACAAGAGATCTTCGTGTTTGACATCATGTTTCCTTAAAAACTGGTTAATGACAAACTTATAATCTCCACAAAATTTTTAAGTTTGTTATTTTCATTTTGATTGCTATCTCAAGACCCATCATTAGAGTTTGATACTCAGCAACAATGTTAGAGCATAAAACGCTGAGTACAATTGAATATCTTGAGACATGCCTTGAAAGAAAACTATCAAACATAGACAACAATTGTGTGGTACAATGGAAATACGACAAGAGATCTTCGTGTTTGACATCATGTTTCCTTAAAAAACTGGTTAATGACAAATTTATAATCTCCACAAAATTTTTAAGTTTTTATTTTCATTTCGATCGCCATCTCAAGTCCCATCATTAGAGTTTGATACTCAGCAACATTGTTAGAGCATAACACGCTGAGTACAATTGAATATGGCAGATTTTGTCTTTCAAGAGAGACAAATACAATTCTTGCCCCCGCTTTATCACGTCATATATAGCTACTCCATCAAAGAACATCATCCATGGTGAAGTATTTCATCGAACAATGTTTCTTTTTCACTAAAATTATCAGAAATCTCCCAATCAGAAGTGTTGGATGATCCACTAAAAAGTCTATAAGTGCTTGTCCTTTGACGACTTTCTATGGCACATAGACGATTTCAAATTGATTGAAAATACTCGACCATCTTGCCAATCTTCTAATTAGAACGGGCTTTGACAATACATATTTCATCGGGTCAGCGCACAATATGAGACGCACCACATATGCTTTAAAATAGTCTCTCAATTTCTTTATCGCATAAAAAAGTGCTAAACATATCTTTTTAATCGGTGAATATTTTAACTTATTTTGTGTGAGACTGCTACTTAAGTAATACAGAGCTCTTTTTCTACCTTCCTCATTTTCTTGAGCAAGTAGTGCACCAATGGACTTTTCTTATACAACTATATATAGTATTAATGATTCACCAGGTACCAGAGCTCCAAACCTTGGTAGATTTCACATGAAAAATAGTTTTTGATACTATCAAATGCATTTTGACAAGTTTAGTCTCATTCAAAGGAAGTCCTTTTTTCATAAGCTGATTGAATGGTTGACATCGCCTAGCAAGATTTGAAATTAATCTTCTTATAAATGCAAGGCTACCTTGCAAACTTCGTAATTCATGTAAATTTCTAGGTGGTGTCATTTTTTGAATTGAATTTATCTTGGATTAATCTATTTCAATGCCACGATGCCTCACAATGAAACCTAGGAACTTTCCTGATAAAACTCTGAGGTACAATTAAGAGGATTCATTTTCAGTTGATATATTTTCAATCAATCAAAGACCATGTGAAGATCATGCTAATGATCTTTTCTCAATTTTGATTTCATAATCAGATCATCAACGTAACATTCTATGTTTTTTGAGCAACATATCATCAAAAATCTTTTGCATTGCACATTGATAGGTAGCACTGGCATTCTTTAACCCAAAAAGGCATTACTTTGTAACAATATATGCCTTTAGGTGTATGAAATGTTGTGCATTCTTCATCCTTTGGGGACATCCGAATTTGATTGTAACTAGATGAGCCATCCATAAAGGATAGGATTTCATATCCAGTCGTAGCACCAACCATTATTTCAATTAACAGCAAAGGAAAGCCATCTTTTGGACATGCCTTATTCAAGTCACAAAAATCAACACAGATGTGATTTTGTCCATTTTTTTTAGGGATAATACTCGAAATCCATATTGGGTATTTTACCTCTCTAATGAATCCTGTCTTGATGAGTTTATTAATCTCTACTTCTATCTTAGGAATGAGATCAAGTTGCAACAAACATTGGGATGGCTTTACTAGGCGTATCCCATATTTGATAGCTAAGTGATGGACAGATACCTTTGGATAAAGTCAAAGCATTTCCCCGTACGTTCATGCAAAAGCATCTTTATACTCATTTAAGAGTTGAACATACTATATTTCTTCGTCAGGACTTAAGTTTTTGCTGATAAATATTGGCCTTGGATATCAATTTAGCAATTTCCAAATTGATTTCCTTAAACTCTTCTACAGTAGCTTGTTCGCTATCCTCAAATTGTAGAGGAGAATCTTGTATTTCATCTCGAGTTTCAGAACTCAAATCTTCTTCAAAAGTTATATGATAAGAAGTAGTGATCTCATCTTCCAAGTCAACTAGGTCATTTTGCAATGTTCGTATGACAATACGTCGCTTAAGTGGCAAAGGTTCCTGTTTTATGATATACCATTCTTGGTTTTTCTCCATTTGTACAAAAGCCTTGACACACACCTTTGTATCATTAACCAAATTTTGCAAAAGTTGATCAGTTGAATTGCAATCTTTTCTCAATCTACTAATTAAATATGAACTTGCTCATGGGCCAAATCTTTTGAAATTATTTTGACCTCTTAGCACCCAATCTACTGAAAATAGAGGTATGAGAATTTAGCATGTCTAAGCAATCCAAGACCGAACCACATGGTGGTTTATCTTTTTTCTCCTCATCATTGATTTCCTCACACAGTATATATTGAAAAATTACACTTGGAATTTTTCCTTTTCTCAAACTACGCACAGGCTCAGGAGGTAAGAATCCAATTCCTAACTTTGATACAGGAACATATTAACCTTTTTGGTGTAATTTTTTTGCGTCATGTTGAGGCTATGATTTTCACCAATCCTTGTTTCTTGAATTTTTCCACTTTCTATTGTCGCCTTGGAGAAATCAAAACCACACTTAGCCATCAGTTTGTATGCATATTGATCTAATCTCTCTTTAGTTTGCTTGTCAGAAAATCTATCTCCAACTGCTTTGACAAACCCTTTTATCGGAGGTTTTATCCTTTCTTGCTGGCTTGTTCTGACCAGAGGCAATATATGCTTTTTTGAAAACTTTGAAATCTACTTCTTTTCATTTTCTTGTTGCTTTATCCCTTTCTTTCATGATAATGTGTTCGACAAATGGAATTTCTCCATTTCTTCTTTGAGACTTGGGAATATACTGAAAGACTTTAGGAGAGCATCATTTGCAGTTGAAAGCACCCTTTATAAACACGAGACTTTTGGGATTTTAACCCTTTTTGTGTCCATTTGTTCTAAAGAAATTGATTGTTTATTTTTATTCAATTCATCATTTTCTTTCAACTGATCAAAGTCCTTGTGAAATTTTGTATTAGCAAAATGTGTCTCTGCTTTGTTAAATGGCTTAATATTTGCATCCATTTTGATAATAATGCCATTTTTTTTTTTTATAGAATTTGAAGCATTGATGCAATTTTGAGGCTACAAATCCATTTTCATGTGTCCAAGGTCTTCCTAATCGGACATTGTATGATATTTTTGCATCAATCACATGAAACAATGTAGTTGCTTTCAACTCATCGATGATCAGACCAAGGCGAATCATCCCTGATGCTCGTTGCCTCTCTAGGTTAAACCCTTGATTACCAGGCAGCTTTGAGTTAGGTCATCAACTGACATGGCTAGCTTTTTCAATGTTGACTGGGGAATAATATTGACAGCCAACCCTCTACTCTGTATTGATCAACAAGGATTTGATTTATCTTTTGTTCATTAATAAATCTAGAAACAAAAGAGGGCGATTGTGTGATTTAGAATCTAGCAATAAATCTTCATCAGAAAATGTAATGATAAAACAACATGTAGAATGAGGATCATAACTCAGGTCGAAGTCTTTTGAATCAATTGAGAACTTGTTAGGATCCTCCAAAACTTGCATCAAATTAGCTAGTTCTTCCTTTGACATTTGCGTCATTTGGAACAAGTCAAATTTAAAAGATAGACTTTTTAAGTCCATTTGAGCTGTTTGAATTGTAAATGACATAGGGCAAGCTTCCTTGTCACGACTACTTTTTTCAGTCGCATTGTTTCATATGACTATTATGTAATCTTGTTTATCCTCACAGAAGTAATTGTTTAGAAAGAATTCTTTCAATGTGACAGGTGAACGAGGATTTTATAAATCAACCATTTCAATTCATTAAGTTTGTTTACTTTGTATGTCTTTTTTGATAGGTTGTTTCTTTTTGACAATAACGATTAGAAGTTCTCTTGCTTCTCTATTTCTCTTGTTGTGGGTTGAAAGAACTAATAGTACATTGCTTTTTGGATTTTCTCATTATAACCGACGCCCAACCATCATCGTCACCATCCTTTGCTTGTTTGCCCTCAAAAGTAATTTCAATATCCACGTATGGAGTATTCAGGGAAAGAGTAATGGGTTGAAAAGATCTGAATAGCATAACCCTATTACCTATCCCTAACTTTGTCTTTTAAGGGCAAGATTTGGCGGAAGTGTGAAAATTACTTTCTGTTGATTTAATTGAGGCCAAGTTTGCCTCTGCAACATCCTCAAAATCAAGAAACTATTCTTCCATCATGAGCCAACTGTAAATTTTTTTTTTAAGACCAAACATTTTTCTATAGGATGGTTAACAATTTATAAGCTCATAAATGTCGTATATTTCATGTGTCGTCTACCTCTGTTTTCATGTAATTTGAGCAATAATTGAGTGAATTATGAGCTTAATGTTTTTTGTATTTTTAGTTTGTGTAGGTCTTGAATGAAAAAGGACTCAAAATGATCAAAAAGCTGGAGAAAAATCAAAGAGATGCAAAACGATCACTGGCGAGAAGTGAATTTGGATACTGTTTGGTATTTTGATTATAACTTTCTTGTCCAAGATCCAATTGAGGTGATTCAAGCTGTTTTAGAAAGCTAAAAGTAATATCTACAACTGTTATGTTTTATGTTTTCCCAAATTCTGCTGGAATCAAGGTCAAAATTGAGGTTGAAATTGAGGAAAAACTTGTACAAAAAAAGAGTTGCGGCTACTGGAAATTGTGCACATGCGCAAGAAAATACTGTGCGTGTGTGCACGCTGAGCAGCTGGTGATGTGAATTGCTTGTTTTATGTTTTCTCCACTGGTTGGACTCCTTATCAAGTTTTAACGTATTTTTATCATTTTAAGGGTTTAAAACCCTGATGTAACCCTATAAATATCCCATTATGAGGGGAGTTGAGCACAACATAGCAACTATTAGTTATTAAAGATTAGCCATTAGAATAGAAAATTCTGAAATTAGGGTTAGGGTTTTATTCTTCTTGTTCAAAACTTCAAGCACATCAACTTCTTGTTACGGGATACACTACTGAATTTGATTTCTTGATTTAAATTCAATCTAATTCTAGTTCTTTCCTGCAATTTTGTACTTTTATTTTATTCTTGTTGCGTTTATTTTCTAGTTCAGTACTTTTATTTTGCTTCCGGTGATTTTATGGCTTTGTTTAGTTTACTTTATTGCTTTCTGTAGTCTTAAATGCTTTTGATCTTTGATTTTAATTACCTAGTAGCTCAAATTAATTTAGTTAGGTAGAGCATAAAAAACTTGCAATTAATTTGTCTAATTAGTAAATAGGCTTGCGAACCTGATACTTGTTGTAATAGTTCTCGTGAGAACGATCCTTACTCATCTCGTATATTTGCTAGTGTGTGGGAGTTGATTACAATAATTAAGGTTTTCTTTTATTACTTGTTCATTATTTTAAAAAATACTCTCTAATCAATATTTCACCAAACAACAATGCAATAACACTTGCAATAGTTTAGATCATTGACATATCCGACTTGTTTAGGATGCTTACATGGAGGTAATTCAATTAACTTTTATCTAGAAAATCATCCAATATTCTGGAGACATCGGAATCTAGGAATAGATATTTCTTTTCTTTCCTTTCTCTTAATGTAGGGCGACCTTCTCAATGTTAGGAGATTTGTCGAGTTTTTTCTCCTTTACTATTCAGCGACACTCTGATGGAGTAATAGTCACAACCAATGATTCTTTCTTTTCTTCTTTGATGGGGACCTTTTCCCATTTTTTCACCTCTTGTTTTTCTTTATGAGGGTCAGGAACAAGTGGCTCTTGATCTCCAAGGCAATTTCTAAATTGAGAGCTTTTGTTGCCAACTTCTCGAAAGTTGGGGTTTGTATCCCTTGCAGGATATAATGAAATCCCTATTTCTTGCCTTGGATACACATTTCTATGACAGATGTCTCAGAGAGTTTGATTCCTACAATGAAGGCTTAGGGTTCTCCAACCACCAATGTAATCCACAACAGGATCATCATTCCATTGATGAGCATTAGAAAGTTCAATCATAGTGACAGTTCGTTTGTTGCTATAAAACTGGCTGAGAAATTCCTATTCTAGCTGTTCCCAATTATCAAATAAACCAACTTCAAGAACAATATACCAATCAAAGACATTACTTTTGGGGAAAACTAACAAATTGCTTCACTAGCATATCCCCTTCAAACCTAGCATTATTGCATGTATCAATGAAATGAGTAACATGTTTTGGGTTGCCTTTTCTATCAAATTGTTGAAATTTGGGAGGCTAATATCCAACAGGCATTCTCATGCTATCAATGTATTTGGCGTATGGCTTTGAGTGCGTGAGGTTAGATTGTGATAGCCTTCCATACTAAGCATGAACCACGTTGGTGATCATGTCTTGTAGTTGTTGCACAGATAGATCGGCAACAAAAGTAGAATGCAATCCTTGGTTTGCTTCCTTGGGGATCGTTAGTGGTTTGCATATTATTTTCATCTAATGTAGGGGTCATCCTATTATTATAGTGAGAAGCACTTGGATTTTTTGAAGTATCAATTGACACTCCTCGAGCTTCAAGCTTGTTGATGAGACTTGCATTAGCAAGTCTTTTTGCTTATCATTTTGAGCATTTTTATCATTTTAGCAACTACATGCGCTGATTATTCTTCCAACATTGCAGTGTCAGTCATCATGACCGGCATCGTTATTGAAGAGTCAAAGTAAGTTGATTTAACAGTTTCTGAATCTGAAGATTCTTGAAAATCATGCATTTCAGGAGCATGGAAATTTTTAGTGTCAACAGACTTAACCATGTATTGTTTGTAGCTTTCAGTAGCAAGGGATATGACCTTGCTGCGAATAACTGGCCCTTTAAAGTAGTTTTCACTCTTAGCGAAAATTTGTTGAGTTTCTCTAGCAGCAAGGGATTTGCCTTGCTGCGAGTAATTGGAGTCTCATAGTGCTGAGACGTGACTTTGACTGATTCTATTTCCAAAAGAATTGAGAAACAAATTAAAATTTTATTGATAATTAGAAAAATAAGTACAATTTTTGTTTATAGTTTCTTGACAGAAAAGAAACCTATCCTCAAATTCTATTTCTAAAAGAATTTAATCCAAGGGCTAAAGAACTTTGATCTTGGATTAACACAATTTTTCAGTCCTCTAGTAGGTTTGAAGATTGAAAATAAATTCTTTGCGACATAAAAGTATGTTCTTAAATTAAAAGATTTTTTATCTTTTAAGAAGGGAAAACACAATTTAACGTATTTTTTTAGAAGGATACTTAGAGAGCTTTTTGTAGCATCTCTATAGCTTTTGCTTTTGGTGTGTGGATTTGTAAAGGGTGAATGCCTCTATTTATAGGCAAATCATGGCCCCTTTTCGATGAGTTCAAATTCCTTTTGACTAATAAAAATTCATCACGTGTGAAGGATGACAACAATTGTTATGTGTTTGATTTAATTTTGAAGATCACCATACTTCTCTCAATTGTAGGATAATTCTTTAAGTACCCATAGGATTTGTCTTTGTAATTGTACATGAACTATAATTCTTTCTAGCCAATGGGAATTTTGCCATGTGTGAAAAATGACAACAACATTTGAGTGTTATAGTCAAACACCAAATCAATGAGATTTATTTGTAATAATTATCCATGATCATTAATTTAGTCAATTAATAATTGTTAAATTAGCTACTAATTATTTAGTAGCAAATTAAATATAAATTATAATTAATAACATAACTAATTTTGTAGGCTATCATACCAACTAAAATTTATATTTTTATTAGCAAAATTTTAATGTTTACACCAATCTTACCACATCTTCTCTAAAATCATCCATTGATAACACAACAGCATCCACGAAATCAAAATAATCTACCACTCATTCTACATACTTTCTTCTAGGTAAGTCAGTAAATGTGCCACCATCATGCACCTTAGCTGTGAAATAAATTTTTGGTTGACCTGTATGAAACAACAAGAATCAACCCCCTAATATATCAAGTCAAAGTACAAACTTTTTAAAGGAATTTGGCATAACAGGTATTTTGAAAAAATTAGAACTTTAAGAATATGCCAAGCAGATCACGTAATATAGCTAAGTATACTTGAATTCTTATGGTTTAGGTATTTGGTGGGGTAAGGTAGGGTGGAATGAGAAGTGCGGGCTGGAGTGGAGGACTAACACTTATTCTGAATGTTATCTACAAATGTTATACACTACAGTATTTTTGAACACAAAGGACACACAAAAGATTCTAAATGTTGTTTACTAAAGAATAATTTTCTATCATTTAACAAATAAAGTAAAGATTCAGCAACCATCACCTTTAATAAACTAAAAATTAAGTAACTACTAACATTAGTAGCCAATACCTTTAAAAAACTAAACATTAAGTAACAATTGATCTTAATAGTTATTTAATACTTCTAAATCTCCCATAAATCCCATAATCAGAAGCCAAATTGTCATATTATTTCATAGTAAAATACACAAAAATCAAATTGTCTTTTTGATAATATGAAGACAAAAGGAAACCTAAAATTACTGTAATTAATGGTTTGATCATCCGTTGCATCTGATGTATTGAAATCAAATCCTCTCCATATTTTCATCTTCGATTTTTGACTTCTTGTCCCAATATCAGATTCGCTTTGTTTGGTAAAAAAAATGTGGCCTCTTTTACCGATGTACTTTCTGAAAAAGCTTTCCCTTATTTTCTTTCACTTTCTAGAAAGACCCAGTGATTCTCTAGGATGTAAATTTATTCTTTCAAACAAGTATTCTTAGCTATATCATGTGTTTCTCACATGCTTAACTGCTATTACTTCAATTTAGACCAAAATTAGTCTAGGCCATTTAAAAACAAATGTGAGGAGACTAAATAGGTGCTTTTACAAGTTTGGGGACCATATAGGATCCTACCCAAAAGTTAAGGGCCCAATTGATTAGTTTACTGTATAACTTTTAGAGACAAAATAATATTAATTTCAATTTAAGAATTCTTAGTCCGGATAATCTCGTGAAAATAACAAAAAGGAAAGAAATTCTTAGTCCGGATAATCTCGTAGTAGTAAACCCTAGTTTTATGGAATATTTAGTCTCGTACAATTTTTTTAATTCTTGCATTTTGATTCCAACAATCATGCACTAAATTCGCTAGAGTTATGTATGGGAGACATGATTTTTCCATAAATACGATTAGAATAGCCATCAATCGGCCCAATTACACTTTTGGATAATAATTTGCAAAAATATTGCAATTTTGAAGAGTAGCTAACTTTGATTTTGGCTAAGTTGGTTGAGGTGACACGAAAGTTGATTCTCACCATAGACCTATATTGATTATTAGATTACACTTATACGTAGTTGTGACTGACATGAGTATCTTATTTGTTCATTGTAATTCTATATGCCAAGAGATTCAATTTAATTGAGAAAAATCTAAAAGAAATCTACCCCTAGATAAATTAGACTGAAACCTAATGATGCATATGTGAAGAATTATAGTTGTGTTGACAATTGGGAATTGAGCTTCCATTTCGTGTATTTAAGTTGATTAGTTTGTGACTTGAATGAATTTCAAAAAATTGCTAGCCTAGTTCATAACCAGCATTTCTAATATTTGAAAACACTTTTTTCCCTTTAATTTTGATTTATATTTCATGACTAATTTAATTTAAAAAAATTCAAAATACCTTTCAACTTGTATAAATAGATATTGTCAGCTACTTTAGTATTTGTCTATGCAGTTCTCATTGGAACAATTCCTATTTATCCTACTATATTGATACTGTATACTTGTCGCAACTCAGCGGAAAGTTTTGGATAGCATAATTTAAATTTTTGCTACATTAGTGTGCTACAAATTTTGATAGTGCAAGGTACTTAACTAATGTAGTTAGGGGTGTTTAAGAGAAACCAATGAATCAAAAAACCGGTGAAAGTAGTCCATTTTGAATCGCAAAGAAAGAGCAATAGAATTGGTTACTTTTATCAAATTTCGGATAACGGTTTAGGTATCTAAAATGTGGTTTGAATAGCGACTTACATTTTCTAGAACCAATAAGTATCTAAACTGGTATATTTGTAATTTTATTTTATATGTGTTAAGGGACTTGTGTGTTTAAGTATTTCATTAATTTTCCCACTCCATTTTCATAGACAAGGGCATTTTTGCAATTAGTAGTTGGTTTTTTTTTTCTTTTTTAAGAAATTCATGTACAAAATAAGAACAAGATTGTAGGTTCAGGTATCCATAGTTTTGAACCGGTTTAGTGGCCGATATGTTGATAACCCTATTAATATCACCTTATATAGTTCAATTTTTTCTTGAACTGGTAGAACTAGTTCGAATATTTCCATAAAAATGTAGACCAGTTATCTATTCTAACTCTAGTTCATAGTATAGAGTGCAATCTACAAATTCATAATAGTTCAAGGGTGAAAATCACAATTAACCCTAAAATTAGTAATATATCCTCTTTACATTAGCACTAAAGTACTTGGTGTTTTTGGTTGGCTCTTTTATAGGACAAATTGAAGCCAAGACTGACTTTTCCTTACTCATAAATGGAAAATACTTAGGTAGACTCAGTTTTTAACCCTACTTGTAAACCTTGTAATGTAGATTAAATGTTATAGAATATATAACACCACCTGATATAAGTAAGATATAAAATTTAATTCTAACAACAAAGTCTACATGTAAGGTTAAAACTGGATTTATGTTAGTATTTTCTCTCCTAAATTCTTGACAGTGAGGTGTGGTTTGCTGGTGAATTCTTCACAACCCAAAAACGCTTAATCGTTTTGTTTCATTTCTTGCATAACTTGCTTTCACACTTCTCCTCCTCTGCTCATATAAACCAAGCCATCTCTCTCTCTCTCTATATATATATAATTTAATTTATATAAAATAATAATATTAGAAAATTAATGAGGTATAATTTTTTAGTAATTAAAGTATTAAATCATAAAAATACAAACAAACTAATTAATAAGATCTATAAAGTTTTTGTTTACTAATTAGGAAATAAAAATTAATAAACATTGAAAAATACTATTTTTATGTATGCATTAAAAACGTTCATATTTTTATCATATAAAAATGATTGAAAGTCAGTTATAACTTAATAGTTAGTTGAAAATTATATTAGTATTTCTTTTTCTTTTTTAGAAATTCTTTAGTGAATTTTAATCTGCCCTTTGATGACTTGAACCCATGACCTAATATAAGCTTACCATTTGACTTATATTTCATTGTCTAGATTAGTATTGTATACTATAGTAAGAATATTACAACGACTTTGATACATGGTTATTTGAAAACCTACATTGACTATGTCACATACAAAAATAAAAGATAAAATTCATTTTGTTGAATGTAAATGTACATAAACTTTTAGTTATAAATGGTCAAAAAAAAAAAAACAATAATTGAAGTTATTGTTTTTGTTTATTATTAGTTAACCTAATTTTGTCGATATAAATTACATGTCAACAAGAACAATAACTAAGATTTAGTATTTGTCACAGTTCTTAGTTAATTTCTATTCATTTTTCTAATAAAATATACATGATCTATGTTCATTTTTCATAAGAATTGATTATTTTTGGAGTCACTATGATGGAATCCTTAATTGTTGTGTATTGATGTATTTTTCGTATTTGAAGAATGCTTGATAATATGAAGTTAAAATAAAGTTTCTGAATATAAAAAGCTATGAGTTTGTCTTTATAGTTAAGAGCAAAGTGCTCCGATTATCATTTTAGTCATTAAACTTCTTTGGTGGTCGAAAAGATCACTCAACTTTTAAAATTGTGTCTAAGGGGTCACTTCGTCAATTTGAGGCATTAACTCTCCGTTAGTCAATGCATGCGCATATCACATGAGTTTTAGTGGGGGTAAAATTGTCCAATCATCCTTTACCACACTTTACTATCAATATTTTCCTTCCCATCACTACTCTCCTCCTCTCTTAGTATCCATAACCATCTTCCTACCACTACCCCAGCCCCATCTCTACCACCCCTTATACACATCTAGATGTGTATAAGAGATGTATAAGGGGGTGACTTAGATCTAGATGGGGAAACCCCTTCCCCATCCCATCTATGGGGTAGGGAGGATTTAAGGTCCACCCCATACACCACTCCCACTCCTCCCTACCCCATGCCACCGTCCCATCCCTCTCCCATCCCCATCTTATCACCCTCACCCTGTTCCACCCTTTCCCAACCCCATCCCTTTCCCGCCACCTCCCATCCTTCTCCTACCCCAACACAACCCGTCATCCCAACCTCTTTCCTATCCCATCCCGCCACCCAATAACTCATTGAGGGATGGGATGGGAGGGGCTCAAATTGAAAATTTAGTTAATTAAATTATACAATTTTTTACCCAAAGATTTTTATATTATCTATAATACCTCACTTATAATTTATACTTGTATTTTATCATATAATTTTGACCCCCAATCTTTTATCATCTATCGTGCCCTATTTTTCAGAAAGGAAAAATGAAACAATAAACAAATAAATTCATATGAGAAATAAATAAATTAAGTATAATAATAGTCCAAAAATATGGTATAAAATAAGATTTAAAATGTGATGTTTAGAAGACCTTAAAATAATCTGAAATGAGCTTTATAAAAATAAATAAATAATGGAGACACCAAGTGTAAGAAGTGCATCGGACGCTAATTCAAGCCTAAGGAAACTAGGAAATTCCTAAGGGTTGAGGAAAAATATTTTAAAACACAAAAAGAAAAATGATGAAGTGAACTAAATAAATAAATAACTACGTAAATAAACAAGTTGAAACTAGACGACTCCTAGTCTATATGAAAACAATATATATATATATATATTCAGGAGTCCTATTGAGGAAAGGGAAGACTAGACTATTCTACGGATAATCTAGGCTTTCATTCCCGATAAAACAGATTGCGTGATTAAATTCATGTTTTCAAAAATTAACCCAATTTTATATTAATAGTGTGATTTCATCATGCTATTGCTCTGGGTTTACCATACAACTACATGGATCCTAGTAAAAAACTTCGGGAGAAGGGGTGCCTCCTCACAAAGGGGGCCCGAATGCTGCACCCTAGATGGCAAGAGTCTAGTAGCCGAAAGCACCATATTCAAATAAAATATTTTCTATGGTAGCACCATGAATAGCGGATAAAATGAAAGCCAATGAATAGCGAAACACGCATGGAAAATGCGGGGAACAGGGAACTCGCTGAGCCAGCTAGACTGACATAGGAGGAAAAATTTTCTACACCAGTATTAGACTGGTGCAAAATGCGAGCAAAAGAAATTTACAAAAATTAAAATTTATTTGATAGAAATAAATAATAACATATAAGTACATAAAACAAATAAACACATAAAAAAACATAAGGCATAATATAGAGCATGCAAAACCTAATTAAGTGGTAAACACATAGCAAATTATCCTACCTAATACATTAGGCTTAGGCCGTTTTACAAGATTTAAATTACATTGAATAATGATAATAACAATAATAATTACAAATTAAGGAAAGCGTCTAAACAATTAGCATATAAACCAAGCATTGCACACAAAGGATTTAGAAGTACATCTCTTGATGTGTCAAAGGTACAAAATTATCCTATTCATTTGGCTCAAAATACGAAGAAATAGGTTAAGGTACCAATAATATAAGCACAAGTAATGATTAAACAAATTAAATGGCATTATCATGTAACAAAAGCAATTTCAATAACTAAATTATGCCAAATCATAAAAAAAAAAATCTACATAATGATAATTGAAAGGAAAATATACTTAATTGAATCTAATATAAAATTTAAGGACCAAATTGTAATATTTTTAAACAATTTAAAAAGTAAAAACACAAGAAACAGTAAAATTATAATGCTACAATGACAATTAGTAAGGAAAAAAAAAACTAAATTAGAATCAATCTAAACTTTTAGGGACTTAATTGCAACATTTAAAAACTTTAAGGGCAAAATATGATTTACAACAAAGCTCAAACACAAAAATCCTAAATTTAAAGAGTCTATTAGTACTAAATATGCTTATTTGAAAACTGTCATACCTAATTGTAAAACTAGAAAAAATAATTAAGGGTAAAATTGTAATTTTCCAAAACTTTATGTGTATCAAAATGCACATTATAATAGATATTGTTGTTTAGGAATAATCAACAATATGGACTCAATTGGAAAACAATCAAAACTAAACTTTTTGAGGTAAATTTGGATATCCTAAAAATTGTTGGGGTTAAATTAGAAAATTGAAGAAATTTTGTAGGGTCAAAGTGCAAAAAACTGAAAATTCCTCCTCCTCCTTCCTCACGATTCAACCGTGGCTGCACCTCTGATTTTACCCCCTTCTATTTTATTTTTTTCTGATTTTTGTATCTACTTCAAATCTAGCCGAAATCATATGAAATTCGAATCCCCTACCTAATTTTTTGCGTAGATTGTGATGGTGATTTTAGTTTTTTATTGAAAACTACAAAAAGGTCAAGAAAAACTAAAATTAAAGCCAGCAAATTTTTTTACTTCTTCTTTGGATTTTTCATTTTTTTATTTTATTTTTATTTTTTTCTGATAAACCTTGTCCAAAGAACATGAAGATCTCACCCCTTACCCAGTTTTGTGCATGGATTTCGATTTTGGGGTAAAAACTAATTTAAAAGTGAAGAAAATAATTCCAAAATAATAGGATCAATGTCATACTTTTGGAGACTGAACTCTACGATTTTACTTTCAAATGCTCAAATTAATGATATGGAGCAATCATAAACATGTTTAGGAACAACTTTTGGTAATCAAAACATCCAAAAATAACACAAATTTTCATTAAAAGAAATAATCGATAAATACAAGATCCAAGAAATAAAGAAATTAAAATTTCTATATACTTTCCCTGTGTTGATTTAAAGTTCTATTTTAGTTGGTCGAAATCTCATGTTGATAACACTTAGAAGAAACAAGAATATCGAGAGGACTACTACTATATTCTTCCATTCAAGTGTATCATGTAGGTATATGCTTATATGAGACACATGAAGAGACTCATAAATAAGTAAATTGGTACAGTACATTAATCTCATAAGTAGATACATTGAAAGTTGATTGAATACGTTAAGATATTAGAATGTATATGAAATGAATATGTAAATGGAGATACACATCCAATTTAATCATAACAAATAAGGAAGGTCTCAATCCATGCAATCTGAGAGGTACACAATCAAACTCCTCCTTCGCAATTTCTGTTGGTTCTCACACCAAAAATGTCATGTTGATTAAAATTAAAGCACAAATTATTTAAATTTAAAAAAATTAACAATATAAATATTACCTTGACTTTAGACGCAAAATATAAAAATTACCAATCTGCATTGTTCTAGTAACACGAAATGGATGAGGCACGGACTATCAGCTACCAAGAAGTAGGTAGGATTGAGGCACATGATTCCCTCTTTTTAAAATGATGCTTGCCCCTAAAAATTTTTACTCTGATGCATTAGGTTGTTGTGTGTCGCCTCAAAGATACCCAATGTAATAACCCAACTCAAGATTGTTATTTTCCTTTAATACACACAATCAAGGGAAGTAGAAACTTTCTCACACACCTTACTTTGGCTACAAAATTATAGTTACTCAAAATATTTTATTGTTTTACCATATAAAACTATAGAGAGTTGGAAGGTATATATAAAGAATATGTATTTCTTTTCTCTTATAGCCTTATATTTATAAGTTAAAATAATAGGAGAGTTATAATAGTAGAGTTAAGTGAAAATACTACATAATTTTTTCATTGATAAATCACATTGTCTATATACTATGCACAAGAGTCAAAATACATTAATATGGACATTACCAATTTATTCAAAACTGTTACATATGTTTTTGTATTTATGTAGTAGAATAATAACTAAAATGTTTTAAAAGCACAATGTAAATTTAAACCATCTCATAGTAGTTGTAGTCACTTTAATTTTTTATTAAAATACTTCAATAATCCCCCACTTATTTTAATAAAAAATATAGGTACTACTATTAGAATTTATGGACAAAGTGAGAACAATGAAAGTAGCAATGCATTGAACCCTTCACTTAGTATTGTCATAATCTCCATACTGGAGTCAAAGTGGCTAAACCTTGAAACTAAAACTACTTTAGGGTATGTAAAACTATGTCACATACATGATATTCAAGGTGTTAATATAACCTTCTCAAACCAGCACATTACGGCCTTAGGCTTCATCCCAGATTAATAAGTTCTCTAGAGAATTAGCCAAATTCTCATAAAAAGCTGCCTTACCTCTACACTCATATAGGTGAGTATATCAAGGATACTTTCATAACTAAGGCATCCCACCCATAAGGGTTATAGAACTCACTAAGAGATTAAATGTCAACCTCCTCATCATAAGATCACATGTATGCTTTACACTATAGGAATGGAATTGATCACTAATTACATACTTTTTCTCCGAACCATTTTATGATTCGTTTTTTTCTGGCTTGGCTCTTGAGATTTCTAATCCTTAGGTAGAAGTATCTTCATATACATGGTTCCAACTTAAAAAATTTAGGCCAAGTACAATTGCTTTCGATGTACCTCATTTCTTTGCCTTAAACCTGAGTTTTAAAATTATCATAAATAAATAACAAAGATATGAGATTTTGATATTTAAGTCAAAGCATTAGAATAATTCTCATGATAATATAATCATATTGTACTTTTATTTTGGTGAGAAAATATCTCCCACATAATTGTAGTTGCCAAATAATACATATAGACAAATATTCTCGTTAAGTGAAATCACAATTTTCCGTTGTTTTCATTCACAATCATTCAAATCACAATGAATAAATTTCATTTAGTAGCTTATACACATTTACAATTAGGAATTATCAATGTGGATGACCGATAGTCTACTATTAGGAGTTATTTTGATCTTTCATATATCCAAATCAATTCTGAATGATCAGTAGTCTAATAACCTACTAAGAACTATCCAAATAAGACCTTCCCATCTTTCTTTCTTTTTTTCTAAGAAAATATCACATAATGGTATTATGCTTATACCATTTTATTTTCTCAAAATTTGATCTCCAAGAGATAGATATCTGTCACACTAGTTTGTGAATATCACTCTACATATATTCAAAACAAAGTATTAAGAATATTTTTAGACATAATAATCAATATCATACAAACGTCATATCTTATGGACAGATATTCATACTAACAAATTGAGCAATATTATAATATCACACAGTTTTTTTCGATATGACTATCAATGTTGACCATTTCAAATATCTCAATAATTATGCAATTAATATACAAATAATTTAATATGAACCGCATGGGTGTGCACTATATGAAGTATTTATTTATGTAGTCCACAAATATTTAGCACATAAATTCAATTTAAATACCCCACTATTTTTAGTAGTTTAAAAATATGTAACTGTACGTATACATGTGAAATCTTTTGTACCATCTATCAAGTGTAAACTCACTTCAAGAATTTAGCGCCATTTTAGAAATAAATAGTGGTAAATCTATGAATAGTATATTCCATCATTTTATGATTATCACGCAGATCACTTGGGGAATTCAAAGCAAAACAGGAAAAACCCAACAAATATTCAAGCGAGTTTTTTTGGCCAATTTATATTAATTCATCTTGTGTATAGTTTGAAAATTAACCTTCAAAGAAATAGTAGAAGGATTCATGATATGGCGTGTATGTTTCATCAAAATCTTGAGCCGGAATATGTACTCACATTTCTCAAAATCATGTTGGACAGGACATACACATCAGTCTTGGTGAAACAGTATGCGCATATTGCACTAAGTCTATACTTGGAATATCTGAGTGTAGATTGTATGTTCTCATAGATGTCTATGTGCATACAATTGTCATTTCTTTACTAAATAAAAAAGTATCTTTCAAGAAGACTTCTAAATTCGATTTTTTCTCCCTAGATACACAAACTGCTCAAATTGTTTTTTTTTTTTTAAATTTCTAATCATAACTTGTCACATATAAGTCGGTCAATGATGAAAGAATTTACCAAATTCATATTTATGGCGATCAATTTTTACGACAAGTCCTTGATGAATTTGGATCTATTTTTCGATCATGCCAATTTGCAAAACATTGGACCATTTTACTTGAGAATGTCCATCTCTTATGCCGTAAGAGCAGCGGTGCGTATACTTCCACGCCCATGATTCACAATAGGGCTAATCGTCTTAAAATTATTGATTCTCGAACCAAAAATATCATGTTAATTAAAATTAACATTACAAATTATTTAAAATAAAAAATTAACAATATAAATATTACCTTACTTGATTCATTTTTTTCTTTTCTATCATTTTATTGACATGATTCAATAATTTTTATCATTCATCACCGTGTTTTAAATTTTATCAAACTCTATTTGCAGAAAGAAAATAAGATATTTTGGGTTTCATGGAAATTTTTTTTTATACATCAATAATTTGAGGGTAAAAATATTATTTTAAGACAAAAATACAATACCATTAGCTTTGATTATTAGTCCAGGACTTAAGTGTCGAAAAAATAGATGTTAAATTAGGGATCAAAGGGATAGTAACCCTAAATGTTAAGGGATAAAGTAAAATTAAACCTTATTATTATTGGATAAGCATTTTTTGTGTAAATATTATTTCTGGTATGCTTTTTATTACTTACTAACACAAAAACTAATTTGTTACTATTGTTGAGTACCTTTTCAAAACAATAGCAAGAGAACGGTTAAAAGTATAAATCCTATATCAACTAGTGAAAAGATTCTGAACTAATTAATAAGTTTATGGGACACTCCACTCGTCATCAATTAGTTTTGAGATAAAAGTCCATATTATTTAACAAAAATAATTTGCAAAATAAATTAGAATTATCATAGTGCCTTTTCTGAGAAGAGCTTCAGTCTGTAACTTGGTGTTAATTGCATTAGTGAATATCAGAACTCTTTCTTAACAAGCTTGAGTTTCAAGAAGGAAAGGATTTGGCAAGGATTATCTGAAGAGTCTTCCAATAGTAAATAACCGAGAAGCATGACCTGATTACTAAATTGCGAAAATGAAACCACTGACTGAGAAATTTAAACAAAGTAGATTGTTTAACAATGTTAACTTGCAGCTAGATAACTTAAGATAATAGGTGATCTGTAAGGAGGAAATATATTTTATTCCACTAAATATACCAAAAAACAGAAATAAATTCCACTGAATTAATAACCACTAAAAAACACGAGATGAAGTAACACTAATTATATAGTTATAAAATGGTGAGGAAAATTTTTTAATTATGCAAGCGGTAAGTTGAGATCTTGTGAGCATTCTGGATCTTCTAAAGAGCAAAGATCTTCTGATAAATGTTGGCAGTATATAGGTTCTCCACAGTTCCTCTGAGGCATAAAAAAGGGCAATTCCATCACCTAATACATGAAAAGCTTGTAATTTACTACAAATGAATTCTTACACAGAAAATTGAAGAAAGTCTAAAAAAAGAATTACGCTTACCTACAATGCCCTCAGCAATAGCTTCATTCGTGGCATTTAAAGCATCATTTACCTACAATGTTTTTCCGAAACTATTACGGAAAAGAAACTTGACTTTAAATATTACTTGTTGATACTTCTAGTCAGCCAAAGAAAAAACAAAAGACTGCATAGCAACAATTAAAACTACACCAGAATGGGATGCAGGCCAAGAAGAGTTTTTAATGATTCCGATTAAAAATTTAAAACTGCACCATAACTAGAATTAAATTACCTTATTTATAACATCAATCTCATTCAATGATTCTGATCCTTGTGGCTATTTTTGCTTCCATGATGCATGGTAATTCTATAATGCAGGAGTCTCAAACATTGGGTTTCAATATTAGGGAGAAAAAAGGAAAAGAAAAGCAACAGTTAAAACTGCACCAGAATCAGCTAAACAACTTTATCTACTTAGTTATCGCCATAGGATATTCTGTTTGACACTTTATTCTACTCTCTGTCATACTACTAAGTGAATTGTCAAGATTCTGTAGAATAATTTTAGTAGAATAATTTTGAAATTTATTTAACAGTATGAAGAGATAGAGAGTGGATCAAGGTGTGAGACAGAAGATTCTTAATGTTAATTATCTATTTATTGATAAGATCTCTCCAAAGTTACAGAGGAATGGCCGTAGTGGCGAGGTACACCCTTAACTACTAGTCTTGTAATGGAATTAAACACTTTAGATGTCTTTACTGCTATTGTTTGTACCTATAGGACACTGATATATGTAATATTCATATTTGCAAAGAAAAAGCTTAAGAAGAGATACTACAATAATTGGTTGAAAAGTAAGCAAGTGAATGCCACATTGAAAGAACAATATTCAGAAACAAAATCAAACAGTATTCATGTGTATTGGTGATATACAAATCAACCTTAAATCCATTCATTTGGACTACAGTCTTAAGCCTAAGTAAGAATAGACCGGAGTTCCAGTACCAGTATTATATATAGAATCCCAAGAGAAATTTCATTATATAGTGGTGGTCTATCATTAAAAGGCAGCTTACATACCCTCAGAAGATTCATTAAAATAGCCTCAAATTATCCTTTAAGCTGAAATGGCGCACGATCGCAGCAGCATTTGAACAGTCCACCAAAATATCTCCCAGAAGCTGGTAAAAGATACTATAAAAAACTTCAGATTCCAGCCATAAGCATTGCCATCAAAGTCGTATATAAATTCAAATATAGCACAATTTTCACCCAAGAAGCAGTTGGGCTAGTAAAGAGATTTCGACATTCAAAACTCCAAATATGACAAAGAAACAAAACAATTATGGAGAAGAAAGCAAATAGAGAAACTAGACAATTAACAAAAGAAAACTCCTATTCTTGAAAAGTTAAGAAAGGTGGAGAAATAAAGATTACATGTTGGTTGTCGTTCACATGCACATTGAGTAAAAGACTCTTGGTCTCTAACACTAGTGGAAATTAACAAGAACATACGCAATTATAATTTTCTGCAAGAACTTATGTAATTGTGGACTTATGCCTGGTCATAAGCTTCTTTATTACATTTTGCCAGAATTAACAAATCACATTAAGCATATTTTCTTAAGAATGAAAGTAGCAATTTCAATATCCTTGTAGCAAGCTTACACCAGAATTCTATATACTCCAAAAATCTAGACAAATATTTCAAAATTTTTATAGGCCTGGTAGAAATTCTTTTTTTTTAATCTAGAAAAATCAATTCTACCTTAAGAAATTAAATAACCAAAAAAAGACCTTCTTCTTTATAAGTAATTCATTTAATATACTTGTTGATAATAAAAATTTTATATCAATAAATTACAATGTATAAATACATAAATTAGATCTTATTTAACAATATTTATATTACATGTACAAGTTATATGAATTTTATTATATGAATGCGTATATATATATATATATATATATATATATATATATTGTGAAGTATATAATATTACTTAATTCTAGATGTACTAAAAGAAAATTAGTAATTCATTTAATTAGTTATTGAAATAAATCGTTACATTGGTAAGTATACAAATTGCACATAACCTGAAGTGTTACATTAGGATCTACCTGAAAATTATACAATATATATATAAGAATTAAGAATATTAATCATACTAATTATGGCTAAAATATTAGTACGTGCATAAAGACATTGATATATTATTACATATATAACTAAAATATCAAAAAAAAGGTTGTTCGGCTTATAAATTGACTTAGAAATTAAAGTCAAAATCGTGTCAAATAATCCATTATTAGACTGTCTTTGAGTCACGGTCTAATAGAAAATCTAACAAATCAATTCAAATTTTTTTTAAATTCGACTGACTTTTGGACACCCTAATGCAACGGCAAAAATGTTTCACGCTTTTACCCCCAATATTTACCTCAAAGGCGTGGTGCTCTAAAAACTTCACAATTCAGGTCTACACTACACCCTGTCAAGATGCATCGAATACTTGCAAAAAGAACAAAAAATAAATAATCAAAAAGAAAGAAGAACAGCATGAATTTCAACTTGTTGATTGCGCGTAAACATTGCCGTTTCAATGTTCACGCCTTTGCATTAATGCATTACTCCATTGGAAGATGACATGTAATATAACACAGAACATGGTTGATTCTTAACTATTTTGTATATGCTTCCAAAGGACAACGCATTGCATAACTATCTGCTTTATCTGAAAACATTAAGAAGTGAAGATTATTATGTTTTCTGGCCCTCTTTAATTTAATTGAGTAAATCACCAAAATGGTTTTCAACTTTTTTACAAAAATTTTAACGGTCCTTTAACCTTAGGTTTAGCTAATGTAGTAGTCAGTTTAGTCCTTCTGTTAGAGTTCAATGCAAAAAACCTCCCCTAAACTTACGCTTGAGTTGCACTTTGCCCCCCTCAACTTATTTGATAAGCACTTTACCTCCTATCCCTAACTTCTTTATGTTTTGAGACAAAATTGCCCGTACTATTTTGATATTTTTTCATTTTTTTCTCTTCTTACCAATTTATTTATTTTCTCTCTCATATTTTTCCTTTTATCTTTTTATCCATTCTTTCTTGCTACTATTAAATTATTATACTAGTTTATATAAAAGTAATTGGTTAGTTAAAAGCTCTTATTTTTTTACATATTTATAAATAATTTATAGATTAAATAAGTTTTTTTAATATAAGAAACATATATTAAATAGTATAATATAGATTTTATGAGTTTTACAAATGCTATAATTAACAAATAAACAAACTATAAAAAGATAAAATAATTTTTCAAAAAAAATTAAAATATATATTCTAAGTATGCAAACAAAATATTTTTTGGTGCCATATCATTCATGAGTCATATTTTGGTTGAATTTACCGTAATTCCAAAATCCCTTATATTAGGAAGTCATAATATTTTTTTACTATATTTTTTTGATATTACACCGTAAATAAAATGTTGTACATATTTTTTCATTCTATAATTTTATTTGTATACTATAAATTTTTAATTTTCTCTAGCTCAAAAATTTTATTTTTATTTTATTAATCTTACTATTAATAGTTAATCACAAACTTTATATTACAATAAGGTATATTTATTGTATTATATTTATCCTGCATTAAAGGATGATTAATCTATAATTAAATTATTTAGACACATGTGAAAATTTAGAACTTTAACTAATTAATTATTAAAAGCAAAGTAATTATTTAGTAGTATCAAGAGAGAATAATGAAAAAAGAAAAAAGAAAAACAAGATAGAGAAAATAAATTAAAGGAAAAAAAGAAAAACAATAATAATTAAAATAATAGGGATAATTTTGTCTCAAAACATAAAAGAGGGTGTAAAATGCTTATTAAATAAATTGAGGATGGCAAAGTGCAACTAGAATGTAAGTTCAGGGAGATTTTTGGCATTTAACCCTAAAAAATAATTAGGATAATTAAAAAATATGCTCGGTAGTGTGCTTAAATATGTGCCTTTTCTTCCTCCTTTCTCTTCCCCCTATCTCACGACTCTGACCTTGTCATGTCTCTTCCTAAATAATTAGGAATGCTACATTGAGAGTTTTATATCGCAAACCACCCACATTTGGAAACTCCATACTCGGAAATTTAGAACGCAAAAGACATGAGCAATCAATTTAAACATTGGTGAACCGTGGAATATGAGGCGGTTGGTGTAGAAGGGAAAATTTACCACTAAACAAGTTTCCAAAAATGCCCTTAGTCAAATAGGCCAAATGTTCTCAACCAAATAAGGACAAATTTGGTTACAAATAAATAGTTAATGATTAAATTGATTAAAATTAAAGTTAACGGACTATTAGAATTTTAGTATAAACTTATATGACCATTTTGGTAATTTTCCAATTTAATTTTCACAAATGAAAGAGTAAAAAGCACTTTTAGTATGAAGTTTTACCCATTGACATATTTGGTTCCCAAAGTTTCACAAAAAAATCACATTCCTTATCTTTTATATTTTTATTAAATTAGGACAATTGATAGAAAAATAGCATAATTTTTAGTGAAAATTTGTAAGAAAGTGCAATTTTTGTTTCTCTAGCCAAGTGAAAGTAAAAGATATAAGGAAATTTTTTAGGGTTTGTCAAAGAAGGTAATGAAAGGTGTAGAACACTAAAATTTTTATTTTTTCTATCGTCATCATTCAAAAGAAACTTAGTAGATGAGGAATGCGATTTATTCTTGAGAAATTTTGAGGACCAAATATGTTAATTGGTCAAACTTTGGGACTAAAAGTACATGTTACCCCAAATGAAATCCATACAACTTACATGCCAACTGCATAATGTAAGGGACTAATAAACACAAATGCTTAAGGTGAGGAACTAATAAAATGATTTCCCCTTGAATTTTAGTAAAGAGTTAAAGGGCTATTTTGGTAGTTTCTAATTTAATTCCTCATGAAATCTGTAGAGTGCCAAAACACACCAATAAATAAGTCCCTTTACAAAGCTTACATTTTCTATTATGTTAATTTTCTTCCAATAGACAGAAATTTTTCATTAAGAGTAAGAGAAGCCTAAAATGAAGATACTCTGCTTCGTGGTGGATTTGCGAGTCCTTTCGCCTTCGATTCTTCAATACTTAAAGAGGTTAGATCTTCAATCTTCACGGAAAAGATATTCTTCCATTGTAGCATTTATTTATTAATTTTGTCTTAATCACAATTGTTCCATTTTTTTTGGCCAATCGAACTTTCTTCAATTTCTTCTTAATGATTGTCGTTGATGCAGTAATTATCAAATCGAGCTAGCAAAGTTCTACACAACCTACACTAGAAGCTGCAGCAGTATAAGCTCTCGAACTAAAGCGAAAGCACTGCTGGATAAAATGGGGTTGTACTAAATGTTGTTAGATATTGTTACTGCTAAATAACATGGATTCCAACTCAAAATTAATTGGCAATGAGTAATATGACCCATGATTTTTATTAATTAGTCTAGGATTCCTTGGACAGCCGATATGAGACATTTTATATTTAATACCCCTTCTCACACATGATTTGGATTAGTTGAGAACCTATTACTTGGGTTGGACGTGGACTTAGAACCCGTTACATGTGTTGGAAGTGAGAGAGCCTGTTGGAAGGGATTAGACAGAACTTACAAAAGCGCATGTGATGTGAGAAATGTAAAGTAAGTCTAACATATCCTTCGAAGGGTCATGATATTCATTTATAATATCAGACTATCGTACAAGATAATTATAAGTGTACCAGTAGATATTTGTCACTAGACAACTAGCCAAGATAATGATAAACGTAATCAAATAATTATCCCTATCTAACATGCCCCTGAATCAGAGTGTGGAGAAACAAACACATGAAGATTGTCCCAAAAAAATTTGAAACAATGTGAAGAAAGACTTTTTTGTAAAAATGTCAGCAAGTTGACTAAGCAATCGGAATACAACGAATATGTAAGAAATCTCCAACTACCTGTTCATGAATAAAATGTATATCAAACTCCAAATACTTAGTGCGTGAATGATATCAAGGATTAATTGTGAGGTACAAAGTACTGATATTATCACAATAAAACAAAGGCAAATCTTTAAGAGGTAGACTAAGATGCTTCAAAAGATTCTGAATCCAAGTTAACTCAGCAATTAGTATGAGCAATGACGCGATATTCAGCCTCAGTACTAGACCGAGCTGCTTCTTTGAACTCCAACATATAAAATTAGGACCATAAAAAATTGTATAACCAGTAGTAAAACACCGAGTATCAGGATAACTAGCCTAGTCAACATCGGAATAAGTAGTAAGTGTAGTAGAGGTGGAAGAAATAAGAGAAAGACCATTATTGATAGTGCCACCAAGATAACATAGAATATGTTTAACTTCCACTAAATGAGAAGTGCGAGGTGTATACATTATTGTCTAACAGCATTCATAGGAAAGGAAATATCTAGTCTCATAATGACCAAATAATGAAGAGCTCCTACAAGACTACAATACTCCGTTGAATCATATAAGAGATCATCATCGAAAGAAGATAGTTTTGCACCAAAAATAGAAGTTCTTACAGGTTTACAATCTAACATTGAAGCACGAGAAAGAAGATCACAAACATATTTTGTTTGAGAAAGATGAAAACCATAAGGGTTTGTATGTAATAGCATGGATACCAAGAAAATAGAAAAGGGGACCTAAATCTGTAGAATGATTTTTCCTAGAATTTTAGTATAGAGTTAAAGGGCTATTTTGGTAAGTTACAATTTAATTCCTCACGAAATCTGTAGAGAGCCAAAGCACACCTATAAATGACTCCCTGTACAAAGGTTCACTCACATTTTGTTCTATTAATCTTCTTCCTTTTGATATTGAAGTAAAAGAAGCCTAAAATAGGAATACTCTACTTCATCATGGATTTGCGATGCCTTTCGCCTTCGATTCTTCAACACATAAAGGAGGTTAATTCAATCTTCATGGAATGGATATTCTTCAATTTTAGCATTTATTGATCAATTTTGTCTTAATCGCAATTGCTGCGGAGTTCTCTGTTTATTTTTGTCAATTGAACTTTCTGCAATTTTTTATTAATGATTTTTGTTGATGTAGTCATTATTGAAGAAAGCGAAGTTCTACGCAACTTACACTGGAGCTACAACAATAGTCAGCTCTAAAAATGAAGCAAAACCACTACATCATAAAATAGGACTGTACTATATCTTGTTTGTCACACCCCAGACACAAGAGTGGACCCAAAAATCATACCTTTTAACCCTGTTCTACGCCTTAGTACCCAAATAATAATTTCTCCAAGCCTGTAAAATATCAGATAATACTAGTATAAGCTAAATGTTGTTCAGTAAGTAGTCCAAGTACTCTTTACTGGCCTGAGAATATTAATATATGTAATACATTCCAAATACATTAATCAGAGCATGCAATCATATACTCATGCAAAGCATTCTATCAATCAAGCATTCTCAAGCTTACATCAGACAATCATACATGCATCGCACACCAACCACATGGCATACTCACATCCTATCGACTATCTGGACATCCTGTCCTCACTACAAGAAAACAAGGCATTAGTCACCAAGACAAGTCGTTACAAAAAGTCAAGAAATCGTCACAAAAACACTTTAGTGATGACAAATCAGCTCGTCTGGTACTGCGCGTGGCTAAAGGCTCAATGCTAAAGTCTCAAAGTGACGACAAATCAAAGTCGTCACTAAATGGGTGTTTTTAGTGACGGCTATTTTTTGTCACAAGGATAGAGACGAATACTTGTAGTCACAAAAGACCCTAAAAAATGGTCACTAAATATGGCACGTTTCACTAAAATATTGTATTTTGTGACGACATTTTGTGACGACGAAAAGACGTCACAAATATGTATCTAGTCAACGCATTTAGTGACAACTTATGACGATAGAAGAGTGACCAAATATGCATTTGATTAATGTAATTAGTGATGATATTTGTGACGACAAGAGAGAACTGACTAAATATATGTTCGGTTAATACATTTAGTAATGACCTTTTATGACGGCGAACAGTAGTCACTAAATATATATTTGGTCAATGCATTTAGTGACGACCTTCAAAACTTTTTTGTGACAAGTTGAGTTAGTCACAAGATTTTCACACCTGTAAGCAATGACACCAATTTTCCTATAGAAATTTTATTACTAACAAGACGAAAACAAAAAAACACATCAACATTTTACTAAAATCTAATTATAAAATTTATAACTTGCAAAATAAGATTTCATTGCCATAATCATATTCTAATAACATAATGATACGAAAGTTTACCAAATAACAATAATAGTTAAGTTTTTATAAGTTTTAACACCTACTAAATTACAATTATCGTGTCTTCAAATATAAGTAGCATAAATTCAATAGTACATAAGAGGCAAACAAGGCCTACAACATCAAAGATGGGCAATAAAAAATTACACTTCTTCCCAAATAAACTTGTTTTCTGGCGAGTCTCAATGCAAGTCACTGCAAGATGAATCACAAGAGAAAAGGAAAACATGTTAATTAGCAAATTTATTAAGTCGATTAAAATATGATAACTGGACTTATTAAACAAATACCAAATTCAATAAACAGTTGTTCAATATGTTAGTAATGTAGACAGCCATCACAACAGCTTATCTCCTTTAACTAGAAAGTTCCATCAATCAATGATAGTCGAGCACCATAATATTCTTAGAATATGCTCAATTATGTTTAGCAATTATAGTTTCTAATTTTGGTAGAAGATCATACATAATTGATGACCGCAATGCATCCACAATTCAAAAAATGTTGAAGCTAAATAGATGAGAATATTAACTTCTTGAAAATCAAATTTATAATATACTAAATCATCCAATAATATTAATTAACATGTATAACACAGATTGGCTCAGCATTGCAAAAAACTAACCAAAATAATTAATCATGACCCAGCGAGAGACAATCTAAAAGATGCACAACAATTTGAAATATCACTTTCCTTAACGACATATTGTGCTTTGGTCAGCTTCGGTCAACAAACCCCGAAATTCGTTGCTGAACTAATGCGAGCTTCAAAATTTCTTGTTGGAGCGAATGAATACATTGCTGCAAAAATGATTAAATAAATGTGAGTACCTAAAAATAGAAATGCTTGAAGGCATAGTTCAGTTATGAGTTAAGAAATCGAATTTCTTTAGGCAATGCTAGTTCTTTATTCCTATCCCTATCCAATTCCAATAAAGAACCAAAAACTGCCTACAATTATATATGAATTTCAACCTTATACCAAGCTGAGGCAAAACAACACTTTGAAGTCAAGGGGATAAACTTGACAATAACCACTTAAAACACGAAACTTATGCTACTAACCCAATTTACTATATTGCCAAAGTTATTAAAGGGAAGTTCTTTAACATAGTAACATCTGCCATTTAATCAACTGTTAAGCTTAGTAATTTAAAGTAACAAAAACAATAATTCTCTGATTCTAGAATTCAACTGATTAATTTTATTAAACAGAACATCATCCGATTAAGTAATTCCATTTAGCAGCAATCTACATGCAAGTTGAAACGTTGTCTCCATTTGTCAGTACGATAACTAAAATGCAGCAATCTTGTCCCATGAGTCATACTTCAATGTGCATGCGTTTATTAATTCTATAATTCAAATATTGACTCATAATACACATCTTTTAAGTTAGATAAGAACTTCAAAAATACCAACATTTATAGAGTATAAGAATTGAAGTATGTTTATGGTAAACATATATAGCAGGGGGCAAGAGGACCTTTAACCTGCCCCCTGCTCCATCGGTATGATTGTGAATTTTCTCCCCCATCTTTGCTCCAATAACCCACTTCTATAGCACCAAGTAGCTCCCCAACAACACAAGCACATGACATTGCCACCCTCGAATTCAAAAACTAAGAACAGAAAAGAACAGCCTAAAAGATATTTAGAAAAAGAGGATTCACACAATCTAATTCCATTAACCCAGCCACTTTACACACCTTATTCAAGCAAAAAAAAAAAGTCAAGAAAATGAGAATAAAATGAAGTTTAGCTGATATATTATCAAACCAAAATTTTTAACTACTACCAAAGCAGTAGTTTTGACAACTAGGCCACTGAAAGACCACACTTATGAAAGCCCATTTTGTCCCAAAGGTGCAACACAAGGTTACTAGATTCTTCAAGCTTGTCTCTCAATAGTTAAACTTCAAAAGAATAAATGAATCCACTCCAGCAATGAATTTCAAAATAAGTTTTTTAAACAAATACACTCCTCAAACTAAAATCTCAAGTCAACCTTCTCTCCTATGAGACAAAAAACCAACTAATCTTTCCTGAACAGAGCACCAATTGTTACTCCACTTAATCATCAAACTATATTTCTCACATAAATAAATGTAAATTCAGAAACCCATTTAAGAATAGACCAATCACAAGTATATTCAGAAATACCTAATTACATTTCAAAAAAAAAAAAATCTCAATAACATCATCATCGATTCAAGATAGTCCCAAAATCTCATAAATAAGAATATTTTTTCACCATTCACAGATAAGAAACCCAAATCCAAAAAAAAAAAAAAAAACCAAAAATCCTTAAACATTTAATTCAAAAAAGTATCTCAGCAGTTATTAATTTTTCTTCTAATATTTCAGTTGAAATATCCTATCATCATCAAACTAGCCCAGATCTAAGTCAAATAAGAAAGAAAAAAATACTAGAAACATAGTAGGAAAAAAACATTAAAAGAAAAAGAAAAAATCACAGAGCTAGAACATGTATGATTCAATAGAAATGTAGTACTGATGTTGTTTTGGTGAGCGAGCGTTCTAGAGTATCATCGAGGTTCCACTTATTCTCACCTTCTCCTCTTTCTCTTCGGTTCTTTCCGCTACCGCAGCAGCAGGAGGACCTTCGCTCCCTTTCATTTTAGATCAGACCAGATCCAAGTGTTTTGTGTGTGAGAGAGTTTGTAAGTGTATGATTATGTATGAATTCTAACAAATATCTCATATACATTTCATAAGAAAATAGCAGTAATATAACCATCTAGTAAAAATTAGTATCAAAATCATTGATTAATCCTTTTATGATCTATATACTATATAGTATCAAATAGTTACATATCTTTAAGCAAACATGTAAGATTGACTCTATAACTTCATATGGTCTGCACTATTTCCAACTGAAGAGAGCAAATGTTAAAGAATTTGTGGACACAATCATATGTGTATCGTATTTCAGTAGAGCATCTCAATACAACTAAACAACATGAATGCACTAACTTTGAAAATACAAACTTAACTGATTCTTTAAAATTCATAATCTTCTTAATAGATTTTAAAATTGACATGTAAATGGAAGTACCCAATGTCTATAAGCAGATTACTTAAAAGTTCTTTTGATGTTTGTAAATTGAAATGCTTTTTTATTTGGCCTAATCCTTTATGCATGTAAGTCAATTATAAGAATAGTGAGATTTTGACATAAAAGTTTTCTACATAAAAACAAAAGGAAAAACAAAATTTAAGAAAGCCAACAAATTCTCCACCTGCTAATCGTCTTGAAGCCTATAAAAAAATTGAAAACAAATATTGATATCTCCGTCAAATGCTACTACTTAATTAAAAAGATACGATGAGATAGAAAATGCTAATGTTCTTAGAGATTTTTTTAAAATCTCTATTTTATGACTATTAAAAGAGCTGAAATTCTTAAGGTTGTGATAGAATCTAAAGTAATCTGTAGTACTTTAAAAAATAAAGCCATGTAAATTGAAGGATAATTCAGTCATGAATGATCCATATCACAATTGAAAACAAAACAGAACCAACAGTGGTACTAATTTGAGTTTGCAGAACAAAAAAATGGGAAAAGCCCAAATATAATTATCATAGAAAGTAGCTTAGATGCGCAGTAGGCATAGGGGCATGACTTGTACTTGTAGACCTCATCTCTGACTTCTTTTAGGTCTCCATTTGTAAACACTAACCCCATATTTCCCTACACAATATGGAGAAGAAATATTATCTGAATTTTGTTCTAAATTTTCAGCTATTTAACTAAATTTTCCTTTGTTTTTCAATAGGAAAAAAATATAGAAAAATGAACATAATAGAAAAAAAAATCCTTCATTAATATAGTACAATTAGTAATTGCTTGTCAAAAACCATCAAACAATTTTTTATATATTTTTAAGCTCTCTTCCTGTAGCATAATCAGAAAGGGAAAATGATAGAGATTTAAGTAAAAAGAATAACAATTAAAGGAAAAAAAATCTGGTTGCAGCAACATGTTTTTAAAAGCTGTTAATTGAATAGGTTATAACTACAAACCTTGAAGAATCTATAGCCCACGGAACTGTAATTGACCCCTTTTCTACAAAACCAAATCATCAAATCAAACACCAATTTCACTAATTTCAACCACCAATTTCAACAAATAAACTACCAATTTCACAAATAAGATTCAAGCCATAAGGGTATTGGATTTAATGGAAGAGAGAAATTTAAGGGAGGGGAAGGGAAAGGGTACAAGTCGACGGGAGAGAGAGAAAGGGGAGTATGAAAAGAGAAGGTGAAGGAAAGGGGTATGGATAACATACAAAAAATGGTGGAGGATATAAGAGTACAAAAATGATAAAATAAGAAATGGAAAACAAACCATAAATAAAATACACCCATGTAAATTCAAAACAATAAAAATTAAAGGAAAGGATTTTATTTATATTAAAAATTATAGAACCTGGCAGTAGGTAGTAGTGCGACGCAAGGGCTTGATGGCAGGCAGCTTGAGGGGTTGGTGCGAATCGGTGGTGGCAACTGGAGGGGAAAAGAAAGGAAGGATGAACAAAGGGGGCGGGGGAGAGGAAAGTAGAGACTTTAGAGAAATATGGAGCAAAGGATTTTACCAAAGGTGGAAGAGGGGCTGAAGGCGAGTGAAGATGGTGGAAGGTGGAGGAGAGAGGAACAAAAGGTGGAGAAGAGGATTTTGAGATAATGAGAATGGGAATCTGAGATATATTTTTTAATCATCAACTAGTAAATGGATATTCGAGTAACGAAGTTATTTTTATTTTTTTTAATTTTCAAAGACCATAGCAACTATAATTTTTTTTTTTAATTTACTACAGAAATGTCCGTCACAAAGGTTTTGAAAATACTATTTTTGTTTTTCAAAAACCTCGTTGTTATTTTCGTTATAGACTGCAATGAATTTTGTTCTATTATAAAATCTCGTTGCTAAAAAGTTTTTTTTTTTTTTTTTTTTCTAATAGTGCTAGTTTAAGGAGAGGAGAGAGATAATATGAGTAGCACATGAGTGATTATCAAGACTATAAAATTATCGAAGTTTTTGGCAAATATCTTATTCATTTAGTCGAATGTTAATTAATTAATTATGTTAATATATTAATAATGAATTTTAGCTTCCTGGGCATTGCCGCTTGAGACCCTTGTCTGAACATTATTCTTGGACTCTACCCGTTCTGCGGTGAGCAAGACCATCGCTTGGAGGACACCTCCCGGGATCCATCTGTAGTGGCGATATACTGTAGGACAACATAGATGTTCTTAGTATTATTTTGCTGCGACAGCGATGGTGGTCTTGGTTGCAGTTGTAGCAGTCTACCTGGTCTACTTAAAATATGCTTGCTTACGTCATTCAATTTGTGAGTTAATAAAACAAAAATATTAAGTTGATTGTAATAAATACTTGGAAAAATAGTAAATAAGTAGTTATCGTTTAAGTCAATTGAATACTTACTGTTTAATAAAAGTATGCGTTTGTGAGTTAATAAAACAAAAATACTATAATAATGATATTAGTAATTGTTAATGAGGTACTAAAACTTTGTTGGTAAATTGGTGTATATGTAGAAGTTTGTTTATATGAAACTAAGGAATAAGATATTTATTGTTATCTATCTTAAAAAGTGTCAAATTAACAAACCAAAAAGAACACGTTGTTTTTAGATTAAACTACGAACTTGTAATTATTTTAGATTAATAGTTGTGACTTAAATAAGAACATGTTGTTCAACAATGATTTATTTATAAATTAAAAAATTAAAAAGAATTATGAAATCATTCTAACATTGGTGGAATTTATAATTCACTTTACGAGACACAAATATCAGGCATTAATTAAATTTTTGGGGTAAATTTGGAATACTTTAAGTGTCAAAGAAAATTGATTAAATTTAAGTATCACATTATAAATGTATAAAGTACCAAATTGGGTTTATATTTTTGGAAACTAGTTGAAGATAAAAATATCGATAGACTAACCCCAATTAATTATATTATATATCCTAATTTGTTATCTAATATATATGATAGCCAAATTAAGAAAAATTACTAAAGAGAGAACATATATTGGCCCAATTGTTATTTTGGATAACGGAATGCAATTTTTTCATTTTATATTTTATCTTCACTAAACAATTAGACTAAGGATAACTTCATTAAAATGTGATAATACTATATTAATTTAATATATTGATTTATTTATACGAATTTTGGTTACTTGAATTCTGAAATTAAGTTTCTTCGAACAAATCTAAAGTATATTAGATCAATGATTTTGTATTAGTTAACCATAGATGATATAATCATAATTTACTTACAAGCAAACAAATTTTTGAGAAATTTAAAAATTATTTTAATTTTTTATAAACTTCTCTAGTGCATGACAAAAAAAAGACTTGGGATTAATTTTCTTTAAGATGTAGAGAAAATATCATAAACATTAGAGGTGTAATTGTCATCATCAAATCAACAAAATTTAATTTTCTCATTATAATTTTTAAATTTACCAAATTACACTACATCATTTCGAATCTGCAAAATTGCCCTGCATCTATCCACTTTGGCTACAACGTGCAAACATAAGTCATCTAAATAGGCTATTTCTTTCATGTATGCATGGGCTGCTACATCGGACTGTTATATAGCAACAAATTATTTGAGCCTTTTTTATATATATAGTTGGGCTTTCGACTTAGAATTAATTTCCTTGTTAGATAAGCATCCAATAAGGTAGCCCAATTATCCTTTTCCACATCATTTGGACTATCATACTGATTATTACAAAATATTAATTAATTAATTTAATCTTTAATTTATTTAATGGGCCATCATATTAGGGGAAAAGCAATTGTTTTTTCTTTAGTTTCAAATGTAGGATTAGAATTTATATTAATAATGTTTTAAATCTTTACAACTATGTACCTTAACAATATATGATAAACAATATAAATTTTTATTACCTTTCTTTAAGGGAAAACTATTCTATTAGTCCTTCACATTATCCATTTGTATTTATTTAGTCCCTCACTTTTAAAATGATGATTTTTAGTCCCTTACATTACCCATTTGTATTTATTTAGTCCCTCACAAATGTAAAATGTCGAATTTTGGTACCTAGACTAAATCCCGAGTACTTTTTGGTCTGAATTAATCATGTGTTGTTCACATGACGTATTTTTTGAATAGAATTTAGGAACTCGTTTTTCCTTTCCAACACAAAACTCGAGCATCGGATTGGATTATAAATTTTGGAAAAAAAATACCACAAGTCAGATATTGAAATAATCTTAAATACAAACAAATTGCTAATCAATCACTTACTTCATATCCTTTGCACTCATAAAACATTCTATTCAGATGAATTTATAAATTTGTCCTCGAAAAATATGTCATGTGAATACTACATGATAAATTTAGGCAAAAAATACTCGAGATTTGATTCGAGGACCAAAATTTAACGTTTTATATAATGTGAGGGATATAACAAATTTAGGCCAAAATGCTTGGGATTTGATTCAAGGACCAAAATTCAATATTTTACATTTGTCAGGGACTAAAAATCATCATTTTAAAAGTGAAGGACTGAATAAATACAAATGTGTAATGTAAGGGACTAAAAATTATCATTTTAAAAGTGAGGGACTAAATAAATACAAATGCTTAATGTGAGGGACTAATATAGTAGTTTTCCCTTTCTTTAACACAATATTTATTTTATTATTTTCATTTAAAATAACATATCTAAATTCTTTCATTCATGTAATCCAACATTAATATCTAAAAAATAATTACACAAATTAGCTAATTTTTTCAACACAATCCAGCTTTAAACCCACATAGAAAAATCTTTAAACATTTACCTTCTATATGTAAAGTCAACATTGACGATCAAAACTAGTAACTAATACTGAAAGTATCAGTGACGAAGAATAATCGTCACTAAATCCTAGAATACTTTCATCACTAACACTGAAAATATTAGTGAGGACGAGACATCATCGCTAAATCCTAAAACACATTCATCACTAACACTAAAATTATTAATGACGACAAAACATCGACACTAAATCCTAAATATTTTCCCGCCTAAGCTTTAGTGATGATGTAGTGACAACTTTTTGGATTTCGTCATTAAAAAGGCAAATTCTTCCTTTCTGCAGTGACCAAATCCAAAGCCGTCACTAATAAAATCCTTTAGAGACGAGATTTTGTGTCGTCACTGAACTTTTCGTCACTAAAGCCACATTTTCTTGTAGTGTCCTAGATGTTGATCCTGACAGATATATCAAACCTTCGAACTTTCCTAACTACCGACCATTTGAATGGTCAACAGATGTTCATATATGGTGGAACTAGTTACGTCAATACTTAATTGCTTTCATGTGCTTACATTTACAATCAGACATATATGTATATCTCAAGCATTCACACTTCTCCACAGTTACATTCTTATTACAAACAATCACATACATTAGTACACCACGTATCACATTCATCATTTTGGCCAAGTATAAATTATACATATACCCATGCCGTAGTTATAATCAAAGTAGACTTTTCCAATAGATCATAAGTTCATAAATTAATTTATAAAACATAAAGAGTACTTAGACCAATTTTCTCAATCGGATTCTTATTTCCGTTGCTTAACTAACCAATCTCTAACTCCGTTCGACGACGCCCAGCAACCAACAATTTCGTCTTTCCCTTTTTCCACCTAGTTCCTAATTTGTCTACGCGTGGGTAAGAGAGAAGAGAGTATTGGTCTCTTTATTTTTGCCTTGTGTATGGGAAAGCAAAAGAGAGGAATGGGGGAGTTTGATGGAGTTTTGTGGGCTGATTAAAAAAGAAGAAATGAAGGCCATGTATCTGTAATATGTCGATATAAACAAGGAAGGAAAAGGGCTGCTTTGGTAATGCTCCATAATCGCACAATAGGTCCCCACAAATTAGTTAATTATATAAAGAGCTCCAAAGGTTGTGGAACTTTTTACATTATCCCTTCCATGTAAAAATTTTGAACCTCGAAACTTTCCTCAACTTGCTTAATACAATCTCAAAACTAACATACTTTCACTACACACTCTGATCACAAATCTATAATCTATCAAGTGCCACTTAAAATAAAATCAATCCCTTAACTCCAACAAATTATCTTCAATTTATTTTCCAACAATTCACAGCCTAACTAATTGAACATTCCAACTCCAAATACTAAAACAACTACAAATACTAATTGCTCAATTTCAAAGAATTACGGTGATACATTTGGGTCGGTCACTTCCAAACAAAAGATCACGTGAAATTCTAAATGCAAGCTACATAGTTTTACCTCAAAAATTGAACTTCTTGAGAATTTCACAATTCAAATTCCAAAAACTCCATGCCCAAATTAGACATAACTGCAAACCGCATAGTCCGGTACCCTAAACATTAAGCCTAGGACACAATAAAGAGATCGCAACCTAAACTTTGATATCATTTTGTCATACCCCTTGGACCCAGAAGTGAATCCAGAAACCATACTTTTAGGGTTAAATGCACTAAACCTCCCTCAACTACCCCTCAGGTTGCATTTTGCCCCCTTGTACTCATTTTATAGGACACTTAACCCTCTTCTTTTGTATTGTTAGACAAAAGTACCCTTGCTAAATTAACTATTTTGTTTTTATTTTTCCCTGTTACTTTTATTCTTTTCTTCCTTTTCTTCTTTTACGTTTTCTTTCTTTTTTTTTTTTTCCCCTTCTCTACCACCATTAGTTACATCATTCATTGTGCTATAAATAATTATATACACAGATTAAATTATTTTAATTTTTAACTAATTATTTATTTTTGTTATACTTTGTGCATTTGTTAATTGTTATCATAACAATATATATATTTTTATGTTAAAAAGGCAATTTTAATCAACAATTAGATCAAATAAAATATATAAACAAGTTGGACTTATATTTAGTCAACTATAAATATACAAAAAATAAGCAAATTCATCAACTAGTAATATTTTTAATCTATTTTTTGACATTGATAATATCCCTTATTTTTATTGTGATCTATTTACTTTTTTGTTTTAATTATTATTTCATTAGTTCAAACTCTAAAATCTTTAAATTATTGAAAATTTAATTTGTTTATATGTGTGTGTGTGTGTATATACATATAGTATTTCAAATATGCTTTGGAATATAAGCGACATATATTCTGTTGTAAAGGAAATTTTAAGAAATTAATAAAAATGAAAATAACAAAAAAACAAGATACAAAAAAAAAAAGAATTAGTTAAAGCCAATTAAAAATTATATGTCCTAAATATACAAAAATTACAATATGAGGAATGAAGTAGCTAGTGGCTGAGAAAATAAGGAGAAAAAAAGAAACAAAAGAAAAGGCAAAAATTAATAAGGAAAAAAATTACTAAAACAATTAACATAATAGGGTTATTTTTGTCCAAAAATATCAAGAAAGGATCAAAAAGGGGTTAAATGCTTATAAAATGAGTACAAGAGGCAAAGTACAACTTATCTGATTGAGGTGTAGTGTAGTTGATAGGTTTTAATGTATTTAATCTAACTTCTTAAGCCTGTTCTACACCTTAGAACCAAATAATGAATTTTCCAAATTTGCAAAATATCAAATAGTACTGGTATGAGCTAAACGTTACTCAGTAAGTAGTCCAAGTAATCTTTACCAATCTGAACATATTAATAATAGATTTCAAAAACAATAATCAAAGGATCCAATCATACACTCATGCAAAGCATTCTATCAATCAAGCATTCTCACGCTGTCGCGCCCTTTTACCGCGCGCCTACCGACCCCAAGACTGGAGTCGCCACCCGGTGTGTTGGTGCGCCGGGACACAAAAAAAATACATCAAAATTTACCTGTCCTTATAAACATCTAGTTTATAATTGACTCTTATACACATCTAGATGTGTATAAGATCTCAAATCACAATTTTATCAAGGTTTGGGATGGATTTGAATTTCCTCGGCACTCCACTTTACCCGGCGTTGGACCGATTGCGTGATTTTATCGCATTTCCCTTTTCAATTTTAGTATTCATTATTGCCGGCTTTGTAGCATACGTGTGCTTTGAGATAGTTTAAAAGTAATAAAATATGTACATGTTAATGAGAAAACGAAAATAAATGGTAAATATTAACATTTGACAGGTAGATTTAGCCCGGGTCCAATTAAAATTCGCACACATTGAGCTTGTAGTGCCTTTTAACTCCCAAGGGGCAAAATAGTAATTTATCATACACGCCGGAGTTTATTTCTAGCCCAATTTTATATTATTGATGCAATTATTAAGTCCTGGACTAGAAATTGAATTTGATTCAAATATTTAACGTCTAGTTGTGCAACTAATCCAAAATTTGAGGGCAAAAGAGTAAATTCACATAATTTAACAAATAAGATAAGGCATAAATATTATAATGAGACCAATAAACATTAAAATAAAGCACCAATCATCACAAAATCAATAAAATAAAAAAATGTGCAAAGATCAAAGTCTATTTACAATTAAATACTCATAAGAGCAAAACAGTAATTTCACAATCAAAGGGTAATTAAAACATATTAAAATGGCAAAACAGAAATCAAAGCAAAAATTGGTGATTATTGACATAAAACATGTAATTTGGAAGAAATTTGAAGAGCAAAAAAACCAGTAATATTAAAGAAAATTTCTTAAGGGCCTAAATGTAGGCTTAATGTTTAGGGTCTGTCTAGCAAGGGTACACATCTAGATGTGTAAAAGAGACAGATTTAGGCTGTCTGATTATGACATTTGGCGACGTTATTAAAATGCCAAAATTTCGATGAGATGGATTGCGCAATCTGGACGTGCCACGTCATCGATGACGTGGCGCCAAATCTATAATCAGAAGGGCCTAAATGTAATTTGAGAAAATATTCTCGGGCTAAAATGCAAAAAACTGAAATCTGGAGGAGTAAAATGGAAATAAAATTTTCTAACCTTTCTTTTTTTTGCAGATTTTGGTGGGCTACCAGCCTTTTTATACCACGCTTTTGACCCACCATTTTAACGATTTTGTCTCTTATTTGAAAATAAAAGTTGTATCTCCAGGAACCCTCTATAACATTTATTCTTTGAGTTTACTCCAGTTCCTCCTCCATCGCTTGAAATCTTGGCTCAAAGTTGGTTGTCTGGAAAATTTTTCAGACTTAGAAATTTTTCTGGAAAATCCTCTGGACCAACAGCCTTTTTATACCACGTTTTTGACCCTCCAAATGGACGATTTTTCTTTGGGTTTCAAAAGAGAAGTTTTAGTTCCAGGTACCGTCTAAAACTTTTGTTCTTTGAGTTTAGTCTACATTCCTCTCTGATAGTATGAAATTTTGGCTCAAATTTGGCTGTTTTGGCAGATTTTTTTTGCTTAAGAAAATTTTTCTGCAGAAAATTTTTTCTCTCCTCTTTAGACTGATTTTTTATGCTTTTAATGAATTGGATTGAGTGTAAAAATGGTCAAAGACCATTCCTTATACACATCTAGGGAGTATGACCATCTGAAATTTTTGGTGAAAAAAGGGTGAAAAACGCAAAGAAAACGTGGCTAAAACAGCTCTGTCGCTGACTTTTTTTTTTTTTTTTTTTGAAAAATATAAAAACTTAAATAATATTAAAACTCATTCTTTGTATTTCAAAAATGCATAAAACACATAATAATTAAACACCATAAGACAAATTAAGAGAGAATTAAAGGATAAATTAAGAGGAAATCAAAAAGCAGGTTAAAAAGAAATTAAAAGGGAAATTAAAAAGAAAATTCATAGTCAAATTAAAAATTAAAAAAAAAAAAATAGGGGAGAACTTACGGGACAAAAATAGGTGTGTCTACACTCAAGCATTCATATTCATTTGGACAATCGTACTTGTATCATACACCAAGTTCATGGCATACTCGCCTCCTGTGGACTACGTGAACATCCAGTCCTAACTGTTGGTCCTACTAGATTGGCCAGACGTTCGTACTTTCATATCTACCGATTATTAGGATGTTTCATAAACGTTCATATATCGTGCCACTAGTTCCGTTGATACATAAAATAGCATTAATGAGCTTACATTCACAATCACACAAACATATCTCAAGCATTTACACTTCCACACGCGTCACATTCATATCACAAACAATCACATGCGTCAGTACATATATCAAATTCATCATTTAAGCCAAGCATAAATTAAACATATAATCCATGCCATAGTTATAGTCAAAGTATGCTTTTCCAATGGATCATAAGTTCGTAAATTATATTATAAAACATAATGAGTATGTAGATCACTTACCTCAATCGGATTCTTATCACCAGTGCTTAACTCACCAACAGATTCTCTAATTCTATTCGACAAGGCCAGCACCCAACAATCTCTCCTTTCCCTTTTTCCACCAAGTTCCTAATTTGTCTATGAGTGGGTGACAGAGAAGGAAGGAGTATTGGTCACTTTATTTTTGCCTTGTGCATGGGAAAGTAAAAGAAAGGGACAGAGAAGAAGTTTGATGGAGTTTTGTGGGCCGATTAAAGAAGAAAAGATGAAGGTCAAGTTTATGTAATCTGTCGATATAAACAAGAGAAGAAAAGGGATGATTTGGTAATACTCCATAATCGAACAATAGGTACAAGTTTAGTTAATTACATAAAGATCTCCAAAAGTTGTGGGTTTTGCATCGTCATACATTGTTACCTGCTCTAACAAAGTATGTAGCTTTGAATTTATAAATCTATATATGATTAGTATGATTTTGGCATTTTGTTAGCAATTTTGGTTAATTTTTTTATAGATTAAGTTGAAGTATGATTAATTTGATTTATTTGGAAATGTTGTTGAAGTTAATAGTTTTCTAAGATTTATATTGATTATTGAAAAGCTTGAAACTAGTTCTTTTTTTTTTCCAACTATTATCGGGTGATGATATGGTGTTCGCTTTGAAATAATAGAAAGGATTAGGAGTAAATAGATTTTTTGATATATCGAGTCAAGCATGACTGAATTTGCTGAAATGTTTTCAAGGATCAACTTTTCATATTAAATTTATAATCAAAAAACCTAAAAGTAGCTTCAAATTTTATAAATCTGTATATGATTAGTATGATTTTGATGTTTTCTTAGCAATTTCGGTAATTTTTTTTTGATATACTAAGCTGAAGCATGATTAATTTTGATTTATTTGGAAATGTTGTCAAAGTTAGGTTTTCTGAGATTTATATTGATTATTGAAAAGCTTCATGTTAGTTCCTTTTTTTCCAACTATTATCGGTTGATGATTTGTGTTTAGCCTTGAAATAACAGAAAAGATTAGGAATACATAGATTTTTTGATATATCGAGTTGAAACATGATTGAATAAATCGACAGGTCGTTGAAATCTACATTGTCGAGGTCAGGTTTTTAGATTAAATTTATGATTGAAAAGCTTGCAATTGACTTCAAATTTTATAAATCTATACATGATTAGTATGACTTCGGTGTTTTCTTAGCAATTTTAGTTAATTTTTTTTATATGTTAAATTGAAGCAAAATTAATTTTGATTTATTTCTAGTTGTCGAACACTTAAGGTTTCTAAGATTTATATTGATTATTGAAAAACCTAAAATTAGTTCTTTTTTCCAAGTATTATTGGTTAATGATGTGGTGTTAGCTTTGAAATAACAAAAAGGATTTGGAGTGGATAGGTTTTTTGATATATTGAGTCAAAGCATGATTGTATTTGTTAAAATGTTGTCGAGGTTAGGTTTTTTCAGATTAAATGTATGATTGAAAAGCCTGAAATTAGCTCCAAATTTTATAAATCTATACATGATTAACTTTGATGTTTTCTTAGTGATTTTGGATATTTATTTTTTAATATATTAAGTTGAAGCATGATTAATTTTGATTTATTGGAAATATTGTCAAACTTTGGTTTTCTACGATTATATTGATTATTGAAAATCCTGAAACAAGTTCTTTTTTTTTTTCCAAGTATTATTGATTGATGATAGTGTTCAACTTTGAAATAATAGAAAGGATTAGGAGTAGATAGATTTTTTGATATATCGAGTCAAAGCATGATTGAATTTGCTAAAATGTTGTCAAGGTTAGATTTTTCAAATTAAATTTATGATTGAAAAGCCTAAAATTTATCCATTTTTATAAATCTATTTATGATTAGTATGACTTTGGTGTTTTCTTAGCAATTTTGGTTAATTTTTTGGTATATTAAGTTGAAGAATGATTAATTTTGATTTATTTGGAAATATTGTCAAAAATAGGTTTTTTTAAATATATATTGATTATTGAAAAGCTTGAAACTAGTTCTTTTTTTCCAAGTATTATCGGTTGATGATGTGGTGTTAAGCTTTGAAATAAATGAAAGGATTAGGAGTAGATAGATTTTTTGATATATCGAGTAGAAGCATGATTGAATTTGTTGAAATGTTGTCGAGGTTAGGTTTGTCGTGTTAAATTTATGGTTGAATAGCCTAAAATTAGCTCCAAATTTTATAAATCTATATATGATTAGTATGACTTCGGCATTTTCATAGCAATTACGGTTAATTTTTTTTGATATATTAAGTTGAAGCACGAATAATTGTGATTTATTTGGAAATGTTGTCAAAGTTAGGTTTTCTGAAATTTATATTGATTATAGAAAAATTTGAAACTAGTTCTATTTTACAAATATTATCGGTTGATGATATGGTGTTCAGCTTTGAAATAACAGAAAGGATTAGAAGCAGATAGATTTTTTGATATATCGAGTCAAATCATGATTGAATTTGGCACTCTTCTGTCCACTGGAAAGTTTTTGAACTCTGTGAGACTTTCAAGAAAGGCAAATTCTTATCACCGAACTTGGATATGAAGCGATTTAATGCAACAAGTTGCCCTGTGACCTTGCCTTTTCACATCCTTAACCCTCTTGGAAGGCTCCATGTCTTGGAAGGCCTTGATTTTTTCGGTTTCAATCCCTTTTTGAGTTACCATAAAATCCAAAATCTTTTTCCTAGAAACTACAAAAGCAAATTTCTCTGGGTTAAGTCTCATCCAGAACTTCTTCAAGGTAATGAAGGTTTCTCAGAGGTCTTCCACGGTCTTTTTTCAACTTACGTTTTTACAAACATATCATCTATATAAGCTTCCATATTTTGTCCAAATTGATTTCCAGATATCCCATCCACCATCCTTTGATAAATAGCTCTGACATTTTTCAAGTCAAATGGCATTACCCAAAAGTAACAAGTTTCGAAGTCGGTGATGAAGGTGGTCTTAGTCCAATCCTTGTAATTCAAAAGGATTTGATAATATCTCTTGTATACATCCAAAAAAAACAAGACCTCAAACTCGGAGTTTGAGTCTATCACGGTGTCTATACAAGGCATAGGATGGCAACCTTGAGGCAAGCCTACTCTTTAAGCTAGTGAAGTTTACACATATCCTTCATTTAAAAATGGGCTTTGGTACCATGACTACATTGCTAAGCCATTCAGGATATTGGATTTGTTCTATCATCTTGGTTTCCAAAAGCTTGTCTACTTGCACCTCCACCACTTGGCTTCTTTCTCTTCCAAAGTTCTTCTTTTGGTTGATACAACCTCAAGTCTACATCAAGAAAATGCATAATTATATTAGGATCAATCCCGGGCATGTTTGAGGGATCGCAAGAAAAGAGATTTTGAACAATAAAGAGATGAGGTTTTCCTTGATATCCCCTAAGAGGGACTTTCCCACTTTCACGACTTTGCTAAAGTCAATTTCTTTTAAGAACACCACCTTAAGTTCTTCTATTAGTTCTTTTTTGGGGTTAGTTTTTCTTTTTCTTCCAAAAGATGAACATTGCAACTTGGAATAATTTCCTTTCCTCTCAATTTTAGTAAAGCTATGTAGCATTGTCTTGCTGCTATTTGATCTAAAGATTCCATATTTCTCCTATGCCATTTTTCGTTGGGAATTTTATCTTCATGTAATGTGAGGAAGGGACAGCACCAAGTGTTCCAATAGTAAGTTGGCCAATAAAGGCATTGTAAGGCTATGAGGCCTTGGTGACTATAAAGTCAACCATGAGTTGAACATCTTGAGGGGGTGTGCCAACATGAGATGAAGGGTAATGTACCTAAGTGGTTCGTTCAACCACTTCTCCGACAAAGCTGACCAAGGGTAAAGTTGCAGGTTTTAAATCTTTTTCATCCAACTTCATTTGTTTGAATGTTTCATGGAAAAGAATATCTGTTGAACTTCTAGTATCAATCAAAGTTCTCTTCACAACACAATTTAAAATAGGTGAGGTAACTAGCAAGGGGTCACTATGAGGGTGAATTACTTGTTCTGCCTATTCCATAGTAAATATTTTGCCTTGAAACAACCTAAGCCTATTCATACTAGATTGTACCAAGTTGATTTGACAAGAATAGGACTTGTGGGACATGATGTTGAGTCACCACTTGTTGCTTTACTAGAGATAGTATGAATGATGATTCTCCCTTGGTTTCTACCCTACTACTCCTTCTCGAGGTGGATCTCAATCTCCTTTGTTCTACTTTTGAACTTGGTGTTGAGGTGATCTTCCCCTATCCATCCCTTGGATGAATTACTTAAGATAACCCCTTTTTATCCAATCATCAATTAAATTTTTTTAAAGAGATGCAATCATTGGTTTCAAGTCCATGGTCCTTGGGAAAATAACAACATTTGTTCTTATTGTGTCATTCCAAGTCACTCCTTAAGGGCCATGACGTCTAACATAGGATTCCTTTTCCATTATAGGCAAAATGCACGAAGGTTGAGCATTGAGGGAGATATAAACTTTAGGAGGATCAAGACTCCTCTTATGTGGAATGGTTACAGATAACCCATCCCTCACATTGCTCTTCTTTGAAGGTTTCGCCACATTAGTTCCTCCACTAGCTTTGTTCTTCTTCTATTCTTAACCCCCCAGACTTTCTCCATCTCCTTTCTTGTTCATCAGTTTGAACAAACTCTTCGACTCTATGAAAAGTTCATTGAGGGTAGGTGTGACCTCAAGTTAAGACCAAAAGAGAACTTTCTGGCCTTGACTCCACACTAGAAAGCCATGATTTACATGTCTTCGGTAGCCCCTTGAATCCAAATGCTCTCCCTCTTGAACTTATCCGCATAGTAAATGGGGGATTCTTCTGATATTTGCTTAAAGGTGAGCAAATGAGTCCTTATCTTAGAGATCATCTTTTGGTTTCCAAACTTGTTCAAAAAAAGGTTTACAAGTTGGTCGAAATTCTTTTTGTCTCCTTTCTTATACTCTCTAAACCAATCCGACACCGCATCCTTGAGGGTTCAGGAAATTGACATAGAATAGCATTTGAGGCACCTTGTAGACATATCTTGGATTAATAAGGTCAAGGTTTTCCTATAGATCCAAACTCCTATCATAGGAGTCAAAATAAGGAGTTTGCCAATGCACTTGGGAAGTGTTCTCGCATTATCTCATCAATGAATAAGAAGAAGTACTTATATCTTGTAGGCATTCTTTCCTCGTCACCTATCCTATCCACTAGAGTTTGGAACTCTTCCAATTTTCTCCTTAGATCTTCTGGCTTGGGTATTCTTTCCAAGGTATCCTCCCAATCCCGGGATCTTTCCCTCTCTTTTGCCACTGAAGCACCCTCGCTTGCACTTCTTTATCTAGCTTCACATGGCCTTGAGAAGGCCTCTCTTCTTCCCACGTAGACCGCCCTTCACATTCCTCTCGGGCGGACCTGACTGGAGTTACTTTTCTATCCATTCGATCATCTCTATTGATCGCACAAGAATGCCTCTCTTCTTGGTAGCCTTGAGGTACAGAGTGGACAAGCCAGGGTTTTCACCAGAGTTATGCGGAGGTTATCCTCTTCCTCTTTCTGTGACTTGTTGCTCGAGCAGATGTTGGATAAGAAAATCCATCAACATTGCATTCTATTGCCTTACCAAATAAATTGAATCTTACATCTCTATCATTAGCTTGGGGATCAAGATCTCTAGCTTGCACCCTGAATCGATCAAACACTCTAATTGATCCACTCGACTGATGTTGAGAGATGTCTCCTTTCTTCTGTCTTGGGTGTTGCGATAAGTGTTGTGCGTGCTAGGAACCATAGTTGAAAATGACTTTTTGTAAGTTTCCCATAGACGACACCAAATGTTATTGCATAAAAATTATATGCATCAAGGTCTAAAAGCAAAGTTTTCAAATATGGGTCTAAAGTTGTCCACTACATGAAAATTCTCCAAAGCAAAGGTAAAGACACACGCCAAATTCTCGAAGTGAACACCTAAGACAATGAACAAGAACAGTGGGGCTTTGTCTCCCGGAATAGGCTCTGATACTCAAGTCAAAAATTGTACAACGAGAGAAACTTTATAGAGCAAATGAAAGCTAAGAAAGGTAAGACAATTTTTAATGAGAGTTGTGTTATGAAATTTACCTTGCCACTTTGACGTTTATAATAATACTTGATGGGTTTGGATAATTTATGGGCTTAGAAATAAGTTGTCCCATGAGGATCTTTAATATCTTTGTTTGATCATTAGCTTGGGCTTAGGTAGAATTGACCAAAATGCACTCATGAATATTTGACCACTTTGACCAAGTTGGCACGTGATCGCAAGCCATTGGATGGTATATTTATGTATCATTAGTTACGTTTTTCAGATTTAATTTATGATTGAAGAGCCTAAAATTAGCTCCGAATTTTATAAATCAGTATATGATTAGTATGACTTCAATGTTTTCTTAGCTATTTCAGTTAATTTTTTGATGTATTAAGTTAAGCATGATTAATTTTCATTTATCTGTAAAAGTTGACGAAATCATGTTTTTTGAGATTTATATTGATTATTGAAAAGTCTAAAACAAAATTTTTTCCAAGTATTATCAGTTGATGAAGTGGTGTTGAGCTTTGAAATAATAGAAAGGATTTGGAGTAGATAGATTTTTTGATATATTCTTGAGCCAAAACATGATTAAATTTGTTGAAATTTTGTCGAGGTTAGGTTTTTCAGATTAAATTTAGTATTGAAAAGCTTGAATTAGCAATTTTGGTAAATTTTTTTGATATATTAAGTTGAAGCATGATTAATTTTGATTTATTTGAAAATGTTGTCGAACTTAGTTTTTCTGAGATGTATATTGATTACTGAAAAGTATGAAACTAGTTTTTTCCTCCAAGTATTACAGGTTGATGATGTGGTATTAAGCTTTGAAATAAACGAAAGGATTAGGAGTAAATATATTTTTTGATATATTGAGTCAAAGCATGATTGAATTTGTTGAATGTTATCAAGGTTAGGTTTTTTAGATTAAAGTTATGATTGAAAAATCTGAAATTAGCTCCAAATTTTATAAATTTGTATATGATTAGTATGACTTCGGTGTTTTCGTAGCAATTTCAGTTAATTTTTTTGATGTATTAAGTTGAACCATGAATAATTTTGATTTATCTGGAAATATTGACCGAAGTAAGGTTTTCTGAGATTTATATTGATTATTAAAATACCTGAAACTAGTTCTTTTTTTCCCAAGTATTACTAGTTGATGATGTGGTGTTTAGCTTTGAAATAACAGAAAGAATTAGGAATAGATAGATTTTTTGATACCAAAGCATGATTGAATTTGTTGAAATGTTGTCGAGGTAGAAGAGGCTTTAAAGAAGATGAAGAAAGAAAGAGCAGTTGGCCCCGATGATATTCCAATCGATGTATGGAAATACATAGGAAAAAAGGGTATAAGTTGGCTTACCAATCTTTCAATAAAATATTGAAGAGTAGAAAAATGCCTGACCAATGGAAGAAGAATACTCTTATACCCATATTCAAAAATAAAGAGGACATACAAAATTGTGTGAATTATAGAGGTATTAAGTTAATGAGCCATACGATGAAACTTTGGGAGAGGGTGATAAAAAGAAAGTTAAGAAACGAGACTAATGTGTCAAATAATCAATTTGGTTTCATGCCAGGGAGATGGATCGACTATTGAAGTCAACATCTTTTAAGGAGACTTACCGAGAGATACTGAGATAAGGAAAAGGATTTACATTTGATTTTTATAGATCTTGAAAAGACATACAATAGAATTCCTAGAGAAGTTATGTGGAGAGTTTAAAAAAAAGAAGAAGTTAGAGTAGCATATATAGAATCAATAAAGGAAATGAATAGGGATATAGTTACAAGTATGAGAACACCAGGAGGTTTGACACAAGAGTTCCCTATAAATTTAGCTTTACACCAAGGTTCAGCTCTAAGTCCTTATCTATTTGTAGTGGTTATAAATGAACTTACAAGGCACATATAGGAGAAAATACCATGGTGTATGTTATTTGCAAATGACATTGTGTTAGTAAATGAAACAAAAGATGGGGTTAATCCTAAACTCGAGGTTTGGAGAGACAAACTTGAAAACCTCGAGGCAAAAGGGTTTAGAATTAGTCGATCAAAAGCAGAATATATGGAATTTAAGTTTAACATGGGTGCCAAATAGGAATGGAATAGGGGTTAGTATCATAGAGCAAGAGATACCTATAAGTGAAAACTTTAAATATTTAGGATTAGTTTTTCAAAGTGATGGTGGTATAAATCGAAATGTTACACATCGGATACAAGCGGTTTGGATTAAATGAAGAATGTATCGGAAATATTATGCGACTGCAAAATTCCTTTAAGACTTAAGGGTAAATTCTATAGAATAGCAATTAGGCCGGCGATGCTTTATGGGTATGAGTGTTGGGCAGTGAATTACATACATGAGCAAAAGATGAAAGTAGCAAAAATGTGAATGTTAAGATGGATGTGTGGGTATACTAGGATGGATAAGATATGCAATGAATATATTCGTGAGAAGATTGGAGTAGCATTTATTGATAAGAAGATGAGAGAAACACACTTAAGGTGGTTAGGTTATGTGTTAAGACAACCAGTAGAAGTATCTATCAGGCGAGTAGATTTTAGAGAGAGTAGTCAACATAAGAGGGATAGGCCATATTGGAGATGAAAGACCGAAAAAGACTTGGTGGGTAACTTGTAAGAAAGATATAGCCTATCTAGGAATTGAGGAGGGTATGGTCCATGATGGAGTGCAATGGAGTAGCAGGATTCATGTAGCTAATCTTACTTAGTAGGATTAAGGCTTTGTTTGTTGTTGTTGTTGCTGTTGTTGTCGATGTTAGGTTTTTCAAAGCTAAATTTATGATCGAAAAGCCTAAATTAGCTCTGAATTTTATAAATTTGTACATGATTAGCATCACTTCAATGTTTTCTTAGAAATTTTGATTTTTTTTTTTTTGATATATTAAGTTGAAGCATGATTAATTTTTATTTATTTAGAAATGTTGTTGAAGTTAGGTTTTCTAATATCTATATTGAAAAAAAATGGAAATTTAGCCCTCAAAATTTGGATCGTAGTCCACCTTGGTACTCAAAGTACGTTTCATGCAAAATACATTTAGCCCTCAAATTTTTTAATTTCTACCAATGTAGGACAAATTTAAAAATTCTGTAGACTCAATTTCAATTACAAATAGAAAAAAAAATTATTTGACTATTATAATACTACTAGTTAAAAACTAAAATTATCGACTCCTATTCCCTTACACATACACACATACAAAACAAAAAAACAAAACAAAAAACAAACAAACAAACAAACATAACTTTGTTGAAATTTGTATTACTACGTTGTTTGCATAGGCTACTCCTATATAACTAGGACATCTTCTTCAGGTGATTAGTTCCCTAAAATTCAAGAAATCTTGAGTTCTCCCAATAGGGAGGATGATAGATCTTCAAGTAATAGAGCCTTTGTTAGAGGCTACCCTATCACCCCACCAGGCTACAATATCGCCCTGACATTCCAATAGTTGATCAAACTTCTTCCCCAAGCCTTCCTACTACTAATTCTTCTTTACAAGTACAACAAACTGCCCTAGCTAATCGCCACACATCTTGAGCCAACGTTAACAATGCTTTTTGGCTCATCTTGATTCAAAAAAATCAATAATAATACCCTGATTCTTTTAGATACAACATAGAGGATTGCACTCTTGAGGTAATTGTGGTGATTTTGAGAACTGTGTTGTCAATGGTTATAGTTCTTTATGCATTTATTGTTGGAAAATTGGGACAGAACAACAATTGAAGTTGGAATAGAATTGCCAAGGTGGGTCATCACTATCCTTTAAAGTAAATACACCCCCCAACGGTATTGTAATCCACTGGTGCAAATGGGATCGTTGGACAGTCACTCTCCAAGATTCAATGGCTGTTTTGGTCACGTGCGCTCGCAAGAAGGAATGATGAATGTGACCACTGATTAGATAGAATTCCGTCAATATGACACCAAAATCGGATAGATTTGCACACATATAGCTTCACATGGAAAAGGTACGTAAAGCCAGATAAGATAAACAATATAGGAAGGAAAAACATAAAAGAAGTAAAATTCTAATAATTCACATGCACATACCATGCAAGCACACGCATGTTTGAGGAAAATTTCTCAAATCACAACACAAACCCAACCTAGAATTCGTTGCAAATACAAATACAAAAAAAAAAAAAAAAAAATTAAAGTGTCTCGGTCAGTCTCTTTTTGGGAAATGCCTAGCTCAGCTACAAAGATTGATTTTTCGATCTTCAAACTGTCTCGTACTCTTAACCATGCATAGTCTAAACTATCGACTAGTGTTATTCAATGGCAAAACACCATACACATATAAGATGAAGAAATCCAATACAAAGTTTCAATATAGGACAAATAATTTCATAAAACGTGGGAACAAAAATGAAGGGAAATTAAATTTTATTAAAATTGTATTTTGGAGGCAAAATTCAACATTTATTTCGCTGATAATTTATAATACTATTATCTATCCTGGGTTCCGAGTAGACTCTTTAGCAGTGCTCTTCTCAACATATCTACGACTACAACTAGTAATAATCAAATAACAGGGAATTGGAGTATTGAAATCGTGATGCGGAATCGTTATAGGTTCGTTGGGTATGATAATCAAAGTATTAAGGTATAGATTTTGTATCACTCAATTCCACGAAAATTATTGCCCTCGCAAAAAGTGACGCTTTTCGTTTAGAAGCCAAAGAGGTTAAGAGCATAATTGTACCGCCAAAAGCGGTGATCAGCTATTCTTTGGCAAAAGCCGTTGCTGAGGATCGAATTGGTGGATTTCTTGACTTTGATTTGAAGATTCAAGCCAATTTAATTATTGGTCGTGACCGTCACAGATATCGGTTTTCTGTTTTCGAATTTTTTTTGCAGGAATTTAAGGGTTGAATTTCCTTCTAATGCTGCTGGTGGAAGAATGCTGTATCTCTTCCAACAAGTGTCACTTGTCCAAGAATGCCAGGACGGTCCAACAAGTGTCACTTGGTTAAATAGAACCTAATTAATTAATGATGGTTGATTGCATATGTTGTCACCTTCATTAGTGAAGAATTTTTCTTCTTCTTTATTTGTTTGTAGTCATCTAATTAAATATAGTGTTATATTCTATTTTTTTTTTTTATTTATTTCGGTGTTTTCTTTGTAGCTTCTCTTAAACTGATTTGCTTGTTTGTTAGCAGATTTAATAATGCTTTTCCGGTAATCTTTTAGTAGTTTAGTATTTATCATAATTAATGACAACGAAATACATTTGAAATGGTAAAACACTTCTCTTATCACTTATTAATTATGAGTTCGAGGAGTTCGAGGTACAAGAGTTGATTATGAGTTTGAGGAGTTCCGAGGCACAAGAGTTGATTATGAGTTTGAGGAGTTCCGAGGCACAAGAGTATAGGTGATAAGGGTGGGTTGAAATTTTTTTTATAAAGATCGAACATAAACATAGAAACGACCAGAGCGGTATAATTATTGAAGAAGGGAACCAGTTCCCATAATGGCTATTATCAATTCAGGCATAGGTGTAGCTTTACCCAAATTTTCTTTTACTTTTATCTTTCCGTCAAATTTGACCCGAATTTGATTACTTTTAAGTTTTCAATATTGTATATCCTTCCATCAAATTTGACCCGAATTTGATTACTTTTAAATTATTTTATATTATTGTATAAATTTTTAAAATACAAGATATTGTATCGTATAAATTTTTAAATTATTACGGATTAAAGTATTACGGAGCCACATACGGATAAAGTTTAGGGTAGGCCTTCAACTTTGGAAAATTTATAAAATAGTCTAGAGAATTTTAAATTTTTTTAAATATTTCTCCCATTTGTCCCTCTTGAATTTCCTAAAATTGGTCTTTTTTCAGTATTGGCCCCCTAAAAAATTAAATTATGAATGATAGTGGCCTTTATCACAAAACATTTATAGATATTAAACAAACAAAATATACTACCTAATTATTAAAAAAATTATTCATAATACATAATTTTGCATAATTAAATATTTATTATAGCTTACTTTATCATTATATTAATTAAATTCCAAGTTATCCTGACCACGGGTCTTACCTCTGCCTTATGTTTAGGGTGAAAACCACAATTTCGCAAGTTAAAAATTGGTACTTTTAATATAAATTTTCAAAATAAAAAAAGAGTTAAAGGTAGTAACCATTTCAACACAAAATAAATTGACTCTGATACTGTCTCTTATAGGATCCTCTCCAGTGTACATTTTGTCTAATTTCCCTTAACATATTTCTAGATGTACACCACTTGTATTATTGAATATGAATGGCTAAGATTGTTTTATGCTAACTAAGTTCCCAACTTTAATTAAATTAGTCAATATGATTCACTTACTAAAGGACTCTTCCCTATTTTACTGTCAAATTTGTAGGATAACTATTATCAATTATGCTAATTGCCTGTTTAACGCCTCTTTTTTTCAAGTTTTTCCCCTTTTTGGCGTGACCCTTTTTCTTTCACCTTCAACAAATAAAATGAAAATTCTAAACCAGACCATATGGAGCCTAGTAGTTAGTAATAACTTGTAAGCTTTTATTGTTTAATTCTGCCTTTTTCTTCTTTTTCTATTTAAAATTGGACGATTAGAAAGTAGAAGAGCTTTAAGTCGGTATTTTTATTTTTTTCAGTTATAAATAAACTAGAAGATAGCAAAACTCTACAATAATCGATCTATAATTCATGCAAACACAAAAATAACATGAAAGAGGAAAAAGATGCACCAAAAAAGTTTTTAAAAAATAATAAAGTACTGTAGTATTTGATAATAACAGTGTTGATGTTGATGAATGGTTATAATGAATGATAATGAAGATAGGTAACGTTTGTGTTTAGGAATATTACTAAATGAATTTTCCAAATTTAACTAGTTTAAATAAAGTTAGAAAACTTAGTTAAGATAAAGTAATCCCGATCATTCATTTTTAACAATGGAAGTGGAATAATTCTAGGGATGTATTGAGGGGAATTGGAGGAAATTTGTTTTACTACGTTGTTGTTAATCTTTATATTGAATTTGTAGAACCTTAAATTTTAAGAGTTCTATGTTACTAGCCACATAATTAGAAATGGAAAGAATAAAATAATTACGCACAAAAATATATGAAAAGAAAAAATAATTTTATTAATATTCCAAATAAAGAAATTCTCAATGAATTCGTGAGTAAACCCTCTCAATAAATTCTTAAAAGTCTCTAAAAAATACTCCAACATGCATATAGACTTGTGAACTTAGCATATAGACTTGTGAACTTGACTAACAAGAAATAATCGGACAATAATTATCAAATAACTATCTACCCCTAAAATAATTAAAATACTAAAAACTGACTCCAACAAAAATACTATAATTAAATAATAACTAACATTAAATAAGAACTTATCGACTTGGTTTAGTCTTCCGACAGAATTTCTACCTCTCGTATATAGGCTAGCTACTTACTCTCCGTTAATCTTTTTCTTCAAAATTTCAACAAATAATTACCTGAAATATATTTTTCTTTTATTCTTTTCCTTTTGATCACAATTTGAAGAAATCATCCTGAATTCATTTTTTTTTTTGTTTTAGAAAATCATCCTGAATTCATTTTATTATTACGAGTTCTTCAAATGTGGATTCGGAAGCAGCAATCATGCCACTGTCTATGGCTTATCATATCACAATGCCAACAGCCTAGATGGGCGTCAGCCTGGCAAGAAACGACGCCGCCACTATCACTGCCGCGGCATCTAGCGACACAAACAGGCCATCTCGTGGTCAAAAATTTTTTGTTAATGTGTTGTCTATTGGTTTTTTTTGGTATTTGTCACCTATTGGTGATATGGGGTCTTCTAAAATTACTGGATCACAAAGAGCCGGACATTAGTTGTATTGATATTATTTTGGAATTGAAAAAATTGAAAATTTCAATTCCAAGATAACAGGAAATTGGACAATTGGACAATTTTATGGTTGCATTCAACCATTTGAATGTAAAGTTGGAAATTATATGGTTTTTTTAGTATTAATATTTTCTACCATCGTTTAATTTTTTAAAATTAATTAAAAAATTAATTTACACATGTAACATGTATCTACACCAAATACTTCTTTTATTTGAGTTATCATTTTCAATTATCATGTTCACTAGTTCTATTGACACACTCGATGTGTGTGCATAATTGTACTAAAAAAAATTAAAATGGGCAAAAGGTACTAAAATACAAATTAAATTAGAATTTTATGTGTGCAATATTGTAGTGGATTGGAAACTTATTTGATAGCGAGAGTGGAAAGTTATAAATCTGCAAAATAAAAATCGAAAAAATAAATTACACCAAAAATAAATTATGTGATAATGTCCGAAGTGGAAAGTTATAAATCTGCAAAATAAAAATGGAAAAAATAAATTACACCAAAAATAAATTATGTGATAATGTCCGAAGTGACGGGTGATATGCCGAAATTATAAGACAGATGTTTGTTAATTCTATTGAGGAATATATATGTGTATGTGTTTTTTGAATCTCAATGTGATTTAGTTTACACAATATGATGCAGGTTGTGAGATTAGACTGTTCTATTGATAGTTTAGGGGAGAACATAATCAAAATTTCACGGGTGTCCTTCAAATTTTATTTTAACCTTTTTCGTCCCTCAATCATAGTAAGATTAAACTCCAGTTTTCGCCGGATGCGTGAATTTGTTTTCCAGCTATGTGGAATTTCAGTTCTCTATTAATGAAACGTTTAGTGGAACAATGCGAGGAGGAGGGTGGACACAATGTGTTGTTATCTAGCTAATCCACGAAAGGCATGGACTAATTAATTTTTGGGTTAAAAGCAAAATACCTCCTCCAACTATTACCTTAGTTGCAAAATACCCCCTAAACAATTTTAATAGGCATCTTGCACCCTTGACATGTGGTCAACTATCTAAAATATCATTTTTGCTAGAGATTGACCATTGTACCCCCAATACATTAGTTAAGTGAAATGTCATTTTCTTTTTTCCTTTATTTATTTTCTCTCTCTTGTTTTTCATTTTATTTTTTCTAATCCTTTTTCTCATTGTTAAAAAATTATATTACTTCTTATATTTATTAATTATAACATCTAATTTTACATGCATCTTCTTATTTAATTTTTAAATTGAAATGTATTATAATAAACCAACTACAAAATAATTTTACTACTAAATGACTAAGAAGGGTCTATACAATTTACTCCATACTACTAAATAATTTTACTTCTTTAATTTTGGTCATGCATGAGTTCTAATTTTTATGTGTCTAGATAATTTAATTTATAAAATAAATATACTTTATATTACAAGCAATATTATTTTATTTCAATGTACAGTTTGTATATTTGTTAGTGATATACTATTACAAGCAAACCAACAACAAAAAAATAAAGTATCGAGAAAAAAAAAACTTTTTAAAAAAATTACTCACTAACGTAAACATAAATTATAGAATGAGAATTCATGTAAAAAATTTTACTTTTGGCATAACAATAATAAAGCATAATAAAATATTATAACTTGTTAATATAAAGTAAAATAAATTTAGCCAAAATATGCCGAATGACTCTACATGCACAATTTTTATTTGTATTCTTAGAATAAATTCTTTAAATTTTTTAGGCTATCTTTTTTTGTACATTTTTATTCGTTAATTTTAGTACTAATAATTCATTGCAAATTCTTTATTATAATAAAATATACTTTATTTAATTATAATATTTTAATTTAAAAATTAAATCATAAGATGCATGTAAAATTAGATGTTATAATTAATAAAATATTAGAAGTAATATAATTTTTGACAATGAGAAAAATGATTAGAAAACATAAAATGAAAAACAAGAGAGAGAAAATAAATAAAGGAAAAAAGAAAATGACATTCACTTAACTAATTATTGGGGGTATAATGGTCAATTTTTAGCAAAAATGATATTTTAAATAGTTGACCACATGTCAAGGGTGCAAAATGCCTATTAAAATTATTTATGGGGTATTTTGCAACTAAGGTAATAGTTGGAGGGGGCATTTTATTTTTAACCCTAAATTTTTTCCATCGAAATAGTTTTTTTTTTTTTTTAAAAAAAAAAAAATCAAGTAGTGACTTAGTACTTACTGGTAACTCAAATCTTCTTTACCCTCAATTTTGTTTTTAGCATTTATCAATTTTAATGGAAGCTGGAAACTATATAGGTATGTGGTTTATTTCCATTTTGAGTTTTCGTGTAGCCGCATTCCGCTAATTTGCGAGAAATTATTTTTATTTTGTGCAATAGAAAGTGAAATCAAACTCTAACTTATAATGAGTTATTGATTTGCTGCACTCTAAACCTTGAACTCTATCTATCCATAGTATTATTTTCTTCTTTGCATTATAATAATAATTGATTTCTACACACAAAAAATCACTTTACCTTATCTAACTTGTACACCCATTAATTTACGTTATCAGAGATTTATGGATAAAGTAGGAATTATTGTGTGGTATTTTGTTGTGCGACGTTTAATGACCAGCACTTCGACACACGATAGGTATTCATCCATAGTGCATCAACCAAATTAATGGAATCCACCTTTCGTCACCTACCATTATTTTGAGAGTTACATATACAATTAATTTATGACATCACAAATCACAAAAATTAATAATTTTAAATCACAAATGATAGTATGATCTTAATTTACAAGTTACGAATAGTTTTATGACTTTATAAATGGTGAGCATCCTCATTCGAGAGTTATAAAATTAAAATACAAGTCACATTTTTAATTTTATGACTATCAAATAAAAATCATTGTCCAAAAAGTTACAAAATTATTTGTGACTTGCAAATGAAAATGATTTAGAATAATTATTAGTTTTTGTGATTTTTAATATCACAAGATGGTTGTATTTATAGGAAAATTTTACAATTCTTTTTAGGAAATCATTCCCTTAGCTTTAAAAGGTTGGGCAGTATAAGCTTTTAAAACATATAGTATTGTACTGTACAACCATTTAAAGTATAAGAGAATGGTTCTCTAAAAGAGACCGTAGAATTTTCATATTTATAACCTTCAAAATAATATGAGTTATAAATATGAGCTTCAATTGTAGTGGGCTAAAGATGTGAGGAAGGAAAAATTTTAATATAGGAAATTTCTACCAAATAGCAATGTCGAGTGATATTCCCAAATTAATGAAATTTTAGCATTTTAAATAGTAGACCACTAATTCATTTTATTTTTTGGCCCACTACTCTAATAGTGAAATCTCACTAGTTTAGAGATATCACTTGACATGTCATTTAGTAAGATCTTCCCATAAAAAAGTTTCTCGTAAGAAAGTTGCTTCAAGGATGCATGGATTTTTCACTGAGTTGGACTAGTTGGAATTTGAATTCCGTGGCTCATATTTTAGCTAGAAAGGCGTCCCATGCTATGTCATCACACCCAAGCTACATTTGTTCTACTTTGCTGAAATGATTTGGTGTTTTTATCAACAAAAAAAAAAAAAAAAAAAAAAATCCTTTTACACCCATTATATAAATTATTTGAATTGGAAATTATCGCCAATTCACTTGATCTCATTAGTTAATCAAAATCCAACCAAGTTCTGGTACCAATTAGTTAAGATCAACATGTAACACAACTATTAAGAAATCATGAATATAACAATTTAAGGAAAAAAAAAAACAAATCACAACACAAAAATATAAATGACACACAAGATGTAATGTTGTAGATATTTAAACCAAGTCGTACATAAATTTAAGTGGCTTATGTGGCATTATGTGATTTGTTAATTTAGTATTTAGGTACATGGTCACCCACATGTGATCATGTCCTATCTATTTTTATTTTAGTGGTTTACGTTTAATTTAGTTTGGGTTTGCGTTAGAATTCCAAATCCCAATTAGTTCTGCTTTTTTCTTGACTTTTGTCCAAGTCAATCACATATAAGTTGTCTATTTATAAAACCCATGTGCTGAAGGGTTTTTTTTTTTTTTACCGTGCCATATCAGTAATAAATTTTCTCAATTTTTGAACTTTTGAGAAGTAATTAAAAATCATTTGTTGTTGCCTATTGTCACGGGCTTACTCTTTTTTAGTACTCCCAACTCGTGCGGTACTTAAGTTTTCACCCTAATTCAGCATTTGTTCACACTCACAATAAGAAAAGAGAGAGAATTGAGAGAATGAAAGTTCTGTGTATTGAATTGTTCAAACTTGTGAGATATGTTACAAATGAGGGGGTTGCCCCTTCTTATACTTACTAAGAGAGAATTTTAGAACTTACTATATTAATTACAAATCTACATGATTTTAGATAATTCTATACAAATAATCTTCCTCCTAGAATATTCTAGGAAATCTAAGAGTATTCTAGGAAATTCCAGATGCTCTAGAATGTTCCATATTCTTCTGGAGAATGGTCTGAGCGCTTTCTTTTGGTCAAACCTCTTCGTCTAAACAGGCGGACCGTGTCATTCTCCCCCACCTATTCGGGCAACATCCTCATTGGCATTGGCGGTATTGAATGCGTCAATCTGCTTCTTGAACTGCCGAAGTGCCTCGGTCGGCTCCCAACTATCCTTGCTCTTGGGCAAACTTTTCCATCGTACTTTGTACTCAATCCTGGGCTTGCAATACCGTTTGCGTACCTCTCGTACCTTTAGTATGCAATCCACCTCACGATCATACGAGGTCTTTGCTCCCATAGGTGCTCATTGTGACAGCCCGCAATTGGGGTCCTCCTCGTCCCCGTGGTATGGCTTTAACAATAGCTCACATAGAACATCGGATGAAATTTTAGCTTCGGAGGGAGTTCCACCTTGTATGCCACCTTCCCTACCCGTCGTAGTACTTTGAACGGTCCCTCGTACCTTCAAAATAGTCCCTTATGAACCTTCCGGTATCTACGTATAGAGTGCATCTTGACTAGCACAAGGTTGCCTTCCTCAAACTCAAGGAACCGTCTCTTCTAATCAGCCCACTTCTTTATCTTCTTAGCAGCCTTGTGTAGGGACGCCCTTGCCAAATCAGCCTCCTCTTGCCATGTCTTGGCAAATTCTAATGCTGCAGGGCTACCTCCTTTATGTCCCGCCACGACGGTGTTAAGAGTGAGTGGTTGTTGTCCCATTACTATTTCTTAAGGACTCTTCCTTGTTGACTCGTTCACCTGCAAGTTAAACGAGAATTGGTCAACGTCAAGCAACTTTGCCCAATTTTGTTGGGTTGAACTCATATAATGCCTCAAGTATAGCTCCATTAGCGCATTCGCCCGCTCTAAGTAGACCGTCTACTCATCGATTTTAGGATGTGAACTAGTCGACATGTTGAGCTCTGAACCCAGCAACTCAAACAACTCTGTCCAGAACTTTTTAGTGAATCGGGGATCTCGATCGCTCACAATTGTTCGTGGCACTCCGCAATATTTCACGATATGCTTCAAGAATAGCCGAGCAGCTTTCTCAACTGGATAGTCCTTGGAAGCGGCTACGAAGGTTCCATACTTCGAGAACCCATCTATCACCACCATGATGGTTTGGCATCCCTCGGATTTTGGAAAGCCAACTACGAAGTCCATTGAAATGCTCTCCCTTGGTCTCCCTGGAATGGGCAAAGGTTCTAATAAATCTGCCATTTTGGACTGCTCGATCTTGTCTTGTTGACATACCAAGCAAGTTCAAATATAAGTCTCCACGTCGTCTCTCATCCAAGGCTAATATTATTTTTCTTGCATCAGTGCCAAGGTACAGTGCATCCCTAGGTGACCAGCCCACTTCGATTCGTGGCACTCAACTTCATTAATTCGTGCCTTAAGTTCCCACGATGCGGCACGTAGAGACGTCGCCCATTTGTGTAGAGCAATTCTTCCTCGGCCCAAAACCTTCGAGTTTTCCCTTCCTTGGCATATTCAAGAAGGCTCCTAGCAGTTGCATCGTGCTTCAATCCTTCCTTGATCTTGTCGAGCAACGGACTCTCAAGTTGGCTAATGGCAGCAAGCATCGGTTTTTGGCTCAAGGCGTCAGTAGCGGAGTTGACCCTTCCAGGCTTGTACTCCAGTACATAGTCGAACTCAGCCAAAAAGTTTTACCGCCTCGCCTGCTTGGGAAAGAGCTTCTTTTAGGACTGGAAGTAGCTTGTGGTGACGTTGTCCGTCGGCACCGTGAAAGGGACCCCAATAAGTAGTGTCTCCATGTTCTTAGGCAATGGACAACCACCGTCATCTCCTTTTCTTGCACGGTATACCTTCTTTCTGCCTCGCTAAGCTTTCTCGACTCGTAGGCCACTGGGTGTCCTTCTTGAGCATCTATACCCCGCAATGGCAAAGTCCGATGCATCTGTCTCCACCTCGAAGGCCTTTGAGTAGTCTGGCAAGGCAAGCACCGGCTCTTATGTCATGACTTCCTTCAATTTTTCAAAAGCTCCTTGGCACTCCTTACCCTATTCCCATGCCTTTCCTTTTCTTTAGAAACTCCATGAGGGGCGTGGTGGATGTTGGAGTACCCTCGCAAGAACTTTCGGTAGTAGTTTGTCAATCCAAGGAATGATCGTAGTTCCGTCACCTTGGTAGGGGTTCCCATTCCACAATAGCTCAAATTTTTGACTCATCCATCCGAATCTGGCCTCCCCCACAATGTGTCCAAGGAATGGCACCTCTTGCTATGCGAACGCATATTTTTCCTTCTATACGAAAAGTTGGTTCTCCTTAAGCACCCTAAACACCTCCCTCAAGTGTTGGATGTGTTCCTTCAAGGTACGACTATAGATTACAATATCGTCAAGATATACTACCACAAATTTATCGATGCCTGTCGAAACTCTTGAAGTACCTTATTCATCAACGTGCAGAAGGTTGCTGGAGCATTGGTCAAGCCGAAAGGCATGACGAGGAACTCATGCACCGTATCGAGTCACGCATGCTGTCTTGTGTTCGTCGTCCTCCGCAATGCGTACCTACCAGTACCCCAACCTTAGGTCCAACTTGAAAGACTATCGTGCACATCCAAGCTGGTCGAACAAGTAGGCAATCAGTGGTATGGGATACTTGTTCTTCACTATTAGTTTGTTCAAGGCCCTATAGTCTACGCACATCCTTAAGGACCCGTCGTGTTTATTCTAGAATAGCACTGGGTCACCAAATGGAGACTTTGAGGGTCTGATATAACCAGCATACAGAAAATCCTTCAACTATTTTCTCAACTTTGAGAGCTCCGGAGGATACATGCAATAGGGTACCTCGTAGGTGGCTTGGTACAGAGGATCAGTTCAATCTTGTGGTCTACTTCTCTCTTAGGAGGCAATTCCTTCGTTTCTACAGCTTTGCAGGTATCACACTCTTGAACTCCTCCAGTACTACAGCAACCATCCCAGACACCTCCTCTTGGTTGTCTCCCTCGTCCACCTTTAGGGTTGTAAGGATGGTTGGCTCTCCTTATTTCAACCCGCTGCATAGTTGGATGGCAGATAAGATCTTGTGATCCTTTCCAGACTCCCTCCTCAAAGGTACTACGCATTGGCATTGAGAATCCAAAATACATATGCAGTTGGCAAAAGGAAGCAACATGGCACTAATATGATCAAGAAAGTCAAGTGCTATCACAACATCATAATCATCAAGAGGAATTACCTCAAGTGAAGTCTTGCCCTTCCATTTCCCAATGGCAACGTCTACATTGCTTTCCAACCCATGGACAGGGACCTCCTTGGTGTTGACGGTCTGCAAATTGCCAATGCCTTTCCCTACTTGAAGGTTAAATTTCTTGGCGGCCTCGATTGAGATGTAGAAGTCGGTAGCTCCAGTGTCCACTAGAGCACTTAAGCTTGTAGCCCGCTATCTCTACATCGGCGAACATCAAGCCCCTCTTCTTTTGCGACTTCTTCACCTTGATGGTATTTAGGATCCGTAGTGAACCCAATTGCTTTTCCTCTGCTTTCTCCTCCTCTATGGCCATGGCAGCTAACTTTTCTTTCGTAGGACATTCCCGCGCCATGTGTGGACCATCGCAAAAAAAGCACTTCAATGGTCGCTTGCCCTTGTCCTTTACTGTGAACGACTTTCCTTCTTTCTTGGAAAGAGATTTCTCCCTTGCTCCCCCACCAAATTCTTTACTGCTCTCCTTCGCAATCTCCTTACCTTTTGGTTTGGAGAAACTAGGCTTTTCCTTTGGTAGGGTTGGCTTTTCTCGTGGCTTGTACTCCAAGAGGGACTCAGCCACCGACATTGTTTTGGAGAGATTATCAATTGATGCTGCTCCTCCTTTCCAGCTCTAACAGTGCCCATGGCTTAAGTCTATCCATAAACTGGAAAAAGGCATCCTCTTCGCTCATGTTTTGAATTTGCAGCATCAATTTGGAGAACTCTTTCACGTACCCCTTACTTCACCCTTCATCTCTAGTCGGCAAAGTTTTGCACAAGCGTCCCTCTCTGGATACTAAGGGTAGAAGTAGCTTCGAAACTTGTCCAAAAATTGGTCCCAAATAGTAATGGCAGTGCCACTGCGATTGTCACTCCTACACCAGCATTGTAATAAAGCGTAATCGGTCAAGTATATGACAAGGCAAGATTTACCTTTTGCTCATCGATCCGAATTCCTGCATTCCTGAAATACTGCTCCATGGACCACAGGAAGTTGTCCACTACCTTGGCCTCCCTATGTCCATTGAACTCCTTGGGCTTTGGAGCGTCTGATCGGGGTGTAGGCTACAGCTTCACCGTCCCGCCAACAACAGCTCTTCTCAAGGCAATCAATTCTTCCTTGAGTGTCGCAAACTCCTCTCGCATAGTAGCAACTTGGTCTCGCTCTGCACGCATGGCCACAATCTCCTCTTTGATGGACACCAACAAGTTCTGCCTTCAAACTTTCAGACCTCTGGGCCAAACCATCTACCGCAGCATACAGGGAACCCTGCATTTCTCCCCTAAGGTCTTCTTCCCTAAAATCGACCCCGTCAATATGTATGACTACGTCCTCGACAGCGTCGTGGGTTTCTGCCATGGCCAACTCAAGTTTCTCCACACAAGCAACGACAGCTGTCAACACATCTCTTGATGGCTCTCGCCCCCTCCTGTCCTTCTTGGTCAGACGTATCTCATCATGGGTCACATCGGATAAAGTTTCAACCATAGTGTATTATTGCCAAGCACTTGCTACAAAAACTCGCTCTGATACAACTTGTTACGACCTTACTCTTTTTTTGTACTCCCAACCCGTGCGGCACTTAAGTTTTTACTCTAAGTCGGTCTTTCTTCACACTCACAACAAGAAAAGAGAGAGAATTGAGATAATGAAAGCTCTGTGTATTGAATTACTCAAACTTGTGAGGTATGTTACAAATGAAGGGGTTGGCCCCTTTTTATATTACAATAGAGAATTCTAGAACCTACTACATTAATTACAAATCTATATGATTCTAGAGAATTCTATACAAAGATTCTTCCTTCTAGAATATTCCTCCTAGAATATTCTAGGGTATCTAAGGGTATTCTAGGAAATTCCAGAGGCTCTAGAATGTTCCATATTCTTCTGGAGAATGGTCTAAGCGCTTTCTTTTGGTCAAACCTCTTCGTCTGAACAGGCGGACCGTGTCACTATCCTCTTTCTTTTTGCACCACTAACACCGCTTTAATTCTTCTTATTGCCTTCAATTATTTTCCAACTGTCCTCGTTAATTCTTGCTTCTTGTGGGTTAATTTTTATTTTGGGATTTTAAATTCTACAAACTGGTATCAAAACTTTGTGAGATCTTGGAGATTAAAAAAAAAATCATAGATAGTTCACACATCTTACAAGATTGTCCCATTTTTATTTTTCGATGGTAAAAATTATTTTGAAACCTGATAAAGTCAGATGCAAAATTTCTTTACATTTGTATTGGGGTTTGGCCTTTTGTTAATCAAGGATTCGATGAATCCCAAGAAGGCGCACAGTTGATAGCCAAAAAAATTAATGAGTTGGAGAAAAATACACAATTGGATTGCAAGGCACGCCATTACCTCAACACCAAAGTCTAGTTGCATGTATTCAATAAATTTATGAATACAAAAACTGCAAAAAAGGCCTGGATAATTTTAGTGAATTCAAAATGTGATACTGCTGACATAAGAAAAATCAAATTGTAAGAACACAGGACAAAATGAGTTGGTTCTGATGAAACCAACCGAGCAAGTTAAAGATTTTATTGATAGGATGAGTGATCTTACCAATGATATAAGAACCAATGGTGAAGTTCTTGAAAAAGTTAAAGAAGTTGCTGAAAAAATCCTACAGTCATTGAGTACAAAATTTCACAAAAAAAAAAAACTATTCTTGAGACAACCAAGAACTTGAATACTTTGAAACTCGATGTACTGGAGAGTGAATTGTTGACCAATCAGATGTTCCTTGAATCAACAAACAGCTGATACGGTTGAGGAGGCGTTGCAAGCCAGGTAGATCAACCCAAACAAAAGCAGGAGACGGTGAATTTGGTTGAAGCAAATCAAAGAGGTCAAAATTTCATAGTTAGAGGACGTGGTGGCAGAGACAATTTTCAAGGTCGTGGTAGAGGTAATTTTAATTACCAGCAAAGAAATAATAATTTTAGGAGTGACCGATAGAATAATCAGCCAAATAATAATTTTTAAAAAGTCGATAAATCTAAAATTAAATGTTATTGTCGTGGTATAACCGGACATTATCAAAATGAATGTTGGTATAATAAAAATCGTGATGGAGAAGTGCATGCAAACGTGGACGAAAATAATGGTGATAAACAAAAAACTGTTTTATTTTCTAGTTTTGGGACTAAAGAAATTAAAAAGAATGAATGGTTTATTGATTATGGCTGTAGCAATCACATATGTGAAAAAAAAAAAAAAGGAATCATTTTCTGATTTGGATGAATCACGTTTTAGATCTCATGTGAAATTTGAAAATAATAAAAGTGTCTATTCTTGGAAGGAAAAAATTGGTATTACTCTAAAAGATGGGTATTCTAATTTTATATCTGATGTGTTTTATGTGCCAAATTTATATAATAATTTGTTGACTTTGGGGCAGTTGTCTGAAAAGGGATATGATATGAGATTTAAACATAGTGTTGGTACTATCATTGGTGATAAATTAGGATAATTATTAAGGTAAATATGAACTGTAGTCGTTTGTAACCTCTTTTTCTAAATCGTGGTGATTTACCTTATTTTAGTTCTATGATTTTTTATGATGCTTGGATTTGACATTTGCGTTTTGGGCACTTAAATTTTGAGAGTTTGAAATTTCCTGCAAGAAAAAATTTGGTTGTTGGTTTGCCTTTTATTTATTATCCTAATAAACAGTATGAGTCTTGTATCTTGGAAAAGAAACACAGAGTTCCTTTTCCAAAATGCAAGGTTTGGAGAGCAAAGAAACTATTGAACCAGTTGATTCATTCATATTTGTGCTCCGTGAAGGTTCCTTCCAATAGTGGTAGTAAGTATTTTATCACCTTTATTGATGATTTTAGCAGAAAGACTGGAGTGTATTTTTTGAAAAATAAATTTGATGCATGTGATGTATTCAAGAAGTTCAAGTATTATATTGAGAAGTAAAATGGTTATTTCATTAAAATTTTGAGAACTGATAAGGGCACTGAATTTCTTGTTTGTGATGATTTCTTGAAAAAATGTGAAATTAATATCAGTTGATAGTTAGGTATACTCCTAAGCAAAATAGTGTGCCTGAGAAAAACAAACCTATGATGGACATGGTGAAGTCCATGATATATTCCAAAAATATGCCTAAAAGTTTTTGGGTAGAAACTGTCTCTTATGCCATTTATGTATTAAATAGGTGTCCTACAAGGTATAATTATAGGCTAACTCCATATGAGGCTTGGATTAGTAAGAAATCACATATTTATCACTTAAAAGTATTTAGTATTTTGTTTTGCCTATACCCATGTTCCTGATATTTTGAGGAAGAAATTGGATGACAAGGCAAAAAAATGTATTTTTGTTGACTACAGTCACGAGACAAAAGGGTACAAGTTGTTTAACCCTGATATAGGAAAAGTGATTATCAACAGGGATGCAACTTTTGATAAGCAGGGTGCCTGAGATTGGTTTAAAAAGAATCCCAAGTGTTTCCACTAGTGTTTCCAATAGTAGAGGAAGGGAGTTCTAGTGCACAGCCAGTTGTGCAGCCTATCTTAGCAGAGTCATCCAATTGCCTGCAAAGACAATGCTAGTTATCTCCTTATTGCAAGATTATGTGATTTCTAATGATAATGATGTGTCTGTTGAAGATACTGTTAATTTTTCATTGTTTGCAGATTGTGATTCAATTACATTTGATGAAACTGTCAAAGAAGATTACTGGATTCAAGCCATGGATGAGGAAATATATGCCATTGAGAAAAATGGTACTTGAGAGTTGACCACTCTTCCGCTACTATGACAAAGAAGCCAATTGGAGTCAAGTGGATGTATAAGATCAAAGTCAAACCAACTGGAAAGGTGGATCACTACAAAGCGAGGTTGATTGTTAAAGGCTATAAGCAGAAGGCAGGTATTGATTATTTTGTGGTCTTTGCACCTGTTACTAGGATTGACACTATTCATATGATTCTCTCACTTGCTGCTAATAATTGTTGAAAATTTTATCAAATGAATGTGAATCTGTATTTTTGAATAGTGTTCTAGAAGAAGAAATTTATGTTGAGTAGCTTGCAAATTATATCAAAAGGGGTCAAGAAAATAAAATATACAGGTTGCAAAAGGCATTATATGGGTTGAAACAAGTTTCTAGCACTTGGTACACTCATATAGACTCATATTTTGTTGATCACGGATTTTAAAGATACCCATATAAGCATACTTCGTATATCAAATTCAATTTAGGTGGAGATGTTCTCATTGCATGCTTATATGTGGATGATTTGATTTTCACTGGCAATAATCTCCCAAATTAATTTTTGAATTTAGGGAGACTATGATTAGCCATTTTGAGATGACAGGTTTGGGATTAATGTCTTATTTCTTGGTATTGAATTGTGTCAAATGGACGGTGGTATTTTTACTTTTCAGAAAAAATATACTAGTGAAATTTTGAAAAGGTTTAAAATAGATATCGCCAAACAAATAATGACCCTGGTGGAAAAAAATTGAAATTGACAAAAGTTGATACTGGTGATTTTGTTGATGCTACTTATTTTAGAAGATTGGTTAGGAGTTTTAGATATTTGACTTCTACGAGAATTGACATTACTTTTGGAATTGGCTTGATCAGCAGATTTATGAGTCCCCACGCCAATCCCATTTGTAGGTAGCTAAGAGAATTTTGAGATACATTCGAGATACACAGTCTGATGGCATTTTTTATTCTCATATTGATTATTCTAATCTTATTGGATATACAGATAGTGATTGGACCGGTGACATGATTCAAAAAAAGAGTACTTCGGGTTAAAACTTCTATATATTTTATTTGGGAAATGGTATATTTTCTCGATCTTCAAAGAAGCAGCAAGTGGTGACTTTGTCTACTTCTAAGTTGGAATACATGGCAACAGCAAATAGTGCTACTCAAGCGCTATAGTTGAAAAGGATACTTGGGTTTCTACAACACAAGTAAGAAGGTCCTACAAAAATATTTTGCGATAGCAAATCTACTATTGAGTTGATAAAGAATCCATTTTTTCATGAGCGCAGCAAATACATTAACATCAAGTTCCACTTCATTCGTAAGTCGATGCAAGACAGGGAGATAATTATTGATTATTGCAAGATGGAAGATCAAGTACCTAATATATTTACAAAGCCACTAAAGTTAGAGTCATTTATCAAGTTGAATAAAATACTGGGCATTTTCAAATTTGAACATCTTGGTTTATGGGAGGCAATGTAGATATTTAAAACAAGTCATAATTTTAAGTGGCTTACTAGGCATTATGTGATTTGTTAATTTAGTATTTCGGGATACATGAGTCACCCACATGTGATCATGTCCTATCTATTTTTAGTTTAGTGGTTTATGTTTAGTTTAGTTTCGTTTGGGTTTGTGATAGAAGTTCAAATAAAACCCATGTGCTGAAGGCTTTTTTTTGACCAACCATATCAGTAATAAATTTTTTTGATTTTTTGAGCTTTTGAGAAGTAATTAAAAATCGTTTGTTGTTGCCTATCCTTTTTTCTTTTTGTGCCACTACAGCCGCTTTAATTCTTCTTATTGCCTTCAATTATTTTCCAACTATCCTTGTTAATTCTTGTTTCTTGTGGGTTAATTTTTATTTTTGGATTTTAAATCCTATAAATGTGAATTAGTTTAATTACCAAATCTATATTTATTGAGAAAAATATTCATTCTTTATTATAAGAGAAAGACTCATACAAATGTGAATCAATTTAATTACCAAATCTATATTTACTGAGAAAAATATTCATTCTTTATTATAAGAGAAAGACTCATACAAGAATACAATTTAATTTCCAAATCCAATTCTAAGGGGATAGATAGGTTACATAATTTCTTATAAAAAAAAAGATGTTTTTAAAGTTTTTAGAAGATTGACCATAAACACAAAAGACTAGGAACCAGAGCGGTATAATTTTAGAAAGGGCCAGTGCCATAATGGCTAATTTTTCTCCGCTGTCTATCCTATTTTAGTACTAATATTTGTTTCTTTTACTTTATATTTCCCTGAAATTTGATCCGAATTTTAAGTCTTCAGTTTTCCAAAGAAGAAATATTTTACTATGTTGTAGTGGTCGAATCCATCATCTTCATTGTTCTATAAAGTATTCTAATTCGTTAAATCTTGTTGAATCACGTCTTGATATCATTTTTATTATTTCAAAATTTTTATATAGAATGTCATATTCTTCTAGAAATTTCTTTGTTTTAAGTATAAAACAAGGATTTAGTTCATTACTAGTAATATTTACGTATAATGTTCAAGAAAATCTACACAATATATGTATATACATCGGCTATGCAGGGGCGAAGCTACATAGACAAGAGGGTGGGATTGCCCCCCCCCCCCCCCCCCTCAATCAACAAAAAAAAAATTGTAGAATAGCTTAGAAAGTTTTAGAATTTTGTATAGTTATCTTATGATTGCACCCCCTTAAATTTCTTTAACTTGGTTTTTTTACGAACATTGACCCCTAAAAAGTTAAAATACGTTTATTACCACTTTTATTACAAACAAATATTTCACATACAAAAGATACTAATTGATCATGAAAATATATACATAAAATACATAGTTATCATAAAGAATACTTATTATAACTTGTTTTACTATAAATTTAATTAAATTCTAAATTATTGAATTTATCCACATATATTTTATTTATTATTAACAAAACTTTTGCCCTTAAGTTAAATTTATTTTTGCCCCCACTGACCTTGGGTCCTAACTTCGCCCTTTTATCTATGTACATACACGATAATACTACTAATATATATAATATTCGAATTCCAGCTATTCTTGAACTAATCTATTGTACATTAAGTTTCACTAATCCTGTCTTATGCTAATTCCAGCTATGCAGTGCGCTATTGTTGTTGAGACTAGCAGCCGAAAAGTAGAAAACATGCTCAGTTTGGGAGACATTTTTACTTGCATTTTAGCTTAATGATCGCGAATAAAATAGAGGGTAAATTACACTTTACACCGTTGAACTGCAGTCTTAATTTTACTTTATCCCCTAAACCACAATAATATATACTTTACTCCGTTGACATTTAGTCAAACAGAATAATACCTAACATAATACATTTTGAAAATGAAATAACAAAAATAACCCCAAACAAAATATGTGCTAACCATTTTACCATTTGGCAACAAAGTGAAAGATAAAATTCCCAGTTTTGCCCCTTTAGTGGAGAGAAAATATTATGTGGCACGCATGTGCTATTGTGAAACAAAATAAAAAAATAAAAGAGAAAAAATATAAAACTCTAAAGTTGCAAAAACAATCCGATCACACCCAAAAATATCAAGTTATCGTCTCTAGTTCGTTTTAGGAGCTCGTCGCTTGGAGCCGTATTTTGTGTTTAACATGAGATGTTGTGTGAAGGTTAAAAACCAAAACAGAAACAAAAAGGAAGCAAAAAAAAAAAAATTCATAAATTGGCCTAACTTAATAATACTATAATTTCAAACTACAGAGAAGAACTTCACATGATTGATACGCAGCACGAGCTCGGCAAAATTTCAAATCGTGCTATACGAGTGTATGATTTGAGAAATTTGCAATTATCTTTTTTATAATAAATGTTTTGTTTTTTGTGATGGTGAAATAAAGTACGTTTGTCAATTAATTGGGTTTAATCTCGAATTCGATCAGTTTTAAACCTGTTTTTTCGAGTCTACATTTATATACAAATCTAATTACCTAAATTCTATCCAAGTCCGTTTAATTATTATAATAAATAAATCAGATATGGATATTCGATTAGGATTCGGATCTAATTAAAATATATATATATAAGTTATTCTATATGCACATATGTGTACGGAGCATAAATTGTCAATATATTTTATATTCTAATCCAAAAGACATGCATAAATATTAATACAAGCTAATTTTTTATTTTTTTTTTACAATTACAAAAAAAATTATGAAAATTTGAAGTTTCATAATATAAATTTTAAACTTTTAAAATAATATCAAAATTCTGATTCAGATATAGATATCTTTCATAGTCTTGTCAAGTATTGAGATTGAGTACTGAGATGTAATATAAAATTAAAAATTGTGCTACAATTCAAATTTAGCCATTTATACCACCAAACAAATGGGCAATTTCATCCACATATTGTAATAGAGATATTGAGGGCATTCGGTGTCCATATAATTTACATGTCAGCATTTTATTATTCAAAAGTTGGATGAAATCTTTACGAGGGTAAAGTGTATATTGTTATGGTTAAGAAACAAAGTATAATCGGAGTGATAGTCAAAGGGGTACAGTGTAATTAACCCTAAAATAAAGGCAGTCTCCGGGGAAGAGGGGAGGGTGTGGGCCCTAATGATTATGAGCTTTGAACATAATTACATTTTTTTCTTCAATTTTTGTACCAAGTGGGAGGATTCATTTCTGGCAAAAAGTTTTGATTAAGCAGCCTCGCATTCGAAGTTCACACCCAAATCATTGAATCCATTTCAAAAGCGGAGTGCGCAGCCAAACTATTAAATTCCTTTCAAAAGCACAACTTTACTTTTTCGAAAGCATCCGATTATGTTATTGACTCCACAATATATACAAATTCCATTTTTCGATGTTTATGAATTTGGTTTGGTAGGATGGTATTTGTTTATTTAATTTTTATTTTTATTTTTTTAAAAAGAAAGCTGCTAATTTTAAAGATTGGAGGAGGAACATAATTCCTTTGTCAAGACTCACCCACACAATTAACATCTCATTTTTTATAACGTCATTATTTGTTGGAGATGAATTATTACTTGTGAGGTACGATCGGGGCTATTGGTTATACCATGGAGTCTTTTGAAGTTTGAACTGAATTGTTTATGGACTAGGATGTTATCATTTTGTAATCACATAGGTAAAAGGCATGGTTTATAGAATCGGATTCTACGTTGGATCATTTTAAAGATTACAGAATCAGATTATAGGTAAGATCGTAGGACTTTAACATTATATATACATATATATACATGAATATTATATTTGATTTAAACTTTAAAATAAGTTTTTAAAAATATAATATTCATCACACTTAAGTTTTTTAACTTAAATTTATAGATATTTGACATTATATACTCAAAATGTAAAAAATTCTAGATCATCATAAATTTAATACTGTTTTTCGACTAAAATCTAAATATATAGAAATTAAATAAAATATAAAATATTTGACAAAAACTGATGTGAATAAATAGAAAATAAAATAATATTCATTACAAAATAAGTTTCTTAATTTAAATTTATAGTATTTGACATTATATACTCAAAATGTAAAAAATTGTACGTCATCATAAATTTAATACTGTTTTTTCAACTAAAATCTAAATAATATATAAACATTATATACTCAAAATGTAAGAAATTTTACGTGATCATAAATTTAATACTGCTTTTCGACTAAAATCTAAAAAACATATAAATAATGTAAACTCATGAAATATAACGAATGAAAAAATATCAAAACACTATTAATTTAACCCAGCAAATATATACATAAATCATAAATTTCTAGTAGTTCAACTAATGTTTATGTATAATAACGATCCTATCTCTAAAATCAAAATCGAATTTGTAAACTAATGTTTATGTATAATAACGATCCTATCTTTAGAATCAAAATCGAGTTTGTAAATTTGAAATGTAAAATTATAAGAGTAAGATCAAGATTCTAACAATTATGGTGTGAACTTGTAAGATTGAGATTCTAACAATTATGGTATGAAAAATATGGGATGGAGTAAAAAAGATTAATATTAAGGAACAACCGTGGACGGCAGGATTCGAACCTGCGCGGGCAGAGCCCACATGATTTCTAGTCATGCCCGATAACCACTCCGGCACGTCCACTCCGTGCGTTGGATCGGCGACTTTCTTATTACTAACTAGTTTACTACACTCAGATGAATATGATCATTAGGAGGAAAGAAGGTAAGTGGTTAAAAAAATATTAGAAGGAAGATGGTAGGTGGTTGTTTAATTTATCGAAGGGTATTATTTAAAAATACACTAAAATTTGACACAATACTATGCTTTAGGCTTTATTTGTAGCTAGATAGTGAATGAAGTTGAAAGACGTACAATTGAAGTAGTGAATATTCGAATTAAATTCAACTTCATAAACATTATTCGTTCATTATAAATCAAGCCAAACATGAAAAGATTTGGCATTTGTAAAAATTTAAACTCGACTCGATAAGTATATGTTTGAAATATATATATATATATATATATATATATATATATATATATATATATATATAAATCGAATTATTCAAGTTAAATTTGAAGTCACCTTGATCAAATGTTCGTTTTTATTTGAATGTAAAAATAAACAAGTTGAATTCTACAGCAATTTTAAGTTCGTTAAAATAAACCAAAACAATTTTATACTAGAATGTTCAAGTCGAAAGGCATATTTACACACCTATTAGTAGGAGTGTTTAAACTCAACTTAACTCAAAAATTCAACCCAACTCAAATTAATTTAGAGTTAAATGAGTTAGATTATCAAGTTTCAGTTTAATTGAGTTGGGTTACCTAAAACATTTTGGGATAGGTTCGGTTTTATTGTTCAAAACCCAACGGAATTTAATTACCCAATATAATTTACTTATAATTTTTTATATTTTTATTTTCTTAACCATTTCATAAAACTAATACTTTATTTTCTTTTCATTTTTCACCTAACAATTTAACATGTTCTATAATTTTTTCCTTTTCATTCTTGAGTAAACCATTTAATTTTTGACAAAATATAATTTGTAATGGATGATCTCACAGTAATTTTTTTCATTGTTTTTTTTTTTTTTTGAAAAAATTTAATCCATATAATCCAAAAACAGGAATCGAGTAATCTACCAGGATAATACTTGTATTGAATTTACTTGAGTTTCGATGTAACTTGGATTGAATTGGGTTGAGTTTTATTTTTTAACACAAAAATTCAAAAATTTGCCAACCCACTAACCCAACCCATCAACACCCTATCGGTCAGTGAAACTATAGTAGTTCATTAACTAGTTTGTAAACCCATGCTTAGCTCGGGAGAAAATTGCTCTCATAAATCATGAATGTTTTGATCTAATTAATTAAAATCAGTAATAATTATTTTTACATAATTATAACCATAGACTATCCATATAAATTTAAAGAACATGTATATTTGTATTATAACACTCAAATGCCCATAAATCAAGAGGAAAAAAGTGATATAGATTTAATTGCTGTAGTAGATTTGAATCACCAGAATGTTGCATAAAATTAACACTTTCTTGACCCTATATGTGTGATCAAAAGTTAAAATATTTAATTATATTACATAGTTGTGGAAGAACTTTAAGTTGTCCCAACCCATAAATGAACCTGGACACTTAAAACTGTAAAAAATAATTTCTCAAAACTTTGTCTCCCGCTAACTCTCTCCTCAAAAATAAATAATTAAAGAAAAGAAGTATAGATAACAAATTTCGAATTTATCACAAAAGAAAAGATACAAAAATCAATAGAAGCATAGTTATTGAATCCGGTCCGGCCAGGCGGTTCAACCGGTGAATTCTGTGAACCGGTCTGGTGACCGGACTGGGTTCTTCTGGTGACTAAATAAGCAAGGAATCCGCCGGGTTTTGTACAACCTGGCGGTTCAACTGGTAAATCAGGGAATCCGGCGGATTTGATTCTTTGAGGAAAAAACTAAATTGTAATTATTAAATTTTGAACCAAATACATCTTAAATAGTAATAAAAGGTCTTACCACCTAACCATATAAGTTTTTAGTTATCATATGCCTCTTTTTTATTTATATACTTTCCAAACTCTACTTTATACATTAAATCCTTTTTAACTCTTCATGTAAAAAGGCTATAATAGTAAATATTGAAAAGTTACATTTATAGTTAAAATTTTTTAATAAAATATGTTTTTATCAATATTTTCACTATATTTCTTGTATTTAATAATTTATAGATATTATATATTAATAAAAATATATTTAAGTGATCCACCGGTTGATCAGTAACCCACCGGTTGAACCAGTAACCAGTTAATCCACCTCACTCGCTGAATTCCACCCGGATCGGGTTTAATAACTATGAATAGTAGTACCAAAATATATTTCAAAGTTCTCCATAAAGGATGATAGAAAAAAAAAACCTGAAAAAAAGTACCGTATAAGAGAATCATAATAATTTACTTTCTTTGAGAACTTTTTCATGCATTCTCCAAAGTCTATATATATATATCTTTCAACCATTGTTTTTCATTGTTTCCATTATTTGTTTGTCACTGTGTGTTAAAAAACAACAGTCCTATCTCTAAAATTGCACCTCTATAATCTTAAACCGTAATTGTGTTGCTTTTCAATTTTATCTGTATTTTAGTGTCGATGAAGAGTTCAATTTGAATTGGTTTAATAGGATTAAACTCCTAATTGTCAATGGTAGAAAACCTTTATATACAGAATTCCTATTATTAAAGAATTACTAATGAGGTGTTTGGTTCGCATTCGGAATCAGAATCGGAATGAAAATCATAAATCCTATTATCTATATAGATTTATATTATTTTCCTTTACTGGTTTGGTTTGAATAATGAATGAGTTTCATTATGTTGATAAGTTAACAAATTTAAAACCCGTATCACAAATAGGAAACGAAAGTAAACATTTTCTATTACATTTATTCACATAGAATGATTCTTATAATGATTAATTAAATAACATTTATAAGTATCATTAAATTTGATTATCATTCCATCCCCTTATATCCATAAACCGAATACTTCGTAAGTGTTGCATCTGTTCACTTGTTTTTTATTATAGGGAAATTCGCCAAAATAGTCGGTTCAACTTTTTTACTTTGTCCAAAATGTCTCTCTACTTTTTTTGATATTGCCAGAATGGTCCTCCAACTTTTTTTTTTTAGCCAAGATAGTCCTTTCATATGAAATTTATAAAAAAAAAAAAAAAAAAAAATTATGGTGACTACACCATAAAAGGACTTTTTTGGCTAAAAAATAAAAGTTAAAGGACTATTCTGGCTAAAAAATAAAAGTTAAAGGACTATTCTGGCTAAAAAATAAAAGTTAAAGGACTATTCTGGCTAAAAAAAAAGTTGAAGGACTATTCTGGCTACAAAAAAAGTTGAGGGACTATTTTGGTTAAAGTAAAAAAATTGAGGGACTATTTTGGCGATTTTCCCTTTATTATAATTTGTACTCTTAAGTCCATAAAATTTAATAATCATGACCCAACATGAAAAGTCACAGAACTTATGGTAGGATGCAACCTTTCAGTTTAACATTTTCTTTTCATTGGCCGTCATTATATTTTCTTTTTCTTATTTACTATATATTTTTCAATAATTAATATCATATTGGACGGTCTTTTTTTTCTTTTTTTTTTTAAAAAAAAACCATAAAAGCTCTATCAGCCACGTGGAGGCCTCCGTTTTAGTTATATACTATAGATATCTCGTGTAATTTGTTTAAGATTCAGTTGCTTTTTTTTTTTCCTTTGTCCTTTTCGAGAATACTTTGGAAAATTACAAATCGACCACCAACCCTATTATGAAAAGGCTTAATTAAACTGAGGAATTCAGTTTTGTGAATTCTATCAGATACATCGAAGAGAATTTTTATGCTACACATTTGATACTATTGCATACTCTCTTAAAATTCAGTTGAAAAAAATAAAATTGGTAATTGTGAAATTGTGAGCGTGAATTAAAATGAATTTTATTTTATTTTTTATTCAAATGTTTCATAATCTCCCCGTATATAAGAAAATTGAGGTAAACGAAAAATTTCCCAATCACTCCCAATTTTAGTTGCACTACTACAAAATCCTAAGCTAAAAAATGTTGAACAGTTTAACAAATTACAAATTCTTTTGCTTTTATTACTAAATTTTAAGTATGATCCTACCATTAATTATTAAATATTCATCAATTAAACTAAAACTCTTTTAATAAACTTATAACTAGTATAGGTGATTTTGAAAATCACACGCTGTGCCGATCTTAACAAATATTGCTACCTCTTCCACGGCCACCAACGCAATAACAAATTGGATATCAGCCATGAAGCCTAATGGTTGTGTCATTATATAATAATCTTTCTGAAAAAAAAAAAAAAATTCATGCTGAGGGTCAGTCAAGGAATTGAAAAAAAAAAAAAATTAGGCAGTTTATTTAGGAATCAGCTCAAGGCTGTGAACAAGCCTATTTTTATTGACAAATTTCAACAAACACTTCACTAATTATTAGTAACAAAAAATGTGAGGAGTAAAAAATGGGAATAAAAATCTACCAGAAAATAGGATACATACAGCTTCATGATTAGAAAATTTCTTTTTTCAATCATTGCTATTCCATTTATATATATACATTAATGAATAAGTAAATGAAGAAAAAGGTAACACCAGAGCCAGATAGGAGACCAATGTTGAGATATATCATAAAGACGTTTATTTTTTTTTTTTTTTTCTTTTTGAAAGCAGATAACTTACTCGGGACTGAGCAAGGTAAAGGGTACATACACATGATTTTCAGTTGATAGATCTACATAAATCTCAAAATCCAAAATAAAATAAAATAAAGTAAAATAAATTCAAGATTAGTTCCGAAAAAAGCATAAAAATGACCCTTCAAATGATAGTGCGTAGAATGAAACGGAGGTGTGGAACTGTCATATTTGTATTTTCAATTAAATACTCACGAGTTTTCCTTTAATTTACTGCTAAATTGCTTATTCTGAAATTTTTAAGTACCCAATCTGTGCTTGAATGTGGCTTTAATTTACATGAGATGTAGACATTTCTTTATAGACATGATTGGTATGTGAAACACATTTTTGTGCTCGTAAATAGTATTTGGTCTATAGCTTAAATAAAAGGTTCAAAATTTCTCGTAAATAGTATTTGGTTTATCTAGCTGAAATAAAAGGGTTCAAAACTTAATATTCTAATAGTTGTGTATATTTATCTATATAGATTGTATATAGATCTTAGATAGAATATTTTGTATTTTGTTTGGTACACTTATTTTGGAAACTCCACCTGTAGCAATAGGGTATAAAAAATATGGAAAAGTCATGTCTTGCAAAAGAATAAATAAATGTCACTCCTGCCATTATAAAAATAAGTAGCTTGAATTATCACAATAAATAAAATAAGGTAGAGATCTATTATATTTAATAGCATGTGAAAATATTAGTCAATTGATTTGCATACAGAGAAAGCCTATATGTAGACTGAATAAAAGGCATCCTATTACATATATGTACTACTATTTCGATATGTTTACAAAACAAAATATTTTAAATATATATATATATATATATATATATATATATATATATATACACAACCATTTGAGATGTTAACAGAGAAGAATATCCTAGTACATGGAGTTGTGGTATTAATTCCATCGTTAATTTTTAAACTGCATGAGCTTATTATTAACTTGGGTGTATTACAAACTATGAAAACCATAAATTTAAAAATTATTTAATTGGACCTGAGGATATTGAAAAGGTAAATCACACGCATAACCTAGTTTCGATTTTGCCTCCTTTAATTTTTTTTTCCTCAACTTAACCCCCGCCTAGGAAGCTAAGACACCGAGACACCGATTTAAGATATTTCTAATTTGTTTTTCCTTTTGATTTTCCGTTTTCTTTATCCTTTTTCCTTCTTTCTATTCTTGTGAGAATATGAAAATCTTGACTATCTATAAAGAGTAAAATGATTTATCTCATTTCCCATCTACAAAAGTAGCTTATTACATATGTAATTTTGACACTTTTTTGTTTTTGCAAATCGTAATTTTGACACTTAAAGTTAAAGGACAGGCAGAAAAGTAATTTCACATGTCCATCACCATCCCGAAAAAATTTTCTTATCCTAAAAGATGAATTTTGAGAAATTCACCGAGTATGGCAATAACAAGCATATATAATTTCCACATTAGATAATGTCTCCCACTAAATTGATTAGTGCCTTTGGACTCATAAGATTCTCAGGACCAATTATAGATGAGCTGTTAAGAATTGGACGGTGCAAAGTGATTGCACTCTATAATTAAAGCATAAAGATAAAAGAGAAAAGCATGTATATAAGTTAGGAATAAAATTCGTTAAAAGAATCATCATGTTGGTTTTAAAAATTTAAACAGTCCATTCTTTTAAATATATAGTATTATATTATATAAAATTTTAAAATATAATGAGATAATTTTATTACGAAACAGGAAAATTTTCCTAAAGGAGTGTTCTTCTTTTATTTGTATATGCTCTTCTTTTTTGTAACCTATAACTCCTTTAACGAACAATTTTGAATTTCTTAATCCTTCCATTTTACCTATTTTGGTGAGGACATGACACTTGTCCACAAGCTTTCCCCAATTCCTTTTATTTCCTCACTTATATTTAAGCATTTAAATTCACTTTTTTCCACACGGAATGAATGGATTTTTCCAACTTTTGTGACCTAATTTACATTAAAGGAATAAAAGCATTCTTTGGTAGTGGATAAGTATGACTAGCAAGAAGAATAATGCTAGGGGAGGGGACCATGCAATTTTGTCAACTTCCTCTAGCAATTTCTTTCTTTTTAATTAAGATATCTTGAATTCTTTTTTTTTTATTTTTACAATGAATAATTTCACTATATATATACAATTGGTTAGAGGGCAATCAAAAAACATCATCAACTTGTTTTGTATCTCAAATCTTGAAGGCTTAAGGTACGTGGTTGGTGAGAGATAGATATGTGGAGAAAGAAGAGAAAGAAGATATTGAAAAGGACTTCTTGGTTATATGTGCATGGATATATATAAATGCCCTTTGATCATCTGATGGATGCCAAAGGGTGTACACAGGCAAGTCACGGAGGCAAAGGGAAGGCAACGCCTTTCTTCCAGATCTTTTTTTTTTTTTTTTCTTTTTTTTTTTTGGTGCATTTGATCTTTTGGTGTAATTTGTTTGGGGCTTGGAATTTCAACTAATGTACTTGATGTCATTTTGGCTTGAGCCATGCATGGTACTTTAACAAATGAATTTTCTTGTTTAGTGACTTTATTTTTTTCCTTTTTGGTGTATTGTACTTGTAATTTCATGTGTTTCTCTCCTTGGAAATTAAAGCAAAAGAAATTAATATGAGCCGAGAGATGAATATATCTTGCCAGAAATTAATATATAAGAGTGTCTTATCAAACTTGATCTTCTAGCTTGTGAAAGTATAGCTAGGGATGCAAACCAACGAGGCAAGTATAAGAAAAGTTTGTGTTCGAGATTATTTTACTCAAAATCACTCTGTGCATGGAGCTTACATTCGGTTGAGGGGAACTTAATCATCCTTGATCTAATTTACTTGTATAACTAGATCCTCAGATGTGAACGATGGCATACAAAATCAGTTCAATTCTTTTGATGCATTAGGGTGACTTTTCACATTCAACTTTCTAAATTAATTTCATTCATGAGCATTTCAGCTTACATGGACAGGAAAAAAGAAGAATGAAATCTTATCATTGAATTTTAAAGAGTACTTGCATCAACTCAAGAATTATCCACCTTACTCAAAATGCAAATTTTTTTTTTTTTTTTCATTGGAATACAAATGCAATTTAAATATATAGATATCAAGATTGGGTCTAATCTTCAAATTAATCGATGTTACTATTAGTCAGAAATTAAGTCGAGATGCAATGTAAATCTATTTTTAAAAAGCAAAAAAAATCAATGTCACTAACAAATTTTATCTGCATTTGGCATTTGCTGTCTAATTAAGTGTTTCCGGAAGGGAACAGTTTTTCTGAAAACTTGCAACCACCCGTGAGTTCAATATCATTTTAAATTTTTTCGGCTTCAACATACCTTAGTGTTGGGCCAGCTCAAGGATAAGGCCACTAAAACGATTGTTTTAAGCCCCAAAATCATAGGACTAATATCTATTACTTGATTTAGGTAAAGTATAAAAAGAGTTTTTGTTAAAAAAAAAAAAAAACTCTTATAACAATCAAGGCTCCATATTAAAAGTTTTAAGGAGAAATTGTACATGTAGAGAATAAAACTCAATCGACATACTTAACTACATAAAAAGACTTAATTTTTTTTCCCTAATGCTTGTATTGTTTATAAAATAACGTTAATTGTTCTTGAAGTTTTACTTCAGAAAGAAGTTTTCAAAATTAAAATTGATAAAATATTATCTAAAAACTAACAAATGTCTCAAGAAAAGACCAAATGGATTAGATATATTATCATTTGATAATTTTTTTTGAAGAAAGCTGATTATAAAAATTTAGATTTATTGCATCTCAAAAAAGTGGAAAATTTTTCAAAGTAATTATATCCCGTATTAATTTTATTGTGAAAATAAAGTGCATTAGGTTTAAAATTGGCTTAGGGGCCCCTAAAACCATTGAACTGCGGTGTTTTTTTTTTTTTTTTTGGCTAGGATAGCTTGGTGTCTTGTATTGAATTCAGAAGATCTTTGTGAAAGACGGTAACCCATAACTACCTCAAAACAACTTTACTTTACTACTCGAACTAAGCCAATATCCTTAAAGGTTGTGTTTGGATAGGTGAATTTAAATTAAATGAATGATTTAAAATGAGTAGATTTAAAATGACATAAAATTTGAATAAATTTTAAATTCTCTCATTTAACTATTAAAATCTTACTCCTATTTGTTAATAAATTTCAAATTACACTTCGTTGTCATGATTTCATATGACCCTTTAAGCAAGCACAATTAGCTACTAGTTCCGTAACTCTTGTTAGATTGCAAAGGCCAAACCAAAAAGTAATGTCATTACCCCACATTTCTATTTATATGTCAGAATCAATAATCATGTTGCCACGATCTAGGAATGAAAAGATGGGAATTTCCACTAGTCAGTAAGCAGAAAAGAGATTGTGAAACTCCACTTATCCAAATTATTGGGTATGACAAAAATGGACAAAGTCTCAACCTCTTGTAATCATTTTGCTCTCGGAAAACCTAACTAGAGTATACAAGGACATCCTAAAACTCGACAACCAGACATTATATTTAAGTCCTATCCTTAATTCCAGGCATAATAAGTTAGTCGGTCAATCCCGAGGGGTAGTACTTTACCACAAACTGTAACTATCCCCAGGAGAATCAATGTCTAGTGTATACACCGCAAAAGATACCTTCAAGTGGGACAAAAAGTCTTATTCGTCGTCTTCATCATCATCGTCATTTCTGTGCAACTACGAGCAGCAGAATGATTAGCTACTCGAGATTTAGACTCTTCTTCATGGTTTCATAAACCAAGTATGTAATGCCGGCTGCAGGTACAACTTTAAGAAGATTCGGGAAAAGTCCTTTATAGAATCCCCTGAAACCTTCGTGTTGAAGTGTTCTTCTAAATACATCAGACATTCCTTTGTAAGCAGTATTAGAGTCGGGTCGTTGGGCTTGCATTCTACAAAGCCTTAAGGAGTTGAGCATTAGCATGTAATACACATCGTATGTTGAATCTAAATGTCTAACAGACAAAATAAGCTGCAGCAAGGGGGAAGTCGAAATGAAGCTTTACCTTGTTCTAACAACCTGAAAAGGATACACACATGTTGCTCCAAGCGCCCCTGAAATTGTACCACAACCAAGTGGCATAAGAGGACCAGGCTCTGCATAAAATTCAAATTTCCGGGAAATGAGACTTCAAAGAGTTTAGAAAAACATACATGAAACATTCTACTGGATTATCCAAGAAACATTTAAATTTATACCACGAGGGATTGTCAACTAAGACATCTGTTGGAGGATAGAGAAAAAGGCTAAATTTTATTGTAACTGAGAAAAGGAAACAACCAAACAATAAGTCTATTTATTAAAAAATGGAAGCATAAAATCCATACCACCGTCATGAAGAATGTAGGTTTTTGACAGTTCTTTCAGTTTCTCATAGGCAGCCAAGTCGATGCCTGCATAAGGAATAATCTTAATCCCAAGAAGAGATGGTATCAGTCCTCTATAAAAAGCGCGAGGTCCCTCCTGAACCAATATATCTTTTGATAATTTTCCCAAATTTGGAACTTTTCCACTTGCACAACAATAAGTTTGTAACCGAGTCTTAACAAGATCCATTGGATAAACAGCAGTTTGCGCAACAGCACCAGCCAAACCACCAGCAATAAGGCGCCCTGAAGTCCCAATATCACCCTGGTGCTCCCCTTTAGCACCTCCTATAACATTCTTCAGCATTTCATAAGCGTAAAATTTAATGGCACTTTCAGGAGCAACCTTTAAAACATTTAAACCATTGCCCCTAAAATACGCCAATAACCCGCCCTCCTTCCATATGGTCTTAACTGCAGGGGCAATAGACGCACGAGAAGTCTGAACCTGTAAAATCACCTTAAGTCGATCAAGAGGTGCAGTTGCAGTACGTGAAGCAGCTCCAGCAACTCCCCCGGCAATCAAATATTTTGTAGCATTAACATGTGAGCTTGCTGATGCCTTCTGGAATAACAGCCTGTTCACCAATATCGACCAGATATACCCTTTCCCAATAGTGATAAATGTTTTCAATGGTTACCTCGTGTGGATAGAGCAGCAGAAAATCTCTCCATTCTTCAAAAGTTATGATTCCATTATTATCCTTATCAACATGCTCCACAAAACGAGCAAGTTTGTCATCATCAATTTCTATCCCTGAAGAAAGAAACTGCCACGACTTATAAGATGAAGACAAATAGTAAAATTAAAGTGAATGCTAACAGTAAACAATGAAAACTCTAGCAGAAATATCAAATTCAAAAGTGCTAAATACTTGATTTAAAAAGGACTTGAAATCTAAAGCAATTAAATGAAAATAACCAAAAGTAGCCTCAAGAGGATGATCAGCAAATGCATGAAACGTCTCCAAAAAGTGAGAAAGACTTCCAGCAGTCGTATCAGGAGATTGAATTTGTGAGTCTCAAGTTCCAGCATGAGTTGTATCAAAGTGAGAGAAAGAAAGTATATTTTCCTTCCATCTTACATAACCACTAACTTCACATCACTATGCAAGAAATTTGAAAAGATCTCCTAGAATAAAATTCTGAAAATTCTGAGGGGAAGCTTAAAGGGAAAGGTAAATTACTACAACAAAGGCATTATTCAAGGACCGTTCTTTCCAAATGCAACACTAGCCTAATCAAAGAGCTTCAAATTTGACGCCGTGCAGAATCAGTTTCTTCCCCTTTTAGGATATGAAATTAAGAAAATATTACATTTTCACATCAATTACTAAAAAGGCCAGTACATGAAGATCACCCCATTCTGGGGTATGAGAATATAAGATTACGAACTCTCACTCCAACATTGAGGGATACTCCCGGTGTTTCAAACCCATGAGGTCAAGATCTTTACAACTTAGTATTTCTGCCAAGGTTTTCTCTATATGAAATTCAGAAATCCCATTGAAGAAGCTCCGTATTTGAAACTGGTTCAGGGAGAATTATTTTCACAGGAAATGCCACAAGTTTAGGACTAATCATCAAACCATAGGATCTAAAATTTCAGTTCCAGATATTTGGAGTACTTATCTTGCAATCTTTCAGAAAACCCTCCATACATGCTCGCATACCGAAGTGTGAACAAAAACCATCGGTATACATAGCCAAAAAACTAAATTCCTTTGATCAATATAAAGATGTTTTCTTAAAACTGGTATCTCATCAATGATTTCCATTAAGATATCCTGACAATGGCCATGATGAATCTTTTTCCCATACTTCGGTAAGATCAGTCTAGCGGTTAGCAAATCCCTAACAGGGCTCAAAGTTCACCATTTAAATTTATCAGCAGGGTTTAAAGGACCAAAACTGAAAGAAACACTTTAAACTTAACGACAAGATAAGCAAAGAAGCTTATGGGTAGTTTTTATCAAAAGAACATTAGTGCACCTAAACACATGCATACATGGGGAGATTCTCATACAGCCAAACAAGAACTTATTTCTCCAGGTAAGATAATCCATTTCCAGCATCAGAGTACTAATAGAAAATTTTAAAATTTGCTTAGATCATCTGGGAAATTATGCAAACAAGGGATTATGAGTTTGGTGGCCAGATTGTGCAGCGAGACATCATCTTTTCTTTTAAAGGCATGCAGCAGTAACTTATGAAAATTGTCCTAATTTTCAGGTAACTTGTTCTATGAAAATTAATAAAAGAAAAAACTTGTCAACTTCAATTTGAATGTCCAGAATTGTAGTTTCGTATATGAAAGCATAAAATGCAAAAAAAAGTTAATGTATAAGACATTCATTTCACTAAATATCATATGAGGATGACAAATCGGTAACTCTCCTTAGTCCTCAAGTTTTAATCAAACAACATCACACGGTAAAACCATATGGCCACGGACAATTAAAGTAAACGTTAGTGTTTGCAGTAAACTATCTAAACTATAAAGGCACCACACCATACGAGAATTCAAGAAGGATACGGAGAAGAAATACAAACTAATTCAACGTTGTTTCAGTGTTATTACTAAATAGGCACAAGTCTACACTCTCGCTCTAGCTTTTCAATTTGAGAACACAAAAATTTTAAATCGTAGCGTTAAAAAGATACACACACAGAGGATTCCTTTTATAAATTAATAAACGATCCGAATTGTCCAAAAATCAAACTTAATACCCCTGAAGTGGTCTTTTATTACTCAGAAACAACATATGCAGATCTCAAAACTTTCATCAGTCAAACTAGGAGCTTCACCAAATACTAGGGACATCATCATATAAATCCAACCCATCTAATTTATTCTGAACTCTAACCTTGATGTGACTCGCATTATAAGAGTTCTGTGCAAAAACTTCACCCATACACTTGATATTACTATTTGGCAGTAGCCTCCTCGGGACATCAACGTTTTATTTTCTCCCATGTCACCAGACACAAACAGATTTGCAATGCCTCAATCCTTGTAGCATTATCTTTTGACAAGTTACAATTGCATATTTACAAAACAGTTAAGCTGTCACAGCTTAATTTGATTTATAGTTATCAGTGTGTTATAGCGTAGCATTTTCTATTTTGCGAAATAGAGATGTGATAACATATCTTTCTATTTTTGCTAGGAAAGTTATATAAAACCAAATAAAGTTATATTGGTAGTCATGTAATAATTACAATAAGGGTGTTTCTATTATTTCCACTTTGAACTTGAAAACAAAAACGGCCATTCAGATTGAAATCTTTCAGCAGCCCAACGGCCATCACAACAACCAGTGGCTACAGTTGATTGACAGCATCACCAGTAACAAGTGACCGCTCAATATCAAACTCAAAGACGAATTAAACAGGACTGTTCACTATTGAACAAGTCAGATTACACTCGACCTTGCCAAGAGTCATATTGTAATTATCTCAAGCAACACCTAAGTTCAAGATCGTAGCAACAGTAACATTTTTACCGCTATATATGCTATACCCAGCAGCAGCAACATAATAATTGAACTACTTGCAAACATCGAACAAGGTGAAGCCTGGATGGTACCTTCACCACCCAAATATTTTATAATCCTACAATTCAAACAATTTCTGCTTCACAAGTGTACTCCTACATCGACAGCAAAGGCAGAGATTTCCCCCACACTCTTCCCCTCCCCAAAAAAAAAAAAAAAAAAAAAAAAAATTCTCCATCCAAAAAAGAAGAACTGGATGGCTGAGGGCATTTGTCTGTAACTATACCAACCAACTCGAAGAGTTCAGGTTCTGCCAATGATTGACCACAAAGTGATTGAAATAACTAGGCCAATACAAAGAAATATTCATTGGTATCTAGCCAACTGAATTTGGGCTTCTCCAGACTATAAAAAATCAGCCAATACCTACCATATACGGAGCCACATAGCTTATTTCCATTTTAAATCAGAAATAAAACAAAAGAATGTAGCTCGGCAATGAATCCAGATACACATCAATGTAAAGCTTATTACACTAAAACTATTACGAGCAACCATACAATTCAACCTCCTCCACTGCTACCCGAAATGAGATGAGCAAGAATCTCAACTAAGTATCTCACTGTGATCTACCATTCTACCAAGATCAAACTACATTGCTAGTCTCTATAAACCCATGCTCTATAATCTCTTAAATGACGATCCATTCTTTTCCAACATCGAATATACGAGCATATATACATAAAAACTATAAAACAAACATAAAAATCGAAGCTTCAACCAGAAAATGCAGTGTCAAATAAAAATAAAGTACAATTCAAATACCAGCCTTGACAAGTGCATCCCAGAGTTCCTCGGGCAAAATGCAACCACTATGCTCAACATCAATAGCCTGAAAAATCTTATACAACTCGAGCTCCTTATCATCCATATACTCCCTAAACTCCCCATAATCCACTCTCCCATCTCTATTAGCATCACAAACATTCAAAAGCTCCTTTGCAAACTTATATTCCGCTGGAATTTGCAAAGCTGAGAGGCCCTTCTCAATCTGAGGATAATCCAAGTACCCCAAATTAGCTGAATCAAAAAAATATGAACAAACTCTTGATTCTTGAATCCCTTTCTTCTTTAGTCTCTCTCAAGGCGGATAACACATGGTCCATTGAAACCGGACCGGGTTTTTTAACTGGGTTGCAGCATCCGGGCCGGTCTTTTGTTGCCATTGCTGGGAATTTTACATGCTCAAAAGCTTCTCCAGCCTCATATATATGGAAAAAAAATTTATGGGTTTCAATTTCGCCACATGGGTCTCGAGAATTTCAACGTTTTGTAGATCTACGAATCCGACCCGACCCGACCCGGAAATATTTGAATTGGATATTAATTGAAGAAGATTATTTGTAGTTTTATAATTAGGAATTGGAGCGAGGAAAGTGGAGTAAGAAGAGGTGAAAGAAGAGAATATCTGGTCAGCATCTTCTCCTTCTAGGAAGATCCGAATGGTTGACCCGGTTTGATAAACAGGAAATTTTGGTTCTATTTTCGGGTCAAATAAAATTAGCATTTTTTAGTTTGAATGGGTATAAATATTATATGTCTTGTTTGTTACGAGGGATGTTTAGTAACGGTGGTTACTTTAATCTTTTCGCCTTTGGGATGGGACATATTTTAGTCATTCCATAATTTTGTTAAGGGTACATTTGGTTCGTTTTTGTAGGATTATTTTTGGAAGGACTAGTCTGATGTATTATGATTTGGATTTTATGATTTCGAGTAAGATATGTTATTTTATTTGAATAATATGTATTAATTTAAATTATGAAATTAATTTGGACCACAAAGTATAAGGCACCGATTTCGTAAGTTTAATAATTGATACTCAATGAAAGTTATAATAAAATATATTTATTTATTGGTAAGAAAATATCATGCCTGGTTAGAGAAAATAGAATTGGAAGATGGAAAGGTAGTGGTATTTTGGAAAATTGTCAAATTGGAGGTTCGAAAATTGAGGAAGATAAGAAGGTGAGATAATATTTTGTTGTGGATGTCCAAATTATTAATCTTATGATAAATAAATGAATGAAATGTATTTCCTCTTTCGGAAATTTTTTTTTTAAAAGTTCTACTAATATCTTAATATTTTATAAAAATTGTTATACTTGTATTTTTTTTTTTTTAAAAAAAAAAACAAAGTTCTAGTATTTTATTAGGTAGTGGTCATAGAATATAGTGGTAGCATTCATTTTATTTGTTGACGTGTCTGAGGGTGACCTAATTATTATTGATTGGTGTTGATGTTATGGTTGTGTGGGGGATAGAGATGGCATTGTGCAATTTATTATGTAGATGTGTGTCAAACTGTCAATGTGTGTGTTTAGGTGATTGTGTATGAGAGTTGAATAAAGAAAGAAAAGTACAGTCCATGATTTTTTCCAATGTGGAAGCCTAGAAGGTTTGAATAGAGGTGATTGGAGGTTTAGACTTTAGAGAACCGCTGAATAAATTGAAATGGTTGGTGATATCATGGTAGGCCAGCAAGATGGAGACCATTTCTAGACATATCTGAGTTTTGGACTCGAGAACCACGTTTGGACAATAGACATCCAGGCGACAACCATAACTATTTCATTTGACCGCATAAACGTTGATTCCTCGAGGCATTTAAAAAAAAAAAAAAAAAAAAAACTCTATTTAGCTGATTAATTATTTAGTAGTATTATTTTTTAAATAATATTTTATAATTAATATGTAAACACATTTTTAATAATTTTTTATTTCACATATATCACGTTTTAAAAAGTATATACAGTATTATTTTAAATAATATTCAGGATAATATTGTAAATAATAACTATCCAAACAGAGTTAGTAGTTACAAGCATTTTTGTGCTGTAATTTTCCTCTTTCCTTTTGTCAAATTCTAGTGGAATCAAGTAATCGATTTAAATTTAGATAAATTTACCAAAAAAAAAAAAAAAAAAAAAGAATATAACTAGAACTAATGTACTACTAGTTTGCTTCAGAAGAAAGAAATAGACTCTAGGGGCAAAATTTGAGATGACTAAAGTTGTTCATTCCTTCTCATATTTGTGGTCAAAGAGAAAATTATGCACAAGACCCATACTCAATACAATAGTATTTCCCCTGTTATCTGGTCCTTTTTCTTAATCTATTCCATTTCCAGGTGGACCAAGAAAGCATTTTTCCTACCAAAATGAGTGCTTTTCAGTTGTGCGGTGATTGAGGAAATAAAACATTTTTCCTACCAAAATGACTGCTTTTCATTTGTGTGGTGATTGTGGAAATATGCACCTGATATGGTCTTAGTTGAAAATTGAAATAGGGGCCAATGCAGCATTATTGTTCAAGACCAAATGAAACATGAGAGAATTTGGTTCAAGCCACATCACATTTATATAATGGAATCTATATCATTTGGACAGTTATTATAAGTTATTATTCAAAATATTATTTAGAATATTACCGTAGGTGCTTTTTGAAATGTGATATACTATGTGAAAAAAAGGTGTCGAAAAACATAATTAAGAAATTACTGCAAAATATTATTTGAAGAATAATAAAGAAAGTAACAATCTAAAGGGTACAAAAGCTGCAGTTGTAGTATGTTTAAGACCAGGTGGCCTTAGCTATGTATACTTTTGCTTCCTGGAGAAGTACTTCTAGTAAAGTTTTAAGTAAACATAGGAGGGATCGGAGAAGTTTTTGAAAAAAAGAAAAAAGAAAAACCATTACATGCTGATGCTGAAGTTCTCAGGTGAGGGGATTGATGAGCCAAGCTCAGGTAGCTATAGATTCATATCCAGCCTTTCTACACCTTCTTTGATAGGTGATGACAAGAGCAACAACCACTGCAGCTTGAAACAGAATTGCCACCCAAACATAATAGGATAGCCTTGTTTCCTTATGCTTCTGCATGATCCAGTAAATACATAGTCAATCAATGCAATTTATCATCTTTCAATAATTAACAATCTAGTTCTTTGTTCAAGTAAACCTGCAAGGGATGTATTGTAAACGAAGCGCGGGATCTTAGTATCTTACATTAACTGAAGCATAAGGGGCAGAGTTAGGACTTTGAGCAGGTTGATCAGCAACTAAGAGGTAAAAGAGAAATTCCCATGACACCTGTATGCATTTGAGCATTGCTATAATTGGATACAAGAGTAAGAGACTCCCCATTGGATATTTTAATAGAGCCAGGTTGAGGATAACATGCTGACATTCCTACTATGTAACCAGTCTCATTTCCTGGTTCCATTCCTCCTCCATAAATTGGAACTGATGAGCATATTACGCGTCCATCCTAAGTTAACAGAAAACGAAGATTAAGATTTACACAAAGAAGATTACTTTGTTAAGAAAAGTCCTCAATCGACTGAAATTTTGCATCGCATCAAGCAGTTAATATTGGATTGTAATGATCAACTGATTCTAGAGACAATGAAGTTTCATGTATACACGACAAGGATATACATGACAAGGTGGAATTACCTCCCCATAAAGAGTTGAACCAAGACCTCCTGTGTGTTGGTGTGCGACACCATAAATGACCTCACCCCCTGTTGGCAAAGCGATGCTTGCGCTCTTTGTGTGGTTGCAATCATCATGAGCTGCAGTCGTAGAACAGGAATCGATTTGATACTCAACCTGTGAAGATTGATCAAGTGTTCCAGTATCAGAGATGGATTCAAAGGAGGCAGCATGAACATTCATTCATTTGTACATAAAAACTGTTAATATTTTCACTTCAAATACTGCTTATGAAACAATCACATATATAGCAGAGAGCAGTAAATCACCTGGCAGTTGTAACCAGATAGTTCTTGAGATCTGTTTGATCCTTTCCATCCAGCAGTTACATCAAGTACATATATTTTAGCAGGCAAAATGGAGTTGTCCCAATCAACATACTTGACAGTGTATTTCATGAAGAGGCTTCTTTTTACACTCTTGAACCCTTCTTTAATCCTGCATTTTGTTCCATCAAAACAACATCTCATTCCCCCAACGTAATCTGGCCCTAAAGCATTTCCCTCTTCATCTCGTGTAACATTATACAGATCACACCTGCACTCTGTGCATCCCAATTTATCTTTTGCGCCCCTTGTATCAATTGTATCTAGATGTCTCATGCAAATTAAGTATCCATCCCTCCTCATATCCTGCAGGAATTTCTCTTGGATTACCAACTTCTATTCCATAAGGGTCAGGCACATATGTCACGGTTTTTCTTGTCTCGGATCCTAGGCCAAAATACTGTGGAAGATGATCATCACATATCCCATTGTTCTTAATCACAACATAATCTGATTTTTCAGATCTCTGGTTGCTAGAGCTATTTGAATTTCCAACTGCTTTAGGTTGGTAGTATCTCATTGCAATCCAGTGGTGGAGATAAGTTTCATGCAGCGGTACAGGATTCCCTGCCTCATCAACCACTTCAGCATCGAAACTCTTGACAGCAATATGGCCTCTTGGAAAGTCGATGTTGTGAAAAAACTTTTCAGCTACTGATCCTGGTTCCAGCTCAAATTTAGGAGACAGAAATACAGCAGTTTTCAAACCGTTTTCGTTGCTCAGATGAACTTGGGAAGTATGAACTCTTGTCAGCAGTAGTAGCATTATTAAGGAAAATAGCAAGCAGCAATCTGAACACATTACCATCCCTTTCTGTCGCTTCTGTCACTATATCAGGGAGAAAGCATTGATTTGCCGTATTAGTCCATGACATTGTAATTCATTTCCATTTCTCTTTTTTTAGGCAGAAACTAAAGTTCAATTTCTGATCTTCTCGATTTTCAAATGAAATGACGTGTAACGCCAAATACTTAAATCAACTTAGTCCATTAGTGATATTCTGAACAATCCTTTGATATAATAATTTGTATATCAAAACTTGAAACTGGTCATGGCTGATATGCTATATTAGTCCCAATCTTGAATACTGAGATGCAGAAAAGAAAATTAATTTATTCATACTATCCATAATTTTTTCTAGTTTCCATTCATCTCATAATTCAGAAGAAATTCTTGGGCTGCAATGCACCTCTACTTTTGGAAACCTAACATTCAGTTTTCCAGTTTAATAAATGGAATAGCAACACGATCAACTTGATCAAGAAACTAAAGTCAGCAAAAACTTCTCCAATCCTAAACAAGATATTGTGCAACACTAACAGACATGCATCCATGGTACTAAAACGAAAAAAAATCTGGAACATATAATGTTTAACGAGTGAGATACACAAAAGAATGATGATCAAATCTGTTAAAATGAAAATATTAAGGGCATACATGAAGCTGAACTTACTGATTATTCTTATAAAGAAAAATCATCACACTGATGAGCTTCAAAAGTAAGTAGTACGACTTACAGACACAGCAAAGTCTAGTCTGAAATGAGACCGACTGAACTTCAGATTCCTTCCACATGCATATTTAGAGAGACAGATAGAGGTAGAGAACTACTTTGCTATTGCCAAGCACATAGAAGTTCGACGTTCAACTGTTATATTCTACATTCAAGATGAATATGATAAGCATAGAGTTGAAACTTTCGACTGTTATCGTAAAATACTAGACAGATGAGACTAGTGTGTGGGAGTTCTTGATCCGTTCTACTGAACAAAATCATTCGTCTTTTTTAAGAAAACAAATCAGAAATAACAAAAAGTAAAGAAATGAAACCAAGATTAACTAAGGTTGGGTATGGTCTACACTGCATATCTCCATGCTACTTTCATTTCTTCACATGTCAAATTGAGCCAAACTAGTTCAGAACTAAAAATTAATTCTCAAAAAGGGGAATACTTACAGAAGTTAGAAACAAGGAAACAGCCTTTGCTGGAAATGATACTCAACAAAAGAACCCAAACGAGGTCAATGATCATTCTCCAAAGGTTGTAATAGCTTTTTTTCATTATTTAAACATCCTTTGTTTGAACATTGAAAAATGTCTATTTGATATGTCGTCTTACTAATTAAGTAATCAAAATTTTTGTAACTTGTGGCCAGTCGGGGGGTTTTGAATATACCCGCAACTACTAATGACAACTGAAAATTTTGTTGGTATTCAAATAGAAATGGTCAAAGAGGAGAAAACAGTTTTTTTTAAAGCTAGTTCATTTTCAACCGTCGGAAAGGATAGTGACAATTCCATATTGACATTTTTCTTTAGTTAGCCTTTCTTAGCTTGGTGGTGGGCGAATAAGTCTGCTTTTAGATGAAAATTGCCCCTTTTATCTATTAAAACCATGGTTCAAAGTCGCAGTCAGCGGTCTTGGTGTATCAGTCACGTATTGGGCGATATGTATATTTTATTATACATGAAGTCTAAAATATATTCTAAAAAGAAAATTAAAAATTATAAAACACCACAACTAATTTAATTGTCAAATTAAATTAGCAAAATACAATCATAAGTAGATATTAGTTGTAGTTATTTATTATAAATAAAGAACGATAAATCGTAACACCACAACATACTATAAATATATTATAAGAATATCAGATATGCATTTCATATAAAAATAGATACTCAATAATCCTAACAATACAAAACAACAAATTATTTCTAATATATTAAGAAAAGTTTCACTTGTTTCACGATCAATTTCCTGATAGGAAAAAAAAAAGATCTCATTGCATAGAAAACAAATACTAAAAAAAAAAATTATATGTATGTATATATATATTCATTACATATATATATATATATAATATATAGATTCCAATTTCTTATTTTCACTTTTTAAGATTTTTTTTTTTTAAATTTTCGGTAGAGCCTTTCAAAATTAATATTTCTCCCAATCTATCATCTAAGTAGTCATGCTTTCCTTTTGCTTGAACAAAATTAGTTAATCATAACTTTTAAAAAAAAAAAAAACAATAAAAAATAGAAAGTTATCCACATTAATTATTAAAAAAATAAAAATAAAATTTACCTTACTCAAATTAGCCGCCGACCTCCCTCATAAAATTCCCACCAATTTAGCCACTAATTGCTCTTGCAACAGCTCCTCAAACCCTTCTTCTCCTCTTTCTTTTCACGCCTCCTTAGCAGAGCAAATTTCTCTCTTAATTATCCTTCTTTTCTCCTCCAATTTCTCCCCCAATTGGCTAAGTGAGATATTTTCTACAGGGCCATCTGATCTCATCATCAACAAATCGATCCACTGCTATTCATATTGGATCACCATGACATACTTATGCCATATTTAAGGCGAATAAACACAACAACTACGAAGACAGTATGAAATTTCTGAGCATCTGTCACATGCAAAATTCTCAGGGTGAAGGCACTGCACGCAGACTCCTTCATGTTTGCAAATATGCTTCAAGAACTCTGCTCTTTTTGCAAAAAGATGGAACCTTGAAGTTGCCTTCCTCATCCTCTCCAAGTAGGGCTTCAGTTGAGGAATTACCGAGTCGACTCGGACGACTCGGCCGATTTAACGTTTCACCCACACGAAGTGCCAAGGATCGTCCGAGTCGTCCCGCTCTGATGCCGGTTCCGGCGTTTCCGGGATGTCCCGGTTCCGATTTGTAGCGGTAGCCTGCATCTGGTTCCGACTTGGCCGAGTCTTTGAACCAATTAAAACCATTTTCTGAAGTTGGAAAGCTTTGTTTAATTTGCATTCTAATATTGCATTGAAGGTGCTTCAGACAAACAGAAAATCATGGATTTTTGCTTGTTAAAGAGTCTCTTCTATGTTTTAAGGCATTGGAAATGCGTGTTTGATCGTATTAAAACTCTCATGTTTTTCGCTGCAGCTAAATGCAGTAGAAACACCACTGTTTATTACCAGTTAGAGGATAAAATGGTTACGTATTGTGAACCACTCTGTCCGCTAAAAACTCGCACATTATGTAAATGCATTGAGGGCTAGGTAGATTATCAGAGAGCTTCTTCATTGAGCCACAAGCACTAGTCTTTCAGTGCTCTGAAAATGCTGCTCAAAATGCAAATATCAAATTTTTAATTGTATCCATTTATTGGTGAAAAAAGTGATTAAACAAGAAGATAACTAAAAGAAGTTCCATGCTGTAACATACAAAATTAAGTATTGGTTGCCAGTTACAGTCAAACAAGATACTTACCGTTTTATTGCCACAGAAAGTACATATATACACAGTTGAAGACTTTGGTTTCTTAAAACCATCTAAAAGATGGTGATACGATGAAGCATAACCAAGGGAGACAAGCTCACATCATTATTGATTCGTAGATATCCCCTCTTCGGTTTCTTCTCTGATAAGTGATCACGATAACAACAGCAAGTACTACAACACCTAACAGCGCCATACCCCAAATAAAATTGGGTGCCAACATCTTCCAATGCGTCTGCATTAATCAAGAAAGGCAAGAAATAAGTTTCCATCCAAATTCATTAAACTGAAAAGGTCATGCGAGGGAAATAGAATAAACTCTTACTCCAAGTGGAGCATGCTGGGAAGAGTCAAGTATTGGTGAAGAGTCTGAATCTGCAACCAATATGTAAAAAAGTCCCATGACTGCTGTATGCCCTTGTTTGCTGCTATAGTAAGATGACACTGTCAGAGTTTCCCCGTTGGATATCTTGACAGAACCAGGTTGAGGATAACATGTAGACATCCCTACTATGTAACCGGCCTCATTTCCCGGTTCCTTCCCTTCTCCATATATTGGAAGTGATGAGCATATAGTGCACATACTCTTCCATCCTGAATAATACACCAGATAATGCAACAGTATTAAGATAAAGATCTGAAGTATAACCAGTAAAACATGAAAAGATAAAAATTACCTCTCCATAAAGAGCTGAACCAATTCCTCCTGTATGCTGGTGTGCAACACCATAGATTACATTACCCCCAGTGGGCAGAATTATGCTTGCACTTTTAGTATGAATGCAGCCATCACTTGCAACACTGGCAGGGCAAGGCTCGACATCATACTCAATCTGTTTCACAATGCAAAATGTTTAACAACTTCTAAAAAGTGACAAAGTGAATGAAATAATGAAATCCAAGCAAATATCTAAAATCAAGGGCAATATTTGATAAGATTTTGCCACATCAGTGGTCTTGTGTCACTTTGTCCGTTCTAACTCATTTTCCACTATTTAATATGCTGAATAGCATGATAAAGCTATATCAATCAACAAGTTTTCTGAAGGCACTAATCATTCTTTGTGGATGAATAGCTAGGAACAGATAAGAAAGCGAAGGACTTGATAAATTACCAGACAGTCATGTCCTGAACTGATTCCATCAGATCTTTTCCATCTATCAGTGACATCAACTATATAAACTCTAACAGGCAGAATGGAGTTATGCCATTCAATATATGTTACAGTGTACTTCAAGTAAAGTCCTCGCTTTACACCTCGGAAACCTTCCTTCACTCTGCATCTGGTCTCATCATAACAGCATTTGAAGCCTCCATTGTAATTCGGGTCCAAATTCTTGCCATATTCATCGACAGTAACATTATACAGATCGCACCTGCACTCGGTGCAACCTAACCGATCCTCTGCACCCCGTGTATCAATTGCGTGCAAATTCAGAAGCCATCTCTCCTCATAACCAACCGGAATCTTTGCAGCATTACCAAATTCTATACCATAAGGATCCGGTACTTTAGTGCTCGTTTTCCGTGTCTCCGATCCAAGCCCAAAAATCTGCCAAAGTCCTTGATGACATACACCATCATTTCCAGCTAGAATCTGATCTGACTTCTGCAAGCCAATGTTGCTATGGTACTTCGATACTTTATCATTGCCTCTTAATTGATAGTAATTTGCAACTGCCCAGTGATGGAGATAAGTTTCATAAAGTGGAATAGAGTTCCCTGTCTCATCAACTACTTCAGCATCAAATTCCTTGAGAGCAATATGGCCTCTTGGAAAGTCAATATTATAATAATACTTTTTAATTACAGATCCTGGTAATCTAATTCAAATTTAGGAGATAAAAGTTTAACAGTTTTCAATTTCATCATCCTATTTTCATTGGTTTCAGGAATTGGAGAACTTTGAACAATTTCTACTAGCAATAAAGTTGCCAGGAAAATGAAATTCACCACACAACTCTTTGGCATCTTCTTTCCCTCAATTGTTCAATGTATCTGTGAAACATAAAAGGAAAAAAAGGCTTAGTCAGAAAGTTGTCTTTGGCATAAAACATATTTACGACTGAAAGGTGAACCAAGCTACTCGAAACTCAAATCGAACTCGGTTTGGTAATAACTGGTTCGAATTTGATTAGTCAGTAATTAAGCCAACTTTAAAAACGAATTTGGTTAGTCAGTAATTAAGCCAACTTTAAAACAAAATTTAGTATTTATTAATATTTTACTCTGCTGGATAAGTTTAAAATTTAGAATTTACATATTAATATAACTAACTCGATTTCGAAATTGACCCAATAAACATGATTTAAGTTTGAGTTCGTCTCGAAAAATAAGCATGTCAAGATTTGAACACATTTAGACGAAAGCAGAAGTATCAGAATAAGAAACATGAAAAAAACAAAAAGGATTATGGGTTCTTCGTGTAAATTGTTCATCTTGCAAGTTTATAGGCTATAAATGGAATCATCACAGAAATGCAATCACCAGAAGTTGAACAGTTAATAAGACTGTAATAATCAAGAAAGTGAAAAATAGCCTACCAGATATTCAAAGCACAGAACTTCAATATTTTCTCAGACAAGAATTTCCTTTGATGAGCCAGGGAACATGTGAATTTAAAGGAAATGCAAGTATAATAGCTGCCAGGTGTTACACCTTTGGAGGACTAATTACTATTCTAAGATTGAAATATACAAATTTTACAACATCAGAAAATTTTGATTGTGGCGTATCAAGATGGGTGAATCCAACGAGCCCCACTTCTTGGATTTGCTTAGGCCAGTGCTTAGCTCATTAGCCTTAAATTTTAAGGATTCAATCGCAATCGTGGAATAGGAGACGAGAACTTTTTGTTAATATTCTTTTTTGGTTGTTTTCATAGTTTTTTTTTTTTCTTCTAATTTCTGCATCCCTGTATTGGATATGTGGATGCCATCTTCATCGTTGGTGAAAAATAAATGAGATGAGGCAACCGGAATTGGCTAAGCTAGCAGTGATCGAATACTCAAAAAAAGTTTATATTCCACTGATACTATATAATAAGGGAAAATATTTAGACATACCTAATTTTTTATCTTATCTGTAAATCCTGTAGTCAGGACAGATTAAATTTTAAAAATTTTGTTTACAACAGCTGAGTCATAGATTCTCTAAGGTTTAATCTACACCACAGGATTTACAAGTGGGGTCAAAAACTAAGTCTACTTAAGTATTTGCCTTTAATAAGTACTAGTATTTATTGGCCAGTTTTAAAGTAATTAGATTAAAAAATTTTAAATTGTCGATTTTTGACATAAAAAATTAAAATCAAAGTGAAAATTAAATTCAAATCAAATTTTTTTATTGGGTTAATCACATTTTTTTTTCAATTTATCTAATTAATCAAAGTTCACTGATTAATTTAAAAATTAAATATAAAATTAAATACAAAACTAATAAAATTAATAAACAAAAATTTAAAACTACTAAAAATAAAACTAAAACTATAAACTAAAAAAAAACAAAAAGAACTAAAAAATAATACTAAAGAGTTGAATGAATGAAAAATGAAATTGGGTAATTGAAAAACTAAAAACTAAAAGTTCGATTATTAATTTTCAATAACTAAATCTAAGCATAATTATATAATTAATTCTTTTAGGGTAAAATATCGTAAACCTCTATGTGATATGACTTTCAAATACATAACTCTTACGCGTTTTGAAAATATACTTTTAACCCTCGTATAACTAAAAAAATAAAGTGGAAGTAATTCATCCAAATTAGCCGTACTTAGCATTCGCGTGCCTGCAGTTGCGAGTATTGAATGTAAAAATTCATTTCCCTTCTAAATATCTGATATTTAATGACCGAAATGCCCATTTTTCCTACCTTGAATCAGGCCATTTTTTCAAGTATTTGTTTTGTGCTTTGATAAGACAATTACATTTGACTTTTGGTGGTGGATCTACTAGTTTTGGATTATTTACGTGTGAGCTGATGATAATTTTTGTTGGACGGACGGTTGACAAGGGGAGAGGGGTTGGCCGGTTGAGATGATGGCTGCAGGTGGTGGTAGTGGTGGTGGTGGTGGTGAGGGTAAGCAAGACCCATTAATAATACGTTGAGGATAAGCAAGTAATACCTCATTTTATTGAGATTCAATAACTTGGATAATTTTTATCTATAATATTTTTTGGTCAAAAATATAAGAAAATTTAACGTATATTTTTAAAGTATATAGGATTATAGGTCAAAAAGGTAATATCATATAAGAGTTTACAATAATTTATCATTTTTCATTCGATTTATCCTAATATTAATTATCCAAAAATTAAAAAAGTAAATCAATTCAGTTAGGTCAATTTATTCGATTAAACCAAACTATAAATACACTGTAACACTATAAATTGCCGAAAATGTTGTTGGCATGCCGCTGAAAATGTGTCATCACTATGCTAAATACTAGTGTTGCTGCCACATTTTTTCCAAGTACAAATTCTAAGTGCAGTGTAGTCCAATGCTTAGGTAAGGATCTCGCGTGTAGTACTTATACTCGGAGCACCTAAAAAAACAAAGGTAAGACTTCGTCTCCCAGAATAGGATCTAACGTTCAAACTAATTACTTTAAACAAGAGAAAATTCAAGGAAAATTGTCCCCAAGTTTAAAAATGTGGGAATGAATATATTGAATCAGACCTACTATTTCGATGTTTATATATGTGACTGATGGGTTGGGTCAATTTACGATTTTGTAAATATTTATTGAATTTATTTAAACTGACTTTGGCTATGATGATAAAATTACCAAAATATCACTAATAAACACAGTCTCAGAGTCACGTGTATAATTTTTTAATGGACGTATAATTTTAACATCATCAATTAGTATATCACTTTTTTTTCAAGAAAAATTAAAAAATCTCACTTTTTAAAATTAGTTTTGCTGTGTTGCGATGTATATATACCCTAAAACATTTCCACAATTTGTATAAACAAAAATAGCATACAAATCTCTCGACCGTCGAATCAATGTAGTGTCCCTTGATCCGAAAATGAATTAGTGAATTAAGAGACAAAAGGAGCCAGGTTTTATTTAGTGATATTATTTGCTAAAATTTGAACTTCTATTTGAGGTTCTTTCCCTATTTGTTCACATGAATTAATTGTGTTTCTTTGACTAAGATATAATTGATAGGTATCACTACTGGTAAATTTTTTTATTTTGCTTGAGCCCAAATTTAAAAGAAATATATGTAGTTTTCACTACTTTCAACTATTGGACCTTTTGACTTGAATTATTACATAATTACATCAAATTAAGCAAGATTATTGTTTATTTTATTTTATTGAGTAATTGACTGTCAAAATTTCATGTCTACAATAATTTCCCTAGTTAGGTTCTATTGTGCAAGAAGAGACGAGGAGTGTTCGCTTCCCCAGAGCTATTGTACTTAATTATGAGAAATGATTTGCAAATTTATAATTATTTGTTAAAATTAATTCACGTAAAAAAATTATATTCAATCAGAAATATTTGATTTTAAATATTTAGTTGGATTTCGTTTTTTTTTTTAATAAATTTAGTGACACGTCAGTAACTTTACATAAAATGATTGATAATTTATTTACTTATTATAACTTCTCTTATTAGTACCAAAATCAAGAAAACTATATGTAAATACGTTTTTCAACTATTTATTTATCTCACAACTCACATATATACATCACATCCCAAAATGTTATTGTTGTATTTATTTCAACTGCTACTTTACATCACATCGCAAAAGGTTATCAATATTCTATGTAGAGGGCAATTAAATAATTATAAACAAGATCATAACTCATGCACTTGCATAGAATTTTATTATTTTCCTAAATTATTTGAAAAAGATAATTAAAAGAATAGCATATAATTGTGTTTTAAAAGTTAGTAAAAGCATAATTGATTTCTTGAATATGAAATATATTTTGTCTACAAAAAATCCAATAACATACTAAATTTCTAAAAATTCACAAGAAAATATGGGTATATTTATAAACAAGCGCATAAGCCCAGTAAAATTGGAATTTCTTGACCCAAATTTTTCCTCAATGGTCTATGACACCTAGAAAAAAGAAAAAATTTAATTGAATTTATTTCTAACTAAATATCATATACCAATTTCAATATTTACTAACCAAGTTACTTTATATGATAAAAATTATTTGAAAACTAAAATTATCACTCATTTTTTTCTTTGTAAGGATCAATATACAACTAAAATAAATATCCCTTATTTTTTTAAAAATAAATAAATTTCCCAATTATTATTCTAAAATAACGTAATAAATTTTTAAAAATTCATCAAAAAAATGGGTAAGATTATAAACAAGTACATAAACCTGATAAAATTTAAATTATTTTACTTAATTTTTTCCTCAATTGTCTATACTACTTAGAAAAAAGAAAAAATTTAATTAAATTTATTATCTAACACGAATTAATATCAATATACAAACTTTAATGTTTACAAAGAAAGACCTTCCTGGAAGTACTTCATAAAGTTACAAGTACACATAGGATGGATAGCAGAAGTTAAAATAGAAGAAACATCATAACATGCTGATGCTGAAGTTCTCAGGTGTGGAGATTGGTGAACCAAGCTCCGGTAGCTATAGATTCATATCCAGCGGCCTTGTCTACACCTTCTTGGATAAGTAATGACAGGAGCAAGAACCAATGCAGCTGGAAACAGAATTGCCACCCAAACATAATAGGGTAGCTTGTTTCCTTATCCTTCTGCATAATCAAGTAAATCTATACTTAATCAATGCTATTTAACATATTTCAGTAATTACCAGTCTAGTTCTTTGTTCAAGTAAACCCACAAGGGATTTGTTATATACGAAGCGTGGGATCTTACATCAACTGAAGCATGAGGAGCAGAGTTAGAATTTTGAGCAGGTTGATCGGCAACTAAGATGTAAAAGAGTCCCATGACACCTGTATGCATTTGAGCATTTCTATAATTGGATACAAGAGTAAGAGACTCCCCAGTGGAGATTTTAAAAGAGACAGGTTGAGGATAACAGGTGGACATTCTTACTATATAACCAGTTTCATTTCCTGGTTCCATTCCTAATCCATAAATTGGAACTGATGAGCATATTACGCGCCCATCCTAAGTTAACAGAAAATGAGAAAGATTAAGATTTACACAAAGAAGATTACTTTGTCAAGAAAAAGACTCAATCGACTGAAATTTTGCATTAATACTGGATAGTAATGATCAAATGATTCTGGAGACAATGAAGTTCCATGAATACACGACAAGGAAAATGTTAGAGTTGAATTACCTCCCCATAAAGAGTTGAACCGAGACCACCTGCATGTTGGTGTGCTGGGTGTTCATCGGCCAGTATTTTGGTAATTCAGTAAAAAAATTTCGGTATTTCGGTGCAAGAAAATCAAAACCAACTCCGAACCAAACTTTTTTTCGGTTGATTGGTTAACCAAACTTTTTTTTCGATTTATCCGATTAACCAAAGTTCACTAGTTAATTTAAAAATTAAGTATAAAATTAAATACTAAACTAATCAAATTAATAAACAAAAACCTAAACTACTAAAACTAACACTAGAAACTAAAAAATAACAAAGAAAAAAAATTATCAAAGTGTTGAATGAATGGAACATGGAATTGAGTGTACTACTAAAAAACTAAAAATTAAAACTAATAAAATTAAAAGTTCGGTAATTCGGTAATCCTATATTTTATTTTCAATAACCAAATCCGAACCATAGAACCAATCTTTGTTATTCGGTTTATCCGAAATTCGATTATCTGAAAACTAAAAACCAAACTAATTTGATTCGGCCGGTTTGTTCGGTTAAACCAAACTATGAACACCCCCGTGTGCAACACCATAGATGACCTCACCTCCAGTTGGCAAAGCTATGCTTGTGCTCTTTATGTGTATGCAATCATCATGAGCTGCAGTCGTTGAACAAGACTCAATTTGATATTCAACCAGTCAAATTTGTGTTCAGTATGCCTTATATATTTTGTTCTGTCCCACATTGATTTGGAAAGAGTATTTTTTTCCCACTCAATGTTATAAATTAAGGGTTTTAGTTAAGGTTTTAAGTGTACCAAGCCAAGAGAGTTTTAGTGGGATTTCAGAATTTTTATGGCCATCCAGCCATTTATCTTCAATTTGGATTCTTTTGTATTTTTCTTATAATGGTGCCTATAGCCCATTTTGTAGAGGTCTCTCCAAATTTGTGTTCCACTTAAATTAGTGGATTTTTTCCTTTTGCCTTTAAACGTAGGTTGATTTGACCGAACCACGTAAATCTGTATGTCCCGTTTATTGTAATATTTCTCTTTATTTATATTCGTATGTGTGTTCTTTTTGTTGTAATATTTCTCTTTATTCATATTCGTTATTGTCTTCATGGGCTTGTCAAGCAATTTCCTGGAATCCTCCTTAACAAAGTTAAATTCAAGTAGTCGCTTGGTTACGATTTGATGGTAATGAAGTTCTGGGTTGAGAATTGAGCTACTTGTTGGCAAGCAATTTTTGCTTGATATTGGCCGTTTTGTTGCTCTCTTCACTTTTGGGTGGTTCATTTGGTATTTGCGAAGAGTTTTGTTAAGTCTATTTTATCGATGAAGAGTGGACTTGCGTTGAGTACAAATTTGAGATTATGTTGGAAATTGAAGGTAGAGTTATGTCGTTCCATTTGTGAATCGAGAATCTAGGCCATTGTGTTTTTGTGGAGAAGGTGGAGAATTTCACATTGTGAAGATTTGCCATTTTACAAGGATTTGTTATGTGATAAAGTCAAGGTGAAGATTTGTCAGGTATGTTTTGTTCCACATTGATTTGGGAAGAGTATTTCTCGCTCACTCAATGTTATAAATTAAGTGCCTTAGTTAAGGTTTTAAGTGCACCAAGGCAAGAGAGTTCTAGTGGGCTTTCAAGGCCGTTATGGCCATCCAATCATTTGTCTTATTTGGGTTCTTTTGTGTTTTTGTTCTAATGGTGCCCACAGCCTATTTTGTGGAAATCTCTCCACGTTTGCATTCCTCTTAAATTAGTAGATTTTTTTTGTTCGCTCGTCACGTAAATCTTTGTGTCTCTTTTGTTGTAATATTTCTCTTTATTTATATTCGTTATTGTCTTCAAGGGCTCGTTAAGTAATTTTAATAAATATTCGAGGTAGTCCGATCCTTCGTCAAGTAATTTTGGCGAAAATCTGTGTGTCCCTTTTGTTATAATATTTCTCTTTATTTATATATTCGTCACTGTCTTCAAGGATTTGTTAAGTAATTTTTACAAATATCCGGGGTTCAAATCCATCGTTAACTAATTTTTGCAAATATTTGGAGTTCCGATCCTAAAAGATTTATCAATTGTTTGAGTAGCAGAGATGGAGTCAAAGGAGATAGCATGGAGATTCATTCATTTGTACATAAAAACTTCTAATATTTTCAGTTCGAATATTGTTTAAACAATCACATAGCAAAAACCAGTAAATCACCTATTCACTAGCAGTCGTGACCAGTTAGTTCTTGAGATCTGTTTGAACCTTTCCATCTAGCAATTGAATCAAGCATATATATTTTAGCAGGTAGGATAGAGTTGTCCCAATCAACATACTTGATAGTGTACTTCATGAAAAGGCTTCTTTTTGCACTCTCGAACCCTTCTTCAAGCCTGCATTTTTTAAGATCCCCATCATAACAACATCTCATTCCTCCAATGTAATCTGGCTCTAAGGCATTTCCATTTTCATCGTGTGACATTATACAAATTATATCTGCATTCTATGCATCCCAATTTATTTTCTGCACCCCTTGTATCAATTGCATCCAAATTAAGTATCCATCCATCCTCATACCCTTTAGGAATTTCTTTTGGATCACCAACTTCTATTGTATAAGGGTCAAGCACAAATGTTGCGGTTTTTCTTGTCTTACATCCAAGGCCAAAATACTGCGGAAGATGGTTATCACATATCCCATTGTTCTTAATCACAACATGATCTGATTTTTCAGATCTCTGGTTGCTAGTGCTATTTGAATTTCCAACTGCTTTAGGTCGGTAGTATATTATAACAATCCAGTGGTGGAGATAAGTTTCACACATCGATACAGAATTCCTTGCCTCATCAACCACTTTAGCATCAAAACTTTTGATAGCAATATGACCTCTTGGAAAGTCAATGTTGTGAAAAGCAAACTTTTCAGCTACTGATCATGGTTCCAACTCAAATTTAGAAGACAAAAATACAGTAGTTTTCATTGCGTTTTCATTGTATAGTTGAACTTGAGAAGTATGAACTCTTGTCAGCAGTAGTAACACTACTAAGGAGAATAGCAAGCAACAATTTGAACATATTTTCATCCTTTGGTGCCACTTCTGTCACTATATCAGGTAAAAAGTATTGATTTGCACTGTTGACCTACAATCTTGATTTTAATGATGACAAATCCAATCTAATAGTTTGAAATTAAGTTGAGCAGGAGTTTTGCAGAATTTGAATTAATAGACCTTTCAGACGCTGTGTATCATCCGAAACAGAGAAGCTTCGGACACAGAAGAGTGTCCGAACGAGGCCTACTATCTCGGATGCAGGAATTTGCCTGAACAAATTTTCTTGGATGCAGAGCACCATCCGAATAGTTAGAAAGAGAGTAAGGAATATGAGGAGTTGACAACGTACACTCAACATCGTCTGAAAGAAATGTTTTTATCAGACACCCCTGTCCGTTCAAAGGAAGATCAATCTTTGTAACTGTCTCTTAGTCCTTCCGGACGTAACAAAATACATTGTCCGAGGATCCAACTTGACAAACAATCAGTTTCGAATGAAGGAAGGAACGCAATCTCGGTCGTCCCAATGAAGATCTCAACTTCTATGTTTTAGATGTTCGAACGCAACAAAGAATTATAACCTATAACGGTTAGTTTTTCAGTATTAATTACTTAGCCATTGGAAGGTGCTTGGAAGCTCATTTACCATATCTATAAATACTAACTAACCTGAATTTATGGAAAAAAAACAAAAAAAACTTCCACATTGAATACAAGCAAGCAAAAAGCAAATTGAGTGAAAATTAACTCTTTGGAAGTGTTGTATTAGTGGAAAAAAGTATGTATTTGAAAGTGATATTCAAAAGCATTGAGTGGAGTAATAATCATTGTATAAAAGTGAGGTTAAGTGTAAAATTTTTGGCTCAACTAAAGAGAAGTAGTATGAGCACTAAGATAAGTATAAGGATTATCCTACTTTGTGCACAACTTGAATTATTGACTCACCAAATTTTAAGAAGCACCTTAGTGGACTCCTACCCCAAGCTTGCTTGCTTGGGAGTATTGTTTGAATAATTTCTCTCTTTCTATTTATTTATTCTACTCATTTTGTGCTTAATTGATTATATTGCTATCAAATTACTTGTGAGTGTGAAAAAATTTATTTGTGCTTCATTTGTATATTGTTTTTAAACAACCTAATTCACCATCCTCTTAGGTTACTTTGGGCCAACATTTGGTATCAGAGCTTGATCTCTTTCTTTTGCTTAAATTGCATTTGAGTAAAGATCTCTATGGCAACCAATAATGCTTTATTTCTTGAAGGTCAATCTATCACTAGACCACCTATGTTAAATGGGGTAAATTTTATTAGTTAGAAAGAAATAATGAATTTTTTTTTGCAATCTATTGATGTTAATTTATGTTATGTTGTTAATGAAGATTCTTTTGAAGCCACCGTTATTGATGTCAAAATCACATTAACAGTAGAAGAGAAAAAATAAGAGATGAACTGACCCTACAAGATAAAGCCAATGTACTTTGAATGCTAGAGCCATAAATGTTTTGTATAATGTTTTGGATGCTAATTAGTCTACTCGTCTAAAAGGTTGTGTTTCGACTAAAGAGATATGGGATAAATTGAAAGAGATTCATGAAAGTAGTGATGATGTGAGAGAACAAAAGAAATCTTTGTTTGTTGCTAAGTATGGATTCTTCAAGATGGAACCTCATGAGAATATTGATAAGATGTATTTTAGATTCAATGATAGCATTAAGGATTTTAAGGCATTAGGTAAGGAATATTCTTTGGGTGAATTTTTTTTTTGAATGCTCAATCCATAGAATGGGAAGCCAAATCTATTGCTATAGAAGAGGCAAAGAATTTCAATTCCATGCCCTTGATTAATTCTCTTACATCTTATGAATTGAAACTCAACGCTAAAGTTGTTGATGATGAAGAAGTAAGACTGAAAGAAAGTATTGCCTTGAAAACTTCCCAAGAAGAATATGAAAGTGGCTCCATCAATTTAGAAGATGAAGATCTTGATGAAGGTGATCTTGCACTCATCACTACAGGACTTATCAAATATTATATCAACAAACAGAGAATGAGGAATGGAGGAGAAATCAACTCAAATAACTTTAAAGGGAAGACCAAAATTGAGAACAAGAAACAAAATGATAAATACTTCGAATGTGGTCAACTTGGATACTATGCAAATGAGTGTTCATCCAAGAAAAAGAAGGGATCAAGAAAGTCCAGTTTCAAAAATTTTCAATCACATGGGATGAAATTTAGGAAGAAATAGAGTCGGCACAAATGACCTTTATGTTATTGGTGGTGATGAGGTAACAAGTACTTATTTTAATGATTCAAAATGAAATTGATGATAATGATGATCTTGAGACTTTTATCATAAAATTGTATGATAGCATGAAGAAATCATATGCTATAAATAAGGAGTTCGTTAGAAAAAAAAAATAATGCCTTGTTGAATGTTAACTCCAAACTTGTGAAAGAAAATAATAGGTTATCACAAAAAAAAAAAATGGTGATTTGAAGAAAAAGATTGCAAGTGAAAACAAAGATCAAGGAAGAACAAGCCTCCTTGAAGAAAAGATTGGATGATCTTGATGTACTCTTGCATAGGAAAAAGGAAAAAGTTGTTGATTTGAAAAGAAATAGAAATATGTTAATTAACAAGAATTTTATCACTTTTAGAAACAATGGTTTATGTTTTGTAAAATCAAAATCTTCTTTGTATGAAAATAAGAATATTATTTGCAATTATTGCCAACAATATGGAAATGTGTTACCTCAAAAGAAATGAAAATTTGGGAATGGAATCCAGGTGTATTTTAAGTCAATTTACTAACTCTTATGGATCTAAGAAAATATAGGTAACAAAAGTTATCGTTTAACTCTTTGTGTAGGTAAAAAACACCTCCAAAAATGCTAAGTGGTTCATTGATAGTGGATGTTCCAACAAGACACATGACTGATGATGGATCTATTTTCACCAACCTCAAGTACAAAAAAAGTGAAAAGGTGACTTTTGGAGATAGCATGAAAGCAGAATCAATCGACATTGGCAATGTAGGTAAAAATGGTAAGACTTTGATTAAAAACGTGCTCTTAGTTGATAATTTAAATTATAATCTTTTAAGTGTGAATCAATTATGTGATAGAAATTTGTATGTGTTTTTTACTAAATATGAATGTTTAATTCTTGATAAGAACTTTGTTGTTTTGTTCAAAGGTAGAAGGCATAATAATGTTTATATTGTTTATCTTAATAATGTTGATAGTAGTAATATAAAGTGCTTAACCGCCTCTAAAGATGATCCTTGGCTTTGGCAGATAAGGTTTTGTCATTTTAACATGGATTTGATTGATAATCTTGCTAAGAAAGAATTGATTAGAGTTTTGCCAAGATTAAAGTTTGAGGAAAATAAAATTTGTGATGCATGCCAATTTGGTAAACAAGTTAAAAGTTTCTTTTAAACCAAAAAATTGTGTGTCTACTTCAAAACCTTTGGATTTGTTGCATATGGATTTGTTTGCTCCAACTCAACATGCTAGTTTTGGTGGTAGCAAATATGCTTTTGTTTGTAGATGATTTTCTAGGTATACTTGGGTATTATTTCTTGTTCACAAAAATGAAGTCTTTGAAAATTTCATGAAGTTTTTTCTCCCAAGTACAAAATTTGTTTAAAAATTGTTCATTTAAGAAGTGATAATGCAGCCGAATTAAAATGGGTGATTTTCTGGAATTTTGTGATCACAACGGTATTTTGCATGAATTTTCGGTTGTTAGAGTGCCTCAAGAAAATGGTGTTGTTGAAAAAAAAAATATAACACTTCAAGAGGCGGCTAGAACCATGATAAATTAGTGTGATTTACCAAAATATTTTTGAGTAGAAATCGTTAACATGGCTTGTTATATTATGAATCGAGCTCTTTTAAGGCCTATTTTAAACAAAATTTCTTATGAAGCTCTTGTTTTGTAAAAAACTTGTTGTGAGTTATTTCAAAGATTTTGGTTATAAATATTTCATTTTGAAAATTAAAGAGCATCTTGAAAAATTTAACAAGAAATCGGATGAAAGAATTTTCTTCGGATATTCTAGTGACAAGAAAGCATATTGAGTATACAATAGAAAAATTCTTGTGATTGAAGAAGTTGTACATGTTACATTTGATGAAATTAATGATATTATTTCAAGAGATGTTTATGAAGATGAAGATGTAGTTGTGCAAAAGAAATTTGAAAAGCTCACTATTCAAGAGGAACATCAAGAGACTAAAGAAAGCAATGAGGACAATGTTCATCATTTGGATGAAGAATGAGAAAGGAAAGAAAAACCTTCGAAAGATCTTCCAAAAATTTGGAGATTTGTCTCTAGTCGTCCTCAAGAATTAACCATAGGTGATCTATTCGATGGGGTAAAAACTCAACTTTTGAGTAGTAATTGTACCTTACTTTTCTCATATTGAATCATTCTAAGCGTGTGAATGATGTTTTAAAAGATGAATCTTGGATTCTTACCATGAAAGAAGAACTTATTCAATTTGATAAAAAATAATGGGTGGACTTTAGTTGAAAGACCTTCAAATCATCCAATAATAGGAACAAAATGGATTTTTAAAAATAAACTTAATGATAAAAGTGAAATAGTTAGGAATAAAGTTTAATTAGTTACGAAAGGTTATGCACAAGAAGAAGGATATAACTATGATAAGACCTTCGCACCCGTTGCTAGATTAGAATCCATTCGTATGTTTCTTGCATATGCATACTTCAATAATTTCAAATTATTTCAAATGGATGTGAAAAGTGCATTCCTAAATGGTTTTATTTATCAAGAATTTTTTTGTTGAACAACCTCTGGGTTTTGAAAATAAAGATTTTTCAAATTATGTTTTTAAATTATCAAAGGCTTTGTATGGTTTGAAACAAACTCCTGGAGTTTGGTATGAAAGATTAATTGGTTTTTTGGTTGACAAATGATTTTAAAAGAGGAATTGTTGATATTACTCTTTTCATAAAAAATAGTCATAATGATTTGTTTAGTTGTTCAAATTTATGTTAATGATTTCATTTTTGGAGTCACTAATAAAAGTTTGTGAAGAAATTATCATGTTTGATGCAAAAGAAATTCGAAATGAGTATGATGGGAGAGTTACAATTCTTTTTTTGACTTCAAATTCACCAAACAAAGAAGAGAACGTTCATCACACAAATCAAGTACACACAAGAGTTACTCAAGTGCTTTGAAATGGAGGATTGAAACAAGTTAGAACGCCAATGTGCATCTCAACCAAGTTTAACAAGGATAAAGAAGGTAATAGTGTTGACAAAAAATACTATAATGTATGATCAGAAACCTACTATATTTAACTGCTAGTAGACCGAATATTATGTTTGCTGTGTGTTTATGTGCTAGATTCCAATCATGTCTTAAGGAATCACACCTAATTACGATTAACAGAATTTTTAGATACTTAAGTTATAAAAAAGACTTTAAACTATGGTTTACGGTACCCTAAAATCATTATTTTTGATTTAATTAGTTACTCAGATGTTGATTTTGCCGTGTAAAATTGATAGAAAAGTACTAGTGGTATGTGTCATTTTTTGGGTAACTACGTAGTATTTTGGTTTAGTAAGAAATAAAATTCTATATCCTTGTCCACGGCGAAAGCTAAGTATATTACTGCAGGTAGTTGTTGTACTCAATTTCTTTGAAAAAAATATATTTTAAAAGATTTTGGTATTATATTTGATTGTGTACCCATTAGATGAGATAATACTAGTGCAATCAATCTCACAAATCCAATTCAACGTTGTAGAACAAAACATATCGATATCAAGCACTTTTTCATAAGAAATCTTGTATGCAAAAAGGAAATTTGTGTTGAATTTGTATGCACTAAAGATCAATTAGCTGACATTTTTACTAAAGTTGTACCCTTGGATCGTTTTGAATATCTTAAAACTTGTTTGGGTATTACTAATTGTTTAAAATTGTGTGAATTACATGTTTCGGACGCATATATGTGTCCTATGTTTTCTATGGTCTCGGACAATCATATCCTTCCAAATTGTCTTGGTTTGGACTTGCTGGATCGAACGATCCCTCTCGTCCGAACTGTCTGGCTTAGGCCCCTATCTCTCTGAAAAATTTACTAGACGATCACAACCATCCGATCGACTATCGGACGCTTGAGCCATAATTTCGGACGTCCATTCATATGAGATCAGACGTGCATTCAGACGTATACCAATCGTTCGGAACTATTTTACATTGTTAAAACCTTTCAATTTCCTCTTTTCAAACGCATCCTCACACTCGAACCCTAACTTTGGCCAAAAAAAGGGGCAAACCTTCAATTCCCTCAATTTTTTTTTCATTTTACTCAAAATTTATCCATCAAATCTTCTTTTTATCTCTTCTACATTTTGATTAACCCCCTTTCCAACATATACCACCCCCATCACTACAAATTTTGAGATTATCCCAAACTCTCAATGCTTTCTCTCCTCTGGATCTAAGACGGTTCGATTTTGTGGAGGATCTTCAATGGGCACATGCGGGAAAAATCAAAGGAACAAATTCCAGCATAAAGTCAAACATCAACAAGTGCTTCATCCCTCTTCTAACCCAACTCTTCCTAAATTCATTGATGCAAAAGCATCTAAAAGATATACATCTCTTTTAAGTAAATGTATTATAGTGCAACATCCTGTTTCTCAAGGCTTGTTTGATGAACTGAATTTATCTTTCATTAAAGAGTATTTTGAAAAACAAAAATGGGGGCATTTAATTCACATTGACTTACTTGTTTATCATGATATGGTTTTATAATTCACCGCAAATCTTCCAAAAGATTCAACCGTTAGAACCTTAGTTTCACGTGTGAACCAAATTAATATTGAGTTTAATTCCAACACTATTAACTCGATATTTGAATGTGATGTTACTAATCCTAATGAAATTTCATAATTCTTTTCTTTGGATAAATGGCCTGCTATAATATCAATTGATACTCGATTTTATATTAAAGAAGTCAAACAAATTTTTCATATTGATTTTAAATAGGTCTCGAAAGCCAAAACTACATTACTGAGTCCTGAGCTCAACATTTTGTATACGTTAGTTACAAACTTGCTTTTACCAACTGATAGCCATCGTACCAAAATGTAGCTTTATTTGTTTTATTGCGTGTTTAAAGGTATCAAAATTGATTTAGGGTATTTGTTTTGCTCCTTGTGGGAGTTGTTCTTGATTGATACTAGGCAGAACATCCCCTTTGAAGAGTTTTTAACTAAAGTTTTTGATCATTTTGATATTCTATTTACTGGACAAAAAATAATATCCCCTATATTTTAATAAAACTTATATTGAAATAAAAGGTTTGCATTCTTTTAGTCAAAAGTGGCTCACCAAAGCAATATATGATGTAGAAAAGTTAAAAGATCATGCTTCAATTTCTAGACATACACTTCCTCCTCCTATTCCTACTCAACCTTCTGCATCCACTCCTTAGATCACTGATACATCCCTCACAAACATCTACTTCCGAACCATCTCTTTCACTCTTTGTGCAACCTTCTCACCAATCTCGGAATGTGAAATGGCCAAATTTCAACGCTGAACTTTTCAGAAATTAAAGAAATTGGAAACCAAACAAACAATCCTTGAAGAGGTGTTGAGCTTGGGTATGTTTGCTTCCGCCTAAGTGCAGTTCGCCAACATTCAGTCCCAATACACCTTTGAATCCTCCAATGATAGCGACGATGAAGAAAACGAAGATGCAGAACATTCATGCCTTGAGTAAGAAGCCCAATGCACCAAATCCTGAAGACACTGCTGCCCAACACACTGAAGCTGATGATGATGAAAATGTTGATGACACATTCAACTATATCATATAGTGCCGTGATGCTCAAGAAGCCAATGAACACGATAGTGAAGCCACAAACGATGATTTGCCCACCAAAACGCGGAAATGCGAGTAACGATAAAAAAGAAGAACGATTTAGATTCTAGTTCTTCAAGTTTGGATGCATTGTATTAATGTGACATTTGTTATTTTACTATTTTGACATTTCCTTTGACAATTAGTTATTTTGCTTCGTTAAAGTTACTTTGATTTTAGAGCTCAACTTGAAATTGTTTATTGGTTGTTTGCTTAAGGGGAAGCATCATCTCAGGGAGAGTTTTCTCCTGTTTTGTTTTGATAATGCCAAAAGGGGGAGAAATGTGGTTGTTTAATTGAGCTTGTGGTTGTTTTATTAAGCCATGTTGCTTATATTGCCCTACAATCTTGGTTTTGATGATGACAAATCTAATCTAATAGTTTGAAATTAAGATGTGCAGAAGTTTTGCAGATTTTGACTTAACAGAGTGTTCGGACACTATATCGTCTGAAACAGAGAAGCTTCGGACGCAAAAGAGCGTCTGATGAGACCTATTCTCTTGAACCCAGGAATTCGTCCGAACAAATTTTTTCAGATGTAGAGCACCTTTTGAATGGTTAGACAGAGAGTAAGGAATCTGAGGATTTGAGTCATACAATGAACCCACAATATCATCCGAAAGAAATTTTATAGAACACACTTGTCCGTTCGAAGGAAGATCAATCTTTGTAATGCATTAGTCCTTCTGGACGCACTGCACTGTCCGAGAATCCAACTTTACAAATAATCAATTTCGGACAAAAGAACAGATGCAATCTCGACCGTCTAAGCAAAAATCTCAACTTTTGTCTTTCAGATGTTCGGACGCTGCGTCGGACACAACAAAAAAATATCGGTTTGAAACCTATAACTACTAGTTTTTCAACATTAATTACTTAGCCGTTGAAAGATTGTTGTAAGCTCATTTACCACATTTATAAATATCAACTAACCTGAATTTATGTAAAAAAAACTTTCACCTTGAATACAAGCAAGCAAAAAGCAAATTAAGTGAAAATTAACTCTTTAGAAGTGTTGTATTAGTAGAAAGAATTTGTATTTGATAGCGATATTCAAAAGCATTGAGTGGAGTAATAATCATTGTATAAAAGTGAGATTGAATAGTAAAATCTTTGACTCAACTAAAGAGAAGTAGTGTGAGCAAAGATTATCCTATTTTGTGTACAACTAGAATTATTGACTATTACTCCAAACTTGCTTGCTTGGGAGTGTTGTTTGAATAATTTCTCTCTCTCTTTATTTATTTATTTATTTTGTTTATTTTGTGTTCAATTGATTATATTGCTATCAAATTATTTGTAAGTGTGAAAAATTTTATTTATATTTCATTGTATATTGTTTTTAGACAACCTAATTTACCTCTTCTCTTAGATTACTTTAGGCAACATGCACTATTAGTACATTTAAAAAAAAAAAAAAGAAGAAGTAGAAACTACATTTCAATTTGTAATCTTTTCTGCTTCAAATGAAATGAACTGTAATGCCAAATACTTAAATCTACTTAGTCCATTAGTGATATGCTTAATAATCCTTTCATACAAGAATTTGCATTTCAAAATTTAGAGGCCATTTCATGGCTTATATGCTATATCAATCTAAATATTAATAGATTCTGAAATGCAGAAAAAGAAGTATTCGTAATCTTTTTCTAGTTGTCATTCAGAATAAATTCTTGGGCAGAAATGCATCTGAACATTTGGGATCCTAACATTCACTTTCTGGTTTAATAAAGGAATAGTAACAGGATCAATTTTATCAAGAAACTAAAGTCAGCCAAATATGGTGGAACACTAATACACATGCATTTGTAGTACTAACACCAAAAATCTGGAACATCTAACATTTATCAAATATTTTAAAAAGAAAATAATGAAAAGGGCATGCATGAAGCTCAACTTACTGGCTAATTATACCAAAAAATCCTCATATTGATGAGCTTCGAAATTAACTAAAACTACTTATAGATATAGAAAAGTCAAGTCTGAAATGAAACTGACTGAGCTTCAGATTCCATCCACATACATATTCAGAGAGGCAGAGAGAAGTAGAGAACTACTTTATTGTTGCTAAGCACATAGAAGTCCAAAGTTCAACTGTTATGTTCTAGATTCAAGATAACTATGACATCAAGCATATAGTTTAAAAACTTTTGACTGTCATCTTTAAAGTTCCAGATAAATAAGACAAGTATGTAGGAGTTCTTGATGCATTCTACTGAACAGAATCATCTGTCCTTCTTCAGAAAGCAAATAGAAATAACAAACAGTAAAGAAATGAAAATAAGATTAACTAAGATTGGATTTGGTCTAAACCGCATATATCTCCATGCCACTTCATTTCTTCACATGCTAAATTGAGCCAAACTAGTTCAGAACAAAAAATTACTGATTCTCGAAAGGGGAATACTTACAGAAGCAAGAAACTATGAAACAACCTTTGCTGGAAATGATACTCAACAAAAAGAGCCCAAATGAGGTCAATGATCATTCTCCTAAAGTAGTACTCGCTTTTTTCATTATTTAAACAACCTTTGATTGAAATGAAAAATGTCCAATTGATATGTTGCCTTACTAATTGAGTAATAAAATTTTTTTGCAACTTGAGGCTGGCAAGGGGGGGTTTGAATAATACCCCCAACTACTAAATGACAACTAAAAATTTTGTTAGTGTTCAAACAGAAATGGTGAAAGCAGAGATAGCAGTTTTCTTCAAAGCAAATTTATTTTCAACTGTCAACAATGATAGTGACAATTCCATATTGTGTTTCTTAAGTTAGTCTTTCTTAGCTTGGTGGTGAGGGTATGAGTTTCTGATTTCAAGGAGAGAATGCTCTGAAAATGCTGTGAAAAGTTCTAGTATCGAATTCTTAATTGTTTCCATGTATTGGTGATAAGGTCATTGAACAACAAAATAACTAAAAGAAGTTCCATGATGTAACATACAAGTATTGGTTGCCACTTACAGCCAAACAAACTTCTTACCGTTTTATTTCCAAAGAAAGTACAATATACACAGTGTAGAAGACTTTTATTTCTTAAAACCATCTAAAAGATGGTGATACAACATGCATCAAAACCAAGAGAGACAAGCTCACATCATCATTGATTTGTAGATATCCCCTCTTCGGTTTCTTCTCTGATAAGTGATCTGACGATAACAGCAGCAAGTACTGCAACGCCTAAAATTGGGTGCGAACATCTTCCAAAGCATCCGTATAAATCAAGAAAGGCAAGAAATAAGTTTCAATCCAAATTGATTAAACTGAAAAGCTCATGTGAGTGAAATAGAATGGACTCTTACTCCAACTGAAGCATGCTGGGAAGAGTTAAGTTTTACTGAAGAGTCTGAATCTGCAACCAATATGTAAAAGAGTCCCATAACTCTTGTATGCCCTTGTTCACTGCTATAGTAAGATGACACAATCAGAGTTTCCCCATCAGATAACATGATAGAATCAGGTTAAGGATAACATGTAGACATCCCTACTATGTAACTGGCCTCATTTCCCGGCTCCTTCCGTTCTCCATATACTGGAACTGATGAACATACAACTCTTCCATCCTAATAATACACCAGATAATGCAACAGTATTAAGATAAAAACCTGAAGTATAACCAGTAAAACATGAAAAGATAAAAATTACCTCTCCATAAAGAGTCTGCACCAATTCCTCCTATATGCTGGTGTGCAACACCATAAATAACATTACCACCAGTTGGCAGAATTATGCTTACACTTTTAGTATGAATGCAGCCATCATTTGCAACACCGGTGATAAGTTCATAATTGTACTATATTTTGTGTCAATTACCATGTTTTTATGTGTTGTAAGCAACATTTGAGTTATTATTGAGCTTAATTTGTTTATTCTTAGTTTTTGTAGGGTTACAGTGAAAACGAGCTGAAAAAGATGAGAAAGGATGAAAGAAAATGCTTAGTACGGGACATATACGAGTATGAAGCCATTTAAGACACTAATTTGTATTTCAAGCATAACTTTTGATCCCAAGATCTGATTGAGGTGATTTAGGATGCATTGGAAATCTAAGAGATATAGCTATAACTTTTGTGTTTTACACTTTCTCAAATTACACAAGAGTCAACGTGAAAATTGAAGCCAAAGGCGGAGCACAGTTGAGAAAGCCAGCGCCAATGCGCTGGAACTGCGCTGGCTTTCATGCAGCGCATGTGCGCTGCATCCAGAAGCAAATTTCCAGAAGTAGCTCGCGCGCACATGCACGCTAGGGTTCCTTCACACATGCACAGAGGACGAAACCTGCCTGGACCTTACTGCCTCGCTCGCACATGCCCGTAAAGACCCCAGTGCATGTGCGCAAAGGGCAGCAGGGAAGCGTGAAGTCGAGTTTTTGACAAATTCTTCGCCCGGTTGGACTCTTTTTTACCTGATTTCACTAATCTTATCCTTAGGCATTATTTGTAACCCTAAAAACTCATTATCAATACCCCATTTAGGGTGAGAAAAGAGGATCGACACTTTTATTTTCTTTTGACTAGGGTTTTTAGCTGTAGAAATTCTTCTTTATTCTTTCATGGCACTTTGTGCCTAAACCCTTTTCTTGGTAGAGGAAATGGAAGCCATGGTCAATTCTACAAAGTTGTGAGACTTCTTGTGCTTGAATTATTCAATTTTATCTCAAGTATTGATTATTTTTCTGTAATTAAATTCGTGATTGTTCTTTTTAGCTTGTTATTGCTGCAGAATACTAAGTTATTAGAATTAATCTACTGCTAGATTATTTTAACTGCGTGTGCTTAATTCAATCTGTGAAGCAACTGAATTTGATAATTACTGGATTTGTGGTATTGAATTTAGGAAATTTAATCATCTAATTGGCATAACCGCGTGTGTTTATGTTTAATTAGTCTAATTGTTCTTGTTGATTTTAGTGCTTCTATTAATTGATCTTTGGTGCCTGTCTAGGTTAAATTAATAGTTAGGGTTAATTGGATCGCGTGTTAAAAATTAACCAACTTTAGAAAGAAATAAGAATCAACTTTGAATTGGTATTCGTTCGGGTTAATTCTTCAATTAGTGCTTGAAATAAAATTGAATTATCTTGTGTGTCAAGGATCGACTAGTGAAATTGCCATGGTGGATATGACCAAAACCAAGACTTTTTTCTTACATCGAATTTTCTTCAATTATTTTCTTGTTTTAGTTTTAGTTTGAAAGCATTCAAAACCCCCTTTTTCCATTTAGCACGAAAATAAACTCCGTTCTCTGTGGGATGACCTGTACTCACCGCTATTATATATTGAGAGTTGTTAATTTTGGGTACCTATGACAGCATTCAACTCGACAGCATATTATTTGCTCACCAAAATTTTGACGCCGTTACCGGGGAACAGTTTTATTTATTTTTGTGCTATTTATGTCATTTGTTTTTCTTTTCTTTATTTTTATTATAATTCTTCCGCTAATTGTGTATGCCTGTGACCCGGTATGCTGGACAAGTTGAATTTCAATTTGATGCAAAAATACAGAGAACATTATGCAGATTGGGAAAACAGATAAGAGAACGACAGTTAGGGAAAGAACAATTGTTTAACTACATCTTTGCAGGTGATTGGGAACAATAGGAAGAGATGAACATGGCGCAATGGACTTTGAGGGAATTAGCCGCGCCCACTTTGAACCAACAACCCTTATGCATTACATATCCAGAATTAGATGATTTGAGATAATGTCACATTTGAGCTAAATTATGGACTAATCCAGTTATTACCTTTTTTTCATGGATTGCCAGGTGAATATCCGAACAAGCATCTTAAGGAGTTCCATGTGGTTTGCACAAGTATGAGACCCACCGGGATGTCAGAGGAGCATATCAAGTTAAAGGCATTCCCATTCTCACTCAAGGATGAAGCAAAGGATTGGCTAATCGATTTACCTTCGGGTAGTATCACAACTTGGGAGCAGATGAATAGACTATTCTTGGCTAAGTACTTTCCAGCTTCTCGAACTGCAAATATTCGCAAAGAAATTTGTAGAATAAGGCAGTTCAATGAAGAATCCTTATATGAGTATTGGGAGCACTTTAAAAAATTGTGTGCAAGCTGTCCGCATCATCAGATAAGTGACTTCTTGCTAATTCAATATTTTTATGAAGGGTTATTGCCTAATGAAAGGAACATGGTTGACGCCGTAAGTAAAGGGGCGTTAGACAATTTGACCATAGACGCTGTTAGCTGTCTCTGTTCCTCGTGAGCTTATATCGAATATGGCCGCGCGTTCTCAAAAGTTTGGGACACGACGCGATCAACCTCTCAAGCGTGTGAACGAGGTAAATGTTTCATCATTAGAACAACAAATGGCAAGTTTGACATCTTTTGTTCGACAGTTGGCTTAAGGTACCGCACCGACTGCACAACCATGTGGTATCTACTCAAATGAGGGACACTCAACAGATATATGTCCCACATTACAAGATGAAGAAGGTCAAGAGCAAGTAAGTGTAGCCTGAGGATTCCCAGGGCAGCCACGACAAAGTTATGATCCCTTCTCGAACACTTACAATCCTGGATGGAGGGATCATCCTAACTTGAGATACGGGAACCTAGCCCAAAATCAACCTCAACAAAATAGGTAGAACTTCCAACCTTATAGGCTACCATTTACTCAAAGACAACAAGCAAATCTGAATAATCAATCTGGTAAGTCTTTAGAGGAATGGCTGGATATTTTAACTGAAAATACGGTTCAACTGTCTCTTTCCAGCAGGATACAAAGGCCAGTATTCAGCAGCTGCAATAGCAAATGGGACAAATGGCTACTGCGATTAGCAGATCGGAAGCGCAGAGCTCCAAAAAGTTGCCGTCTCAAACCATCATTAACCCCAAGGAGAATGTGAGCGCAATTACGTTGAGAAGTAGTAAAGATGTTGATGTGCAGCGAAATTAGTTCCTGAACATATTGAGGCTGAGAAGAAGACGACCACAGTCAAAAAAGAGGTTGAACCATGCGAGAAGAAAAGCAGCAGCAATAAAGATAAAAGTGTTCCTGTACGGACCAAAGATAAGCCCGAACCCCCATTCCCCGAGACATTGAAAGAGTTTTCAAAGGAGGATCCCGACAAAGAGCTATACGAGACTTTTCGTAAGTGCGAGGTAAATATTCCCTTATTAGATGCTATTAAACAAATATCTTGATATGCTAAGTTTTTAAAAGAATTGTGTTCCCATAAAAGAAAGCAAAAAAAAGAAGAAAATTAGAAAGGTAAAGGTGTGGGGAGAAATGTTTCTTCAATAATTCAAAAATCCCTACCCGAAAAGCGTAAGGACCCAGGTATGTTCTCTGTTTATTGTAAGATAGGAAATACACACTTAAAAAAAGCCATGCTGGATTTAGGTGCATCTATTAATGTAATGTCATATTTGGTCTATGATGCCTTGAGAATAGGACAATTGAATAAAACTGGTATAGTAATTCAGTTGGCTTATAGATCTTTGGCCTATCATAAGGGAATCCTAGAGGATATCTTAGTTTAAGTGGGAAGTCTAGTTTTTCTTGCTGATTTTTATGTTCTAGAAATGGAACAAGGTGATTCCAATGCTCCTATTTTGTTAGGAAGACCATTTCTAACTACTTTCCAGACAAAGATAGATGTTCTTAAAGGCACTCTTAGTACGGAAATTGGAGATAAAAGTGTTAACTTTAGCATTTATGATGATGTTGAACCATCTGACCACACTAAACTTGTTTCTATAATCGATGTGTATAAGCCTCGTATAATACAAAAAATGCATGAACATACCGATAATCAGGAGATAGACACTAACCATGAAGAACATCTCAAGAAAAAGAACAAGGACTTGTTGCAACAAACAAGTAATGGAAGTACTAATGCTTTACCACTTTCTAACAAGAAATTGAAGTTATCTGTTGTGCAAGACACAATTCCAAATTATAATCGCCTTCCTGGTTATCTTAAGTACATATTTTTGAAGGATAAGGAGAGGGTGATAATCTCAAGTCAACTTAGCAAGTCGAAAGAAGAGCAACTTGTTCGGGTCCTACAAGAACAAATGAGATTGAATTCATCATTTTTTAGAATAGTGAAGTAGAAGATCCTTGGTCTCCTCCACAAAGGAGTTACTTGATTGATTGGTGATCCAGAGCATCAAGTCGAGCCAATGATAGTAAATAATGGCGCTGCATGGGAGGTAACCCATGTCAATTTCAAGTTTATTCTGTTATTTAATTTTTGCAACTATATTTTTGCTTATTTTAGTTTTAAAGGACAGCATATTTTAATTTCGTTGTTAATTGGGAAATCAATTGCATTTAGAGGCTAAAATGATAAAATAGATCTTTGAGGGGTTTATATGTTATGAGGGTAATTTAGGAATGTTTTTGTGTTGAATTTATTAAAAAAAAAAGTAATTTTTGTTCTGCCTTCAGCGCATATGCGAGCTAAAATCTCAGCACATGTGCGCTGAGACCCCATACAATTTTTGCCTCTGCCTCATGTGCACATGCATGCTCAAAGCCCAGCCCATGTGCGCGGAGCCGATTAGCACACAACACACTGCCTCGCGCGCATGTGCGCGCGACGGGATAAAGGAACTCAACCGTTCCTAGTCCCATTTTTTCTTCACATTTTTCTTATCTTTCAACTTCCTCTCAAACCCTCAAATCCCCCACTCCAAGTTTTCCAAAACTCACCCCAATTCCATCAATTTTACACCCAAATTTCTTCTTCTTTCAAGGAAAATCAAATCAAGGTATGAATTTCTCTCTCAAAAGGTACATTTCTACAATTTTTTTCTCATGGGTTTCAATTGATTTTCAAGAATATGTTGAGTTTTTTTTATGCTTGGATTGATGAAATCTCATATGGATTGAATTTTAAACGTAAATTTGGTGTGATTATTGTTTGGATTGTTGATTGAGGATGGATTGCATGTTCATAATATACCAAAAATTTCCTCTTTCTTTATGCATGCCTGTGTTCGATAATATGTCTCAATGAACAAAAATGTTCAAATACAAGGCATTGATGCATGAATTTAATTCCTAGCCATTGATTATGCCATGTGAATTCTTTCTAATTAGTTTTCATGCATAGGAATTGTAGACGTTAAAATTTTAAATTATTTATTAAGACAATAATTAAATAATTGTTTTGATTAATTAATTTAAATGACAAATTCAAGGCAAGGCCCAATAATGCATGGGATGTGATAATTTGATTTCCTTGGATTTGGGTTCAATCAAGTAAATTAAATTGACTAAAGTCCATTAAAGTGTTTCAACATCTGGACTATGTCCTGGACCGGCCCAATATTTTATTTTAAGTGATGGGTGACTTGAGTTCCAAGTAACCCATTAGGGGTAGGAAACCCTATTTTTACCTATAAATAGAGGTACCCTCCCTTAGACAGAAGAGGAGGAAGATTAGAGATTTTTACGGCACACGTCAAGTCCCTCAAGTCCTTGAAGCTCTGCAAGTTCTTCGACCATCAAGTCCTCGAAATCCTGCAAGGTCTTCGTTCCAAGTCTTCAAGTGATTAATCTTCAAGTTGTTCGTGTCAAGTGTTCAAATCCTCAACCTTTGTGTAGATCAAGAGACGTCTTTCCTCAAGGTCTACTCAAATTCCGTTACAAGTGTTCGACAGATATTTCTTCCGGTCATTAAATTGTCGCAAGAAGATCCATCATCCTTAGATCCTCAATCTAGAGGACTGTATAAGAATCAAGGGAGTATCAAATTTTTTTTTTTGTAAAAAAGGAAATATACAAAATCAGAGTTGCGTACCTTTAAATTAATCAAATTAAATACTAAGATGATTCTTATTTTATTTGTTCCTGATTTCAGTATTTTTCCATACTTCAAAATTTGTGTGAACAGGAATGTTCATGCATTGTATATAAGCTTTAGTTTTAGGCATTATTTTGCTTGGATTTTCATGTATAATCTAAGGCTTATGATTTGGGGGAATGGCCTTTTATTTAAGTGTGGGGTGTTGTCATTGTTTGTTTGAGGGTCATGATGCATGTTTATGTTTTGTAGGAATGGGAAGAACAGCAAAGAAAATAGCCACAGGCAAGGGTACCGAAGAATCCTCATCATTCGGGGCTTCACAACCACGAGTTGGTGGTGGGTTACATTTTTTAACTGCGGAAGCCAAGTAGAAATATGACAATGATATCTCAAAATGGGTTGCAATTAAGGAAAGGGGCATACAAGTGCCATTGGCAGGGGTGCTAGAAATCAAGCTAGCCATTCACAATCGTGGATGGGAGCTTTTCACTTCCACTCCCATAGATGCCATCCTTCCAATGGTACGTGAGTTTTATGGTAATTTTGATCATTATAGCTCCACCAGGATATATGTACGGGGGAAAGAAGTGGACGTCTCCGCCAATGAAATCAATAGAGTTTTGAAGGTCACTCGTGTTCGTAACGATGAATGGCCCTACACCTGTAATGCCAACGTAGAGCTTCAACAGATTACAAGCGTCTTTGTGACGGAGACGTGGATTGGACTTTTACGGAAGATGGCATGACGGCTCGGCATTTCCACACAAATAAACTTAAGCCAACAATGGTCGTCTGGTTTAAATTCCTTTGTGGTCTCCTTCTACCGTTAAACCATCTCACCCATGTCACTATGGAACGGGCCAAATTGCTGTATTGTATTGCTACCGGGAAAGCCACAGATGTTGGTCAGCTTATACGTCAACAGATTTGCTACTCTGCTACCAGTAGGCAACCGGGATTATGGTTTCCCCATCTGATTACGACTCTATGTTTGGAAAGTGCTGTGGTGATTGAGCCTTCTGAAGAAAAATTGAGGCCAGGTTTAGCTAGATGATTGCAATGGAGGGTATACGAGCTCCGGTTAAACTCACTCAGTCCCAAGCTTCTACGTCTCACGTAGAAGAAGTTGAGGATTCAGATGATGAGCCGGTACCTATTCCGCAACAATCGCAGGAGGAGCTTCTACATCAAATATTGGCAGAGCAATAGCGGATGAGCCAACGTTTTGATTCGTTTATGCAATACCAGTTTATGTGGCAGCAGACAATGGAGGCTCGTCAGATGGCCAGAGAGTTGGAAGAAAACCCTTATACATTTCCTCCATTTCCTCATTTTCCACAAGATTTAGGGCCCCATGCTCCTTGAGTTTTTATGCCCTATGTGTTGGGCCGTTTTCTTTGTTTGATATCTATCGTAGTTGATTTCCTAGACAATCTGCTTAGTTATTTTAGTAGACATTCATTTCGTTAGTTAGGTTTCATTCTAGTTCGTTTATTTCATATTGCTTAGGTTTATTTTCGAATTGTGTTTTCGTTTATTTTTGTCATGTAGATTCTCTTAAGGGAGTAAGTTTTCTTGATTATTGTAGGACCCTTTTCTACAATATTCTTGTTTTTCTTATTCTCTCAAGGGAATTCTTTGTTTTGTTCTGTTTTGTTTTGTGTTAATACAGCTTTCTTTCATGACAAGGGGATATTTATAGCGGATACTGCTTCAAACGCGAATTAAATCCAAAGAAGCTTTTCTTTTCCTATTTTATGCTTTTATTTTTTGCATTGAGGACAATGCTTACTTTTAAGTGTGGGGTGGAAAGTTATTTGGATTTTTAAGTTGTTTGGTATATTTTGCTTGATTTTGCTGCAATATTTTACTTTTCCTTTAATCTAAGAGCCTGTCGAATTTTTTTAAAATTTTGTGAATTAATTGACCATTATTTTTTTACAAATTTTCAAAAATTTTGCTTAACGTATTTTTCCCATTTTTCTGCATAATAAATCATTAGTGGAACCATGCATGAATGAGTAGTCAGTGTTAATATTTTTCATTCATGATCATTTTCAAGATTTTTGAGCACTAAGCCATACTTTAATTTTTGATTTGGGATATTTAGAAAAATTTATACAGACTCAATTATGTTGCATCCCAAAAACTTACTTTATTATATTTTCAAACCTAATTCTTAGACGACCCGATTTAGTTTAAAATTATGGTTGCGCTTTTTTGTTTGACGAGCCTTTCTAGCTAATCATTTTAACAATTTATTCTAAGTACCTTATTTGAGCTTTATTCTTGTGAAGAGAACATCATTCATCTTCTTTCACATAAACTCAATTTAACTACCCTTATTGAGCTTAATGTTCTTTTCATTGTTTTATGCTAAATTATTCCCTTTAAGAGCTTACGGTGCACATTATTTGTTAAGGAGATATAAGGGTGGAAGTTTGTGAGAAGTAAGTGATGTACATTTTTGTTGCGAAATGAGGTATTGGAAAAAATTGTTGAAAAAAATGAATATGGAAGTTTCTGTAGTTGAAGGTAGTGCCCATCACTGGAACCTTATGTACACGTATTCTTGATATTTACAGGTAGTGCCTATCACTGGTACCTGTATTTGCAGGTAGTGCCTATCACTGGTACTTGTATTTGCAGGTAGTGTCCATCACTGGTACCTGTGTGTTTATTTGTTACGGGCAGTGCCTACCACTGGTACCCGTACTGTGAGCGGACATAGAAAAATAAAATGATGATGTGATGTATATATGTCCGAGGGAGGTTGGCATGTTTGGTTGTTTCAAAGTCTTTATGGGTGTTTGTTACTCAAGTGTGGGGTTGTGGATATTTGATATTCCGCATGTAAAGAGAAGTTTTATTTTAATGTATGGCCATCATTATTATAAACCTCTTGTTCTTATTTGCTATATCTTTTCCCTTCTTTGGCTAACAAAGATCCTAACCTATTTTTCGAACTGAAAGTCCTACCTAAATTTAGATTGGATCGGTTGTCTAGATTAGTGGAGGGGTGTAAGAAGAGTGAGCTATGGAGTGTTTAGAAAAATTACGAGGTTCTTCATGATTTAATCTAGATATTTTCAAATCTAAATTTTTGAATGGTTATACACACATACACATGAATTTCATGTTTTGATTTTTATTAGCATTTGAGCTCTTAGGTTCATAGACTACTCTGATTGCTAGATTGGTTATTGATTATTTATCTGGATATATGAGGGAATATGTTGAGTGAAATTTTGTTAAACTTAAATGTTTTAATTTTATGTTTGATCGAGGACGATCGAAGGTTAAGTGTGGAGTAATTTGATAAATTCATAATTGTACTATATTTTATGTGTCAATTACCATGTTTTTATGTGTTGTAAGCAAGATTTGAGTTATTATTGAGTTTAATTTGTTCATTCTTAGTTTTTGTAGGGTTGCAGTGAAAAAGAGTAGAAAAATATGGGAAAAGATGAAAGAAAATGCTTAGTACGTGACATGCACGAGTATGAAGCCATTCTAGACACTGTTTGGTATTTCAAGAATAAATTTTGATCCTGACCTCCAATTGAGGTTATTTAACTCGTTGATGCATTGGAAAGATAAGGGATAGATCTACAACTTTTGTGTTTTACACTTTTTTAAATTACGCAATCATCAAGGTGAAAATCGAAACCGAAGGCGGAGCACAGTTGAGGAAGCTACCGCACATGCGCTGGAGCATGCGCTGCATCCAGAAGCAAATTTCCAGAAGTAACTCGCGCGCACATGCACGCTAGGGTTCCTGCACACGTGCACGGAGGACGAAACCTTCCTGGAACTTACTGCCTCGTGCGCACATGCCCGTAAAGACCCCAGTGCATGTGCGCGAAGGCCAGCAGGGAAGCGTGAAGTCGAGTTTTTGACAAATTCTTCGCCCGGTTGGACTCTTTTTCACCCGATTTCACTAATCTTATCCGTAGGCATTATTTGTAACCCTAAACACTCATTATAAATACCCCATTTAGGGTGAGAAAAAAGGATCGACACTTTTATTTTCTTTTCGCTAGGGTTTTTAGCAATAGAAATTCTTCTTTATTCTTTCATGGCACTTTGTTGTGCCTAAACCCTTTTCTTGGTAGAGGAAATGGAAGCCATGGTCAATTCTACAAAGTTGTGAGACTTCTTGTGCTTGAATTATTCAATTTTATCTGAAGTATTGATTATTTTTCTGTAATTAAATTCGTGATTGTTCTTTTTAGCCTGTTATTGCTGCAGAATACTAAGTTATTAGAATTAATCAACTGCTAGATTATTTTAACCGCATGTGCTTAATTCAATCTGTGAAGCAACTGAATTTGATAATTACTGGATTTGTGGTATTGAATTTAGGAAATTTAATCATCTAATTGGCATAACCGCGTGTGTTTATGTTTAATTAGTCTAATTGTTCTTGTTGATTTTAATGCACTATTAATTGATCTTTGGCGTGTGTCTGGGTTAAATTAATAGTTAGGGTTAATTGAATCGCGTGTTGAAAATTAACCAACTTTAGAAAGAAATAAGAATCAACTTTGAATTGGTATTTATTCAGGTTAATTCTTCAATTAGTGCTTGAAATAAACTTAAATTATCTTGTGTGTCAAGGATCGACTAGTGAAATTGCCATGGTGGATATGACCAAAACCAAGACTTTTCTTACATCAAATTTTCTTCAATTATTTTATTGTTTTAGTTTTAGTTTGAAAGCATTCAAAACCCCCTTTTTCCATTTAGCACGAAAATAAACTGCGTTCTCTGTGGGACAACCTGTACTCACCGCTACTACATATTGAGAGTTGTTAATTTTGGATGCCTACGACAGCATTCAACTCGACAGCATATTATTTGCTCACCAACCGACAGGGCAAGACTCGACATCATACTCAATCTGTTTCATAGTGCAAAATATTTAACTACTTCTAAAAAGTGATAAAGTGAATGAATTAATGAAATTCGAGCAAATATCTAAAATAAAGGGTGATGATTTGATAAGATTTTGCCACGTCAGTGGTCTTGTGTTGCTTTGGCCGTTCTAAATCATTTTCCACTATTTAATATCCAGAATAGCATGATAAAACAATATCGAATCAACAAGTTTTCTGAAGGCACTAATAATTCTTTGTGGATGAATAGCTAGGAAAACAAAGAGAAGGACTTGATAAATTACCGGACAGTCATGTCCTGAACTGATTCCATCAGACCTTTTCCATCTATCAGTGACATCAAATATATAAACTTTAACAGGCAGAACGGAGCTATGCCAATCAACATATGTTATAGTGTACTTCAAGTAAAGTCGTTGCTTTATACCTCAAAAACCTTCCTTCACCCTGCATCTGGTCTCATCATAACAACATTTGAAGCCTCCAATGTAATTTGGATCCAGATTCTTGTCATATTCATCGACAGTAACATTGTACAGATTGCACCTGCACTCGGTGCATCCTAACTGATCCTCTGCACCCTGTGTATCAATTGCGTGCAAATTCAGAAGCCATCTCTCCTCATAACCAACTGGTATCTTTGCAGCATTACCAAATTCTATACCATAAGGATCCGGTACTTTAGTGCTCGTTTTTCATGTCAGATCTCGGATCCAAGGCCAAAAAACTGCGGAAGTCCATGATCACATACACCATCGTTTCCAGCTGGAATCTGATCCGGCTTCTGAAAGCCAATGTTTCTATGGTACTTGGATATATTATTAATGCCTCTTAATTGATAGTAATTTGTAACCATCCAGTGGTGGTGATAAGTTTCATGGAGGGGACAGAGTTCCCTGCGCCATCAACTACTTCAGCATCAAATTCCTTGAGAGCAATATGGCCTCTTGGAAAGTCAATATTGTAATAATACTTATTAATTACTGATCCTGGTTCCAATTCAAATTTAGGTGATAGAAATACAGCAGTTTTCAATTCCATCATCCCATTTTCAATGGTTTCAAGAGTTGGTGAACTTTGAACTATTTCTACTAGCAATAAAGTTGCGAGGAAAATCACCATGCAACTCTTTGACATCTTCTTTCCCTCAATTGTTCTGTGAATCTGTGAAACATAAAAGGAAAAAAGCTTAATCAAAAAGTTGTCTTTCAGGCATAAACATATGTAGGACTGAATAGTGAAGCAAGTTACTCGATTTGGTTACAACTAGTTCACATTTGGCTAGTCAATATAATCAAACCAACGTTGAACAAAATTCAGTGTTTATTAACTTTTTAACTTGACTCAATAAGTTTAAAAATTCAAATTTACATGTTAATAACTCAAGATAGCCGAGATCGATTTGAACTTGACTCAATAGGCTTGATTTAAATTTGAGCTCAACTCAGAAAGGTAAAAAAGTCAATATTGAACACACTTACATAAAGATGAAAAAAGAAGCATTAGAATAAGAAGGGTTAATAACACTTTGCCCCCCTGAATTGGGTAGGTAATTACACTTTGTCCCGCTGAACTAAAAAAATTACACTTTACCCCCCAATCATGTGATTGGGGGGCAAAGTGTAGTTTTTTTAGTTCAAGGGCCAAAGTGTTATAACCTACCTAGTTTAGGGGGGTAAAGCTTTATTAACCCGAATAAGAAACATGAAATAAACAAAAAAGGATCTTACGGTTTCTCCATGTAATTGTTATCTTGCAAGTTTATAGGCTATAATTGGAATCATCACATAAATGCAGTCAGCGAAAGTTGAACTTTTAAAAGATTGTATTAATCAAGAAAGAGGAAATAGCTCACCAAATTTTCAAAGCACAAAACTTAAATATTTTCTACCAAGAATTTGATGAGTCAGTGAACATGTGATCATGTGAATTTAAAGAACATGCTACGTACTATAAAAAATAGCTGGTAACATTTTTGTAGGACTCATAACTATGCCAAGATTGAGACATTTTAAACAATAGAAAAATTTGATTGTAGCTTATAAAGATGGGTGAATCCAACGAGTCTCACGTCTTGGATTTGCTGGGGCCATTGCTTGGCTTGTTAGCCGTGAATTTTAAGGATTCAATAGAAATCGTGGAATAGGAGACGAGCGTTTTGTTAGTTTTTTCCTGGTTGTTTTTATAGTTTCTTTCTCAAAAAATAATCTTAATAGTCTCTCACTGTTGTATTATTAGTAGAAAAGACATACCCTATGAATGTACAATTTACAAAAATTTATAAAAAAATAAGAAAAGGAAAACATATGTAGTGAAAATAAGAGAGTTAGAAATGGTTAATGGGTAATTAATGGTTATACATAAGGGTATCAATTGAAATTGATTATGTAAATAAGAATAAATTTGATAAAACAAATAATGACATTATACAAAACTCATGGTCATACTTTACATATAGTATAGATAAATACTTTTTTAATCTCTTACAATTAAAATAATACATTTTTCATTCTTTACAAATACAAAACGCAATATTTTGGCCTCTTGACATAATTTTGATTATATTTTAATATGAAATAGTCACATGCACATCACATGTCATATTTTCTATGGACAAAATCAACAATATAAAGATCCGGAATACTAAATTGTTAAAAAAAAACCCTAAACACAACTTTCCTTACCCACCACCAGTCCTACCCCATGAGCCCCCTTCCCTACAACCGGACCCATATAATGTCATTTCAGATTGTAGTAATAGTGATGATTTGGAGTAATGAATTTTAATTTGTGTTTTATGGTTGTGGTGTTAGTTATGGTTTTTGGGTGGTGATAGTGATGGTTTTGGGTGGTTGATTTTGATTTTTTTTTTGAGTTGTGGTGGTGGTTATACTATTGGAGTGGTGGTGATGGTTTTCGGGTGACGCATTTCAATTTTAAAGGGTAGTGGCGATTAATGGATTTCAACTTAAGTTTCTTTGGTTTCTGGTGGTGTTGGAGATGGCAAAGAAGATAGGTTTTCTTATGGTTGGCTATTAGCTTTGGGGTTAAGAATTGATGATTTTATCCTTTAAAATTACAATCCATGGTGTCGGAATTGTATCACAGAACTAAAATGACATGTTTTGCATTTGTAAAGGATAAAATATATCATTTTAAATGTGGGGACTAGACATGTACACATTAGAAATATAAGGAACTGTTAAATTCGTTTCATTATTATTTTTTTCTTTTTTAAATTCAAATAAATTGAGATTTGCCAATCAAAATTGGCTCGTAATTGGCTCAGTATGTTCAAAAACGAAATTTAGATTCAAGTTTCACTACTGATGGAGCAATGTTTAAGAACCAACATAAACTACTCATAATATTGTTGAAAAACGTGTCATCAATAAACAAAATATATATCACTTTTTTTTCAAAAAATAAAAAATAAAAATCACTTTTTAAAGTTAATTTTATCCTATAGTAATGCATACCTTAAACTATTTACTAAAATTTTCCACAATTTGTATAAACAAAAATGATATGGAAATCTCTCCAACATAGAATCATTGTAGTTAAGACAAAAGGGGCCCGGTTTTATTTAGTGATATTATTTGGTAGAATTTAAACTTCTATTTAAGGTTCTTTCCCTATTTGTTCACATGAATTATGATGTTTCTTTACTAGGATATAATTGATTATTTTACGATGTCTTTACTAGACCTACTGGTAATGAAACTATTTGTTCAACATTTTCCACAAGTTGTTCGTAAAAACAAAATAGGGGAAAAATATAATTTTAGTCCTTAAAGTTTGGGTCGTGATTTATCCTAGTCTCCAAAGTTTCAGACAAAACACATTTAGTTTTCAAATATTTTAATTTCAACAAATTTAGGATAAATTTAAAAATTCCGTTAATTAGAAACGGAAAAAGTCACCTGCAAAGTACGTGATTGTTAAATCTCAAGTTTCAAATGTGACAAAATACAATTTTGGCCTTCAAAGTTTGGGTCATGATCAATTTTGATCCCTAAAGTTCTAACTAAAACGCATTTAATTCTCAAACTTTTTAATATCTTCCGATTTAGGACAAATTTAAAACTTCTATCAATTATAAACGGAAAAAGTCACGAGCATTACACGTAACTACTAAATCTATCCTTGGATATAATACTTCCTAACTGATTTAAAACCCATTTAACCATACTCTATTTTTTCCTCTGACTATTAACATCTAACTATTCACCATTCTTATCTATATTATAACAGGTAACTTTCCATGCACGTGATTGTTAAATCTAATTTAGGTTATAACATCTCTCAACTGATTTCTACCCATTTAATCTGGTGTTAGAAAAGTTATATACAAAGAAAGGATAATATAACACAATAATAATTTACTAGTAAATTAAAACAATAGTTTAATTCAAAATTAATCTTTGAGTTATAATAAAATAATAATAATTCATTTTTTACAATATAATGAGCCTCATTTATGAAGTTTAATCTTTGGAATATTTGTTGAAGTTGGTGTAGTAAATGAAAACTCAATATTTAGTTGCAAATGTTGAACAAAATTAAATGATTAATATATTAATTCAAATTTATACTTATGTGCTCATAAACAACATCTTTTATAATATTTTAAAATTAGTGACGTATTTTTCATCGTTAATATTTTTTTAAATATTTTAAAATATCAATTGCTGATGAATTTTCTTGTCGCAACTATTATTCTTAGCAAAGGATTTTTTATCGCTAAATTTAGTAAAAAAACAATAAAAATAATCATTAATTTAAGGCTTCCACAAAATCTCAAAACCAAATTTAGTAACCGATTTATCAACGGAAAAATCTATCGCTCAAATTTCGTCAGTAAAACCGTTGCTTTATTTTACCGACGAGATATTTTTTGACAAATAGATTTTGTTGTCAAATCTGTCGATAAATTATTTAGCGACAGATTTTATCAAAAATCTATTTCTAAATCCGTCGCTAAATGGGTTAAAATCTGTAAGAAACTGTTATAATATAGACGAGAATGGTTTATGGTTAGGCGTTGATAGTCAGAGAAAAAAAAATGCAAATATGGTTAAATAGGTTGAAATTGGTTGGGAAATGTTATATCCCAGGATAGATTTGACTTTTTCCGTTTGTAATTGACAGAATTTTCAAATTTGTCCTGAATTGGAATATATTAAAAAGTTTGAGAATTAAATACGTTTGTTTGAAAGTTTGGAGACTAAAATAAACCATGACCAACACTTGGAAGGACAAAATTGTATTTTTTTCTATCGCGTTCGAAACTTGAGATTTAATAGTCATGATCAAAACCGTTTCTAATTGATGGTATTTTCAAATTTGACATAAATTGATTGAAATTAGAAAGTTTTAGGATTAAATGTGTTTTTCTTGAAATTTTGGGAACCAAGATAGACCACGATCCAAACTTTAAGGACTAAAATTATATTTTTTGCAACAAAATGGCATTCAAATCTCTCAATACAATAGAATCATTGTACCATCCCTTGATCCGAAAATAAATGAATTAAGAGAAGTAAGGGGCTAGATTTTATTTGGTAATATTATTTGCTAAAACTTAATTTTCTATTTAAGGTTCTTTTCCTATTTATTTACATGAATTATGGTGTTTCTTTCACTAGGATATAATTGATTATTTTATGGGGTCACTAGACTGACTACTGAACCTACTGGTAATATATATATATTTTTAAAGCTTGAGCCCAAATTTAAAAGAAATATATGTACTTTTCACTAGCATCAATTGTTGGATCTTACTTGACTTGAATTAACATTTACATAATTACATCCAATTAATCAAATTGAATATTTATTTTCTTGTCTTGATTAATTGTCAAATTTTCATGTTTATAATAACTTCCCAAGTTATTTTTTAATGTATTTTTGTGCAAGAAGACTCTAGGGGTTTTAGCTTCTCTAGAGCAGTTATATTTTATAAGTTATGTGCTTATGATTCTTTCTTTTGTTATTACCAAAATCACGAATTCAAAGGTGATTTGGCCAAGTGCTAAGTAGAGGCAAACATGTATTCGACCTTTTTCTTACCAAACTCAAAGTGGTTGGGCCAAGTATTAAGTAACTAGTGACTCCAGATGTAAACGTATGTTCGACCTTTTTCTTACCAAAATAAGAAAATAATAACAATCCTTAAATATCTTTAACTAAATAAAATTTTCAACTATCTATTTGTTGTGCCCTAAAACACAGATCATGACAAGCTGTACTTTGAATTTACCGTAAACGTGTAAGGTTCAATACCCTTTTAAGAGCACACTTGGGATTTTAGCTTGGAGCCCCTTATTAGCACCAAAATTTATTTTCTTTTTTTTGTTACTTCAAAGAACTAAACACTGTCATTTTCTATTTTCTATTTTCTATTTTTTGGTATAAAATGTAATTTCAAGACCATTTTCTATTTTTTGGTATAAAATGTAATTTCAAGTGGGTCTTGAGGCACAAGGGATTGAATGCCTTGAAAGCAACTTATAGAGGCAGTTTTGCCAAAATGCCTCCACATGTCTATCACGACAGGCAAAAATTCTTGTAGCTACACATAATAAAAATAACACTTCAAAACGTAATCCAACCAAACCATATTACACAACTAGTATAATATTCTTTATACAATATACATGTATATACAATTGAGAGGTAGGAAAATTCAAAACAGCGAACTAGATGTTCAATAGCAAAAACAAGCCTTAAAATTACACAGACACGTAGGACAAACAAAAGGGTAAAACCTCTCATTATACAACCATTACATCCCTAAATTTTAATAGGTAATATGCACACTGAAATCTCATCTCAGCTTAGGTTCACAAATAGAACATCAAAAACTAATAGTAGATTCACAACTGCAAAAGAATAACAATAGCATGGGTTGAGTAAAACACTGCTTAGTAAATAGCACTTAAAAATAATTATGGACATGTTGTCATATAACCATTGCAATGCAACAATACTCATGTCAGCAATCGAATGGATACAAGGCTTATGTTCACAAACAGAACATCAAAAACTAATAGTAGATTCACAACTGCAAAAGAATAACAACAGCATGAGATGAGTAAAACACTACTCTGTAAATAGCACTTAAACCTAATTATTAACATGTTATCATATAACCATTGCAATGCAACAATACTTATGTCAGCAATCGAATCGGTACAACTCATGGTTCAAGTATGTAAAATAATAGAGGTTGCATATCCGATTCGGGTAGCTTTAGATATTTATATAATAATAACCAATCAAAAATTACAATCAGTTTAGTAGAAAGCTTATTAAGTAGTTAGATTTAATCCTATCTAATACAACAAGAAGTATAATAATACTTATCCTCAATATTGTAACACTCCCTCTCAATCTGAGCTAGTGAGATAATGAGAAGATTAGATTTGAATAAATGAAACTGAACAAAAGAAAGGCCTTTAGTAAAAATGTTAGCAACTTGGTACAAGGTAGAAATATATTGAATTAATTACGACTGTCGTTTCTCGTACAAAATGATAGCCAATTTCAATATACTTTGTACAAGCATGAAATACCATATAGCATCTAAATAAGTAGCACTAATATTATCACAATAGACCATGATGAGCACATCCAAGAAAACATCAAGTGTACGTAAAAGTTGACGAATCCAGAGTTCTTTATCCCTAACATAAGCAACAGACCGGTACTCAAACTCAATAGTGGATCGAGAAATAGTTGACTTTTTTTTTAGAACTCCATGATATAAGGTTAGATCCCAAAAATATTGTATAATCATATGGTAAACTTGAGACTGTCTTGGCAACCTACCATAACCTACTAAAGACAACTCAGTGTCGAACGAAGCAACAAACCATGGCCAATAGTACCTTGTAGATAGCGAAAAATTCAATTCACCACCTGGAAATGAGAAGTTCTCGGTGAATGCATATACAATATCCGGTCTTATCATAGTAAGATATTGGAGAGAACCAACCATACTACTATAAGAAGAAGGATTATCTAGGGAGTCACCATCAAATTTGGAGATTTGAGCTTGAGACATTAAAGTATTAAGCACAGCCTTGGTTGGATGAAACTTATATTTTATTGTAAGATATTGAGTGTACTTTGCTTGAAAAAGAAATAAATGAGTAGAACTATATTTTGCTTCAATTCCAAGGAAATAATCAACAACCCCTAGATCCTTCATAGCAAATTGTTAAGCAAGCTTTTAAATAAATTAGGCTCAATGGTAGAATGACTACCAGTCAAAATAATATCATCCACATACAAAAGAGATGATTATCTCAAATAAATGTATTAACATCTACCTAACAAGAACCAAATGCTTCACTAATTAAGAAATTACTAAAATATTGAAACCATGCCTTTAGTGCCTGCTTAAACCATAAATTGCACACTTTAATAGTCAAACAATATCAGGATACTAAGTGTCAATAAAATCTAGGATTGATGCAAATATACCTCATCTTCCATATTACCATGCAAAAATGCATTTTTAACATCAAGTTGACGAATAACGCAAAACCTCGTGATAGAAGCACTAATTATTGTCCGAACATTAGTAGTTTTAACCATTGATAGAAAATTTTTGCCTAATCTATACCAGAATGTTGTTGATACCCTTGACCAACTAGATGAGTTTTATATTGATCGAGTGTGCCATCTGAATTGAGTTTAACTTTGTAAATCTATTCACATCTTACGACCTTTTTTTGTAGAATTATAAGGCATTAAAAACTATGAAAAAACAGGTGCATGCCACTTGGAATCTTTAGCTAGATGGAACTTGGCCTATGAAAAAATAGGTTGGTTCCACAAGATTTAGGATAGAAGACAAGAAAAGAATCTGCTTAGGCTTACAAATGTCATCATGAAGCCTAGTAGTCATAGGATGGATATTTGAGGTGGTAGATGAGGAGATTGAGTTCGATGGAACTAAAATTAACTAAAGAGTTGTAGAAGAAGAGGAAGGCTCAATAGTAGCAGGAAGAGAATTTAAACAAGGCAGAGATATGGAGAAGAGTACAAATTGGATATATTAGAAGAAGCATACAAAAGAGATACACTTATGGGAAAAATAGCTGTGGATGTAGAGGATTATGCACTAAAGGAATTAGAAGAATAGGGATAAGATTGTGAAAAAGGAAAGTTAGACTCAAAACCTTTAACATGATGACTAATATCGACACGACCAAAAGTAGAATGAAGACATCTATAACCTTTATAATTTGATGCATAACCAAGAAAAACACACCGACAAAATCTAGAAGCCAATTTATGAGAAGTTGTCATAACTGCAGTTAAATTGGGATAACATCCACAACCAAAGATACAAAATTGAGAATAATCATATATATGAGGAAACAATACCTTAAAGGGAGACTTATCATGGAGTAATGGTGCAGTAAGCCTATTTATGACAAAAATTACAGCATACAAGGCCTCAACTCAATATGAATATGGCATATTAGCTTTAAAAAGCATGGAACATTTAAGGTCACTAATGTGGCGATGTTTGTGCTGGGGAACTCCATGTTGTTATGGAGTGTCATGGTAAGATAAACGAAGTTGAATACTATAAGATTGAAGATAGTTTTTTAAAAGTATTATTATCAAATTCTTTCCCATCATCACTTTGAAACATTTTGATTTTGGTGGAAAATAAATTTTCTATTGAATTTTTAACATAATAGGAATATGAAATACCTCAGATTTTAATTTCATGGGATATACCCATAAAAAAAGTATAATTATCAATAAAGATCATATGATATTTAGAACTTGAATTAGAAATTACTTTAGGTAAGGTCTATATATCTGAATGAATTAAAGCTAATGGACTAGTGTTTCTATGCTTAACAGGAGTAAAAGGTAAACTATGGGATTTGCCTATTTGACATGAAGAACAACAACCAGAAAAATATGAAGTACACAAAATGAAACCCTTAGAATACACATTTGATAAAAACTTTAGAACTGGTAATAAATGCCAATATCACACATTATCAGAAACATGAGTAGCTAGCATTATCAACAGGAAGGATAAATTGAGGAGTAAATGGATATCACTGCCAGATTTAGTTCCTTATTTGATTGTCCTTCATAGAGAAATTAGAAGATGAGAATATAAAATGGCAAATATTATCACGACATAGACGTTTAACGGACAGTAGATTATGAGTTAATTAAGAAATATATTAAACATTAGAAAGATACAATAGTTTAGAAGGAGTTTTGATATATGCTTCACAAACCCTTTTAATGGGCGGTAAAGATCCATTACCAATAATAAGTTTATCAGCGTTATAACCTGTATCAGAAGTAGAGATAGAGAGAATACCATTTTCAATAGGGGTCATCTGGCACCATATCATGGATACCAAGAAATATTAAAAATCAACAACAGATAAACTTACAATGGATTTTGGAAGTTTAGAAGCATTAAGTGCATGGTTGAATTTATCGAAGCACTTTAATGCATCATGACCTTATAAATTGCATAACAAAAAAGAAACTGGAGACAAATTCAGAAAATGTTGCATGGGTGAGCCAAGAATTCCAAGAATTTTCGAACTTGATGGAATAGAGGAAAATCCAGACTGTCCAGTAGGTGGATTAACTGTTGTAGCATGAAATAGGTAGGAATAATTAAAAAATTGATGGCTTGGTTGAAAATTTGAACCATGCCAACACTAGGACACTGAGAAATTTTAAAATTTTCGCATCCTTGTCAACCCTGACCCCGACCCTAACCCCTGAAGTTGTTTTGGTTGCGTCCTCATTGATTAGAAGATTGATTATTAGTGACCATAAGGGCATAATAGGGACTATGATCAAAATAATGAAAAGCTGCAAGCGTTGTTCTTGATGGAGTAAGTTTGGGTGTGCATCATCAAAGGAAAGAGAGGTAGGAAGATTTGTAATTGTAGTAATAAATGACTCATATTTAGGGGGAAGTCCTAAAACACATAAATCACTAGATGTTTGGGCGTTAAGGGGAATTAATAGCAGCAAGAGAATCAACAATCTTCTTAAGAAAAGTAAGACACTCATCCATAGAATGATAACCTTTCTTGTGGGATTGTAATTGAAGTTTAAAATGGAGTTTCTTGGTAGTAGTTGATCAATAAAGCGGCGCTCAAACACAAGCTAGACATCTCTAAAGGCTTGGAGAATATGAACCTCATGTAGAATTCCTTGAGTCAACGTAGAATTAAGCTAAGAATACAAGCTTTGATCTGTACAAAATCCATACAGAGTAGAGAAGATTAAGAAGTTTAGTGTCTTTTATATCGAGAAGAAACTGTGAAGAACATAGAAAAGATCCATCAACATATCCTAAAAGATCATTTATGATCAAGACAGGCACAAATTGTAATTTTCATAATAAGTAATTGTTGGCATCTAGTTTTAGAGATATCAAACGGGTAATATTTTGTCCAACCAATAAAGGTGAGGAGAATTGAAGAGACCAAAACTCTGAAAGAATAATGGGTTTGGAGATGGCAAGAGAACTTTGTGAGAAGTCCTAGAAAAAAATACCTATGAATGAATAGAGGAAATAGTAGGCATAGAAGTAAAAATAGTAGATGCATCAATGGAAGCAATAGAAAAATAAATTAGCAAGTGAATAGAATGCTTGATATAATGTAGAATAATGGAAGTTGCATACCTAGTTAGGGTAACGGTATGATATTTATATAATGATAATTAGTCAAAGTTTACAATCATAGTAGCAAGTTTACCAAGTAGTTAAATTTAATCATACCTAATACAATAAGAAGTATAGCAATACTTATCTTCAATATCCTAACGAAAATAAGTCTTCTAGCACTAGATTTAGATATATCGATTATACACCTAAATAGGCTAGGCATTAAAAAGTGTATATCTCTTGTCTCCAGATAGACTGGGCGGAATGATACAAGACTGAATACTCCATGGTTTATAACGATATAAAGTAAAACTGAATCCCACTTGAATGACCCATTAAGTTCATGCAACATGAATGATTATAGGATGCCCTATGCATAATTTGTACATGAATAGAGAAAGCAAAATACCCTCATGCATACATAAAACTTACATAATTGAGCACCTCAATAAATCCTCAATCCAATGATTTTACCTTGGCAATCATACATGTAATATAAATTATAAAATCATATCAAATATTGAAACATAAGGTGAACATGAACAATTTTAATCACTAGAGTTATCAGAATAGAATATGATTGCATAACCATCACCATATACCACTATAACCATTCTTACATGCCTTGATTTAATCATGAATATCACCAAAAAACTAGCAATTGATACTATACAATCAATGAAAGGGTTACAAAATTTTAACTTGCAAATTGCCTTTTAAAACCTTAACTTCTTTTGGTTGGAACTAACCTTCATGACCTAAACCATGGGAGGGACATACCAAACATTTGGATGGGTTAGAGATACAAGATTGAACTAAGAAGTAAATAAAATGAAACAAAAATTATGGAACACGGTTCAAAGCCACAGTACTTGAAATAAGGCAAACATGACTGTCATAGTGTTCATCCATTTTCTGACGATCTTTAATAAGTTGTCTGGTCAATCTAGTCATCCCTCGAAGCATGTCGTTTTGAGACTCACAATGATGCCAATGGCTCAATTTCAAGGCTTAAAATGTCAAGCCCAAGATTTTTTGCCTATAAACTTTTATTAATCCCAAAGTAATTTATTTAGTATTTATCCATTTGTTTGAGGTTAATAGATTAATTAATGGAATAGGAAGGACTAATTACTAATTCTAAAGAGTTAGTTTATTTAAGTAACAATAGAAATCTAGCGTTATTTATCCAACGACTATTCACTAAAATAAAAAACACTCAAACAGCAACGAATTCAAAAACGAAAAAATAATGCAAATTCGTTGCTAAACAGGTCAGCAACGAATTTAGCAACGAAACAACATTCGTGGTAATTCTTCTCGTAGGTAACCAAATAGCAACAAAAAAAAAATTTCATTGCTATTATTCGATAGACTTTTCGTTGGAAATAGCCACGAATTTAGCAACGATTTAGTCACGAAATTAGCAAGGTATTTTGCAACGAATATATTTCATGAAAAATTAGCAACAAAAATTGCTAGAAATAGCAACGAAATCCTTCTTCCAAATTTAACTATTTATTCTATTTACCAACGAATTTAGCAACAAAAAAAAAATTTATTTTCCAAAATTAGCAACTAATTTACCAGCAAATTTATTGTAAAAAATGTATAAAATATTATATATTTTAAATTATCAATACTAGAGAAAAAGTATTTAGCGACGAATTTAACAAGTCAGCTATTCATTATTTTGATCATTACTAAATTATGGATTTTTGTCAAAGATCCGTTGCTAAATGATTTACTGACAGATTTTCCAATAAGATTAAATTCCAAATATTGCCAACAACAACCAAATAATCAGAATAAGACTAAATTCCAAACTTGTCAACAACAAAATATGCATTCAAATATGTGTACAACAATTACATATATGCAACAGTAATAAGAAATGTGTCATGAAACCAAATCTCAACAACAAAAGTAAAATAACAAAATTTAAGTAAATAAATACAAAAGTCTAGTATCTAGTGATAAGTACAATAGCCACCCATCGTCCTATCATCACTCTCTTCCTCATTATCATCATCATCATCACCACCACCACCACGAAAAGTATAAGCAGCCTGTGAAACCAACAACATTGTTAGGTAATGGTCATCAAGAACAATAAAAAAGGTCACCAAAAAATAAAAACTCATTTTATAAAGTACCACCACCACCAAAAGTATAAGTAGCCTGTGAAACCAACAACATTGTATTAGGTAATGATCAGGTGTATATCGAGAACAATAAAAATAGGTCACCAAAAAATAAGAACTCATTTTATAAAAATAAAAATAAAAATAAAAATTAATCACTGAACTAAAAGATGCAAAATCTAGTGGGTCAACAACAAGAATCAGAGAGATAAGTGTAAACAAGTAATTTGAATGAAATATTTCCTCCCTTATTTTAAATAAAAAATATTTTCCATCTCAACTGTCAAAAAAAAATACCAAACTAGAGAAACATTTCAAATGACAAACATATGTGAATACCTTCCCCATTCAGCAAATCTATATCAATTATTAAGTTTCTAGTGTATTACAGGAATACGATTCACACATTTATACAGACAATGTAATGCAACAAAATAAACATGATAAGCAGCCTCTTACCCAATAAACATGAAGATAGGTTTAGTGACAGCAAATCCATTACTCTTTGTAATTTTTCTTTTGATAAAAATAAAATATATCAATAGTTCAACATTGATTGTTTATTAGAATTACTCAAATCAATAAAGCGCTTAGTGTCAATATCTAGGTATTAGTTTCTCACCTGCACAGCTAAAAGGGTCTCTTTTCTAATCTTCTGCGTAAGCCAAAAGACAATTAACATAATCACACTAATGTTCTTTTCCTATTTAATGACAAAAACGGAAAAAGACATTAAAGACCAACACAACAGAGATAGTATAATGGATAGATAAGGACAATAACTTTAAAGTCTTGCTTGTTTTCATACATTGAAATTACAAAAATTCGAATCAAACTTCAATTTTTGTCATTTCTCAATTCCAAAAAGCATAACCCCCCATTCTTCTACCCAAAATAGATAACCTAAACCAGAAGTTTAAAAACCCCATATTATTGAATGCAATTTATTTGCCCTCAATTGATCAGCAATCTACAAAAAGTTCACTAATTGTCAGCCATCTTTAAGTACCTTTGTTTACCAGCACTATTATTCATCAATATAGACCAAAAAAAAAAAATCAAACTTTAATCTTCAAATAAACAGAGAAAATCCAAGGATAAAACATGCATAATAAAAATAGCAAAAACCTAGAAATAAAAAAGATTAAATACTCAATTTTTATTCATCAACCAGAAAAAAGATGGCAAAAATTATTCGTCTATATTAATAAAAATACCTTACAGGAAAGACCCTAGTCGCAAGACATAGAAAAATCGGTTTCATCTTCAGCTTCTTGAAGCCCATTGGAGTCTTTCCCTTCCACTTCTCCATCATCATCATAAACTCTGTCATATTAGTCTACTCTACTTTTTGGCGGGCCTCATTTTTTAAAGGGATTCCCTCCCTCTCCCCAGATTTTGCTTCTGGCATTCCTTTACCAACTTTGGAATGTTGCTTTAATGCACTCAAAATTCCAGATCTAAGAAGCAAAATCAAAACAAAATAGAAATTTAGTTCAACCTAAAATTGCAGATCTAGGAAGAAAATTCAGAGAAAAGAAGGAAAAAGGGATGGGTTTTGATTGGCTGATAAGAGGGTGAGGAAGAGAGGGAAGATGTACAAAAAGGAAGAGAGAGAAGATGTTCTTACAAAAAGGATGGAGAAGGAAGAAGAAGAAGAATGGTGGCTGGGTAAAAAATAGGAGGAGGGGAAAAAATGGAGGAAAGGAATTAGATTCAACCTAAAATCTGACCATTCTAACATTTTTAGCAACGAGAATAATTCGTTGCTAATTATATTCGTTGCTAAATTCATTTCTAATTGGCAACTAATAGTATTCATTGCTAATTTTGGAAGAATTCGTTGGTAATTCACAATGAATTATATTCGTTGCTAATTTTGGCAATATTCGTTGCTAATTAGCAATGAATAGTATTCATTGCTAATTTTTGTTGCCAATTGCATATTTTTTTGTAGTGATTTGTTTGTGGAAGATAGGGCTTGCTAAAGAACAGTGAAAATGAGTTCGAAGGTAAAATTTAATTGGGTTTCTTGAATTAAAAGTTAGTTATGTCTAACTATTTTATTGATCAATTAATATGAGTTTTGCTAAGGGTTTTATGGAGGTTAGGTTGGAATTATATTTTGGGTTATTAGTTATAAGATTATAGGATTTCCATAACTAATGTTTAATATGTTATTTGGGGTTAATTATAAAGAATTAGTGATTTACATACAAATTTGTGCGTGAATGCTGGAAAAATTATTTGGGGTTGTTCGAATTGTTTTAGAGATCCAGTGAAAATTAGGATTGAGAAATAATGATTTATTATTTCAATGGAATAGGATCACACAATTAATGATTGGGCTACATTCATTATTTTGGAAACTAAGTTGAAAGAAGGCAAAGCATTGAATTACATGAATTGATGCAGTAGTAAGAATTGATTGGGAAAAGATGATTTAAGAGTCAATCTGGCCAAATTGTTTTGGCTATTACCGTGTGTAAGCTTGGGACAGAATATTGATTCCCTGTCAATAGAACCCGGATGTCTTTGATTAGCTTTGATGTATGGATTTGATTGGTAAGTGGTGTTGGTCTCCATCCATGTTTTAAAATACTTTTATTTGATAAGCTATATAAATTCGGATCGTATTCTTTATGTGAGTGAGATATATTTAAAACACTTGTTTTATTATATCAAATGTACGTAAGTGGTGCTTTAAATTATTCATATGTACTATCGCTTGATTTATGTACTTGATGAAAGTTCCACTTGAACATATTATTCCTATGTGATATTTGTTTGGGCTCTTGGTAACTTTGGTCGAATTAGTAGGAACTAGTTCCAATTGTAGTTTTGATCCTTTATGGAAATAAGACTAGTTTTGATCCTTGTTGGAAATAAGTATTGGCCTAATGGCCTTATTGTATTGGCTTATTCCTAATGGGTGTAAAGTTAGATTGGGATATCCTGTATTGCCAGTAAGCCCTTAGTGACCCTTGAGTTATTTGTATTGTTCTTTTATCGAATTACATGAATTTGACTACTCGACAGTTGTATTTGTTCAATATAATGATTTTGCCATTTACTTATAAGTATTGGCTATATCTAGTGTGCCTTGATATTATGCCTTGTTATTATTGCATGTTACTTATGATTATCTTATATATATCAAGCATGCTTGTATGTATGTAAAATGATTTCAAACTTGATTATTTATATATTTAGTATGTGCGATCCGGTGGAAAAGAACTACCACAACTTATTGAGCTCATGTTTATGATTTAACTTTTTTTTGTAGGTAATCATAGATTCGATTAAGGAGAGTGATCAAGGATTTGATCTTTTTGAGCCTAGTGTCCTCAGGAAATGTGAGGGCAGGATGATTAGGGGACCCCCAAGAACAGGGTGTGACGAAATAGTATAAGAGCAATAGGTTATGATCTCTGCGTGTGTCCTAGACTGGAGATTTAGGGTGTCGAACTGCGGGGTTTTTCATAGCTAGATGTGAATATGTGGTTTTAAGGCTTTGATATATAGGTTTTGACATTTGGTTTATGTTTGAAAAGTGATAAGTTGAAGAGGATCCTTTTGTCTTGAAAACTTAGAACCCCATGTGAACCTTGTGTGGAAATGGCCACCCAATATTCAAATCCTTGTGGTACTTTAGTCAAGAGAGTAGAGCATGGATCATTGAGGTTATTTTTGAGCTAATAGATTGATTTAGTATAAGTGTTGAATATTAGTAATTATCTTTTTAACTAGAGTGCGCAACAAAAATATGGGACATGAAGTTTCAAGGACAAAACTTCTTGTAAGAAGGTTAGAATGTAAAGGCCATGATTTTTAGCCCGTAAGCTTTTATTAAGCCCAAAATAGTTTATTAAGTATTTATCCATTTGTTTGACATTAATAGATTAACTAATGGAATCGGAAGGACAAATACTAATTTTAAAGAGTTAGTTTATTTAACTAAATAGAAACCTAGAGTTATTTCTTTGACGGCTATTTGTTTATGGAAGATAGGGTTTGGTAAAGAACAGTGAAGAGAAGTTTGAAAGTAAAATTCAATTGCGTTTCATGAATTACAAGGTAGTTATGTCTAACTCTTTTATTGATCAATTAATATGAGTTTTACTAAGGGATTTATGGAGGTAGGATTGGAATTATATTTTCAACCGTATTATCAGTTATAAGATTATAGGATTTTCATAACTAATACTTAATATGTTATAAATTGTGTTGATCTGGGGTTAATTATAGAGAATTAGTGAATTACAGTGTGACTACTAGAAAAATGATTTGTCGTTGTTTGAATTGTTTTAGAGATCAAGTAGAAATTAGGACTGAGAAATAATGTTTTATTATTTTAATGGAACAAGAGCACACAATTAATGATTGGGCTTGTTGCACCCCCCAACCCGCGGTCTGGCCGGCATCTTTTTGGACCGGCACCGTTGCCAATGTGGTGCTCGTGAAATAGGTGATTAAATGCAAAAGTCTTATTTACTATTACAAACATAAATTACCTACTTACTATTATCAATTTAAATGAATCACTTATTTACTATTACATAACGGGGCTTTAAATGCGACTATGAATTGTACAAAAATAATCTAAGCTAGGGAACACAGGATTGGAGTTGCCACCCGGTGTGTTGGTGCGCCGGGACACAAAAATACAACTGTTTAAAATTTAAAGAAAAAATAAAGCCTAGTCTAGATTGAATCTGTGTATAAGAGAATTCAAAAAACATGATTCGGGAATCCAGGTCAAATTCATTTCTCAATCTAGTCTAACTAAGTTCCCTCGGCACCCACTTTACCCGGCGTTGGACCGGTTGCATGATTTTATCGCGTTTCCCTTTTCAATTTTAGTATTCATTATTGCCGACTTTGTAGCGTACGTGTGCTTAAGATAGTTTAAAAGTAATAAAAATATATACATATTAATGAGGAAATGAAAATAAATGGTAAATAAAAACTTTGACAAGTAAATTTAGCCCGGGGTCCAATTTAAAGTTGCACACATTTAGCTTGTAGTGCCCTTTAACTCCCAAGGGGAAAAACAGTCGTTTGTCATGCACGCCAAAGTTTACTTCTAGCCCAATTTTATATTATTGATACAGTTATTAAGTCATGGACTAAATTGAGTTTGATTCAAATATTTAATGTCCACTCGTGCAATTAAACAAAATTTGAGGACAGGAGATGAATCCACAAAGCAAACAAGTAAGAAAAAGCATAAATATTATATAAAGCACAAATCATCACAAAATAAACTAATCGAAAAATATGTGCAAAATCAGAGCCTATTTACAATTTAATACTCATAAGGGCAAAACGGTAATTTCACAATCAAAGGGTAATTAAACATATTAAAATGTCAAACAAAAATCAAATTAAAGTTTGGTGGTTATTGTCATTAAAAATGTAACTTAGAAGAAATTTAAAAAATATAATAAAAAAAACAAAAATTAAGTCATAAATAATGCAAAAATAGTAAGATAAGCATTTTGTCACCAAAACAATCGATTCAAAAGCTCATTTAACTCACCTCAGCCTCAGGAATGTGGTGGAATTGGTTATGCTCAGCTTGGAGTGCGTTTGAGCCGAATTTGCTTTCGGCACCTCCAAACTTCCGGTTGATAAACCGGCCTTCTTCCACCACATTTTTCACCCACCAGATGAATGATTTTAATGCTTGAGATTTACAAAGAGAACTTGTAGTACCAGGTTCCCTATACAACTTTTCTTCTTTGAGTTTAGCCTAATTCCTCTTTGATCTTACGGAATTTTCGCTCAAAGTTAGCTGTTTGGAAAATTTTCCAGACTTGGAAAATCTCTTTTTTTCTGCAGATTTTCTTGGCCACTAGCCTGATTCTACCACATTTTTGAACCTCAAAATGAATTATTTTAGTTGAGCTTTAAAAAGAGAAGTTATAGATCCAGATACTCTCTACAACTTTTCTTCTTTGAGTTTAGTCTAATTCCTCTTTGATCGTTTGGAATTTTTGCTCAAAGTTGGCTGTTTGGAAATTTTCCAGACTTAGAAAAATATTTCTCTTTTCTTTTCTGCAGAAATTTCGTCCTCTCCACTTTAGACTGATTTTTTTGCTCTTTAAAGAGGTGGATTGAGTGTAACAATGGTCAAAGACCATTCCTTGTCATGTTGGGAGTATGGGGCATCTGAAATTTGGTGAGAATGGGTGAAAAAATGCAGAGAAAAACGTGGTCAAAACAGCTCTGTCGAGCTGATTGTTCACTCTCTGATTTTTATTTTTTAAAATTTTTTTTTAAATTTTTTTTTTTTTTTTTTGAAAAATCTAAAAACTTAATAATAGTAAAACTCATTCTTTGTATTTCAAAAATGCATAAAACACATAATAATTAAACACCATAAGACAAATTAAGAGAGAATTAAAGGATAAATTAAGAGGAAATCAAAAAGCAAGTTAAAAAGAAATTAAAAGGGAAATTAAAAAGAAAATTGAGAGTCAAATTAAAAGGAAAATAGGGGAGAACTTAAGGGACAAAAATAGGTGTCTACAGCTTGCCCCTCTTTGCCAGAGTGTCGAAGAGGATCGAAGAAACTCTAGGTAAAGATTGTAAACACCGCATGACTGGATGATTCCAATCATGCAACAAAATTTGCCACATGTCAACATTAAGCTCATGAGGTCATGAAAGAGGACATTTACCATATTGACAAACACACCGGAGGAGATTAGGTCTATCTATTCATCCAAAGCCGAAAAGTCTTCATTGGGGGGAAAGAAATGAATAAAAAGACTCCCAGTGAAATGAACCATAAGAGACATACATGAAACTTGAAAATAAGAATGAAATCACGATCTAGTGTTTATCGGGAATACAGGGATTTAGAATGAAACGCAGCTGTGAAAGACAAAGAAAACTAACTTGACATAACATGCAAACGCCACTGGTAATGAAACTCAAAAAGCAATGTGAATTAAAAGCCCGACTTTGTATCATCAAGGCAAGGGTATGTAAATACGAATGAAAATCCGACTTTATGTCATCGGGGTAAAGACATATAAATTAAAATGAAAACCCGACTTTGTGTCATCGAGGTAACAAGAGTGAAATGAAAACCTGAACGGTGAGTTTGTCGGGTAATGCAAAATTGAAATGAAAGCCGAAATTCGTTTATCGGTTGATACAGAAATGCAAACCTGAAATTCGTTTATCAGGTTAATAGAATGCATGAAAACTCGAAATTCGTTTATCGGGAATGAAAATGCAAACCCGAAATTTATTTATCAGGTTATGAAAATGGAAATGAGAACCCGAAATTCGTTTATCAGGTTAATGAAGATGGAAATGAGAACCTGAAATTCGTTTATCGGATGAAAATATAAACCTGAAATTCGTTTATCGGATGAAAATATAAACCTGAAATTCGTTTATCAGATTAATGAAAATGGGAATGAGAACCCGAAATTCGTTTATCGGGGATGAAAATGAAAACCTGAAATTCGTTTATCAGATTAATAAAAATGGAAATGAGAACCCAAAATTCGTATATCGGGAATGAAAATGAAACCTGAAATTCGTTTATCAGATTAATGACAATGGAAATGAGAACCCAAAATTCGTTTATCGAGTGAAAATGCAAACCTGAAATTCGTTTATCAGGTTAATGAAAAATGGAAATTAGAACCCGAAATTCATTTATCGGGTGAAAATGTAAACCTGAAATTCGTTTATCAGGTTAAATGAAAATGAGAACCCAAAATTTGTTTATCGGATGAAAATATAAACCTAAAATTCGTTTATCAGATTAATCAAAATGGAAATGAGAACCCGAAATTTGTTTATCGGGGATGAAAATGAAAACCTGAAATTCGTTTATCAGATTAATGAAAATGGAAATAGAACCCGAAATTCGTTTATCGAGTGAAAATGCAAACCTGAAATTCGTTTATTAGGTTAATGAAAAATGGAAATGAGAACCCGAAATTCGTTTATCGGGTGAAAATGTAAACCTGAAATTCGTTTATCAGGTTAATGAAAATGAGAACCCGAAATTCGTTTATCGGATGAAAATGCAAACCCGAAATTCGTTTATCAGGTTATGAAAATAGAAATGAGAACCCGAAATTCGTTTATCAGGTTAAAATTCAAACCTGAAATTCATTTATCTTGTTAATGAAGATGGAAATGAGAACCCGAAATTCATTTATTGGGTAAAAATATCAAACCTTAAATTCATTTATCAGGTTAATGGAGATGAAAATGAGAACCCGAAATTCATTTATCGAGTGATATTCATCACCCGAACCTGTAAAACGAATTTCATTTAGATGTGTATAATAGACATTTTGGTGTCTCATTTTCATTTTCATTAATCTGATAAACGAATTTCAGGTTTTGAAATTCGTTTATCAGATTAATGAAAATGAAAATGAGAACCCAAAATTCGTTTATCGGGTGAAAATATAAACCTGAAATTCGTTTATCAGGTTAATAAAAATGAGAACCCGAAATTCGTTTATCGGATGAAAATGCAAACCTGAAATTCGTTTATCAGGTTAATAGAAATGGAAACCCGAAATTCGTTTATCGGGGGTGCAAATACAAATCTGAAATTCGTTTATCAGGTTAATAGAAATGGAAATGAGAACCCGAAATTCATTTATCGGGTGAAGTTGCAAACCTGAAATTCGTTTATCAGGTTAATAGAATGGAAACCCGAAATTCATTTATCGGGAATGAAAATGCAAACCTGAAATTTGTTAATTAGGTTATGAAAATGGAATTTCGGAATGAGAACCCGAAATTCGTTTATCGGGTGAAAATACAAACCTGAAATTCATTTATCAGGTTAATGAAAAATGAAAATGAGAACCCAAAATTCATTTATCGGGTAAAATGTAAACCTGAAATTCATTTATCAGATTAATAAAAATGGAAATGAGAACCCGAAATTCGTTTCGGGTTCTCATTAAACCTGAAATTCGTTTATCAGGTTAATGAAAATGAGAATCCGAAATTCGTATTATCGGATAAATGAAATGCAAACCCGAAATTCATTTATCAGGTTATGAAAATGGAAATGAGAACCCAAAATTCATTTTTCTGGTTAAAATTCAAACCTGAAATTCGTTTATCAGGTTAATGAAGATGGAAATGAGAACCCGAAATTCGTTTATCAGGTGAAAATATAAACTTGAAATTCGTTTATCAGATTAATGGAAATGAAAATGAGAACCCGAAATTTGTTTATCGGGTGAAAAGGTAAACCTGAAATTCGTTTATCAGGTTAATAGAAATGGAATACCCGAAATTCATTTATCGGGGATGACAAATGCAAACTTGAAATTCGTTTATCAGGTCTATGAAAATGAAATCCAAATTCTTTTATCGGGGATGAAAATGAAAACCTGAAATTCGTTTATCAGATTAATGAAAATAGAAATGAGAATCCGAAATTCGTTTATCGGGGATGAAAATGAAAACCTAAAATTCGTTTATCAGATTAATGAAAATGGAAATGAGAACCCAAAATTCGTTTATTGGGTGAAAATATAAACCTGAAATTCGTTTATCAAGTTCATACACGGAGCCATGTCATGGGGCTTACCCATGAAATGAAGTGTAAAAGGCAATTAGTAGTTAACCCTAACATGACTGGATTGTAAACTGAAACATTAAGCCCTAAATAGTAAATGATAGCATTATTTAAACTGAGAGGTTTGACTGGGAACTCAGTGTACCATCTCCCAAGTGGCGATCACCTGTGAGGTTGATTGCTTCATTAGGGGTTGGCATGAATCATCCCTTTCAAAATTTTCAGTTTTGCAAAGAAAAACCGTTGGGTATCAAGACAGCTCTCAGGATTAGTATATCCCTTGTTATTTATGAAGGATATCCAATCAATAAATTTTGCCCCAGTGTCGTGGATTTTAGCATTCATTTTATTTTCATGTACCTGCAGGTACTCAAAACAATGCGATATCAAGCAAAGAAAACTCAAATTGGTCAGTGCCAAAACATACGAAATGTCAATCTTAGCGAACATTTCTATAAGCAAGGTGACCTAGCTCTCTAAGAGCTGCCTACGTATCCCACAATGAGAATCAGGTCTAACATAGTTCAATTAAACAGATGATTTTCACATATTTGACAACTAAAACATCAACAACAAGAAGAACAACTACAAACAAACTAAATGGCAGCATGTGAGTTTGATAGAAGTACATGAATAAATAATACAGGCACATGGGAGCAATCTTAGTAAAAATCGTGCCATCACCGTATTAACACCGCTTTGACTTTCATTCCAAGTGATTTGGACCCGATGCCATGCAATGCTTTGGATCCATCTTATTGATTGCTCTTATGCCATCTATGTGTCTCTTATACACATCTAGATGTGTATAAGAGACCTGAGGATTCGGTCAACAAATTTCAGTTGAACACTTTCCCAGACTTGGACCCAGAGAAGTCGTTAACCAGACTTTGACCATTTGCTCAGTTTACCCTTTCCTCAGCGCCTTTTCACGTTTTCACTAAGGTTTCCCTCCCTTTTATTTTTTTTGTTTGCATTTTTTTTTTCCACACACTCTCCTTTTGCCTAGGCCGCCCCGTAGGGTTTTCAACCAAGCCTCTTTTTTTTTTTTTTTAAAATCAAAGGTGCCCTTTCCAGGTTTTCACCTATGAGGTCCAAGTAAACGGCAAGGTGTGGGAGTAAACGGAAGACATCTGGCTAAGTAATCGCCTTTTCCAATGCATGCGAACTTTAGTTTTCAAAGTTTTTTTTGGCATCAGTAAGGCTGCCTTTCCTGTAATTGGGATAGACATGTTAACATCAACGGCCGACGACCGCACAAACTGCTCCCTTTAAGCCTATGCAGAACTTAGGATAGTTAGGGTCGAAATGGGTTAAGTCGTGTTATTGGTAAAGATTGGGATTATCTTAAAAAAAACTTGCCCCAGTTTAAGATGGGAGCTTTGGTTGGAAAGAACATAGCTACAAGGGATGGAAGACCGGGTTTGTGATCTGAGGAAAATGGTTATGTCCCTTATCTAAAAGGTTTGCCCCAGTTTTGGGATCAGAGTCTTACTTGAAGGCAACTGACTGAAACTGGGGAAATGGGTTTGAAATTGAGAGGAATATGGTTAGGCTTGTATCCCCTTAAAAATTGCCCCAGTTTTATTCTAACAAACTGAGTTTTGTTGGGAATTTGTTTTGGTCAGCCTCTTGCACTTTTTTTTTTTTTTTTTTTGTTTTTTTTTGTTTTTTGTTTTTTTTTTTGCCAACCAAAAACAAAAATTTGCCCCGATATTGCAAATTAGCTCAGTTCCAATTTTTTTTTTTTTTTACAGAAAAGGCTAGGGACAAAGCATAATTAAAACGAAAGATAGGTAAATAAAGAGAAGAGTTATAAAAGGGTTTAGTCCGGATGTGGATGAAAAGGGAAAGAAAACAACAGGCGGAATTCTATTCGACGTTCTGCAATGACTTAAAGGTTTACAGTCTGCCAAATCAGATGAAAAACTTTTTGACCATGTCCGCATTTATCGGTTGAGGGAAAACCTGTCTATCCATCTCTGTAAGGATAAGAGCTCCTCCTGATAATACTTTGTGTACAATTAATGGACCCTGCCAGTTAGGAGCAAACTTGCCCTTTGCTTCATCCTGTATTGGCAATATGCTTTTCAACACTAGATTGCTAGCCTGAAAATGTCTGGGCTTGACTTTCTTGTTGTAAGCTCGGGCCTTCCTCCATTGATGTAACATTGGCCATGACACATAACTGTTAGCCGTCTTTCATCAATGAGTGCAAGCTGTTCATGTCTGAGCCGCACCCATTCTGCATCTTCTAACTCAATTTCCATAAGAATGCGCTCCTAAGAAGGGATCTCTACTTTCGCTGGCAAAACAGCTTCCATTCCGTACATGAGGGAGTAAGGCGTTGCCCCAGTAGATGTCCTGATGGTATTCCGATAACCCAGCAATGCATATCTAGATGTTTCATGCCAATCACGCTGACTGTCAACCATCTTTCGAATAATTCTCTTAAGATTCTTGTTGGCTGCTTCAACTGCCCCATTCATTTTTGGCCTGTAGATGGTGGAATTCCGATACTTTATCTTGAATTAGGCACAAAAACCATCTAGTATGTCATTGTTCAGGTTCTTGGCATTGTCGGTAACCAATGTATCCGGGATCCCAAAGCGGTAAATGATGTTCTTTGATCTTTAAGCTCATTTTAGGCTTAAACTTCCTTGGTTTCTGCTTTACAGGCAGGCATTTAGGATTGGTGGGGAGTTTGTGAACCACGACATCTGCTGAAATGCTAGGCATATCATCATAAGACTAGGCAAAGACGTCTTGGAACAAAATCAAAAATTCAATCATCTCTTTCTTCTGCCCTCTAGTCAAGTGTATGCTGATTTTAACCTCTCTTACGTCCGTGTCTGTCCCAATGTTTACCATTTCTATTTCTTCCAAGTTAGGCTTTGGTTTTTCCTCGTGTCGCCCGAATTCATTTTCAATATCACACTCGTCCTCATCACTCTCAGACTGTGTAGAATCAGGGTCGGGTGTGATATCAAAATTACACTCATCGGCCTCATAAACGGTAGTATCCAAAGGATCAAAAGCATTGATTTTGGACCATCTGGAAGAAAATAAAGCATGAAATGAAAGAAAACAAAGTGAGCTAAAACATCTTAAAGAAAAAAGTTCTCTTTAATCGAAGATTTGTACAAGTGATCATAGAGAACATAAACTTGACATTCATTGGCCATCCTATAAAAATCAATTGTCTTCAGAATTCACCTTCAAAATAGATGAATAAGATGAATGAGGAAGGCAATATCATGATTGTACTTGCTTTACTAATCAAATTGTTTTCAAGATTCATCTTCTAAAACAGATGAATGAGATGAATCATGAATACAATGCTGTGAATGCACCTACTTCTTGACTAGATGGCATAAACAAAACGACTTAAGAAGTACAAAACATGCATACAAAGATGAAATTAAAAGGAGCAAAACTAAAAATAATATATTTTCAAATTTACCGAAACTCCCTATGACTAGGGAGATCATCAGATGTCCAGTTGTGTAGTTGGTCGATCTCAGCAAATGGCAGCTCAGTGTCATCCTTCTCCGTATGCTCTTGAATAATTACTCCCGCAAATAATTCGGTTGCCCCTTGGATAAGATCCTCCTTGTCAACCTCATCTGCATCAGGAGTCATAATGACGGCAGAACGTGGGAAAGTAATCTTAAGAGGTGGAATGACCATAGGCAATGGTCGACCTTCTTTTTCAGCTCTCTTCAGCTCCTTAATCTCCCTCAACTGCCTGGCATTCGGGCAAAAATTGAGCCCAAATGTATTCATGTGCGTTGGTAGCTCAATAGGGTGTCTATTATGCCTTGCAAATTCATCCCCAAACCTTGGCCGATGCGATATCCTCCACGCAACATTTCCCTTGCAGTCATTACACTCGCCTTATCCAGACAGCTTTCACTGTTGACTGTTCTCCAGGCCCTCGGTTGACAGAGACCACATCATAAGCTAAGAAAGGCACCGGAGTGTCACTACTCTCCCCAACTTCCTCCTTGACCATCATGGCGTGGTCATCTTCGACAAATACAGTAATCAGCTTAAAATTGTAAATGAATTTAACCCTTTGATGCAAAGATGACGGAATAGCCCCAGCAGAATGGATCCAGGGACGTCCCAGTAGTAAATTATATGCCCCAACAATTGGAAGAACCTGGCAAGTGATCTGATGAACAGTTGGCCCCACTTCAAAAAAAAGGTTTATCTCTCCGGTGGCTTGTCTTCGAGCCCTGTCATACCCTCTGATCACCATGGATGAATTCCTGACCAGGTCATGAGAGATTTTTAGTTTATCCAATGTCTTCAGTAAGAACAAATATTTAAAGCAGACCCATTATCAATCATAACCCTAGGCAAATGCCGCCCCTCACATCTAACCAAGATGAATAGAGCCTTGTTGTGATCGCTCCCTTCAGAAGTTAAGTCATCATCAAAAAACCAAATTTGGTTTGATACCAGCACACTGCCCACTAACCCAGCAAGTTTGTCTGTGGGAATGTCACGAGGCACATGAGCTTCACTCAAAATCTTCAATATTGCCTCCCTGTGTAGCTAGGATGTTAATAATAAGCTGAGCATAGAAATTTGTGAGGGCATCTTATTCAGCTGCTCAACTACTGAATATTCACTTTTTTTGATCAATCTTATAAAGTCCTCCACATCTTTGTCTGCTACAGCCTTAGGGGCCTACATGGGCTCTTTACCTTTATTGGATTGTCCGGCCTCAAAACTGTTGTCATTTGTGATTCGGCCTGACCTTGTGACAGCGGACACTTCCTCCTCAGAAATTGGCCTTCCACCGACTATCACAGCTGAGGGTTGATAAAGATAATTCTACGGCATTACATGTGTGCTCTCAATTGGCAATTGTATTGGCAGTTCAATCACAACGGGCTCCTGGGATTCTACCTCAAACGGATCCATGTCTACGATAAAAGGCTCAGATGACTCCAAATCCAAATAAAACGGTTTGGTCTGAGTCACTGTCACTTCTTTGACTTCTCCTTCTTCTTCTTCCATCTCCGCTTTTATACAAATCATCCCAACATGAGGCTCATGTAGTGGCAGCGGATTAGTGTTTACTTCAGGAGCCCTTTGTTCCGGCCTCCTAATGACAATCTCACGTGCATCATTCATATCCTGCACCTTGTTCTTCAACGTCCAACAATTAGCCGTAGAATGCCCTGGGGCTCCAAAATGATAGGCACAGTGGGCATTGGCATCAAACCTATCCGGAACTCTCCCCGGATACTGAGAAGGAGCTATGGGATTCAATCTCCCTGCTGATCTCAACTGCTCATATAGTTGCTCAATGGGCCGTCCTAGATTGGTAAAATTTGCATTGCAGGGTGGTCTGCCATGTGGTTTGGCTTGGTTGGAGTTTGGTGAAGGGAATTTGTTTGGCTGGTTGGATCTTGGATTGTTTGGGGGTTGTGGTCTTGGATTATAATATGGGAGCTGTGGATTAGGCACGGGCATTTGTACTTGTGTTTGGTATACGAGTTGAGGGTAGTATTGAGGTGGTAGTGGAGGTGGTGGATAAAAGGGTTGTGGGTTAGGTCTTTGGTACTGATGGAAGTTGCGTGGTGGTTGGCGGTTGGGTTGGTTGAACATAAAAGTTACTTCCTCTTCTTTCTTGTCAACCTTCTTGCTCAAGGGTTTCTTAGCCACAGACGTGCTCCCCTGCATGAACTCTATCTGAAGTTTGAAGGCCGTCATGTCAATAATTTTTCCACTTTTCAAGCCCCTTTCAACAGCCTCTGCTTGCTGGATGATTTCTGAAAAGGATTTGCCAATAGTCCCGGTCAACTTTTCATAGTAAGGAGGTTCTTGTGCATCAATAAAAAGTTTAAGAGACCATCTCAGTCTCAGTCATAGGTGGGCTCACTCTGGCAACTAACGCCCTCCATCTTTTCACATACTCACGGTAATCCTCTGAGGGCTTCTTCTTTAAGTTCATCAGAGCAAAACGGTCCGGCTCCAGGTCGCGGTTAAACTCATACTGTTTCACAAATGCATTTGCCAAGTCCGTCCAATCCTGCAATTTTTTTGGATCAAGCATTAAATACCATGATAACGCATCTCCTTCCAAGCTTCTGGCAAATACCCTCATTGCTATCCGAGGGTCGCTTGTCGAATTCCCCAGCAAGTTGTAGAACATTTTAAGGTGAGCTACCGGATCTCCAGTGCCATTGTACTTTGGAAATTTTGGGATCTTAAATTTTGGCGGTAATTGCACTTCGGGGAATAGACATAGATCTTGGTAGTCGATAGCTCCAAATTTATCTGTCCCTGTTGCTGCTTCATGAAACTATTGAACCGCTCCATTCTTTTCAATAGGGCATCATTGACAGCCGGTACAGGAGGCTGTCGGTGGCATTAATTCAGCTTCCCCTCCTGGGGTATACTCTAACTCAAGCAGAGGTGGTGGTTGTGGAATTAGATCTGTCTCTTAGTGTGCACTGGAGTTGTGTTTGAGAGACAGTATGAGCACAATACCAGCAAAAGATGTGGAAATTCAAATCTATCAGAAATCTTGCCAGGTTACAACTCTTATACACATCTAGATGTGTATAAGAGACAGTCTCTTATATTTCTTGGTTCATAAGGCCATAGCAGCCATCACAGATTCCATCTGTTTGCGCAACTCTGTCATCTTTGGGTTTTGATCCCCACTGGTCCCTTCCACATCTTTTGCTGGTATTGTGCTCATACTGTCTTCAAATCGGAACTTATGTGCACGCAAGCGGGTATAAATAGGGCTGCGTTGGGTAGCTATTTTGACACTTAGTACCTTCATATTAAAACATAATAAATAAATAAAAAGAAAATTCATATATATATAAACAAACATAATCATAAGTTTACAGCATAAAACGTGGTTCCACTTCCCCAGGAACCCTAAAAATAAAAAAAAACTCTAAAGGGGACGAACCCCGTTTGAACTTATTCGGCGAGCTCCTTTAGATGGTCTCGTATCTTCATCATTTGCTCCTCGTACCCTTGAAGCTTGCTACGTGCTGATTCAGCAGCCCCATTGTGCATTAGGCGTCCCAGATCATCGGCCATCTCGGTGCATGCCCTTTTTCGATTGTATTCCTGCTCTCAAATACAGGATTGCTGTTCTTAAAGTCTTTTGTAAGCTTGCCTGTGCTTATCTAGAGCTATCTTCGTTCCCACTCCTGTAGCAAATAGGGCACTTTGGTCGCCTTTCCAATTACTCGAGCGGAACTCATCTGCATGAAATACATGTTAGCCTTACCTGAGGCTTGTACCCCTTCAGAGTCTTTATAAAATGAACACGCAAGTTTGCAAATCCCATTGTAGGTTATGTACCTAGGGATAGGTATGCAATTCTATACACATGGTATCCCTTCTACGGCTAATGATATGCATTGGCATATCATAAGTAGCCTACGGTAGCCCTACAACGTTGGGGTTAGCCTAAATGCACACAAGAGATAATAAAACTTTGGAAACAGGTCGCGGGGGTGGGTCTCCTATTTGAGTCTGGCAAACATATGCCTTTGACCCTACCTAAGGCTTATGCAATGCAAAAATCAAAATTTCCTCTTTCTTGCAGGAAGTAGATACAAATTATATGGCCAAAGTAAATCATACGAATCAGAAAAACTAATTACTATTAATAACAAAATTGTAAAGCTATTTACTATTACAAGCCAGATAAATGGGTGGGTCCTACCGCCTCGTGTCTAGTGTCCTAAACAAGGTCCACACAGTTCTGCCCCTATGGTTTAAGCTATATGAATATGAGGCTTGGCTTACTAATGCAATCTAGATGGGTTTGGCTCCCGAACCTTCAGACTTTGGGCCCAAAATAAAATTCGTCAATTCCGATGGGCCTTATCGTCGGTGGTCAGGTGATCGCCACAGATACCGTTACGTGCACATCGGATATGTGTCACGGCCGCATATCTGGGTAGATCGTCTTAATTCCTACAGGGAATGTGGGAACGACACCCACAAAAATAGGACATGCAATAAATGAGACATGTGTTATGCAGTGTTCACTTGGAGGCAGTAAGATTCACACATTTTAGTGCGTTTGGCTCTAAAGGTTTGATGCACCCCAACATCCCAAAAATTGCCCCCAAATTAACCACAAACAGGTATAATAGCAAAATATATTAAAACATGTACAATAAAGCAACAACAAATCACACCATAGGCAGACAGGGTATGGCACATAAAACGAGACCTAAATCGAGCAAAAAGGTACTCAAGACAGCAAACATTGAGAAATATAGTAAAACAAGTATAAAATAATTTGAAAAGAACAAATAAAGTAACACATAGCATGTGGCACATAAAACGAGACCCAAAATCCATAAACTAGCACACAAGATAGCAAAAATGGTGAAATACGGTAAAAATAAGTGTAAAGTAATTGAAAAAAAATAATTGAAAGTAACACTTTGCACATGGCACGCAAAACGAGGCATAGAGCCGGTAACATAGCACACAAAAAAATTGGTAAAAATTAGCCGATTTATAATGAACGGGGTAAAATTGAGAGAAACGCGTTAAAATCGTGTGCCCGGATTCTCAAATTCCCTACTGGAGTCGCCACGCTGTCGCACCCCCCCACAACCCGCGGTCTGGCCTGCACCTTTTTGGAACCGGCACCATCGCCAATGTGGTGCTCGTGAAATAGGTGATTAAATGCAAAAGTCTTATTTACTATTACAAACATAAATTACCTACTTACTATTACCAATTTAAATGAATCACCTTTTTACTATTACATAACAGGCTTTAAATGCGACATATGAATTGTACAAAAATAATCTAAGCTAGGGAACACAGGATTGGAGTCGCCACCCGGTGTGTTGGTGAACCGGGACACAAATATACATCAAAATTTAAAGAAAAAATAAAGTCTAGTCTAGATTGACTCCTGGTCCACGTAATTCAAAAAACACCACCGGTTGCATGATTTTATCGCGTTTTTCTTTTCAATTTTAGTATTCATTATTGCCGACTTTGTAGCGTACGTGTGCTTAAGATAGTTTAAAAGTAATAAAAATATATACATATTAATGAGAAAATGAAAATAAATGGTAAATAAAAATATTGACAGGTAAATTTAGCCCGGGGTCCAATTTAAAGTTGCACACATTTAGCTTGTAGTGCCCTTTAACTCCCAAGGGGCAAAACAGTCGTTTGTCATGCACGCCAGAGTTTACTTCTAGCCCAATTTTATATTATTGATACAGTTATTAAGTCATGGACTAAATTGAGTTTGATTCAAATATTTAATGTCCAGTCGTGCAATTAAACAAAATTTGAGGACAGAAGAGTAAATTCAATTTCATTTAACTAGTAATAAAAGCATAAATATTATATAAAAATGGCACAAATCATCACAAAATAAACTAATCGAAAAATATGTGCAAAATCAGAGCCTATTTACAATTTAATACTCATAAGGGCAAAACGGTAATTTCACAATCAAAGGGTAATTAAACATATTAAAATGTCAAACAAAAATCAAATTAAAGTTTGGTGGTTATTGTCATTAAAAATGTAACTTAGAAGAAATTTAAAAAATATAATAAAAAAATGAAAATTAAATCATAAATAATGCAAAAATAGTAAGATAAGCATTTTGCCACCAAAACAATCGATTCAAAAGCTCATTTAACTCACCTCAGCCTCAGGAATGTGGTGGAATTGGTTATGCTCGGCTTGGAGTGCGTTTGAGCCGAATTTGCTTTCGGCACCTCCAAGCTTCCTGTTGATGAACTGGCCTTCTTCCACCACGTTTTTCACCCAGCAGATGAATGATTTTGCTTGAGCTTTACAAAGAGAAGTTGTAGTCTCAGGTACCCTCTACAACTTTTATTCTTTGAGTTTACTAGCCAAATTCCTCTTAGATCATTTGGAATTTTTGGTCAAAGTTGGCTGTCTGGAAAATTTTCCAGATTTAGAAAATCTCTTTTTTTCTGCAGATTTTCTTGGCCACTAGCCTGATTCTACCACATTTTTTACCCTCAAAATGAATTATTTTAGTTGAGATTTACAAAGAGAAATTATAGATCGAGATACTCTCTACAACTTTTCTTCTTTGAGTTTAGTCTAATTCCTCTTCGATTATTTGGAATTTTTGCTCAAAGTTGGCTGTCTGGAAAATTTTCCAAACTTAGAAAAATTTCTCTCTTTTCTTTTCTGCAGAAATTTCGTCCCCTCCACTTTAGACTGATTTTTTTGCTCTTTAAAGAGGTGGATTGAGTGTAAAAATGGTCAAATACCATTCCTTGTCATGTTGGGAGTATGGGACATCTGAAATTTGGTTAGAATGGGTGAAAAAATACAGAGAAAAACGTGGCCAAAATAGCTCTGTCGAGTTGACTGTTCGGCACGTGAACAGTACGTACGCGGAACTGTTCACGCGCTGATTTTTTTTTTTTTTTAAATTTTTTTTAAAAAAAAAAAAATCTAAAAACCTAATAATATTAAAACTCATTCTTTGTATTTCAAAAATGCATAAAACACATAATAATTAAATACCATAAGACAAATTAAGAGAGAATTAAAGGATAAATTAAGAGAAAATCAAAAAGTAGGTTAAAAAGAAATTAAAAGGGAAATTAAAAAGAAAATTGAGAGTCAAATTAAAAGGAAAATAGGGGAGAACTTAAGGGATAAAAATAGGTTTCTACATGGCTATGATTCATTGTTTTGGAAACTAAATTGAAAGAAGTCAAAGCATTGAATTGAATGAATAGATGCAGTAGTAAGAATCGATTGGGAAAAGATAATTTAAGTGTCAATCTAGCCAAATTGTCTTCGCTATTACCACGTGTATGCTTTGGGCAGAAATGTTGATGCTACGAGCAGGTATGGACCTGTCAATAGAACCCGGATGTCTTTAATTTGTGATAACGTACAGATTTGATCGGTAAGTGGTGTTGGTTTCCTTTCATGTTTTAAAATACTTTTATTTGATAAGCTATTTACAAATATATGTTCATATATAAATTCAGATTGTATGTGAGATATATTTGAAAACCTTGTTTTTTATATTAAATGTATGAAAGTAGCACTTAAAATTACTCATATGTATTATTGCTTGATGTATGTGCTTGATGAATGTTCCGCTTGAATGTATTATTCACATGTGATATTTGTTTGAGTTTTTAATAACTTTAGTTGAGTTGGTGGGAGCTAGTTCTATTTGTAATTTTTATCCTTAATGCAGATAAGACTAGCTTTAACCCTTATTGGAGATAGGTATTGACCCAATAGACATATTGTATTGTCCTATTCCTAATGGGTATAAAGTTAGGATAGGATATCCGGTATTGCCAGGAAGCCTTTAGTGACACTTGACCCATTTGTATTATTCTTGTATTTAATTGCATGGATTTGACTACTCGACATTTACATTGTGTTGAGCATAATAATTTTGCCACTTACTTATACTTATTGCTATGTTGAGTGTCCCTTGATATTATGCATTGTTATTATTAAACAGAACTAATGATTTTGAACTTAATTATTTATATATATAGTATGTGTAATCTAGTTGAAGGAAACTACTGCTACTTATTGAATTTGTATTTTGCTCACCTCGCGATTTAACATTTTTGCAGATAATCATAGGTTCAATTAAGGGAAATGATCAAGGATTTGATATTTTTGAGTCCGGTGTCATCGGAGAAGGTGAGAGCACCGCAGTCATGATACTCCCAAGATTGAGGCGTGACAGAATGTAGAATGTAAACCCAAGATTTTTAGTTTATTAGGTTTTATTAAACCCAAAATAGTTTACTAAGTATTTATCCATTTGTTTGAGGTTAATAGATTAATTAATAGAATAGGAAGGACTAAGTACTAAATTTAAAGAGTTAGTTTATTTAAGTAAATAGAAACCTAGTGCTATTTATACATCCTGACGGCTATTTGTTTGAGAAAGATAGAGTTTGGTAAAGAACAACAAAGAGAAGTTCGAAAGTAAATTTCAATTGGGTCTCTCAAATTACAAGGTATTTATGCCTAACTCTTTTATTGATCAATTAATATGAGTTTTACTAAGAGTTTTTATAATGGTTGGGGTTGGAATTATAGTTTCGGTTATTAATTATAAGATTATATGATTTTCGTAACTAATGCTTAATATGCTATAAATTCGGTTGTGTTGGGATTAGTTATAAAGAATTAGTAATTTATAGACCAATTTGTGCGTGAATGCTAGAAAAATAATTTGTGGTTGTTTGAATTGTTTTAGAGATCAAGTGAAAATTAGGATTGAGAAATAATGATTTATCATTTTAATGAAACAGAAACACACAATTAACTATTGGGCTATTTTTAATGTTTTGGAAACTAAGTGGAAAGAAGTCAAAGTATTAAATTGCATGAATTGATGTAGTAGTAAGAATCGACTCGGAAAGTTAATACAAATATGATTTAAAAGTCAATCTGGCCAAATTTTTTTTTGTAATTACCTTGTGTAAACTTAGGGTAGAATTTTGATGCCACGACTAGGTATGGACCTGTAAATAAAACCTTGATATTTTTTTTATTAGCGATGACGTACAGATTTGATCAATAAGTGGTTTTTGTTTCCTTCCATGTTTTAATATACTTTTATATGATAACTTATTTACAAATATATGTTCATATATAAATCTAGATCGTATATAAAATATATTTGAAACCCTTGTTTTTATATTAAATGTACATAAGTGGGACTTTAAATTATTCATATGTTTTATCGCTTGATGAATGTTTTGCTTGAATGTGTTATTCGCATATGATATTTGTTTGAGTTTTTGGTTATTTTGGTTGAGTTGGTAGGAACTAGTTCGGTTTGTAGTTTTGATCCTTAATATAGATAAGACTACTTTTGATCCTTATTAGATATAAGTATTGGCCCAACGGGTATATTGTATTAGCCTATTCTCCAACGAGTATAAAGTTAGATTGGGATATCTTATATTGCCAGTAAGCCCTTAGTAACCCTTTAAGTCATTTGTGTTGTTCTTATATCTAATTGTATAGATTTGACTACTCAACATTTTTATTTGATTAGTATAATGATTTTACCACTTACTTATAAGTATTGGCTATATCAAGTACTCCTTGATATTATGCATTGCTATTATTGCATGTGACTTATGATTATATGTATGCCAAGCATGCTTGAGCATATGTAAAATGATTTTGAACTTTAATATTTATATATGTAGCGCATGTACGATCTAGTAGAAGGGAATTAACATTACTTACTGAACTCGTGTTTTGCTCATCCTACGATTTAACGAATTAACATTACTTACTGAACTCGTGTTTTGCTCATCCTACGATTTAACATTTTTGCTAGTAATCATAGGTTCGATTAAGGAAAGTGAACAAGGATTTGATATTTTTGAATCTGGTGTCCTCGAAAAAGGTGAGGACATGATAGTCACGAGACCTCCAAGAGTGGAAAGTGACATAAAACATGTTCAAACAAGTTGAGAATGATCTGGAAAAGTAAAAACAAGATTAAATATTAAGAAACCCTAGGTTAAACCCCAGAATTCATGCGCAATCTTCACGGTAGCCAAGATCCTCATCCAAAACCCTTCAATTTATGTGTTTAAAAGGTGTTTCCAACTGAAATTCAATGCCTAAACAAGTAGGGTAACAATTCGGCAACAACAAATAAGAATTAACAACAAGATTTGAACATTTATAATTCAAGAAATAAACCTTGAAAACCTAAACTATTTTTCCAAGCTTAAGTCACCAACAAGATTTGAACACTAGATTAGAAATGAAGATAAAATGATTGAGATGCCTTCTTAACTAAGGATGAAAGTTTCACAAATTGCACTTTGGTCCCTCAATTTTAACCTTATTTCATTTGCTACTGCCAAACTAAAATAAAAACTATGAAGGGTAGGAAGGTTATTGAACACGAGAATATCAGATATTATAAAATATTTTGAGGAATGTCAATTGAGAGAAAATATGTAGGTGTTGCACTATTTATATCACATATTTACATCACATTTCAAAACGTTATTCCAGTAATTATATTAAAGAGTGTATCTATATAAAATGACAAAGTGACAAAAGTCACTAATATGTCACCAGATCCTAAAAAAAAGGGATAAAATTCGACTGAGAATCTAAAATTATAGGTTCATGATTCGATATAATTTTACCACGTGTAGTGACTTTGACAAATGGCTATGAATTTATAATTTTGTAGAAAATTTTCCTATTTTAAATAAGTACTAGTTTAGTTAATGGCTTTTAATATTCTACACAGAAGGCAATTTTAAATATTAATAATTAAATTTTACACCAAAACTATTCTCTTAACATTTGTTATACTACTTAGTGATCGTTTGCAACTCGTCTAAAATTATAATATCGTTCAAATCATAAATAATTATTTATGTGTTAAAGTATTTACATTGTTAATAGATAATAAATCATCTATGTGGTGCACCTCACATCTGTGCAAATAAAATAAAAAAATTAATAGGAAGGAATTTGAAAAGGGAAAAAAAAAAACCTACTTTATTAGCGGATAATGGAAAGTTGTGGGTAGATAAATGGTATTAATTAAGGGTCAGAAAATATTACGTTAAAGGAATTTGCTCAGGAGTTATTATTATTAGTGATAAGTACACACTCTATATGTGTACTTTATTTTTAAAAAAAAATTACTAAGGGATACGATTGCAACATTTCAAAAGTAAATGACAAAAAATAGGATAAATGCAAAATGTGATGGCCTATTTGTGCAAACTTAAGTTGGAGGCGGAGTGTATGAAGCTGGGGGCGTCTGCTCCAAATATGCAGGGAACAAAAACCGCTGCTTCCGTTACTGACTTCCCCAACCCTCCCTTTCTCTGCCAATCTAAAAACTCTGAACAATAAAATATTAAAAAAAACAGTGAAAAAAAAAAAAAATCCCATCAGCTCGAAACTTTGAAGACGATTAGAGAAAAATGGATAAAAAAGCGAGGGCTAAGGAGAGAAGAGAAAAGAGGCGCCAAGAAATCTCTCTTCTCCGCACCATTCCCTATTCCGGTCACCAAAGGTAATAAAAATATACAATTTTTTTTTTTTTTAATTCTACGTGAATCTTTAATACATTAATTGTAACATTTCTTGAATTTTTCGATTGAAGGGCCTTTATATTTTAGTGGGTTCATTTTAAATTCCAGAGTAATTAATTAAACGAATGTTGTATTGAATGCTTCTTGAAATTTGGGTATTAACTTTAGCTTTCACTTTATTTACTTTGGGAACTATTAATTGAATCTTGTGAAATGAGTGGATGGTTGTTGGTAGGTTAAAGCAGGTTGGATACAGAAGTTAGGATTTAGGGGGCAATTTTGTTTGGATGTACATTTTGAGTGACAAACTTATATTTTACATCGACCTTCAGAGGGCAAAATCTAATTTTTTTTTTAGAAGGATATATAAGTAAAAAATTGAAGTTGGTATTATAGGAAACACTCGCGACGGAGTACCCGCTAGGTCTGCCCTATAGGTCCTACCAGGATTTGAGGGTGATAAAAAAAGGTTAAATTTTGTAAAGTGGGATGTAGATTTTTTTGTTACACTTTATAGTTTTTGATTCTATCAACAGCCAGATAGACTTGTTCTGTCTTATTTGGAGCAAGGTCAGAAAGTGTTTGATCCAGTGTTACACGGATCACCATATCCCCTGTATTCCAACTTCCACATTCAGGGAACTACGTTCCCAAATGTGGTAGTTTGCGATCCAAAACACTAAAAGTAGTGTTCCTAATTATTTAAGAAGCGTGATATGGTGAGACAAAGAGAAGGTGAGTGTCTTGAGAGAGAGGAAGAAGAAAGGAAGAAGAAAAGATAAGTTCCTACATGATAAGTTTAGGAAGTTGTCTTTCTAGGAAGAAAAGACACATTATGGTGGTAACCTATGATATTGCTGCTTATGCTTCATAAATTTTGTTTATCACTTATGCATTCATATGTCAATGTATTTCAAAATCTGTAATTTGAAATTTATGCATAAATATCCGAAATAGAGAATTTCGCCAAAAATAGTGAACCAACTAAGCCTACCCCTCCGGGAGGAGTCCCGTAGTGTGTATCTATACCCATAACACGGACCAAACCGTACCGCAATCCACGTAACACTGGTTCGACTAACGAAGGGAGGATTAGAATGTGTAGGAGAAAAGACTAAACTTTGAGGATAAGTTGTGTGAATATTTTGATATTTTTCAGATGGTGGTCAGCTGATACAGTTGCTGTGGTGACCGGTGCAAATAGAGGAATTGGATTTGAGATTGCACATCAACTTGCAATAAATGGATTGACAGTTATTCTTACATCACGAGATACTGGTGTTGGTGACGAAGCAGCGAAAGTGTTGCGAGAAGGGGGTCTAAATGTGTTCTTTCATCAATTGGATATAGCGAATCCTTCGTCAATTGAGACTTTTACTGATTGGATTCAACAAAGTTATGGTGGTTTGGATATATTGCAGGTATGATGGACAGCCTGTTTGACATCCGTGTTTAATGTTAATTGGCTTGTGCTTGCTAGAACTGATGCTCGTAATGCATTAATTTTATCAGATGCCTTAGAGGCTTTTGGGTGTACCTCAATGTTGTTAGCTCTATCTGTCATTTGCACTAAGCTATCTACTACCGATTATTGTGAACTTGTAGGTAAACAATGCAGGAATTAACTTCAATGTTGGTTCAGATAATTCGATTGAATCTGCTGAAAAGGTTATTGAGACCAACTATTTTGGCAACAAAAACATGATTAAAGCTATGATTCCGTTAATGAGGCCTTCTGCTTCGGGTGCTCGTATTGTAAATGTGTCCTCACGATTGGGAAGATTAAATGGACGGCGAAATGTAAGCAACAAAACTTCCATTTATTTTCGTTTGTGTTCTCAAATTTTCTTTGATCTACCTTGGCCTTTTGTTTGTTACTTATTGCTTGGTAAGTTGTGATCAAGTGATTGTGCTGTCTGCAATTTGTTCTTTCTTAATAGTTCAAATTTGGAATACTGTAGTTCTTTGGGTACTGAGAATGATTTGGGTTCTTCATGTGTGTTTTGTCAGATAAATGTCATAACTTAAATGCAAAACCACCACTGTTCATGCTTTATGGCTAATGATAATTGTTGAAGCATTGCAGCTTGCCTCTTGGATATTTATTTTGTCCACTAATAGTGGATGTGCTACTTTTTCCTGCTGTATTTTTTCAATTCATTAAGAAACTGCATACCTTTTCATTTTGTTTCTTTTTCTTCTCACCTTTTATACGATGCATATTTCTGTTTGTCAGAAAATATAAAATTTTCTTAATATATTTACGATAATTGATGTATACAAAACTTATGTTTCCCTTACATTTGATTAAGGCCCCAAAAGAAAATCAATGGCTTTTTCCGTAGTTTGTCCATTAATAAGTCATCGCAGCTTAGCATGTTTCTCGATATGAGTTCCTTGAGAATCTGCACAATTCTTTGTAATCAAATCATGCCAATTCAGTGTCTTGATATTTGCATGTGATTGCTGTGCCAAACCTTAGGGACATGAAAACCCCATCCTAATATACCTAAAAGATTGTCGAAATCATGTGAAATTTCATGAGATCACTATTATCAATTCTTATTCTTGAAACCTGATTAGTGAAAGGATTACAATTACCTGTATCTCACAATGCAAAAATTTGCTTCCTTCTGCTAGAGAATTGGAAATCTTACTTTGAGAGCACAACTGGAAGATGTGGACTCCCTATCGGAGGAATTAATTGACAGTGCTATGTATACGTTTCTGCAACAGGCCACAGATGGCACTTGGGAATCTGGTGGATGGCCCAAAGTGTTTACAGACTACTCGTTATCAAAACTTGCAGTTAATGCTTACACAAGACTAATGGCAAAGATACTTTCAGATAGGCCTGAGGGTCATAAAATATATATCAATTGTTATTGCCCCGGTTGGGTGAAGACTGCCATGACTGGTTGGGCCGGGCATATCCTCATACGCCTGAGGAGGGCGCTGATACGGCTGTATGGCTTGCACTGCTGCCTGACTTGTCTATAAGTGGCAAGTTTTTCGCTGAGAGACGTGAAATCAATTTCTAAAGCAGACTCATACTGAATTTGAGTCATAGTTCGCGTCACATTCGACAATAGTGCACTGAACTAGCAATGAAAGAGTAGATGTTGCTGTGAAGAAACTTGTGTTATTGTCTGCCTTGTACAATGTAACTGTTTCCAACTCAGTTACCCGTTGGACTAGAGAACATGCTGCTGGGGAGCATCGTGGCAATTTTTGATCACATATTAACTTAGGGCGATCTCTAAATGATGGAGGCATGAGCAAAAACATGCTGAATATTTGTCATGGGCTTTAGCTGTGCAAGTTTCTTCTTCCTTTGACTATGTTTTACTTCAGGAACTAGTGAGCTTAGCTAATGAATGCAATAGCAGAGTTCTGGATGTTCAATCTTTTGGTTTCTTTTTTATTTTTATTTATTATTATATTTTTATTTTTTTGGTCTCATTTTTGTATCCACTGAAATTTGGATCAATTATCTACTGCAAGGTCACCAAGTTTTGATCATAACAAAACATAATCTATTGATATCCAATATTAATAAAATGGTTTCATACACATCAGGATACATACAAGTGAAATTTATTAATGAATGGAAAATTTATTAATGATTGGATTTACTGCTTTCCTTACGAACCATGTAAAATACAAAATTTATTACTGATTCGATTTACTGCTCTACTTATGAATCTTGTAGAACACAAGACAAACTCCAATTACTGTTCTATTTATAGATCATTTATTGTAAATTAAACTTATCAGAGTGTTTCTTAAATCAATTAATGTGATGAAATATTTAATTTTTTTATCCAAAAATATAAAAAAAAGGTCTATAGGACAGTGGACAAGCTGTTAGCCACGGAAACACCACAATACACTCGAAACAAACATTTCTGGAAAATAAAAAAAAAAAACACAAACACAAAGCAACCAAAAACTCCCAATTGCAGCCGATAATCAATTGAAAGGTCTCTTCGCTGCGCCTTAGCCTTAAAACCCTTAAGCCGGAGCCTCCATCTGCGCCGGTGGCACGACGCCGGTGGCCCACGTGTAAGATCAAACTCCATCTTTGTTCCTGCTAATTTGTTAGGTTCTCAGATCCTATTTCTTGTCAATAATTAGCACGTAGTATTACATAATTTTAGGCCTAATATTTCATTCCTAATTTTGATTTTCAGCAATTTTTTCTTTTTCTTTTTGGTTTTTGGTGCAGATTTAGGAACTCCCACATTCCCAGCATTTTCAAAGGTGCTTCTTTGAAGGTAATTGGTCATAAAAATTCTTACTTTAATTTCCTATTTTAATCCATCAACCTGGAAACTAATGTTGTTCTTCTGACCATTTGATATCTTTAATTTTTTCTGCATAACACTTTTTTTTTATTTTCATTTTAATCAGAATTTATTACTTTGGTATGAACAGCATATGTGGTTTGAGAAATCGTTTTTTGTAATAAAGCTTGTGACTTTAAGCTTGTTGAACATGCTCCGTAATCTAAAATATTGAGTGAGGAAGGAAAGGGAAACTTCGCAGAGTCTACTTAATTTGAGCTGAAGATGGGTTCGGGAGCGAATTTGTAGATTGTACATGTGATTGTAGAAGGGGTTTAGAAGGAAGCGTTTCTTACCGCACAAAAGTATGCTAGTGTTTCAAGATAATGTATGGTTCGGGCAACCCTAATTCAGATTTAAGTGATACAAGAAGAAGTAATTTTAGTGATATATCGATTAGAAATGGAATTTGTTGCATGTACTTCGAGCTCTGTACCTTTCTCTTTCTTAGCTCTCTGTTGTATGATCCTTTAAAAAAGAAATTCGGAACCAAAAGGGCCAAATGATGGTATTCAGCTCATGAACTTTTCTTTAGAATTTGAATGGAATTAAGTTCTAAATATTGAATTTATTTAAACGCGGCCTTCATTTAAGATGTCAAGTTTGAGAAGGGCTCTAATTATCTGCTTTTCACCATCCCTCGTGTTCTTAATTCCTCAAGTCATGTGTCCTTTGCCACCTCCAAAATGTCCTCTAACAATCTTTACAGGTTAGAGACTAAGTGAACACTCTGTACTACTGCCTATTGGTGTAACCTTATACATCTTTATTTTGTATTTGATCATTTTTTCCTTCTGTCGTTTTAGGCCAATGCTGGGTTCATTTCAACATTTTTATTCTTCAAATCAGTCACTGGATATTGATCTTTCCAATGAAGAAAGTAAAAGGCAGTTGTATAACAGGTTTCCTTTTGTTCGATGGTTATGCTTTCCATTTTTCTTTTTCTTTTATTTTTATTTGTGCTATACATCTCTAGTGATGCTTTTGTTAAATTTTAGGCTGCTATATAGGAGCAGACAGGGAGGGTTCTTGGAGCTGGATCTGGTTTTGGGGAAATGGGTTGAGGATCATATCCATTCTATGGATGAAAAGGGAATTAGAGCCCTTGTTGATGTCCTTGACTGGTGGTATTTATCTTTGTCCTCTACTTTTATGTTTCTTACCTGTTTCTTCTTACCTTTCATAAATTTATGAGATGCTTGTTGAATTTATCCACTGCTAGTAGACAGAGTTAGCTAGTTAAAATAGTTTGTCTTTGCCAGTGTTAAAAAAAGATGAAACTGTGTGATATCCTTGTCAAAATTTTCTGTGCGGCATTGGCATGTTGAACTTGACAGTTGCTTTGTTCCTGTTTGATCCAAATTAAGTTTTATTAAGCATTGTCATTGACAATAATAATGTCTTTCCAGCCTTTAGTTCTTATATCTGTTGTCGTAAGGAGTTCCATTGGTCTTCCTGGTTGGTTGGGACACTGGTTTGACTTGTCTAAAGCAGTCATCCTCCTTCTGCAAGACGGCTGTTTTATTCTATGATTTGAGAGTTGTTCTTCAGCATATCTGAATTCACGAAAATGCATATGAGTTGAGGTGTGCGTCAACTATGAACATGAAGCTGTCAAAAACTTACGAAAGTAGTAGAGAACACGTTGTGCCAGTTTAATTGACATGCTATGTATCTTGAGCTTTGGTTGTGTTACAAATATAGCACTGATACTAGTATATATCCAAACTTGCTCACAATAATATGTTTCAACCATAGCTTTTCCTTGGTTCAGTTGATACTGCTCCTGTATTAAGGTTGTTTCTCTTTGTAATGGCAGGAGAATCCAGATTTATGGAAGTGGTTGACTGGTCAGGAGCAATCCCCCGAGGCAGTAAGCATTAATCCTGTGAGTCATATCATCCAGCACAGAATTGCAAGTATTTTGTTTTGTAATTATTCTTTCATAACATTTGTTGCTTTCTAATTCAGCATAATGTGGTTGTAGGTATTTGTTGATGTGCACAAAAGGGTAATGAACAATATTAACAGTCATGCTTCTCCAGAGACACGAGCAACTTCTGGACAGCCATGGGTGAGAGGGTGGGATGATTTCAAGAAAGGCCGTGATGGTTCCGTGGTGGGGAATCAGTATAAACTGTGTTTGAGATCGAGAAGGGTTAGCTGTTGAACTGTTCTATATCATGTAAACAACATTAGAAACATATTTAGTCATACTACTCTTATCCTTACTGTAGTAATAAGTCTGTGCATGTGGAAGAATGTTTTTAGTGTGAACATATGCTGTAATAACTAAAGAATTTTCTCCCATGCCATGACATGTTATGCATTCATCTTCTTTACAAGATACACTAATTTGTATTATGGATGTAAATTTGATCACTCTTTTCAGGTAAAATTCTTAGATATGTTTCCTTGTGTGAGGCCTAGGTACCCTCCTGCTGGTAGCTCAAACCATGGTCCATTCGTATTTTTCATATGGGAGAGAACTTGTGTATGCTTCTACTAATAGACAACTAGACAAATAACAGTGAGTTCTACATATGGTCTTACATGGGGCCTAGATATCACGTGTCTGGTAGTCTATTAATTTAAATCTATACAAGTCTTTGCCTTCCATCGGAAACTGTCAAGTTTACCTAACCCAAGGTGGCTGCCATTTTTGAAGAAGTAAAAAGAATTGGACATCTTGAATTTGGCAAGTTGAAAAATCTATACCTGCATCTGTATTTTTATGGAAGAATCAATTCGTGCCATTGACAGCATAAAGAATCAATTCGTGCCATTGATAGCATAATACTAACTTCCATATTCTTATAACCTAGTAAATCTTATGGAAGAATCAATTCGTACCATTGACAGCATAATACTAACTTCTATTTTCTTATAATCTAGATTTAATCTAGTAAATCTACTGTGAATTGCTTGAACCTTGGGCTGCATGGATTACATTTCTACACATTGACAGCTCAATGTGTAGAAATGCCTGAGGCCCACAGAAGGAAAAAAACTCAAGCATATTATTTACGCAGGACAAATCTAGTCACTTTCCAGAACATATTGGACAGACCTTATCTGCTTTTAAACCCTTTCTCACCTCTTTCTTTTCCTGCCTTCCTTGACCTTTTCTTTGCTCAACTCTTCAATCTTCACTGTAAATTGATAGCTAGTAGAAAATTGACCTTAGAGAAAAGATAAAAGAAATGAAGCCTATGCCCTCTCCAAATAAATTCCTTTTCTACTATTACTTCACTCTTCTCTCTGCATCCTCCCTTTGCTTTTCCCTGATTGCCTCAGAATCCAAAGATCCAATTCCAACTCCATGGCCAGAACAGTTCCACTCAATTCTCTTCATCAACAACAGCAAAGGTTCCCTCCAAAAGGTTGACCTGTGGTATGACTGGCCAAAAGGCAGAAACTTCAACATTATTCAGCATCAGTTGGGAAAGCTTGTTTATGATTTGGAATGGGACAATGGGACCTCTTGTATTTACACGTTAGACTCCAATAAAGAGTGTAGAGTATTGCATTTTCCAGTGGGAATCCTTAGACCAAACTGGCTAGATGGGGCTACATATCTTGGTCAGAAATATATGGATGGTTTTCTGTGTAATGTGTGGGAAAAAGTTGATTTTATTCGTCCGAGTTTCATCTTTAGATGGTATTATGAGGATGTTGTCACCAAAAGACCTGTTTATTGGGCTTTCTACTCAGGTAAATTGAATGACTTTTTTTCTTTAGTCTTCTTATTTTGTATGGAGAAGATTGATTATTGGATGTGTTATCCCTGATTTTCCTACACCGGAAATTTCCCAAGTAATTTGACATAGTCAATTTAGATTTAATCACATTATGGCATAGTGCGGTAAATCCAATTAATCCACCTTGGAGTTCTCAACATATAAAAACGAAAACCGAACTAAAAGGAAAAAAATATTGCACAGACTTAGTCTTGTTGGCAATAATGGTGGCATGTAGTAGTACTTTGTAGATTCCATTTATGAGTTCACATTAACCATGTGATATATACAAGAGGCAATAGATTTGCCTTCATTCCTAAGCAGGAGGTCATTATTTTCTTATGTCATTATACATCGTATATATCACATGATCAATATGTTTGTTTTAGGCTGAGTTTACTTAAATACATTAGTTGAATCTCAATTGATATTTTACATACTTGTATTGTGTGCATAATTATTTGTACCTTCTACAAATATACAAATATTTGAAGTGTTAGAAATATACAAATGTTTGAAGTGTTAAAATTTCTGTAGGAAGGTTAGCCACGTGGGGTTCATGTAAATATGAGCCAAAATTGAAAAGGTTAAGTATGCCTAGGTTTTGCTTGAAATAAACATACATCTATTGTATTGTTTGAGAAACTAGACTAACCTCTCTAGGTAAAATTGGTAAATGTGTTACTTAAATATGTGATGGGATGACTTTGTACTTTTAATTACTTATACCTTAATCTAAAAAGAGCAAAGAAAAGGAAAAGAAAAAGAAACTATCATATTTGGAGTGGCGAAGGTGTCTCGACATCTTATAATTCCAGCCCCTTTTTATTTTCTGGCTTTTAATATGGTGTTCAATTATTTGTGGTGTAAATTACTGTAGGAATGATTGCACATGTGATGACATTTGATGTTGGTAGTGTCCTTGTTAGGTAAGGACCCCAGTTGGCAAGCTCCTGTGTACTGCTTTAAGGAGGCTGGGGAGGAAAGAAAACCTATGGTTGGTACATTGGGTAGTTCTTTCCCTCGTGGAAATCTCATGAAGGGAATTATAAGTATTTGATGTCTTTTTGTTGTAATTAATTGCTCATAAAGTTGGATAATTTCTTTGTTCTCTGCTCATTTCCCTTTACGCTTTCTTGTTAACACAGCAAAGTGTTTCTTCTTTGAATACTAAGGACTTAGAAGTAAAAGTAAATATTCAAAAAGATTACTATACTTTTAAAATTTACGGATTTTAGTCATGAAACTAATTTTGTAACTACAAAAATCATTAAACTTTTAAAAATATTATTTTTTGTCCATTCTATTAAATTGTTCAATTAATTCCTTCGTTAGTATTGTCACATGCCTCCCATGTGGTTCAATCAAGGACAAAATTATCCAAATAAAACCAAACCTTAACCTAACCCTAATCCAAACCTTGGATTTTTTGCTAGAGTTAGGGAGAGGAGAGGAAGGTGAAGGAAGAGGGCATTTGGAAGAACTTCTCTTTGTTTCAACTATGTTCTTTGCCGTTCTCGCTGCGATTCCAAGAATTGATCGTCCTTGATTAGAGAGTAAATTCCCAAATTCAATAACTAAAACATGTAGAAAAGAGAGAGTGAGAAAGAAAGAAATAGAGAAGGGGAGAAATATAGGGAGGAGAAAAATGGTGAATGATTGCGGAAGATCAGTAAACTTGAGCTCCGGCTTTTTCTAGTGTGGGATGTTTGTTGCATCCTTCCATCATCCAAATAATAATCAAATTGGCATATTGCTCTTCCATCATTCCATTAGATTTGGTAAAGTAATAAGCGGGAAAAGGGTTTCTGTTTTTGTTAGGACAAAATTGACACGTATTAATAGAGGAGTTAAGTAAATAATTTAATAAAATGGGCATAAAATAATATTTTTAGAAGTTCAGTGATTTTTTTCGTTATAAAATTAATTTAATGACTAGATAAATTTGTAGATTTTAAAAGTATAGTAAACTTATTGGTGTTTGCTCTAAAAGTAATCAAATTCTGGTCAAATTTTAGGGAAAGATAAAGCAAAACAAAAACAAAAATTAGTACTAAAATTAGGAGAAAAGCTATAATGACTCTACAATACAGAACCTACCTATTAGAAGCACATAAATTAGCCATATATTTTTTTTCTTTGAATACTTCACAGGTAATTGTTTTAATAAGGTAACCCATCTATTAGAAGCAGGGCAAAGCCCCATGTTAGGGGGCCAGCAGATTTTGTAGGTAATTAGCCAAAGTTAAAATATAAATATCTCTTTTTTTACAAAGCATTACTTTTATATGTAATTATAGGAATTTGATGATGATTGTTCTAACCTTTTACAAAATTAAAAAAAAAAAAAAACACAACAAAATTAAATAAAACCACAATTGAATAGATGATTTTACTAAGTTCTGTAGATTTTTATATTTATAAATGACACTATGCTTAATTTTGAATGAACAACATCATTTTTTTAATTGTATTATGTAAAAGAAAAAATTTACAAATTTTAGGAGTGCAATTATAGAATAAAATTAAAATTTTTTAAAATTTCTCCATATTAGTTCTATAATTTTCCACAGTTGGCCCCTCACTTTACAAGTTCTAGGAACTCCTAATAAACTACAAATAAAAGGGTTACCAGGAAAAGCATTATTAAATTTGTTAGTTGTTTTTAACTCTTTAACAATTTGAACAACTTGCGAGTCAAATTTATCTTTAGCAACCTTGAAGGATTCAAATTAATAAATAATTAAATAATCAAGGAGTGAGACAAAAGAAATTAAGCAAAATTTTCGATTTCTCTGACGATGATGGCTGCGGAAATTTTCCTCACAAATTGAGACAAAGGTGGCGGTTTCTCTTTTTTAACAAAACAAAACAGAGACTTCAACTCATTTATAAAGCCCTTATGCGGCTATGTAGTACTAGTACTAAGAATAGGAAATTATCCTATGTAACTTTACAAAATATCCAACCTAGTCTGGGACTAATAAAAATAAGCAAATATTTAGGTAGATTCGATCTTTGATCCTACTTATAAGTCTTGTAGTGTGGATTAAACTTTAGAAAATCTATGATATCAGTTGATGTAAGCAAGATTTTTAAAAATTTAATCATGACCATAAAGTTTATAGGTGGGGCTAAAAATCGGATCTACCTAAATATTTTCCATAAATATAAGCCACATGGCACCACTAATAACCTATAATGCAAATAAATAAAATATGGTTAGTTAATGCCTCCCTTAAACCGATCTCTTTAAATTTGAACATGTTTTCTTCAATTTTAGAATTGTTTCCGACTTTAAGACCTCAGTAAAAATGTCAGCCACTTGATCTGCAATAATCAATTTCAATCTCCTTATCTCAAACCAAACCACGTATGAAGTGGTATTTGATATCAATGTGTTTACTACGCTCATGCAAAATTGGATTTTTGGACAATTCAATTACTGACTTACTGTCACAAAATTAAATTTTCATCGGACCATCCTGTTTGTGTTGAAGAACACCAAACATATGACGTAACAACAATACTTGAGTAGCATTGTTAGCTACTGCAACATATTCTGTCTCTGATGTAGACAACGTTATCATCTGTTGCTTTTTAGAATTTCATGAAAACATTCTAGAACCAATAAAAAATATATAACCTGAAATACTTTTCCTCTCAATTGCGTCACCTACCCAATCACTATTTGTGTAGCCAAATAGCTCAACTGAATCACTGCCTGAATAAAATATACCATCTCCTTAAGTACGTTTGATGTACCTCAAAATCTCTTTTTTGCTTGCAAGTGTGACTGACGTGAATTTTTCATAAACCTACTAATCAAACCAATACTAAAAGTAATATCTGGCCTCCTAGAAGTCAAATATCTCAAACTCCCTACCAAAATTTTAAAGTAGGTAAAATCCATATATTCTCCAGTGCCATCCTTAGTCAAATGCAATTTTTCTTCAGTCGGAGTCAGAATTAGTTCTCTGAATTTCTAGCTTTATCCATCTTGAATTTTTTCAAAATGTCACCCCGTATATTTTCTTTGAGAAATAAAATATTACGATCAGATTGGAAGACCTCAATCCTATGAAAATAAGACATAAGTCTCATATCTGTCATATCAAACTACTTAACCATGGCCTCCTAAAATTCAACAATTGTCACAGGATTATTTCCTGTAAAAATCAAATCATCTACATACAAGCACACAATAATAAATATCACCACGAATAGAAGATTTAATATATAAAGTGTGCTCATATAGACACCTCAAAAAACTGCGAGAAACAAAATATGAGTCAATTCTCGTGTACCATACCCTTGGGACTTGGTTCAAGCCATATAGAACTCTCTCTAACTTGTACACCTTGTTTTTTGAACATTTCTTGACAAAATCTACAGGCTTCTCCACATACACTTCTTACTCGAATACTCCATTCAAAAAATCAGACTTGATATGTCTCTATTTATTTGGAGCAACAAGAGAAATTATCAAACTAAATTGTATCAAGTCGAGCAACAGGTGCAAATACCTCAAAATAGTCAATGCCAGGTTTTTGCTTGTACTTTTTTGCCACCAATCTCACCTTGAATCTCTCTACTTCTCTATTGGGCTTGTATTTTGTCTTGTAAACCCACTTTACTCCAGTGGCCTTTTTACTAGTTGGAATAGAAGTAAGCTTCCATGCATCCTTTTTTCTCAATGGCATGAATTTCTTCACCCAACGATCATCACAAACTGCCTCTTCATAACAATTGGGTCACAATTTGCAAATAAGGCAAAATTCACAATATCTTAATCAAAAGAAGAATTCTCTGAAGAAATAATGTAATCCTACAATCTAGCAGGTATTGCGCTGACGCTGTGATCGACCAGATGTCTTAGTCTATGAACCCTGAACAACTGGTGATGGCTAAAAATTATGATCATCATCCTCTTTTTCATAATTTATGTCACCTTTGCAGTTTTCGATTCCTCTAGGAACCAATTTCAAACACATCTTTCATTTGCAAAAGTTACATCTCTATTAATAATCATTTTTCTTGAAATTGAACTGAATAATCTGTAAGATTGGGACTGCTCACTGTAGCCAATAAAAATACATTTTTCACCTTTGTCATCAAGTTTCCTGCGCAATTGATTAGGAACATGAGAATAAGCAACACAACCAAATACTCTAAGATGGCTAACAAATGGTTTTCCATCACTCCAAACTTCTTTAGGGATCTCTTTGGAAGGCTTCTCATAGGACAAATAAATAGCACATGCAACTGCCTCTGCCCAAAAAGGTTTTGGCATCTTTTTCAATTTCAACATGCATCTCACCATATCCATAATTGTCCTATTTTTCCTCTTAGCTACTCCATTTTGTTGTAGAGTGTATATGGTTGTTAATTGATGATGTATACTATTTTTTTTCAAGAAAATTTTCACAGACCAGATATTCTTGACCCCTATCAGTTCTCAAAATTTTTATTTGAAAACCACTTCGCTTCTCAACAAAAATTTTGAATTTTTTTAAATGTCTCACATGCATCAATTTTTTGTTGCAAAAAATAAATCTAGGCTTTTTTGCTAAAATCATCAATAAAAGTAATAAAATATTTACAACCACCATTATAAGGAATCTCCGTTGTACAAGTCTGAATGGATAATCTCCAATGGTCTCCCACGATTTTTTTGTCTGCAAAACATCCCAGTGCTTCTTGGCCAAAGCACAAATAGCACAAACTCTCTCAGGAATATTAATACCAGGGAATCCACCAACCATTCTTCTACTAGCCAAAAATCTCAAATTGTCAAAATTTAAATGTCCAAACCGCAAATATCACAACCAATTTTTATCTTCAATCATAGTACTCAAACAAGAAAAATTTCCACTATTCAAATTTAATAGAAATAAACGGGTTATTTGTCATCATCACTTTTGCAATCATGCCAATATTTTCATAAAAAATAGTACACATACCATGCATGATACGAATATCTTAATTTTTCTCTGACAATTGACCCATACTAACAAATTTGAGGGCTGACTCAACCTCAGAATATAAAAAATATCAAAGATAAAATTGCTAGACCATTTTTCAGGCTAATGGGAATTTTTCCTTTCCCAAAAACTGGTAAAGTAGTATTATTTTCAAATCTTACTTCACACCTGACAAATTCATCAAATTCAGAAAATAATTCTTTTTTATCACACATGTGATTAATATAGCTAGTATTTAAAAACTATTTATTTTTGTCAACAATGTCTACAGCATTACAGGCCAAAAATAAAATTACCATATTTTGATTATTATTTTCAGTCTAATTGTCAACAATATTAGCCTAAAAATTCTTGTTAAATTGTTTACCGAATTTACATTCAGATTTTCTATGCCTATATTTTTCACAATTATAACATTGAATTCTTTGATTATCCTAAGTCTGATAAAAGTTATTTCCTTCAAAATTATTATCTCTATTAAAATTATTACCTTTATGTTTACCAACACCACTTTTAAAATTAAAATTATTACCTTTACCACGTCCGAGAGATTCTATCTGCTTCTACCTCTATTGTTGTAGGCTTGATTTGTCTGACTGGATTCCCCTTATTGTTTATATTTATCTTTCCCTTCAAATTCAACTATGTCGTAGTATCTTCTCAACCGTATCCGCTGTATCCTCTATCTTCCCATTAATTCTCTGTTCATGAAGAATTAATGAGTCCTGGAAATTTTCAATGCTCAAATTTGAAGTATCTTTCGTTTCTAGAATTATTGTGACAACGTGATCAAATTTCATTTTTAAGGTAGTCAGGACTTTTTTTACAAATAATTTGTCAGTCAATTCATGGTTGTTGAGTGCCATCTCGCTTTTAAACTCTAACAGCCGAAAAAAATAAGATTTGATGGATTCAAATTTTTCTATCGTCAAAAGTTCAAACTTTCTCTTCAACATCATCAGGTTATTTTGTTGGACTCGGTGAATTCCTTTGTATGTCTTTTCCAAAATATCCCAAGCCTCCATTGCTGTATCTACCGTAGCAATTTTTTCAAAAGTTATTGAAATATCAATTGTTTGATGAATTTGTGATAAAGGTTGATTATTTTTCTGCACCGTTGAGTATCTCCTTCGATTGTTTAATGAATATGATTCTTCAATACAAGTGTTTTTAGATGAGTTATCATCTGTTTCTTTCAAAAAATATATTCGGATTTATTTTTAAATTTTGGAACTGAACAAACAATTGTGGGTGTCATAATTATGAATTTACAATAACTCTAATACCACTTTAAAGAATTCAAATTAATAAATAAGAAATAATCAAGGAGCAAGACAAAAGAAATTGGGCAAAATTTTCTATTTCTCAAATGATGATAACTGGGAATTTTCCTCACAAATTGAGACAAAGGTGGCGGCTTCTCTTTGTTTAACAAAACGAATCAGAGGCTTCAACTCATATATAAAGCCCATAAGCGACTATGTAGTACTGGTACGACTTAGGATAAGAAATTATCCTATGTAACTAAAATATCCAACCTAGTCTAGGACTAATAAATATAGTCTTAGCCACATGGCACCACTAAAAACCTAAAATGCAAATAAATAAAATAGGATTGGTTTATTATTTTCCTAACAAAGCCGAACAGAGTGCAAACTAAATTTTACAGAAAGAAACAACAGATTCCAGTAAAGTGAGGTGCGAACTGAGTTACTCTCTTAAGATAATTCGCACTTCTTATAGTATTATATTATTATTCTACTAAATCTACATGATTTAGTGAAGTATAAGTTTCAACTAATGCCCGGTATAGAAAGATGAAAATAGTGTGGAGAGTTAGGAAAAAAGGCAAGCTACATATGTAACAATATGGAAAGGTAGGAAAAAATGTACGCTACATATTTTTGAACTCTCTTATTTATAGGTTGAAAATTTTAAGAGTTACAAATCTAGAGATTAATTATATTTATCGTAGAATTTTCAGCTATAAATCAAATTTGGAGAGAATTTGATCGAGGAAGGAAAATGCACTGGAGGTCTTGGAAAAGCATGGCTCAACAAATCACTAATGTAAAGATGGGCTTGGTTTTCAGAGGCTGGAAGACGCTGTTAAGGGTATGTTTATGAAACTGTGGTGGAAATTTAGAACACAAGATTCCTTATGGGCAAAATTAATACCTTAATAATGTAATACATGTTGGAATACCAAATTAACTTTAATATCATGACAACCAATATTATCATAACCCGGATCCTTCATGTTTAATCATCAAGAATATAAATTAAATACTAAATGCAAAAGCATACTTGAATCCATAAGAATTGATGTGATTCTTGAATATTGTGGTTATTGATCTTCCAAATTACTATGTATGTATTTTAGAGAATAGGGTTCTCACTTTTCTGATGATAGGATGTTAAGAAAAGTAACACAACAACATAGAATTTGGAGACCATAACCTATATATATATATAGATATACTTTCCTTATTCCCTTACGTTTTGCCCATCATAAAACAGGAAATAAGATTTTAGGGTATCTACACATAAAAGCCCATACTAATTAGATGACTTATGTTGTGGCCCATTTATCTTAAACTATAATAGATCACTTTATATTGGGCCAATTAATTATGATAGCACATATTACACAATTAATATATATGTAAATGTCCAAAACTCAACATTCTCCCACTTGGACTACATATATATTATTGTATAAAACCTTATGAGCTCAAAACCTTTAGCTATCATGACCATAGTCATTTCCGAACAATCTCGTCCATTAATCATGTTAATATAAGATCAAGACAATTTTCGTTACATTAATCGTAATTAAACCCATTCTTGGTCACGTACATCAACACAACCAACTGACATAGATCAAGTATGGATGTGTAGCATGAAAATTACATGCCATGTGATCTTAAACATGCCTATTTTCAATTGGTCCAACTTTATTCTTTATAGAGATCAAACTGAAATTAAAGTCAGAGTGAAACTTAAACTGAACACTTTATTTCTAAAACTGAAATCTTTATTTCTGTAGAAAATATTGATAAATATATGATGTGTCTTGAAAGACTTCTTTAAATATATAAACAGAATACAAACTCCCACTAATCCTGAATATCCTCAAAAGACATAACACACATATGAGCAGTGTGCTCATGAAAGACCTTAGGTGGTAATCCTTTAGTAAGCGGATCCGCAATCATGGAGTTCGTGCCAATATACTCTATAGACACCTGACCACTCTGAACTCTTTCTTTAACAACTAGGAACTTGATCTCTATGTGTTTAGATTTCGTTGAAGTCATATTATTGTTAGAATATAGTACTGCCGATTTATTGTCACAAAATAACTTAAGTGGTCTTTCAATACCGTCCACAATTCCCAGCCCTGTGACAAAATTTCGCAACCATATTCCATGATTGGATGCCTCATAACATGCTATAAATTCAGCTACCGTGGAAGGAGCTATGAGTGTTTGTTTAACACTTTTCCAAGAGATAACTCCACTAACCAAGAGATAACTCCACTAGCCAACAAATAAATATAGCCCGAAATGGATTTATGACTGTCTTGTTTGGACATCCAGCAAAACCAGAGTCGGAATACCCAATGATCTCTAATTTATTCGATCTCCTATATGTGACCATGTAATATTTTGTTCTCTGAAGATACCGCATAACTCTTTTGGCTGCCATCCAATGAATCATACCTGGATTGCTTAAATATCTGCCTAATATCCCAACAATATACGCAATATCTGGACGTGTACAAACTTGAGCATACATTAAACTTCCTACTGCCGAAGCATAGGGAATCTTTTGCATTTCTTTATTTTTGAAATCATTCTTAGGGCACTGAGCGAGGCAAAATTTGTCTCCCTTAGCAACAGGGTATCTCCTGGTTTGCTATATTGCATGTCAAATCTCTTAAGTACCTTCTCGATATAGTTCTTTTGCAATAATCCAAGAATACCCCGAGAGCGATCTCGATGTATTTGAATTCCTAATACAAAAGAGGCATCCCCAAGATCTTTCATCTCAAATTTTTGTGATAAAAATCTCTTGGTTTCGTGCAATAAACCTATAGTCATTGTTGGCAAGCAGTATGTCATCGACATATAAAACCAGAAAAATATACTTACTCTCACTAAACTTGTGGTATATACAATCATCAACCAAATTCATCTCAAAACCAAATGAGATGATAATTTGATGAAATTTGTGATACCATTGATGAGAAGTTTGCTTGAGCCCATAGATGTATTTCTTTAATTTACAGACCATATTCTTTGATTTTTTGGACACAGTTTTTTGGCTGCATCATATAAATGGTCTCATCAATGTTACCATTGAGAAACGCAGTCTTTACATCCATCTGAAGTAACTCAAGGTCAAAATGTGCCACTAAAAACATTATTACCCTGAAAGAGTCTTTCGATGATACTAGAGAGAAAGTTTCTTTATAATCAATGCATTCCTTTTGAGTAAAACCCTTTGCGACAAGACGAGCCTTATATCTCTCCACATTACCCTTCGAATCCCTTTTGATTTTAAATATCCATTTACAACCAATAGGTTTCGTACCTTCGGGCTAGTGTGACAAGTTCCCAAACAGTGTTGTCCTTCATGGATTTTAATTTCCTCATTCATAGCATCAATCCATTTGTGAGAATTAGCACTAAGCATGGCTTGATGAAAGTTGATTGGATCATCTTCCATCAATCCAATGCCATCCTCATGTTCTTGGAGAAATACGATGTAATCATCCGAAATCGCACTTCTCTGTTCTCTAGTAGATCTCCTTAATGGCATTTGTTCTTGAGGTTTTTGAGTTTGTTCGTGTTGTTCTTGATGGGAAAGATTTTCAACATTGTCTTGTGGTACTAGTATTGCTTCTTGAACAATGTCAGGAATAGAAGGCTGATCATTGTCAATAACAATCGTAGGAAGGGAAATAGATTTCTCTTCAAAGACAAAGTCTCTAACTTTATTTCTCTCCCCAAAATCAATATCCTCAAAGAACTGGGCATTTTCCGTCTCAAAGAAGGATCTGGATGTGGGATCATAAAATTTGTACCCACGAGACCGTTCAGAGTAGTATTATAGCTGACCAACAAAATAGGTGCTGACCGTTTTCGTATCCAATTTATTTTCATTTGGCCTATAAGGCCTTGCCTCAGCTGGACAACCCCAAATATATAAATGCTTTATACTAGGTTTTTTGCCAATCTATAGTTCATAGGGAGTTTTGGTCGTTGCCTTAGTTGGAACTCTATTAAGGATATAAGCTGCAGTCTTTAATGCCTCTCCCCAGAGTGAATCCGGTAAAGTTGTATGACTAATCATACTTCTCACCATATCCTTTAAAGTTCTGTTTCATCTCTCAGCAACACCATTCATGCTAGGAGATCCTGGCATGGTGTACTGTGGGACAATTCCACACTCTTCTAGGAATTTAGCAAAAGGTCCTGGACGTTGTTCACCTGATCCATCATATCTGCCATAGTATTCACCACCACGGTCAGATCTAACAGCCTTAATTCTTTTACCAAGTTGGTTTTCAACTTCAGCTTTAAAAGCCTTGAACATGTCCAATGACTTAGACCTCTCATGAACTAGATAGTGTCAAGGTAGCCATAACGAGAAAAATTGTCTATGAATGTAATAAAATATTGTTGACCATTCCAAAAAGCAGTAGGGAATGGCCCGCAAATGCCCGTATGTATTACTTCTAAGACGTTCGAAGATCTACCGGCACCTAATCTCTTTATATTTGTTTGTTTCCCCTTAATACACTCAACACATATTTGAAAGTCTGACAAATTAAGGAGATCAAGAATTTCATCTGACACAAGTCTTTCAATTCTTTGTTTAGATATATGACCTAAACGCTTATGCCAAAGTGAAGCAGAATTCTCATTGATTAATTTGCGTTTAGTACCACGTGAACTTATATGCAAGGTTTCATTATATGAAACAATAGTTTCGATTAAATAAAGGTTATCATGAGAAGACAAAAAACCAGTACCAATAATATTTGAATTCAGAAAAAGACTAAACTAACTATTTCTAAATGAACAAAAGTAACCGGATTTGTCCAAAATAGAAATAGAAACCAAATTCCGTCTTAAAGTTTCAACTGTACAATATATGTTTCTTTCAAATCCAAATAATAACCAATTTTTAATAATAACCTAAAAGTCCCTATTGTTTCAACTTTAACTGGTTTGTCATCACCCACATAGATGAATCTTTCAGCATCATTCGGTTTCGACAATTTAGGCAACCTTGCATGGACACACTTATGTAAGTAGTAGCACCAGAGTCTATCCACCAAGTGTGTCGAGGTACTGAAGCTAAATTAACCTCAGAACAAATCAAAACGAGAAGCGTACCTTTCTTTACGCGCCAAGCGTGATATTTGGTACAGTCCTTTTTTAGGTGTCTAGAATTCTTACAAAAGTAACAACCAAATTCCTCAGTTTATTTCTTTTGCTGTTTCTTTTGAAGTGGACCACCCGCAACTTCTTTATCCTTTTTTCTTTTCTTATTTTTGTCCTTAAAGGTACTTACCAAGTGAGCACTTTCGAACTTTTCTTGCTTCAATCTTTCCTCTTCTTGCACACAATGAGAAATGAGCTCATTTAGGAGGCCATTTATCCTTTTGACAGTTATAACTGACCTTAAATTGACTGAATTGTACATGAAGAGAGATCAAAATCAAATGTATGAGCAAGTCCTCAGACAGCTCTAACTTTAGTGCCTTAAGTTTTGAAACAAGATGAGACATCTATAGAATGTACTCCCTTATATTTCCTTTTCCTTTTCCTTTATACCTCATTGAAATTAAGTTCGATAGAATCGTACTTGTTTTAGCCTTATCATTTTTTTACAAAACGCTTTTCAATTTCCATAAGGAACTCTTTGGCAGTTGCCTTTTCGGACACATCGCCCCTGAATGTTTCCGAAATTACACGTTTCATAATCATAAGACTCATGCGATTTCAACCCACTCCACTTCTACGTTCATGACCATTAAACCGTTTCCTTACGGTCATGAACTTAGTTCATGACCAATCCTCACTGGTCATGAACTAAGTTTATGACCATTATACCAATTCCTTATTGGTCATGAACTAAGTTGATGACTATTCCTATATGAATTCCCTTCTTTTTTTTTTTTAATTCTTATACCAAACAAATTCAAAAGAAAAAAAAAATAAAACCAAAATTTTGAATCCAACAATTTAATCCGAATAAATATAAAATTAATGGACCCAAAATCTAAAATCCGTAATACAACCACAATTGTTCTTAAATACAACAAATTAAATCGCATAAAAAATTTGTTGAATTCAAGAACTAAATCCATATGAAATCAAATAATAAATCAATTAATGGAAAAACTGATTTCTCAATGATTCAACATAAAGATGCTCTGATACCACTTGTTGGAATACCAAATTAACTTTAATATCATGACAACCAACGTTATCATAACCCGGATCCTTCATGTTTAATCATCAAGAATATAAATTAAATACTAAATGCAAAAGCGTACCTGAATCCATAAGAATTGATGTGATTCTTGAATATTGTGGTTATTGATCTTCCAAATTACTATGTATGTATTTTAGAGAATAGGGTTCTCACTTTTCTGATGATGGGTAAAATCTAATAGATGTCAAGAAAAGTAACACAACAACATAGAATTTGGGGACCATAACCTATATATATATATAGATATACTTTCCTTATTCCCTTACGTTTTGCCCATCATAAAACAGGAAATAAGATTTTAGGGTATCTACACATAAAAGCCCATACTAATTAGATGACTTAGGCCCATTTATCTTAAACTATAATAGATCACTTTATATTGGGCCAATTAATTATGATAGCACATATTACACAGTTAATATATATGTAAATGTTTAAAACCCAACAATACATCCTTGTTCTGTGATTGGTGGAAGAAACTCTTCTATAACCTGGAAAAGAATGCCTACTTATTAAGGATGTAGTTAAGTCCTTTATTGGAGTAAGAATTAGAAATGGGAATTGCTCTTTTTGGTTTGATTCCTGGACTGATGATGAACTTCCTCCTAGAAGCATTGAACCTTTGTTTGACATGAGGTTAAATCAAGCATGGAAAGGGGATAATTGGGAACTATGATTTGATTGAATACACCCTGTTGCTATACTTTCAACTTAACCTAGTTGCATCACAAGAAGGTTTTCCTCAATGAAGTTACAGATGAATACATTTGAAAGTGATTTCACTGTTACTTTTGCTATTAGCAGTTTCGAGAAAAAGACAGCATACTTTTTTCAAGGAAGATGATTTGGGAGCCAATGACACCACTGAAATATCTATATTTATGTGGGGGCTATTAAACTCTTTATTACCACTCGATGACATTTTGAGGAAGAAAGGGTTCCAATTTGCTTCTAAATGTCAATTTTGTAACAAGGAGGAAACATTGAATCATGTATTCCATGGCTGTAAGATTGCTGCTAGGGTTTGGAAGGTTTTTGAAGCAGTTGCCCAAGGTAGATTATTTGGAGATGACATCTTTCAGTATCTTCATTCTAGGTGGATGCAATCTGCCTATGATCTATCCTCAAAAGCATTATACAAGCTTATTCCAATTTTGGTTTGCTGGGAGGTGTGGAAAGCCAAAAATAGTTCATTCATGTTTGAAGGAGTGACCATAACAACTCATAATATTTGCAAGGTAGTGGACAAACTGCTGCACGATCACCATAGCTTGTCCTATTAAAACTCATGGTTCTGCTGGTTCAACCAACCAATCATTAGATCAATTATTAGGCAATATCACCGAAGAAGGTGATTACTGTTCGATTGAGAAGCCTCCCAGCAAATACGTACAAGATCAATACAGATAGAGCTTGTCAAGGTTTACAAGGAGCAATGGCTGGTGGTAGAGTGCTGAGAAATTCAGATGGAGAAATTTTGTAAGCATTTTCATCATCTTTTGTTAGACAAGGAGATAGTCTTCAAGCTAAAGTATTGGCATTATTGCATGGCATTCGGATGTGCGACTCCAAAGGTATATCACCTCTGATCATTGAGCTTGATTCTCAGGTTGCATTCCTTATTCGGACAGGTGTAGCAAGAATTCCATGGAAGATTGACAACATAATTCAGCAATGCAAGCATTATATGAGAAATATGAACTTGCACCAGTTTTGCTCACATATATAGGCAAGGGAATACAGTGGTAGACACACTAGCAAAATTAGGACTTCATTTGAATTGTATTGTTTGTTATTCTTGCAGTACTGTTCCTCATATTGTAAATTCACTAGCTTGTCGAGATAGGATTAGTTGTCCTAGTTTAAGGATACTTAGCTAGTAGAGTTTAAGGTTTTAAGGGTTCTATGTCCTAAAACCTATCTGTTTGCTTGGAGACTAGGGTTTATGTTCCCCTCTATGTATTCTTTAATTTCAATTAATAACATAGGAATGGTGTTTCTCCACCAAGGAACCGGTGGTTAGCCAAAAATACATACATACATACATATACATATATATATATATATATATATATATAAAGTGACATTTCTTAAGTCAAAATGCAAAACTATACAGTTAGAATCCTACTTGGCATTTATTTGAAAAAATATTAACCAATCAAGATATTTTATTAACCATATAAGTGAATTGCCACATGTGTGGCTTATTATGTAAGCATGTGGCTTTGTAAATTATTTCTACACACGCATATACATATATATATATATATATATATATATATATATATATATATATATATTAACTGACCACTAGAAACTTAGTGCGGAGTTGCTACAAGAGGAATAAGATCAAAATTAGATTAGACTGGGGAATCTTAGAGGACTTAACAAATTACATCATAACGGGGCAGTCTGATAAAGAGCCTCGGGCTTTAAAGCATTTATAATGGGAAAGATGGTGGAACCTGGTAGAACAACCGGCATATTTATTTTAGCCACATCGGCAGCTAACTCTTCTGGCTGAGTTAGTTTTGTGGGAGTAGATGTAGAAGAAGGCTGTGTAGGATTACTGCTCACGGCTAGAGAAAACTTGATTGGGAAGAATTTGGTCAATCTTTTGGAAGGACCAGTTGGGGGTTTTCTCAAAGTATATGGATCAGGGCCTTGTCTGAATGCCTGCGGACAGAGGTATATGGGAGAAGGGTTAACATCAGGATTAAAACTAGGGAATAATGCTTGAAACAAACAGAATTCCTATCTTAGCTAAATGAGTCAATTTTCTAAGTGGAGGTGGTTGAGCTTCTTTTTCTTCACTTTCCATACTTTTCTTAGAAGAATCTATCTCAATGAACTGGGGTTCTGCTGGTTGAGGTCTTGCAAACATCAAAAAGTTAAAAGATTAGGGCTTAAAATAGGTGAGAGAATGGGACAAATAATACCTAAATGAGGAGGAGGTGCCCCGATGACTAAAATCATGTCAGTAGTGATACTTCGATCTCCGAGATGAGCATAAAATCCTATAAGTGTTATATTTTTGCCAACTGAGGTAAAAATAACTGAGTGGTATAGAGCATTCGAGAGAGCGAGGTCAGATAAAGAGAGTCTTGGAGCATCCCAAATTCTGCTCTGGAAAAACTCCTCAAAAGTAGGGAATTGGAGTTATTTTTAGTCCACATCCGGAACTATTCTCGCAAGTAATTATCTCGGCAAGTCTTATGCTTCTTGAAGTAGCTGGATCATTTCATTAGCCTTAGCCATGATCTCAGTTCGCCAAAAAGGATTCCAATTGATATTACAATATCTTTCAAAGGCCTGAATCTCCCCAGTCAGCTCACCTTTGGACGTCTTCTTTCTTTTTAGAAGTTTCTACTTCCTGCAAAGCCGATGATAAGTTAGAAACAAAAACATTAAATAAATGTAGTTTATCAAAAAAGTCAATTAGAGGCTGATTGCAATGGTGTTGCTTAAAAGCTCTTCACCAAGAGTTGAAAATATCAGAGGATATGAAACTTGGGTAAAACACCATAAAATCGAGGTTGGCAAGAAGAGATAGGTTTTGGGCTTGAAGAACTTCAAACTCAGTTTCCCCATTGAAAACATATTGGTGATGCCTTGGTTGGTTGATGGGTTCAGGAAATAATGCAGGAATAGACTAAATTAACCCAAGTTGGTGGGCAATGAAACAAGCTCGATAGAATTCAGCAGCAATGTTGGCAGTTGTGATACATTTACACAGCACAGGCGCTTTCTCTAGGCCTTACAACCAAAGGGCAAGTTACGAGTTACAACACATAATGCCTAGAGAGCTACTCTTTCTTCTTCATCTGCTTTGCTTATGATCTGGGTTGGATATAACTTTTTCAACCAAGAAATAAATGAGCCGAGATATCACGATGGCAATAGAGGAAGTGAATGTTAGGTCTTCAGTTGATATAATGTGAGAATCTATTAAATCTTGGCTCTGAAAAAGAGTCAAGCCTAATAAAAAGCATTCCAAAAATAGTGGTTAGAGTGTTTTCATCAATGAGGGCTGATCTCATAGGGGAAAAGTAGCTTTGCAACCATAATTGTAAAATGCACATAGGTCCAGGAATGTTCTCTAGTTTTCTTGTTTCAAACCCTACTAAACTCTTATAAAGATCAGATACAATAGCAGGCGCTAAAGCTAAAGCTTCACATCTGCCAAGGCAGCAACCAAGTTATAAAAACTGATGGTCATTTAGAAAGCATGAGGATTGAAGATATATCGGTTGAGCGAAAAGGCTGCTTGGTTGAAGTTGAGGAAATTGATGTGTTCACTTTTTAAACTAGCTTACCTTTGGCAGTGACGTCTTCAAAATGTTTAGCTAGATAAAGGTTGTAGAATTTATTGGATTTAAAGTAATGAACGGAGAATGCTCTATTGGTCACTAATGACAGACTATATAATCAACCGGCTTGTCATGAGGCCTTAAACTTATCAAAACACCCAAATCAAAAATGGTTGGTGTCATCGACCCAAAAGAGAAGAGGAAACAATTAATTTTGGAACTCCAGAAACAACCATTGCTAAGATTAATTTGTTATTGGGTTGAATGACTTTAGTAAACAAATTGATAACCTTGAAAATACTAGCCGATTTCCATACATCTTCAAAAAGGTCTATAAACATAGCCCATGAAATCTATCAATTTTGGACACTCAAGTTGGAAGACCATGGTGCTTCTCAAAATTAAGGGAATGACGTCAATTTGTGTCTAAAAAGGTATATTGGTGGATGAAAAGGGTCTCGTCAGAGGAGAGATCAGGATTATAATAGAAGGAGGTCAAGAATTTGGTCTGAGAAACTCTCATATCTGTGCCCTAAATCACAACGCTATTTGAGGATTAGTAATCCTTTTTAGAAATTTAGAAATCGAATGGATTCGGGTCTTATACATATAAAATAAGTGAAATAGATAAACTCTTTTTTTTATCTATTTCACTTAAGATTTATATCGTCGATCTCATACCAAATCCCATCAATCGAATCACTTTTTTGAGAAATACGAGGCTAGGTTAGCCGAAAGATGGTTATCGGTTCAAGAACGTAAGGTGCCCCTGCCATCTCTTGTAGAGAAAGAAGTTAATACCTGAGTGATAATGGGCAAAGCTCTAGCTATACTGGTCAATTTAGCCTCTTTAGAGGTGGAAGGGTTAAAAGCCATTAGATCAGCAGCAAAAGTAAAAGAAAGGCAAAAAAGGTGAGGTTTGATTAGAAGATTAAATTGAAGAGGTATTAAAACCCTATAGACAACTAAAAAGAGTAAAAAAGAGTTTGATTAGAAGGGAGGTTTGGAGAGAGAGGTTTTCGAGAATCGCATTCATCAACAATTATTATCAGTTAGGAATTTTCAAATTTCAAAAGGAAACGGGAATTGGGGAAGTGAATTAGCTTTAATTAGTGTGATTTTAGGGTTAGGGTAATTTTTGTTTTGAAAATGGAATCCTCTAAGAAAAGACTGTGAAGAAATTAAAGTAATGTGAAAGTTATATGGTAGTGTTAAATTCTATATGTTGTCAGAAATACGTATACTAAAATGACTCCCAATCTTTCCTTCTGGAAAATATTAAGGTAGGATTTGTGCTCGGGCTCACTTGTATATCATATAACTATTAAAAAATTCATATAGCTAGAGTGATGTCAGATGACATTGCTTGTGTGAGGCATATGATGATGTCATTTGACATCACATTATCTATGTGATTTCTTTAGTATCTACAAGATTTAAGAGTGGGCCTGTAATAGAAAAAAAAAAGGGAAATTTATATGTATTCAAGTAATGGTAAACTTATATATCTACAAGATCCATGAGTGGGATTGGAGCTTGTCGGTAGAGAATTGGCTACTGGAGGTGCTTGCTAATAGCAAGCTCCCTAGGCTTGGGTTGCTTCGGCTGCCAGCTACTTCGTTGTGGAGTCCGATCTGTGTTGCTTTTGTTCTTGCTCCACGCCTTCCAAAACCCTAAATCAACATAAGAACACATTAATAGTGGTTGAAATGAAGTATTTAGACACATAAACATTGATTAAAGTGAGTTTAAACATTGGAAAAATCAATTAAAACACACACACAAAACTCTAATTTAGGAAGAAATTAGGTTAAAACCAACTTATAAATCCTAAATCCACACACACATAACTATCACTTCAATAAAAATAAAATAAACTCTAAAACGTACATTAAACACATAAAATTATAAATTCATGAAAACACATACATAGATACTAAAATTTATCAAAATTGTGAAAAAACCTCTCAATTTTGGTTTAGAAAACCCTAGTTTGTTAGGATTATGATCATCGTTGGGGTGCCATTCGAAACCTTCCATGATGAAATACAAATTCGAATGCACACTACTTTAGTTTGGCATCACCAAGCATATGGACAGACTAAAGTATCAAATAGAGCAATCCTAACTAGATTGACGGCTCAGTTAGAAAGAAGAAAATGAAGCTGGGTGGGAGAACTTTCCAGTTTTTTATGGTCATGTCGAACTATGCAACAAATGGCAAATGTTGTTACTCTATTCAACCTCATATAAAGAGCTGAAGTAGTCATGCTAGCAGAGATCGGACTTACATCCCGAATCCAAAATCATGATATGATCAATAACGAAGGGAAATTGATCTAGATCTACTTGAGGAACGGAGGTTGGTAGTGGCTATTTAAGAGGCCAACTACAAACAAAAAATGGCAAAGTATTACAATACTATTTGACAAAGATATTACCTACTAGGGGATCTAGTCTTATGAAGAAATGAAGTCAGTCAAGTAGATGACAACAAAAATTTAGATGCAATCATTACACATTGGGAAGGCTCATATCAAGTCCTCTGGGCACATCATGTTGGTTATTACAAGTTAGCCGATCAGAACGACAACACGGAACACTGTTAATCTCAAGAAATATTACTTGGGAAATTAATAAATTTTCACAAGCTTCTCAAATATGTTTGTGTTGAATTTGTTGTCTTAAAAAATTGAGAAAGTAAAAAAAAAAAAAAATGTAATGAGCACAAAGACTCACTAATGGGCTTAAAGAGGTCTAAGCCCAAAAAACAAGTAGAAGGTCGATCACAAGGGATCGGTGGCCTTAACGGAAGGAAAAGGGTCGGTTGCTGAGCTGATGTTTGAGCCCAAAAAATGAGTAGAACATTGATCCCAAGGGATTAGTGGCCTTTAAAGAATGAAAAAGGTCCACCAATGAGCTTAAAGAAGTCACGGTCCAAACAATGTATAGAACATCGATCCCACAGGATTCATGGTCTCAAAGAAAGGAAAAGGGCCTGTCAATATGCTTGAAAGAGGCCGAAGCTCCACGATTGAGCAAAACGTAGATCCTGTAGGATCTATGGCCTTAAAAAAGAGAAAAAGAAAAAGTTATGAATGATAAAAAAATGTAGAGTTGATTACATTGCACGAACTGCCTAGACATTTAGGAAAATAAAGGAAATTTATCTAAATTCAAGAACTAATCACGTTTGATGAATAACCCTAACATTTAGAAAACAAAAAGGGGCAATTTGGCAAAGTGCAAATCAAAGAAATCGAAATGCCTAAGCTTGTCATTCCAAAGAAAAAGGATTCAGTATAAATGGAACTACTCTATCACATACCTTATATATATATATATATATAAAAGCAACTAAGACTGGTTATTTGATTGCTCAACTGCTCATTCTGCTTAGTCATATCTCCTTGCTCGATTATGTTCTGATTACGAGAATCAAAAGAAATATATAAGTTGATGGCAAAGGGCTATTGGGAGCTGGAATAATTGAAAGACTGAAGCACCTTGTCATTTCTAGTTGTTGGTTAGGGAAAGTGTTTTGGGGTTTGCCTCTTCCTCGTCCTCATAACTCTCGGATAGAACTCCAGAATGGAGGTTTTCTTCTAAGCCGTGCTCAATGAACAAGTTCCCTATTAATGTCATCAACTTGGTTATGGCCAGCTCATCGAACATTTCAAATGAGTTAAAGTTTACCTTCAAATCAGGAAACTGAGTGCTGGCCTTTAACACTCGATCGAATCGCAACAGGAAGTTGATTCCATAAAATTTGTCTAAGTCATTGGCAAGGCCGACAGATAGAAAGTTGTTCACACTCTCAAGTGGAAACTTTTCTTTCAAGTCCTTGCTCGGCCTTCGGAGGGCTTTATTCACTTTGGTCTGTTTTTCTTGTAAGTTGGTGGCTACTAGTTTGGACTCGTGTTTGACCTGGTCAAACTCCGCCGGGTGTTAACTTTCAAGCTTTGCAAATTGCTAGGCTTCTTTTTCAAGATAATCTTGAAGCTTGGCAGTGCAGCTTTTTTTTTCCTTTTCCTATCCTATGGAAGGTGCCTAAGGTCTTTGCAACCTTCAGTTTTTCCTCAGCCCAAGCAAATCGGGCCCCGACAACTAACTTCCAAGCATCATACAGATGATGCCTCATCTCCTAGAGAGTTGCGCTGAATTGACAACCGCAGCAAAAAAATTATTTGAAAACTTAAACGAAGGGCTAAGTCAACTTAAGAATTATTTGAAAAATATACTCACGGTACTGTAGGGCTTAGCTACTTCACCATGCAATTGTTCATCGGTGTTCTATTGGACATGGGCAATATCCTATAGCAGGAAGGCGTACTCGACAAACTCACTGGCGATGCGAGAAAATTAGACCAGATCGTTAATAATGATCGCCCACTCTAGAATAAACTTTATAGGGATAGAGGAGGATTCTCTTAGGATGCCCTCAAAGAAAGAATAGTTTGGCGAGTCCAAGGTATACGCTAGTACCTGCTTGCTTGTTGCTCTTCTACAAGAGTGCACTCTTGATTGCTTACTGCTGTCTCTACACGCTATTCATAAACTTATAAATTTTAGGGAATAACAAAAGCTTGTGGTTTTTAAGACCATGGGCAGAAAGACTAACCTAGGGCTAGAAGAATGCATGAAGAAGTTTTGATCAATGGTGATGATGGGAGAAATGAAAATGTGTGAGAAGAATATTCTTCCTTCTTACCCTATTCAGCTTCGAGTAGAAGGATCACTTGAACTTCTATATCAGAAGTTGCAACTGCTGGAGAGGCAATGACAACCGTCTTCACTTGTTTTTTTGGCTGAATATTGGCAAAAGTGGCTTTTCTCTTCCTTTGTATCAATTGATCCTGTTCAGCAGCTGAGCTCAGTTGAGGGGGACCTGTGTTACCGGGATCGACATTTCAACTTGTACCATAGCTTGAGAAGGCTTTGGTTGTTAAAGGCTGGTCGAAGGGCTTAGCTGCAAAGAAGTTACCACTGTTCTTGGAGGTGGATGTTCTCTTCTTGGGTGCTATCGTTAGGTTTCCAAGTAAGAGAAGCCTTCACAATAGAATATAAAAAGGAATGAATATTAATAATGATAAGAATATCGTAAATCAAAAATGGAAAAGGGAAAGTATTTTTTGGGGTAGTAATTAGAGTTCGGCTTCTGACCGGGAGCTAGATCGACCCAAGTTAGGAGGTCTTGATCGACATGGGATTCCTCCAAAATTTAGAGCAATGGCAAACTTTTCAATCTTTTTAATGGCCTTAAGAGTGGTCTCCTTTGGGTCAGGATCATAATTGTATTTTGGGACTCAATTACAAAAGGTCCAGTAATACTTAACGAGTTTCATGTTTTCTTGTTTTACAAAGAGGAATGAACTTTTCTAGCCTTTGATAGAACTGGATAATTGGTGATCAGGCTAGGACGACTAGTTCAGCTAATGAAATAACACAAACTGGCATCCATACTGTTAGTCAGTTTATAAAAAATACCTAAAGCCACTTCGTGCGGCTGGAACTTCATAGTGTTTACAGATTAACCCAAAGCTAATCTTGACAAACATGATGGCGTTAGGGGTTAGTTGGGATAAATTGATGTCCAACCAATTGGCCAGGTCAATAAACAAAATGAGAAGAGGAAATTGGAGGCCAAATTTGAGCTAGTTCTTATGAATGTTAATGAACCCTTCAGGAGGGTTATGTGTTAGGTTGGATGGTTTGGGCACCTAGTAATGACAAAGTTCAGAAAGTGGAATTGATTTCAGATGTGTTACATATCTGATAGAGTAAAGGAGCTCAGAATATTAGCAGAGATCAAAATAATGTCATGGTTAAAGGAAGGGATGGCCGAGGCACTCTCTTTGATTCTGATAGTGGGAGTCCAGGAGGTCATCCAATTGAAGATAAGACAACACATTTTTCTGATGCACTTAAGGTGTGCTTAGAACTATCAGTATGCGAAGGAGAGGCAATGAACTTACCTTTTTGTTTGTTGAAGCTGCCAGAGACGGAGGATGTCTTGCCGGTGTTGAATGCCATGATCAATTTTGCAATATTCTAAAATAAGGGACATAACGATTTTGATAGTGATTAAAGGAGTAAGGAAATGTAGAAGCACTTGAGCAATGGAAAAGAAGGGGTTTTTGCTGAGATTAAATAGTGGAACTAATTGGATTGCAAGTTCAAGGAAAAACCACCAAGCCAATAAACAGGTATAGTTTCTAAAATTGCAGAAATGGTGAAAAGGTTAAATGGAAAAGTAGAAGGGGTATTTATATTAAATGCTTAAATGGATCCTAGGGTTGGATCACGCCGTTTAATATCATTTTTGGAGGAAAAAGGTGGAAACCAAAGGGCATTTCATTAAATGGTCTGTTATTGAAAAAACAAGAGGAATTAATGGAAAGGACATGGTCCATGTGGGTCCGGGTACCTTGGAGACTAGGAAGTTCTTTAGCTTGGGGGCTTTAGTGACACTTCAAGAAATCCATCTTATGCGTGCGGAGGTGACACTTCAAGTTTGAAACAAGGTCAATCCATTGGTTCAACAAATCGAAAAGATCATGCAAGAGTAGCTCGAGCACTTTCGTGAGAGTAGCTCCGGAAACTACCGACCATGGAAAGCCTGGTCAACTGAGTCCCATGGTTGATACATACTTATCTCATAGGATTATTGATGATGCATAAAATAGCCGCCACTAACATTAGGATACGTCACATGTAATAATAAGCTCATTAAAAGCAATAATATAAATCTACCTTCTACAGGCATGATCTTAGTATAGTCTCAATCGGCCTTAAGCAGATTGGCCAGCAGAGGCCTTGGAGCATACATAACTGATACTTATATGTAAGGGCTCACCCATCAAATGTACTCATTCAACCCTCATTCATACAAATATACTTTTGCTCTTTACTTTCTTTACCTAGTTTTGCTTTCATCAAGACTTGAGAAAGTGAGATGAGGCCTAGATCTAAGAGAGTGTGTGGCATGGAAAGGTGAGGCTTAAGAGTTGCGAGATTTGGGCTAGATCTGATGAGAGATGATAGATGAATGAGATAGAGACAGACTGATAAAGTTTATAGAGGGGCCAAGATCCGGTGAGTGATAATGTGACTGATAAGAGTGGAACAAGATGCGAGAAAAATAGGACAAATGAGGGATATTGCTTCTAAGTTCAAAGTGGTAACCTAATACAAAAATTTACAATTTTATCCCCGAAATGGATTGGATCAGGTACCTAGTAGGTATCCAAATGTGACTTGGTATCCAATTCTGCGCTTGAACTACCTAGTCCGGTTTTAAAATACTGTTTGGATACCATATTTTACTAATTCGAAATAGATCGGTTCAATAAGTTTTTCAAATTGACGAGTCAAGATGAAAAGCACTAATGCAGGGTATAATCCACTTTACCCGCAACTTTCTCTTGACACTTGGTACCTCATGTTTTGATTTTCTTGTCATTTCAGTACAACTATTAATAGAAGCCACTAAATTAATAGAAGTTTTTAATGGTTGAAGTAAAGTAGATGTGTAGAAAGAAAATATTAAGGTGCAAAGTGATTAGACAAAACTTTGAATTGTATCATGTAAAATTTGATAATAAGTTGAGAGGTACAAGATGAATTACACCTACTTGGAAACAAAATTAAGAAAAACATAAAATTTTCCATCAAACTTATCTTCACCTACGATTTCTTTTTTACGCAAAAACTAGACATTGCATTAATTTTATGAAATGAAAAGGATAAAGTAAATTGATTCAATGTCGAAGACATATTTATGTACAAAAATTATATAATGCAACAGAAAAAAAAAAACTCCATATAATGAAAAACTATGGATAAATAGAGTTCATAGTCAGCATATAGATAGCTAAAGCTATATAGTAAAGTTTCAAGTGCAGAAAATAAAAATTCGTGATAGTCAGATTTAATATCTGAGTCAATATCTATTGTTTGATTAAACTTGTGACCCTAATATTTGTGTTCTTTCCCCAGTAAACTTGGGTTGCATAAAATAATTTCTAGAAAAACAATGGATTGTGCCCTATTATACAGCCTTTATTGTGTTAAGGAGTTGGTGAACTATTTAGATTCTCTAAGCAGTGTAAGCTGACAATTTGTATCATATTATGAATCTACTTCTGAATTCATACCTTAATGTGGCAAACATATTAATCTGAATTTCTTTATGAATATTTGAATTTATATGATTAATACTAGTTATTCAACAAATTTGATTGGTTAATATGAATCGATTTTCGGTGATAAATTGGTGAAACTATAGCTAGTCCAATAGTTGCTTCAGCGACAAAAATGTCTTCTTTTAATTGACGACTATGAAAAAAATTAGAAAAAAATTATAAAATTGATATTAATTGCATCCAATATATAAACAAACACATACAAACACATATATCTTTTAATTGACGATTATGAAAAAAATTAGAAAAAAGTTATAAAATTGATATTAACTGCATCCAATATATAAACAAACACATACAAACACACATATATATATATATACACACTAGGAATATTGCATTGTACGTGTATTGAAGTGCTATTGCTATACTTCCGTAGTATAAAAGGCTACAAATTTTTATAAATGGTGATTATAATTGTGTGATAATATAAATGTATTTTCTTTAATTACTGCCTCTATTTGATAAGACCCCCCTTCATTTGTGTCTGTCATTAAGTAATATCATCTATATTTATATAAAATTTAACAAAAAAGCTAACTAAAGGTAATAGATTTATGTGTTTGTCTTCATTGTTAGTGCGTAATTTTTTTTTAACGTTATAGATATGTCATATATAAGTATTTGAAATATTTTACAAATTTACATTAGGCACTTTTATCTATATACTCATATGTAAATCTTATTGTACAATTACAATATAGATAGCACATATAGGATATATTATAAGCCGCAAAATGTAATACAAAATAAAATAAAAGATACATAAATAGAGATTATCTGTCTAACATCAATATCAGCAAAGCATAACTTTGAAATCAAATCAAATTCTTTTGATTTCATTAAAGATAAAGTATGTTTTGACATTATAATTTACTTGTCTACTTATCTCCTTCTACCATCTTAGAATTGAAAAATTCACCTAAATGATTCATAATTTTAGTGGTAAAGGTAACGAGAATGTTTAAGATTTATTGGATATCACTCATATTTTATTGTTATGACTTCAGTAATTCCTTGTTCCCTTAGTTTAGACATTGGTAGTGATATAATACTATTATAAATGGGAAAAAATTGAAAAATGTGGGGTTTTGTTAGTTTTTTTTTTTTTTGGCAATTAAGTTGCTCGGGAAAAATTTGGAGAATTTAGTGGTATTTTAATTAGTGTTTACCCTCAATAAATTATTTCAATATTTATCATTAACTTTTCAAATATTTTTAAATATATCGTGCTCTTATTTATTTATGAAGTACTAATGAAGATTGTTATATGAATAAAATGCATATTTACATATTCTAACTATTACTTTCCCGTATTCTCTTTCTCCACACATGCATGATAACTCACATATAACATTATTATTCATTTACATAGATTTTAAATGACAATAACAATTCTCATCATTGGGCAGGTTTAAATATTAGTGACATTTACTTATGATTAATTTTATTTAGACTATTTTTTTTCATAATAATAGAACATACTAATTTTTGTACTTTCCATTTCCTCTTCCTTTCTCCATCTTCTTCTCTTTATATTTTGTAGTTCTGTTATACAACAAAATTGCTTCTAACAACAAATCCATAAATTTGACAAATGAGTTTTCATTATTTTAAGATAATAAATTTATTCTTACACATAGTGTATATCATAACTATTAATAAGCATAAAAAGGTGGAAGATGTGTATAAATCTCTTATCAATGACTTTTTTTTTTTTTTTTTTATCACAAATTGACTACCTACATAAGTTAATGGGTAAAATATTAATGAAAAAATTTACCCAATCATGCCATCTTAACTTCCATCTTTTTGTTCATTTTTTCAGGACAAATCTTAAGTTACTAAAGTATTATTAGGTTAAGTTATCCAGATTTCTATATTAAGATTCTTTTGATAATTTATTCTTATTGATATTCTCCAAGGTAAATTAATAACATTCAACTATTTAATTTTTGTCATTGCTTTATTTTATGGTTTTATTTTCTTTCTTCTTCACTATGTACATTTAAGTCCCTAGCTCAATTTTGATACTTGTCTTTAAAAAGTCCCTAAAACAATTTTTCATTAGTTATGGAGTTGGCAAACATTAGTTACGTATATCTCACATGACGGGATAAGAAAGTTAATAAATTTTTTTTTTTTTAAAGTTACTTCATTTGCCCCTTAATTTTTCTAAAATTTGTTTCATCCCTCTATTTTGGGTCTAGATCATATTTTGTCCCTCAAGTTTTAAAAGAACCAACTAATTAAGTCCCCAAAAGTTATAATTTTGGATATAAAAACACCTTTTCCCCTTCTAAGCAGTACACATTTGATATTCATTAGGCTAACTCTAACTCTATTGGTAGCTAGCTTTTTGAAATAATTAAATTAAATACCTAGACATAATTTTTACTTTATTGTAAAATGTTTTTTAATGTTAAAAACGTTTCGTCTAAAAATGTGTACTCATACTTTGCAAGTATTATATAATCCCTAAAATATGAGCAAGAGTTAAAATCAAGTATCGTATGGCGAAAGCATTATTTTCTCTTTCCATTAAAAAAAATTATCAAAAACTTTTTCATATTCAAACTACTTTTTGCTAGTATTATTCAATATAATAATAGGATTAATTTTACTTTGCCCCCTTAACGTTTAGATCATTATCACTTCAGTCCCTAACATTATTTTTTAGGCACTTAAGTCCTTTTGTTAACTTCTATACATTCATCATCGTTTTAACAAAAAATACTTTTATTCTCTCTTCTTCTTCTTCTTTTTTTTTTTTTTTTTCTCATTTTTACTTAATTCAATTTTTTCTCTCTCTCATTTTATTGATATGATTCAATAATTTCTTTTATCATTTATCACCACATCTTAAATTTCATCAAACTCTATTTATAGAAAGAAAATAAGACTATATTTTGGATTTCATGTAAAAATTTGTCCACACATCTAATTTGAGGATAAAAATGTCTTTTTAGATTGATAATTTAACACCGTTAGCTTTGATCGTTAGTCCAAGGACTTGAGTAATTAAAAACTAACATTAGGGACTAAAATGATAGTGACTCTAAACTATAATGAGTTAAAAGTGAAATTAACTGATAATAATATATGGGAATAGCATGAATTGTTATAAGTTGCTCTACAAATAAAATTTAAAATATGCGAGATGGAATTCATTTTTCGAAAAGTTTATGAGTCAAATTAAAAAGTCACAAACTTTTGTTGTACTTATATTTTTTATTTTTTTTGAAAAGATGTACTTATTCTTCAACTAATTTGTGCCAACTTAAATACAAAACTTACAAAATTTTAGGAGGTGAATTATGAATTTAAAAATCCATAATTTCACTTATTTGAACTCATATATTGTGTTAACCTTTTCTAATTAAATTTCTAACCTTAAAATACAAGTTTTTTGGTTAAAACTTTGTGAACTTAGGTGCTCTCTAAAAATTGTTTTTTTCCAAAATTTTGAACCTAAATATCTAATGATCAAATTTTAACTTATTGAAGTATATTATGTTCAAATTAATTTAGACATTAAGTGTAATATTTTCTTCGATGATGTGTAGGTCAATAAAACTTACTTTGTTTAGCAATTGGATATGAGCAAAATATATATATTTTTATACATAGGGATCTTTTAAATCCAACTTTGTAATTTTGGGGATCTAAAATGTTTCATTTAAAACTTAAGGAACAAATTATTATCCGGACCAAAGTTGAGGGAGGAATGAAGTAATAACAATGACCCTACCCGATTCATGTGCATCTTACGTGACTGAGGTCCATTAACTCTAAAACTAGCAAAAGTTGGTTTGGAGACCTTTTAAGTCAAATGTCAAAATTAAGGAATTTAACACGATATTTTAAAACATCATGACAAAATAGAATGAAAGGTCAAAATTAAGGGATGGAAATAATGAATTATTTACCCTATCTTTATTATTCTTTTTTGGACATAGTTTGATTGGAAGTCATTGGTTTTGTATATAAAAAAAATTATAAATTAGAGAATAAACTGAAGTTTGTTTCATAATGCAAAAACATGGTTAATAAATGGATGATGAAACAAGTAATAAATTAAAGTAAAAATAATTATTCTGAATTCACCTTAGCTAGATTAAAATGTAGAATTAAAGTCACTGTTTCTTGATCTTTATCTTCTTTTAAAATCTATTCTTGTTGACTTATTTTTTGCTTTTGGAGTTACTATTCTTTCTCTTATAATTATGAAGTATTTCATCATTATCCTTATCTAGAATTTTAACTATGTTCGATGTTTTTGGTCCCTAAAAGACATCAAAAACTTGATTGTAATAAATAGATTAATTATTTAATAATATCTATTTTTTTTTTTAGAAAATACTTATATTTGATACTTAGCTTGTCATCTACAAAGATGAACTTCTAGCAATTTCTTAAGATTTTTGTATAATTTGACATAATTCAAGATTTATTTTTCTTATTAATAGTATCCTTGTTATTCGTGGATCTTTATTTTCTATTAGTAGAAACAACTGCACTCGTCGTTCTTTGATATTCCTGCATTGCATGCCAAAAAAGATTTGAATATCATTACAATAGTAAATATCTCATATATAAATTGATTATAATGTATATTATGTAACTTTATGTAAAAATGATAAAAATGACAAAGAATTAAGAACTACCATAACATTTACAAACACTTTTGGGCTCGTATTAAGTTTTATATGCAAAGTAGTGAACTTTTCTTAACCCAAACTTGTTGTTTGTTATTGAATAAAACTATTTTTTTCCCACAATTATTCTCAAGTCTCAACTTGACCCTAATGACAGTATGAACTTGAGCTATATATATTTAAAAAAAAAAAAAAAACTTAAGTTATATATTAAAGATAAAATTTCCTTCATCCTTTTCGTGCATTATCTACATTGCGAGTAATAACTAGCTATTAAACATTTGTGTATGAAGATATAAATAATATAGATCTGTGTCATGTAATCTAAATCACTTGTACAATGATTCTTATACATGGGTTCATTCCAAATTCATGTAGTTCTTAATGTATTAGTTGCATTTTTAGCGTCATTAACCAGAGAAAATAGTTTGATGCTTATGTTTTTGAAAATTAGTTATATGGATATGCTCATAAATATTAAAATTGTTGTGATAAAAGTTCAAGAATGAAAGATCATAACACAAAATAATGGAAAGCAATTTCCACAAGAGAAATAACAAAAATAGGAATTTTTACTTGGTTGATTCTGTTAATTTGCACATTGATTATGTAAGATTTCGTCAACAACTTTGGATAACATAACTTCTTTTCAAACTTATTTAGTTTGTATCAATTATATTCATCCTACAATTTGAATGATAGCAAAGAAAATGCAAAATTATTGTATGAAAACTTATAGCAATTATAAATGATGGAAAAATAAAACTCCTATTTTATTGCTCCATGATACACGAAATATGTACAAAGAAAAACCAACAAAAACTTTAAATGCCTAACCATCTGATTTGATATCAAACAAAATTTCTGAATAATTTGCAAACTCTATTATTTAAACTAACATTTTATACCTTTTTGGAGTTACACATATAAAGGTCACTAATTTTTATTAAGAAAATGGTAAATTATAATTTTAGATTTGCTAAAATACAAAACAAAGATATGTGGAAGTTCCAAAGAAATAATGTTAAAGTTTATCATATTACAATTATGTACGTGTATGTGAACACAAAAAGATTTTGTTTTTGAGTCCTTCTGTTTTCAATCTAAGCAATTGGATGCTATAATTTAATTTTTCACTTGTGAAATAATAAGATTTTATAATAAAAGAAACCTCAAAACAAGCTAAACCATGTAATTGAGGATCTACATATAAGTTGATCTATTTCTCATTGATTAAACAAATTCCACAAATCAGTTTATTCTATTTCCTTTATAATTCCTTTAATTTTAATTTAGTTGTTATTCACATGCTTTCACCTTATCTTTGTGCCTTTTTGTTTTTCAAAATCCCTTTTTGATTTCAATCTCTAGTCATGCAATTCAACAATAGTAGATGAAGATATCAACATCAACATTCAATATTTATATCTAATACTAAATGAGAAGTACCTGATTAAGCATCAACATGTACTTCCTCTCTCTTTTTGATTTGATAAAGTTATTGATTTTAGTTTTGTATTGGTAGATAGAAGTTTAATTTTATTGTATTGATTTAGTATCAATCTCTGTTTGATTATTAAATGTTAGATAGAATTATAATTCATTATACATTATTTGTTTTATTAGTTATTATGTAGATTGGATGTTATAATATCAAGATGATACTCTGAACAAATATTTTGGCTTCCCTCGTGATCTAGAATGAAACTGAAAGTTAAGGTATAAAAAATAAACAATATTAATCAACTTTAATATAATGTTTTCTTAGCAAAAGAGTTTAGATTTATCAAAAACTTATAACCTAAAGGTTAGTGAGTTAATTTCTATTAGGAAAAGAAGAACTTAATTATCTTTCGTTAGATCTCCTTTTTTTCCTTTTTCCTTTATGAGAATAAAATGGTATGAAAGAGTAGTCAATCATATCCATTTTTCCTTCATTTAGGTGATATAACGGTTGTCTGACTCTTTTTATTTTAGAGAAGCAAAAGAAAAGAATTTTTACTGAAAATTTAGTAGAATGTAGGTTATCTGTTTTTATTACTATTTGTTGTAACCAAATTATTTTCAACTCTTTTAAATACACGAAATACCCCAAAAACACACAGTTACTTTAGAATAGTAGAGATTTTTTTTTATAGTGCTTGTATCAATTATACACATCTTGGGTAGTCAAGCAACACAAAATCTTAAAATAAGGGATTTTCTTTAGTATTCATTGAGTGAAAATGTACAAATATAGAAGAAATAGTTGTTTGACTATTCATTTTCTAGAGTAGTGGGGAATTAGTTTTCATTAATTAGTAGAAAATGATTTAATTAGTATTCATTTTCACTTAATTGTTGACTTTTCAAATTTCCAAAATGCCCTTCATCCTCTGATGCTTGAAATATTAAACTAAGAAGCACTTTAGGAATAAAAATATCAAAAAAAAAAAAAAACAATAAAATTATTGGTGCTTTCTAGAATGAAACTGAAAATTAAGGTACCAAAAATAAATAATACTTAATAAGTTTAATATAATATTCTCTTAGCAAAAGTGTTTATTTCAAAATTGAGAAAACTACTGTACTGATCAATTCCTGAAGTGTAGTGACTTACTTCTATTAGAAAAAGAAGAACCTAATATTTTGTTAGATATCCTTTTTCCCTTTTTTCTTTTAGGAGAAAAACTTATATGAAAGAGCAACCAACTGTATATATTTTCGCTTAATTTAAGTGATGTGGCAATTATTGTTAGTGGTATGACTCTTTTTATTGCAGATATACAAACTAAAAGAAGTCTAGATGGAAAATTTATAAAGCGTAGGTAATAATTATCTTTTTTTATTACTATTTTACTAGAATCAAATTACTTTTAACTTTTTAAGTATACAAAATACCCATTATTATTTTACTATAATCAAATTACTTTTAACTTTTTAAGTACAGGAAATACCCAAAACCGTACAATATTACTTAGAATAGTAGGGATTTTTTTTAAATAGTACTTATATCAGTATTAAGCAAGACAAAGTAAAATAAGGGATTTCTATAGTATTCATTGAGTAAACAAGTAAAAACATAGAAGAATTTTAAAAGATTTTCTTCAGTGCCCATTGAGTAAAAATATATAGAAGAATTTTAAAAGATTTTCTTTAGTGCCCATTGAGTAAAAATATAAAGACATAGAAGAAATAGTTATTTGACTGTTCATTTTCTAGAGGAGAAAGGAATTAGTACTCATTAGTTAATATTCATTTTTCACTTAATTTTTAACTTTTTCAAATTTTCAAAATACCTCTCATCTTGTTGTACTTGAAATATTAAATTAAGGGATAGTTTTAGGACTAAAAAATAAAAAAACAATAAAATCATTGGTACTTTTATATAGTGTGTGAATATATATATATATATATATATATATATATATATTTGTATGTATATATGTGTGTGTTTGTTTATAAGGTTTCCTCACCATAATTAAAAAACATAATTTAAATCAAACAATATTATGAAAATGAAAACTGCATGTCAATGTGGGAATTAATAAATAAAATTTAAACAATGATGATGTGACACCACACTATCTTAGATCGTAGAACAGATTAATGCTTCCAAAAAAATAACATAATTAGTCTACCCATATCATATCCAACTTTGAACTAAAACTGATGAATACTAGTACACCATAAAATTACCACTAAGTCACTACTTGGAATGGGAAAAAAATTAATTAGTCTACCCAATTCATGTGTTAGAATTGTAAAGAGAAATAAGAGAAAATATGTGTATGTTGATAGAAATATTAGAGAAAATTTGTGTGTTTTGATGAATGATACAATTAGCCTATATTTATAGGCTTATAGGTATAATGAATTTAGATTGTACAATAAATCTTGACACTAACTAATAAGGTAACTATACATAAACTTAGGCACTAATGAATAATGTAACTATACAATAAATCTATACATATATACATTAACATCCCTCCTCAAATTTAAGGTGGTTTTTTGCAGACCAACTTGAGTTTGGAAACTAAATGAAGAAAACTCCCGGGAAGATGTGCCTTGGTGAAAATGTCAACAGTCTGATCAGAAGACGGAGTTAAGAGAAGTTTGACAATCCCTTTTAATATGTGATAGCGCACAAAATGGCAATCAGTTTCAATGTGCTTGGTTCTCTCATGGAAAACATCATTGTGAGCAATTTGGATAGCACTTTGATTGTCAACATGGAGAATAGTGGGCAAGTCATGTGAAATACCCATATTAGATAGCAACCAACGGAGCAAAATAAGCTCTTGAGTGGCATCAGCAAGAGCACGATATTCGGCCTCAGTACTAGAGCATTCAATCGAGAGACAACAGTTTACTTTTTATTTCGCCACGATATAAGAGAGTCACCGAGAAAGAAACAGTACCTATGGTGGAACGCTTATCAGTAGGATCTCCTACCCAATCAGTATCAGAATAAGCATTTAGCACAAGAGAAGATTGAGAAGAAAAGAAGAGACCATGATACAAAGTGCCTTTGATATAGCGTAGAATACGAAGAATAGCTGCGAAGTGAGAACTCCGGGGACTATCCATAAACTGACTGACGATATGAACAACATAAGCAATATCTGGACGAGTAACAGTAAGATATACCAAGCTACCAACCAACTGTCGAGAAAGGGTTGGATCAGGAAGAAGTGAACCATCACTAAGAGTGAAATGAGTATTGGCCTCAATAGGGGTAGATGCAATCTTATTATCACTTAACCCAACACAAGAAAGAAGATCAAATGCATACTTGGCCTGTGTAAGATAGTAACCATCAGATGTAGAAGATACTTTGAGACCTAGAAAGTAATTAGGAAAACTCTATCAAAACCTTTCATCTCGAAATAACGATTCAAAAACTGCTTGAGTTCAGTAATACCGGTTAGATCATCTCCTGTGGTGATCATATCATCAACATATAAAAGCAAAAGAATGATACCCTGATCAGAACGGCGAACAAATAGAGCAGAATCATAAGAACTAGAATTGAAACCAAACTGTTCAACTGTGTGACTAAATTTAGAGAACCAGGATCTTGGAGCTTGTTTGAGACCATAGAGAGCCTTACGAAGTTTATAAACCTTTTCAGAATCACTAGTATATCATGGTGGTGGCTGCATATAAATTTCTTCTGAAATATCTCCATTGAGAAAAGCATTCTTCACATCCATTTGAAACAATTCCCAGTGTCGTACAACAGCAACGACAAGTAAACTTTTAACAGAGGTAAGCCGAGCAACGGGTGCAAAAGTTTCTTCATAGTCAATACCATATTCTTGCATAAAACCCTTAGCAAAAAGACAGGCTTTATAATGATCCACACTACCATTCATTATGGGCGGGTTTTAATTTTGTACACCCACTTGCAGCCAACAAGAGATTTATTTGGAAGAAGATCAACCAAGTCCCATGTATGAGTTTTTTCAAGGGCCTGCAACTCATCAGACATAGATTGTTGCCATAAAGGATTAAGACAAGCTTCTTTGTAGGATGTAGGCTCATGAAAGGAAAGAACAGTGAAAGAACAATGAAAATCACGAATACGAGTTGAGTGTTCCCTTACCTTAGTAGACCGACGAGAAGGCAGAGGTGATGCAATAGAGGACTCAAGAAGAATGGATGACTCAAGAGGAGTGCGTGTGTGGGTTGTTTTGGAAGAAAAATAAGTAGAGTCTGATGTCATGTGATTGGAACATGCAGAATCAAGATACCAACTAGAACTTGGTATAACAGAATTTGCATTACCATAAGATGGAAGGAGCTTATAGAGTACCTATTTGATGGCCAGATGGAGATTATCTGGAGTGTGAGGATATATATGATTGACTATAGAACTATGTCCGGTCTTCGAGGAAGCCATGAGATTAACAATAATGAAGAAAACTAGAGTACTAGGATACAAAAAATTATAAAGAAATAGTACCTCAAAGGATTTTGAGAAAACAAGAAACAAGGGTTGGAATGCCAACCGGGTATTGGAAGAAGACCACCGGAAAAAGATTCAAATACCAAGATATGGCTCTGATACCATGTTAGAATTGTAAAGAGAAATAAGAGAAAATATGTGTATGTGAACAGAAATATTAGAGAAAATTTGTGTGTTTTGATGAATGATACAATAGCCTATATTTATAGGCTTATAGGTACAATTTAGACTGTACAATGAATCTAGACACTAACTAATAAGGTAACTATACATAAATTTAGGCACTAATAAATAATGTAACTATACAATGAATCTAGACATATATACATTAACATCATGGATTAACTAGATAACAACACATTGTGTCGATCCTTCTAACATTGCTCCATTGGTCATTTCATTACCAGAAACCTTAATTTCCACATCGCACTGCAAAATAAATTCACATAGGCCTCTAGCGAGAACTGGGGTTTATTCAGGCTATGGTCATTGTGATTATATATTTCATGTCATGAATCCTCAATCTTAATTTCACATAAAAAAGACCACTCCACCATGCCATCCATGCAAATCCTCAAGCATCTTTTTGCAATAACGACACTACTTAAACATTGCAACCATGTTTTTGGTTCAGCAATTAAACTTGTTCGATTTTTCAGATCGTGATGAAATTGTGGGATTTTCGTCATACAAAGAAACTCTTCCTTCTCATATAACACAGCACACCTCAAATTCATGGTTATCAATAGGAGTATTTTTGTTAAAATTTCTTACATCTAATCCAATTGTCCAATTCCCCGTTATCTTGGAATTGAATATCTCAATTGGGGAGATCAACATCGAAACATCTTTAAGTCCGGCTCCTTGGCCCCCAATAATATTGGAAGACAAATTCACCACACTAATGAGACCATATAAATAAGAGTTAGGACATTAACAGCTACCAAATCAGAAAAAGGGGAGGAATCCACAACAACTCATTGAATTGAAGATGTATGAGCACTTTTTGTTGTCAGGTGACATAAGATACAGGGAAACCATAGACATTACCATGATTGTCAGACAATAATTTATTCGTCACTTCTGAATCCATGTTTGAAGAACTCATGATAAATTAAGGATGATATTTTCAAATTATGATCAAAATGCAAATAACAAAAAGGAAAATATAGGTGTTATAAAAGTTAAACAAAATATACAAATATATATGAAACTGACAGAGAAAGAGAGAAAATAAAAAATGGAAGATTTGACAGTCTGTACTTTTATTTCTCATGTAGTGCAGCTATTTATAAGAGTACAATGACCCATAAGTTACATAATGTAAATAACGTAACTTGTATCTACAGTTATCAGATACTTAGATATAGATAGACTTATACTATAACTTATCAAAACTAAAATACATGTGTAGACATCCACAACTAATAGAATTTGTAACACTGTTCTCCCGTTGGATTTATAATGACTAAATCATGTGCCTCGTTAAAACCTTACTAGGAAGAATCGGTAGGACAAAAACGTAGTGAAGGAAAAAGAGTACACAAAATTTGCAGTACACTTTTGCATGCCGCTTCATTAAAAACCTTATCTGAAAAACCCATTAGGACAAAATCACGGTCAAGAAAAAAAGAGTACAGTGTGTACTATTACTCCCTCTCATGAAAACGTAACTTAATATACTTTAGACAGTGCATTCCGATATTATAAACAATCTTCTCGAATATTGATGTTGGTAGCGCTTTTGTAAATAAATCAGCTATTTTATCACATGATCGAATCTTTTGAATATCAATATCACCATTTTTCTAAAGGTCATGAGTGTAGAAAAACTTTGGGAAAATATGTTTCGTTCTATCTCTTTTGATATAACCTCCCTTTAATTGGGCTATGCATGCTGCATTATCTTCATATAATATTGTTGGTGGCTTCTTTTCTAATGTTAAACCACACAATATCTTTTGGATATGTTGGGTTAATGACTTTAGCCAAATACATTATCTACTTACCTCATGTATAGCGATTAATTTTGCATGATTTGAAGAAGTAGCGGCTAAAGTTTGTTTTGGTGAACGCCATGATATAGCTATATCTCCATGTGAATAAATAACCCGTTTGAGATCGAGCTTTATGTGGGTCAGATAAATATCCGGTATCTGCATAGCCAATTAATTGTAATTTATATTCACTTGAATAATGCAAACCCATATCAATAGTCATTCGGAGGTATCTAAATATATGCTTAACACTATTCCAGTATCTTTGTGTTGGAGAAGAACTAAATCTTGCTAACAAACTTATAACAAATGTTATATCAGGCCGTGTATTATTAACAAGATACATTAAAGCTCCTACAGCACTTAGATATGGTACTTCGGGAACAAGAAGTTCTTCATCATTCTCCCGAGGAATGGAAAGGATCCTTTCTCACATCAAGCGATCTTACAACCATTGGCATAGCGATCCTCATATGGAATGGTACTCAATGGATGTGCTTTTTCCATATAAAATCGCTTTAATACCTTTTCTTTATAAGTTGATTGATGAATGATAATTCCATGCATTAAGGGCTCAAATTGTAGACCTATACAAAATTTTCTTTTACCTGGGTCTTTCATCTCAAACTCTTTCTTTAAACAATTCATTGCATTTTGAAGCTCTTCAGGAGTTCCAATAATATTTATATCATCAACATATACAGTAATTATTACAAATTTTGATCCAATTCTTTTTATAAAAACACATGGGCAAATTGGATCGTTTTTATAACTCTCTTTCAAGAGATACTCACTGAATCAATTATACCACATATGCCCAGATTGCTTTAATCCATATAAGGATTACGTAGTTTTATTGAACAATTTTCTCGAGAAACTTTATATGCGTCGGGCATATTAAATCCTTTAGGGATTTTTATATAGATCTCTGTATCAACCGAGCCATATAAATAGGCTGTCACAACATCCATTAGACGCATTTCATTAAGAAGTTTTTCATGAACTGGCAAACTAATAAAATATCTAAAGGTGATTGCATCCATCACAGGAGAATATGTTTCTTCATAATAAATGCCGGGTCTTTGTGAAAATCCTTGTGCGACAAGGCGTGCTTTGTATCGTATAATTCTATTTTTCTCATTTCATTTTCGCAGAAATACCCATTTGTACCCCACCGACTTTACACCTTTAAGTGTTTGGATTACAGGTCCAAAAACCTCACGTTTTGAAAGTGAATTTAATTCTACTTGAATTGCATCTTTCCATTTTGGCCAATCATCTCTATGTTGACATTTTTCAACAAATTTAGGTTCAAGATCCTCGTTTTCATGCAAAACATCAATAACTATGTCATAAACAAAGTTGTTTTCGACAACAATATCTGTTCGGTTCCATCTTTTTTCAATAGAGACATAACTTATCGAGATCACTTCATTTTCATTTGATTCAGGTACCTGATCCACTTCTAGAATTCTATGATTAGTTATATCTAAGGTTATCTCTTCGGGAGAACCCGCCTCCATTATATGATCATCTTGAATAATTGCTCATTTCCTCTTTCGAGGATTCTTATCTTTGGAACCGATTGGTCTACCACACTTTAGGCACAGTTTACTATCATTTCCACTGATAGGTTGTTCTACTGGAACTTCAATTCTAATTGGAGTATTTTCAACTGGTATATGAGATTTAGTAACTCGTTTTAGGTCAGTAAATGAATTTGACAGTTGATTCACAATATTTTGCAAATGAATTATCTTTTGAACTTCTAATTCACATTGTTTTGTACGAGGATCAAAATGTGATAACGATAATTCATTCGATTCAATTTTTCTATCCAACTGTTTATCTTCTCTCCCTAATGTTGGAAAAATATTCTCATCAAAATGACAATCAACAAAACGTGCCGTAAATAAATCCCCTATTAATGGTTCAAGATATGTAATTATAAAAGGGAATTCATATCCAATATATATTCCCAACCTTCTTTGAGGACTCAATTTTTGTTCATTGTGGTGGACCAATTGGAACATATATCGCACAACCAAAAATTCTTAGATGGGATATTTTAGGCTCCTGACCAAAAGCTAATTGTAATGGAAAGAATTTTAAATAACTTGTTGGCCTGATACGTACAAGTGCTGCTGTATGCAAAATAGCATGTCCCCACGCAGAAGTAGGCAATTTTGTTCTCATAACTAATGGTTTAGCTATTAATTGGAGGCGTTTTATGAATGATTCTACTAGACCATTTTGAGTATGAACATGTGCTATAGGATGTTCAATAGTTATACATATAGACATACAAAAATCATTAAATGTTTGAGATGTAAATTCGCCAGCATTATCAAGACGGATTTTCTTAATTGCATAATTTGGAAACTGTGCTCTTAATTGAATTATTTAAGCAAGTAATTTCGCAAACGCCAGGTTGCGAGAATATAATAAACACACATGAGACCATTTAGCAGATGCATCTATTAAAACTATGAAATATCTAACTATACGGTCCACATAACGGGTGAATGGGCCCACAAATATCACCCTGAATACGTTCCAGAAATGTTGGGGATTCAATCCCGATTTTAATGGGTGATGGTCTAATAATTAATTTTCCTTGAGAACAAGCAGTACAAGAAAATTCAGTAAATTGAGGAATCTTCAGGTTCTTCAATAAATGTCCATGTGAATTTGGAATTATTCTACGCATCATATTGTTCCCAAGATTGCCTAACCGGTCATGCCAAATAATAAAAGTATTTGGATCAGTAAATTTTTGATTTACTGTAACATGTAATTCAATTGTACTAATATATGTATAGTACAAACCAGAAGAAAAAGTAGACAACATTTTCAAAATACATTTCTTTCCAGATATTATTTTTGTGATATATAGATATTCAATATTTTCTCATTTATAGTCTTAATATGATATCCATTTTGGCGGATATATTTAAAACTTAATAAATTTCTTTGAGACTTAGCATAAAATAATGCATTATTTATAATGATTTTTGTTCCTCCGAGTAATAATATAGTGGCTCTTCCGGAACCATCAATTAATTCAGTGCTACTCGATATTGTATTAACATTGGCATTACCCTTTATTAAATGAGAAAAATATTTCTTATTTTTAAGTATCGTATACGTTGTTGCACTATCAACAAGACATAAGTCTTCATTGTTCTTGAATCCAATCATTGAATAAGAAATACTCATATTCTTCATTAAAAAAAATGACTTAATTAAAATAAATATTGCAAATAAATAAATAAATAAACTAATTACATTAAAATAAATATTGCAATTTAAACTAAACTAAAAAACATAATAAACTAAAAAAAAAAATCCACAATTTTATTCCTTCCCAACAATTTACTCATAACTCTCAAAGAAATCTGATGCATCCACATGTGTTATATCAATGAGGTCATTGAAGTCATCAGCATTATAGTTTGAGTCATCACCTTTATCAGTAAAATTTGTCATAACACTATCACCTTGATAACCCATATTTTCTCATCCACAATTTTCTCTTTTTCTTTGATGGATGCTTGATAAAGTTTAACAAGATGCTTAGCCGTACGACAAGTACGTGACCAATGTCCTTTCATGCCACATCGATAACACAAATCTTCAGTATTTTTGGTAAGATTATTTTGACCAACCTTTTCTTCCTTTTTCTCATTGTCTTTCGAATTAATCCATTTCTGGTGGCAAGGATAATTATTACGGCCTTTTCCACGTCCACGTCCACGGCCATAATCATAATTATTTTTAGAATTATTATACATAGCTGTATTCACTTCAGGGAATGAAACACTTCTAGGTATATTTGCATTCACGTCAGGGAATGGAGCAGTTCCAGTGGGATGAGATTCATGATTTTTTATCAATAATTCATTATTTAACTCAGCCACAAGAAGACATGAAATTAGTTGAGAATATCTTGTAAAACCTTTTTTACGATATTGCTGTTGTAGGAGCACATTTGAAGTGTGAAAAGTAGAAAATATTTTTTCCATCATATGCATATCAGGCTTCATTAGTAATATTTTCTTCACATAATTTTAATTGGAAACTGATTCTTAACATTGTTGAGTTATAATTACTTACAGATTTAAAATCTTGCAATCTTAAATGCATCCACTCATAACGAGTTTTGGGAAGAATTATTATTTTCTGGTGGTCAAATCGATCTTTCAGACTTCTCCATAGATCTGCAGGATCTTTTACGGTAAGATACTCACTTTTTAATCCTTCATGGATGTGATGACGAAAGAAAATCATTGATTTTGCCTTGTTCTGATTGGATGGAGTATTTTCTTTTTTAATGGTGTCTCCAAGACCCATAGAATCTAAATGAATTTCAACATTCAAAATTCATGAGAGATAATTCTTGCCCGTTATATCAAGGACCGTAAATTCGAGTTTAGTAAAATTTGACACGGTTCAAAGTAATAACTTAAATAAAAAATAAATGGGTATTGGGATAAGAAAATACCTAAATATCTTCAAGTTTTGATGGATTGATCGTGCTGATAAACGTGTTATAAAAGTTAAACAAAATATACTCCATCCGTCATATTTTATATGTCACTCACCCCTTAAAATGACAAATTTTTAAAGGTCATTTTACCTATTTTACCCTTCATGCAAGATCCAAAGACAGCAATAAATTCATGTTTCAACATTAATTGTTCTCACAGCCATTTCAAAATTTACAAGTCCAAAATCAACTAACAATTTTTGTATCTTAATTGAAGGACAATTTTGGAAAAAATACTTACTAGTGGGTCAAATATTAATTTTTCTTAAACTATGTGCAAGTTTGACCATACAAAATAAAATGGGACGGAGGGAGTATAAAAATATATGGAACTGAGAGAGAAAGAGAGAAAATATAAAATGGAAGATTTGACAATCTATACTTTATTTCTGCATCTATTTATAAGAGTAAAATGACCCATAAGTTACGTAATGTAAATAACGTAACTTGTATCTATAGTTATTAGATACTTAGATATAGATAGCCTTCTACTATAACTTGTATCAAAACTAAAATACATGTGTAGACATTCACAACTAATAGAATTTGTAACGATAGGTATTATTTTGTTAGAATTTAATAGAAAAAGATTAAAGGAGAGTATTACTGGTTTGTATAGTAACTGATAAGACATGCAACAAAGTGCTTTAGGAATTTCATTATGAGTAAACCGGGGAGGTTTGTGTTATTCAGTCAAAAAGTAAACCATTAGATAATGATTTATTTAAAAAAAAAAAAAGGAATTATTGATTTTTTATTTTATTTTAAAAAAGATAAGGATTTATTGATTTGTCCCATCGTTTGCGCAAATAAGGAATGCCCAAAACCCCAAACTTATTCTGTTCGGGATTGTAGTTAGTTAATCCAACCTTTTAATTTTTTTTTTTATAAAAAAAATGTGATATTATATGCACTACTAATGTGCCTATTATATGCACTACTGCTTTACAACTAAATTAAGCATCGTGTTTTAGAAAATTAAAATCATATATCTAACTACATCTACTACTACGAAGGAAGAGGAAATTCCATCGGAGTCGAGAGATAAGATACTTAATTAAAATCATATATCATTGTGTTTTAAAAAATTAAAACCATATATCTAACTATATCTACTACTAAAGGGAAGAGGAAAGCTCAACGGGGTCCAGAGATAAGAGACTTAATTAAAATCATACATCTAACTATATCTACGACTAAAGGGAAAAGGAAGGCCCAACGGGATCAAGGGATGAAAGACCTAATTTCTATTCTTAAGAATACAATGCGAGGATTCAAACCCCTGATCTACACCCAAACAAAATATTTGATGAGTAACTCTCCTAAAGGTGGTTGGTTATATAGTAACAATTAACCATGTAGCAATAAATACTACCAAAAGTTTTGCACAAACTTATACCCAAACAAAAACACTTTCGTTCAAAAGTCCAGGAATAAAAATACTTATTAAAAGGTTATTTAGAAGCACCAATTGTTAACTTCTGCTCATCTATATAAAGTGACAAAATAGTTTTTATAAAGTGGTAAAATGACAAAATCACTGAATTGTCACTAGATCCGAGAAGAAAGGAACGAAATCTGAACGACTATTTAAAGTCAAAATCAAGGTATCTATGATTTAATATGATTTTTCTTTGTGGGATGATTTTGACTAGTGGTCCTGAATTTGTGACTTTATAAATGATTTTTCTTTTAACTTAAGAGACAAATTACAAGGAATTTTTTGTAGTTTGATTAATATTCATTTACAATTTGCTTACTCGTCCTTTGGTTAAAGTAAAATCTTTAAATATTCTGTAAACGTCATGAAGTTAAAAAAAAAATTTAGTTTAAAAAGTTATTTTACTCTTCTAATTAAAGTATCTAATCAAAGTTATGTGACTTAATATAAAACACAACCTTCCTTTTTAATGAACAAATTTGAATGGTCTTTATTTCGAGCCGTTGTTCACATCCTTACACATAGGTAATACAATGTCAAATAACATTATCATATCCCATGTTTGTAATGTCATATGCCGTTGGATTACATTAGTTATGTGACTTTTATAATAGTTACAAGGTTTACAAATGAGTCGGTATACCAACCAGTAAGTATTTTACCGAAGGAATGATTGGGAATCATTTTAAGTCATTTTTGTATGATTTTTTTACAACAAATGACTTGCACATTACTTCGATTTCTTCAAAGACTTTTCTTGGAGGACTTCGTTTTCATTTTTTTTTTTATAAAATATTTGATTCTGAAAGAACAATAATTTCAGATTTAGAAGCCTAAAATTTATACCTATGTACATCAAATTTCAAGAGAACTGTGACAAAAACCATCCAAAAAAAAAAAAACTCATATGCGACTCTAAAAAATTTTTTTGGATGATGGGTATGATGTACTATTTAGATTCTCTATGCAGTCTAAACTTGAAAATTGCATTATATTGCCTAAAACATATAATGATATCTTGCAAATTGCATTATATTGCCTAAAACATATAATGATATTTTCAAATGTGCAAATGATGCAGTACCAATTCTGTATACGCAGACATAAAAATGGATTCATGAATTCCAACACCTAATTCAACACTTTTCTAGGACCTTGATAGCATTTTTCCATCCAAATCATCAGAACATCGAATATTGGACATGGAAGAATAATCAATCTTCAAATTGTTGCAAAGAACATTGCGATGAAGATGAACAAAATTTGAACGACAATTACTGGGATGAAAACTCGGTGCTTTGGCAGACCCTAAACCCTTTGTACCCAAAAAAAACACTTACAAGAAACAATCAATAAAATAAATAAACATTTTGTGTGTCTTATTTTCTGAGTATATACACTATCACCTCCTCACAAAATTTATACTACCATAAAATTCTCATTTTGTTATAGGATGAAAATAAATAAATAAAATTAGTCCACCACATTCGTGGATTAGCTAGGTAACACCACATTGTGTCGACCCATTCTTCCTCCCGTCCATTACTAGGAAATTGAATTTCCACGTCGCTACAAAGCAAATTCACATAGACCTGAATTTGGCGAAAACTTCATACTATAGTGTGTTTAATTTTGTTGTTTGGGTTAAGTTTGTAAGTATACTTTAGGTATTTATTAGTAGTATTTTTTGTACTGTGGTAATGGGTACTTGTCCTTGTCGTCAAAGTATTTGACCCGTATCTGAGAAGTTAAATGTCTTGCAACCTAATTAAAATATAAAATTTTAGTTGTTTAATAAATTAAACAATTATTAATACCAACATCTTGTCTTCATGGAAACTTAAAACATTTTAGTAATATTATTGAAAATTTTTAATTAGTATTTTAAAAATTATTATGTTAGATTTAATAATTTTACGATTCTAAAGTATGATATATTCACACTTTAGCAAAATTTATTTATTCAGTTAATTTACTGATTATAGTGTCAATTTATGGGTTGACCCAACTTAACTCATTATTCATCCTATTTACTTTGCTGTCATAAATGAGTTGAACTCCTGTTCACTTTCGTGTCATAAAGATCCAATAATGACTAGGATATTTAGTATTGTCGTATCGTGTAAAAAATTACCTACTTGGTCTTTTGTTTTAATTTTAAAAGTACCCTTATCTTTATTTTAATTTTAAAAGACCCTTATCTTGACGTAGCAGTTATAGTCAATAGAAATCAGCCTAATCTTTGGTTTTAATTTTAAAAGAACTCCTATCAAGATAATAGTCAATCGAAATTCTATAATCCGGTTAGACAATTATTCTATTTTGAAAATTTATATGATATAAATTATACATTCAAAATATATTGTGTATTGTATAAGTTTTCAAATCAAAACATTATAATTTCATTCCATTATATGATTGTAAAATTTTCAATAGTCAATTTTTGTCTTTAGTTAGAAACACCAACTTTTAATATGTTAAAAGTGGATTTCAAACAAAACTCTATATCCACAAACTAAAATTTTAGGAGGATGATCACCAAATACTCTCAAAGTACGTAACATAGGCTTTTTTTTCCGTATAAGCACTGCAATCCCCAATACAGACAGTCCCTCGCATGGGAGCGGAGCTGCAATTTAGATCTAGGGGAGGCGATAGTGTAAGGTATTTAAAACTTGAGTATATCAAATTTCAAGAGAAGCAGCACAGAGACCATCCACACACACACAAGAAAAAAAAAAAAAAAGAAGTAACTTTTAACAACTGGAAAGTCCGTCTGAGCACCATCACCAAATCTCAATCAACATATCTATGTTAAGAGTAAAATGTATTTTTAGTCCTCAATGTTTGGATTATTACAAAAAATAGTCCCTAAAGTTTTAGCCAAACAAATTTAGTCTCCAAAATTTAAAATTTTGAACAAAATTAAGACAATTGACGAAAAATCAGAATTTTTAATTGAAACAGACCACATGTTGGTTAAGCGGCCGTTAAGTAAATGTTCAAAAAGTTTAAAAACACATATAAAAGTAAAAACAAATATATGTAAAATATCAGAAATTAAAAGTTGAAAACCACATTTAATATTAAAATCTCATTTTAACCCAAAAATGTTGCACATTCATCAGTCGAGTTTGAACCATTTTCTCTACGTTAACCTAAAATTTCTCTTTTCTCTTTAACCCGGGAAGAACGCTAATCCTTCAATCCTTTCTGTCACTTTGTCTAACTTAAAGATGATCATAAATAAGGGTGGGCAAAAAAATCCGGCAATCCGATTACCCGCCCGTCCCGCTCCAAAAAATGAGGGTATCCGACCCTTATCCATTGACTGGATCATTTGAGGGTAGGATACCCGCTATTTTCGAATACGGGTACGAATCATCGTTTTAAATATCCGCGGGTATCCACTCCGCCCCACATATTAGGTGTAAAATTATAATTTTATAGCTATTCTAGAGACAATCCTAATTAGGGATGGGCCCGCCCCTCAAGCCTTTTTGCTGATCCGCCCCTCAAGCATTTTGCTTGAGCTAAAGCAGGGTTATTTGATAGTTTATCTTAGGGACGGGTATCCGCATGCTCCGACTCTCACTTAGCGGGTACTCGACATCTGGGTACCCGCAGACATGATCCTGAGTATTCGGAGTGGATTAAGGTCAAAAAATTATTAACCTGCAAGATGCGCGGCGAATCAGTCAAAAGGGTTGAGGGGCGGGTACCCGTCCCGTGCCCACCCCTAATCATAAATTCCTTCCATTTTCTTCAAGGATTGTGGTGAATTGATTGTATAGGATAAGGTTGAGGTTAGTGGGATAAATATTCAAAGGAAATTGAAGGAATTGATCATCGTCTTCAAGGAAGGCAAAGGAACATGAGAGATTGAAAGATTATGATTCTTCTTAGACTAAAGAAGAAAGATGAATTTGGAATTTTGGGTTAAATGAAGAAAACATGGTTCATACCCGACCAATATTCTTGTGTTAAAATGAGAGTTAATTTAATGCTAAATGTGATTTTCAAGTCTTATTTATGATTTTTTTAAAGATTTTTTACTTTTATCTACGATTTTACTTAACGGCCATGTGACCAACACATGACCTACTTTTATTAGAAATTTCAATTTTCTATCAATGGCCTTTAATTTAGTTCAAGGACTATTTTGAAACTTTGAGAACTAAATCTGTTTTGCATGAAATTTTGGGGACCAATTTATGTATTACCCCCAAACATAAAAAGTATTCACAAAAATAAATTTAAAAATTCTATTATTATCCTTTTAAAAATTATATTTCATTCCTTAAAATTTAATACAAAATATGAAGTTGTTCCAAAAATATATACATACAAACTTACAACCCAAAATTATAACAATCAGGAGGTCGGATAACACAATTATTTGATCCTTCTACCATTCTTCCTTGTGTAGCATTCAAATGAAATCTAACTTTCAAATCCTTGCACTCCACATCCATCTTACACCTACCTACAAATTTCGACGTAAGATACTTCACATGAACCCTCATCTTCACATCAAAAGGGATTATCCCATTCATATCCACAACAATTAAGGTCGTGATCAAGATATCTAGGCCATGCATAAATTCTTGTGTCCTTTCAATTATTTGTGCTTGATTAATCCTTACGTTCTTGACGAAAAGGCATGTTGAAACTATTATCATGCAAATATTTTCGTCCTCATAAAATACGTACACTTCATATTTGTTATAAAACCGGCGAAGATGTTTGTTAGGATCCATGACTTAAATACCGATAGTCCAATTTGTTGTTAGTTCAGAATTGGATATATTGAGAGGTGACACGTTCATGGAATCACTTTGAAACTTTAGATCAAGGTCAGGGAAAATTTTATCGCCTATAAACGCAAGTGCACAAAATACCCAACAAACGCCAAGTAAAACTACAAATACAATAACGCGACATCATGACTTTGAATTCTTGATCATGACAAAAGTGCATAGCTCCTCAAACCTTGCTTGATAAGCCACCACTGAATTGGTTTGCTAGAATTTGTTGAACTGACGACATCTTCTTCACCAAAACCCCCAAACCTTTTGTATATTTCCATTGCTAATTCACCCCAAGAATTCACTTCTTTTCCCCATTTGAAACTTTGAAACCAAAGATTAGCCTTACCCTCCAAATGCTTTTTAGCCAAATTCAATATGTTCATCAAGAATTTGATAAATTTGGTAGAATTTCTCACATTTTCTCACCCAATCTCTGGGAATATCTAGTTTTGGCACTATAGTTGGAAAAGATTTCCTATGAAAGTTGTGTTCATCCTTTGAACCGCCACTCTCGAGCTTCTTTCCATGCCATTTCTGTCCAAAATACTAGGAAAACTTCCCAGATTTCTCAGAGCTGACTGTACGAGAGTCCAAAGAACTGATTAGACATGGTAGTCATGAATCTAAATTAAGAATTATTAGTCTCCATCAGGTTTCTTAATTCTGAATTATTGGCCTCTATCAGATTTTTCAATTTAGAATTATTTGCTTCCACTTTTTCACCCAAGATTCTTCTATTTCCACCATTGCCTCCAAAGTTCCTTGAATCTTGGATTCTTGTTTCCTCAGATTATCCTTCTAAACCTTCAATCTGCTTCCTTCTGCCATGTTTACTGGTAGAAATCAAGCTCTTGATCCGAGAACTACATGCCAATAGCTCTGGTACCAATCTTATGAATTGAACAAGAAATTAGAGAAAGAAAAAGAAAGAGAGATAGAATAGAGAGCAAGCAATTGAGCGAGAAAGTTGGGAAAGTTTTATTGTGTTGAAAAGTGAGAGTACATTACAATTAAGCATGCTTTGCCTATCAAGGATTATTACATTTATATAACACAACATAGCACAGCTTCTAAAAGCTGGTAGCAGCCACTTTACTAACAACTCTAACTAACTCCAGCAGCTGATTGAGAGATTGAAGTCAGGTCAGCTCAGCAATCCAACCTGCAGCTTCCTCTAATTGTCATCTCGAGTAGTTAACTAGCAGCAGGGTCATAACAAGACCCTCTGATGATGTGGATTAATGACACACAACATAATTACCTAGATTATTCTAGAAGTGCCTACGTGACAGTCTCATTAAGGGCAATTATGTATTTCAGCTTCAGCTGAACTAGCATAGAGATAGCCTTATGCCTCCTTATGTAATTCTATAAATAAGGGGTTGGGGTGCTATTAAAAAGGGATCAGAATTCAGATAACTAAACATACTTCTGACATTCAGCTCTTCTACTTTCTTTCTCCTCCTAGAATCAAATTCTAGCTTCTTTAATTGGCACCGTCTGCGGGAATCAACAGATTTCCATCACTTCCAATCAATTCTCAATCCTTTGAATTGTTTCTTTTTTGCTTTGAGGAGGATGAATAACCGTGGAACACGCCGAACTGCCACCAAGGACACCGAGACAAGCAATCAACACCTCGTGGTACATACCGATGAGTTAAAAAACGTCAGTACACCAACGGAGGCTTAACAAAAGCAAAACGATGTATTGAAGTACATTGCCGACCACTTCGAGTCTTTCCGAGCATTCGTGGAACAGCGCAAAAACAAAACTCCGTCCGAGCGTTCGAACAGAGTAGCCACTCCACAAGCCGAACCGAAGCGTGACCCCGGACGACGACCTGGCAAAGAGCCGGATGATTCCATGAGCCCAACCGATCTACGCCACAAACTGAACGAAGTCACCCTCTAATGAACAATCGGATGAGTCATCAAGAAGCGAAAAATTACCGATGCGCGAGAGACTCGGTGCGCATTCTTCAAAAAAATCAGGATCGAGAGGACCCTCTTTGGTTGTTTTAAAACAGCTCGAAGAGAAGAGCCTCGAAAATAAGATCCAAGATATTTTGAGAAAAAATAATTTACTTCTGAATGCTCCTGCTACGGCAGAGATTGATAGAGATCCATTCATGATCTCTGTCAAGCTTGAACCTCTTCCAACACAATTCAAGTTGCCAGACCTTGATCGCTACAAGGGAGAGTCTGATCCGTCAGATCACTTATAATACGTTGTGGCGATCACTAGCCTGTATGGCTATAGTGACACGACCCGATGCAAGTTGTTCGCAACAACTCTTCGAGATCCGGCACAAAAATGGTTCTAGCAGTTGCCGACGAACTCAATCGCCACTTTTCACGACTTGGCGAAGTCATTTCTGGGTCACTTCAGGAGTAAATCTATATTGCAAAAGACACCTCACACCTCATAAACATCCGGCAAAGGTCTGAGGAATCACTTAGTAAATTTTTGTACTGCTTCAATGATGAGGTGGTCCAAATCAAAAACGTTGATAAAAGGATTCTGGTGGTTGCTTTCTGCAGTGGTATCAAACCAGGCAACTTCAATGCCTAGCTAGCTAAAAGGATGTCGAGCTCCTATTCTGAACTTCTCGAAAGAGCATCGGAGTTCATACGGGGTGAAGAGTCGAACAGGACAAAAAGAGAACTTTACGATATACAAAGGGAAAAGGTCCTCAAGACTCCGAACCCCTCATCATAAAAAAAACTAAGGGTCGCTGATAGGCTGACCTATTTCAGGGCCACACCTTTGGCGAACCGGGTGGTCTTCCCGGGCAATAATATCGGGAACCGACCCCCACGAACAAGGAACCATTCTGATGCCGACTTCACACCTGTCAATGCAACAAGGAGGGAAATTTTATTCCAAGTACAATATTTGGGCCTCTTAGAATCACCCCCTCGAATGGTGTCGGCCCCAGACAAAAGAGACCGGGCAAAATACTGCACTTTTCATGGTCAACACGGCCATGATATCGAAGCATGCAACCACCTAAAGGTGGAAATTGAGAAAGCCATCCAGGAAGGACATTTACAGCAGTTCATCTCCCGAACTGCGGCAGAGTTCCAGAGGAACACAGCCAATCAAAGGAATTCAGGGCATGTGTATAAGCCGCCTCGTCAACAAAACCGAGGCTATCAAAATAGGAACAATCCCCCGGCAAACTAAGACGAACAGATCTGTGTCGCCGGGGTGATAAATACAATTGCCGGAGGCCCGGCGACCGGGGACTCAAACAATACCCAAAAAAAATACGCCCGAAATATTTCCTCGGACGAGGATCGGGAAAAGTGACTAAAGCCATTTATGTCCCTCGGATACACCTCTGAAGACCCCATTCCCAGCCGAATGCCACATAATGATCCTGTGGTAATTCACATAAATGTGGCTGGATACGAAATGCACCGTGTGTTCGTCGACACTGAAAGTTCGGCGGACATAATCTTTTGGGATGCTTGGGTTAAAATGCATATGGACAATTCTTTGATAAAATCCTTCAAGACCCCATTGGTTGAATTTACCAGAGACTCGGTAGTACCCGAGGGGCAGATAATGCTCCCATTGTGTCTTGGAGCACCCCCAAAATATAGTATTGAGATGACCAACTTCGTCGTCGTCAAAAGGGACAGCTCTTACAATATGATCTTGGGCCGACCCACAAAATACACCTACAGAATCCTTCCCTCTGTATTCCATATTGGGATAAAGTTCATGTTGAGGGATGGATCTGAGGGAATAGTTATTGGCAGCCAACAGGAGGCCCGAGCCTGTTAGATGATGTCTTTGCGGTCCCAATCGTAAACGATGTCCATTGCTGACAAGGCTTACTTGGAAACCTTCGATGCCTCATCCAGCTGGGATGGCTTTGAAGAACCTTTGACAAGCCAGAGGGAGGGAGAAGAAAAGCTGCAGCCCCGGCTCGTATGCTACTGAGATCCCCGAACCTCCAGAGCCCAAGGGAAAGGGCAAAGCAAAAATTGAGCCCCAGGACAAGGTTCAAAAAGAAGAGGTGTCACTAGATCCGAGCCTCTCTGATCGAAAAATCAAGATCTGCGCTACCCTCCCAGCAGAGTTTAAAGGCCTTCTCTTCAGGCTGTTAGCAGAATACAAGGACATATTCGCCTGGACCGTTGAGGACATGCCATGCATCCCTCGGGAAATTATTGAGCATAAACTCGGAGTGGATCCAGCATGTAAACCAGTGAAGCAAAGGAAGCGCCTCTTCGGTCCGGAGCGCAGTTTGATAATCGAAGCTGAGGTGGATAAGCTCTTAATGGCCAGATTAATTAGAGAAGTATTGTATCCCACCTGGCTGTGTAATCCAGTTCTTGTAACAAAAACAGATTCTTCTTGGCGAATGTGCCAAGATTTTATTGACCTTAATAAAGCCTGTCCAAATACAGTTAATCGTACTCTCGGATCGATACAGTTGTAGATTCATAGAATTGTTGGATTTTATGCATTCAAGGGCTACCATCAAATATATATGGCTAGAGAAGATGAAGAGAAAACCTCTTTCATCACTGACCGAGGCACGTACTGTTACAATACCATGCCCTTTAGACTCAAAAATGCTGGAGCCACATATCAACGTCTCGTCAATAAAACCTTCAAGTCCCAGATAGGACGAAATATGGAGGTATATATTGACGACATGGTGGTTAAGAGTGCAGGTTAGATTTTCTTTGAATTCTACCAAAGTATGGTAGAAAAGTCAAGAGATATTTTATAAACCTCTTTTGAGATTTATGTTATTATTATTTGGTTCTCTCAAACTTTCAAATATCTCACAATCTATCTATAGCTTTTGAAGTTATTGTAATATGTCAACCCAAATTAAAAAAAAAATTTTTGAACAATTCATTTTGATAATTTTCGGCATAGTCAGGATTTTAAGTTGCGGGTGAAAATTCATATATGGGGGTTGGGGGCCAATAATGTAAGATGGCACAGCTATTTAGGGGAAGAAATAAAAATTTTATAAATTTGTAATTACAAAGTACAGCTTTTTTTAAAGAAAAATGTAGGGGGCCACAGCTTATACCTCCACCACTACATATAACGAAATGTATTGTTGCATATTTGTTTGTTTATTTATATTTATTAGTTCTTTTTAAGTTTGATTTTTTTTTTCTTTTTACAATTCTTGATTTGTTATGTAAAATAAATGGAGAAATTTAAAATGCTATATTTTATGTTAACTTAATGAGAGTTTAGTCCATTAACTTAGTAAAGAAATTACTTAATTGTACAAAAAATTTTGGCCCAAATTTAAAGTTAATTTATAAATTGTTTTTTATTAATTCATTAAAATTATCCCGAAAGTATTATCCTCCAAAATTTGTAAGTAAAATGATTCATTACAAATTTTTTTGATTTGTCCAAATTAAAAATAATGCAAAGCATTACAGATACAAACAAACATAGAATTAAAATTTAATACTATATTAACTAATTATTATTTAATTAATAAATTATATTAATATAGAATTCTTTTTTTTTTCAACTATCTAAGTAAGTAATTTTGATACTAAATTAACTAGTAGGTTAAAGAAGTGTAAAATTGGAATTCACTTAGCTCATCCATCATGAATTGAATTGTTTAATATTAATCAAATTGGCTGACATGTTAGCATAAAGAGAAAGTTATGGGAGGTTTGTGATATTTTTGAAAATTCGCGATTACTAAGTGATATTAACAAAATTTCATGAGAGGTTTCCGAAATTATCCCTATCTGTGTGTTAAATATATATTTTGGGAACAAGTTTATATTTTTTAGTATTAACTTTTCATTAAGTCATCATCCCATTGGGCTTTTAAGTTAAATTTTAAAGAATAATAGGATATTTCTCTAACTTAATTATAGAACTTCTCTAACTTTTACGAAGTAAAATCCAAAAAAAATTATAGAAATTCTGAAATTTCTTAATGAATTCTTTTTTACGTTTGGCAATATGTTGATCGAGATTTGTGTGGACAAGGATCTTCTCCATTTACCCCTTAAGTGGAGGATCCTCCATTTATTTTTAGATGAGTGACACATCATCTAAATGTATAATTAAAGGTGAAATATTTGTCAAATCATCATTTTCATAAAATTTTATGACAAAATTAAGTTAGTTTTCATTTTCTTCTTCTTGATAATTAATTAAATTTAAAAATCATTGTCATTTAAGAAAATTAATCAATATTTTATTAAGATTCGTACAATTTAATTACAAAATATACGTAATTGATTTCTTGTAACAAATAAAAATTTATAACAAAAATTTTAATAGGTCATTAAATTGGAGTAACATAATATTATAATTTCATTATTTTTTTTGGGTTTTATTTTTTTTTCTTATACTTAAACTTAAATTTGTTATATAAATAAAATAACAATTGAAACAACGTAATTTTGAGCATTAGAAATAGTAAAATAGTGATGTAGATAAAATCTAACGCTTTTAATTTAAACAAATTATGAGGTATCACTTCCCTCATTTAGAGAGGTAAATAGAGAATCTTCCATTTACCCCTAAATGGAGAGGATCCTTATTCGAGATTTGTTCATGGTGCATATATGGACTTTGAAGGCCATTAAAAGTTTTCGTTTTATTGTTTTTATTACTAGTTGAACACCCGTGCTATGAATGGGAGAACAGATATTTGTATCACATTCAATTTGTACAATATAATAAAGTAAAATAACGATAGTGGCATAAAAACTTTACTAATTAAACCATATAAAGACAAACAAAAACTAAGTACTGATTTCAATAAATTTTAATAATTATAAAATAAAAATAGGAAAAAAGCTAAAATGTATGACTATTAAGTGAGCACTTCAAAATATTTATATTTTTGTGATGTAAAATGATAAAAAAAAAATAACTATATAATTTAATTATTAGTTGAAAATGAAATTATAGATGCATTTAATTTTGGACTTTTGTACTTTTAGCTCTTGTAAAGACTTTTACTGTTAAATCAGTGTATTTCAGTGAGTGTAGAACTGATTTTTTTTTTTTTTGTTAGTTGCGTTGGACTATTTTTTTTTTTGTTAGTTGTGATCTCGTTCTTTGAACAGAAATGGATGTAAGACGATAAAACGATTTGACAACTGAAAATAAAAATAGAATGAAATACAATTTTATTTTTAGTTTAAAAGTACTACACACTATTTATTTTTATATTTTGTATTTCAATCTTGTGAAATTGATTTCAAAGATCAGGAAATTAATTAGTTACCCAGGAAACATAATCTGTGTTATGCAACGTATGAACATGGCAATATACATAGTCTTTCGAACATTAAAAAAAGCAGTGCCTACACAGTTATCTTGCCCACATTTATAATATCACAATTGCTTAAATCTTATTCGACAAAGATTTGTATCTTCAAAGCCTTTAGCTGTTTGCAATATGTTTTGTTTTGTTTTTCCAGCTGACCCCATATTCCAGTAAAGAAATTAGTTGGAGTCTTCTACTTGATAACGCTCAACATTCCATTTTTTTCTCCTATTTTGTTGACATAATTCAGTAACGTTTTTTTAATCATTCATTACCGTGTTAAATTTATCAAACTTATTTATGAAAAGAAAGTAAAATATTTTAGATGTCATAGGAAAGAGGGTAGAAATGTCATTTTAGGTAAAAAAAAAATCTAACATCGTTAACTTTGACCATTAGTCCAGGAATCCTAAAAGATAAATGTTTGAAATTAAAGTAATAATGATCCTAAACGTTAAGTGAAAATTAACCCTATTCAAAAACTTAACAATGTCCCTCAATTATCCATTTGAGATTTTATAGGAATATATATCTCTGACATAAAACAGCTACAACTCTAGACACCTGTATGCAAATTTACACTCTAATCCAATTCCATCATGCTTTGTGATAAAATCTAATCAACTTCTTAAAACATTATCCAATCCTTAAAAAATATCTTGGTTCCTTTTCCTTTCTTACAAATTTACATACCCTAAACATCATTGTAAACTAGTGCTCTATACATTGATTCTCATTGAAAAGAAATGACTTCACACTTTCGTCAACATACTGTTGACATCCAAAGAATGCATAATACTAAAACTCAAAAATAAATTTTACAGATCAGGATAGAGCAGACTTACATGTATGGACACCAATATTAAGATGCTCCAGTAGACCTCTTTCCAAATGGAAATAATCAGCAATCACCAATCCTTCATTTTTCAAGAGGCACCTGAAGAAATTCAGCACAAAATACATCAACAAAGTGAATTCAAATGAGCTTGATTCTTTTGTGTCGGAAATGCAAAAGATAAAATATTACATGAAGAAAAAAAGTTAAATTTCAAAAAAAAAAATATATATTATCACCACAAATAAATTTCAACAATAATTATATTGTAATAGAAAAAGAATTGATCAAATAGAACAGGTACTCTCTTACTCAATCAGATAGCCATATATGTGTGCGAACAATGCATGAATAAAGTGTAGATATGAAATTGGAGTTCTTGAGAAGAAAGGATTTAACATGAACTAAGGAAACAATAGAAAATTTAAAAAACATTTTTCAGAAACAATAAGTGTTTTCTTTTGTGTTACTGATAATTGACATTGTTAACCACATTGCGCTCGATCTGTAAGGGAAAAGATATTTGGTAACTGAAGATGATATTATTTATCTTCATCCCAATAACCCATTTCCATGGAACATTTAAAAGGAAGTGCCATAATTCATAATCTTTAGAATGGGTCAAAAGACATTTTCAAATGTCCTTCCAACGTATAATTACTGAATAGTTAAAACAGAAACATTCAACTGAATGCAGCAGTTCTGAGTTCATAATTAAGAAAGAAATTCAGAAGGCAACAACATACAAAGATTACACTCACCAGTTGTGATTGTTCGGAAATGCTCCTGTCCTGAAATACCCCAAATCTGCAGTTTGATCTGTTTCCCATCTAGCTCAATAGTCCAAATCCTAAAATCAATCCGGTGCAATCAATGCATCATAATTTACATCAACCAAATAATCACATCATATTAACAAAACAAAGTAATAAGCCATAAACCTTGCTGTAGTACCACAGTTACAGGCCAAGAAGGAGACAACGGAGCAAATCAGGAGGCAAATGGTCTGGGACAAAAAAACGTTCTATGCCCTTGACATCTCCAACACCTTTGATCTCATAAATCTAGTTAAGTGCTTCAATAAAGCTACCTAAATCCAAAATACAAAAAATAAAATCATAAGCTTATGCTGTCTAATGAAAAATACATGCCTGGAAACAATTAACTTGACATACTACAAATATGAATCATACAACTTAATATTAAACAGGTTATTTAGGCTAAATTTCAATTTAAGGGAACTGAACTTTTAATTATGATTCAATAACTTTAACATGTGGGGTTCAAGAAAAAAGATTTCAAAGTTCGAAGGGTGGAAAAGAAAATAGACCATTTGGGCCGGGCAGGCGGCATACCAAGCATCACAAGCAAAGCCATAGAGGGTATCGGTAGGCACCACAATGACCTTTTTCCAGCTCTAATATCTTCAACTGCTTCTGAGCATAATCCTCTATTGTAGGATGCACATAATCCATCATTTTTACTCCCACTTGCAAGCCCTCTAAAACACCTTTTTCTTTGCTACAAAATATTCCCAAGGCCAATCTTTATGTTTTAAGTGACATTCTTATTTTGACCATCTTTAATCATATTATTTAAGGAATCAAATTTTTAGGAGCAATGTAAAGAAAAAGAAGCATTTGACAGATTTTAGTATGGTTCAAATTTTTGTGTGTGGCCTTTCAAGTGGAGTATATTAGGCCGAAAGTTGTAGGTAACATAGGGTGTAATATGAATGTGGCGTGCAGGGATGTGCAGGTTAGATTTTCTTTGAATTCTACCAAAGTATGGTAGAAAAGTCGAGAGATAATTTCATAAACCTCTTTTGAGATTTATGTTATTATTATTTGGTTCTCTCAAACTTTCAAATATCTCACAAACTATCTATAGCTTTAGAAGTTATTGTAATATGTCAGCCCAAATTAAAAAAGAAATTTTAAACAATTCATTTTGATAATTTTTTGGCAGAGTCAGGATTTTAACTTGGGGTGAAAATTCATATATGGGGTTTGGGGCCAATAATGTAAGATTGCACACTATTTAGGTGACAAAATAAAAATTTTATAAATTTATAATTACAAAGTACAGCTTTTTTTTTTTTTACAAAAAAAAAAATTGTTGCATATTTGTTTGTTTATTTATATTTATTAGTTCTTTTTAAGTTTGATTTTTTTTCTTTTTGCAGTTCTTGATTTGTTAACTAAAATAAATGGAGAATTTTAAAATACTATATTTTATGTTAACTTAATGAGAGTTTAGTCCATTAACTTAGTAAAGAAATTACTTAATTGTACAAAAAATTTTGGCCCAAATTTAAAGTTAATTTATAAATTATTTTTTATTAATTCATTAAAAATATCCCGAAAGTATTATCCTCCAAAATTTGTAAGTAAAATGATTCATTACAAATTTTTTTGATTTGGAATGCAAAATTTGTCTTCGGATTCCATCCAAATTAAAATTATGCAAAGCATTATAGATACAAACAAACATAGAATTAAAATTTAATACTATATTAACTAATTATTATTTATTAATAAATTATATTAATATAGAATTCTTTATTTTTTTCAACTATCTAATTAAGTAATTTTGATACTAAATTAACTAGTAGGTTAAAGAAGTGTAAAATTGGAATTCACTTAGCTCATCCATCATGAATTGAATTGTTTAATATTAATCAAATTGGCTGACATGCTAGCATAAAAAGAAAGTTATGAGAGGTTTGTGATATTTTTGAAAGTTCGCGACTACTAAGTGATATTAACAAAAATTTCAAGAGAGGTTTCCAAAATTATCTCTATCTGTATGTTAATGTAAGCTCCTTTAAATATATATTTTGGAAATAAGTTTATATTTTTTAGTATTAACTTTTCATTAAGAAATCATCCCATTGTGCTTTTAAGTTAAATTTTAAAAGAATAACAGGATATTTCTCTAACTTAATTATAAAACTTCTCTAGCTTTTAAGGAGTAAAATCCAAAAAAAAAAAATTATAGAAATTTTGAAATTTCTTAATGAATTCTTTGTTATGTTTGGCAATATGTTGATCGAGATTTGTGGACAAGGATCTTCTCCATTTAGGGGGTAAATGGAGGATCCTCCATTTATCTCTAGATGAGTGACACATCATCTAAATGCATAATCAAAGGTGAAATATTTGCCAAATCATCATTTCCATAAAATTTTATGACAAAATTAAGTTAGTTTTCATTTTCTTCTTATTGATAATTAATTAAATTTAAAAATCATTGTCATTTAACAAAATTAATCAATATTTTATTAAGATTCATACAATTTAAGTACAAAATATACGTAATTGATTTCTTGTAACAAATAAAAATTTATAACAAAAATTTTAATAGGTCATTAAATTGGAGTAACATAATATTATAATTTCATTATTTTTTTAAGTTATTATTTTGGCTTTTCTTATACTTAAGCTTAAATTTGTTATATAAATAAAATAACAATTGAAACAACGTAGTTTTGAGCATTAGAAATAGTAAAATAGTGATTTGGATAAAATCTAGCATTTAATTTAAACAAATTATAAGGTGTCACTTATTTAGATGGGTAAATGGAGGACCCCTAAATGGAGAGGATCCTTATTCGAGATTTGTTCATGGTGCATATATGGACTTTGAAGGCCATTAAAAGTTTTCGTTTTATTGTTATTATTACTAGCTGAATAACCGTGCTATGCATGGGAGAATAGATATTTGTATCACAGGAAGTCTAATATCTATATTCAATTTGTACAATATAATAAAGTAAAATAACGATAGTGGCATAAAAACTTTACTAATTAAATCATATAAAGACAAACAAAACTAACTACTGATTTCAATAAATTTTAATAATTATAAAATAAAAATAGGAAAAAAGTTAAAATGTATGACTATTAAGTGAGCACTTCAAAATATTTATATTTTTGTGATGTAAAATGATAAAAAAAAAATAACTATATAATTTAATTATTAGTTGAAAATGAAACTATAGATGCATTTAATTTTGGACTTTTGTACTTTTAGCTCTTGTAAAGACTTTTACTGTTAAATCAGTGTATTTCAGTATGTAGAACTGATTTTTTTTTTTTTTAGTTGCGTAAGACTATTTTTTTTTTTGTTAGTTGTGATCTCGTTCTTTGACAACTGAAATTAAAAATAGAATAAAATACAATTTTATTTTTAGTTTAAAAGCACCACACACTATTATTTTTATATTTTGTATTTCAATCTTGTGAAATTGATTTCAAAGATCAGGAAATTAATTAGTTTCCCAGGAAACATAATCTGTGTTATGCAACGTATGAACATGGAAATATACATAGTCTTTCCAACATTAAAAAAAACAGTGCCTACTCAGTTATCTTGCCCACATTTATAATCTCACAATTGCTTAAATCTTATTCGACAAGTTGGAGTCTTCTACTTGAATATAAAGCTCAACATTTGTAGTTGTTGCATGCAATACTGCATTAAGATCAATGAAATAAAATTAAAATATTTTAACTAATCATCATGTTTTCAAGCATAGCGGGAAAAATAAAAATAAAAATTAAAGCATATATGACAATGATCATCAAAACAACATCTTAAAAGTATGCACTCCAATATTCAAAAGGGTTAATATCACTTTAACTCTTAACATTTAGAATCACTATCATTTTAGTCTTTAACGTTATTTTTTAAACACTTAACTCCTTTCGTTAAATTTAACTCAACATACATTCTCTTTTTAACAAAAATACCCTTATTCTCTATTTTTTAATTTTTTTTATTTTTACTTGATTCATTTTTTTCTCCTATTTTGTTGACATAATTCAGTAACGTTTTTTTAATCATTCATTACCGTGTTAAATTTATCAAAATTATTTATGGAAAGAAAGTAAAATATTTTAGATGTCATAGGAAAGAGGGTAGAAATGTCATTTTAGGTAAAAAAAAAAATATAATATCGTTAGCTTTGACCAATAGTTCAGGATCTTAAAACATAAACGTTCGAAATTAAAGTACTAATTTGTAATAATAAAATACTAATAACTAATTTGTAATAATAAAATACTATTAAAAGAATGTATAAGGAAAAGAAAATGAATTGATAGTTAAAAATTAGTTATTAGTATTTTATTATTACAAATTAGTACTTATAGTAGCTATCAATTCATTTTTCTTTTCCTTATACATTCTTTAATATCACTTTTCAAAGTACTTCTAGGAACCTTTTTAAATTGTGGGTTCACGGCTTCGTGAATGTAGTGTTCTAAATTGGAACTTTGACTCAAAATAAAAGGCAATTCATCTCTAACTATCCACACTACAAGAAAATTGCAAATTTCATGCGGATTTTTGCTGCGGATTTTTTCCCCAGGAATTATATATGGATTTTACTGCAAATTTTAGTTTTCTAGGTTTGGGATTAAAATTTTGCTACAGATTAAAAAATCCGCCAGATAACATTCCCTCAATAAAGCGGGAACGTATTATTTACAAAAATTACGCAACAAAAATCGAAGGAAAAATTAAGGACAATAGCAAATTTGCTGTGGAATATATTTTCGCAGATTTGCTGCGGACAGAGAAATTTTCCTGCGGAATAAATTTTCCGCAGCATATGTGCTGCGGAATTTAAAGTTAATTTCCGCAGCAAATTTGCTGCGGAAATTCCTGCGGAAAATTCCGCAGGAAAATTCAATTTACAGTGCAGAAACCCAGCACATTTTGGACAGATCTAATCGGGAAAAAATCACTTTTCCTCTCCATTTCCTGCACCACCAGCCACCATTCACCCTCCACCTTTCTTCCAACTACCATCCACTATTTCCAAACCTAAATTTCATCCCTTCTTCCTCATTTCTTTCTCTCCTCAAGCAATTTTGCTCCATCCTTCCTCTTGAAGAAGCCGCGTGAACTTGGTGTTCATCATGGATTCGATTTGTCCACCACCATAGGAAATTATGGCTCGAAGTACTCGAATCCAAGTTTGTTTTCAAGTTTGTTTGTTATCGATCAAGATTTTTGTTGTGTTATATACATTTTTTTTTCAACTGTTTGTTATCCATAATTTGTCGAGGATTTTTGCTATGTTATTTTCAATTTATTTCCATATAATGACATATATTTAACACCTATACTATCATATACTAAATTTTTACTATAATAAGCAAGTGGAAAATTTTCATGAAATTATATTCTTATATTTGTCTAGAAATTAATTGTTTAATAGGAGACTAAGTAAGTCATTAGTTTGGTTAGGCAAAATGGAAGTTCCGGAGCATCGAAGGTGGATGTATAATAGGCTTCTTCCAAATCGCCGGGGATATGTGGAATTCTTGTTTTAGTATAAGAGACCTAATACAGTTTCCTTAGACATATCCATATGACATGTAACGTGTGTCACTGCAGCTAGCTGGTTCTTTATCAAAGAATTGGATAACATTTAACTTCTTTGTTTTATGATTAAGCGATGTGCATTTTTTTGAACTTTTCTGCTATATGTATGTCTTGGACACCTCATCTTGTATTTCACTACTATGAGCTTTTAAGTGCTTTGATTTCTTGTTTATAAAGTTTGGTTCTTTGATAAGTGAAAATCTACGTCTTTAGTCTGATTGGTGATTATATATGCCTTACTTTTGTGTCTTGTGTTCACTTGTCTGCTGCATAATGCTACGCGTAACACTCACGTTTCATTGAATTTTAGTTGGAGCTTAAAGAAGGTCCTTTGGACCAGTTTACCCATGAGATGGAACCTTTCCTGCACAAGCAAGGAATGCCCGTCTGAGTAAATAAAGGTGTGCCTTTTTCTGTTGATTTTCTTTCGGTGTTTTCTTCTTTACAAGAATGAGATGTAAACATGGTCTAGTACATGCTATGCATATCATTTTTTTATATTCAACTGATCAATTCAATGAAACCTATTTGACTTTGTTGCATGCGAGGAAGGTCAACCGTTGTCCCCTGAGTCAACTTGGATACTAGTTTGTTCCATGACCTCAAATATTTCTTTTGGTTGTATTCTCATATAAATCCTATTATTTTTAGATATGATAAATTTTACATTGTTTTGGTGGCTTAACTTTTCTGTATTTGAAATGCTCTGCAATTACTTGAGATACTAAAATTCTTGGCTTTACAGTTGTTATGTAGCATCTTCTTGGTATCAAGATGGCTACCTTCCGACTTGATTTAACTTGCAGATAGAACTCTGAGGAGTTTGAGGTTTATCAAGAAGGATCGGAAGATTTAGATGCTGAATCCTCGTAGCAACATTCTTTACAAATCCATTTGGTACATATGTTGTACGAGAATGTACAGCAGCCCCCTTCGTGTTGTCTTCTAGGCTGACCTTGGAACCTTCAGCCACGGTGAAAGTAGTTAGATTTTGTATTGTGTCTCTTAAAGTTTTGGATGGCTGATGAGTAGTTGTGTTAAAAATTTTGTTGTTGTGATCGAATATATATAGTTATTTCTTTTTGAGAAATATATATTTAATATATGTCATATTGGATTGCACTTATGCGAATAAGTTTTTTGAATCACTAAACTTGATTGGATTTGGATATTCTATTAGTGTGAATGAACAATCTAATGCACGGTTCATTGTTTCTATTTGGTTGTTTACTTAGATAACTAAATGCTATAGACTACATATGTATTGTATTTGAATTTGTTTCGTCGAATTGTTATTTGAGATGAAATTGCTCGAATGTGACATGATGATCAATGTGAATTGTTTTTTGTGATGAAATTGCTGGAATGTGGCATGATGGTACAGGGGGATGAAAAAACCAAACAATACTAACAAAAATTTTCGGTAAAAATTATTTGAGGATTTTGCTGCGGAAAATATATGGGGATTTTGCTGTGAAAATTATATGGGGATTTTGCTGGGGATATTTGCTAGGGATTTTCTTGCGGAAATTATATAGGGATTTTGCTGTGGAAATTATATGGGGAATTTGCTGGGGATATTTGCTAGGGATTTTGCTGCGGAAATTTACACAGGGATAATTTCTGCAGCAATATCCCCATCAAAAACCGTTGTAAAATGACGAAATTTTGATGCGGAATTACCAGCGCAAAATATCCGCATGTATATTTCCGCAGCAAAATCCCCATCAAATTTAGATCCGCAGCAAATTATTATCCACGGCCTTTTTACCCGCGGATTATTTTTGGCACCCAAATCCGCAGAAAGTCTTGTTTGCTGCGGATTTTTCATTATAATCCGCAGCAAAATATGCAGGTAATTAACAATTTTTTAGTGTGCCATTTAGCCATTTCCTCTCTATTTCTTTCATGTGAATATTTAAAATTCCCCATTACCATTTCATGTGAATATTTAAAATTTTCCGTTACCATACCTTGTGTGGTGTGAATTTGTGTTTGAACCATTTTTTATTATTCTTGAGTTTCACTATGTTTTTTACTAATGTACCTAATAAGTTTTCTGGTTCCCCCAATTTTTGTGCTTAAATGATATAGGTGGAACACATAATTTAGAAGTAGCAGTTTCATTTTCTTCATCTCCTTCAAAAAATTCCCAAACGAGACTTTTCGTTTTAGTAGTAGTAGGTTGTTTACTAAGTGCTTGTATATTTTGATTTTCTATATCATCTAAATCAACAAATATTGTAGGACCATCTAGTAGGGTGTGGGGTGCTTGTGATTCCTTGTTCCATTTTCTTGTAATTGAAAATTTTTTTAAATAGAGAAACAAATAAAGTGGTAATATGAAAACTAAAGATGCAAGTTACAAAATTTTCAAATAAAAGAATATAACAAAACAATAATGAAGAAAAAAAAATAAGAGAGTTGATAAAGACAACTAATAAATTAAAAAGTATAAAAAAACCAACTTGGTAATTGAAATGTTGAATTTCAATTTATACACTTGAGTACTTGAACTCCACTTGAGCACTTCACTGTTTGAATTTTGGATAAATATCCAAATCTTCAATTGAGCTCTCAACTTAAGATAATTTTAAATTTCTAAAATACTATTTATTATAATTTAAGTAGTATAAAAGAAATTATAATAGCACTTGGAGATAGAATTAGAGAGTAAAAGAAGAAATAAGAGAAAGTAGAGAGAAATTGTTCTGTGATTTGTTGAAAAACTTGTGTAGTACTTATAGAAAAAATTTTCCAATATTATCCCCAAAAACTAGCTGTTTTACACACCTTATAGTTGTTGGGGGTAAAATTATCATTAATTGTTTGTTTTTTTAAAAAGGAAGCAACAGTCGGCCCGCGAGCCTAAACGGTCGGTCCGCGAGTCACCAACAATCGGCCCGTTGACCGGCCAACCCATTGACAGTGGACTAGTCATGGGCCAATGATCGGTCCGGGCCGATCTGGGCCACGACAGCCATTCCGTGGCCTAGGCCCGGTCTAGCTCCCGGTCCTGGGCCTAGCCCGGTTGCTACGTAACTCCCAGGCCGGGTCAGTTAAAATTTGGGCCAACGCGGGCTAGGCCTAGCGGGTTGGCCAGGCCCAATGCCACATCTAATTCCGGACGACATAAGTTTAGGGTTTGGTTATTCTTTATTTGTTTGCGCAAGCTATAAGAACAAACCAACAAATCCTTTATCTAGTACTTTAATTTACTACAGAAACTAGTTAAATTTTCCTTCTGATCACAATTTCAAATAAATTATAATGTGTACGTATATTTCTTTTTTTCTTTTTCTTTTCTTTGTGACCACAAATCAAGAAGGGTTCATCCCGAATTTCATCATCTTATCATGAGTTCTTCCATTAAGGATTCAAAAGGACCGTCGAATAAATTGGTATCTAACAATCAAAATACCAAGAATATTACCTCTCCTTCGACTTTGCCCACGTCTTATTTTTTCATATTTTTTCGTCTTATTAATGATATGGTGGGGACTTTCAACATTGTTCGCACAAGAAGCCTGAAATCAAACTTGTATCGATGTCGGTCTCCCCAATTGAGATATTCAATTCCAATATAACAGCGAATTGGACAATTGGATTAGATGTGAGGAATCCTAACAAACGGACTCCGATCGATTGCTATGAATTTGAGGTGGCTGTATTTTATGACAAGGAAGAGTTTGTTTGCATAACGAGAATCCCACAATTTCATCAGAGTTCGAAAGATCATACAAGTTTAATTGTTGACACAAAAGCGTGGTTGCAACTTCTTAGTAGTGAGTCAAAAAACCACGGTGAAGCTGAGGTTGAAAATTCATGACACCAAATATTATAAACTTGTAGATTATTGTGGGAATAAACCTCGGTTTTTGCCAAATGCCTATGTTAATTTGCTTTGTAGCGACGTAGAAGTTCAATTTCCTGGAAATGGGTCGAAGAATAGAACAATGCTTGTGTTGAAAGTTGATTCATAAATTGTCCAAATTTGACCTAGTCTGAAATGTTTGTTTAGCTCCAGACTTTAGTCTTTGATATTTGTTGCAAATTCTTGTTCCTTAATTTTCTAGTTCTTAGTTAATAGAATTAGTCTAGTTGAGACTCTTTAACTATTTGGTTTGCTTATAATGTTGGGTTTTGGACATTTAAATACATATTAATTGTGTAATATATGCCATCACAATTAATATAAAGTGATCTATTATAGTTTAAGATAAATGGGTCTAAGTCATCTAATTAGTATGGACTTTTATGTGTAGATACCCTAAAATCTTAATTCTTGTTTTATGAGGGAATATATGAATGAAAGTATATCTATATATATAGGTTATGGTCCCCAAATTCTATGTTGTGTTACTTTTCTTGACATCCCATCATCAGAAAAGTGAGAACCCTATTCTCTAAAATACATATATAGTAATTTGGAAGATCAATAACTACAATATTCAAGAATCAAATCCGTAGGCTCAAGAATCACATCCGGATATTCAAAAATCACATCAATTCTTATGGATTTAGGTACGTTTTCGCATCTAGTATTTAATTTATATTCTTGATGATTAAACATGAAAGATTTGGTTTATGATAATGTTGGTTGTGATGATATTAAAGTTAATTTGGTATGTCACCATATAAGCCTATATATTGGCACTTTCATTTCTGAAATAAAAATGCAGCAGTAACTTGCATTTTCTGCAATTCTCTTATCTTCCATCCTTAGCTGCAATTTCTTATTTTACAGCTCTGCTACTTCAAATTCCCAACAGCATGGAGGGTGGACACAATGTGTAGTTATCTAGCTAATGTTAATCCATGAATGTGATGGACTAATTTTATTTTATTTTTAGTTATCTAGCTAATCCACGAATGCGATGGACTAATTTTATTTTATTTTATTTTTAATTCAATAACTTAGTAGATAGTGATAATTAATGGTAGTATAAATTTTTCCAGGAGGTGATGGTGTGTATACTCAGAAATTAAGACCCACAAAATGTTTATTTATTTTAGTGATTTTTTTTTTTGTAAGTTATTTATTTATTTATTTTGGGTACAAAGGGTTTAGGGTCTGCAACAGTACCGAGTTTCCGTCCCGGTAATTGTCGATCAAATTTTGGTCATCTTCATCTCAATGTTCTTTGCTACAATTTGAAGATTGATTATTCTTCCATGTTCTGTTGGCATATCAAACCAAACCTAGTATTAAATTTTAGTGATTGAGTTTGTAAGGAATTTATTTCCTAGTAGATTGGTTTTATTATTAAATTAGTAGTTGATTTAGTATGTAATTATAACCCAATTGTAGTAATTATGATTAGTTAATGCCTATTTAAAGGAGTTAGTAATACATTATTTAGGTGAGGAACATTATTATTCAAAATTTATTAAATTATTTATCCTCCCAAAATTTCGTGAGTCAGTCCACTTTTTCGCTTGATCAATTCCTACGGCTCGTTCTTTGTTTTATTATTTGTGATGAAAGCCTTACCAGGTTGTTCCATTTGTGTCAAAGTCAAAATTTCTGTATTGTTTCTTATTCTTGTTGTTTGCTGTCTAATTTTACAAAGCAAGGCTGTGATTATTGAGTTTACATAGATTATTTTAGAATTTATATTTCTTAATTAAAAAAAAAGATTAATCTTTCTTATACTATCGGTATAGAAAATTTTTTTATATCATCCGATATGGATGCATGATACATGTGTATTGTTTAAATTTTAAATGTAATTTTTATATATGTGACATGCATTCACACCCAATCTTATAAAAAATTTTCTACACCAATGATGTATGAAAGATTAATCCATTATTTTATCACGTTTCTTGGCTTTATAAGATTGAGTTTTTGGCTTGTCAATATTATGACTATTTTTAGCTCCTACAAGTTATATCAGAGTCCTATGCTCTCTAGTCTTGGGCGTGAAGATTGTATTGGAGTACTCAAATTTTTAAAATTGGACTACGAGGTTGGTTTGGGGAAACTCATTTCGCAATTAAGGTGTAATAAAATTGATTCGCAATTAAGGTGTAACGAAAGGTGTAATAAAATTGACCATAGTTGGATAGTGATTTAAAATGAGGGATCCTGTCATAATTATTGTGTTTGTATTGGATAAAGATTTAAAAAGAAGGATCCTGTCGTACGTTAGACAACAATCTAGAAACGGTCATGTCAAATTATTAGTTGTGGAGCTTGATCAAGTGAGGCCAAGAAATCCAAGGGGTGAAAAAGAATTTTCAAGATTTTAGAGAAAAAAATGTTTCAAACAATTGTAGTTGATTTTCTTGAAAATATTATTGTTGAAGGGAATAGTGCGGGAGATGAACTCCATTTATTTGAGAATGAATGGGTTAATATGGATAAATTGGTGAAAAAAAAATTATGTTTGAAGTATAAGATTCGCCCACGAGAGATGGAGATAAAGAAGTTAAAGACAAAGCACAAGTTGGAGTTGCACAAGATTTATACAGTGACAAAATTTTGCATAGAAACGAATTTCACGAGCTGTGTTAGACAACGATTGGGAAAATATCGTGTCAAAGTATCAGTTGTGGATCCTGATCAAGGGAGGCCAAGAAATCCAGGGGGTAAAAAAAAAATTTCAAGATTTTAGAGAAAAATATGTTTCAAAAAATTGCGGTTAATATTCTTGAAAATATTATTGTTGAAGGGAATGGTATGGCAGATGAAGATGAATAGATTAATATGGATAAATTCTTTAATAAATAAGAATTGGTGGAGAAATTATGTTTGAAATATAAGATTCGCCCACGGGAGATGGAGATACAGAAATTGAAGACAAATCACATCTTGGAGTTGCACATGGTTTCGTGATACGGAGACGGAATTTTGTATAAAAACAGATTTCATGAGGTTGGTTTAACGGAATCTATGTTGGCAATAGCCAAACCTATTTAATTTAGGAGTTTTTATTTAATTATATTTTAGTGATTGAATTTGTAAGAAATTTATTCCTTAGTAGATTGATTTTATTATTAGATTAGAAATTAATTTAATATGAGATTATAACCCAATTGTAACAGTCAAATCTAATAAGGAATTAGATTATGAGAAATTCTACCGTCTCTTTTAGTCCCTTAGTTTTAAAAATTTGTGCAATACAAACTTTTAAAGTGCATAGGAGGTGTTTGATTCATAATAGGGAATCGGAATGGGAATCATAAACTCCACTATTGGTATGGGTTTATATCATTCTCCCTTTCTTGTTTGGTTTAAAATAGGAATGTGTTTCATTATATTAATAAGTTACTCAACTTGAAACCCATGTCACAAGTAGGGAATGAAAGTAAGTATTTTCTAACACTTTTATTCCTGCATAGAATGATTCCCATAGTTCTCAACCAAACAACATCTTTGGATATCGTTAACTTTTATTTCCATTCCCCCTCTCATACTCATAAACCAAACACCTCCAGTGTTGTACTATATAACAATTTAAAGTACAACCTAAAAGAGATAGTAGAATTTTCTTTAAATTAGTTAGAGCGCATTAGTGGTACATTGTTTAATTGAGAAAAATTGTTATTCTAAATTTATTAAATTATTTATCCTCCCAAAATTTCGTGAGTCCGTCCACTTATTTTCTTGATCAATTCCGACGGATTGTTCTTTGTTTTATTATTTGTGATGAAAGCCTCACCGCTTAGTTCCATTCGTGTCAATGTCAAAACTTCCGTATAGTTTCTTATTCTTCTTGTTTGCTGTCTAAATTTACAAAGCAAGGCTGTGATTATAAAGTTTACGTGGATTATTTTATAGTTTCTTGGCTTTATAAGATTGATTTTTTGGCTGGTCAACATTATATGATTAGTTTTGGTCTCCTACATGTTCTATGTTCTATGTTCTGATGAATTGGATGGAAAAATGCTTGCAAGCTCCAAGAAGTGTTCAATCAAGTGTTGGAATTCATGAATCGATTTTTATGTCTGTGTATATATTAATGTATGTTTTAAAGTCAATTTATTTTATGGACAAATTACACTTTTATATATATATTTGTAATATGACATTTTTTTTTATCTATTTGACATGATAAAGGTTTTCTAATAAAATATATATATGTGATCATAAATAGTTATGATGGTGTGATTCTCTATATAGTTATATTTTATTTGTAAATATCCCTAATCATAGTGTTTGACTGATAAATTAGCACATAGTTGTATGTGGATGTTTATTGAGAATAAATATATTGCATTGACCAACAAATAGTATTCTACACGATTGTCATCTAAATATTAGTGGATTAATCTTTTTGTGATAGTAATATAATGATATTCGAATTTGAAGTCATGAATTTAACTTAATTGTGAATTACTATAAATGTAACTTTAACTCTATTAGTTGTTATTCTTAATAAGTGGCACATGCTATAAATTTTGGGTATAGTGTGAATCATGAAAAAAATAAGATATGACCAATACAGGATTCACCATTCCTTATAATGGGAGAGTATATCCTAGTATGGCCACATTTTGAAATACGATTTGAAAATCTTTGCACAAAGTAAAAATAGAATTAAGAGTGTCTTAAATTCTATTTCAAGTGAGTTATATTTTGGAAAGAAATAAATTAATTAGTTCAATAAGAGTTAGCATTATATTTGTCCTCTTGAATTAATCAGGATATAATATGGTGAAAAGATAATAATTACATACAAACTAAATCACAGACAGGTGAAATCGAATTACTTGATATATTTCAATACCTGGGTGGTTATGATACTTTGTTAAAAGTCAATGTTGATCTATAAATGTAAATTAACTAATTAGTGAATTAATGATAAATTAAAGTTGTTTCGTTTATCTAAATCAAATTATTCTAGGATTATATTATATTTGCCTAATCCTAATTAATTTAGAATTATAATTTGTACTTATGGCCAATATGATTGAGAACTTAAAGGGTCACATACTTTAAAATAATTAATTCATGATTAAATTAATTATTTGATAAGTATGAGATATTTATGAATGAATTTGAAAGATAAATTAATTTTTAGACTCAATTATAATAAGTCATAAATTTTCGTGAGAAATATGTAAGATATTAGAATTTCTAGAGTTTTATGCTTATTAAATAAATTCTAAACCTAATCTAATTATATTTCCTATGACTATTCCTATGTGTGTATGTATATATAAAAGACTATATATATATAAAATAAGTACTAGTACGGCTTACATATAAGAAAAACGTGAAGGTCACATTTCGGAGTGTTAAGCTGTGAGGGAAAAATAGCAAATCATAATTGAGGAGTCAATATTCTGTGATTTGGGTCAATTAATCATATCAATCATGTGAAAATTCTTGAATTCATTATCTGTATGGATACTAGATTTAAAGGTCGAGCGTTTGTGCGGCTTGTGAATCGACATCCCAAACAGATTGGAGATTTTATCGCAATTTTAAGGTATAATCTCTATACTTTTTTTCTACTATGCATAAATTAATCAAGGTGATCCATGACAGGAAGTAAAAATTTTAAATTCTACTGCGTTACTGGTTATTTACTTTCTTATAATGGTATCAGAGACGCCCTAGATTAATTTATGACGTAGTTGTATTTAGTTATATATCATGGATATTAAATTTATTCAAACTATATGAATTTTTTATTTTATTTCTGAAAAATATTGGAATAAAAGGGGAGGCAATTTTGATTGCCGATTTGATTCTCGGAATTTTGTAATTCAAGTTGTTGATTCTCAACTTTGAGATGATGTCATCAATTTTGTTCCGTTCTATTGTCACTTTTAGTGGAACTATTGGATTTTTGTCACTAAAAATGCTTAAATAAGTTAAGTTCGCTTTAATGACACACAATTTTATATTTTCAAATTAAGGCTTTCCCATATATTTAGTTTCCGAATCACTAATTAATTTTTGATAATTATTGTTTAAAATTAATTGTTATTATTTAGAAACCTTCTTTATTTTAATTTGATTAAAATTTAGAAAGTATCAAACCTTTAAAATATTTATTTAATTCTAATGAGATTAGAATTAAACAATTCGTTTAAATTTTAGAAAGTTATTATTTTTCAATGAGATTGGAATTTAATAAATGGTCAAATATTTATGAAAGTTGTTTCTAATATAATTTTTGAAATTTTATTATTTAAAAGATTATTTTCTAATTAGATTAAAAAAAAAATTCTCCATAAAATATTTTTATAAATAATTCAAGAATGATAATTTCAATGAGATTAAAATTATGATGTATAGTGATTCATGGTTAGATACTAAATGCGGATTTTATACTTTTATTTAATTATTGAATTATATAATAGCATAATGGATGATTGTGGACTTAAAACCAATGTGATTGTATATGTTTTTTTTTTAAAATTCAAATTCAATGGTATGGTTATAAATTTGTAAATAGGGCCTGCATGTCCTGCATTTCTCTATTATTTTTGATGTAATTCTTTTCTCATCTCAACCCCCTCAAATATAACTTGAGATTTCTTGATCAACCGTGTAATGTACATTGAGATATGTTAGAGATAGGATTGAATATCTAAAATATTTAGATAGAATTATATTTGTAATGTACAAGATGATGGAGATGGTGCAAAGGTGTAAGCACGAAAGAAATTTTCAAGAGTTGAAGATTACTCTTAGAATTTGACCATCTAGTTTCCTTTGTGACACAAGGAAACTTGTTTTTTAAAAGCCGATATTCATTCATGGTTTTGTATATGTTTTATTTGTTATATAATGATAAGAAATTATTGCATGCAATTTGATAAAACCTAATAAATAATTGAAAGGAAAAATCCTTCAAATTAATATTAATTCAACAAATAAGTTGCCTTCCATTATTATAGCAACAAACGAGAGCTCTTCTTAGATATAACTTATCGAGACTAGTCCAAAGTTACTCTACTTTAAACATGTTGAAGTTATCAGATTAGATCTCCAAGTAGTGTGTATCTATTAACGGAGGTATATAATTTGTTGGGCACATTCAACGTTGTATGTATTTGAGACAAAGGTTAAGAGTCACAAAAAATATACTATCAAGAGTTGATATCAAACTATCTAGAAATTACGAAGTGTTGTAATTGATAAGAGTTACCTACCTTTCGAAATTATTTTGGTTTGTTAGGTAAAATCAAAATAATTAGATGGGATCCTAACCTACTTGGGATCCTGTGATAGCCCCAAACCAATATGTGAGGGTTATTGATTTGAATTAAAATAGTAGGAGCAAAACCAAATTAAATGAACTCCATATTATATTTTGATTTTGTTTATGCATAAATAGCAAATTCTTATTCTATCTTTATTTACATGTTGTAGAATATGAGTGCCAACATCAATTTGCGCTCCATTTTAAATGATAACAAACTCACTAGGTCTAATTTATCCGGATTGGAAAAGTAACTTGAGAATTGTTCTCAAACATGAGAATATTAGTGGTGGAACTAGGATAAACTTTTAGTGAGGGCACTAATAATACAAGAAGTTGTGTGATTTTGGATTGCGAGATAAGCGAAATGCTATAAATTTGAAATAAATAAGTTAAGAAGTTGAAATTTTATTTTTTGAGGGAAGATGATGATGGAGTTGGCTAAATTAAATTTTTGGATAATTTTATTTTGGTGAAAATAAAGAAGACGATGGAATTTTTAAAAGAAAGTAATGCTTAGGAAAAAAATGGATAGTTATTTTATGGGATAAGATTGAACACCTTAACACACAAGTCTATTTTTCATTAATTAATGAAGGGCAAAACAAATTTTATATTAACTAGTGAGGGGCAAAATAAAATTTTCATATTTTAATGGGAGCACAAAACTAAATATTTTAAAAAATGGGCATAATAAAGCATGTAATAATTTACATTTTTGGGAGGCCAGTGAGGGAACGTGCCTCCACTGTAAATCTGTCCATGTATGTGTGTGTATATTCGATTTGTGTTTGCAATCAAGTCAAAATGGAATTAAACATTATATAACTTGACCTAGATACTCATCATTATTTTCTAAGAGAAAATATAACTTATTTTATTTTAGTTTTTGGTTGTGTTATTTAAATACATTTCTATACTTTATGAGAGAATTGAAGATACTTTGCGTAAAGAATTAAAGGCTACATAATTGCAAGAGTTGTACACTAGACTGGCACTAAAGTTATGATAATTTTATTGTGTAAAGAATTTTTTGAAAATAACATATTTTTCTAAAAGGTTTAGATTGAAATAATTGGTTATTAATGTAAGTGCGTAGTGGTAAGATTAATCAATCATATGATGGAGTGATCTCTTTTTTACGTGAAGTTGAGTTTGAGGATTCATGACTGAAAATTTTTTAATCTTTACGACGTCAGTCGATTGAACCCTGATTTTCATTGGATGCCTATGTGAATTTGTGTGTAACTTTTGTAATGATGTGAAGTGCAGTTTTCTAGTAACGAAACGACCTATGGAACAATGTTAGGAAGAGGGTGAAGAAGCTAGAATTTTATTCTAGGAGGAGAGAGAAAGTGGAAGAGCTAAATGTCAGAAGTGTGTTTAGTTATCTGAATTCCGATACCTTTTTAATAGCACCCCAACCCCTTATTTATAAAATTACATAAGGAGGCATAAGGCTATCTCTATGCTAGTTCAGCTGAAGTTGAAATACATAATTGCCCTTAATGAGGTTGCCACGTAGGCACTTCTAGAACAATCTAGGTAATTATGCTGCGTGTCATTAATCCACATCATCAATAGTCCCATCGGCTTGGCGCCGAGCCGACAACAACTGTTCACAGTCCCTAATCGATTACAACCAAAACTGTTATACCGAGCCGAGGTGAAGACTTCGGAGCACTTCCGTAACCATTGCCGACCCGAGGTTGTAATAACCCTTGGATGCTTGGTGGGTCGTAACCGCAGCATTAACTTCTCAAGGGTGACGTTTTCGTCGAGTCCCCATGTACTGAATTCGCATTTATTACTCTACATTATTCGCCCCGATTTTGCTGTAAAATGCCTCGTTTTACGCGCCATAATGCCGGCACCACGTCTCAATTTTTACACCATATCCCATTTATTACGCCATAACGCCTCGCTTTTCACACCATAACGCCTCGCCTTTCCCGCCTAAACGCCTTTTTACATTTCGAAACCGTCGATTTTCCCCCCCCCCCCGAAATACAGAACATTCTGGAAGTAAACTCACCTATTTATACCCCCATTCACCCCCAAATCTTTTTTCTTCTTCTTACTCACCTTTACTCTATTTTCCCCAGAGACTTACACTCCCTTTTTTTCTTTACTCTCATCCCCCGTAGACTTATATAGCCTTTCTTCCTTTTGCCCTCTGCCGTTTCACCGTTTCCGATTTCTGACCGTTGCTCTACGCCACCACCGGACACCACTAGGAGCTTACTCTAAAAACTCCCACACGCCCTCAAAACAGAAAAACTTGATTATGACCGGTACGTTCACTCCCACTTCTCTTATTAGCACACCGGTTCCTCCTTCCCCGGTAAACGCTGTCGACAGGATCTTAAATCCTTTCGACGAAGCGCTTCTGGCAGCAGTGCCATTAAACTTTCCTCCCGATCCGCTCTTTTCCGAACCTCTACAAAACGACCACCCCAACCTTCAAACCCAAAGTATATCAAACTCTCTTGACCCCGAGGATATCAAAATCCTTAGGGATAGGTGCCATTTTACCAAGAACGTGCACATCAAACTCCCGATCCCCGAGGACCGAGGCCATTTTCCCCCACCTGGTTACCTAACAGTCTACCTGGAACAACTCGAGGCAGGACTGAGACTCCCCATAGCCCCTCTCCTAGTCAACCTATCGAACCACTGGGATATTAGCATATCCCAGCTGACCCCAAACGCATTTCGGGTCATCGCTGGCTTCACTTTCTTATGTAGGTTACACGACATCCCCCTCTCCTTAGACACATTTAGGATGATACTGAAATTATCTCACTACAAAGGGATTTTTTTACATCTCCCCCCGAACTGCGGGCAAATTGCTCACTTTGGGTAACCCATCATCAATTCATGACTGGAAAAAGTCATTTTTCTTCGTCCGGTACCTTGACCCTCCAATGCACCAGGGTCCATGGAACTTTATAAAAGAAAACTAAAAAACCAAAAATGCCTCTCCCCCGGACTCCCTCCATGCCCGTAGGCTCGTCGAATCCAACCTCTGGATAAATTTCGATAACCAACCTGACATCATATCGAACAATATTTTGGCCTGGGCAGAACTATTTCCTACCCATGATATCCCCCCGAGCTACGACCCTCAACAAGGTCACTATCACCATTTCCTGCTTATCTTTACTTTTCTCTCTCTTTTTCTTTTTTTTTTATATTGTAATTTTTTTATATATATTGTTTTTCTGACCTTTCACCTTCTGCAGAGCTCGGAGCATTCCTCAGGGGGTTGGTGTCCACCACACCTGCCACCGGTGCGGGCACTTCAAGCTAGCCCTCTTCATCAGCAAGCGGATCCTCATCCGTCACCATCAACACCCCATCAGGGAATGCCGAGGCTGCACCTTCAACCTCTGCACCCCTGAATCAAACTGAGGCGCCCAGTTCACCGGGAAGGCAAGCCGAGGAAGTTACTCTAGCTCTTCGGCCCACCAAACCCGAGCCAACTCGGGTTACAAGGAAGAGGACTAGGGAGGCTGCTGGCCTCAGTGAGGGTCCTTCTTCGGCCATGACCCTCTCTTCCACATCATCGCCCCCGAGGTCCATGATTCCAGTAGCGAGGGTTCGGACCCCGGGAACTGGCTCGGGCAACGTCCCCCTATCCAAACAACTTATCACTTCTTATGGTAAGTACAGCCGGACCTCAGTTGTACCCATTCCTTAATCTTTCTTCAGTGTCCTAAATTAACGCTTAAATTTTTCAGGTGATAAAAAATATACTCTCGAGGAGGAGAGGAAATCTGCAGGGTCACAGGATGTGTCCTGGGGTCGGCTGTCTGTTGACCCCTTTCAAGTTCCTTTTACCTGCCACTGGGAGCTCTGATCTCCGACCCACCCCACCGATCGATGTTAATGATCTGGCCCAATTTCCGAAGATGGCTCGAGAGCAGGCCAAAATGGTGGCCTTGCCTCGGGATGTGGCCTATGTCAAAAGGCTCACCCCTTAACAAAGGCTAGACGAACTTCACGTCAGCTTGATGAACGTAAGTCTATCTAATCCTTTGTGAAATTCCTATTTCTTGCACCTCGGATTTCATCTAACCTCTTTTTTCTTTTGCAGGCCGTCACAATTTTACCCGCCTTGGCAGATCGGGAGGCCTCCTTCAACTCGGCCTTTAACTCTGTGAAGCAAGAGTTGGCCCATGCGAAGTCCAGCGTGGACCAGGCAGTTAAGGAGGCTGTTAAAGCCAACGAGCTGAAATGCAATATCGAGGCGGGCAAAAAATATGATGAGTGGAAGGCCGAGCTGACCGAGGTCAGGGACAAGCTTCGGCTATCCGAGATGGAGAAAAAGACCCTTGAAGTGGATGTTGGCCAACCGAGACAAGAAGGTCGTAGATATGGAGCAAAAGGTCCTTCAACTTCAAGAAGAAGCTTTGATGTCCGAGGCAAAGTTTGCCTCTCGGGAGGTAGAGTTGCGGATCGAGGGTAGGAATCAATTTGTGGCCTTGGCTGAAGCAGATGAAATGCTCAAGGAATTTACGAAGAAGGTCTTCTCTATGGAGTTCACACTAGCCTGTGACCACTTGGTGAAGAATCCTGACTTGTATGAGGGGCTGCCGTAAGATGCTTCCATCGCCGAGGAGGTCATCAACAGTCTACAAGTTCAATTCAAACTGCTTCGATTCCCGGAACTTCTAGAGCGACTCTGGTGATCCAGGGTCCGAACCTTGAGGTGGAGTCCGAGCCCGCGAACCAAGCTTCCATATCTACTGCCGAGCCTTCCACTTCTGGTGCTCAAACTGATGTGATTTTGCTGTAATAATTAGGAACTCCCTTTTGTAAATAGTTAGGAACTTCTTTTGTAATAATTAGGTCTTTTTTAATGTGAAATTGCTAAGTTTTGGTAACTTTTGTCTTCTTGGTATGAACTTCGGCTTCCTTGCTTCTGGCCTTTTACTTGCTTTTCAATTTCTTTATTTTCTGCATTTAAAATAGAAGTTTTATGATATAAGCAGGTAACAAACTTTCAACACTTAAGAATTCCAACATAAAAAATCGTCTAAGGTTCCTTTTCATTTTGAACTTCTGCCCCTGTTTAGACCCTTCCGAGCTGAGGCAAAAGGATCAAGCTTGGCTCCTTATGTTTGCCTTAGCCATTTTAATTTGATTCAGACTTTCCAAAGTTCAAGAAATAATATTTCTTTTAAGCAGGGCACTTAAGCCTCTTGAGGGTCAAATCCTCTTCAATTTCATCTTGCTTAGAGGGGGCTGCTTAGTTTCTACCGTTGAGGGAAAACTGCTAGGCCTCGGCTCCCAATGTTTGCCTTTTGTATTGAACTAGATCCGAACCTCTGAGGGTTGGAACAGCTCGATTTTTGCTTTGTGCTTGAACCGAACCGCAGATACAGAGGGTTGGTGCACTTTTGGTTTTTGCTTGGGGGGCTACTAAGCCTCAGCCCTTGAGGGGGGACTGCTAAGCCTCGGCCCTCAATCATTTACTTTTTTGTTCAATTGGATCCGAAACTCTTAGAGTTGGAGCAGTCCGAACATCTGACAGTGCCTTGTCCGAACCTCTGAGGGTTGGCGCGGCTTTGTTTTTGCTTGGGGGGGCTACTAAGCCTCGGCCCTTGAGGGGGGACTGCTAAGCCTCGGCCCTCAATCATTTACTTTTTTGTACAACTGGATCCGAAACTCTTAGAGTTAGAGCAGTCCGAACATCTGACAGTGCCTTGTCTGAACCTCTGAGGGTTGGCGCGGCTTTATTTTTACTTGGGGGGCTACTAAGCCTCGGCCCTTTGAAGGGGGACTGCTAAGCCTCGGCCTTCAATCATTCGCTTTTTTCTTCAACTGGATCAAAAACTCTTAGAGTTGGAGTAGTTCGAACATCTGACAGTGCCTTGTTCGAACCTCTGAGGGTTGGCGCAATAATTTGGCTTTGTTTTTGCTTGGGGGGCTACTAAACCTCGGCCCTTGAGGGGGGACTGCTAAGCCTCGGCCCTCAATCATTTGCTTTTTTATTCAACTGGATCCGAAACTCTTAGAGTTGGAGCAGTTCAAACATCTGACAATTACAACAGGGACCTTCATTATATTCCTCGATAATATTTCTTCAAATTTATAATGTTCCACATTCTAGGAACAAGATCCCCTCTCATATCAACCAACTTATAATAGCCCGAGATATGAGCTTCTATTATACGATAGGGTCCTTCCCAGTTCGGATCTAACTTCTTAGTCCCCTATACAGGGCTTGCTTCATTTTTCCGAAGCACCAACTCTCCGGGCCGCAGATACCGATGCTTGACCCTGGCGTTGTAGTGCTTAGCCATGACTTGCTTATACTTGGCTTCCCGGATGGATGCATCCAATCTTTTCTCCTCAAGTAAATCTAAGTTAGCTCGTAGGGCCTCATGATTGGATTCCAAATCGTACAAGGATACTCCATCTAGAGCCGAAGGTAGGTCAATCTCCGCAGGGATAACAGCTTCGGACCCGTAGGCCAAACTAACTGGAGTGTTTCTATTAGCCGTTCGAGTGTGGTCCTGTATGCTCATAGGACACAAGGCAATTCCTCAATCCAAGCACCCTTGGCTCTTTCAAGTCGGGTCTTGAGTCCTCTCAGAAGGGTTCGGTTGCACACTTCAGTCTGTCCATTTGCTTGTGGGTGGGCGACCGAGGTGAAGTGTTGTTTAATTCTGAGGTTAGCACAGAAGCTCTTGAAAGGTTCTCCTTCAAATTGCTTCCCATTATCCAAAACGAGCACAGCAGGGATACCAAACCCACAAATAATGCTTTTCCAAAAGAACTTTTCTATCGCCTTTCCCGAGATTGTAGCCAGAGGTTCGGCTTCAATCCATTTGGTGAAATAGTCAACGGCAACTATTAAGAACTCAAGCTTGCCAACTCCTCTGGGAAGTGGGCCTAAGATGTCGATTCCCCACTGAGCAAATGGCCATGATATGACTTTGAATAGGAACCATATCCGAGCCAAGTCTTCGGGGTATTGGCGTGTGTATCTGACACTGATGACACATCCGTACCAAAGTGTTTGCATTGGAATGTAAAGTTGGCCAGTAGTACCCTGTCAGCAAGACTTTGCGAGCTAAACTTCAAGGACCGATGTGGCTACCGCATATGCCCTCGTGTACCTCTCGTAAAACATAGTTAGCTTCAGATGGTGCGAGGTATCTTAGCAGAGGGCACAGGTATGCTTTTTTATACAAGATTCCGTCAATAAGGGCATACTTGGCGGCTTTGTATTTGATCTTTCTAGCCTCAGCAGGATCCTCGGGAAGCATCTCGTTATTCAAGTAATTTATTATGGGTTTCATCCAACCGAGGTTTGTTTGAACACATGAGACTTTTTCAGAGAAGTCAACAGACCTGCGTTCTTGCAGTTCTGCCAAAATCTCTTTTATTAAATGCGAGTATATTGCTGAGACTAGTTTTGATAGGGCATTGGCGTGTGTAGGTTTCTGGTTCGAACAATCTTAATGATGTCCACTTTTTTGAATTTTCCAATCTAGTTTTTGACCTCGGTTAGATATCTTTTCAAAATCACTCCTCTAGCCTCGTAGTTTCTCAAGCTTTGATTTACAACTAGTTGGGAATCTGAATGTATCTTTAAGGTTCGGGCATCCATTTGGCGGGTCATTTCCATCCCACAGATAAGGGCCTCATACTCAGCTTCGTTGTTGGTTGCCTTGAATCCGAATCTGAGGGCATAAGTGAGATAGTCCCCTTCTGGAGATCGGATTATTATCCTTGCCCCGGCTTCGGACTCGCACGAAGCTCTGTCAACATGAAGTTCCCATGGAAAATCTTCTCTTATTTCTAGTTTCCTTACTGGATCAGTCACCGTGATGAGGTCAATCTTTTCGATGCCACAGTTTTCTGTAATGAAATCTGCCAAAGCCTGAGCTTTGATTGCGGTTCGAGGCCTGTATAAGATGTCAGGATTCGAAAAGCTTGACCTCATCACGGTGACTGATCCAGTAAGGAAACGGTTTGTACAAGATATTTTTCAAAGGAAGGTTGGTCAAAATTATTATTTTGTGACCATGAAAATAAGGCCTCAACTTCCGGGCTGACACCACCAACGAGAAGGCTGCCTTTTTAATGGGGGTGTAGTTCTTCTCTGGACCTTGAAGCATTTTGCTTACGAAATACACAGGACATTGGTTACCTTGTTCTTCTTGCCTCAAGAGAACTGAGCTGACTGCCAGTTCGGCAATCGAGATATACAGGTATAGCGGTTCTCCTTTTTGGGGAGAAGCGAGCTTCGGTAAGGTGCCCAAGTATTCTTTAAGCTCTTCAAAGGCCTTAGAAGCTTCTTTGGTCCATTGAAAGCCCTCAATCTTCTTTATGACTCGGAAGAATGGCAGGCCCCTTTCGGCTGATTTGGATAAGAATCGATTTAGGGCCGCCATTCTACCGGTTAGTCTTTGAACCTCTTTCACCGAGGTGGGAGTTTTCATATTAATTATGGCTTGCACCTATTTCAGGGTTCACCTCGATTCCCCGGTGAGAGACAATGAATCCCAAGAATTTTCTCGAGAGGACCCCAAATGTACATTTTTTGGGATTCAGCCTCATTTGGATGAATTTTAATATCTCGAATGTCTCCCTTAGATCTTCCAAGGTTTCTTCCACATTCATATTACACCCTATGTTACCTACAACTTTCGGCCTAATAAACTCCACTTGAACCCACATCTTCCGATTCATATCCTCCCTCAGCAATTAAGGTAGCGATCGAGGCATCAAGAAATCTGTCAAATGCTTCTTTTTCTTTACGTTGCTCCTAAAAATAAATTTGATTCCTTAAATAATATGATTAAAGATGGTCAAATTAAGAATGTCACTTAAAACATAAAAGTTTTTTGAAATTTAGCAGATAAAAATAAACATATAATTTTTATTTTAAATTCAAAATTAACCCTATAATAATTACCATTAAATCCCTACAATAATTGCATCTAAAACTATACATTTTATAGAAGAAGATTATTGTTACTCACCTATCAAAATATGCACCAGTTCACTGTCCTGACTCCACCACAACATAGGGTACTTAATAGAGGATTGTTGCTGCTAATTTAATCCGTTGAGATCATCTGCATTTGAACTGCTCCTCATGATGATGATAACAACGCATGATCTCCAAATTCTGTTGGCATCATCTGCGTCGTCGTCGGTAGACAACTTATTTTTGACCTCATCATCGTTTTGCCTTGGGTACAATAAGAAGGAAACCAAACTTCTACATCGCTACACTTGTAAACCGTCTTCCCCCAATTTTTACCCGTCCAAAACCATCGAAAAAATCTGTACTTAACATATCTATAGCCAACCGACAAATACACGTCGAAATACAAGAATTCATCACTTTTATTATCCTCAGCGATTTTGGTCGTTGTCAGAGGCTGCGAACATGCCTTGGGCCCCACATACAAGTTCTTTGCTAAATATTTTGGCTGTAGTCGAATAGACGCTGCATGATCCACAAACCGTAGCGTTGCAAAGATACTGCATGTTGCCGTATTTTTTACTGTGGTAAAAAACTGATACCTCAAAATCGTCGAAGATAATCGAATCTACTTGGATCCAGCCATTACTGAGAGCCCAATGCTCCAATTTGCTAATATTTGAGAATGGGATATGTCGAAAGAAGAAACTGACATCGATTCCCCGTCAATTAGAGGATCTTTAGCAAGAATCATTATTTGTAATCCAAAAAATAACCAACTAGTAAATAATGAAAAAATTACAACTAAAAATTTCCATAGGGGCCCACAGTCATAGCGATCCATAGGATAATCATGGACAAAAGAATAAGGGTCTATGATTTCTGTTTATTCAGGATGATGATGATGGTTCTGAATTGATCGATGAAAGAGTATATATATTACTAAAATAATTGTACAGTCCCATTTAATGTATTGTATATTGGTAATAGTGATAGACTAGGACTCAATGCTAGGTATTCATATTTTCAAATTTAAGAGAAGAAGTTTTTTAATAAAGAATTTCACAAGGTGTAACTAAAAATATTGAGGATAATTATGACATTTCACTACTCCTTTTAGATAAAAATTTTAACTTTATTTAACCTTTAGAGGGAAATTTGTAGATAAAATAAATATAGGGAACAATTTGCATCTGTCCCCAAATTACAGGGGCAAAATGTAATTAAGGCTTAAAAAATGTACAATTCTGAGCTAAGGTAGCTATATAGAAATTTCGTAACAACTTAATTAGTAAAAGAATTTCAATATATATAAAAAAAAAAATGTTCTTTCACGAGGAAACCTAATGGGATTCAATTTTCTTGCAAGACATATAGGTTATGTTTGGATAGAAAAATTTGGGTGAATTTGGATTTCAAATTTATATTTTTTTTTGCAGTATTTAAACAAGTGGACGGATTTGGTTTGGAATTTAAATTCACCAAGCGAGGACGAGATTCTAATAGTTTAAATTGATAAATTTTAAATTCATCCAAATTTCAAATCATTTTTCAAAAATTTACAACTCAAATTCAATCATTTGAAATCTTTTCTATAAATCAAATCCACCAATCCAATCGCAACCTATAGAATAGGAGTTGATAATTATCACTCCGAGAAGGAGTCGTTTGACAAACTAAGTTATTCATACTCACGAATCTTGAAGGCGTTACACTCCAACTAATTAATCTTGGAGAAACAAATCAAATAACCAGCTTTTGGTCTTCTTTTAAAAAAGGATTAAATTCACTTTGGCCCCTAAATTTGTAATTATTTATCACATTATATTCTAAATTAATTTTTTTATCACTTTGCCTCCTAAAATTTTTGTTTTATGATATTCTGCCCTAAATTATGACCACAAAAGTAATGGATTATTCGCAAGTTCTATACACACATCTTTAGTGTATGTTATGATTTTTAACATAACATTTTGTGACAATAAAATATAATTTAGGTGGTAAGACAATTTTTCTATGGCCTATTAGTTTTAAATTCGAGTCATTAAAGGGTAGGAGGGGAGATTTAGATGATTTTTTTTCTAAAATATTTTTTTTTATTACAGCTCTTGACATTTTACTAACGCATATATAGAACTCACAAACATTCGGTTACTTTTATAACTTCCGTCAATATTTGGGATGAAATGTCAATAAAAAAAAATTGAGGAGGCAAAATGATAAAGAAAATTTAATTCAGAGTGCAATGCGGTAAACGGGGGCCAAAATAAATTTAACCCTTTATAAAAAATTAAAAAAAAAAAAAAAAAAAAAGACGTTCCCTTTACGATGTCGTAAACTGCATGCATCCGCCTTTTCTGTTTTACTCAATTACTTAACTCTTGGATATTACAGTTTAGTTTTTGAGCCCCTAGAGAAATGGCGCAAGTTCTATCTTGCAAACATTCTGGTCATTACTTATATAGAAATTCAATGACTAATTTCACTCCTAAATTTATACGCCATTCTGTTTTGTACACCTAATTCTAAATTTGGACATTTTGCATCCCAACTCTCAATTTTGTCTCAATTTAGTTCCAAGTTATTCAAATTTTAATATCGTCACTAAAAGTGACAGAATCTTTTTATGTGTACAACAGATTCAACATGAAATACACAAAGTGTGGATGAACAAAGGTTCTGAAAAATTTGGTGACAGGTGTTAAAAATGAAATTGAAGTGAGATGATTTGAGAGTTAGAGGTGCAAAGTATCCAAAACTAAAATTGTGAGTACAATATAAAAATTGAATATAAGTTAAAGGATGCAAAGTGAAATTTGTCCTAATTTCAATTAAGAATTGAAAATGAGCTATATATATTGTATAATGTGATGACTAAGATCATCAAAACACACATGTTCCGGTGTGGGAAGACGAATATATATTAAAATTATAGAATAAATTAATAGTAATTAAATGATTATTACTTGAAATTTAATATTAGTTGAATGATCATTGTTTAAAACTTTTAATTATCTATTAAATAAAGATAAATAAAATTGAGTAACTATATAAACAAAAGTTTAGAAGATATTAGAATTTAGACATAAAGAATACTCTTTAGTAGTAGTAGTAATTTAGGGTTGAACTTTTGTAGTTAAGTTACTTATTTAATGGTTTTGGCTATCTTGTTCCCTATTGCGATTATATATGAGGTACTTACCATTAAAAACAAGATTGCAAAAATTCTTCATGTCTTTAAAAACAACTTCACTAATGAAATGGCATGCTGAAGAACGTCGAGATGATGGCACTTTTCGACATCCAGCTGATTCTCAAGCTTGGAAAGAATTTGATAATCAAAATCCATCTTTTGCTAGTGATGTTAGGAATGTTAGACTTGGACTAGCCGCTGATGGATTCAACCTGTATGGTAGAAGAAGTGTGGCACATAGTACATTGCTAGTGGTGCTTATTGTGTACAACTTGCCACCATGGTTGTGCATGAAACAATGTTTTTTCTTGCTATATGTGCTCATTGATTGTCCCAAAGGACCTAGAAATAAGATTGATGTATATTTACAACCACAATCTTAACAAAAAAGAAACTACAATTATTAAAAAATATATATATATACTAAGAAAAAAAACTACAATCTAAACAAAGCAAAAAAAAAGAAAGCCCAAAGTTTTAATCTATCTATCTATATAATATTAAAACAGCGAGATTGATTAGGTGTTTTAGTGTTTTTTTTTTTCTGAATTTACCGTTGTTATATAATTTAATGACTATATTATATATCTAATTTGAATATCTTTTTGTAATTGCTGCGGGTATTTATGTAAAATGTACCTAAAGAAAGAAAAAGAAATATAACTAATTTTTATAATTCATAATAAGGATTAAATTTAATTGGAATAAATTTTCTTTTATAATGGAATCACTTAGTTAGAAAAGATTCTTTTTAGGATGTCCATTTAGTAATTGTAATAACAATAGGGAAAAAAAAATTAAGATGAATTTAGTAATTAAACAATAATTGTTCCATTATGACTATTCCCAACAAAAGAGATAAATTGTTTTAAAATTTGATTCACAATGAAACTATTTAGTAAAAGATTTAAATGGACATCTACAACAAAATAAAAGTATTTGAGAAAGAATTTTTGTGTTGAAATGATTTGGAATGCATGCCATAACAAATATTGAAATGAGGGAAAGGCCATGAAGAAAAACCAAAAAGAAAAAAAAGGCAACCGTTGCATTCTTGGAAAATAAAAGAAAATTCAAAGAAAAAAAAGAAGAGAGCTCGCTACCGGTATTGAAAGGACTTGAACGAGTTTTAATGAATTGAGGTAATTTTATGCACTCTAGCCTTTCTAATTTAGTTAACTTATGGTTCAATTGCTATACATGAAATCTTGACTTCCTTTTGTGATGTGAAATTTGATTCAGTTGAAAAAATGAAGAACCACAATGAAGTAAAGATAATTTATTCCTAATTTTAAATTATTAGACTAACTATTATCATCATTGCCCTGATATTAGATTTCGATAGAAAGACATGCAAATTTCATATTCAAATCGAATTTAACCAACGTGCTCAAGAGAAATCACCCTTGCAAGTTTAATATGTTTAACCTATAGTTTAAAACTAGCAAAATGTATTCTCATAGATGGTACTGAAACATCTAACACTTTTAACCTAACTACTTAAAGTAATCAATGAAGCCATTCATGGGGATCCGTTGAACTATGAATTGATAAAGTAACGATTTCTGTTTTTCCATAAAATATTTAGCATGTAAAGAGGTGACAATTTTCACAATTCTTATTATTAGAGTAATATTTTAGAAGATGATAAAACTATGTGAAAAGATAGAAATGACATATGACCAACCAGTATATTTCAAGTTTTTAAGACAAAATTTTTTAAAAAGAACCAAATCGATTTCTCTTTTGATTTCAATTTTTTTTTTTTTAAATGTTCTCTTCAGATTTTCCAATTTTAACACATAATTGGTTGTATATTTAACTTTAAATGATCATGAAATAAATGTCTCCTCCTTGAATTAGTTATTGTAGTTGTCACAGTTAAATGGAAATCAAATCAGGATGTAGAATCTGGGAAAGTTAGTTGAATATTAGTCATCAAAAATTACTTTAATAATACTTTGAATTTTAAAAAAAAAAAAGAAAAAAAAAAGAAGAAAGAGCACGGTATAGGTACAACTTGAGACAATCACAAATCATACAGCTTTTAGAATTAAATTGTTACAATGTTTGAAAAATGAAATCCAAGTTACAATAAATTAGATTCTTCTCGAAATAGAGTTTATAGTGCTTCCAATGTTCTTATGTAGCTAATTTAGTTGTCAAAATAAAAATTTTCTTTTATTAATTTTAAGAAAAAATTTGCCAATAATTACCATGAGAAATAACCCACTAACGTGTAGCTCTTAGACCTGTACGATAATAAAAGAGGGAGTCTATTTAGTGATTTAGATTTTCTTTACAAAATTGCCCTAATTATAAAATTTAATGACTTTGTTATGTGCCCTAACTTGAATGCCTTTTTTTTTTAATAATTGTTTAGTCTATTTATGTAAATACTCCCCAAAAGTAAAAGAGGAAATAAAACCTACTATTAAATTTCATATTAGGAAATAAATTTGATTGAAGTAAATTTCCTTACGTAATAGAATATTAGAAATGAGTTTCAGAAATTAAAAAATAGTAAGAAATAATTTTGTTGGGATGGATTTTGGAAATCAAGCAATAATAAAGAAAAAAATTTAATTGAGAAATAAATTTACATAATTTAGATATATTTTTGGCCCCATAAAGAGAAAAAAAACCTAAAAAGATAAAAGAGAAAATAAAACCAAATTTTAAGATTTAATTAAATAAAATTTTTAAAAAAATAACTTAATTGAACAAAATTTCTCATCAAATAAAATTACGCATATCATTGTTGTCGACATATATAGATCGTGGATGTCACGTCCCCAAAACGGGACAATGACACGCCGCATCTCGGGATCACTCCAAGCATGCAAGGCACAGTACACGAGCAATATACAAATCATAATACATGTCATTAGATCTCAAGATCAACCAAAATAAGACCACAAAGTATATTCAACAACCATATATCCATAACAATTCACGAAAACCAAATCACAACCATATACAAACATCAAACCACAATCCAACAACAGTCAAAAATTCAATCACAAGGTAAATCTAACAAGTCTATAGGCACACAGGCCTAAACACAAGAACAAACCGCACACTAAAATGGTAAGTAGGAAAACTCTAGTTCCAATAACTGGGATTCAAGCTGTAACTCCTTCACAGGTCAGTACTTGACTTAGGACTTACTAACGTCTCCTGTTGGTTCTCGACTGCAAATAAAGGAGAAAATAATAACGGAGTAAGCACATTGTGCTTAGTAAATAATATTTAAACTCAATTATAGATAACATGTATATAAACAGTACAAGGAACAATATACGAGACATTTTCAGCAATTAAAATACAAATATCAATCAAGGAGCTCATGGTTCACAAAAGTCTTCCAACCACTAGATCCAGGTCTACCTATTATCCGCCAGAGTAGACAAGGCATAACGGAGTGTTAATCACTTATCTTCCCGATAGTATACATGACTGGATATAACATTTACAAAGTAGAGTACTCAGTATATCATTTCATTCACTCACTCATAGCCAAATCCACTAAAGTGACCCATTGAGCCTTTCACAGTAATCATTCATTAACACATAGCACAATAATGAACAAATGATACATTACATAATGAACATATAATTTATAAATGTACTTGTCTTATAAAAATTATTAAAAATAAATATGCTTACCTTAATATCAATTATTCTATGATTACAATACCAATTCTATACAGGGTATCGATTAAAAGACGTAAACGTTACTTATCTCGAAAATCGATTTCGTGGACGTATCCTAATTTCAACGGTCTAAAACTCTAGTCCCGAATCACCTAAACTAGGAAAATGTTATACCGTTAGGATAAAAATCAAGATAGGGGTTCATTTTTGGGTATCACCCAAATTTTCAAATTAGGCAATAATTGAACACAAACGAGTAAGGGTTGACTTAAATTTATGAAAATAAGATAAAAGTCTAAGACAAGATTAGGGTTCATAATTTTAAATATATCACTAGGTTAAGAATTTTCAAAACCCTAACTCAAATCTCACAAAAACAATAGTTAAAGAGTCGTTTCAAATTATAAATCCAGTCCCAAAAGCTTATAGACATATTTGGTAATCAAATTATTCATAAATAACAAAATTAAACAAATTAATTTCTTAAGGTACTTGAAATTTAACATAAAAATCATATAAAACTTGAAGTAAACTTACTTTTGAAGTTAGATTAAAGGTCTACGAGTATTTCTAGATCACCAATTTGATTTGGGAAGTAAAATTTCAAAAACTGAATGTAGAATTTGAGAAATTGACTAATGGCTTTTGGGAGGTTGGTCTCTAGAATTCACTTGGAGAATGAAAGTTACAGTGAATCAGGAAACTTCGTAATGAAGTTTTATTAAATTTTTAAGATTTGCACTTTAGTCTCTCAAGTTTTAAAAATTATACTTTTATTCAAAAATTTTAAAAAATATTTAAAAATGATAGAAAATGATTATTTAATATTTGAAAAGGATATTAACGAGTACTTAAAAGTATAAGATTAAGTACAAAAATGTGTAAAATGATTAGAAAAGTCGGGTATTACAGTGGATACATTCATAGACTCGATAACATTTATAAACAATAAAAGAATCTAATAGGCTTAAAAACTTAAATAAAAATGAGTAAACCAACATTTTTAACATTTATAAAAAAAAAAATAGAAAGAAACAAATTTTGGGATGGGTTTTAGAAATCAAGCAACACTAAAAAACAATTTTTACTTAAATAAATTAACGTATTTTAGCGATACTATTAAACCATTAGAAAGAAAAAAATCCTAAAAAGGTAAATAGGAAATAAAACTAACTTTTTGAGATAGAATTAAGTTTGACTGAAGTAATTCTTCGCACATAATAGAATTTTGGGATAGATTTAAAAATTAAACATGAATGTTAAATAAAGTTATTAAGATTAGAATATAACTATTATCAACATATAGGTTATCTTATGAATATATTAATAGACTAGACAATATTTATATGTGATTAAATAAAATAACAGTGTATGAATAAATCAGCTAAAAGAAAATGAAAAATTCGTTTGACAAAAGAAAAATAAGGTTACTTTAAAGGGTTAAATATCATTTTGGCTTACAAACTAAGTAAAAAAATCTCAATATGGTATTTTAAACTGAAATGTCCTACTTTGACTCTCCAAATTGAAAAATATTCCAATATAGTCCTGCAATTGAAAGAGTCCCAATTTGGTCCTCTAAACTTAAACAAATGTCCCAATATGGCCCTAAAAACTGAAAAATTCTTAATTCGGACCTCCAAATTGAAAATTTGCTTTAATTTGCCCTCCAAACTGAAAAATGTATCTCAATACACCAAAATACCATTAATCTTTTTAAAGTATACAAGTTTATAATATACTTTCAATTTTAGTGATTACTTTTATTGTTAGAATAAGGTTCCATTGAAGTAAATTTCAGTATAGAATAGAGAGTATTTCCATCTGTTATTAATTTTTTCAAGGATAAATTTTAGAAATTATAGAAGTATAGGAACAAAACTTTTTTAGGATTCCAAATTAAGTTAAATAATAGTAGGAATTATCTTTAAAAAAGTACAAATTATCACATATAAATCTTTTGAACTATTGTAAGAGTAATTTTTTTAAAAAAAATTCTATTTTAGATACAAAAAAAAAGAAAAAAAAAAAAGAACAAAGGATACATAAAATTATTTAAAAAGTTTCAAGGCCATCTAAGCTTGAGTTAACAAAGACATTATCCTTCATAAATATTGTCAACATCTTCACCTTACTTCCCCCAACGCCATTTATTTTGTCTCTAATGTTCTTGTTTAGACTTTGTAATGATAAAAGTGATATGTTATCCAAAATACGAACAAAAGAACTTGGGTTCTATGTGGTATATTAAGAATAACTATAACGTAGAACCTTTTTTTTTATTATTATTAAATTAGTTGGATAAGTAGAAGAGGGAGCAAAAAATGTGATCTGTATAGACCTATTTTGTTTTTCTTAAAAGACCATGCTTCATATCTTGAAATTCTTACATTTTATTTAGTTGCGTATTCCATGCATTGAATGATTTGCACCTATTAATCCAAGTTACACTTTTCCTATAATCGAAATTATTTCATAAATTATACTAGTCTTAAATTTTTAAATAATGTCTTCCTATATAAAATTATTATTTTTGTCTTTAAACTTGTAAACATCTAATATGAAATATTAGTAACCGTATAAATCATAAACTAAAAAATAGAGATATCAATTCAGTTAACAAGATGAATTAATCAACAAATTTCATGTTATAACTTGCCGAATAGTAGAATATTGTTCAATTTTTTTCTATTTTTATGGCATAATTCCTATAGTTTTTGCAAACTACATATTTAAGAGAGATCTTTCTTACCTAAATTAGAAATTGCTACTTAGTATTTGCACACTAATGGTTCCTTCAAGTGAATTGGTTCGAAGAGAGGTCTAGGGATTCAAGATATATTAATCAATGCCCTAATGCTTGATAAATGCAAAGTTGTTAGAATCGAACCTGAATAATTAAAGAGAATAAAAGGTTCCAATAAACTCTAAAAAGTGTCTACATTTTTCAATACTATATTCCCATTTTAGATTACTTAACGAATAGAATGAATGTAATAATAAGCTCTAGTACTATTTCATGTTCTATATTGTACTGCAGTTTGATGATGCTTTAAACTTTTTCTACCTTTGAAGTTGTATATGAGCTCATTCTAGAATTCTTCAATAATTCTCAACCAAGGAAATGGATTCTTTTTTAAAAAAATTGCACGGTAAACGTGTTATTCACAAGACACAATTAAACTATGTTTAGCAAATATTTCTAGAATTCCAAAAAAAACATCAAAAGAAAATGTACAAAAATCACCTATGAGCAAATGTTTGTCTAAACTCATGAGAGCTACATAAATTTTTTTTGATGTAGTTAAACATCAAGCTGAAATTACATAAGTGAAAAATTAAGTGAAGGGTTTAAAAAATCAAACAATTAGTAATATCCAAACATACTTACAATTCAATTTATAGAAATAAAAATTAAAAACTTAATTTCTTTAAACGTGCAAAACACGTACTTGTATACTAGGATTACAATAAAAGAGAGAGTTTGATTTAGTTATTTAGATTTTTTTTTAAATTACCCTTATTATAAAATTTAATTACTTTTTTATGTTCCTAACTTGAACGTCTTTTTTCTAATTATTTGGATTATTTATGTATATACTCCTCAAAGAATAAAAGAGAAAATAAAACCTACTTTTAAGGCTTCATATTAAGAAATAAATTTGACAGAAGTAAAATTTCCTTATTCATAGAATATAAGGAATGAGTATTAAAAATTAAAGAAGAGTGGGTAATAATTTTATTGGGATAGATTTTAGAAATCAAGCAATAATAAAAAAAATAAAATTTACTTAAAAAATAAATTTACATATTTCCTTATTTCTTTTGAACCCTTAACGAGAAAAATAATCTTAAAAGGTATCATAGGAAATAAAATTAAATTTTTTAGACTTTTATTTAGAATTAAGTTTAATTGAAGAAAATTTCCTCCTAGAGTAGAATTTTGGGATAGATTTAGATATAAAAGAAGATTATTAAATAAACTTATTAAAAATTAATTGAATATATTCTACAATAAATAAAACTAAAATTTTAGATTTATATTTAGAATTAAGTTTAACTGAAGAAAATTTCTTGATAGAGTAGAATTTTGGGATAAATTTAAAATAAAATATGAATATTAAATAAAGTTATTAGAAAAATTAATTGAATATATACTACAATAAATGAAGGTGCTATATTTAGTTCTAGTTTTTATTTTCCAAGTTACCCTCACTATAAAATTTAATGATCTTGTTATGTTCCCAAATTGAATGCATTTTTTATATATATTTTTTAAATTATTTATGTAAATTCTCTTCAAAGAGTAATAGAAGATTATATATACTTTTAAGACTTCATATTAGGAAATAAATTTATTTCACATACATTTGATTGAAATAAATTTTCTTGTACAATAGAATATTATGAAGGAGTTTTAGAAATTAAACACAAGTAGGAATTTTTTTTTCAGATGGATTTTAGAAATCAAACAATAATAAAAATATATATTTACTTGGAAATAAATTTACATTTTCACCGATACTGCTGGACCCTTAAAGAGAAAAAAATCTTTAAATAAAAATTAACTTTTTGAGACTTCATTTAGAATGAAATTTGATTGAAGTAAATTTTCTCATAGAGCAGAATTCTAGGATAGATTTAGAAATTGAAAAAGAATATTAATAAAGTTTTAAAAATCTTAATAGAATAAAATTTTTCATTAAATAGAATTGTGCATATAATTATTATCAACATATATAGGTTGTAGACATATCAATAGACTAGACAATATTTATACATAATTAAAAAATTAATAGTTTATTAACAACTATTAAAAGAAAAAAAATTGTTTGGTAAATAAAGGCAAAGAAAGAAAAACAAGGTTATTTTACTACTTGAATTTATTTCAAAGAATTTGACCCTTCAAATTGAAAAAAAAAAATTTATTCCAATATAGTCTCCCGAATTCAAAGAGTTTTAATTTGGTTTTCAAAATTAAAACAAATATCCCAATATGACCCCTAAAACTAAAAAATTGCGAATTCGATCCTCCAAATATCTCTTGATTCGACCAACCATGGCGGGCACTGACAAATGTGGTGGCTGGCTGCAGATAGTCATTGTTCCTTAATTGAATATTAATTAAACTATAGTAGTCAAATAAGAAGACAGCTAAAAATTAAGGACCAAAAAACGAAACAACTAAATAAATAAGGGACTAAAGTTGCAAATGAGTCCTCAAAGTAATCCACACTATATACAGCTTGATGTCACTTTATATCCCATGTGAATATGTCAGACTGAATTGTTGCCAAATGCAACAAACGTTTTTTTGTTGCACTCAAGGGAATCCTCTAAGCCTATCCCAAAATGAATAAACAAACCTTGTATGATTATCTGACTTGACCTTTTATATAAACTAGTTTCACCCAAATGCTATTTCAATCAAACATTGAGCTTTTAATAATTTGTTTCATGTCAAATACACGGTCAAATTCATGTTTTACAGATAATATTTTATTTTGTAAATGATCAATATTTTTGAAAAGTGTGATTAAAACTAAGGGCTAACTGGATCATACTTGAGTTTGTCTTGTATTAAGAAGATTGTTACCGATAAAAGAAAAAAAAAAATGGCGTATAAGGATGTTCTAACTGCATGTTTCGAGATTGGAGGTATAGCTCTTTTAGCCAAAGAATAATAATTCTACTTTGAGAGATTACTTCTAAGGAAAACATAATCAATCGTGTTTCATAAATTACTTATTTGGGTGGAAAGAAATTAAGGGACAATTTCAAAAACCTTTATGATAATATCAGCACTTCCAAAAATCCTAACTTTTGATTTGTTGTAATATGTCCGCGCAAGTTAAAAAAGTATTACAAAAGAATGAACCATTAAAAATATTGATGTCTCCCAAACAAGTAGTTGAATTAACTTTATTTAACTTGTGAATGAATTATTTTTAATTTTTAGAATTTTAAAATATTTAGAATATATGAGTTAATGTAGACTACAAGATGTATGATGGGATTATACACCTCAATCCATATAAGAATTTTTCCATTCATGGCACAAAATCAAGACTTCACTAATACATGTCAACCCTCTTGCTTCCATTTGGATCTTATATATCATCTACTATTCTCTTAACAATACTTCCTCCATTCCCTTTTACATGTCATTTATGGTTTTGGTGTAGAGATTAACATTACTATTAAATTGCTTAAATTTTAGACAAAATTGATCTTATATAACTAAATTATCCTTTTGACTGGTAATAAATTAAAAGAATCCTAACATTAATAATAAATTGAGTAGTTAATAGAATTGAAAAGAGATAAGGGCAAAATTGATAAAAAAAATAATTAATAATTCATTGGACTTCCAAAGTAACATTTAAACTGGAACAACTAGAGAAAATTTTTTCTAAAGTGATATTTAAAAGGGAATGGAGGGAGTATTTAGTAGCAGTTATTTTTAAACTAGCATAGGCTGGCTATGCCTACCGGAAATATTAAACTAAACCAAGCAACATATTTGTGGCAATTAATTTCTAAGTTGAGGTGAGTATGAATTTGGTTAATCAAATTCGAAACTATTTCAAATTTCAAAATTAAATAATCAGAATTTGATTAATAAATTGGTCTGATCGAATTCTGAAATTGGAAATCGAATCTGAAATCGGAATTGTATTATGAATTTAGAATTCTGCTTCAATTTCCAAATTTAGTTTATTCTTTGACAAACTCAAGATCTTTCAAGGAAAATCTTTAATATTTAATATGCAATACTACATCTTCTTATTAAATAAATTTATTTTTTATTTAATATAATCTTGCAAACTAATACTATAATTTTACTTATAAATACATGAATAGTTACACAAATGATATTATATATGTACATACGAATACAAACACACACACATGTGTCAATATATATAATTTATGTATTTATATATATATACTGTATTAACAAAACATTGCATCCATCCAAGTATAATATAATTTTAATAATATGAAATTGTAGACTATTTTATTGCTAGTTGAATTTTATATTAGATAGGTTTTTCACTTTTTGTATAAAGAATTTTAATTCAATGTCAATGGGCCCAATGAGGGAATCTGGTTAATCGAATTCGAGACAAATTACTGAATTCGAATTCAGTTAATCAGATTTTATTTCGAATTCAATTTAAAATTGAAGCCAATTAATAATTTCAAGATTCATTTTCAAAATTTGACCAAATTATTTGACTAATTAACCGATCGGTTAATCGGTATTCAGCCCTATTTCTAAGAGTAAAGAAAGTTTGTCACATATTTACAGCTTATAAAGGTGTTTGTCTCCAATGCACTCCTTCTAAAGGAATTCTAGTAGAGAAGAGATTTTTTTTTTTTTTTTGGTTATAGAAAATCTAATTCTATAGTAGAGAAGACTCTTTAAGCAATACTAGTGCAAAAGTACTACTTACGAAGAAATATGCATTAGAAGTTTGTCAATTACATGCTCATTAAGATGACATATAACTATCAATACACAAAAGAAAACTGGCTTTAAGTATATATTGAACATGAATCATGAAGTATTATAAAGAAGATCAAATTCAAATTAACATGTTTCCGAGACCGAATAGAGCCCAACACCTAATATTCCACCTATAACAGGTATATCGGTTGCCTGTAATATAATAACTCTCGATTTTGAAGATGATCAATGTATTGGCCTTGTCTATTTATCAAAATCTGAAAACAAACAAAAAGGAAGACACAAGATTTTAAATCAAAATATTTAAAAGCATCAAATAAAATCAAGATGATGGAAAAAGATTTAGGAAACGGTTGAGTTAAAATTTTTAATTCCTTCTACTTGTATAGTGAGCTATATCTAGAGCGTCCTTATGTTTCCAATGGTAACCATGTTTCTCAGACTTGCAAGACACTGCTATAATTAGGATCTTCTCTTGTAAAATGCATCTTAATGGTTTGGATTGAGTTGCACAATGATGACCTGTATTGCATTCTGCTTGAGTAGTTGTGTTATTTGTTGGACATCACATGCATTATCTAATAAACGATTGGAAGCACTAAAATTAGATATGAAGCTTCTAAGCTTGTCTTTTCTACAAACTTCTTAATTCTTTAAGATTTTTAGATGCAGACATATCCCATATACCTTTTATCTTAGATGAGTCAACTCCGATTCCCCTATATCGAAAAATAAAGCTAAAATTTTTTCCAAAAAAGACATCAAATGAGCACTTTAGCAGATTCATTTTCAATTGTTTCCTCTGTGACCTTGTGAAGATTCTCTTGAGATCTCCAATATGATCCATTCTATTTTTAGTTTTTACTACAAGATCATCTATGTAGTATTCGATACAATCAAATAGTAAATCTCTAAAAGTATTTACTATCGCTCTTTGGTATGTTGTCCCAGTAATTTTTTAATCCAAAAATATGCATAACCTTATAGCAAAAAAACTCTTTTTGGGGTTCTAAAGGTTATTAATTCTTCATCTTCAAGGGGCCATACAGATTTGATTAATATCTTAAATACCCATCCATGAAAGGCAAAGTCTCATACAATATAGTTGCATTCACAAGCAATTCGGTGATTGGAAGTATAAAATCATTTTTAGGACAAGGTTGGTTTAAATCCCTAAAGTCAATGCAAAAACGAATTTGACTGTTCTTTTTCTTCACGGGTACAATATTTGCAAGTCAGGTTGAATATTGTACCTCTCCAATAAACGTTGTCTTTATGAGTGTATCAATTTCTACTTCAATTTATGCTACATAATGCAGCGCACATCCTCCTTTGAGGTTGTTTGATTGACTTTTTTTCATGACGAATTAACAGTTTATGAACTACAATCGTTGGATCTAATCTAGATATTATGTCCAAGAAAACACATCTTTATACTCTTTTAAGAGTGAGATATATTATTGCGTCTCATTTTCTGTCTATTATTAATATAGCAGCACTTATATGTCGGTCTTGGTTCACCTTCTGTACTCAAATTAACTTTCCGTAATTAATCTACGATAACTTGTCCACCCCCTTCAGGGAATGCTGATTGGAGTTCTATCTTTTTCTTCATCTATTGCTATCATATTCATAGAAGCATTAATAAATTCACGGTTGAAGAAATTATTAATTTTCTCAGCAATGAGATTGGATGCATGACATGTCGAATTGGAGGATGAGGAGCCTATGTGGCAAAAGAGTTGGGAAGTTGTCATTAAATAAAAGAGTAAGAAGCCTATGTGGCAAAAAGTTAGATATTATCATTAAATAAAAAAAGTGGCAAAATGTTAGATATTGTCATTAAATAAAAAAATGTACGGAAAGGATAGGGAAAAGGAGGGCATGCGGGCATATATGCTTGTATTAGTCATACAATATGATAAGCTTATTCTATGCAATATGTGCATCTAAAATGAGGAAGTTGGATGCAAATTGGATTTTGCTAGATTTGTTGTATCGTACAGGGAAGAATTAAAAATTTTAGGGGCAGAATAATTAAGGGTGCATTTTGTAATTAACCCTAATTTGAAATTGTACCATAATTTATTACCGACTTTTACAACAGGTGAAACTTCGGAGGAAATTTAAGGTCACAAAAATTAATCCTTTTTTCAACAAACAATAATTTAAAGGAGTAATGCATATTTTGGCCGTGAGTTTGAATGACAAATTAGTAGTAACCAATTGTCACCACTTATTCATTTTTCAATTACTACCCTTCTTTTCTCTATTGTGGTTTGGTGGAGCGGAGTAATTCTATTCACATGCTTGATGTTTCTCTTTATAAGCACTCTTGGCTTCTTAATCTCCAAGACTAGCTAATGAGAGTAATTTATTACTGCAGTACTATTTTCGTTTCCCACCCAGTCTAACTGCTATCCTAATAAATAACTGGAATATGATAACACCACTTTTTTTAAAAAAAAAAAAAAAAAATTTTTGAGGATTTCGATCTTTAAGATGAAGTCTTGCACAAGTTGTTGCATTCATGTTAAGTTTTTTTTTTTTTTTTTTATTTTATTATTTTTTTAAGTAGTTGCACATATTCATATATATTTTTAGATATGGTACAAATCCATCCCTCAATAAATCCAATCCAGGCACTTATAGACTTTGAGTAGTAGTACTACAAACTGTAATTTTGAAATTTAAAAATATTCAATGTGTTCTACTTATATAACTTTTTTGGATGAGTTTTAACTTCTATCGGAGAGTATCAAAAAATTAAGAAGGAGAATTTGAGAAATAGAAGTAATTAAATATACATGTTTGTAATATAATAGTCTGAATATATTCTTATTTTCCTTAGGCTTATATATATATATAATCAAACAATATACCTTTGAGCCTTTAAAGGTTCTTGTTGTATATTATTGGCCTAATAATTTAATACTTATCCCTCATTTTTAAATTTTAATTTGACCCCATCCTCTAATTTTTAGATATTCAAAACGAAACTGCAACTTAAGGCGTAATTAAACTTGCCTTCATTAGTTAGCCTATCATGTTCAGAAATTTCTTTATTTGTACAGGGTTCACATTTTCATGGACATTAACTTGTGGTGATTGTTTCATTTTACGTTTCTTTTTTTTTTTTTTTTTTGAAGAAAACTTGTAAATTTTAACTTTTCAATATTTGCTTTTCTTCTCGTTTCAATAGTTGTAAATTTGTAATCTAGAGAAGAGTGTGTACGTGTAATAACAACACTATATATACAATAGAATCATAAGGGAAAAATGGCCAAATCAATACACTTCGATTTTTTTTTTTTCTTTGGTCATCTTTCATATTTTGAATAATGCAAAGTCGTTCATCACATATTTCAAGGAAAAATATATAATTTTAACTCTCAAAGTTTGAGATGTGGTTCATTTTAGTTCCTAAATTTTCATGTAAAATATATTTAATCATCAAATTTTTTAATTTTTATCAATTTAGGACAAATTTAAAATTTTCGTTAATTACAAACAGAAAAAGTAACGTGCACAAAGTATGTGACTGTAAAATTTCAAGTTCCAAACGTGAAAAAAACACAATTTTAGATCTCAAAGATTGAGTCATAGTCTATTTTGGTCTCCAAATTTCCAAACAAAACGCATTTAATTCTCAAACTTTTTAATTTTTACCAATTTAGAACAAATTTAAAAATTTTGTAAATTACAAACAAAAAAAAATTCGTGACTATTAAATCTATACTAAAATATAATACTTCTCAACTGATTTCAACCTATTTAATCATATTTTCACTTTTCTTTCTAATAATCAACGCCTAACCATTCACCATTCTTGTCCACACTATAACACTTCCTAACCGATTTTAACCTATTTAGCAACAGATTTTTGTCAAAAAACCATCGCTAAACCATTTAACGATGGAATTGTTGACTAAATCCATCTATCAAAAAATGCCTCTAGTAAAATATAGCAACGGTTTCACCAATGGAATTTCAGCGACGGATTTTTCCATCTGCAAATCGGTTACTAAATTTGGTTTAAATGAGACATTGTCACATTAAATTAGCGATGATTTTTTTTTTGTTGCTAAATTTAGCGACCAAAAATTCTTTTGTTAAAAATAATAATTGCAACGACAAAATCCGTTAGTAATTAATATTTTAAAATATTTAAAAAATATTAACAAGGAAAAAATCCTTCGCTCATTTAAAATATAATAAAAGAGGTTGTTTATGAGTACATGAATTGCAACTTTAAACTAATATATTAATCATTTTATCTTATTCAACATTTACAATAAATATTGAGGTTTCATTTATTACACCAAATTCAGCAAATATTTCAAAGATTAACCTCAATAAATGAGTTTCATTACACTGTAAAAAGTGAATTATTATTGTTTTGTTATATCTCAAAGATTAATTTTGAATTAATTTATTGTTTTAATTTATTTAACTAATTATTATTGTGTTATTATTATCCTTTCTTTGGATATAACTTTTTCAATACCAGATTAAATAGGTTGAAATCAGTTGGGAGGTGTTATATTCAATCAGGTTAGATTTAATAGTCACGTGCATGAGAAGCGTTTTAATATAGACAAGAATGATGAATGGTTAGGCGTTGATAGTCAGAGAGAAAAGTGAAAATATAGTTAAATGAGTTGAAATCGGTTGCGAAGTATTATATCATAAGATAGATTTAACAGTTACGTGCAATCCATGTGACTTTTTCTATCTGTAATTGACAAAATTTTCAAACTTGTCCTAAATTGGAAGAACTTAAAAAGTGTGAGGATTAAATGCGTTTTGTTTGGAACTTTGGGGACAAAAATAGAGCATAACCCAAACTTTAAGGGCTAAAATTATATTTTTTTCTAAGTTTGGAACTTGAAATTTAATAGTCACGTGACTTTTTTTCATTTGATGAAATTTTTAAATTTGTCCTAAATTAGTTGAAATTAGAAAGTTTGATACTAAATGTGTTTCGCTTGAAATTTTGGGAATCAAGATGGACCACGATCTAAATTTTGAGGGCTAAAATTACAATTTTTCGACCCACATTTAAAATGTACAAATTTCGCCCTTCACATTTCCATAACATCTTTTTTGGTCCCTCGCATTTCTTTTGATAGAAGATGACAGAAAAGTTTAGGGTAAATTACAAGGAACCCTTTGTAGTTTGGCTAATGTTATGTTACTCCTTTATGATTTTCAAACCTACAATATACTCCCTTGTGGTTTGAATTAAAGTGAAACCGTTAAATATTCCGTTAAATAATCATTAGCAGGCTAAATTTTTTTATTTAAATAGTTATTTTACTCATTTAAAGTCCTAATCAATGCTAGTTATGTATTTAATATAAAATACAACCCTTCCCTTCTAATAATAGGGTTTTTCGGGTGGTAGAAAGTATTAGGGTTAGGAAAATTTGGAAGTTTTGTAGAAATCCGTTAAGTTTTTAACATTTCATCCATTTTACATCAAACTACAAGGAGACAAATTTTAAGTTTGAAAATTACAGAAGAGTAATGTGAATATTATCTAAATCACAAGGGAACTATTCATTGTAATTTATCCAAAAGTTTATTAAGCAATAGAATCCGCATCAGGGTAGAAACTAGAAAGTACAAAAGTTAGGGGAGAATCCCTCTAGATAAATGCACTAGACACTGAAAATGAATGTTCAGCAAACAAATGAGCAACAAAATTACCCTTCTTATGGATCTAAGATGCTTTCCAACTAGAGAAGTATTGTAGAAGAGCAACAACATCATTGAGGGGAATGTTTATATCAGATTGATCAGTTTCAGGATTTAGAATGAGTTTGATAATCTGCTGAGCATCACCTTCGATTGTTATCTTTTGCAACCGCAGTTGTAGAAGCAATTCAACGGCAACATTAGCTACCTGAGCCTCGACAATATTAGGAGCAAAAACGCCTTCAATTTTCCTTGCTAGTACAGCTATAAATTTATCAGTTTCATCTCTCACAATAACTTTAATTTCAGAAAGAAAAATGATTTATAAAACTATAAATTCGAGATGTCAAGACACATCAAGTGGCGACTAGATTATATTAGATCGTTAACCTTCAGATTTTAAATATTTGACTGAACTTTATTATATCTTTTTCAGATTTAGTAATATATGAGTAACTTTGTCACCTTTTATAGATGCATTCTTTCAGAAATACCAAAATTTGAGACGATTGTTGCGTCAAAATTCGCCTTGAAAAAACTGAAATTGGCTTCTTCCAAATGAAAATCGAGGATTGTGAAGAATCCTTACATTTATAAATTGCAAATTCATCTCTTACATCTTCAAAATATACCAATTTCATTCAATACCAAATCTCGATCAAATTTATGACCGGCAATCATAAAAAATTGAAATAATTTGCTCAAACTCTAAAAAACAAGCTTGTGTTATTTAAGAGCAACTATAACTAAAGAGTAGAAAAGTATAACGTAAGGTTTTTTATTTTAAGGTCAACAAATTTGTTTTTTTTTTTTTCAAAATTTCTTTACTTAAGTAGGTCTTTTAAATGTCTAGATAAATTTATAATTTAAGATTTTGCTAAGAATTGGCACATGAAAGAGTTTCATCACTTTTTAAAATAATCTAAGATGTTTTGATAATTTTCCTGTAACAATAGCTTCATAAAAAATAAAAAATCAAAAAATCAAAATTGGTATATTTTGAAAATACGAAGAGCAAAATTAGTACATTTAAAAAAAATGATGGATGAAATTGGTATGTTGTAAATGTGAGGAATAAAGTTGGTTCATCTTAAAAACGTGACAGATGAAAAAAAAAATTTGTTTTGCAAATGTTAGGGATGTATTCAGTCATTGTATAAGGTATTTTAAGTCAATACATCTATACAAAATAACAATGTGACAACAGTCACTAATGTGTCACTGAATTTACAAAAGAAGGAACAAAATCCAACCAAGTATCTAAAATAAAGGGATTGGTGATTTAATATAATTTTACCGTGTGATTTAATTTTAATAAATGGTTAGATTTTGTAGTCTTGTAAATAATTTTTCCTCTATATGGAAACCAAATTTTGTCATTATAAATATAAAAATGTTACCAAAAAAATAAAAAATTCCATTTCGATGGTAGTTTTTTTCATTATTTTCCAAATAATATTCTCTAATCATTTTATACACATTTTCTAATCGCCTTTTTATATCACATATATCATATCAAAAAAGTTATTAAAGTACGTTTTAGAATAATATTCCAAGAATAATAGAAAAAATTATCATCCAAAAGGATTAACATGCCACCATTATTGGCTTATAATGGCTCTGTTTTGATGCTAGTTTATCATTATTCTGTAAATAATAAGTTATAATTATTATTCATACATATTTTTTAACCACCTTTTTAACTAACATACATGACATTGTTTTAAAAAAAAATTTATATTATTATTTTAGATGATAATTGTCCAACCGAATTCGTGTTGTATCCAAGATGAATGTTCAAGAACTTGTACAAGTATTTGTTTTGTTTTGTGTGTTCTATCCCTACACCTTTCAAAAAAAAAAAAAACCAACAGGTGACGTTAGTCTACCTGTTCATGTCAAGCATGCCGCAATTCTTCTAGATAACAGAGATATAGGGTTAATCATGGATTGAAGTTTATTGGGAACCTGTAACGTCGATAATTTTTTTCCCAATTACAATAATGCATCTTGCTAAATACTGTCGCATTACTTGAGAGTTGAGCAATATACTTGGCGCCAAGTGTGTTGGTGGAAATTCTTCCAAGCAATAAGGGGAATTAAGATAAGACCACTTAGACAGATCCTATAAAATTAGGACGCACAATTTAGTCTCTTCGTCGTTCATTGATCCACTATTTTATATGTATATAAAAAAAAATAGGAGTATGTAATGCTTTTTTAAAATTATCGCATATTTCATAAATTTACAGTAATATTACTTAATAAATGAGAGATTAAAAGTAAAAAAAAATTATTATTTTTTTAATAATTTAATCTTTTATTTACCGTTTGAATCCAACCTTATTGACAGCATTCATTGATATTAGTCGACAATTCGCGTGAGATTTCATATGTGACAAGCCAATGTTCTCTGTGTTGCTTTATGATCATCGTTGTTACTTATCACATTGTTTGTCGGCAACTTAATTCTAGTAAACCAGATCATAATGATGTTTACAGACTTGCAATAACGCAGCTTCTGATCATTTTTTTGATGTTTGTTGAAAACCTCCATTGTGACTACATTTTTTCCATTTTGAATTATCACGCATCCTATATTGACGAAGAATTTCGTTTTCGTACTAACTTTTTCTCGCATATTACAGATGTCATATATATATATATATATATATATATATATATATATATAAAAGTCCCTATACATCACTTTTTCTTTGATTACATGTAGTCACGTTTTGTTTAATTGCATGTAGACTAGTTAGAGGAATCGATAAGACTTTTCTTGTATTGATTGTATTTGGGTACTTATCAATTTGGGAAATAACGTAGTATTAGTCTTTGATTCATTTATAGACTTTATATTATATATTAAATCTTATAAAATAATTGACATGAGTTGATATAAGAACGATTTGAAATCGTTTGCATAATATTTAATTTTGACCTCAAGCATTATATGTAGGTTTAAAACTATATATACCTAATTATTTTACTATCAACTTGTGGGGGGAAAAAACGTTTATCAACTCTAAACTATCTATATACTCTTGTTAAGACCACTTAACTATTTTTTATTTCAAATTGCCAATTAAACTACTTTTATGGTCCATTTATGATCACCCAATTATTTTTTGTTTCAAATTATCCATTTAACTTTTAAAAGAGTTTACTAATAGCTTTTATATAAATCTTACATTTAATCATTCTATGGTCAATAGTAAACTTTTTAAAAGTTTGGTGGGTGATTTAAAACTAAAAATAGTTGAGTGGTCATAAGTGAATCATAAAAATAGTTTAGAAGTTAATTTAAAACTATATAAAAATAATTAAATGGCCAAAAGTAAAACCATAGAAATAGTAAATTGATCATATAAATTTGTTATCATAATAAAAGGGAAAAAAAATGTTTACAAGGGTCCTCAAGCTTCAATGAATTTCTTAACAATAAGATCTTCCAAAATTCAATATTTTACAAAATAGTGAGCAAATTTATTAACCATATGGTTTGCATTAGTATTCTTTTGCACCACTCACCACCTTTCCTAAACTTTTGTGGAAAAAAGTAACTTAATACGTTGAATTCGAATATGGAATTACCATTTATATAACCTGAGCAGAATATAGAGTTCTTGCAATTGGCGTCCGATGGGTCTTCAGTTTTTGTTTTTTTTTTGTTCAATTTTTAGTTTTCCTGGTGATAGATTACCGAACCTGACGAGTACGTGTTTTATATTATACTTTAAGATCGAAATAATTTTGTTTTGATAACACAAACAAAACAACCACAATAGTACCAACTAATAATAATAATAATAATAATAATAATATATATATATATATATATATTATAATCTCTTTTAGTGACAGTCATAACAAGTGGCACATTAGATAAATTTTTTTTTTTTTACTTAGTAAATAATAGAGGTAAAATATAAACTACTTAATTGAAGTAGCTACCTAATCTTATATTTAAATATCCTTACTTTTTTAAAATCTCAATTTATGCACATCTCTTATAATTAATTTTTTTCCAAAAATGTAATAAAATTAAACGTCCATTATAAATCACAATATAAGTATTAGTTATTAATTATAAGTTAAGAAAATAAATATTTATTAATTATAAAAAAAATTAATTTATATATCATTGTTAGTATATTAATTTACATAACTTGATTACATTTAATCTTATATTTATTAAAAAGAACAATAATTTATTATATCACAAAAAAAAAGGGTCATAAGCTGGTAAGATTAAGAGGAAGAATGGCTAGCGCATACCCCGGGGTGATCATCACCACCCTTTTCTTGTTCGTTCTTCGAATGGCGCTAGTGGTAACCAAAGCCTCACTCCTTCCTTTTGAGTATGGCGCTGACTGAATCCAATCCATAAACCCCGAAAAAGATCCCTATTCCTTTTTACGTATTTACGCGGACCTATTGATTGACCATATATGCGAACCGATCGACCCTTGCCGATTCGCCAAGCTGGGGCAAACAAAGCCGTCCGCCCTACCGGATGCCCTTCGCCCGCCCGCCACTAGTGGAAGCAAGCTAGCCCAGCTAAGGGATCTGGCTCTATTGAACCAAAGCCAAAGGGAGGGGGCGGGCGCAGCAGCTACATGGACCCCTTCCATCTCGCTCCTAAGGTAAGTAAGAAGGATTCTCTGTGTTATAATCTTTACGGGTATTTAGATCAATTTCATTGTTGCATCTTCTTGAAACTTTATATTTATGAGTAATTAGTTATTCAATATAAAATACCCGACCCGACCCGACCCGACCCGATTATATCGAGTCGAGAAAAATATATATATATATATATATATATATACAAAATAGTAAAATCTCTTTTAGTGAGGTGTCATAACAAGCTAACATGTGGAACATTAGATAATTAAAAAAATTTACTTAGTAAATAATAGAGGTAAAAGATAAACTATTAAATAGTTACCTATTCTTATAAAATTTAACTTTCCTTATTTTTTTAAAATCTCAATTTATGCACACCTCTTATAATTAATTTTTTTTTCCAAAAATGTAAGAAAATTAAACGTGCATTATAAATCACAATATAAGTATCAATTATTAATTATAAGTTAAGAAATAAATATTTATTTATTATGCAAAATTTGAATCTATATATCATTGTTAGTAAATTAATTTACAGAACTCGATACATTTAAGTAGTATTTATCAAAAAGAACAATAATTTATTATATCACACAAAAATTAAAGAAAAGGGTGTTTAGATTAATTTCGCATCTTCTTGAAACTTTATATTTATTCGTAACTATTCAATGCTAAATATCCGACTTAACCCAATTATATCTGGTCGAGAAAAAGTGGTTCGGTACTAAATTCATAAGCATATGGTACCTGGTCAAAGAGGGTTGGATGATCGAGTACTCGACTCGGTCTAATATTATACTTTTTTAATATCAAAATTTTTTAAAAATATATAAAATGACTAGTGATAATTACACATATACCATTATAGAAGGGGAAAAGAAAAAAAATCATTAATATTAGGCCATAATATGCAAAATTACAAAGTTGACCCTATACATGGACCAGGCTAGGTACCTGCCAGGTAGCAAATTTTTTGACCCGCTACCTGACCCAGTAAGAGTAATACTCGACCCAATTTTATTAATTAATTTACATATCCTTATTTTACGGTTCGAAATGGACTGTTTCATCAAGTTTTTTGGATTGACAGGTCAAGATGAACACCTCTATTATTAAAATTATATATATAAAACTTTCATAAAAGTAGGAAGATATTTAGCCTAACTATCAATTTTTTTTATATCTTCTTGCAACATTATATTTATTTGTAATTAATTATTCAATATCAATAGAGATTATTCTTAAGTGATTATATAATCGTAATACATTAAAAATTAGTTTTAATGTTTTGTATTATTATTGGTGCCACCATTGACCGTATTACATTTTATTTGTTGACTTAAAGATATAAGTAATATACTAATCTGAAGGAAAAATAGTAAAAATTAGTGTGAATTTTATCGTGTGAGATCAATATTTTTCTTTTACAAAAATGTTATAAAATTAAACATGTATTATAAATCATCATATAAGTATGAATTATTAACTATAAGTTAAGAAAATAAATATTTATTAATTATGCCAAAATTTTAATTATATAATTGTTAAGAAATTATTTTTGATATACATATATTTATATATATGTATATATGCTGTTTTTAAATACAAATTTCACAAAAGTAGGAAGATAGTATCTAACTATTTCTGACAAATGATATTTATAAATTTATACACATCTAAATATATATAATTAATTTTTATCAACAAGAACAATAACTTTTTATATGACACTAAGAGATAAAAATACTATAAGATCAAATTCTTCTTTTCACTTTCTTGCAACTTTTTATTTATTGGTAATTAATTATTCAATGTCAATAGACGTTATTCTTAAGTGATATTATAATCATAATACATTATAAAAATAGTTTTAATAGATTATATCTTATTATTGGCATCACTATTGGTTGTTTTACTTTTTATTTGTTTACTTAGAGATATAACTAATATACTGAAAGGAAAAAAAGTAAAAATTAGTGTGACTGTTATCGTATAAGATCAATATCTTCATTATATTTTCTTGCAACTTTGTATTTATTGGTAATTAACTATTCAATATCAATAGACATTATTCATAAGTGATTATGTAATCGCAACATATTAAAAAATAATTTTAATAGCATATCTTTTTAGTGTTGTCACCATTAATTGATTGTATTACTTTTTGTCTGTTGATTTAGAGATATCACTACTAGAATGGAAGAAAAAAAAAGAATAAAAGTTAGTATGCTTTTATAATAGTAGTTTACAAGAAGACCAAATAATTATAATTGATTTTTTTCTAAAAGAGTTGCAAAATAAATAGTATGTCATGGATTATTACATAACTATTGATTATTAACTGTACATGTTAAATATAAAATTATATTGGTTAGAATAAGTTAGAAAAATAAATATTTATTTATTTGAAGCAAATTATATAGACAACTTAAAAGGGTTATTTCTAATAAATTGAAAGATGTGTAACCTAGCTATATATGAGTAATATCATCCTTGAAATCTAATTAAATCATTGTAATACTTTTATCAAAAAATTAATAAAGGATAATAGCAAATTTAGTCCAAAAACTATTTTTAAAGTTTCAAATTTACAACATCAAGTTACATATATTTGATATGTTTTTTCTATTTATCTTCTATGATCAAAACTATGTCGTCTAAACAAATACATGTCATGAGAATTTATATGGTGGGACAAATTATCACCAACATCATTAGCAGTTACAAGTCAATAATGCATCCATTTAAAAAAATAGAGTTACTAATTCACAACATAATCTTATAATCAGTGCCACCCAATGTATATTGTTTATATTTATGTTGCAAAATATTAATTCACTATTATTTTTATAAATTTAATCACAAACAATTTTTTTTATGACAAGTAACAACTTACAAATCCTTTTATTTTTATATAAGTTGTTCTACTCGAAAAGAGGGAAATTATATTTTAAAATTAAATATAATCTTGACTAAATGACAAGCAAACATAAGGTTAGATTACACTATGATATCTGTAAAAGGTTGTTGTACTTATTTATATACTTAATTTTATAACTCCTACTTTTGAATTTTATTTTCTTAATTTTATGTTTTGCTAGCTTAAATCCCTGTGTTATGCACAAGATAAAAGTATTATTGTTAATTTCTTTTGTTTATGATCATTATTTTAATTAAAATATTTATACCATCAATGTATATTATTTGATATTTAAATTTCATATTGCTTCTATTCCTGTGCATAGCATGCGTTTCTACGCCAGTAATAATAATAATAAGAAGAAGAAGACAAACTAGTACATAGTTATAGAACACCCACGGCTATGGATTGGTACAAAGAGACTAATTTTAAATGAAAAATATTTAGACAGATCTGATTTTTTATTTTACTGTTATAAACTTTGTGGTGTAAATTAAATGTTATGAAAACTATGATATCAACGAATATAGTAAGATTTTATAAGATTTAATTTTGATTTCAAAATCTATAAATAGAATCTAAAACAAATCTATGTTATTATTTTCTATTTTAAATTAAGGGGATAGAGATAACATATGCAAATATTGTACTATCATAAGAGGAAAATAAGAGTAGTGTAGCATCTCATTGATTAACTAACATTAATTAGTGTACCAAAAATATACAGGAAATTCTACAATTTCTTTTAAAAACCATTTTTTTGTGTTTTAAGGGTTTGTATAGTACAATACTATGTGCTTTAAAAACTTGTACTGTATAAGTTCTTAAAGCCGAAGAAATGATTCTACCAACGGGACTATAAAATTTCCCTATACGAGAAATTCTAGTATATTTTGTGAGGTTGACGTCATATATATATATATATATGACACCCAAGCTCCATCCCAAATCTCCCCCCATCAAGCATGGCCTGCTTCCTTGTATTGTACTTGCTTTTCTTTGCCTTTACTTATACTCAGAGATGTTCATAATTTGGTTTAATCGAACAAATTGGTTGAACTCAATTAGTTTGATTTTTAATTTTTAGATAATTAATTTTTGGATGAATTGAATAAAAAATATTGGTTATATAGTTCAGATTTAGTTATTAAAAATAAAATATAGGATTAATAAATTACCAAATTTTTAGTTTTATTAGTTTTAATTTTTAGTAATCTAATTTCATGTTTCATTCATTTAATATTATTTTTCTTTGTTATTTTTTAGTTTTTAGTGTTAGTTTTAGTAGTTTTGAGTTTTTGTTTATTAGTTTGATTAGTTTAATATTTAAATTTATATTTAATTTTTAAATTAACTAGTGAATTTTGATTAAAATTTAATTAATTAATCAATTGAAAAAAATTTGATTCGAATTTAATTTCAATTACTTAAATTTTTTTATCAAATTACGGAAACCCTACTTATACCATCTCCACTAACTTAGCCATACTTAGATCACTTCTTTCTCCATCGTCAGCAACAGTAATACAAGAAACACACAGAATCAAGTGAATCTATATCAAACACATGGAAACCCAAATGAGTTTAGATTGAGTGAATGAATTAAACAATAATTTGTTGGGCAAAAACTAAAATCTGAAGTGGATTTTTTTACAAAAATGTATAATTTCTATTTTCCCATATATTTTTTTGAAGTTCTCGTTGTGGCCATATTTGGTTTTTATTTTCAGATTAAGGAGTGGAAAAAAATGTTCCTTGAAAGGTTTCCTGTGGTGATGGATTTCTGGGTGGTTCGTTGGCACAAGGAGACTAAGCGGGACAAAGGGAAGTCACATGGATTTGGGGTTGTTGGGTTGGTGGTTAATAAGCCAACGTGGTGGGTGGCAGTGTTCTTGAGTTTTGTTTGAGTGGGAAAAGAAGAAATTGTGATTTTTTTTTATTTATTTAGATATTAAAGGGTATTTTAGGATATTTTAGAATATTTAAGGGATGAATAAATCACTATTTTCATCTGTTTGGGTGTAGTTTGTTACTCAAAACATTATAATAGGAGATGTATATGTAATTTTTTATATTTAGAGGGAGACTTCTTTAATTATGTTAAATGTCAGGGTAGGAATGTGGAATTATCCCTAAATTAAATTAAAAGAAAGAAACAACACAACAGTCCCAGCATTGAAATGAATGTTTCATCCAACAATTCTCTGGTAAACTCTTCCCTCAGAACATGACTGCATTTCATAAGGCGATTTCATTTTATTGTATTTAAGCTAATCTTTTTTTATATTTTTTATTTTTCAGGAGAGTTCTTTAGCATTTTCAGAGAAAATCTGTGCTGCATTTATCCCATTCATAGCAATACCCGAATCATTGATTTTTGTATTGTGTGGCTGTTTCGAATGCCGACCCAATAATTCCTTTTATCCCCACAGTTCCAAGAGACTTCTGTATAAGCCAAGGATTTCGCTCGTCTCTCCCAAGAATCTCGATGTAAATTTCTTGTGAAACTGTATTTAGTGGCTTGTTTTAGCTGGGAAAAACTGTTTATCTGCGTGAAAATTGAAATGGGTTTTTGTCCTTTTAGAGTATAATTTAGAAAAAAAAATCACATGGATCTTGATCATAAAAAATATTTAAGTAAACCGATTTTAATTTTTATGATCAATATTAAATTTTATGAAATTTTATTTATAAATGTCAAAATTTAATCCACACTAAGTGAGGCTAAAAACAGGTCAACCTAACTGTTTTCCTTTGACTATTACTAGTATTTTGTGGACTGCAAGGTTGGTATGCAGAAAAAAGAAAGGCCTGAAATGAATTGACTTTTGTTGGATTCTAATTTAAAGATTTGGATTTTAGTTGGGAAGAAATGGAATCGAAAGATGATGTATTTGAATGAATGGTTCCTGATTTTGTAGTCTCAGTAAATGAGGTGGTATAAAGGTTTACCCTTTTTGATATGTTGGTATCTGATCTGAGTTCATAAAGCTGTATCTTGTTTTGCACTTGTTTATTGTGTTTGTAGGAAGAACTTCAGATAGCACTATTTAAAACTCCTTATGGTTAGAATCTCTTTTTTGGACCGGGTAAATGCTTATTTTTGTTTATTCTTTAGTACGGGTCAAATTGTTTCTTCGATTGAAAAGAATGGAGTTGCATAAATGAGGGCATTCTTGATTCAGATGGAAATAAAAATTCTGTGCATTTTCAAGAGTTGCTCAAAGGCTTTTGATTGGGTGACTCAAGAAAATGTTGCGAAACAGTTTTTTGTGTGTCTTCTTTGGAGTTTGTTTACTAATGGACATCCTCGGAGAAATCTGATGTTCAATACTTGTAGTAGATTTGGACATCAAAAAATTCCATGTCTGCCCTCTACAATCCCCCCTCCTTTCTGAAGTAATATCTTCCTATGGAACAGAGACCATGATTCTCTTGCACGGTCTGCAACAGATAACTAGCTGAATGTGAGAGATACTTTTGTTGTGTGATTCAAGGTTAATTTATTATACTACACATACCATGCTTTTCTCTGTCAATGTTAGCCAAATACTCGGTGATATTCTTTTCCCTGTATCTTTGACTTTTGTATCTATTATGATAGCTAAAGTCATGCTTTCCTATGAGAAGTACTAGATTTCAGATGCAAGTCTGTACCAAATCCTGGAATTTTCACACCACTGCTTCAAGTTGTCTTGAGTTGTTGAGCTCCCAGTCATTTTGGAGCTTAATGCCATATGCACAATATTAGAGTGCATGCTAAGTCACGTTTAGTGCTTCAAGCATTACCAGTTAAGGCGGAATTACAATATCTTTGCAAACAGTGTTCAAACTCTTGTGTATACCATGCAGGTTTTTTATCTTTTTGATGAACAGAGAAATGGTGTAATTGAATTTAAGGAGTTTAGCCATGCCATGAATGTGTTACATCCCTATGCTCCAATGGAGGACAAAATAGATTGTGAGTGATTAGTGGCATTCTTTGGCTGAGAGAATAGCAACTGACTTAGTGTGCACTGACGCATTAGATTTGCCTTGTATTCTTTGCAGTTGCCTTTAGGCTTTATGATCTGCGCCAAACAGGATTCATTGAGCGAGAAGAAGTGAGTGCTCTATGTAATAACTACTGTGTCATAAGAGATTATCCCTGAAGTCAATACTCTAGTATTACAAGTTTTACGAGTTATTGACCACACATCATCTTAGTTTACTGACTTTCATTGCTGCTTGTGAATTGCTTATTGAATTTAATAGCGAATCAAGGGGTAAAAAAGAAACCTTGAATTTTGCACCTTCTTTTTTCCACCTTGTTTTACCTGCAAGACTGGAGTGATTCCCTTGAGGCATGATTACTTGAATATCTTAAATTGGTAGAATGATATCACCAATAAAGGAAGGGAAAGAGAATGAAAGTTGGTTATCACTTTGCAGTTTCTGTTCTGCTCTATTTTTAAGACTCTGAGGAAAGTTTTGCCATTCACTTTGTTTCTGAAAGATCCTGTCCCAACAAACAAGTGATTGAGAGCTTATCGACCACATATGATCTTAAGTTAGTGGCATTCACTTAGTGCTGCCTGTGACATGCTTCTTGAAACTAATTACAAGACTATCAAAACAAGACGAAGAAACTTGAATTTTGCATTTTCCTATCCACCTTTTTTAACTAAAATTTATATCAGTGTAATAAATGTAATCCATCTCCCCATTGATACATTCTGAGTTACCTAACAAGCAACCCTTAAGATGTGAAATCCCCCATTTTAACTGCTTCTTTCTTACGCAATTTAGATTCTATGGTGTTACTGACAAAATTTTAGCTCACGTCAAGCAAATGGTGATTGTAATTCTAATGGAATCTGAGATGAGATTTTGAGAAGATCTTCTGGAGCAAATTATTGACAAAGTATTAACTTTTTGAAATTTAAGCTGAGTTTCCATGCTTCCTAGGTAATCTCTTTGTTCATGGATCATGCTGTCTTCATCCTTCTACAGACTTTTGCTGTTGTTGATGCAGACAAGGATGATAATTTAAATTAATAAAGAGGAGTGGAAGGATTTTGTTATTCGGCACCCCTCAACTCTTGCGGAACGTGACTGTTCCTTACTTGAAGTACATCACTTTCTTGTGGTTTCAATTTTTTATTTCTGTTACCATTTTCCGTAGTCATTAAGTCATCTTCTGGCAAAGACACCTAAACCACAGGCAGATACTGATCGGTATGTAGAAGACACATGGCGTGCGCACTCTATGTATCGACTCTGATGTACTTTTTTTTGGTCCCCTCCTGAAAGTTATACCAGCTCCCTTCTCTTTCTTTTTCTTTATTGCCAACCTTACACACAATAAGAATTCTGCACAGTCCTGCTGGTTAAAGATTTTTAAGAATAGTCTTCAATTAATTTCGAAGAGCTTAAGAAATATTTGACCATGATTTTATCATTTTCCAGAAACATCAACACGGCGTTCCCAAGTTTCATTTTCAACACAGAGGTTGAAGACTGATATCTATGCAAGTAAAATTTTAAGGAGAGTCTTCACTGTCAGGATAGCCGTTGGGTTACACATGATAATTTTGGCTCTTCAGCTTCTTGTTCCACGCAGGAGATGTCATACGAGTTCCTAGGGGTACGGAAATCACTGCTTCATCGAGGAAGTTTGCGATGGCATCACTAGATGTTTTTCTTATGGTGGATTGATGATCCACTTTGAAAACTCATTCCTTTGTACAAGCCAAACTGAAAGCCCCTACACATACGTTCATGCAGAATAGTTGTATTCAAAACTTTATGTTGGTTACCAACAAAATACCCAGCAAAACTGTATTTCTTTTTTCGTTTTCTACTTTCCAGTTCGTTTTATGAGTAAAGTTCACAAGGTTAACTTGTGTAAACTAGTGATTGCCTTTTTTGCCTCTTTTCCTAGCATAATTTGGTTATTGTCGTCAATAATACTGGTAATTGGGTATGAAAATTATGTATTGTAGATTTTGAGTTGAATACTATTATAAATAGGATATTGAATTGTTAAAATCTTGTATTCAAAATGTCTGACTTGAAACCTTGAACTTATTGACGTTGAATGCAATGTAAATTGTGTGACCTTTTAATCATGATGAGCTTTAGGTCATGTTTTATAAAACTAGCAAGGGACTAAGTGCTTTGTATATTTGGAAATATTAATTATTTAATTTTTATTATTATAAATTAAAAAGTGAAATATGTTTGGAAATATTAGCTATTTGATTTCTTTAGTTCACTTATATTTTTTACTTATATAATTTCTGTTTAAACGTTTAACAAAGTCAAAAATTTTCTTGTAGTTCGTATGAATTTAGAGAAATATTTGGTCGTAAGTGATTTTATACATTTTCTCTAGGTATACTTTGTTAGAAATATAAGAAATTTGTTTAGTTTAATAGTTCAAATAATTTTATAAAAGTTAAATAATTGTGTCTTGTGAATACATCTATCTTGTAATTTTTAAAATAAAAGTCCATTTCCTTGATAGAGAATTATTGAATCAATGTACAATGAACTCATTGATATACTCTATTTAACTTCAAAAATAGAAAAGTTTAAAGTACAATCAAACTGGAACAGAATGTATGACGAAAAATATATTAGAGTTTATTATTATATCCATTATATAAGTTTAGTAATCAAAGAGAATAGTGTAGTTTTGAAAAATGTTGACAACTTATAGAGTTCATTGAAATCTTTTATTCTATTCAATTATTTAAATTCTATCATAATAATTTTGGATTTATCAAGAGTACTAGGGTATTTGATTATTCTTGAATCTCTAACCTCTGTTGGAACTAATTTGATGAAGGAACCATTTGTGTGCAAATATTAAATAGCAATTTATAATTTAGGAAACAAAATCTCTTTTAAATGTGTAGTTTGCACAACTTTAGGAATTATATATTGAAATAGAAAAAAGGTGAAAAATAATTTACCACCATTTAGCAATTTACGGTGTGAAATTTAGTGATTAATTCATTATATTAAAACTATCAATCTGTATAATAATAAATTAAAAGGTATGTCACTATTCAATATTATAAATTTTATTTGATAGAATAAGATCAACAACATATAGGTACAGTAGCTATCAAATTGTATAGTAATAATTCAAAAGTAACAATAAACATGTAGTATTTAAGTTTAATTAGATAAAGTAAATTTTAGTTAAAATCTAATTAATAACTTATTTGATATCCTATTTTTTAGTGTATAATTTATACGGTTACTAATATGCAATATTAGATATTATCTAATGTTTTGTTGGAGGACAATAATTATTTATTAAGAATTTTAGCTAATATAATTTAAGAACTAATTTTTTATTATAGGAAAAGTATAATTTAGATTAAATATGTGCTAATTATTCAATATATGAAAAGGGAACTAAAAGCAAAGTAAGAATTGCAAGATAAGAATTATGTTCTTTTAAGAAAAATAAAATACATGTAGATCACATTTTTCACCCCCTTTCTTACTCATCTAATCAATTTAATAATAATCGAAAAGATAGGTTCTACATTATATTTGGGATGGAAACATTTTTTTAGTACACCACACGGAAGCCAAATTCTTTTCATATTATAGACAACGAATCTTTCAGCATTACAAAGTCTAGACAACAATGTTAGAGATAAAAAAAAAAAAAAAAGTATTGGCATAAGGAAGGTGAAAATATTTACAATATCTATGAAGGATAATGTCTTTTTTTAATTTAAATTTAGATGGCTATGAGTAAGGGTGTTCATGCTTAGAGTTATCGGGTTGGCGGGTTTTCGAGTTTTTGTGATGAAAAAATAAAACCCCACCTAACCTAATTAAATCCAACCCAAATATTACTCCGACGAGTTACTCGAGTTTTCAAATTACATGGCTTAAAATTTTTCAAAAAAAAAATGATAAAATTATTAGTGTAAGATTATCCGTTACAAATTATGTTTTATAAAAAATTAAATAGTTAACTCAAGAATGAAGAAGAAAAAATTTTAAAACATGTTAGGTGAAGAATGAAAAGAAAATAAAGTATAAATTATATGAAACGACTAGGAAATAGATAATTAAAAATAAAAAATTATAAGTAAATTATATAGGATTATCGAGTTATTGGGTTAAGTTGCATTTTGAAAAACAAAACCACCCAATAAGTTTTGGGTAACCCAAACTAAATGACCCGAAACTTGATATATAACCTAACCCATTTAGTCTCAAATTTATTTGAGTTGGGTTGGGTTGGATTTTTGGATTGAGCTGAGTTTGAACAACCTTAGCTTTGAGACTTTTAAACAATTTTATGTCTCCTTTATTCTTTTGTTTTTTTTTCTTTATTGCATCAAAAATAAAATTTAAAAAATTGAATTATTCTCTAAAAAGAGTCCAAAGGTTTATACGTGATAAGTCTTACTTTTTTTGTTTAAAGACAATTCATACTATTATTTAACTTAATTCCTAATTTTAAAAAAGTTTTATTTGTATACTTGTGTAATTTTTAAAATTCATCATTGGAACATAACTACCATATGGAACTCTCTATTCTATAGAAAAATCTTATTCTAATAGAAATAATGTAATCATTAAGATTAAAAGAATACTTCAATTGCATGTCCTTTTAAAAGGTTAATGGTATTTTTTGTATCATAATACAGTTTGAAGGGCAAATTAGAACAGATGTTCAGTTTGCAGGGTCAAATTAATAATATTTCAGTTTTAGAGGGCCACATTGGGATATTTCTTTTAGTTTTGAGTACCAAATTGAGACTCTTTAAATTTGGAGGACTATATTAAAATATTTTTTCAAATTAGAGTGTCAAATCGAGATTTTTGCAATTTAAAAGGTCATATTGAGATTTTTGCTTAGTTTGAATGGCTAAAATGGTACTTAACTCTTTAAAATTAAAATGACCTTATTTTCCTTCTTTTTTCTTTATTTGTCAAACGAATTTCTCTTTTTCTTATAATAGTTTTTAATTATTTATTAGTTTCTTTAATTGTATATAAATACTGTCTAGTCTATTAATGTATTTACAACCTATATATGTTGATAATAATCATGTGCATAATTCTATTTAATATTGAGAAATTTTATTTTATTAAGTTTTTTTTGATAGCTTTATTTAATATTCATCTTCAATTTCTAAATTATCATAGCATTATACTCTATAAGAAAATTTATTTCAATTAAATTTAATTCTAAATGAAATTTTACAAAATTAGTTTTTATTTCATGTGTAACGTTTTAGGATTTTTTTTCTCATTAAGGGTCCAAGAGTTTAGGTGAAACATGTAAATTAATTTTCCAAGTAAATTTTATATTTTTATTATTGCTTAATTTATAAAACCCATCCCAAAACAAATTTCCTACTCTTTACTTTCTAAAACTCATTCCTAATATTCTATTACATAAGGAAATCTATTTCAATCAAATTTATTTCCTAATATGAAGTATTAAAAGTAGGTTTTATTTATTCTTTTATTCTTTGAGGAGTATTTAAATAAATAGCCTAAAAAAGGCATTCAAGTTGGAAATAGTAACAAAGTCATTAAATTTTATAGTGAGAGTAAATTGGGAAAGAAAACTGATCTAAAACTAAATCAAAATCCTTCATTTATTATATATGTATATAAGAATTATTTTTTTGAATAACTTTATTTAATATTCATCTTTCATTTCTAAATCTATTCCAAAATTCTACTCTATGAGGAAATTTGCTTCAATCAAACTTAATTCTAATTAAATATAAGTCTAAAAAAATTAATTTTATTTCCTTTGTACTTTTTACAATTATTTCTTCTTAAGGTCCAAATGTATAAATGAAATATGTAAATTTATTTTTCATGTAAATTTTATTTTTTTTATTATTCTTGATTTCTAAAATCCCAATAAAATTATTTCTTACTCTCTTTAATTTCTAAAACTTATTCCTAATATTCTATTGTACAAAGAAATTTACTTCAATTAAATTTATTTCTTAATATGAAACCTTAAAAGTAGGGTTCATTTCATCTTTTACTCTTTGAGGAGTATTTACTTAAATAACCTAAATAATTATAAAAAGGCATTCAAGTTAGGTGGCATAACAAAGACTATAATTAAATTTTGTAATAAGGGTAATTTCGGAAAGAAAATCTAAATTACTTAATTATTTTGGCTCTTTTAATATAATATAGATTATCCAAAAATTGATGTGATTTTGTATAGTTGAACAATTGCATTTCTACACTTTATTCCATCCAAAATTTACATTGCAAATAAAATTATAAAGCTCTAAGTTGGTTACTTAAACTTGAATCCATACAAAAGTTATCAATCAAATCTAGCTGATATCAAGGTAAGGAATATGAGAAATCTTGGGCCACTCTGAGCCTGGGCCACTTTGAGGAGTACACCTTTCCTTTAACACGGGACAATTGTAAACAACCAAATGTCTCAATTTGGTGAGGCGCATCATGGCATCCATGGAGGGTACATGTCGAAGCTTTTTGCACTTCCATAATTGTAGCCATTCAAGGGACGCAAGGTTCCCAAACCAATCTAGTAAAGCTTCTATTCCTCCAAAGCCTTGTAGAGATAATGATGTTAGGCTAGTCTTTATAAGTATTGGAGCTGATCTGACAGAGACTCTATGTGAGGCAACCCAACTAGAGTTAGTTCACGGAGTGTAGATGAAGAAGAGATTATTATTCCAGGCCAATCAAATTCATCAATTGAAGAATCGCCTTCATCTGAGAAGGGACCAATGTGCAATATCCTTAAGTTGGTAAGAAAACCAAATCCTCTGGGCATCATATTAGTCTTCAATTTGGGACAATTGGTTAACATGAGATCCGAGAGAGAAGGCGTTTGTTGCAAATCAAGTGGAAAAGAGACGAGATTAGGAGAACTACGCAGGTGCAGACTCTGAAGGGACGTGCAAGAATTTAGCATATCACCAGGCAAATAAGTCAACCCATTGCATCGATGGATGATTACACACTCAAGAGTGGTGAGATTTTGCATTTCCTTAGGATTTATCATAATTTTGGAGCACCTTTCTATCCTCAACCTTTTCAAAAATCAGAATCGTGAAATATCTTCTGGCAACACTTTCAAACTGTGTCACAGCCAATTTATGATAATGTTTCAAGACAAGTGCCGCAACCCCTTGTGCTTGTTAAATTAGGGCAATTCCACAAGCTCAAGTCTTTTAAATTTTGAAGAGTACCATAATTATTCTCGTGTAGCTCAGTAGGAGCAGCCGCAATATCTGCAAAACAAGTAAACCCAGCCATATTTATGGCTTCTATTCTGAGGGATGAGAGAGTACTAGTTGCTTTGCTAAGAATACTCTTCACCACCGAAACATTGTCGTTCTTCGAGATTTTCAATTCTTCCAGACTTGGAAAATAACTTGGAGCGCTGGTTAGTTGGCAGCAATTTTGAATGGTTAGTCTCTCAAGCTTGGGAAAGACATCAACTTCTGGTCCAATCCATTCTACCAATTTGTCATATCTGCTAGATAGAGAGCTTTAAGTGCTGGAAACAATTTTCTTGACACTCCACTACTGTGGCTGCTGCAGTTATCACCCATTTTTTAGAATGATAGCCCAATGGTTCTTGATTATGTTTTCCAATTCCTTAAATTCAAGATATTGGAGGGAAGGCAATTGTCCTAGTTCAGCAGGGAGTTCTCTACATCTTTTGCAACCACTTAACTTCAAGCTCGCTAACTTGTGCAATCTCGTGAACCAATGTGAAAATTTATTACCCATAAAATTAGCACTATATAATTTTTGTAGATTTGGGTGAGGCTGGAGGCCTTCCAACACATATTCATCACAGTTGTCAATTTCTCGATTTGTATTACTCCACAAAAATTCCAACGCAAACAGATGTGGTTTTTGAATTAAATTGGCCTTGTCAGCTCCTTCTTTGTCCTTTACGAGTTCAAGATTCCGTATCTCCAGTTTGCCTTTAAGGTCTTTTAAGCTTCCAAGCTCTTCAGCTTGACCACCTTTATCTAGACCTACATTGAAGAACTGTAATGCTTGAAGACAAGTCAACTGGCTCAACTCTAGTGGCATTTGAAAATTTACATCACTACTGTAATAGTGGAGATGTCTCCACAAGCTAATCAAATTGCTCATCCCCTTTGGAAGAGCTTTTAGATTATGACAGTAAAGGATCTGTAGTGTTTGCAAATTATAAAGCTTGCAAAGAGATTCAAGAAAAGTTTGGATGTCAGAATTCAATATTTCAAAAAATCGCAAATGTATTAGTTTGCCAATTGCTCTTGGAAGCTCCATAGTTTCCACACCAAACAACTTTAAAACATACAAGTTCCTCAACTTCGGTAACAGGTCACCTGATATACTACTATGTAGAGATAATGAACGAACTGACGTCGAGATATTCTCAAAGAGCTTCAATGTCATATTAGACTTTGAAACTGATATTGCAAGGTCATGCACAAGATCATGCATTATATAGTGAGATACCTCCCATTCATCTGTTCTTTCTTCCAACAAGGAACTCTCCAATAAAATTGTAAAATAATTTTCTCCTATTTCCTCCATGTTTGTTTCAGTTGTGAGATATGGTTGAAGAAACCTTCTGCCATCCAGAGTATCTATCGATTAGTAGATTCCTGTCTAGTTCAACATCCTTGGCAAAGGTAGAACAATATGCAAAACATTTTTTAATGGATAGAGACGGTAAATGATCGAAACTCTATTTGTTCGATGCTATTTTTATCTCCACTCTTATTCAAAAGCCAATTCTCCTAATTTGATAGCCACTCTTCTTTCATCTTGATACGTAACAAACCTCCTATCACGTTTGAAGCTAGTGGTAGACCGCAACATCTTTTTACAATTTCCTTCCTCATGGAATTTAGTTCTTCTGGTACTTCTTCACTTGCAACTGCTTTTTCTTTTGGGATATGCCAACAATCATCATCTGATAGTTTTCCCAACAAATAAGGAGGATTTGAAGCCACAATGGATGCGACTTTTAAAAGACGAGTGGTCACAAGACACCAACTTCCATTTGTTGTGCTGAGTCCCACCAATGTACGAAAGAAGTTCTTACACAATTCTGGATTATCATTCCAGACATCGTCAAGAACTAGAAGATCTTATTTATGTCCCTCCAGTTCCTTTCAAATTTCTTGAACAATAGTATCCCTGTTATCCAACTCAATCTTTCTTCTTGTCAAGGACTCTAAAATAAATTTGAAGAGCTCAATTACCTCAAATTTTTTAGACACACAAACCCAAATTTTTTTAGTGAATTGCCCATTAGTTGTCTGATTGTTGTACACTAACTTAGCCAAAGTTGTTTTTCCCAAACCACCCGCGCCTACTATGGGAATAACATAAACAACATCTTGGGAGGACCATAATAACATTTCAACTATCCTTGATTCATCATTGGCTCTTCCTACAACATTTTGACCAACCAGAGAGTCTATTTTCCTATTCACTGTGACTCCAGTGGCAGGTATAACAGGTACGATGGTCGCCATTTGGAACCTACTTGTCAGTCCAAATTCACTGGCTTCTTGATTGATGGTTTTCAACTTGGCGACGACATCCCTCACCTTAGAAGCCATTCTCCAACGAAAAGCAATATTAACATCTGCTTGAGAAGGAGAAAAAGAAGCATACCTTATTCCCATTGAAGGTACGGTTGCGATGCGCCACCTTGCGGCGAAGATTTTCATAGTTGAGCTCGTCGAGCACATTCTCAGCATCAAAAGCCACTTCTTCAAGCCTCTTGAGCCAAAGTTGAACAGCCTGACTATGCCTTTGCTTGTCATCAGCATCAGCCAAGACTGACGCGATTATTTCAGCGGACCCTCTTGGGCTCTCCATAGCTTTCTTGAATCCAAACACCATACCAATCCTGTCAGTGGCAACGGAAATAGCCTTGTCCAGAAGAACTTGTATAGTGGCACTAACAAGAGAGTCAACCATTTTTTCCTTTTTAATTGGGTACACAGTTCTCTGGAATGGCTAGAAAATACTACTCTTAGATTGTACAAGTAGTGATTATGAAGAGATGACTAAGAACAAGGAGGTTTTGATCCGTGTTAAAGTGCAGCATTATTTCTTTATCAAAAGGAAACTTTGATTCTATTATTAGCCATGGAAGTTGTCGGCCATTTTCACTTTACCTTTTTAATCGAAAAATTTCTGAAACTGTGTTCGTTTTCAAAATTGTTCTTTTTTTATGTTGATTGGAAAAAGGATTTCCGGGAGAGGGGAACTCGCATCCACCGAAGGTGAGCTCAAATGTAAAAAAAAAATTTCCCAGTCGTAGAATATAACAAAAATTCCTTCCATTTGCAAAACAAATGTGTATCCCCCCTTTCTCCTCCTCCTCCTCTTTCCATTTGCAGAACCATCAACATATTCCTCCATTCCACTACCATCTCTTTTTCCTCCCCATCTACAACAACCACCTCCATTCCACCATGTGTACCACCAGACCGCCGCCACCGCCACCCATTACCAACATATTTCTAAATTAGTTTTTTAAATTTTTTCCAATAATTTTAATTTATTTATTTTTTTAATTTTTTTTAAATAATTAATTTTGTTAATAAAAATGTTTTAGAAAAATATTTTGTGATGGTAGCTTATATTTTTCCTGACATTTTTGTGTTTTAGTGTAATAATATGCTGCTTTGATTATCTTCTTTTCTGTCAGAATATTTAGAGAGAACGATCTTTGGCTCAGGATATATGTTGTATGTTTGGTTTCTCTTGATTGCGGTGAAATTTGTGGTTATGGTGTTTGTTATACTGAAATTGTGGGCTGTTCTTGGTTTTGTACCTAAAAAATTTTGTCTGATATTGAATGATCAAGAATAACCATGTTTGGATAATTTTGGCCAACAAATTTTGCTTGCTTGAAATTACTGAAATCCAGATAATAGCATGATTTAGGTACTTGATCTCAACATATAATTTGTCTTGCTTAAAGATTCATAAGCTAAACTCCATTTTGAACAATAAAGTATAGGTGATAAAGATACTTCCCTATGATGTATTGGCCAAAATTCTGGTCACTATTGTGAATGTAAATGATGTGGTATATGGGGTGAGGGGCTATTATTGCATTGTTTGTAGCCCTTGTCGGGCATATATTACTTGTAACCCTCTGCCGGGTTATTGCATTGGTTGTAGCCCTTGTCGGGCATGTATTACTTGTAAGTGTTGCCGATTTGTTGTGTTGTTTGTAACCCTTATCGGGTATGACCGGCGTAAGAGGGAATCCTCAAGATATAGAGGAAATCTGTCAATTTTTTAAAAAATATATATATATTCCATATCCAATATTGAGGTCTAAACATGTTACATCCTTACAGGAAAATGACATTTGATAGACCCCGTCACATTCTCCTTTATTGGGGAGGAGAAATAACCTATGAAGGCGGTACTATGTCCTACCGGCCAATGGTGTGCAAGAAACTATTATGAATAAAGCAACGGATTAGGTTTGTTGAGTTAGTTGACAAGATATACGAATTCATGGAGGTTGATAGGGAGCATTTGATATTGAATATTTTGTACAGGCATATAGTTAGTCGTGGTGTTTACTCTGGCATTCCATTGATAGATGATGGTGGTATGGATGGTATTTTTGATTTGTTTGATGTCGATCCATTATACTTTTTGTGCTGAGTTGTTTATCGAGACAGAGAAAATTCCCCTCGTACCTGTAACCAACAATCTAGGGGTGTATGGTATGGGGCCAATGATGTCTCTCATGCATTCGACCATGGACGACCAGCTGCTGCAGTCCAATGCGCGGAGTCTCTTTGAACATCCTTGGTCGTTTGAGTTTTACAACCCAACTTGTTTGTTTTCAATGTCAAACTCAATGCAATATGATCAATCTATTGGCGCGCAGTGTAATAGAGAAACCACAGCAGGTGAAGGCCCAAGTACTATGCAATATCAACATATGGAGAAAGGTCTCGTAGATGAGGGTTTGAGTGATGATAATGCTAATAGTGACTTGTCGTGGCATGTATTAGACGAGTATTACGAGTCAGGGTCAGACTCAGAAGATATATCGGATGATGATTCTGATGAGGATTTGGGGACAAATAATGATGAATGTCAAACACAAGAGGATGTTCCTGCTTATCAACCCAAGGGAATGGCTTTTTTCAATGATATCTTTGGTAACTACGCAATGCTCCTCGTCATGTTTTATCTATTTTTCAAGATCAGTTACATACTTTGGGACCCAATGAGGTACATCCGTCGATTACATTTCTTTTGCACATTGTCATCCTTGTATTATGTTTATTTACTAACTTTTTGTTGAATTGTTTGGTATTAGTTTATATGGCAGCCATTCTCTAATGAGGTACTTCATATGCTTCCCCATTACTGCACTGCTGGTCGTGACATATGGCGTGCAGTTACTTATTTGATATGCTGGGAGATCGTGGAATGTTAATCCCTCATCGGGTTATGTGATAGTTCGGGTTGCACCAACCCATACCAGATTAGAGATTGATTGGTAATCAAGGTGCACTTCATTTGATAGACCGTCATGGTCGAGCGAACAATGATTGAGAGTTGACCCACTGACATTATATAGATATTTGGGGTGCAAGAACGGATACAGTTGAGGTTGGTCTCCTATGTGTTGATACTACACATGCATCGGGTGATAGATGTATATGCAATGGTACCGACCGAGGACGATGATGTATATATCCAATCCTAGTCAACGCCCTACTTTTTCAGAAGGGTATCATGGCGATGGTGCACGTGCAAATTATCTAGTAAGTAATTATTCATTTTTTCTTATTGTTTTTCTTTTGCAAATGACTTTAGTAAAACTAATTTTAACTTTTACGGTAGATGAATTCCATGGCTAGATTGTACTACATGTCATTAGACAACCTGACTGAGGACGAAACTCCGGATACTAGTACTTGGGCACAGATCAGACATTTCGCTTCTCAGTCACTACATGCAGTAGGCAAATCTTCTCTTCTTGATCTTCGGCCTCCGGCAGTTCCTGTTTACGTTCGACATCCACACCAGGCACATGATCCACATAGAGTAGAGCGGGCTCTGCGGCGAGGCGGGCAACACGGAGGTGGTCGTCGACGTCTTCGAGTTCCATCTCCTCGGCCCCATGTAGATGCTGGATCCCCTCATGTTAATATAGACACCATTCGAGGGTGACACTTCACACATACTTTTGCCAATGCGCACTCTGGTGGGACCATCATCTTTCGGACAGTCGTCCACTGGGTCAGATCCAGAGCATACTGGTCCAACTGTTTCAAATGAAAAACATGAACGCAAACAAAACATAGCTTCGCAGGTGCAAATTGCTCACCATACTCAATAACAAGACACTCCTCTATTTTATGTCCGTCGATCAAAAAGGGTGCCTAAACCTAGAGAGTGTGGTACGGACGAGAGATTTGGAGATCATGGACATTGACATTTGTTATTACTTCTCGCAATTATGTGTGATTGATGTCCGTTATTTGTATGTCATTGTTCGCCCTTGTCGGATATTTTATTATTATTATTAGGTTTTTATTTATGTTTTTTAGCCCTTGTCGGGCTTTAATGGATGTTTGTTGCCCTTGTTGGGTATGGTTGTTGGCAGGGAGAATGTTCGTAAAATATGGGAGGTTATGTCAAAATTTTATCAAAAAATATGATGTAAATTAATAAATTTGCTTTCTTACAACATTTCATTCGTGTACTATTTCGTTAATGTTATACTTTATGGTTTAAAGATAATGGTTTAGTATTCCTATATATCGTATTAAATAAATGTTTACGATTTAGTATTTAAGTGATTTTATCTTACAGACAAATCCTTCTTTAATTAACAAAAATATCAAACATTTTTCTATTTTTGTAATAGTGCAAAAAAAAAAAATTTCCCTTCGTAGAATACAAAGTCAAATGTTTTAAAAAAAATAATTAAATTTTTTTTTTAAATTTTTCGCTCAATTAATAATCAATGAACTCTCATTTGGGAGATGTGAGCTCAATGAGCTCGCATTCCCGCCGGAAATTAAATTTTCAGTTGACATAGAAAAAGAACGATTTTTGAAACAAGAACAATTTTAAAAATTTCTCTTTTTTAATCATTACTTTGCTGGAGGCTTTGGTTGTGGAGAATATTTAAGGGTTGATGGAATAGTCGTTCGACCCAGAGGGTAAGTGAAACTGTGTTAGAAAGAAGGAAAATGACTTGTGACGCGGGGCAACATTAAATCTCATTTGGGCAAAATGGCTCAAATAGGCCCACAACTTCTTTTTTTAAAAGGTTAATTTGATCGATTATCTTTAAGATATCGATCAATTTAATCTCTAATCTATTATAAATACCAATTTAGTATATCATCCTTAAAAAAATTAAGTTGTGAAGGAAATTATGAACAAACTAACGAAATCGTAACAACACATCTACCGCAAGTTAATGTCCATGCAATTAGCATGTGGGTTGCCCCTTTAATTTATCTATAATTTACGTCAAATGCAATTTTTATAAAAATGAGGGATCAAATTTAATTGATTGTGATAGATAAGAGATCAGATTAGTCGATACTCTAAAAATGAGGGACTAAATTAGTTTTTTTTTCATTTTTTTTAATAAAACCAACTATTTTTTTTTTTTTTTGGATTTTGTGTTGGGAATTGATACAATAATGGAAATGGGACTGTAATGGTCGTGGGGGGATTATTTTAGATTTTAATTAAACTACAATAATGGAAATGGGACTGTAATGGTCGGGGGGATTATTTTAGATTTTAATTAAACAAATATCTACAATACTGTGATATTCAATAGCTAAAATCCTGTCCTTATGATTATGTCCAACATGAAACCCTGAACTTATGTCTGACATTCAATGGAATATAGTTGTTTGAGTCTTAACTCATAATCTCTTTCTAATCGGGAAAGTTCGTAGTTATTAGTGGGTTAATGTGATAGTTATTTTTTCAGAATTAGAGCAAATTTAAAAGTTTAAATAATAACATCACATCAATATAATTGACGAGTCTCTTATTTTATATATAATAAGGATTTTTGCACTACCTATGGCTGTGTAATTAAAAAAGTTATAGAGATGTGTTGCAAAAAAATCAAAAAAAAAATCACATAAGATAGAACATATTAAATTGTCAACTTTTTGATTTTTTTTTCTTCTATCCTTTTTGAAGAATAATATTTGTTGAAATTTAAGTCTAGATTACAAAAAAAAAAATATAGTGGATAACATGAAGAAGTTGGGCAGTAAAGAATATTGTAAAAGGAAGTTATTGTGCTAGAAGTAGTTACATAGTAATTTACTAAGGACATATTTCCGTACTTTATTAATAGTAAGATAGCAAGATAAGAGAAAGATAGTAACTTACTAAGAGCATATTAGGAATAACATTAAATTTGATATTTCAGATTTCGTACTTTATTATTAGTAAGACTGGCAATCCAAGCACAATCAAAGTGTATGCACCTTGTCCAAAATTATACTTCCTCTTTCACATTTATATCGTCACACTTCCTATTTTTGGATGTCCCAATAAAAATGTTATATTATTTAAAATGAATGATCTGCTTTGTTGAACTTTCAAATTCATCTTTCTAAACATTCAAAATATTTCCAACTCCAATAACCAATAGATCCCAATAATTAATTCATCATCCCTCTTCTCTCCTCTCCTCTCCTTTCCCCTCATCTCCCTTCCTCCCCCTCGCGTTTCAATTAAAGCTTTCCAATTGTAAATATTTGTCATTAATGATGTCAAGCTAATTCAACTTAATAAGGATATTTGTGAATATTTAATAGAAATTTATAATCACCTGAAAATTTATGTAAATATATAAAGTGATAATTGTATTAGAATGTGGAGTACTAATTAGTTGGCCGTAAGTAGCTAAAGGGACAATACTATGACATGTTTATTTGGGGGGATAGAGGATTTGAGGGCTTCCATATCCTTCTTGAATCCAAACACCAAACCACTCCGCGTTAGAAGTCAGCAGGATTTCTTTGTCAAAGCAAACTTGGATGCTATTATTGCCATGGATGTTGCTTGCCATTGTCACTTTACCTTTCTTAATCTTTGCTTTGCTAGATTATGCCTTTGGTTGGGGAATGTATCTTAAGTGTGCCTTTGGTTGGGAAAAGTATCTTAGTCTTTTTTTTTGTGTGGAAAAAGGTAAGCTTAATTAATAAGAAAAGAATAACCAAAAACGAGTGCAAACTCCTAAACCATTCAATGTAATAAAGAATCGGGTTAATTTCACTTTACCTTATTAATGTTGAGAGTCATTATTATTTTAGTCTCTAACATTATTTTTTAGACAATTAAGTCTTTGGATTAACGGTCAAAACTAATGGTATTAGATTTTCGACATAAAATGATATTTTTACTCTCAAATTATTGATGTGTAGACTAGGCCTGTAAACGGGTCAGATTCGGGTTGAATCTAGCACATTTAGACCCGGATCCGATTAATATAACCAGATTCGGATCCGGATTCGGATCACCGAAGGTTCTACAAAAGTAGATCTATACTCGGATCCATCGAGTCTTGTCAGATCCGGATCCGGGTATTCACATTCTTTTTATAACTTTTAAAATTTATATACTATTACAACTTATTGAATTTTTTTATTTTTTTAAATTATAAAAAATATTTATTTGATAATTAATATTTATACACGTATTCTATATTAAATATAAATTACACGAACAATTTACACAACATATATGTATATGTGCATATAAAATAATACTAATATACAATCAGATCCAGGTAATCAAAATTTATAATAAATCTGACCCAGATAAACGGGTCCGGATCGGGTTGGATCCAGATCTAGACCCTACCCATTGATAGGCCTAGTATGGAAAATGTTTTCCTATGACAATCGAAATCTCTTGTTTTCTTTCTATAAAAAGAGTTTGATAAAATTTAAGATATGGTGATGAATAATAAAAAATTTATTTAATCATATCAACAAAATAAGAGAGAGAGAGAGAAATTGAAGCAAATAAAAATGAGAAAAAAGAAAAAGAAAGAATAAGGGTATTTTCATCATAACGATAATGAACCTTGAGTTGGATTTAACAAAAGGAATTAAATGACTAAAAAATAACGTTTGATACTAAAGTGATATTGAGTATAAACATTTAGGGGATAAAGTGAAATTATCCCATAAAGAACCCTCTTGAAAAATTGTATCTTAACTACAACTAGTCTTGGTTATATGGGTCGAATAAGAGACCGTTTAGTCAAAATTAAATCTTAAGCAATTTTGTTTAAATCATTTGTTGTCATTTATTGTATAAAGTGTAATTTATACAACAAAATCTACAAATAGAACTAAATACCATGTGTAACTAAATATTCTATATGTCTGTTGCTTACCTAAACTACTAAGGCCAATGGTAATGCCACCTCATTATCCAAATAATCAAGAAATTTTAATAGGTCAAACAACTCAATCTTATCACCAAATCTCAATGTTTTCTAGTTCCCTTCCGCGGTAAATTCTTGTAAGCACTTGACACAAAGTTTTTGGAGTCTATATAGTAGTGAGTCCCATAGTAGGATTTATAAACTTTGTATCTTATGGGTTTATGGGTGTAATATGTAGAAGTTTTCTCCACTATCCAAACGAACAAACATCTCAACTACTAGTTACTAGTACAAGACCAAAAAAAAAAAAACCTCAATCTTTAGACATTCCCCTATTTCTCTTTTCAATTTCAAGAAAATACAATTGCATGCATCTACATAAATTAAATTGTTTAAAATAAATAAAATAAATTTGCTTAATACATTTTCTTGGTTATAATCACAAAAGATTATCCAAACCAAACAAAAAATACAGTTATGATAAAAATGAAACTTAAGCTAAATGGTGCTCTTTGAAAGAGAGAGTAAGCAATTGAAAACTCATCTCTTTTGCCAATTGCCTTGCTCTTGTGATTGCTAATAGGATAAATCTATCAAAACTAAATAAAAGGCAAATAAAAATCATCACACACACATATAAAATTATCTGTATTATCAAAATACAAACCTATATTTTATATTGCCATTACCAATTAAACTTGGTAGAATAAATTTAGCCAAAAGAAATGTAAAAAGAAACTTAAGAAGGGAGCCAAATTACTTGTGTATTTTCTGTCCAGGCCAAAAAAAAAAAGGAGGAAAAAACAAAAAGAATTTGAGCTACCAATTTGCCCCACAAATTTTTTTTAAAAAATTGACAAAACATGAAACACTCACATAATAAGGAACTATATTTAAGAAAATGAAACTACAATCTTAACAAAAAATGAAGCCTGAGTTTTAATATATACTATTGTTGATACAAAAAAACTAAACTAGGTTAGCGCATGTGCAGTATTATCCAAAGTAAAAGTTGAGCACTGCGCATAGTACCAACGTCCAGACCACCTGAAAATAAGAAGAGCGGGGCTTTGTCCCTCAAAGTGGGCTCCGATGCTCAAGTCAATACTTAGACCAAAAAGTAAAATTCAATAAGAATTCAGAACTTATGAAATTAGGAAAGTGATTCATGAACCTGACTTGCTATTTCGATATTTATACCTACAGTTGTTGGATCGGATCGATCCATAGTTAGAACATTTATTATTTGTCTCATTTAGATTTATTTGGATTGTGAGGGTAAAATTACTAAAATACTCCTACTATATCTGGGTCTGGAGTCACGTGTAATATTTTAGTAGGTGTATTATTCTGGTGACATCATTTGCCACCCGGTATCAAGCCGAATTTTTCGGGTTGAGAATGCCAAGTACTTGATACCATATTTGCACCCCGACTGAAACTGTAGTATTGACCGGAGCCAATTTCATAATTTCAAAAAATATTTTCCCAGGAAAAAAAATATTTTTTAAACTTCACCAAGGCTTGTAAAAAAATCTTATCTACCGAAGTGTAGAAATATAAAAATAAAATTAATTATACCAGAGTATTCCTAAGCCAAGGTTTGGATAGTTGTTTAAAATTTTCCTTAGAGTAAAATATACTTGGAATTGAACTCTTTGGCCACACCAGTAATCAAACTCCTCTGCCACTCATTTGCAGCACTACTGTGAAGTTCCCTAGTATTGTGGAGTAGTATTATGGAGTTCCCTAGTACTGTGGAGCAGTGCTATGGAGTTTCCTACCGCTGTGGAGTTCCTGCTACTGTGAAGTAGTGTTGTGGAGTTTCCTACTATTACTACACAACTTATCCCACCTTAGTACGGCTAATACTACTTCATGTGTAGTACTACTTCTATGATGATCTTGGAGAATAGTACTATTACTACTTCACTTTCGTACTAGGAATATTACTCCACTTCTACTCTAATTACTCCACACGAAGACCTTCAATTTTTTTTTGTTAACATATCAAGAGGTCCTTTAACTTTGCATCATGATAACAACCTCGTTATAATACCATACATCCATACCGGAGTAAGTCCCCACAAACCTTATTCCAACAGACTTATCCATTGCTGCATGCGTTTTTAGTTTTTTTACATATGCAAATCAAACCTAGGGTTAGGTATTTGCATGCCTTACATAAGGCAAAACAACTTTCTTGGCCTCCAAGTGATAAGCTACGGCTTGGAGAAATATCACCTCATTGATTAATTCTTTAGACTTAAAAACCATCACGGAGAAGAATAATACCAATGAAAATTTTGCAATAAACACTAACTCCATGACATCCAAAGTAAACCACGATGTTCCTTGTAACAATGATGCTCCTTCTCCTCAACCAACTATGGTTCTTCCTCAAACATCAGGATATCTTAGTTTTCGCAGTCAACCTTAACTCCGGTGATGATGCCAGAGTTGACCATGTTGAAATTGATGACAACCAAATGACTGGGATGTTAACAATAGTCCCGTACCCGAAACCATCAATTCCTTAGATTTTTTTGACAATGATGACAGAATCGGTTGAGATAGTAAGAAAGGCATAGTTGATACAGGAGGTGTCCCTGAGTCAGATGGAACTCAGCAACCCATGCTTAGGGGTGTCCGAGGTCTTCCACCTATAGACATATGGGATGTGATTTTCCACTATATACACCCAAGGGGTGTGGTTTTCTATCGCGGGTACTTAGAGTGAACTTGTCTAGTACCACTACATCATGTACAGGCATGCCACCTTTGCCCTCATAATCTGGTTGAGGTGGGAAACAGCCACACCATAATTTTAACGTAGTAGTTGCGGCCAAAGTAAAGCATTGTGAATCAAGTGGGGACGAGGCTTCTCCCCCTTACCAAGGAAAAATTACAAAGGCTGAACCAGGTCAAGCCAAGGACCCCTACTGACATCTACTCCATGTTACTTGCGGGTGACGTTGATGTGGATTCGATTTGGATGGAGGGTTTCCTCTTTTTCTTTGTAGAACTTGTATAGTTTTGTTTATAGACTTTGAGTTAGGGTTTTTTCTTGTGCCAACTCCACACGTGTACAATTTTTCTTCTATTTATGATATTATGTCTTTCTTCGTAATACTTATTCGCAGTAGAGCACTATACTCTGGCCTAGGTACTTCAAAATAGGAAGACTTTGGCATCGGCCCGGAGGGATAAATCCTACTTCAGGGAGTTGGTATGGTGCAGGTGTTTTATATTGGGAAGACCTTGGCATTGTTCCCTAAGGGATAAGTCCTATTTCGGGGAATAGGTATGGCCTAGGTACTTCACACTAGAAAGACCTTGGCATTGTCCCTGGAAAGGTAAGTCTTACTCTAGAGAGTAGGTATAGTATAGGTACTTAATTTTTGGAAGACCTTGGCATTACTCCCGGATACACAAGGGTAAGTCCTACTCCGAGGAGTAGGTTATTTACTTTGTTCCTTAGAGGAAAGAGGCAATCTTAGAGGATGGTATTTTTTTACCTTTAGAAGGGTAAAACTCACTCTTGGGGTGAGACTTAGGTTTTAGAAATATTCATTTGAAAAGATTTAGGCTTGACCCTGGAGGGGTAAGGTGATCCCAGAGTACGAGATATTTGACCCTCAAAAGGATGAGCCTTACTCTTAAGATAAGACTTAGCTTGTAGAAACCTTCAGTTAAGAAGACTTAGACTTATCCCTAAATGGGTGAGCTGATCTCGGAGGATGAAATTTTTGACCCTCAGAAGGGTGAGCCTCACTCTTGCTGTGAGACTTAGATTGTAGAAACCTTCAATTGAAAAGACTTAAACTTGCCCCCAGATGGGTGAGGTGATCCCGCAAGATGAGATATTTGACTCTCAGAAAGGTGATCCTCACTCTTGGGGTGAGGTTTGGTTTGTAGAAAGCTTCAATTGAGAAGACATGCAGATTTGCCCCCGGAGGGGTGAGGTGATCCTGGAGGATGAGATATTTGACCCTCAGAAGGATGAGTATCACTCTGAGGGTGAGACTAAGCTTGTAGAAGCTTTCAGTTGAGAAGACTTAGACTTGCCTCTAGATGGGTGAGGTGATACCAGAAGATAAGATATTTGACCCTTGGTAGGGTGAGACTTAGCTTGTCGAAACCTTCACTTGGGAAGACTTAACTGTTGCTTCTAGAGAGCTGAGGTGACCTCAGAAGGTGCTTGAGTCCTGATGGACGCATGCCCTTCAAGAACTTGAGTATGTGAGGTTGTTCTTGTTCAACCTCTTTTGTGCTAAATTACTTATTGTAGAAAATCAATTACACCAATCAAAGGACAAAAAGACTTTAAAAAGTTTTCCTTTATTGAAAATAAAATGTTTTCAAAGTGCACAAGTAGATTTCCCCTCAAACAGGGCATAGTTTGACTTAAGAAAGTACATGAAAATTAAAGAAGACATTAAGTGTACTACTCTTTACTTTAGGTCTTAGTTGGTAACATCTTAGATGTGTATTAGGTATTGAGTTTGGGACTCAGTTTTGGATAAATTGTTTCAAGTAACCCCTTCTGATGAGCTTTTCAATTACATTTTTTGAAGAAAAACAATCATTGGTATCATGCTCATGGTCTTTATGGAAATAATACCACTTGTTCTTATTTTTGTGCTCTGGGTTGCACCTCATTGGAGTTGGCCGTTTGACAAAAGGCTTTTTCTCAACCATAGCTAAAATATGAGTTAGGGTAGAATTGAGTGAAGTATAAACCTTAGGAGGGTTGGGACTCCTCCTATGGGGCACAGTTACAGATTATCGGTCCCTAAAATTGCTCTTCTTTGTGGGTTCTACTTCACTAATTACTTCATTGGCCTTTCTTTTCTTCCTTTCTCTCTCATCAGCTTGGGTAAATTTCATTGCTCTAAGGAAGAGAGTAGTGAGAATGGTTGGAGGCTTGAAGTTGAGGTCAAAGCAGAATGTTCTTGGCCTAATCCCTAACAATCTAGAAAGCCATGATATACATATCCTCCGTGACTCATTGGATTCCAGTAGTCTCCTTTTTGAACCTATCCACATAATCCATGAGTGATTCATCCAGTTTCTGCTTACGAGTAAGCAGATGTATTCTTGTCTTTGGGATATTCTTCTGATTCCCAAACTTGTTCAAAAACAAGTCTACCAGTTGATTAATGTTTTTTATATCACCTTCTTGTATCCTCTGAACTAGTATGAGGTGGTGCCTTTAAGGGTTCTATGAAATTCTCAGTAGATAATGACATTTGATGCTCCTTGGAGGCACATCTTGGAGTGTTAGGAGTTTAGGTGCTCCCATAGATCAGTACTCCAACTATAGGAGTCAAAGTTTGGAATCTGTCACCTCATCTGAAAAGGCTCTTGCATGATATCATCGGTGAACGGAAGTGAATACTTGTTCTCATACTTCTTCCTTCTCTTTCATCCATACTGTCCACTCTGACTTGCAGTTCGTCCAACCTCTTCCTTAGGTACATCCACGTCTTCCTTCCTTTTTGTGAATAGCACCATAGTACCATCCCTCTCTTGGTGTCTTTTTCTCTCATGAGCAACAGATGCAGCTTTACTTGGGCTTCTTTCCCTGGTACTCCTTTGCCTTGACGAGGCCTCTCTTCGTGATTCGTGTCGGGCGGACTGACCTTCCTACTCTCACCAGGCAAACCCGGCGAAGGTGAGCTCATATGTCCTTTGCTCGTTTTGTCTTTTCTCTCCTTGGGTGCCCTTCTCCTCCTTGCTGGCATGAGGCTGTTGGTTAACAATCCGAGGATTACCACCTGAATTGCACGGAGGCTCTTCATCTTGGGAGAGGTGACAATCCAGCTGTTGCCTTATAAGCATCTCCTTCAGCAAAGCATTTTGCTGCCTCATCTTATGAATTTCTTCGTCCTTGTCTATAACCCAAGGACTGGAATCCCTTTCATGTCCCCTCTGCCGATCCATTTCCCTGCGGGAATGGCCAGAGTGATGTTGAGTTGAAATTTCTTTGCCCTACACATGTCGGCATTGCTCCTATGAGTGTTAGGCGTGTTAGGTTCCATGTCTTAGTATGACTTTTAGTACTGTTTCCCACAGATGGCGCCAAATATTGATACAAAAAATCCAAGTTAGGGTTAGCTAATGTGCAGTATTGTCTAAAACAAAAGTTGAACACTGCACGTGGTAGCCACGTTTGAACCACCTAAAAACAAAGGGGTAGGCTCCGAGGCTCAAGTCAATACTTAGACTAGAGAATAAAATTTAATAAGAATCAGAACTCATGAAATTAGGAAAGTGATTCATGAAACTGACCTTCCATTTCGATATTTATATCTGCGATTGTTGGGTTGGATCGATCCATGATTAGAAATTTTATTATTTGACTCGTTTAGGCATATTTGGATCGCGAGGGTAAAATTACTAAATACCCCTAGTGTACCCAGACTCGGAGCCACGTGTAATATTTTTAGTGAGTATATTATTTTGTCATCATCAACTATAATAAAAGAGGGAGTTTCGTTTAGTCGATTTAGATTTTTTTTCCTAAAATTATTGCCACTATAGAATTTAATGACTTTGTTATGTCCCCAAACTTGAATTCTTTTTTTTTTTTTAATTATTTAGGCTATTTATTTAAATACACCTCAAAGAGTAAAAGAGAAAATAAAACTTTATTTTAAGATTTCATATTTGGAAATAAATTTGATTGAAGTAAATTTCCTTATGTGATAGAGATTTAGATTTTTTTTTTTTTTTTGGAATCTACCACCACTATAAAATTTAATGACTTTTTATGTCCCCAAATTTGAATGAATTTTTTTTAAAAATAATTTTTTAGGTTATTTATATAAATACTCCTCAAAGAGTAAAAGAGAAAAATAAAACCTACTTTAAGACTTCATATTAAGAAATAAATTTGATTGAAGTAAATTTCCTTATGTAATACTAGAATATTAGGAATTAGTTTTATAAATTTAAAAGTAGTATTAGGAATGAGTTTTAAAAATTAAAAAATAGTAGGAAATAATTTTTTTGGAATGGATATTTAAAAATCAACCAATAATAAAAAAACAAAATTCACTTGAAATATAAATTTACATATTTTTCAGTTATTAATTCTTATTAAAAAATAGTAGGAAATAATTTTTTCTGGAATGGATATTTAGAAATTAAGCAATAATAAAAAAACAAAATTCACTTGAAATATAAATTTACATATTTTTCAGTTATAGTTTTGGACCCTTAATGAGAAAAAATCGTAAAAAGGTACATGGGAAATAAAATTAACTTTTCGAGATTTCATATTTAGAAAAAAAAAGTTTGATTAAAATAAAATTTCTCATAAAGTAGAATATTGGGATAGATTAATAAATTAAATATGAATATTAAATAAAGTTATTGAGAACATAATTAAATAAAATTTCTTATTAAAAGAATTACGCACATGATTATTATCAACATATATAGGTTGTGGATACATTAATAGACTAAACAACATTTATATGCAATTAAACAATTTATTAACAAGTAAATTAAAAGAAAGAAGAAAAATTTGTTTGACAAAAGAAAAAAAAAAAAGAAGGAAAAAAGTTATTTTAATGGGTTAAATACCATTTTGGCCCTTTAAACAAAGCAAAAATCTTAATATGATCTTTTAAATTTAAAAAAGCTCTAATTTGACCCTCCAAATTGAAAAATATTCTAATATAGTCCTCCAAATTGAAAGAGTATCAATTTGGCCACTAAATTAAAGCAAATTTTCCAATATGGCCCCCTAAACTAAAAGATTCTCAATTTGACTTTTAAAACTGGAATTTTTTTTTTTAAATTGTCACCCAAACTGAAAATATATTCTAATACATCAAAATACCATTAATCTTTAAAGGGACATAACTTCAAATTATACTTCCAATCTTAATGATTACTTTACGTTTGAACAAGATTTTATTGAAATAAATTTTTGTATAGAATAAAGAGTTCCATCTGGTATCAATTTTTTCAAGGATGAATTTTAAAAATTGTACAAGTATGGGAATAAATATTTTTTAGGCCTAAATTAGGAATTAAAATAAATAATAGTATGAATTATTTTTAAAAGAATAGTAGGACTTGTCACGTATAAATCTTTTGGGCACTTCTGTGAGAACAATTCTAAAATCTTTTTCTATTTTGAATACAAAAGAACAAAGGAGACATCAAATTGTTTAAAAAGTCTCAAGAACATTTAAATTTGAATTAACAAAGACATAATCCTTCATAGATATTGTCAACATCTTCACTTTCCTTCATCTAATACCATTTATTTTGCTTCTATTGTTGTGTGTAGACTTTGTAATGACGAAAGAGATTTGTTGTCAAAAATATGAACAAAAGAATTTGACTTCTGTATGGTGTACTAAAAATAACTATAATGTAGAAGTTATTTTTTCAATTATTGTTAAACTGATTGGATTATTAGGATAGGGGATGCAAAATGTGATTCGCGTCGTTATTTTTCTTAAAAGACCATACTCCTTATCTTGCCATTCTTACTTTACTTTTAGCTCCCTTTTTCATGCATTGAATAATTAGCACTTATGTTATCCGAGTTATACTTTGCCTGTAATCAAAATTAGTCCTTAAATTATATTAGTCTAAAATTCTTAATGAATAATTTTTGTCTTCCTACAAAACATTATTGTTATTGTCTTTGGACCTATAAACATCTTATTCAATATTAGTAACCATATAAATTACATACTAAAAAATAGGGATATCAAATCATTTACCAATTACATTTTAATTCAAGTGTACTTTATCTAATAAAATCTAGATACTGAACTAGTGATGTCATTTGACATCATATGGCTAATGTGCCTTATTTAATGGCCATAATGTCTACAGCATGGGGTTGTAGACCAAACATACCTAAGTATTTCTCTACAGGTTTATAGCTATTACAGCTATATGTGGTTGGTTTTATATTATCAAATAAAATCTATAATATTGAATATATACCTTTCTATTTACTACTGCACAGGTGGTTGCATAATGGATTAATCAGAAAATTTCATACCTTGTATGATTAACTTTCCAAATAGTAGAATATGTTTCACTTTTTTTTTTTTTTCAAATTTCATGATATAATTCATATAGTTGTGCAAACTAAATATTTAAGAGAGATCTTTGTTTCCTAAATTAGAAAATATTTTTTAATATTTGCACACGATGGTTCCTTCAAGTTGGTTTCAAGAGGGTTTTTGGAATTCAAGAATAATCAAATACTTTAAAGCTTAATAAATCTAAAATTGTTATGATAGAATTTTAATAATTAAAGAGAATAAATGATTCCAATAACATCTAGATATTGTCAACATTTTCAAAATTATTCCCCTATTTGATTACCAAATTTATAAAGTGGATGTAAAAATAAATTATCATAATATTCTTGTTATTCATTGTGCTCCAATATGATAATTCTATAAAATTTGCTTATCTTTGAAGTTGTATAGGGCATCAATGAAGTCATTGTAGAATACTTCAATGATTCTCAAAGAAATGAACTTTTACTTTTAAAATTATTAGGTAGAGGTGCTCTTCATACAATTCTAAGAGGGATATTGAATTAGTCTCTACCAGTCATAGGATTCGGACACAATTATTTAGCTTTTATGAAATTGTTTGAGCTACTAAAGCAAACAGATCTCTTATGATTCCAACAATGTATATCTAAAGAAAATGTATAAGAATTTATCGATAAGCATTTATTTCTCTAAACTTATGTGAATTGCAAAAAATACTTTAACTTAGTTAAACATTAAGCAGAAATCTGTAAGTAGAAAATTAAGTGAACTAAATATCAAGTAGTTATTATCTCCAAACGTGCTTTACTATTCAAACAATTAGTATCTCTAAACGTGTAAATCACGTGCTCCCATACTAGTTAGTACTATATAAGGGAGTTCATTATTTTTTACGTGGAAATTGGCTAGCAATTGGATACTCTTTTTTGTTCTTTCACTTGTGCAAATTGTTAGAATAGTCTCTCATATATTTGAAAATTTTCTATCTCTTTGAAATTCGAAATCCTATTTATAATTAGTCTTCAGTTTATATCCCAGCGTACAAAATTTAAGTGGAGAAAATTTGAGATGTTTACCATTTACAACAATATACAAAGTTAAAAAGAGAAACAGGCCTTTACACCCCCAATACATTGGTTAATTTGATTGCTTTGGTAAAAGGAAATGAATATGTTCTTGTTGACACTAATTTTTAATATAAAACTATTTGTAACTTATTGGACTATGTTGCCGGGTTAAAAGAAGTAAAGATTAGAGTAATACTACTACTTTCTCTATAGTTATCACTTCAAATTAGAATTTTTAAAATAGTTTAATATATATTTGGCTTGTCCGAACTAAACCTGTGTTAGGATATATCCGTCACGTGGGCCAGTTCACATTGAATATGATTGGATAAAATCTTCAACCTTAGTTGGTCAGAACATAGAACATTTAGGAAGTATATTATTCGGTAAATATTTTTGAGTATGTGTTTATGAAAATTTTCTCGATGGAAGGAACTTATGGATTTTTTGTCTTCCAAATAAGGGTTCCTAGCTATTTATTCTAATATATAAATAACCTTCTGATACTCTATCTATTTTACAGTGTTTTTGGGTTAGGCATAAGTTACAAGATCTTTATAATTATATACTTTTATTATAGTTCAATTCATGAGACAGACAAACATTAGTTCGTAAACCTGACATGTGTTCGTAGGCAAGAATATGTAGATTAACCACTTAAATAATATGGTTTGTGGTAATTATAAAATAATTTTATTTTAAGTATAAAATAAAATTATAGAATAGGACCTTCTTTGGAACTTTATATTCCTAGCATATCACACCTAAACATAACAAAATATTGTGGCCCTTAAGATAAGGCAAGAGGTAAGATTATTCAGTATATGAAAACCAAAACAATCCAGCAAATAAAATATTTACGGTTGTATAACATAGGGTCTCTAAGTACAGTAAACTTAGCGAAATATGATACTAGAGGCCGTAACAAGCATAATTTTTGTGTATATATGTAGAATATTTATTTTTATTTTCTTTTACCCCAAAGCTTTTGTTTTTTGTACCTATTCATTTGTCAATTTTAATATTAAAAATTAGTCACAAACTCTGTATAATAATAAAAAAAAAAACATATGCTTGCATTACAAAACATGCTTAAGCTAAAAAAGAAATTACTTAGATAAATGTATAAAAATTAGATCTTATGATCAATTAATTAGTAATAGTAGTATAATTGTTTAGTACTAGCAAAAGAAAATGAAGGAAAATAAAAAAATAAAAAAAAAGAGAGAAATGAAGAAAGACAAAAAGAAGTTTAAAAGTAATTTAAATAGTAGGGGTAATTCTGTCCCAAAACATAAAGTAGGGGGTTAATTGTTTATTTGAAAAAGTTGAGGGGAACAAACTGTAATTGAAGTTAAAGTTAATGGTGGTATTTTGCATTTAATCCTAGACTAAAGAACCAGTTCTTAACTTATTATAAGTATTTCTCAAATCATATAGGGTTAATTTCCATAAAGTTTAACAGTATTATTGATAAAACTTTGTAATCTATTGACTAAATTATAATCAACCCTTTAAATAATTAAACGTTTAACAAATAACCTTTCATTGTTAACTACCATTAGTAAATATGCATCAGCAAAAAAATAAATAAATTTTTTAATCCCCAAAAAATGGAATTGATTCCAAAGTCCAATCCCAAGCCCTCCTCTCTCCTTATTCACGCTCATTAGCCTCCTACTCCATCAACTCCTTCTCCAACCACCAGATCCAATCTCTCCTGTTTCCTCTTCTTTTTTCTCCTCGTCTACTTATCCCTCCAATCATCAAAACTCATCCCCTTCTCCCTTTTCCATCCCCCCATCCTTAATAAATGAGTTAAATTCTTGTTACAAAGCCAAACATATATGCCAATTGTAAAATCATAAGCTAATATTGTACTGTACGTAATCAAAATTTTAAGTACTACTTAATTTCAATTATTTCCACTATAAGCATATTATGTTAAAACTAGAAAATGAGTGAAATAAATGGGACAAAACTCAAATTCTTCAACATAAGAAACTTCCCTAATAAAACAGTAAATGATAACCAACAAATTAATTAGGGGATAAACTGAAATTTATATTGCTAATACCAGTAAATTATAGAGTTCAAAACATATGAAAATAGCAAGAAGAAGTAAGAAAGTGAAGACAATATAGAGAAAAGAGAGGAGAGAGATCAAAATGAGCAAACTTCACTTCCAAGAGAATTATCAGCCAAAAATCTGCCTCTCTTTCCTCCTATCTTAGCTATATAACTATCATCCTAACTAATTGTTCTACAAGACAAAATAAAAGGACAACTCATCATGATTCTAGAATCTATCTCTAACTAACTAGCTGAGCTGGAAGTTTTGTATTCTTATACCAACAATAATCACGCCGTCTCCTTCTAATTTCGTGCCTTTATTTCCATTCCCAACTCTTCGTTCATGCCTTTCACTCCTCATAACCACACTTTCAATAGTTTATGCATGCAAAATATAAAAAACTTCATTTTTCAAGACAATGCCTTTCCAATTCCTGAAATCATCCTTGTCCTTAAGGATGAAAGTATGGATATTTCTCCATAATAAAATCTGCATCTTCCCGGGTGGCATTCTCCTTTTCTGAATTACACCATTGAATTAACCAATGGACTATTGTTGCATTTCTTCCTTTCCAATGGACTACTGGTGTGTTTCTTCTTTTCACCATCCTAGTAGCTAACAAAGCAATTGGTCCTATCCTCAAGTTCCCTTCTTCACCTGTGGTTGGTATACGGAGGAAGTCACCACATCTTGTCCCACTTTTTCTTTGAGCAAGGATACATGAATGACTGAGTGGATTTTGGAACCATATGGTAACCCCAGCTTATAAGTGTTGAACCCCAGTTATGTTAATCATGTTTTGATGATGACCAAATCGCACTAATAGTTTGAAAACAAGTGTGCAGAAAATAGGTAGGTTCGGACGCAAATGATCGTCCGAACAAAACAACCAGAAGACTCCACAGACTCAAATGACTGTTCAAAAGACAGAGCTGCGGACGTATATGGTAATCGTCCGAAACAAAGAATTTGAAGCAGTCTTGGACGAAGAATAGCATCCGATCATATTTACTGAAGACTTTGCTTCGATCGGACGCATCCTCGGATGTCCGAATGAATACCCTCAGAGAACTGACGCAGCATCGGACACAGAAGTTAGCAGCGACCATCCGAAACGTCCAACGACTAGTTTTTCAGTAAACAGAAAATAGCCGTTGGAAAGTTGTTGAAAGCAGATTTTGGGCAACTATAAATACCCCTAAACCTGAATTAAAGAAGAAGAGACTTCTACATTGATTACAAGTAATTCTTGAGCTATTTGAGAGAAATAGTTGGTACAAGTGTTGTAATAGTGTAGGAAGTTTTGTGGAAAGAGCTTAGTAGTGTAAGAGTTCTTTAAGTGTAAGAGTGGAGAGATAACAATTGTAACAAAGGGAGGTTGTGAGTGTAAAACTCTTGGCTCAACTAAAGGAAATTAGTGTGAGCAAGAGTGATCCTCATTTGTGTACAAGATACAGGTTATTGTCTAACCTACTTTGAAGAGACTTTTAGTGGCTAAACTTCAAGTTGAGAACTTGGTAGTTGCCTTGTAAGAAGCTCTTTGTAGTTGTAAGCTCCAAGCTTGAGAAGTTTGGGAGTTTGGTTTGATTCTCTTAATCTCAATATTCTTATTTGTTCTTTAAGCTTAAATTGTTGAATATCTATTGTATTCATTTGTGCTTAAGTTTTTATTTGTTGCATAAAGTTTGAATTTCTATTAAGCACATAAAAAGGTTTGTTTTAGACACAATCTAATTCACCCCCCCTCTTAGGTTGCTTTGTGGGCCAACAATAAGCTACCTTACCTATCCTTTCTTCAATTTGATAAGGACCACAATATCTAGTAGCTAGATTCCATTTCTCTCCTTCAGCTATTGAATGTTGTTGTAAGGTTGAATACTCAAATATACCCAAGTTCCTACTACATATACTCTTTCACTCCTTCATTGATCATCATAGTGTTTTATCCTAGCCTGAGCTGAATCACAATGTTTTTTTGAAAGTAGGGTCCCAAAGCCAATTAGGGAGGCTTTATTCCATACAAAGCATAAAATGGAGTTATTTGGATAGTTGTCTAATGAGTAGAATTGTACCACCATTCTGCTAGGGTCAGCCTTGCACTCAAATTCTTAGGTTTTTCATAAGTCATACATCTCAAATACGTCTCCAATATTTGGTTAACTCTTTCACTCTTCCCTTCTATTTGTGGATAATAGATAGTGCTTAGTTGAAAATTAGTCACGAAAAGAGAGAATAACTTCTTCAAAAACTGACTAGTAAAAATTTTATCCCTGTTAGATACCACACTTTGTGGTAGCCCATGTAACTGAAAGTGTTATCCAAAAAAAGCTTAGCAATGGACATTGCAGTAAAGGGATGTGCCAGTACAAAAAAATTAGCATACCTAGTGAATCTATCTACCACTACTAGGATGGTCTCTTTCCTTTCAGAATGTGGCTATCCTTTTTATAAAATTCATGGTTATGTGGCTTCATCTGAATGTTGAGGAATAGGAAGAGGCTGTAGAATTCCTGGGCATGCCACATGCTCATCTTTGCATCTTTTGCAAGTGTCACACTTTAGAACCCCAGTTTATATGTCCTAGTACATTCCTGGTCAATAAACCAGCTACTTGGCATTGGAGTAACTGGTTTGAATACTTGTATGGTCTTCTAGTTGTAAACCATGTAAGGTTTGAACTAGCTTGTGCCTGATATCACCTCATTTTCCCAAAAAAACCTTTCTCTTATACTTAGTGACCCACCCTGGTATACATAGTTTGGTTGCTGATCTGGTGTTATTAGCACCTCATTGATTAAATTTTGCACTTGTTCATCCCCTTCATAGCTGTTGATGACTTCTTGTGTCCAAGTAGGAATCACTCTTGTAATTGCTATGCATTTCCCTTTCCTTCCAAACAGTGCATCAGGCATTGTATTATCTACTCATTTTTTGTATTGGATGTCGTAGCTTAATCCCATCAACATTGTTAACCACTTTTGTTGCAATGGTGTAGTGATCCTTTGCTTCAAAAGATACTTACAACTCCAGTGATCAGTCTTGATGGTGAAATTGTGGCCCTCTAGATAATGTCTCCATTTTATAACTACTGTAACCAAGACAAGTAGTTCCTTCTCATAGATAGAAAGTCCCAAGTTCTTGGTCCCTAAAGCATGGCTCAGATAAGCTATAAGTCTTTTATCTGCATCAATACTGCATCAATGCCTCTATAGCATGCCTCTGTCTCAACCATAAAAAGTTCATTGAAGTTTGGCATAGCTAAGCTAGGAGTAGTACACATAGATGTCTTGAGTTTCTCAAATGCATGTATAGCTTCCTCATTCCGCTAAAAGTTATTCTTCTTCAACATATCAGTTAAAGGTTTAGCAATATTCCCATATCCCTTGACAAATTTTCTGTAATATCTGACAATCCCATGAATCCCTTAAGTTATTTAACATTTTCTGGTTTAGGTCATTTCACCATCCCCTCAATCTTCTTGGGATCAAAGCAGAACTTGTACTCCCTCATGTGTGATAATATGCCCCAAATACTCCACTTGAATTTGTGCAAAAGAACATTTGCTCTTCTTGGCAAAAAGCTGATGTTGTCCAAGCAGTTTCAAGACAGTGGATACATGAGATTTATGAGCTTCCAAATCAGGACTGTATATCAAAATGTAAAAAATAAAAAATGAAAAAACTCCAGCACAATTTTTCTCAAATAGTATTTAAAAACCTTAGTCATCAAACTTTGAATAGTGGTAGGGCATTGGTTAAGGCCAAAGGCATGACCCTAAACTCATATAGGCCGGGTGAGTTTTAAAAGCAGTCTTATATATATCATCCACCTTTACCCTTATTTGGTGATAACTTTGGTAAAATATTTTGATCCTTAAAATTTGTCAATTAGTTCATCAATTAGAGGCATAGGAAACTTATCTTTAATAGTGAGGTTATTCAACTAGCTATAATCCGAACAAAACCTCTTAGAGTCATCCTTCTTTTTTACTAGCAAGAGTGATAAGAGAAGCAAATGGGTTGTTGCTTGGTTGCACTGTTCCATATCTAGCATTTCTTTTACTAATTTTTCCACCTCAACTTTCTACACAAAAGGACATTTGTATGGCCTTACCAGGAATGGTCTGGCCCCCACCTTGAGAGAAATGTGATAGTCATGACTTCAAGTAGGTGGTAAACCTTTAGTATCTACAAATACATCTGCAAATTGTTCCAAAAGATCAGTTATTTCTTTAGGAATCTTCTCTTGTTCTTTTTCATCATCAATGACTGAAAAAAATTGTGCCATAATCCCATAAGTTTATTTCCTCCTCTATTTCATTACTTTGCTTCTTCTTATCAGTTTCAAATCAACTTGTCTTTTCTCTCCATTCAACTCTACTGGTTCTCCTTCATTCATGAACTTCATACTTCGATGTTTAAAGTCAATTTCTACAGGGCTATATCTCTTTAGCAATCTATCCCCAAAATCATATCACTCCCTCCTAATTGTAATGTTCTGATGGAATATTGGAGTTCATACCCTTCCATTTTCCAAATAAAGGGATCACACTAGCTAGTGGACTTAAGTTTCTCTCCGTTATCCATAGAAACAATCATGGGTTTAGTACTCAATAATTTACATTTTAGTTCTTTAGTCACCTTTTCATTAATGAAGCTGTGAGTGCTTCCACTGTCAATGAGGATTATCACAGGCTTATTACTTATTAAGCCCTTGATCCTTATAGTCTTGTTTTTCTCCCCTCTTGCCAAAACATGCACAGACACCTCCAAATCAAATTCAAAATTAACCAAATTTACTAACTGAACTGAATTCGAAATTGGTTACAAATTTGATTAATCGAATACTTGCATATCCATACCCAATTTGGAGCAAATTGCAATATAAAGTCTAAATCAATTTCTCTAAATTTATAAACAAACAATTGGGGGATTCAGTCAGAGGAAGGAAGAAAATTGAGGCAGACAATACTAGAGAAACATAGGTGATTACGGTGGAGGTAAGAGTATTGGTGTGGAAATAGAAGACAAAAAATTGAATGGGGCTCAATAGAAGATGGGATAGAAGCGGGATTTGGTGCTTTGGGGAAAAATGAGAAGACATAATAAACATGGGAGGGTGGTAGGAGAGAGAATAATTGAGTTAAATGACAAGCAACTGGACGATTAGATAACCGGTATTCTTATAGAGGTTGAGAGAGAATAAATGGTTATGATGTGTCTGTAACTTTTATTGCAGTTACAAACTGTCACATGGCTATTTTCTAATGAGTTACTATCAATTACTAATCACATTCAATACTAATGAAAGTTACGCTTTTTTATGAAATTGCCCTTGATATTAAGTAAGCCAAATTAGTAATTTAAAAATTTATAAGATTTAGGATGAAGTTATGTAGAGCAAAACATTATAGATATATTCTCCTCTTTTCCATTTTTAGCAATATTGTGAAGGGTATTTAGTTGAGCCATTTAGAATTCATTAAGAGCTGTTCAAAATTTTTCCTGCTTAGATTATTTTCTGACACCTGAAATAGTAACTTTGTCATGCAAAATCTCAAGTCTAAAAGATTATTCTGCATCTTGCAGCGCTCTGATGGATTGTGTTGGGTACGAGAAATGTCGTCTCAGGGAAAAGCTTCAGGTTCTTGGTCTAGGAATTGCATTGAAGATACTCTTTTCTATTGATGGCCACAGTGACTCAAACCAGCCTGTGAGTATCTGATCTACTTCAGTTTGCTTAACAAACTGCTTTTTCTTCCTAGAAACCTACTACCATGTACCACTCTTTGACCTGTTTTCACTATTAAATATATCGTGTCTATCTATCATCTTGACAGTTGCAACTACAAAGAAATGACATGATTGCCCTTGTAAACCTGCTGAATAGACTATCAGAGTTTGTCAAATTTGTTCATGAAGTGAGTCTATCAATTGAAAATAAAATACAGGGCCTGCTTTCTGAACTTCTTGCACAAGAAATTAGCTTACGGAAAAGGGTATGGGATGTTGTAGGAGGGTCCTAGTTATATGTCATTATACTGTAATTCACCCCTCTCGCATAACTTCAAATGGTTTTCCTTATTAGTTGCTGTAGACACCTATTTTTGTCCCTTAAGTTCTCCCCTATTTTTCTTTTAATTTGACTCTCAATTTTTTTTTAATTTCCCTTTTAATTTCTTTTTAACCTGCTCTTTGATTTCCTCTTAATTTATCCTTTAATTCCCTCTTAATTTGTCTTATGGTGTTTAATTATTATGTGTTTTATGCATTTTGAAATACTAAGAATGAGTTTTAATATTATTAAGTTTTTAGATTTTTCAAAAAAAAAAAAAATTTATTAAAAAATTAATTAATTAAAAAAATTTCAGATGTTGTACTGTTCGACAGAGCTGTTTTGGCCACATTTTTCTCTGCGTTTTTTCACCCATTCTCACCAAATTTCAGATGTCCCATACTCCCAACATGACAAGGAATGGTCTTTGACCAATTTTACACTCAATCCACCTCTTTAAAGAGCAAAAAACTCAGCCTAAAGGGGCCAGAGGACAAAATTTCTGTAGAAAAGAAAAGAGAGAAATTTTTCTAAGTTTAAAAATCTTTCAAACAGCCAACTTTGAGAAAATATTTCAAACGATTGAAAAGGAATTACACTAAACTCAAAGAAGAAAAGTTGTAGAGGGTACCTGGGACTAAAACTTATCTTTGTAAAGATTAAGCAAAATCATTCATTTGTAGGGTCAAAACCATGGTATAAGAAGGCTGGTGGCCAAGAAAATCTGCAGAAAAAAAAGAGAAATTTTTCTAAGTCTGGAAAATTTTCCAAATAGCCAACTTTGAGCCAAGATTTCAAGCGATCAAAAAGGAATTAGACTAAACTCAAAAAAGAAAAGTTGTAGAGGGTACTTGGGAATACAACTTCTCTTTGTAAAACTCAAGAAAAATCATTCATTTGGAGGGTCAAAAACGTGGTAGAAGAAGGCTGGTGGCCAAGAAAATCTGCAAAAAGAAAGAGAAATTTTTCTGAGTCTAGAAAATTTTCCAGACAGTAACAAGTCCAACTTTGAGCCAAGATTTCAAGCGATTAAAGAGGAATTAGACTAAACTGAAAGAAGAAAAGTTGTAGAGGGTACCTGGGACTACAACTTCTCTTTGTAAAGATCAAGGAAACTCGTTCATCTGTTGGGTGAAAAATATGGTGGAAGAAGGCCGGTTCATCAATCGGAAGCTTGGAGGTGCCGAAAGTAAATTCGGCTCAAACGCACTCCAAGCCAAGTATAACCAATTCCACCACATTCCTCACTACAAGAAAATTGCAAATTTCATGCGAATTTTTGCTGCGGATTTTTTCCCCAGGAATTATATACGGATTTTACTGCAAATTTTAGTTTTCACGGTTTGGGATTAAAATTTTGCTACGGATTAAAAAATCCGCATCAAAATCCACAGATAACAGTCCCTCGATAAAGCGGGAACGTATTATTTACAAAAATTACGCAACAAAAATTGAAGGAAAAATTAAGGACAATAGCAAATTTGCTGCGGAATATATTTCAGCAGGAAATTAATTTGCTGCGGAATTAAATATCCGCAGCACACTTGCTGCTGAAATAAATTCCGCAGCAAGTGTGCAGGAAATATATTCCGCAGCAAGTGTGCTGCGGAATTAAATCCGAGCAGTATGCTGCGGAATAAATTTTCCGTAGCAAGTGTACTGCGGAATTTAAAGTTAATTCCGCAGCAAATTTGCTGCGGAAATTCCTGCGGAAAATTCCGCAGGAAAATTCTGTTTACAGTGCAGAAACCCAGCACATTTTGGACAGATCTAATCGGGAAAAAATCACTTTTCCTATCCATTTCCTGCACCACCATTCACCCTCTACCTTCCTTCCAACTACCATCCATTATTTCCAAACCTAAATTTCATCCCTTCTTCCTCATTTCTTTCTCTCCTCAAGGAATTTTGCTCCATCCTTCCTCTTGAAGAAGCCGCGTGAACTTGGTGTTCATCTTGGATTCGATTTGTCCAGCCACCATCTCCTGATTTTTTCCCGAGCAAAAATCCTCCACAATTTGCTGGGTGATTGATTGATCTACCATTTCAATTTTTGTTCTTTTATCTATTTTTTTTAATTCTTGTTATCCATAATTTTTGTGAGTGGTTTATTTTGTTATTTTCAGTTTTTTTTATTTTTTTTGCAGCTATTTGTTGTCAATAAATTGTGTAGGATTTTTGCTATGTTATTTTCATTTTTTTATCCCTAATTTCTGTAGGATTTTCGCTATAATTTTTACAGTTTTATTTTTATTTTTATTTTTATTTTGTTTCTTATCGTATAGATTTTTGCTATGTTATTTTGATTTTTTTTACCCTAATTTCTGTCCTACCTAAAGAAATTTTTACATTTTTATTTTTATTTTTATTTATTTTTATTTTTTTTATTTTGTTTGTTATCGTATAGATTTTTGTTGTGTTATTTACATTTTTTTTTCAAATGTTTGTTATCCATAATTTTTTGAGGATTTTTGCTAAATTATTTTCAATTTATTTCCATATAATGACAATATTTAACACCTATACTATCATATACTAAAGAAAAATTTTTACTATAATAAGCAAGTGGAAAATTTTCATGAAATTATATTCTTATATTTGTCTAGAAATTAATTGTTTAACAAGAGACTAAGTAAGTCATAAGAGTTAGGCAAAATGGAAGTTCCGGAGCATCGAAAGTGGATAGAACAGCTGTGACAAGTATGGGGAGACTAGCGAGAAACTAGGGAATGAGCATGATGTCACTTTGGAAAAAAGCCCTGTGACAAATCACCCGACCAAGGTTCTCCAAAAAATTCAGAAGTCATAGAAAACTTCTCCCCAAAAGTTGCTGAATCTCATAAAAATGAGAAAACAAAATTGTCAATTGAAGAGATTGCTTTTGGTGAAAAGTTCATAGAGAAAAAGTAGAGTTAGTTTCTTCTTATAAAACTGTGTCTGTCTAAGGTGAGACATCTAGCGATTTAACACATCTAGATGTGTATAATATTTTGACTTGCCACTTGCCTTCAAGGAAGCTTAATTAATACTTTTGTATGAATTTAAGGATGTTTAGATTTGGCTGTCTCTTATACACATCTAGATGTGCATAAGAGACAGCATCAGGTTTCTGACAACAACAGGTTATTGAGAAAGAGGTCGATATGTTACTTGTTGCTCAAATAATTAAAGAAATGTTCTATTCGAGTTAGTTTTCAAATCCTGTATTAGTACCTATGCCAGATGCCAACTGGCGAATGTGTATTAACTATATTGATATAAATAAAACCTGTCCAAAAGAAAGTTATCCTTTACCTCGGATTGGTTGGTTGTTGTTGTAGATGGCTGATGCAGGAGATCAAGGAGGAGAAAAAACCAAAAAGACAGGGAAAAAACAAATGAGGCGGAGTGTGATAGCAGCAGGCGTGTCAGCCCAAGTTCCTCCACCGCCATACTCTCAAGCATCACAAACTCAACAAACAAAATGCCCACATTCCTGAGTTAATCCCCATTGCTAACCTTCGTGTCATCGTGTCATGCTAGTCCATCCACATCTCAACAAAATCCTCAAGCTCAACAAATCCCTCAACCTCTCATTCATCAAGCTTAGAGCAATCCCTTATTCGTATCCTCTCCGGCTGGTGGCCTTCATACAGCTGCCAGTTCTTCTAGTGCCGTTGGAAATGATGCTGATGACACATTGATTTGGATAGAGCCCGATGGAGATGGGTTAATATTATTCATAATTCTTATAAAATTGTGATTTAATTACTTACCCTATCTATAACGTGTATAATTAATCTTGTTTGCTTGCAAACTAGGTTTTGAAACTCACAAACCAGCAATTGAGGGCATCGCTGCATGCATAAAGACCAAGTTTGAAGAAGGCAAACCCTCGTGGAAGAAGTTTTCTACGGCCACAAAACGCATGTGGTTTGAGGAATTTCAGGTATTATGGTCTATATTGCTTCAACGTATTAATTGACTACGTAATTATATGTTTCATATTGTTATATAAAAACTTACTTTGAGCGTTGCAGTTTGATTTCTCTTTATTTTTGGCGGTTCTATACCACACAGAGTGCATTTCAAGAAAATGGTAATACTAATTAATTTCTTGTACTTTTAATACTTCATTATATTACAATGCCTTTGTTATTGATGACTTGAAAATATTTATTTCTTTTAATTACAGAAGGCTGAGAGGGGTGAAAACCCGCCATTCTCTGATTTCTATTTCCGTACCCATAAGAAGAAGGAGGGAGATTGGGTTCATCCTCGGGCCCAAGCTGCTTATGTAAGTCATTAAGGCTTTCTAACAATCTTGTTATGATTTGTCCTTTAATATTCTTGTTTCCATAAAGTTGATCTTTGTTATATGACTTTTGCAGGAGAACTTTGAGAAGAAAAAGGCTGAAATATCTTCTCAAAGTCTTCTGAGGATGTATAATTGACTTCTGATGGTTCTCAACACTCACAATATCTGCCATCTGATTTGGATATTTGGTATGATGCCGTGGGAGGAAAAAGAAAGGCGAGTTTCTGGGCTTGGTTCTTTAGGTAGGACCATGAAGGGTTTTCGTCCAGACTCTTACACACATACGACCTATCTTGTTGATGAGAGGATTAGGAGCACAGTCCACTCCCTTAGTGCCGAACTACAAGCCCAACTGGAAAGGGAGAGATTGGAAAAGGAAGAAATGAAGAAAGAGCAAGCTTCACTACAAGCCCAACTTCGAAACAAGAAACCAGTTGCATACTTTGATGGAGCGAATAGGCGTTCTTCCTGGATCCTCTCGCCACTAGCGTTCCCCACCCCTTGACATTCATGCAGATGGTAGCTCGGATGATTAGACTGTATTTGATTGTTTACTTAAATAACTAAATGCTATATATGTATTGTATAAATAATTTGTTTCGTCGAATTGTTTTTTGAGATGAAATTGCTCGAATGTGACATGATGATCAATGCAAATTGTTTTTTGTGATGAAATTGCTGGAATGTGGCATGATGGTACAGGGGGATGAAAAAATCAAACAATACTAACAAAAATTTTCTGTGAAAATTATTTGGGGATTTTGCTGCGGAAAATATATGGGGATTTTGCTGCGAAAATTATATGGGGAATTTGCTGGGGATATTTGCTAGGGATTTTCCTACGGAAATTATATAGGGATTTTGCTGCGGAAATTATATGGGGAATTTGCTGGGGATATTTGCTAGGGATTTTGCTGAAATCTTATACACTTTTGGACAGGTTTTATTTATATCAATATAGTTAATACCTGTCTCTTATACGAAATCTTGATGTGAATTACCTGCGAAATATCCGCATGTATAATCGATTCAATCCGCCCATTTAAATTATTATCCACGGCCTTTTTACCCACGGATTATTTTTGGCACCAAAATCCGCAGAAAGTCTTGTTTGCTGCGGATTTTTCATTATAATCCGCAGCAAAATCCGCATGAAAACAGCAATTTTCTTGTAGTGCCTAAGGTTGAGGTGAGTTAAATGGGCTTTTGAATCGATTGTTTTGGGGACAAAATGCTTATCTTACTATTTTTACATTATTTATGACTTAATTATTAAATTTAATTTTATAGTTCATGATGTTTAAATTTAATATTTTTATTAGCTTTAGAATATTTTTTGGAGTGTCTCTAAAGGTTTACACGAAAATTTTGTGGAATGTTTTATGCAAGTTTATGTTTGGTTCATATGCCCACTTTCACCCTTTGATTTATGTTTATGTAGTTGTTTATGTTAATTAATTGTTATATCTTCATGTTTTATGTAAATATTAGAATTTTATGGCTATTTTCTTAGAATTTTTGGGTTAAGGTTTGAAGGTTTCACACTTTTTGGGGTGGTTATGGAGTTGGGAGAAGTTTGGGGAATGTAGAGAAACTTTCAAGTATATAAATAGAAACAAACTGAACAATAACCTAAAAATGGCTATGGGCTAGTGGTTCAGTAGCTGGTGTTCCTTCTTGGTGGCTTGGGTTCGAATCTCCCCTTAGTATTTTTTGAGTTTTGTCCCCTTGGATCCATAGGACTGCCACGTCATCGATGACGTGGCACACAAAAATTTAAAAAAAAAATTCAATTTTTTTTATTTGCGTTTTAACCCTCTAGATTTCAAATTTTTGCATTTTAGCCCTCAAATAATTTTCTAAATTACATTTAGGCCCTTAAGAAATTTTCTTTAATATTACTATTTTTTTTTCTTTTCAAATTTCTTCTAAATTACATTTTTAATGACAATAACTACCAAGCTTTAATTTGATTTTTGTTTGACATTTTAATATGTTTAATTACCCTTTGATTGTGAAATTACTGTTTTGCCCTTATGAGTATTAAATTGTAAAAGAATAGGCTCTGATTTTGCACATATTTTTTGATTGCACATGTCTCTTTGATTTGTGCTTTATTTTTAAGTTTGTTGGTCTCGATATAATATTTATGCTTTTTCTTACTTGTTAAATGATGTGAATTTACTCTTTTGTCCTCAAATTTTGTTTAGTTGCATGACTAGACATTAAATATTTGAATCAAACTCAATTTAGTCCATGACTTAATAACTGTATCAATAATATAAAATCGGGCTAGAAGTAAACTCTGGCGTGCATGACAAACGACTGTTTTGCCCTTTGGGAGTTAAAGGGCATTACAAGCTAAATGTGTGCAACTTTAAATTGGACCCCGGCTAAATTTACCTGTCAATATTTTTAATTACCATTTATTTTCATTTCCTCATTAATATGTACATATTTTATTACTTTTAAACTGTCTTAAGCACACTTACGCTACAAAGTCGGCAATAATGAATACTAAAATTGAAAAGGGAAACGCGATAAAATCATGCAACCGATCCAACGCCGGGTAAAGTGGGTGCTGAGGGAAATTCAAATCTATCCCAAACCTTCCCATTTTACAACAGGATTCTCGAACTCATGTTTTTTGAATTACGTGGACCAGGAGTCAATCTAGACTAGGGTTTAGTTTTTCTTTAAATTTTGATGTATTTTTGTGTCCCAGAGCATCAACACACCGGGTGGCGACTCCAATCCTGTGTTCCCTACCTTAGATTATTTTTGTACAATTCATAGTCGCATTTAAAGCCCCGTTATGTAATAGTAAATAGGTGATTCATTTAAATTGGTAATAGTAAGTAGGTAATTTATGTTAGTAAATAAGACTTTTGCATTTAATCACCTATTTCACGACCACCACATTGGCGACGATGCCGGTCCCAAAGGTGCCGGCCAGACCGCAGGTTGTGGGGGGGGGGGGTGCGACAGTTGCTCTCTTTTATCTATCCCTAGCTTCCTTAACAAGCTCATTATGCTAATGACAGCCCGCATATGAATATCTCCTAAAGAAATTCACTTTTCATTTTCATGTTCATTTTCCTCAAGATAGTCACAAAACATCTCATTTGCTTCTTCCACCTATTCACCTAGTTCTACATCTTTCTCTTCCACTAATATGGACTTAAGATGAGTATTCTTGCACTCTTTCCCAAAGGTATAAGGTTCCTTACATCTGTAACATAGCCCTTTCTCTTTTAAGGACTGAAATTCTTCTGGAGTTTTCTTTTTAAAGTTATTGGTTGGCCTTTTAAGTGAGCTAAATGGATTTTTAGTGCTTTTATCACTGGTCTCCAAGTTGGTTTTAGGTTTTCTCTGGTTGGAAATAGTCCATTTAGAGGTTTGGTAAGGCTTAGGAGTGAATTTTCGGTTAGAGTTAACAGGGTTAGTCTTTCGAAAATTGGTTTTTTGGTATTTTTAAAAGGCTTTAATAGTTTTTTCTTGTAGCTTTGCAGCTTTCATAGCATCACTCAAAGTAGGGGGGTTAGTCATTTTACCATGTTCTCATTCTCTTCATTTCAACCACTAATAGGGGAACAATGCAACATAATAAGATTATGAAATAGGAGGAAGAGGGGGCATTAATAGAGACTTCAGAGTTTCAAATCTCTCTTGGTATTCAATTACATTCCCAGTTTGCATAATCTTGCTGAATTTTTCCACAGCTTCCTTAGGATTTCCTTCTCCAAATCTCACATAAACCTTTATGCAAAATTCAACCCAAGGAACTTCATCCCTCCCCATGGAAAATCCTTGATACCAAATGTCTGCTCTTCCCTTCAAAAACATCTCAGCAATTCCACTTTGTATTCATTGCCAATTGCAAGTATCTGGAAATACTTGTTGGCTTTTCTAACCCATTCTCTGGGACCAGTGCCATCCAAATTAGGGAAATCCAAGGCAACTTCATTCCTCCCCGATAATCATCCCTCTGATTTACATTCCTTCTTGGATCTCCATATGCCTTGATCTCCAACTCTAGGCCCTCTGATCACCACAGAACCACTTCCCAGAACTCACTCATCTAATCTCTTTTCTTTGTTCATATTTCTTATGGCAAAATGCAATCCAGCTACCATCACCATCAGGTTATCATATTTATCATCTAATCCCTTCATTGTATTTTCCATAGACTCTTGTATATTCTCTATAATTTTGAGGGAATCCTTCATAACTTCTTGCTTGTTATTAAGAGATTTGGACATTTGTTGCAAATCCACCATTTTCTTGTCTAGTTTTTTAAGATTTTCTTCCATTAACTTTCCTTTTGTCTCAACATCCCCATGGCTCGTACCTATCTCTAATGCCAATGTTATGTTAAAACCAGAAAATCAGTGAAATAAATGGGATAAAACTTAGATTCTTCAACAAGAAACTTCTCTAATGAAACAGTAAATGATAATCAGCAAATTTTAGGGGATAAATTGGAATTTATATTGTTAATACCAGTTAACTATTGAGTTGAGAATAGATGGAAATAGCAAGAAGGCATAAGAAAGTGAAGGAAATATACAAAAGAGAGTAAAGTGTGCTCAAAATAGGACGCAAACTTCACTTCCAATAAAATTATCAGCCATAAATCTGCCTCTCTTTCCTCCCCTCTCAGCTATATAACTATCATCATAACTAATTGTACTACCAAACAGAATAAAAGGATTACTCATCATGATTCTAGAAGCTATCTCTAACTAACTAACTGAGCTGGAAGTTTTGTATTCTTGTGCCAGCAATAATCACACCCTCTCCTTCTGATTCCCTCTCCAGCTCTTCAGTCACTCCTTTCACTCGTCATAACCACGCTTTTAGCAATCAATTCAAGAAAAGTAAAGAAAACTCCATTTTCATGACAAAACAGGAAAAAAAATTGAGGTGAACCATTTTTTAAACGTTTGAGGTGAACCTTTTATTAGAGAGAAAGATTATAGAGACTAATCCTGGATGTGATTTTGTATATGGTCTATATAGATAACGTATTAATGTGACCAGCAAAAAAATCAAGTATCAATGCAGTTTTTCGGTTCAGTTAGTTTTCTGAATTTTATTTTCTGTCTATATATCACCAACTGACTATGAAACGAGCCTGTTTTGCAGATTGTCGTCAGCAACCAAAAGTAATGGATTTGGTCAAGCCAGCTGCAACACTTTTACGAGTGATGGTGATTTCCCTAAAAACCTTGATTTTTGTGAATTGATCTCAATAGCTTGTATGGGTTTTTTAGGGGTTTTTTCTTTGGTGTCTATGAATCTTGATTTAACTACTAATTTGGATCATGGATTGGAATTGGTGAATGTGGGGGTGGAAGTGGAGAAGAAATGAATTTAGGATTAAATTGACAAAATAAAGAGTTTGAGGACTATTCTTTATTTTTCAAAAAAATAAAATAAAATGAGGGACTAATTGAGCAATACATTTGAGGGTAATTTAGTCTTTTAATTGACTTTATTAACATAAGTTAGGGTGATGGGAAATTCCTAATTTTGTCAAACTATAGGGTCCATTCAGTAATATGGCCAAACCTCAAGGACATAAATATAATAAATTAAATTATGAACCAATATGATTTATAAAAAGCAATATTTTTGAATTGAGAAAAATTCTCTAATGCTATTATTAAATTAAGAAGCAATATACAACATTCCCACTTGTGAACAAAAATGTGAAAAACAAAAAAACACTAGTACTGGATTACTGATAGCACATTTTTGCATTAAAATGGATTATTCATCCAACTATTCTCTGATAAACTTTCATTAGAACATGTGTGCATTTCACAGTAGATTTCAAACAGATTGTATGTGAGTTAATCTGTTTCCTTTTTTTATGGGAGTTAATCTGTATGTAAATTTCTCGAAACTGTTTTTAATGGCTTGTTTTAGTTGGGAAAACTGTTTGTCTGCGTGAAAATTGAAATGGATTTTTGTCCTTTTTGTCTATAATTTAGAAGGAAAAAAAGAAAAAGAAAAGAAAACTGCATCGGATGGATCTTAATTAACACCACACCTTCCGTACCGAAGCAGTTTTTTTTTTTTTTTTTTCTTTCAAATGAACGTACTATGTTTCGAAACTTGTATCATGTATCACATATCAGTAAATTAGAGAATAATTGAGTACCACGTTATGTAGTTAGGGAAATTTAATATAAAAGGATAATTTACTTTGAACTATATTTCTATAAAATTGATATAATTTAATAACTTTCTTAGGTTGAGTTTGGGAGTTTAGAAAAGAAGAAAAAAGAGGGAAAAAATTTTAATAAGGAGGGAAGAGAAGGGAAAAAAAGTTGTTTGGGACTTTTGGGAGGAAAATTTTTATTAATGTTAGCCTTTTACTAAAATGTCCCTCCTTTTAATGTTTTTGTATTATATTTGGAAGACAAATAAGATATTTCATAATTAATTGTAAAGTAATCAAACTTTTCCTTCCATTTTCTCCGAAGAAAAGTTCTTTTTTTTTTTATATATATTTTTATCCTTCCATCTCCCTCCCTTTGTCTTCTTTTCCCTACACTTCAAACTCCCAAACAAAGGAAAAACCGTAACTTTCCTTTCCTTTCTTTTTTCTTCCTTCCATTTTCTTCCATCCAAACTCACTCTTAATTCTTGTGGCAACCCAAAACAACAATTAAAATGGAATGAGGGTAGTAGTATTTTGTGGGCTGCCAAGTTGGTATGCAGAAAAAAGAAAGGCCTAAAATGAATTGGTTTTTGTTGGATTTCTATTTTAACAGAAAGATGATGTATTTGAACGAATGGTTTCTGATTTTGTGGTATCTGTGAATGAAATGGAGGCATTGTATGAGTTGTTTAAGAAGTTAAGTAGGTTGATTATCGGTGATGGTTTGATCCACAAGGTATTCTCAATCTTTTTCCTAATTAATGAGTATAAAAGTTTATCCTCTTTGGTTGTGTTGCTATCTGATTTGAGTTCGTAGAAGTGTATCGGAATTTCCTCATTAAATCGGATTATTGTTTTGTTTGTTTGTTGTGTTTGTAGGAAAAGCTTCGGCAAGCACTGTTTAAAACTCTATATGGTGAGAATCTTTTTCTGGATTGGGTAAATGCTTTGCAAAGACTTAATTTTGTTTTTTCTTTAGTACGAGTCAAGAAGTTATTTCTTAATTTAAAATTTTGGAAAATAGTTTTTTGTGCGTGTCTTTGTTGGGGTTTGTTTACTAATTGGACATACTCAGAGGTTCAATACTTGTAGTAGATACAAACATCCAAAAATTCCATGTCTGCCCCTTTTTGATCTTATCAGTCTAATAGTTCGTGCGATGCACGTTTGCGGGCTACTTTGCATGGTAATTATTTGTTTACTTTTTTTAAGATTAATCAATTTATACATTTTTTTTCACCTCTAAATTAGTAACATAAGAATAATGGAGACACTATAAACTTTATTTCAAAAATAATTGTATTTAGTCAAACTTGGATTTTATTTTTCAAGCACTATACCAACTTATTTCTAAAAATTATAATTTGTGGTTGTTCCAAGTAGTACTTCTAATGTGCTTCTTATTTTATTTTTTTAAATAACATCAAAGTATTACTTTGAAATATATAGTTTTCAATAAAATCTACCAAATATGAGTTTGTATTTCTCTTCAATACATATTTTCCACAAGTATAACAACCTGTGTTATGTTTGCTCAACTATTATTAAGGCATTTTTTGATGATTAATATCAGCCACAAAATCTTTAAAAACTCTAATTTTCCATAATTGTATATCCTAATTTGATTTCTTTTTTCCATTCATCCATGTGCCTATGTCTTTCTTCAAATCAATAATTGTGACAGTTATAATAACTAATTTAAAGAGGAGACATTTGTTTCATGATCATTTAAAGTTGAGTATACAACCAACTATATGGCAAAATTAGACAATCAAAAGAGAACTTTTTTATTAAAATCAAAAGGATACCTAGATTTGATTCTTTTCAAAGAACTATGTCTTAAAAACTTGAGATATATTACCGGTTGGTCATATATTATTGCTATCTTTTCACACAATTACATTATCTTCCAACAAATAATCCTCTAGTAGGAAGATTTTTTTCCTACAAATGACGTATTTTATTAGGCTCAAATCCAAAAAAGAAAATAGTCACCCCTACACACATGTTAAGATATTTTATGAAAATAAAAAATTGTGCCTTTGTCAATTTATAGTTCAATGGATCCTTATGAATGACTTCATAGATTAATTCTAGCAGTTAAGCTAAAGGTGTTAGATGTTTCAGTACCATCTACGGGAATAAATTATTCAAGCTCTAAAACATAAGTTCAAACTTGTGCCAGTGTGATCTCTCTTGAGCACATTAGTTAAATTCAATTCGAATATGAAATGTGCATGTCTTTCCATTAAATCTAATGTCATGAATAGTATAATTTAAATTAGATTAAATTAACCTTACCTACTTCATTTTGGTTATTTATTTTTTCAACCAAATCAAATTTCACATTACAAAAAGAAGTTAAGCTTTCATGTATAGCAATTGAACAATAACTTAACTAAATTAAAAAGGTTAGAGTGCATGAAATTACCTCAATTCATTAAAGCTCTTTGAAGTCCTTTCAACATCGAGAACTAAATCTCTTCTTCTTCTTTTTCTTTGAATTCCTTCTTTTATTCTCAAAATCTTTTCTTGAATAGCTTCATTGGGAATCAAGTTTTAAACGATTTATCTCTTTTATTGGGAAGAGTCACACTGAAACAATTATTGTTTAATTTTGAAATTCATCTTAAAAGTATTTTTTTCCTATTGTTATTATAATTACTAAAAGGCCATCCTAAAAGGAATCTTTTCTAAGTGAGTCTATGGTAAACGGAAATTTACTTCAATCAAATTTTCATTCCTATTATGAATCCTGAAAATTAGTTAAATTTCCTTTTTCTTTCTTTATTTACATTTTAACATAAATAGCCTCAACAAAATATATATTCAAATTAGATACGTAATATAGTCTTTGAATTATATAGCAAGGGTAATTTTGGCAAAAAAAATCTAAAACACCTAATCAAACTCAATCTTTTAATATAGTACTAGTATGGGAGCACGTACTTTGTACGTTTGGAGATACTAATTGTTTGAATTTTATTGTTATGAATTAAATAGTACTGGCATATCTCGAGATAATAACTATTTGTTTTTTTTTAATTTACTTAATTTTTCACTTATATAATTTTTGCTTAATGTTTAACTAAATTATTATTATTTTTATTATTTTGTAGTTCACATGAGTTTAGAGGAATATTTACTCATCAGGCAAATTTGTATACATTTTCTTTAGATATACTTTGTTGGGAACATAAGAGATCTGTTTACTTTAATAGTTCAAATAATTTCATAAAAATTAAATAATTGTGTCCGAATCCTGTGACTGGCAGAGACTAATTTAGGATCCTATAAAGAATACATCTACATTACAATTTTAAAAATAAAAGGCCATTTCCTTGGTTGAGAATTATAGAAGCATTCTATAATGAGTTTATTGATACTCTATACAACTTCAAAGATATGAAAAAATTAAGGGATTATCAAAGTGGAACACAATGTATGACTAGAATAGTATTAGAGTTTATTTTTACATCCACTCAATAAGTTCAGTAATCAAAGAGGGAAGTAATTTTCTACATTAGAAAATGTTGACAATTTCTAAAGGTTATTGGAGCCCTTTATTCTCATCAATTGTTCAAATTCTATCCTGATAACTTTGGATTTATTAACCATTAGAGTATTTGATTATTCTTGAATCTCTAAAACTTTCTTGGAACCAACTTGAAGGAACCATTTGTGTGTAAATATTAAACAACATTTCAAATTTAGGAAACAAATATTTCTCTTAAATATTTAATTTGCACAACTATATGAATCATATTATGAAAATTGGAAAAAAAGAGAAGTAAAACATTTTCTACCATTTGACAATTTACGGAGTGAAATTTACTGATTAATCCATTATGTTAAAACTACCATCTGTATAGTACTAAATGAAAAGGTAGAAATTCAATATTAATTTTATTTGATAGAATATACAATACCAACTACATATAGTTGCGGTAGTTGTCAACCTGTAGAGAAATACTTAGGCAGGTTTGGTCTACGACCCCATGCTATAGATCTTATAACAATTAAATCCTAAGGCACATCAACCATATGATGTCAAATGACATCACTTATTCAGTATCTAGGTTTTTTTTAGATAAAGTACATTTTACTTAAAATCTAATTAGTAAATGATTTTAATCACTATTTTTTAGTATGTAATTTATACGGTTACTAATATTTAATATTAGATGTTTACAGGTTCAAAGACAATAACAATAATTTTTTGTAGGAAGACAATAATTATACATTAAGATTTTTAGACTAATATAATTTAATAATTAAATTTTATTTTAGGCAAAGCATAACTTGGATTAAATAGGTACTAATTATTCAATGCATGATAAAAAGAAATAAAAGTAAAGTAAGAATTGCAAAAGAATGAGTATGGTCTTTTTTAAAAAAAAAAAAAAAAACAGAGATATAGATCACATTTTTCATCCCCTATCCTACTAATCCAATTAGTTTAACAATAATCGAAAAATACATTCTACATTATAGTTGTTTTTAGTACACTATACAGAAGCCAAATTCTTTTGTTCATAGTATTCTGGGTAACAAATCTCTTTCATCATTACAGAGTCTACACAACAATATTAGAAGCAAAATAAATATATTGGGAGAAGGGAGGTGAAGATGTTGACAGTATAAGATGAAGGATAATGTCTTTATTAATTCAAATTTAAATATCCTTGAGACTTTTCAAACAATTTTATGTCTCCTTTGTTCATTTATATCCAAAATAGAAAAAGATTTTAGAATTATTCTCTCAGATGAGTACAAAAGATTTATACGTGATAAGTCCTACTATTTTTAAAAAAATATATAATTCCTACTCTTATTTAACTTAATTTCTAATTATAAAAAAGATTTGTTCCCATACTTGTATAATTTCTAAAATTCATCCTTAAAAAAATTGATACAATATGGAACTGTCTATTCTATACAAAAATTTATTTTAACAGAATGTTATTCTAATGATAAAGTAATCATTAAGATTGGAAGTATATTTTAAACTTATGTGCTTTTAAAAAACTAATGGTATTTTTCTATTGGAATATTTTTTCAATTTGGATAACAAATTAAAACGGATTTTCAGTTTGGAGGGTCAAATTGAGAATCTTTCAGTTCAGGGGGTCATATTGGGACATTTGCTTTAGTTTAAAGGCCAAACTAAGTCTCTTTCAATTTGGAGGACTATACTAGAATATTTTTTCAATTTGGAGGGTCAAATTAAGGTTTTTTTTAATTTAAAAGAATATTATGATTTTTGCTTAGTTTGAAGGCCAAAACGGTATTTAAACCTTTAAAATAACCTTGTTTTCCTTCTTTTTTCTTTTGTCAAATGAATTTTTGTTTTTCTTTTAATAGACTTAATAATAAATTGTTAGTTTTTGTAATTGCATATAAATGTTGTCTAATGTATCCACAACCTATATATGTTGATAATAGTCATATGCGTAGTTATAAGAAATTTTATTCAATTAATTTCTCAATAACTTTGTTTAACATTTATATTTAATTTCTAAATCTATCTTTATATTCTACTTTATAAAATGTCTTATTTCAATTAAACTTAATTCTAACTATGAAGTTTCAAAAAGTTAATTTTATTTTTCATGTACCTTTTTATGATTTTTTTTCATTAAGCTTCCAAAACTATAACTGAAATATGTAAATTTATTTTTCAAGTGAATTTTATTTTTTTATTATTATTTGATTTCTAAAAACTCATTGAAAAATAATTATTTCCTAATTTTTTTAATTTTTACTCATTCCTAATACTACTTTTTAATTTTTAAAACTCATTCCTAATATTCTAGTATTACAAAAGGAAATTTAATTCAATCAAATTTATTTCCTAATATGAATCCTTATAATATGAATCCTTAAAAGTAGTTTTATTTTCTCTTTTACTCTTTGAGTTGTATTTACATAAATAACCTAAACAACTATAAAAAAAAAGGTATTCAAGTTTGGGGACATAACAAAGCCAATGAATTTTATAGTGGGGGTAATTTCGAAAAAAAATCTAAATCTATAGATAGATATAGGATCCATATAATCTCCCATTCCTTTCTGAAGTAATGCCTTCCTATGGAACAAAGACCATGATTCTCAGCAATTTGCACGGTATGCAACAGATAAATAGCTGAACATAAGAGATACTTTTGTTCTGTGATTCAAGGTTAATTTACCATACCATCCTTATCTCTGTCAATGTTTGCCAAATGCTAAGCACCAATCTTTGTGATAGTTGTGACTTTTTTGTTTATAATAATAGCAAAGGTCATGCTCTCCTATAAGCAGTACTTCATTTTAGATGCAAATTTGTGACAAATGCTGGAATTTTCACACTTCGCTCCAAGTTGTCTTGAGTTGTTGAGTTGCCGGTCATTTTGGAGCTAAATTTCATAAGAAAATTTCATGGCTGATTAACATTGTGAACAATATTACAGTGCATGCTATGTTACATTTAGTTTATCTCGCTTTACCAGTTGAGGCATAATTACAATAACTTTGCACAGTGTTCAAATTCTTGTGCATTTAGTAACCTCACTTTGAATTTGAGGAGTTTATTTATGCCCTGAATGTGTTCCATCCCCATGCTCCAATGGAGGACAAAATAGATTGTAAGTGATTAGTGTCATTCTTTGGCAGAGGGAATATCAACTGATTTAGAGTGCACTGACTATAGTTGCCTTATATTCTTTGCAGTTGCCTTGTGCGCGAACAAGTAAGTGTTCTACATAATAACTATTGTGTCCGAAGAGATTGTTCCTGAAGTCCATACTCTAGTATTACACATTTTATGAGTTGTTGACCACACATCATCTTAAGTTACTGACTTGTGCTGCTTGTGATATTGCTTCTTGAATTTAATAGCTAATCAAGGGGAAAAAAAAGAAACCTTGAATTTTGCATCTTCTTTTCCACTTTGTTTTACCTATAAGATTGGAGTGATTCTCTCGAGGCATAATCACTTGAACATCTTAAATAAGGTAGAGTATAGGAAGGGAAAGAGAATGAAAGTTGGTTACCACTTGACGATTTCTGTTCTGCACAAAATGTCAGATTTTTTATGACTTTGAGGCATTCACATTGTTTCTGAAAAATCCCGTCCCGAAAAACAGGTGAAGGAGAGTTATTGACCGCATTTGATCTTAAGTTAGTGACATTCATTTAGTGCTGCTTGTGACATGCTTCTCGAAACTAATTACAGGACTATCAAAATGAGACAAAGAAACTAGAATTTTGCATATTCTTTTTCAACTTTTTATAACCAAAATTTATAATAGTGTAATACACAATATCCATCAACCGTTGACACATTCTTAAGCAACTTAAGATGTCAAATCCCCGATCTTAAATGCTTGGTGTAATGCGATTTAGACTCTACGGTACTGATAAAATTCTACCTCAGGTCAGGCAAATGGTGATTGCAATTGTATCTAAGATGAGATTGTCAGACGATCTTCTGGAGCATATTATTGACAAGGTAATAGCTTTCCGAAATGTAAGCCAATTTTCCATGCTTCCTAGGTAATCTCTTTGTTAACGGATCATGCGAGACATCTGTCTTCATCCTTCTTCCAGACTTTTGCTAATGCAGATGTAGATAGGGATGGTAAAATTAATAAATAGGAGTGGAAGGATTTTGTTATTTGGAGACACACGGCGTGCGCACTCTATGTATCGACTCTGATATACTTTTTTGGTCCCCTCCTGAAAGTTATACCAACTCCCTTCTCTTTCTTTTTCTTTATTGCCAAATTTACACTCACAATAAGAATGCTGCACGAAGTTGCTGGTTAAAGATTTTTAAAAATATTTTTTAATTAATTTCGAAGAGCTTAAGAAATATTTGATCGTGATTTTATCAATTTTCCAGAAACATCAACACGCCATTCCCGAGTTTTGTTTTCAACATGGAGGTTGAAGACTAATATCTGTGCAAGTGAAATTTTAAGGAGAGTTTCATGTCAGGATAGTCGTTGGGTTACACATGATACTTTTGGCTGTTCAGCTTCTTGTTCCATGCGGGAGATGTCATCCGAGTTCCTAGGGGTACGGAAATCACTCTGCTTCATCGAGGATGTTTTTCTTATGGTGGATTGATGATGGACTTTGAAAACTCATTCCTTTATACAAGCCAACTGAAAGCCCCTCGTAATCCTACACATACATTTATGCAGAAAAGTTAGATTCAAATCTTTATGTTGGTTACCATTGTTTTATACCCACCATTTGCTCGGTTTCATTTTCTACTTTCCAGTTCGTTTTATGAGTAAAGTTCACAAGGTTAAGATGTGTAAACTAGTGATTGCCTTTTTTTGCCTCTCTTCCCAGCTACTTAGCTAGCATAATTTAGTTAGGAAAATATTTAAGTAAACTCAATTTTTGATTCTACCTGTAGACCTTGTGGTTAGGATTAAATTTTAAAAATCTTGTTTACATCAGTTGATGTCATAGATTTCATAAAATTTAATTCACACCGCAGAGTTTACAAGTAAAACCAAAGATCGGGTCTATATAAATATTTCCTATTTGGTTATTGTCGTCAATATTACTGGTAATTGGGAATGGCTAGTTAAATTATGTATTGTAGATTTTGAGTTGAAAACTATTTATAATAGGATATTGAATTGTTAAAATCTTGTCCCCATGTTTGACTTGAAGCCTTGAACTTATTGTCGTTGAATGCATGTAAATTGTGTGACCTTTTAATCATAATGAACTTTAGGCTATGCTTCATCAAACTAGTATGAGATCATCTCCTTTGTATATTTAGAAATATTAATTGTTAATTTTTATAGTTATAAATTAAAAAGTAAAGTATGTTTGAATATACTAACTATATAATTTTTTTAATTCATTTAATTTTTCACATATATAATTTATGTTTCAACATTTAAATAAGTCAAAGTATTTTTCGTAATTCATACGAGTGATCATTTTATTTGGTCCTAAGTGATTTTATACATTTTCTAAATATATATTTTGTTAAAAATATAAGAGATTTGTTTAATTTAATAGTTCATGCAATTTTATAAAAGCTAAATAATTGTGTGTTGTGAATAGCACATCTATCCATTGTAATTTTTAAAATAAAAGTCCATATTCTCGATTGAGAATTATTGAATTATAAGGTATATATTTAATATTATAAATTATATTTTATAGAACAAGATCAACAACTTATATAGATGCAGTAACTATCAACTTGTATAGTAATAATGCAAAAGTAACAATAAATATTTAATATTTAGGTTTAATTAGACAAAGTACACTTTAATTAAAATATAATTAGTAACTTATTTGATATCCCTATTTTTTAGTTTGTAATTTATACGGTTACTAATATTCTACATTAGATATTATCTATTATTTTATAGGAAGACAATAATTATCTATTAATCATTTTAGTTAATATAATTTAAGAAACTAATTTTTTATCATAGGAAAAGCATAACTTAGATTAAATATGTGTTAATTATTCAATGTATGAAAAGGGAACTAAAAGTAAAGTAAGAATTGTAAGATAAGTATTATGTTCTTAAAAGAAAAATAAAATAAGTGTAAATCATATTTTTCAGATCACCCTTTCTTACTCATCCAATCAGTTTAATAATAATCGAAAAGATAGGTTCTACATTATATTTGTTTTTTAGTACACCACGTAGAAGTCAAATTCTTTTCATATTTTTGGCAACAAAATCTTTCATTATTACAAAATCTAGATAACAGTGTTTGAGATAAAATAAATTGCATTGGCAGAAGGAAGGTGAAAAATATTAACAATATGTATGAAGGATAATATCTTTTTTAATTCAAACTTAGATGGCCATGAGTAGGGGTATTCATGGTTAGGGTTACTAGGTCAGCGGGTTTCAAGTTTTTGTGTTGAAAAAATAAAACTCAATCCAATCCAAATAATGTTGAAATTCTAGTAAACCCAACCCCAGTATTACACGGGTGGTTACTCGGGTTTTCGGGTTACATGAGTTAAAATTTTTCAAAAAAAAAAAATGATAAAAATATTACTGCAAGATCATCCATTACAGATTATGTTTTGTCAAAAATTAAATAGTTAACTTAAGAATAGAAAAAAGAAAAAAATTTAGAACATGTTAAATGAATGTTAGGTGAAGAATGAAAAGAAAATAAAGTATAAGTTATATGAAATGTTTAGAAAAATATTTAAAAATAAAAATTATAAGGAAATTGTTTGGGATTTTCGGGTTCTTGGATTGGATTGGATTTTGAAAACAAAACTCAACCCAATATCTGTCGGGTAACCCAACCCAAGTAACCCATAACTCGATAACCCAACCCATTTAGTCCCAAATTCATATGGGTTGGGTTGAGTTTTCTGGTTGGGTTGAGTTTGAACAACCCTAGCCTTGAAACTTTTAAACAATTTTATGTCCCTGTTGTTCTTTATTTATTTATTTTTTCTTGTATCAAAAAACAAAAATTCAGAATTATTCTCTTAAAAGAGTTCAAAAGTTTTATACTGTGAAAAGTCCTATTTTTTCTTGTTTAAAGATAGTTCCTACTAATATTTAACTTAATCCCTAATTCTAAAAATTTTTTATTTACATGTATAATATCTAAAATTCATTCTTGAAAAATGGATACCATATGGAATTCTCTATTCTGTAGAAAAATTTATTCTAATAGTAATGTAATCATTAAGATTAAAAGTATATTTTAAAATCGTGTGCTTTAAAAGGTTAATGGTACTTTTTGTATCGAAATACAGTTTCAAGAGCAAATTAGAATATATTTTTAGTTTGGATAGTCAAATTGATAATATTTCAGTTTTAGGGGTCACATTGGGACATTTCTTTTAGTTTTGAGGACCAAATTGAAACTCTTTGAATTTGGAGGACTATATTGAAATATTTTTTCAATTTGGAGGGTCAAATGAAGACCTTTTCAATTTAAAAGGTCATATTGAAATTTTTGCTTAGTTTGAATGGCTAAAATGGTGGTATTTTACTCTTTGAAATTAAAATAACTTTGTTTTCCTTCTTTTTCCTTTATTTGTCAAATGAATTTTTCTTTTACTTTTAATATTTTTACTTAATTATTAATTTCTTTCATTACATATAAATATAATCTAGTCTATTAATGTATCCACAACCTATATATGCTTATAATAATCATACGCACAATCCTATTTAATGAGAAATTTTATTCAACTAAGTTTTTTTTTTTGATAACTTTATTTACTATTCATCTTCAATTTCTAAATCTATCTCGGAATTCTACTCGATGAGAAAATTTACTTCAATTAATTTTAATTCTAAATGACATCTCACAAAATTAATTTTTATTTCATGTGTACCTTTTTAGAAATTTTTTCTCTTTAAGAGTTCAAAAATATAGGTGAAACATGTAAATTTATTTTCCAAGTAAATTTTATATTTTTATTATTGCTTAATTTATAAAAACCATCCCAAAAAAAAAAAAATCTTACTCTTCTTTAATTTCTAAAACGCATTCCTATTATTCTATTACATAAGTAAATTTATTTCCTAATATGAAGTATTAAAAATACGTTTTATTTATTCTTTTACTCTTTGCAGAGTTTTTACATAAATAGTCTGATAAAGTAGTGCATTCAAGTTGGGAACATTAACAAAGTCATTAAATTTTGTTGTAAAAGTAACTTGGGAAAGAAAATCTAAAACTAAATCATTTATATAAATTTATTATAGGATATATTCAATTAATTCCGTATACTTTATTTTATACACATTTAGATGTGTTTCTAAATCTATCCCAAAATTTATTTTATGAGGAAATTTGCTTTAATTAAACTTAATTCTAATTAAATATAAGTCTACAAAATTTAAATTTATTTAGAATGTACTTTTTACAATTTTTTTCTCGTTAAGGGTCCAAAAGTATAAATGAAATATTTAATTTATTTTTCAAGTAAATTTTACATTTTATTATTCTCGATTTCTAAATCCATTCCAATAAAACTTTTTCCTATTCTTCTTTGATTTCTAAAATTCATTCCTAATAATCTATTACATCTAAAATTTACTTTAATCAAATTTATTTCCTAATAGGAAAACTTAAAAGTACGTTTTATTTCCTTTTTTACTCTTTACAGGAGTATATACATAAATAACGTAAATAACTATAGAGAAGGCATTCAAGTTAGGGGCATAACAAAGTAATTAAATTTTACTATAGTAAGGTTAACTTTAAAACGAAAATCTAAATCACTAAATTATATTGACTCTTTTAATATAATTTAGATTATCCATAAATTGATGAGATTTTGCATAGTTGAAGAATTGTTGTTTTAACTTTGTAACCTATTCCCTTACGGATTGTTTGGTTCATAGGATAATGTGGGATTGGATAATTAATCAGATGACATCTTTTGTTTAGTTAGTTTTTTTTTTTTTTTTTTGACATGGGATTGTTATCCCAATTAACTGAATTAATCCCTTGTAAAAAGGATAAAATAGTACTATGAATGGGTGGTATTAGTTATCTTGGGATGATTCCTAAATTGATAACAAAAAGTTGAACTAATTTGCCCCAAATAAACATTACAACCCTTCATCATATGATACATATTAGATTATAGAGGTATTTATAAATCGAACAACATTAGATCTATATACCCAATAGGCAATCAGACCAAGTTTTAATGAATCAAGAGAAAATTGACCTGATACTCGATCTTTTTACATAGGTACCCAACCCATTATATTTATGAAAATTTAATTGCTTAATTACACAAATATCCCAATAAATAAGTAGGATAGGACAAAAGTTATTTAATATTAGATTTTAATATGTAAAATTATAACATTAACAAACCAAGTTTTATTTCAACTAAGTAGGATCAGTTGCATGAATCCTACTATGCCATTGCGCTCTATCATGGGCCATATCCTCCTTAATTTCTAGATGAGCTATATCTTTCTTACAAGTTACTCAAAAAGTCTTTTTCAATCTTTCCCTACCCTCTTATGTTGACTACTATCTAAATTCTACTAGCCTGATAGGCATTTCTACTGGCTGTTTTAACACATGACCTAACGATTTTAAGCGTGTTTCTCTCATCTTTTCATCAATAGCTGCTACTTCAATCTTATCACGAATATGCATCATTGTGTATTTTGTCCATCCTAGTATACCCACACATCCATCTTAAACATTCGCATTTCTACTAGTCTCATCTTTTGCTCATGAATTCACTACCTAACATTCAGACTTATAAAGCATCGCTGGCTAGCTGTCGTTCTATACAATTTACCCTTAAATCATAAAAGAATTTTGCTTTTAAATCGTTAAGGTATTTTGTAGTCGTACAATATTCCCTATATTATTCTCCATTTAGTCCAATCCACTTGTATTTTATTTGTAACACTTCGATCTATACCACCATCACTCTAAAGAACGGAACCAAAATAGTTAAAATTTTCAATTATGGTTATCTCTTGATTTTTGATACTATCTCCTATTCTATTTCTATGTGTATTCTTGCCAAACTTGAATTCGATATGTTATATTTTTGATTTACTAAGTCTAAACCCATTTGCCTCGAGTATCTCTCTCCAAATATCGAGTTTAGCATTAACCCCATCTTTTGTTTCATCTACTAAAATAAATATTGTCTGCAAATAAATACAATATGGTATTTCCTCCTGTATGTGCTTTGTAAGTTCATCTATGACCAAGGCAAATAGATAAGGATTTAGAGTTGAAGGTAGATGTAAATCTATATTTATAAGGAACTCTCGTACCAACCCTCTTGGTGTTCTCACACTTGTAAATATGTCCCTATACATCTCCTTCATTGATTCTATATATACTACTCTGACTTCTTTTTTTTTTTTTAAACTCTCCACATAACTTCTATAGAGACTTTTTTTGTATGCCTTTTCAAGATCAATAAAAATCATGTACAAATCATTTTTCTTATAAGTGTTTCTCTTGGTAAGTGTTCTTAAGAGATATATGATTTTAGTAGTCGATCTCCCTGGCATGAAACCAAACTAATTATCTGACATGTTAGTTTCGTTTCTTAACCTTCTCTCTATCACCCTCTCCCAAAATTTCATCGTATGGCTCATTAATTTAATGTCTCTGTAATTCGCACAATATTGGATATCCCTGTTTTGTTTTTGAATATGAATATGAGAGTACTTTTCTTCCACTAGTTCAACATCTTTCTACTCTTCAATATTTTATTAAAAAGATTGGTAAGCTAACTTATATCTTTATTTCTTAACCATTTCTATACCTCAATTGGAATATCATCAGGGTCAACTGCTTTTCTTTTCTTTATCTTCTTCAAATCTCCTCCACTTCTGATTGAAGAATACTTTAATAATACATTACATTTCTATACTCCTTAAACTTATCTAACTCTCTCAAGATGATATCGTCTCCATTGCCTTCATTGAATAGTTGATGGAAGTATCTCTCTCTCCTTTCATTGATTTCCTTATCTCTTACTAGTACCTTATTATTTTCATCCTTAATGCACTTGACTTGGGTTAAATCCTTCATCATATAGGCTTCTGTTTAAGCAATTTTATAAATATCTCGCCCCTTATTTAAATTCTAATATTTGGTAAAAATTTTCAAAAGCTCTATTCCTTACTTCACTTATAGCATATAAAATTATACATGTAAATGAGTATAGGAGAAGTAAAAGTCCCTTACTATTAGGTCAAAATTTATAAAATTACATAATTAACCCTATATATACATTGGGTCAGGTTATATTGTGTCATAAACTATTGAGCTACTAATCCTGAAACCCACTAGTAACATTAAACGGTAGAGATTCCTAATTTTTGTAGTTCAAAATGGACTAGATTAACAAGTTTTTTTCGGATTTGAGGGTCGATATGAACACTGCTAATAAATGAGAAAATAATTTATTTAATTCTTGCATTTATTGTATAATAATATTATTTGATTATTATTTGTTGGATTATTAAAAATAAAGTGCAGATTTAAGGATATTTTATTCAGTAAAATGTTAAGCCAATTTCATTCAATACCTGACCAAATTCAAGATGCTAATATTTTTAAAATATACTACCACTCAATATCAACTAAACATGGGACAACATAACAAGGCTTATCATCCGAGAATGACTCATCTAAAAAATAATTAATTGACCTTTTTATAAAACATCCGATCTCATCTAATCTGTTAACCAAACGGATCCTTAGAAGTTGTTGGAAGTTCTAAATTACTGGTGAAAAGATATCAAGACAGCATGTGTAAATCTGCTAACAAACAAGAATATCAGTTTAACATGGAGTCTTCCAGTTTTGGCAGCAATCCCAATTTAACGCTTCAATTTTGTAGGGTCCCAAAAGTCACTTATTAGTTAATAATTCTTCAGAAAAAAATAAACACAAAAATCGAAAAGAACAAGTATACAACACTATGAAGAAATTGATTACAGTACACACCTAAAAAAATTACAATAGATACCTCTCTTGAAATTTATCATAATTATAAAAAGCTCCCCTCAAATTTAGATAATTACATTTACCTCTCACAGTGGCGTAAATTTCCAATCATAACCCTAAGCAATTACCTAAACCAAAATTCTAAAAACAAAAAGGAAAATACTGAAAAGCACAATCAATGATCTGTTTCCACTCATCAGGCCATTTTTAAAGGTAATTCTAACCTTTTTCCTTCAACATTTCCTTACCTTTACATGGATTTAACATCAACTTCCCTCCAAATCAGAAGTTCTCCTTCAACACCCCCTCCCCACCCTTCTCTAGAGGTGTAAATGAATATAAAAAAGTCAATAAAATTCTCTTTCAACACCTCCTTCCCTCCCTCTCCCCACCTCCCCTTTCCTCCCCTCTCCTAGGTGACTAAGTGTGTAATTGAACATAAACAAGTCATACAGTGTAGTATTCAAACTTGTTTAATTATTTTACGAGTTTAAAATTTTATTCAATATTGGCTCATTTATCTTTCGAACCAAATTTAAACGAATTCTTATTAAGTCAAATTTGAATCGAAATCTAGTAGTTTAAAATTTTTATTTATAAATAAATTTTTTTAACTTATTGAAACGAGTTCTAACATAACACAAAAAATTAATGAAAACTAAATTTTTATTAAGTATTGACAAACTAAACTCTTGAACTCTTATTTAGCCGAATTTTATTGAGTATGTATGAAATAGTTTGAATTTATTACAAGCCTTCCCTCCCTCGTTGTAAACAAAAATAGACAAATAAGAACATAGAATTAAGGATTTAAGGATTCAATTTATACACCATATATAGTAATTCTAAATTAACAAGTACATAGAAATTCATCAAATGAATAACATTGAACAAGATTGTTACATAAACAACACATTACCTAACCTATAAGAATTGATTAATTACCAACAAGTCTAGGTGATCCTTTATGGAAAGCACCTAAATTCTGATCGTATCATGGTTTTGCCTCGGGTACAATAGGAAGGAAACCAAACTTCTACATCACTACTCAAGTAAACAGTCTTCCCCCAATTTTTGCCCGTCCAAAACCACCAAAAAAATCTGGCCTTAAATATATGTATAGCAAAAAAACCTAGAAAAGAGGAAAACTCACTAAGACAAGAGCTAGGTAAGCATGGTCATTGTATGGTCATTGTATCGACGATCAGGACCGACGCTCAGCATTCTATCTAGATTCGACTCTTATGTATCCCCACCTCACATAGAAGAAGGGGAACCTCTTCCAGTTTGGGCTCTCGTTCGAATCCAAACCTTTATGCGTTGGCAGGATTACGACTCAAGAATTCATCACTTATATCCTCATCGATTTTGGTCAGTCATTAGAGGCTGCGAACATGCCTTGGGCCCCACAAACAAATTCTTTGCTACATATTTTGGCCTTACAATCGTAGCGTTGCAAAAATACTGCATGTTGCCGTATTCTTTACTATGGTAAAATACCGATACCTCAAAATCGTCGAAGATAATTGTATCTACAGGGATTTCAGCCATTACTGATAGCCCAATACTCCAATTTGCTGATATTTGAGAATGGGATATGTCGAAAGAAGAAACCGACATTGATTTCACATCAATCATTAGATCGTTAGGAGTAATTAATCCAATAAACAACCAACTTAAAAACAACCCATTAAGTATAGTTAAAAAGTGACCTAGCTGGGGCCTTGTTACACGTTTATAGCCGACGCCCTCTTTGTTAGGACCTTTGCCGTCGTAGCAGGCGCAATCGATAGGGCAACCATGGACGACAGAACGAGGCTGTTGCTGATTCATTGTATTCATGATCATGATCATGATCTTTTTTTGTCAGATTGAGAAAAGTGTATGGCAGATATATTAACGATTGCCTTGTCAATAACTAATGTTAGAGAGACTATAGGAGACCACGATAGGTGGAATTTGAAATAAATTAAAGCATCAGTATATTTGTTTACCAGAACACCTAATTTACAGGCTGGTGATATGGGGCAGCATGTGATTAGAGTACACAATACTCACTTATTTATTTATTTATTGATTACTATTATTTTTTTAATAACAAACACACAATACTCACTCTGTTACTAGTATGAATATGTGCTATTCCTACACTTTCTAGTGATTTTCAAACTTATAATTTATTCCATTACAATTTGAATTAAAATTAAAAACCGTTAAATATTCTTGTAACCGTTACTATTTAAAGATTAGTTATTCATTTTAATATAAGGCACAACCCCTTCCTTCTGGTGAAGGGCTTTTCTGGGCAATATAAAGGTAATAGGGTTAACGGTATTTGAAACTTTTTACATAATTCTGTTAAATTTTTAACTTTCTGTCTTGTAGGAAGATAAGTTTTGGTAAAATATATATATATATACATATATATATATATATATATTTTAGATAAACTAAGGCAAATGATATTTGCACACTTTTTTTAACTTCTTGTACACTCCCATCCCTTTTTAACAAGGAAAATAATTAAAAACAATTCATCCACGTTACACCATTTTTATATACCCAAAGTGCCATTGTTTTAAGGGTTACATATAGTAAGGCTTAACTCCACTTTACACCCCCAAACTTGTACTAGATTCTCAATTTGTATCCTAAACTTCTTTTTGAACACTTTGCAGCCCAAACTGTTTAAATCATTCCACTTAAGTCCAAAATGTATTCTGTCAAAAAATTTAACGGTTGTGGGGTGCGTGTGCGACACTTTCTGTTAAGTGCAAGTGACAATAAAAAGGCCTAACTCCATTTTGCACCCCAACTCGTACTGGATTCTCACTTTACATCCTGAACTATTTTTGGGACACTATACACCCTAAACTGTCTAAATCTTTTCACCTAAGTCCAAAATGTGATTCTGTCAAAAAATATAACGGTTGTTAGGCTCGTGTGCAATACTTTATATTAAATGCAAGTGACCATAAAAACTCAAAAAATGAACAAAATGAAAAATTAAAAAAATTATGAAAAAGAATTGTGAATAGAAAAGAAAAGAAAAAGGTTGAACAAAATATTCAAAATAGACTTTAAAAAAAACAAAAGTAAACAAATTAAAAAAAAATACAAGGGGTAGTGGGAATAGTGGGAGTGGAGGGGATACTGGGGTAAAGGAGGATTCCGAGATGGGAAAACATAGATCGATAGAGGTTTTGGGGCTAGAAAGGGAAAGCTGTATGGATTGGAAGTAGCGTGATTGGGTAGTATCTGGGGTGGGAATGTTGGATCTAGATGGTGGAGAAGGGTGGTGGGGGATGGTCTTATAACACATTCTAAGGTTGCAGGGAGGGGGTGGAGAGTTAGGGATAATGGCTATGGCTGAGAGTGAGGAGATGGATGATGATTGGTTGGGGAAGAAATTATTATTTTTATATTTTAATTTCATCCCAAATTTTAATTTAATTTCATTTATTTCCAAAATAATTCAACATAACTCAATGAAAATTTATAATGGGTATTTTAGGAAGAATGAATGAGTGTTAAGGGGGAATAAGAGGAAATGAGACTATTTTTTAACCCAAAACTTTAGTCAAAACGGAAAAATTCTGCACCACTAAGGAGATGTTTGGTTTATGAGTATGAGGGAAATAAATGAGAATCAAGGTCAATTATGCTCATAGGTATTGTTTGGTTAATCACTATGGAATTCATTCTATGGGAATGAAAGTGTTAGAAAATACACACTTTTATTTCCCATTGTGACACGAGTTTCAATGTTCAATTTATGAACTTATTAACATAGTGAAACTCATTCCTTATTCAAACTAAACAAGTAATGGGGAATAACATAAACCCATACCGATAGTAAGGTTTATGATTCCCATTTCGATTCCAATTCCTGAATGTGAACCAAACACCTCCTAAATTTCTAATACCTTTAGTGATTTTCTAGTCACTTACATTTAACGAAGAATGTTGCACACACATCTTATAACCATTATATTTTTTGACAGAATCACATATTATACTTAAGTGGAAAGATTTAGACAGTTCAGGGTGCAAAGTATCCCAAAAAAATTTAGGGTGTAAAGTAAAAATTTAATACAAGTTGGGGTGCAAACTAGAGTTTCTTTTTATTGTCACTTGCACTTAATGGAGAGTATTGTACACGCAGCCTACAACTTTTAAATTTTTTAACAAAATCACGTTTTGGACTTAAGTGGGAAGATTTAGACAGTTCGAGGTACAAAATGTTGAAAAAAAAGTTTAGGGTGCGAAGTGAGATCAATCCGGTACAAGTTGGAGGTGCAAAGTGGAGTTAAGCCATACACTAAACCCCTTTTAGGTTTGGATAGTTCTGTAATAAATCCCCTAACGTTTTCTTTTTCTCACTTTTCCCCTTGCATTAGTACACATAAGTAATTTGACTATTAAACAATCAAAAAAGACATTTTCACCCTAGACAATGTAAGAAAAAATAAAATTAGCCCGTTAAAGTTTATGTGTTTGTCATTATAGTCCCTAACTCAATTTTTGTGTCAATTAAGTATTTTAATCATTATTCAATATAAAAATATTGTCAAAAAATTAAAAATATAAAGATATCCATAAACAACAGTGATTGTTTTTAATACTTGTGTTGTGAAAATAAGAGACAATATTAAAAAACTCCCTTACACTTTCAATAGATTTCAGTTTTTTGTCATACTTTTTCCTTGTAAAAATATTCATTTTGAAAGAAAAGAAAATGAAACTAAAATATATATTGAATTGAATTGAAATATACAATACTCAGTGTAATCATCTATTAAAGTTCTAACCTTCTCTTTTCTTTATGTTAATAAAAATGATTTTCTTCTTTTTTTCATTGTTAATATAATTCAACTATCACCTAAATATGTATGAAGTAACACCATACACATAAACTAAAAATCAAATTTAAATAACTTAGATGAAATATATGATTCGTAAAAACTTTTAAAATTAATTATTTCAACATGTTCTTTGAGCTTTAAATAATGAAGAAAGCATAATTTGAGAAATAAAAAATTAATGAATTTCGTGTATAGTTATATTTTTAAAAGTATTGACAACACTATTGCATTTTATTGTTAGTCTAAAGTATTAAATGACACAAAAGTTACATGAGTAACTAAAGTGAAATCGGGCTTAAACCTTAAGGGGGTTTACCACAATTAACCTTTACAGGTACACTTGTCTTTTTAAAAAGGCTAATGGTGGAGTTACATTTGACCATTAGTCAAAAGAGGAAAGTGAAAAAAAATAATGTTAGAGGGTTTAAGTGTATTTAACCCTTGTTTTAATGTTTGCCGACTAGAAAAAATTTGAAAATAATTTATGAATTTGAAAACATTATATGAGTTAGAAAATTTATATACAAAAACTTTACCTTTTCATAGAAATTTCTTTTTTATAATTAAAAGAAAGATTTAGTTTATATGTGTTGGAATTATAAAAAAAAATCTTGGTTCTTAATTAGTTGTACTTGAAAGGCTGATTCAGTAAACTATATTCGCAATTTACACACAACATATTTGTACATATAGAATAACTTATATATATATATAGATATATATATATTTATATATGTATGCATAATTTATTATATATTAAATGTTTAATTCAAATTCGAGTCCTAATCGGATTAAAATAACTAGATCCAGAGACAATCTATATGTTATAATAACAAATGGATTTGGATAATTGAATTCACACATAGATCTAAACTGGATAAATGGGTGTAATCCGAGTCTAGGCAAACATGATCTATACCCAAATCACCCAAATTCTTCTAGACCTGTTTTTCCAGTTTGGATTTATGTACAAATTCGATTATCCGGAACCGATTTGTTTCCGTTTTATTATTATGATACATGAATCAGATATGTCCGATTAAAAAATTAAATATAAAAAAATTTAAATATATTAGTTATTCTACATGCATAAATATTTTGTGTAAATTGCAAATATAGTTTATAATCTAATGTAAAACATATGCATAAATATTAATATGAACTAAATCATTTTTAACAATTTCAAAAAAAAAAAAATTCTATAAAATTTTGAAGTTTTTATGTATAAATTTTTAAACTTATGAAATATTTTCAAATTTATTCTATAGGTAAACATTGAAACAAGGGCACTTTAGGTATATAAAAATGGAGACATATAGATGAAGGATTTTTAGTCATTTTACTTGTTATAAAGGGATAGGAGTATGTAAGAAAATAAAAAGGGTGTGCAAATATCATTTGTCTAAATTAAATTGTGATAATCTTTAATTATTAACGATCTAAACACTTATCGTGGAGTAAAATACAAGTCCTAATAGAACCCTTATTCGATTTCGTGGCTTACGGTTGCGGAATGTTGGCCGAAAAGTTGATCAAATTGGCTAGGGAGTTATGGTTTGCATTTACCAAATCTATTGCTTGTGGAGTTGCAGTTTGTATCTATCAACATTTTAAATTCCAATAGAAGGGATAAACTTGGGATCAAATCATTTGATTACTATAAATCTTCAATTTTAAAGATGAATTGGGAAAGAAAGTGCTCAAGAAAGCTCTATAAATAGTAGAGCTAGACATCAGAGACCCAGGAAGAAAAATTTCAAGAAAGAGCAGAGAAAAACTACTGGAGATTAGAATAGGTTAGACTAGAGTAAAAAAGCTGATATTTAATTTACTCTCTAGTTAGCTTAGTATTAGACAGATAAATACTTAAAATTCATTAGAAATTTCACTCTTGAAAGTCAAAACTCATATTCATGTCCTGTAATTTTCTCAAAGTATTCAAGTAGAATAATAGTTTCATTGGGAGAACGATAAATTCACATAGCTTATTACTTTATATTATTGCAATCGTATTATTGTACAAAAATTTATTTATTTATTTTTTTTTTTTTTGTCTCTTGATTGATCGAAGTTATTTTTCAAATATAATAGGAAAAGTAATTAATGAGTAATTTATATTAAAAAATATAATTATTCAGGAGTACGAACCTTTTATAATTGAAGTCCTATTTAAATATAATAGAAATTTTATTGGAAGAAGTCAGGCCTTTGAGTGACTAAACACTTTGACGTGAAAAATCCATAAAAATTCTATATCTACGAATTTTCTGGCACGCCTAGTGGGCTATACTCCTCTTCCTATCTTTTCAAGAGATATAAAAAAATATAGGTATATATTTTTATAAAAAAAAATACTTATATTCATGTGAAGCGTGAATTACATTGAAATTCGTTATTGTGTTGGTTTGCATACTGATGTTTCCTTCTTGTAGCAAAATTCAAAGAAATATGCAAGTTCATCTGCCAAAGGTATTCTTTTTATAATCGATCATTTTCTATTTAAAAATATAGGCTCAATGCAGGCAGTGAAACTTAAGTTCATAAACAGTTATTTAGCTTTGTGTCTAATGTATATGATTCGTTTCTCAGCATTTACATGTATTCCTCTATACTATTAATGCATGTAGTCATTAAGTGACATCTTCACAAACATATATATATATATATATACAAACATATATATATATATATATATACACATACACACATGTATGTATTGGATTTTATTTGGTGTGTGGATATTTTATTTTATTTTATTTAAAAAAAAAAGCAATTGTATTTGCATGCTAATATTCAACTGTTTTATCAAAAATTTATATTTTAACTTTTTTTTCTTGTCTCTAATTTTTTTTTCACAACATATCTTTTGCAGGTGAGCATGTGGAGCTTAGTTTCGCCAAAATAACATGGAAAAACAATGTTATCAAAAATAAAAAAGTTTAGCATAGTGCTCGTAAAAGTCTTTCACATAACACTATTTAAATATAAATCTATTTTATATACATAATGCAACATGGTCCAAGAGGGTGATGACTAATAACTATAGAAATTTGGGGATAATTTATTTATTATGAATCCTAATTTAATGTTTTGAAACTGTAATTTTAGGTATTTTATATTTGATTTAAGGTTATTAGGTTAAAATAAGTTTTTGTTTGTTTTAATGTATTTTGATAATTTTTAGTGTTTATTTTGTGTTTAAATTGTTTGCAATATTCGTATGTTTTTGTTGTATAAAAAATGGTAATTTTGAAAGTTTAAAAGTGGAGACTTGTAATCCTAGACTGAGAAGAGAAGGAAAAAAATGATAGAAAATGAGCCTGGCCAAAAAGTTTTGGCTGCGAACATCCTTGTTGCATTAAGGTGTTATGCGCTGTAGCAAGGGAACAAAGGATACGTGCAGCAAGAATATCAATCGGGCGCCAACATATGTTAAGATGAAGTAATTGTCGGCTACAAATTTGGTTATTAACAGCAAGCTTACATTACACAAATTATTTCTATCAATAGCCCTTTCACCTTATTAAATTATAAGTTAGTTTTTTTGGGTATTTTTGAGAGTAGCCGCTAGTATTTTTCTTGAGCAACATTACATACTTTTTTGCATTAAACTACTTTAGCAATTTTCGAATCTTGACTTTTAGAGTTTGTTCATGGATTTCTTATATTTTGTGTTTTTGGATTCATAGATTTTTCAAATAACCTGTGATAATTTTCGAATAATTCATGTACTTTATTATTTATTGGTTAATTATTTTTGCTTCAAGTTTTTCCTTTAATTATTTAGTTGCTTTTTTATTATTTTATTAATTTTAGTTAGGGCTAAGCTAATTCACAGTTCAATTCCATTAATTATTTTGTTTTGTTTTCTTCAAATTCTCAATAAATTCTAGTTTGGGTTTCAATAATTCTCCTCAACCAAAATTGGTTTAGTTGTCATTCAATTTACGCAAATTTATTCTTCCTTAATTTTTTAGGGTTAGATTATTATTTACTTTAGATTATTAAAAAAATCCAAAAAAAAAAATTCTTTTCAAATTGTAATCGTCTAAATAGTGACTAATACTAATTATTTGATAATTGACTAATTTGATCCTCGTGGATATTACTTATATACTGCTACGCATCCTGTTCACTTATGGAGACATGTGCTAGTACGTACTTAATTTTTAAATTAGAGTTTGACACGTATCAAGTTTTTGGTACTATTGTCGAGGATCAAATCTCAAGGCAATATCAAACCGCTTAGTATTGTTGCTAATTTAGATCTTATTTTTTTATTTTCTATTTAATTTCTCTTCATCCTATTTCTGTGATTTATTCTATGTTCATTTAATTTCCCGTAGTGATACGTTTAACTTGTGTTTTAGTGTTGTTTTCTAGTGTATGAACCTTGGCAATAAAAAGCTATTTCCACTTTATTTGGAAATATAAAGAACTTTTGTGGGGGTTACGGAAGTAACAGAAACAACAACAGGACCAAGAAGAATTTACCATGGCCAATTTGAACTTTATGCCAAGGAATGAAGAGATTCCCAAGAATGATGACGAAGGGGAAATTGTGAATGGGAATGGGAATGGGAATGATAATAGACAGCGATTGTTGAGGGAGTATACTAGGCCTACCTTTGATGGGGCTAGTTCTAGTATTACCAGGCCCGTTATCTAATCAAATAATTTTGAAACTAATCCAGCTCTAATTCAGATGCTTCAAACTCATGCCATGTTTGGAGGTGGATCAACTAAGGATCCACAGGCCCACTTGAGAAATTTTGAGAAAATCATGAGGACCTTCAGATTTAATGGGGTCTTAGCAGATGCAGTCTGTATGGCGACTTTCCCCTTCTCTCTAAGGGATAAGCCAAATGGTGGTTACAATGCTACGATGAGGAAACATTTACAACTTGGGAAGAACTTGTTCAAGGTTCCATAACTAAATTCTTTCCTCTCTCCAAAACTACAAAATTGAGGAATGAAATCATATCATTCAAACAGGATGTTGGAAAGGCCTCGGCGAAGCTTGGGAAAGATATAGAGAATTGTTGAGACGTTGCAACATCATGGCATTCCACTGTGGATGCAAGTGCAAACCTTCTACAATAGGCTATATATTGAAACGAAAACAATGACAGATACTGCAATAGGAGGATCTTTATCCTACAAAATGCCCAAGGAGGCCCAAAGAATATTGAATTTGATAGCTTCTAATTACTATCAGGTAGCAGCGGTTCAGCCAGTTCAACAAGATAGGAGGCGAGTTCTAAATCTTGACCAAACTGATACCATTTTAGCTCAAAACAAAATGTTGACATCCTTGGTGGAAAACTTGACAAAAACTCTTGGTTATTTGAATGTCAATTAAGTAGCTTCAACCTCTTTAGCTAATTATGTTTGTGAACTATGTGGAGGAAATCATGAGACTCGTCAGTATGGGCTTGAAGAGCCATTCTACCAGGAACAAGTCCAATTTGTCAACAATCAGTAGTTTAATCCAAGGCTTCAAAATAATCTATATTCTAACGACCTATAATCTAGGATAAAGGAATCATCCCAATTTTTCTTGGTGTGGTAACAACAATCAACCCAACCAATATCAAAAAAAAAAACATTCTTTTCAACCTGACCATCAAACAAGCCCAAATCTCACAACCTATACTACCTACCAACTAATCCTAACCCTCAATTTTAATCATACCAACCATTTTGGCCACCTCAAAATTCAAATCAATACCAAAATCAGCATCCATACCAACTCTTTAACTAACTCCTATAACCAAACCAAGGTCAAAGTTCTCGGAATATGGAGGATGTGTTTGCTCAATTCATGAGGAATCAGGAAGCATCAATCAGGAACTTAGAGAACCACGTGGGGCAAATAGCTACGCAATTGACTAAGAGACCGCAAGGTACCATGCCAAGTGACACTGTCCCAAACCTACGGGATGGTAACCAAAGAGAGCACGCCAAAGCTATCATCTCCTATAATGATAATGAGCTGAATGAGTATGGTGGTAATGGTATAGACGAAGAAGGTACAAGACAAAAGTAAGGAAATTCAAGATGAGAAAGTGGGATAATCATTAAAGGGTGAAGATGAGCATCAAGGAAAACTGGCCAAATATCAAATCCCTGCTAGGACAACAACTGAAAAGAAAGTTGTATCTTATACATTGAGCCATCAATTCAAGTTTAAATTCCATTCCCACAAAGGTTTAAAACTGATGAAAAGAAGAAGCTTAGGAGATTTTTGAAAATCTTCAAAAAGTTAGAGATAAACATTCCTTTCATTGAAGTTTTGAAGAGCATGTTGAGTTATAAAAAATTTACGAAGCAAATGCTCATGCGAAAGTGGAAACTCCTAGGGGATGATATTGTGTATTTAACTGAGAAGTGTAGTGCACTGATTCAAAATAAATTACCTCCTAAATTGAAAAATCCGGGGTCATTCTCCATTCCGTATGAAATTGGAGGATTGTTCTTTGAAAAAACTTTGTGTGATTAGGGGGCCTCAATTAATTTAATACCCCTTTCTATTTTAACAAAAAGTTGAAGGGAGGAGAATAAAGTCTACCAACGTGTCCCTCCAACTAGCGGAGAGAAATGTTAAATATCTATCAGGCATTGTTTAGGATGTGTTAGTCAGGGTTGATAAAGTATTCTTGCCTATAGATTTCATTGTCTTGGAGATGAAATAAGACAAGGATATGCCTATCATTCTTGGGAGGCCATTTCTTGGTACTGGAAGAGTTTTGATTGATGTCCAAGCTACCGAACTCTAATTCCGGATTGATGAGCATATTGTTTCTTTTAATGTTTTTGATGCATTGAAATTTCTTTCCTATTATGATGAAGTAATGAAAATTTACATAATTGATGAAATTTGTGATGAATTTTGTGGGGCAAACATGGATAAATTTTCATTGCAGACAGCAATTTTTGTAAGTGGTGACAAAGAGGAGCACGATAAAGATGTTCTAAGATGCTTGAAAATGTTGGAAGAAAGCCCAATTGTGGAGGTTGATGATCAAAAAGAGGATGCACTTCATAGATAAAGGGAGGTCTCTGACCAACGAACCTCCCACACTTGAACTCAAACCTCTACCATCAAATCTTCGTTATGAATTCTTAAAAGAAGATAATAGTGACCCATTATTATTAGTGTTCATCTTACTCGTGATCAACTGTCTAAATTGCTTGATGTCTTGAGATTGCACCGTAAAGCAATTGCTTGGAGCCATGAGGACATTAAGGGCATAAGTCCTACAATTTGCATGCATAAAATTCTTTTCAAAGAAAATTTTAAACCATGTAGGTAACGTCAACGTTGATTGAACCCTACTTTGAAGAAAGTGGTTTGAAAGGAACTGTTAAGATTATTATATGTAGGTATTATCTATCCCATCAGTGACAGTGAATTAGTCCCACTCAAGTAGTTCCTAAAAAGAGAGGGATGATGGTAGTAGATAATAAAAATAATGAACTCATTCTATCTAGAACAGTCACCAGGTGGCGCATGTGCATTGATTATAGAAAATTAAATGAGGCTCACTAGGAAGGATCACTTTTCCCTTCCCTTTATTGACCAAATGTTAGAGAGACCTGTAAGACATGCTTTCTATTGCTTCCTTGATGCGTATTCCGACTATTTCCAAATAGTTATAGTGTCGGAGGATCTAGAGAAAACCAATTTTACTTGTCCTTATGGTACTTTTGCATATAAACGTATGCCCTTTAGTCTTTGCAATGTCCCAAATACATTCCAATGGTGTATGTTTGCCATATTTGATGATTTAGTTGAATATTGTATGGAGATTTTTATGGATGATTTCTATATTTTTGGTGATTCTTTTGACATGTACTTGTATAATTTGACTCTTGTTTTGAACCGCTGTGAAGAAACCAACCTATCTTTGAATTGGGAAAAGTATCACTTTATGGTCAAGAAAGGTACTGTTTTGGGTTATAAAATTTTTGAACAAGGAATTGAGGTTGATAAGCTCAAGGTAGAGGTAATTGAGAATTTGCCTCCTTCTAGCAATGTAAAAAGCATGTTACAAGTTTTTTAGGACATGCTGATTTTATTGGTGTTTCATTAAAAATTTCTCGCAAATTTCTAGGCCATTATGTGTATTGTTGTAAAAAGACACTGTGCTTAATTTTGATAAGAAGTGTTTGCACGCATTTGAATTGTTGAAAAAGGCTTTAACCACTACTCCAGTTATAATTGCTCCTAATTGATTTTTACTGTTTAAACTTATGTGTAATACGAGTGATTATGCTGTAGGCATTACTTTGTGCCAAAGAGTAAATAAAGTTTTGCATGTCATCTCCTATGCCAATCACACACTGAATAATGCACAAGTCAACTATTCCTCCACCAAAAAGGAATTACTAGCTGTGGTTTTTACATTTGATAAATTTAGATCCTATATCATAGGAAGCAAAGTGATTGTACATACTAACCATTCCGAGTTGAAATATTTACTTTCTAAACATGATATAAAATCTCGATTAATTCAATGGATACTTTTATTGCAGGAATTTGATTGGGAGGCTTACCTTGTCGACAATATGGGCATTGAAAACATTGTTGCCGACCATCTTTCTCGTCTAGAAGGACTCAAACTTTTAGCTCAAAAAGGAGGTGCCAAAAAATGGCCGAATTTTCACTGAACAATTATGGCCGTGGGTGATACACACCCTTGGTATGCGGATGTAGTAAATTATTTAGTAGCCAAGGTCGTACCATCTTCCATGGACATCAATCAAAGGAAAAAGTTTCTTTTCTGAACTTAAATATTATTTTTGGGAGGAACCGTTTCTTTACCTCCAATGTTGTGATCAAGTGATACGTCGGTGTATTCTGGAAGAGGAGGTACTTGATATTTCACATCATTGTCATGCTTCTCCGGTAGGTGGTCATCTTGGATGTAAAAGGACAGTAGCCAAGGTCCTCCAATGTGGTTTGTATTGGCCTAGTTTATTAAAAAATGCAAGAGATTTTGTGGTACAATGAAATGAAAGCCAAAGGACTGGAATCATATCAAGAACGAATGACATGCCATCAAGGATGATCGACATATTGGTCTATGAAGTTTTTGATGTATGAGATTTGGATTTTATAGGACTGTTTCCTAGTTCATTCTCCAATAAGTTCATCCTTGTGGTAGTAGACTATGTTTCAAAATGGGTCAAAGACGTGGCCTTAACTACTATTGATACCCGTGTGGTGGTAAATTTTGTCAAGAAAAATATATTTTTTCCCGATTTGGAGTCTCACAAGCTATCATTAGTGATGGTGGAAGTCACTTTAAAAATGCCAAGTTTGAAACACTCTTGTCCAAGTATAGAGTAAAACACAAGTTTTCACTTGCGTATCATCCTCAAATCTTAGAACAAGCGGAAGTGTCCAATCACAAACTTAAGCAAATTTTGAAAAGATGGTTAGTGCATCTAGGAAAGATTGGTCTAAAAAATTGATGATGCTTTGTGGGCTTATCGAACTACTTACAAAAATCTTATTGGGATGTCTTCATTTCAAATGGTCTTCAGTTAGTCATGTCATCTTTTGGTATGAATTAAAACATAAGGCCTATTGAGCAGTGAAAAGTTTTAACTTTGATTGGAAAGAAGGGGCTGAAAATAGGCTTTTGGACCTAAATGATTATGATGAATTCCGAAGAGAAGCTTATGAAAGTGCCCAGATTTATAAGGAGAAAACAAAGGCTTGGCATGACAAGCATATCTTAGAAAGGAAGTTCGTGATTTGGTACCTCTTTATAATTCAAGGGTCAAGTTATTCCCCAGAAAGTTTAAATCGTGATGGAGTGGACCATTTGAAGTCGTTGAGGTATTCCAGTATGGATTCATGGAAATTAAAGGAGTGGAAGGCAATTTTAAATTCAATGGCCATAGACTCAAGCTTTTTTCCCTTCTGTTTTCTTCTCCATCCCTTTCAACCAACTCTTCTCTTCCTTATATTTTCTCACCCCCACCACAACCACCATAATCTTATCACTACAAAACTCCATCTTCTGTATGGGTTTTTCTCTCTCAAGTTAAGGGCTTCAATTACAAATTTGTGGGAGAAGATTTGTCTACTTCAAGACTGGGATTTTTTTAACCACTAATTTTCCTCAATTAGTTCAAATAAGATCTTTCTACTTTTCTTTTTCTTTGCAATTGAAGGTTTGGGTGAAAATCACAATTTTTCATTGTTGGTTCTTCTCAAACTTTGATTTTTGCTAGTACTTTCATTGTGGTGGATTTTAAAATCCAATTTGTGGAATTCGTTGCTTCTTATCTATTTTTCTATTTTTAATTATGTGATTGTGGTTATGATTTTCTTCTTTCTTGTTTTATTGTTCTTTCTTGGTTAGAGACTTATGAGTAATAAAAGAAAAGCCTCGACTTCCATAGCTCTTGTGCAGTCCGATGTCATCAATCCTCCATCTAATGAGCCTAAAATTGTTCTTGACAAAACTAGATTTGTGAGTATCAAGGCACAAATGTTTCAAAACAAACTTGCTTTAATTGCTTCACTTTGTTTAGAGTGAGGGATTGATTTTAATGGCCCGGGGAACAAATATAATCATAAGATTGGTACTTTCACTACACCAGGTGATGTACGTCTGCTTTATGTTATGATATTTTTAATCATGCTTGGAATCACATTGTTGGGGAAGATGCTATTGTGGGTAATGATACACTTGTGAGGGAATTTATTGCTAACACTCACAAACTCATTGGCACTGTAGTTCAAGTTAGACGGCAACCGGTAGATTTTCGTCATGAGATTATAAATGCTTACTACTAGGTTTCGAATATTGCTGACAGTGAGAACTATTTTTAAATGTTCTAATATCGATTATGATTGGGGATGGCTACATTGGAATTTTAGCCAATGGTGGAACATAAACAATTTCTAAAAACTTGGTTATCTCCTTATGCTTCAGTTTGGTATCATTTTTTGACTTTCCTAATTCTTCCCATTACTCATTTAACTAAATGACTCAAGACAGGTCCACTATTCTTTATGCTTTAGTTAAGGGTTGATCTATTGATATTGGTTTAGAAATCCAGATAGAGATTCTTTGAGGAAGAATGATGCTAAAGACCAATCTAGTTTTATTTTTCCTAACTTGATTACTTATTTATGTACCAATTAGGTGTCAATTTTCATAGCAATCCAAAAATTTCTCCTGACAAACCTATCACTGTTCCTTCACTCCACCTTACTTAACGAAGTATAACAAGTCCCTCCAGAATTTGATTGCAAAACACCAACATAGGAAGCAGGCAGAGCAAGTTGTTGTTTTGGACCCACAGAGTCACAATCCACAGGGTACTTGGGAGCCTCTGTCTCTTGTTAATTCAGATTATGTCTTTCGTCAACCGTGTATGGAGGCAGGTTTGCATTCCTTAACCATTTATTATAGCTAGAGTCTTCATATAATTCATCACAAATTAGATATTTTAGCTCATCATTTGAATCATGTCCATCCTGTTAATATTGTGAGTTGGCCATCAGAACCGGATGCACCTCATTGGCACTTTGGCCCACCTGAAAATGAATTTGGCCTTGGATTTGAGAAGTCAGAGGAATAGTAGTGCAGACTCTACGGATGATGATGGAATTGGTTCTTCGGGACATTCTTAGAGGGAGTTTTATATCTCTTATTATTTTCTATTTGTTTGTGTTTTGTTATTTCCCTTTACTTTCGTTTTCGATCATTGTGTTGGTTATGTTAGCTTTTGTTTCTTCTCCCACTTTTGTGGCACATTGGAGACAATGTGTTGGCCCAAAGTAACCTAAGAGGGAGGGTGAAATAGATTACTTAAAAATAGTTTGCAAATGAAGCACAAATAAAAATTTTAGACACAAGTAATTTGATAGCAATGTAATCAGTTAAGCACATAATGAGAAGAATAGATAAATATAGAGAGAGATTGTTCAAACAACACTCCTAAGTTAGCATGTTTGGATTAGTTAGTCCACTAAGGTGCTTCTTCAAATTTGGTGAGCCAATAATCCAAATTGTACACAAAGTAGGATAATCCTTGCTCACACTACTTCTCTTTAGTTGAGGTAAGGATTTTACACTCAACCTGACACACTCTCTCACTTTTGTACAATGATTGTCACTCCACTCAATGCTTTTGAATAACACTATCAAATGCACACTTTTTTACTGATACAATACTTCTAAAAAACTAATTTTCACTCAATTTTTTTTTTACTTGGTTGTATTCAATGTGGAATATCTAATACATAAATTTAGGGTGGTTGGTATTTATAGATATGATAAATGAGCTTCCAACTACCTTCCAATGGCAAAGTAATTAATGCTGCAAAACTAGTTGTTATAGGTTTCGGACGTTCAATAACTCTTCATTGCATCTGACACAGCGTCCGAACAACTGAAACAGAAAAGTTGAGGTCTTCGTTCAAACGACCGAGGTTGCATCTGTTCCTTTGTCCAAAGCTGATGGTTCGTCAAGTTGGATCCTTGGATAGTGCAATATGTTTGGAAGAACAAATGCCTTATACTTCCTTCGGACGAGTAGGTGTGTTCGATAAAATTTCTTTCAGACGATGTTGAGGGTCTGTTCTTAACTACCTAGGATACCTAACTTGCCCTCTGTCTAACTGTGCGGACAATGTTGAGCATCTGTTGTCAACTGCCTCAGATATCTTGCTCTTTGTCTAACTGTTCAAACAATGTACTACATTCGCGACAATCTATTCGGATGAATTCCTGCATTCGAGAAAATTGGTCAGTTCGGATACTCTTTCACGTCCAAAGCTCCTCCTTTTCAGATGATATATAGCATCCGAAAACCTTGTTATGTCAAAATCTGCAAGATTCCTGCACAGCTAATTTGCTAACTATTATATTGGATTTATTATCATCAATTTCATCAATTGAATAATCCAAATAAGTAGTCGTTACCTCATCATCACCAATAGCCATAAAGGTCATTTGTGCCGATTCTATTTCTTCCTCAACTTCTTCTTTGGAGTTACAATCATCTCATGTGGTTTGAAAATTGTTGAAACAGGGCTTCCTTGCTTCCTTCTTTTTCTTGGATTGACATTCGTTTGCATAGTGTCTGGGTTAACCACTTTCGAAGCATTACTATCATTTTGTTTCTTCTTCTCTACTTTGGTCTTCCCCTTGAAGTTATTGGAGTTGATTTCTCCTCCTTTCCTCATTCTCCTTTTGTTGATAATTTTTGAGGAATCCTTTGGTGATGAGTGCAAGATCACCTTCATCAAGATCTTCGTCTTCTAAATTGATGGAGTCATTTTCATATTCTTCTTAGGAAGTCTTCAAGGCAACACTTCTTTTTTGTCTTGCTTCTTTATCATCCACAACTTTAGGCTTGAGAATCAATACATAAGATGTAAGAGAGTTAATCAATAACTCAATGTGCATATAATTCAAATTCTTTGCCTTTTCCATAGCAATAGATTTGGCTTCCCATTCTTTGGATAGAGGATTCAAAATTTTCTTATTCTTTTCACCCAATGAATATGCCTTACCCAATACTTTTAAGTCCTTTATGATATCATTGAATCACAATACATCTTATCAATTTTTCATGAGGTTCCATCTTGAAAGACTCATACTTAGCAACATAAGAGTAAAGAATTCATTTGTTTGCTTACATCATCACTACCTTCATAAATCTCTTTCAATTTATTTTATATTTCTTTAGCGAAACACAACCTTTTACTCTGATGGATTCATTAGCATCCAAAGTATTATACAAAACATTCATGACTTTAGCATTCAAAATCAAATTGGCTTTATCTTGTGGGATTAGTTCATCTCTTGTTTTTTCTCTTTCATTATTAGTGTGATCTTCAATAATGGTGGCTTCAAAAGGACCTTCATTAACAACATACTATAAATCAATATCAATAGATTGCAAAAAAATTTTCATTCTTTCTTTCCAACTAATAAAATTTACCCCATTAAACATAGGTGAGCTAGTGATAAATTGACCTTCAAGAAACAAAGCATTATTGGTTGCTATAGTGATCTTTACTCTAATGCAATTTAAGCAAAAAGAAAGAGATCAAACTCTAATACCAATTGTTGGCCCAGAGCAACCTAAGAGAGGGGTGAATTAGGTTGTACAAGAATTTGAAATTGCAAATGAAGCACCAATAAAACTTTTCACAATCACAAGTAAATTTGATGGCAATATGATCAATTAAGCACAAAAATGAATAAAGTAAATAGATATAGAGAGAGATTTTCAAACAAAACTCCCAAGCCAGTAAGCTTGGAGTAGTAGCCTACCAAAGTGTTTCTTCAAAATTGGTGAGTCAATAAACCAAGTTGTATACAAAGTAAAATCACCCTTACTCATACTAATTCTCTTTAGTTGAGCCAAGGATTTTATACTCAACCTCACTTTTGTACAATGATCATCACTCTACTCAAAACTCTTTAATAGTACTCTTAATTACACACTTTTTTCACTAATACAACACTTCTAAAGAGCTAATTTGCCCTCAAATTACTTTTGTACTTGCTTTTATTCAAAGTGGAAGTTGTTATTCATAAATTCAGGTTAGTTGGTACTTATAGGGGTGGTAAAATGAGTTTCCAACCACCTTCCAACTGCTAAGTAATTAATGCTAAAGAAACTAGCCGTTAGAGGTTTCAGACGTCCGAGAAACCTTTACTGTGTTGGAAGAAGCATCCGAACATTTTACCACCCCTATAAGTACCAACCTAAGTAGAAGGGTCTTTATATTTATTAGGTCTCGGGGGCAAAGAAAAGTTGAACCTAAATAGAAGGGTCTTTATATTATCAAGAAATTGTGTTCAAATGCTACATATTTTTTGATAACAATAGATGATGAAAGAATCATTTTCCCAAGCAATGCCAGATTCTTAAAAGGTATTTTCTATAAGATAAGCAAGAAACTTAAAAAAATCCACTAGGATGAAAACCTTGAAAAAGGGGCCTAGGTAAAAGTTAGGGAAAAAAACTAAAAAGGGCTAGGTTGAAAACCCTAGATGGCGACCTAGGCAAAAAAAAACAAAAGAAAAAGAATTTACTCTTGAACTACGTTTGGCTTGATCCCTTTTGCACAAAAGTACATAGGCAACTTTGAACCACATCCAAATTCAATCAAAACAAACAAAAAAAATCATTGGTCTTTCATAAGAAATATCAAAAGAATGTATTAGTTTTCATGTTCTTCAAACAAAAGATATATATTTGGTTATGGACTTTTATATTTTTATACAAATTCCAAATAAAAATTAAAAAAATTAAGTACTTTGGATCAAAATAATTACTTTTTATTCAATATGAAGATAAATCCTAGAATGATAACAAAAAAAATCCTACAAAATAGTCATGGGGATTCTCACAATCATAAAAATGGGAAACTCTCCTCGTTAGATCAAATAATCAAAGTAAAAGTTGGTTCTTCAAAGCCTCCACAACATTCTTTAGTTTCTCCAAATCTTCATTATGAACCTTTTCTTTGGCAAGGACATGATGAATAGAAGATTTCAAATCATCAAATTTTGTTTTCAATGCAAGGAGTTTTTTACTAGAATTAACTAATGTAGACTCATGCTTGTTCAAAGTCTAAGCCTTAGCAGCACGGCGAATTTGAAGCAAAGACAAACTCATTTCTAACTGTGTTAATTTCCCCATCAAAGGTTAAACGAATTCTCCATAGAAGAGACATCTTTCACCAATTTTCCATGCTCTACATTTAGGATTCAAGTTGTAAATGAGTGACTTCCAAACAAGCTTCATATGCAAGTGGTTGGTTCTCTCCCAAAAGTGCAATTTATGTGATTTAATAATAAAATCCTTCAAAATCGGGTAAAAGAGAGACATTTATGGGCTATTGCCAAGAAACTTGAGTACAATATTTGCTTCCTTTATCATTGTCCTTGGGTCTAAAATATTCATAGAAAACAACTTATTCAAAAAATTTAACGTTGCTATTTGTGCAGCTGTGGTAAGAAATTCTTGCATGGAGTCATAAGTTTTGGTTAGTCACAGAATCTGGGATGCCATCACTAAGAGGAGTATAATCAAAAATGTCATCATCAATTTTGTCCTCAAGATGAATGATTTCCTTACCCTTTAAAGAGATGTTGTCAATACTTTCAGACGCCACTTCTTTTTCCTTTATCTAAATTTTCATTAGCAAGAGAAAGGTCTTTTAAAGGAGTTGAAGGACGAGGTTCATCACGAATTCTACAACTAGGAAACATCTTCACCTTTTTTGGTTCTTTTAGTCTTTAAGAAACTACTACCCTTAACAAATACACCATTATCAGACAAGTAATAAATATCTTCAGCTAATGATAGAGAAATGATTCGACATCATCTAAAGAATCAAAGGTAGTTGGACCATGTAGAGAAGAACTTTTGTTGATAGGAAATTCAACTGCACGAATTAATTTATCTTCGACTAAGGATGAACTCATTCCCTCTGATTGCCTAGGGTCTACTGTTTTGCCAGATCAGATAAAATCCAAAGAAAAATCTTTGTTGAAACGATCAAGCCACTCATACAACTTGGATAAAAAATGCCATCTGCTTCTTTTTTTGTTGGTTCAAAAAGGTGCCTTTTTATTGAAGTTTCCTTTGAAGTAGAAGTATTAGTATCCTTCTTACTTGCTTGAGGATGAAACATCTAGGATAACACAGAGTAACGATTGTCTCACCACCAAGTGTCATTGGATAAAGTAACTGGGCCTGGGCCATCATCAATTCCAGTGATAAGACTTGTACCAGTGTCATGATGACACATTCTTCGCCAATACTGAAGTAAGGCAACAAGAGATAAGAAATCCCCACATTTGGTGTCAACATCTCTAGGACAATGTTGTCCGTATCCAAATTGACGACTTAAACGGCTTGGTTCTTAAGGTTCAGCTATCAGGTTGTCACTCATCTGATAAGTTAATACACATGGACGAATTAAGAAAAAATATGATAATGTTTTGATGAAGTAATGATAAATTTTCATCTTGAGGGTCATCTTCTTTTAAATCTTGACCTTCCAAAACATTGACATATGGTTGAAATAAAAATTCGATCGAGTTCCTAAAAACCTCCGGGGCTATATAATAAGTGAATCGAGTTGGTAAACTGTCTCTTATCAAAGATAATAATGAAGCATTTGGGTAAAGTAAATGTCTGTGACTATAAGTCTTAGGGAAATAAATGGTAAGCCACCCAAATAGATAATGAAATAAACCTCTAACTAGTAATTCAATTAGTTTCTTTGCTCTTGAAATATGCCCCAATGCCGGTAAAGATAAACTAATACAGGAGTAGCCAAATTATGCATATATACTTGTGTCATCTTTCCTGCCATTAAGAATGTCTCTGGACAAATTATCTCAAACCGTACAGATGGAAGTACAAACCCACTTAACTAACATGCAAGGATAGCAACCAAAATTGCATGTCAAGAATAATCACAGCTATATTCAAATAGAAACTCTTCAAATTTCTCTATTGCTACAATATTTGAATTAGGGTGATTAGTAGTGGGATAAAGTTATCAATTCATACTTGAAAAGTCAGTTTGGCACCTAATGTTTGGAGGAGACTATAAAGGTCAAGAGTACCTTGAGGAATGTCTTTAGACCTAAGTACTTCATTTGAAGGATTGTCCTTGTCATAAAACTCACCACCTATGAAAGGAGGTCCTCTAATTTTTTGAGGATCTAGTAAAGAAATATGAAGTTCTTCATAGAAAGTATGAAAGGTATTTTCATTAAGGGACCATTACTTAAGTAGAGTCTTAAAAACATTTGGATCCCATGAGTATAAAAATAATGATAATTCAATAGCTTCATAAATTCGTATCATTTTTAAAGCTTTCTTGTGTTCTAGAAGTATTAATCTTATCCAAAACTCCCAATACAATGAGTAAATGGGGAAGGCCCAAAAAATATTGAATGATCCAAATGCCCAAGTAACATTATCCATCTACATCTTTCCAAGAATACTAGGAAAGAATAGTGTTCCCATTCTTGAAGAAGATAATGGCTCCAAAATTGTCAAAGATGTTGTTTTTGCTTTTTTAGCAAGTCCAGAAGCATTAAAGTTTGCGGACAATGTATAGATTGGGAATGATAGAGGTTTCGATCGTAGTGCTAAATAAGTTCTTGAAAGTCGAGATATTAAATTATGTCTCTTCAGGAAAGAATAATAGAGGACCATGTTCCCCAGGCAATTGTTCGACTCCTATCTCTGAAGGAAATTCTTAATCACTTCTACTGAACAATTAGGATGGTGATTGGCTATTTTTGCTACAAAATATAGTAAAATGAGAGATGTCAAATGCAAAAAAAAAAAAAAAAAAAATGTTGGTTTTCTTATTTTATATATTTTACCAGCCTGAAAAAATAAAAAAATAATAGTAATAGATAAAATAAAATAAAATAAAGAGAGACAGTGTATTAATTTTATTTATCTAAAAAAAAAGGTTCTAGAATACCGTAACTTTTGTTGGAAACGACACAAGGGTTCTAACACCTAATATTTGGTATTACCACATAAGGGTGGACACTGTATATTTTGTAACGAACCATACGAAGGTGGAATACCATATATTTTGTGGAGAATTATAAAAGGGTGGAAACTATGATTTAATTCAAGTTTTAAAAAAAAAATTCCAATGTTAATGACTTTACCAAGAAGATTGCGTTGAAAAATGGGCTTCACCAAATCTACTAAAAAAGTACAATTTCAGAAATATATAAAAAAAAAATCCAAAGTCGACATTGGATAACTGGTGCAAGATTTACTTATATAAAGTTGCATCATACATGAGATTACTTATGCCTGGCAGACATCGTGCATGATTAATCATGCAAAACAGCATACAAAATTGTTAAAAAAATTGTTGATGGCATGCACATAAAAAATTGATGAAATTTGACTTACCAAAATTGTCGTATGTGTATTCTGCGGAAATCATAAATAAGAATTTGGTTTACTCCAACTCTTATTTATATAGTGGCAGAAATAACTAATGTAGACTAAATTAATATGAAATCTACTTAAAAAAAAGAAGACCAAAATATTTATCACATAGAATCCTTCTCTTAATAAAAAAAAAAAAAAAGGAATTTTTATTAGCCAACTTATTTGTAATTTGTGTCATTAATATTGCTAATGTTCCAAATTACAAAGGCCATTTGTTGAATCCTTATCTTAATAAAATTATAAATAAAAAAAAGGAATTTTTATTAGCCAACTTATTTGTAATTTGTGTCATTAATATTACTAATGTTCCAAATTACAAAGGGCAAAGATAACAAAGGGTATTTGTTGGCAGATAAGTTTTGGTAATATATATATATATATGTTAACAGGTCGGATTGTAAGTTAGAAAATCATAGGAGATAATGTGAACATTAGCCAAACCACAATGAGGTTCATCGTAATTTATCCGAATTTTGCATAGGATTAATTTTACTTTGCCTCCTTAACATTTAGGGTCAATATCACTTTAGTCTAAGCACTTAAATCCTTCCATTAAATGCAACTCAACATTCTTTATCTTTTTGACAAAAATGCCCTTGTGCTCTCTTCTTCCTTTTTTCTCATTTCTACCTAATTCTTTTCTTTTCTCATTTTTTTGAAATGATTAAATAGTTTTTTTTTTTCATTTATCACCATATCTCAAATTTCATCAAATTTATTTATGGAAAGAAAATAATTAACACAGACATTCTGGGTTTCATGAAAAAATTTGTCAACAAATCTAATCTGAGGGTAAAAATGTTATTTTAGATTGAAAATTTAAGACTATTAGCTTTAACCGTTAGTCTAGAGACTTAAATGGTTAAAAAATATCGTTAGAAACTAAAGTAATAGTGATATTAAACATTAAGGGGATAAAGTAAAATTAATCCTTTTATATAAATGTATATTTTGAGAAATAAGCTTATGCTTTATATCAAATTTTAGTGAACCCTGCAGAGGGATCTAATTTTATATCAAATTTTAGGGTAAGGGTAGGGGTAGGGATAGGTGCTCTTTTTTTTTTTTAATGTGTAATGTGAATTATTACATATTTAATATTAATTTTGTTTGATAATCTACATTTCGTATTCATATGATGCAGTTGGTCTAAATTATATTATTAAAATGATGGAATTAACTGCATGAAGAAAATAAAATAACATAATATTTTTTTGGCAATTTTTACCTTCAGATCAATTAACAAACTAATATTAATCTATTATGGAAAATGATTTAGAAAGTTAGAAATTGATAATCACTTACCATAATAAATTACCAACACCCTAATTTTAAATATTAGACCAAATTTCGTTCCTTTCTCACGGATACACAACTTTTATCACTCAAGTCATTTGTATAGATGTTATAATCTATATATATCAAAATACATTTCATCCCCAAATATAGCATGAGATTTAAAGCTAGTAGAATATGTATACCAGAACACCAAATTCCCAGCGTTACTTATGAATTAGATATCTACTATGACTTAGCTAGGCCAATTATTTATAGTGTAAGTTAAATATAAAGTTATATTATTTATAATAAGTTAAAAAATATATTTATTAATTTAAAAATACTTTACGTGTTGCACGGGTTTTTCAGTTCCTACTATAATTTTCTTTCTCACACCTTCTCTTTTCTCCTTTAATTGCGTAATTCAAAATTACCATCTTTATCACTTTTCTCCCATATTTACTCCCTATCCTCATCTTCGGAATCTGTCTCTTAACCCATAGTTATTCCCCCTTCAATTCTTTTCAAAATTTTTAAAACTTATATAGAACTAATTGTATCACTTCCTATTCTCTATTTTTTCTTTAAATTTTTATCTCATTCATTTTTTTCCTTTCTCTTATTTTGTTGATTCAAAAACTTTTAATCTTTGATCACCATGTCTCAAAATTCATCAGCCTCTATTTATGAGAAGATAATAAACTATTTTAAGTGTCATGGATAAACTTTTCCACACATCAATAATTTGAGGGTAAAAATGTCATTTTAATAAAAAAAATTAAATGCCATTAGATTTGACTATTAGTCCAGGACTTTAGTGCCCAAAAAAAATGTGGGGACTAAAGTGAATGACCTTAAGCGTTAAGGAGTTAAAGTGAAATTAACCTTAAAATTTATTCTAGTCAACTATTAATTTAATTTTGGACACAAAAGTTACGTTTCTTAGTTAACTGTTAGTCTGAAACCGATAAATTTTCATTTATATCTAGATTACTTCTTTTACAACTTTTTTTAAGAAAAATATTTCTTACTCTTTGATTCATTCCATTGAACAAATAATAATCCTTCACTCTAATTAGTTGCTTTTAGAGTTTTTTTTTTTTTTAAATGATTCTTGATTTCAATATTGCTCTTCTAGATGATTTTTCTTTAATGGGATTTTCAATTCTTGAATCTTGAAGTTACCATTCTTGAATTTTTGTGCTTCTAATATTAATTTTGTAATTATTCACTAAATGGTGGAGTATGTAAGGCTTTTTTTTTTTTTTTTTTTTGGTGTTCTTGGTTCAAAATGTTTATACCCAAATTAATTGGTTCTTGATACATTTTGAAAGAAAAACGAACAGATGTTAATCATATGTACATTATATATTTATGTTTTTGATATTCATTTTAGATTTATTAATGTTCAAAAAGATATATAGATTGAGATTTTGTCAAGGTTTTTAGAGTTTATATTTTTTACAAATGATTAATAGTAATGATATATAAATACCAAGACTATGTTATTTAATTTTAATTAATGTGGTTCACGGATTACTGAATTTATTAATTAAAATAAGTTACTTTGAATATTTTGATATATAAATGAAACTTTGTTGGAATTAAATACTTATTGAGATTGTGATCTTATAGTTTCGCATAAAATTTTGTTTTATTAAAATTTAGTGTGTAATCTTTCAAAATTTATTCTATTAAACAAACATAAATTTTTAAAAATTGTCATATATATAAAATAAGCATTTGTAATTAAGTACTATAATTCAGTAGATAGTAATTGATGTTCAATAATCAATTTTTATAATATAACAACATAACAAGTTTATTTACACATCAACAATTATATTCCTTATTTGATTTTTTTTTAAATTGTAATTTATGTTATAATTATATTCCTTATTTGATTTTTTTTAAATTGTAATTTATGTTATTGAAGAACTTATTAATATAGTTAGTTTTATTTGTCTTTATTTAGTGAATTGATAAAAGTTTCATTTAATTATTACTACTTTTATTATCCCTGTTTTATTCTATATATTGAATATAATCACCCTCCATACATAGCACGAAATATCATCTTGTCGATCATATATCAAAATATATTCCATCCCCAAGTATAGCACGAGATTTAAAACTAGTAGAATACGTATTCCACAACACCTAATTCCCAGGGTTACTTATGAATTAGAAATCTATTATGACTTAGCTAGGCCAACTAACGATTTCCTTATCCAAGTTGAAATCCAGCTGTTAGCGGGATTTGATTACATCAATGCAAATGTATATTGCCCGTAATCTACAGGGGGAAAAAAGTGTAACCCAAAAGAATGAGGATTTAGTATTTTTTTTTTTTTTAAATCCTTGAATGTGTGTCAAATATAAAAATTTAAACTATTCTTCGTTCGAAATCCTTAGAGAGTGAATACATACTGGAAAAGTTTAGATTCCCAAAACTAATTCACCGACAAAGCCATACTAAATCACCATCAATCTCTGTTAAGATTTTCTTCCTTCTTTTATGGTATAATATATATACATTATACTGTATAACTTTATAATATGTAGATGCACTATTACGTTAATTACTAAAATGATTAAACAGATATGAACAAAGAATAAAAAAGGTGTCTCCGTTTTGTGGTTTTTTTTTGGGCCTTTTTTTAATATTTTTCGAAAACTTTTAGTGTAGCATCATTTTCGAAGTGTTTGTGAAATAAAAAAAGTAGTTGAAAATGTTTATTAACAAAAATTATCTTCATCTAACCAAGGCAATTATCTCATCTAACCAGAGCAATTATCTCGTTATTGATTACTAGAAAGACTAAAAAGAAAAATAAACTTCAACTTTAAGTTTTGGATTTATTGTATATTTTTACTAATATTTAAATCAATCTAATTTATAATTAATCTCTAAAACAATAAAAATCTAGTTAGATTGATTTCAGTTTATAACTAAATTAGTTTTCCTATTAATCAATTAATCATAATGACTAGATTGGATGAAGTTGTAGAAATTTGATTATTTTTGTTCATTCATGTATCTACTATATTCAGTAAATGGCGCCATTGGTACTTTTGATTAAGTTGTACATTGGTACCCCATCTTTTAATTGTGTCATTTTGATACCTTATCTTTACAAATACTATTCAATTAGTGATATTGTCTAATTTTTAATTTGGCCAGAAGGCATTGAATATCATCACATGCATCACACGATATTTTCATTAAGAAGTTCGATATTTTCAAGGATTAAATGCAAACTCTTACTTTCTTTCTTTATTTTTGTATTTGTGATAATGAAATTATGTCCATTTGTTTAATTTGTGTTCCAAAATTACTCTTCTTAATCTCTTGTGGTATCTCCGTGACAATCTTTGGCATTTTTCATCCACAAAATATTGACAATTACATAAATTAGAGATTATTTATAAATATGGACACCAAAATAATACAATTAAAACATAGGTCACTAAATGTAACCCAATAAAAAATTTAGGTACAAATGACATCATTTACTCTACCATAATTTTACTTATTAATTGGAGACGAAATATTAAAACTACTACTATATTTTCAAAATAGTTACACTATTGTGAGTTTCATGTGAAGTCACAAAGAAAGGGAATTTATACAATCCACACCATTACAACACGAATAAAACTAAGAAAACTACCATACTAATCAAACATTAGTGATTATTCGGAGATAAATACTACTGCATTTTACATTAGATGAAAGATTTTGGGTTAATTTCACTTTACCTCCTTAATGTTTATAGTTACTATTACTTTAGTCCCTAACATTAGTTTTTAGGTATTAAAGACTCTGGACTAATGGTCAAATCTAACGGTGTTAGACTTTTCAACTAAAATGAACATCTACCATCAAATTTTACATAAAAAATTATTGAATCATGCAACAAAATAAGAGCAAAAAGGAAAATGAATCAGTGAAAATGTGAAGAAAAAAGAGAGGATGATATTTGTAGAAAGAAAATATTTTATTTAAACAAAGTTGTAAGGGTATTTTGTCAAAATGAGCAGCAAAATCATTGAGTTAGATTGAGTTAGATTCAATAGAAGGACTTAAGTGTTTGAAAAATAACGTTAGAAACTAAAGTGATAGTGACTCTAACGTTAAGGGGGTAAAGTGAAATAAACCCTTTAATTTTGCACCCCTTAACTTATATCAAATTTTCACTTTGCACCTCGAATGAGACAAATTTGGGAGTTAGGATGCAAAGTATCCAAAACTAAAATTCACAGTGCAAATTGAGAATTTGGTATAAGTTGTGGGGTAGAAAATGGAATTAATCCTAGATTATACTACATTAGAAGGATTAATTCAAATCAAACACTATTTGATTAGTTAAATTCATATGTCAAATTCTATACCAATTATTGCTTACTTAATTCAGATCAATTTAACACAATCATACCGTTGTATATACTTTGTTTTTTTGTAATTCTTCCATCCATATTAGTAAGTCTTTATCTTTAAAAATGATCATATCTTGTTGCAAGTCACGGTGAAATCCGATATCCTTTATTGAACATACAAGTAAATGTAAAATAAGTTAAGGAGATATCGGTTATCACGAATTTATGGTAAATTCTAGTACTAGTAAATACTTCTCAGCTCCTACTGGTAAATTCTAATACTAGTTTTCGACAGCACAAATATATGGTAAATTCTAGTACTAGTAAATATGTCTCACTATATATTTAATTGGCTAGTATTTAAAAAGAGTTTACATTCAGTGTAACTTAAAATTGATCTACGGGGTCTAAATTATTGATCACTAACCTTGAAAAAAAAATATATTGATCACTAAAAGATGGCAAGAGAATCTACATACTCTGGGACCTCAACAAATGAAGAAAATTAATTACATTCGTACCCAAAAAGAAAATTTACTATTCGGATCAAAATTTTGAAAAATTCTACTGTTTGTGAAAAAAATCATTCTGTTAATTTTTAAAACGTATCTCACAAACCTTTAAAAAGAAAGGAAGACCAGCACCAGATGGTTTCTCCAACCATTATGCCTCGGGTACCATCTTTAAGGGGGAAACCAAACCTTCACATTAGGGCAATACAAATTAGCCTTCTTCCAATTTTTTCCTGGCAAAATCCAACTCATATACATATTCAAGACAAGCCTATACCGGACCCGCAATTTGACATCAAAAAAGACCACCCAACCTGCTGCTGCTGGCAGATCATTCTTAGGAATTGTGATTGTCAACTCTTGTGCACAATCCTTTGGTCCTGTGATCTTCAAATTGGTTTCTCTCTTCGATCCTAGCTCAAAAGCTGGGAAAGTTGTCCGGCAAAGATATTGTCTATTGTAAAGAAATACCGATACATCTAAGTCATCATAAATAATCGAAATTCTTTTGTGAAAAATGTTTGTGACCAATACTCCAATAGTCCAATTTGTTGTTATTTGAGTATTGGTAATTTTGAGAGGGGAAACTAACATCGACTGGATGTCGATTTTGGGACGGCCATCCAATTTCAGGAGAAATACAAAATACGCCCAAGTGAAAAGGAAAAACAAAATACATTTTTTAGTAGTACAAGTAGAGAAACAAACCGCTCTAGACATAGACAGTGAACGTCGTCGTCACGGTGGTTGTACGCACGAGCCACCGGGTTGTGCACGACGGAGGGTTGTTGCTGATTTCCATTTGAACTACTCATAATGATGATGATGATGTTGATTACCAAATTCTATATATACAAAAATTTTGAGAATAAAAATATTTTTTGGGTTAAAAAAATGTTAACTACATACGTTGTATAATTAATGTGGTAGTGTTTGAAAGATGTAGTGTAAAAAATAACAGAATTATCCTTATCTTTTGATAGTACATCAGGGAAATTAAATTCTCTTTCCATTGAATTTTGTTTTCTTCCCTAAATGGCGGATGTTATTCGGTGATTTATTTGATTTCACAGTGTACTAGGTATTAGCTCGTGCAAGGCATTTAAGGCAATTAATAGGCTTTAATAGTATGATGAGATTAAATAAATATTTAAATACGATCTTCGGATGATTTATTTGATTTCACAATAATACTAGACATAAACTCGTGCAAAGCACGGTACGTGATTCAACTCAATTAATATGTTGTAATAGTATCATTAGATTTAATAAATATGCGAACGTGTGTTGTTAAATACTGAAAATGATAGAATTTCTCAACTAGGATACAAATCCAAATACTCTTGCACTTAATTAAAAATTTTAATAATATAAAAAGGTTTTTGGGAATTCATTTGATTCAAGTAAATTGATAGTTACTACCCACTAATAAATAATGATAAAAGGCACACCTTACGAGTGTATAATTAAAATAAAAAATTTGCACAAATTTTTTCTTTTTCTTTTTTTTAAAAAAAGGAAATAAGGATAGATAGTGGAAAATCAAATAAAAAATCAAAAGAATAATATAGGGAGGGAGTTATAGGACTGTAGTTAAGGGTGGTTAACGAAAAGATATTAAAGGGGGTAGGGAGGATAAATTTTGACAAATTATAAAATGACGAACACCAAAACCCTCATTTATAATATAAATCGATTATTTGAGGAATATTTTAAAACTGCTAATATGAACTTAAAAGTAAAAGGTTAATAGATCAAAGGGAAAACCACTATATTAGTCCCTCACATTACGTATTTATATTTATTTAGTCTCTCACTTTTAAAATGATAATTTTTAGTCCCTTACATTACACATTTATATTTATTTAGTCTTTCACTTTTAAAATGATGATTTTTAGTCCCTGACAAATGTAAAATATTGAATTTTGGTCCTTGAATCAAATCCCAAGCATTTTGACCTAAATTTGTCATGTCCCTCACATATATAAAATGTTGAATTTTGGTCCCTGAATCAAATCTCGAATATTTTTTACCTAAATTTGTCATGTATTGTTCACATGACATATTTTTTGAGGACAAATTTATAAATTCATATGAGTAGAATGTTTTATGAGTGCGAGAGATATGAAGTAAGTGATTGATTAATAATTTGTTTGTATTTATGATTATTTCAATATCTGACTTGTTGTATTTTTTTTCCAAACCAAAATTTATAATCCAATCCGATGCTCGAGTTTTGTGTTGGAAAAGAAAAACGAGTTCCTAAATTTTACTCAAAAAATATGTCATGTGAACAACACACGATTAATGCAGACCAAAAAGTGCTCGAGATTTAGTCTAGGTACCGAAATTTGACATTTTACATTTGTGAGAGACTAAAAATCATCATTTTAAAAGTGAAGGACTAAATAAATACAAATGGGTAATGTGAAGGACTAATATAATAGTTTTCCCTAAATCAAAAATAGTTTGATATTTAATATAATTATGTGGATCTCTCGTCCGTCCTTTTTGACACTGATCCCATTCCCTTCCTGTTTAAACTTCAAAAGATCTTATCAAGTCGTTTAATTTTGACATTTAAATATCCCAAGTCAATTTCGATATTAACAAAGGTCAATCACGTGCACCAAAATAAATAACTATGCCAGACATAGGTAAGCCAACCAATGGTTATCTTATCCAAGTTGAAAATGTAATACTTACCTCTACTCTTCGCTCGTAATTGCTGGGATTTCGCTCCAACTTCTGAGTGTGGTACATTGGAAAAACATTTTTATGGTTCCATTTTTGTGGTTGTTTCTGTGCTTGTTTTTGGAAGAACTTTAGTGTAGCATCATTGTCAAAGTGTTGAGAGAAAAAAAAAAAGAGGTGGTTGAAAGTATTTTTAACAGCAATGTACATCCATCTTACTATAGGCAATATACTTTCCATACCTCGAAAAGTAAACTACTAATTTACTAATTAGCAGTTCATTTTTATTATATGATCAATAACATATTGCTGCATTTTATATTAGACAGAGTAATCCAAATCAAACAACATTTATTTAATTTAATAAAGATGTCAAATTCTGTATCAAATTGCTTGATTAATTCAAATCAGACACTATCGTTGTAAATAGTTTTTTATTATTGTCTAGTACTTCTTTATTTGCGAAAAATGATCACATCTCTTAATGAAGATAAAATGAAATCCGAAAAATAAATTAAGACTCTTACAGTTAATGCTGATCACTAAAATCCGGCAAGGCCCTCAGTATTCTTGACCTCAACAAATGAACAAAGAAATTCATTTTTTTGGCAAAAGAAAAAAAAAGTTTAGGAGGAGATGAAAATTCTTAAGTAGATCGGTTTTATGATAAATAGCATGAACACCTTGTTCTACAATCACCGCAGCACCACAAACTTCTGGAATAAACCCCGATATTGATGAGGATGATTGTGAACGTAAAGAGTCCCCGACCCATTTTAAAATTTTTTAGGAGGAGGATAGATTAATTCTCTTTTTCGCCAGAACATAACACCATTTGATGTCTTGATCTTCGTGCTTACCGTCTAATAACGTTAAAAAGAAATTTCAGAATTCAATCCAGCAGCCCTTCCTTTGTCCTAGCATTGTGCCTTGGCTACCATCAGGGGGAAACCAAACCTCCACATTAGAGCAAGTCAAATTGGTCTTCCTCCAGTCTTTTTTGCCCGGCAGAATACAACTCGTAAACCTGTATATTCATTTCAAATCAACCCTATACCGAACCCGCAATTTGACATCAAAATAAGCCATCCAACTTTCTGGAAAATTCTTAAAATTAATTGTACTCGTTGTGAGCCCTTCTGAACAATTCTTTGGTCCTAGAATAAAATTTATTTGTTTTCTCGAACCTATTTGAAAACCTGGAAAATTAATCTCACAAAGATTTTGTGTATTGGCTAAAAATAATGATACCTCAAAGCCATCAAAGATAATGGGAAATTCGTCATCATCACCGTTTGTAACCGATACTCCAACTGTCCAATTTGTTGAGATTTGAGAACTGTTGTTGGATATTTTGAGAGGAGAAACTGACATGGAATTTATATGAATTGAGAGATCGTTATCAAACTCTAACGTAAGTTCAGCAAACGACCAAAACATAAACAGTAGGACCAATACCACAATGCATAGTAAAAGACAACCAGCAATATTATGCTGTAGACGTACACGGGAAACGTCGTTGTCAGAGGAGGTTTGCTGTTACTGATTATTTAATCTGGTGGCAACATTATTTGCATTTGAACTCCTCATAATTAATGATCATGATCTCCAATACACAAATTTAATTGGGAGATATAAAGGTTATCTCAGTTGAACAAAGGTTAACATATGTTGTATTATTGGTAGTGTTTCAACGCAGCAGAAGATAAATATTCATTTGAGTTTCGAAAATAACATAACTATCCTTGTCTTTTGCTAGTATACTAAGGGATAAGTTTTTTTTTTTTTTTTTTCCATTGAATTTTGTTTTCCTTTACCAAGGATACTATACATCAGACTAGGCTCCCGTCAAGTATATTTCCCTCTAATTTCCTCCGATAATCTGTTATATTTAAACAACTAAAATTTATAAAAATTATCAAATTACATCAATAATTTTGTTTCGATGAATAGATCAACATATCTTAAAACCAAATTTATTCGTAAATATTTTATCATTCAATTTGTACCAAATACTTGAACGGTGTAAAATGAGTCAAAATCAAAAGACAAAAATTAGAATTTTTAAAACTTAATCTATTTATTTTCAAATTTTATATATAGTAAGTATAGGTAATAAATTACATTATAAACGGATATGATTTTTAAAAAAATATTTTTGAATTATATTTTTATAAGGTGAATAGGAGAGAAATTATCTCCGAGGAGCCTAACCCCTTTATATCAATTGATTTATTCGATTTCACATTCTACTAAACTAACTAAGGGTCTGTTTGATAACTCAACTTAATGTTGAAAATTAATTGGTTAAGAGATTTTTGAATTCAACATGTTTGATAACAAAATTCTCTTATCACTTAATACATTAAACACTACTTAATTTGTATTCAAAATTTTAAGTGAAAACCTTTTCACTTAATCTACTGAATTTTAAATAAATTTACAAAGACATAGTCTAACACACACATACTCTATCTCACACATATTCACACACTTTCTCTAGCTTGCGCACACACACTTTCTCACACAAACACATACTCTCTCACACACAAAAACAGGTGTACACACTCCCTCACATATATAACATTGTCTCTCACACACACATAGACACTTAGTCTTTCACACACATTCTCTCTTGTACTTTTTCATACTCATATTCACGGACACGCATATTCTCCCTCATTCACATACACACTCTATCATACGTGCAGATTCTCTCTCACACACATACATACTCTATCACACACACATTCTCTCTCATACACATTTATACCATCTTTAAGTATTTACTTTCTTTTCAACACATATATGACAATTATTTATAATAAATTAATACATGTATGAAGTGACATATTTAATTCAAAGATTGAATTCAGTTGATTATCAAATAGAAATAAATTTATTAATTCAGCACCTAATACTTTCAGAACTCATAATTCAGACTTCAGAATTCAAAATTTATTATTCAGCATTAACAAACACACTCATTCTAAAATGTAGAGTGTGTATGGTAGCCATTGACATGAATGAAAATTAGAAGATCCTTATTACTTTTCGATAATCCAACACGATCTAAAATACTCACTATAGCAAAAATAATTTCCTACTAGACACATACTCCTAAAAATCAGGGATGCTTGATTTAACTCAATTAATAGGATTTAATAGTACTAATTCTATTCAATAAATATTTAAATACAATCTTCATAATTTATTTGGTTTTACAATATACTAGACATAAGCCCGCGCAAATAATGGATGTGTCATTCAATTAGTTAATAGGCTTTAATCATATGATTAGATTTATTTGATTACACAAAATACTACTACTTTCTAATGTGCAGAAGCTTTTTGTCTAGTACATTTATACAAAATAACAAAAAATAAAACATGTCACTAGATTAAAAAAAAATGAATAAATTCCAAACGAGTCTGATTTTACTATACACGTAAAGTAGTGATTTCGACAAATAATCTTAAATTTATAATTTTATAAATAAATTTTCATTTCTTGTCTAATATAGAAAGCGGTGTTCTGTGTCAAGTTACATGGAATCACATGGCACACAATGGCTCCGAGTGTTAATTTTTTCAGATGATTACATGCTTCCATTTGGCCGGGCTAGTTTATAAGAGTCTCAAAATAATTCCGAGTATCATTTCTCTTCATGATCGAGTTTCTCGACAAAAAATAAACCTTGATGAGTCTACTGAGGATCCCGGGGGTTTACTCTCATTCGATATGTCTTGGTCTTCCCTCAACTGTGGGTAAATCTAAGGCGGATGTTTTTAAGTGAGTAAAAAATATCGATTGTGAAGACTTATCCAAGGCTGGAAAGACCAGCAAGTAGACGTGAGTTTCGGTTATTACAAGAAAATCCATAATTTGTGACCTATATTATTTTGATTATCGCAAATACAATCATTTTATAAATTACAAAAATTAATAATTCTAAATCACAAATAAATTACAAGTCACAAATGCCTTAACAACTTTGTAAACGATGACCTTCATTTCAAAATCACAATTAAAATGCAAGTCTCATTTTAATTTGTGTAAATCTTTTATATACCATCCGGTGTACAAAAATTTATTGGGTTTAGATGCATGACACATGTGTATTGTTTAAATTTTAAAATTATTTTTGCACATGTTTCATGCACATGTACCGATGTTGTAAAACTTTTTTACACCGACGGTGCATGTAAAATTTATTCTTCTTAGTTTTGTAACTTTCAAATGAGGATCAACATCTAAAAAGTCACAAAATTATTTGTGACTTACAAGTAGTGGTCACACTATTATTTGTGACTTACTATTATTAGTTTTTGTTACATGAAGTATCATAAAGTGATTGTATTTGTGACTTCCAAAATAATGTAGGTCACAAAAGAAATTTTTTTTAGTATAATTAAGTTGGTAAATTCTAATACGACATTAAAAATTGAATTGAAGTGAAATAAATTTGAGAATTAATAATATAATATGTCAAAAATTAAAATTGTAAATATAAAGTAAAAATCGAATATAAATTAGTTGAGGTACAAAGTAAAGTGAGACATTTTTTCATTGATTTAACTCATAAATACTGAACTGATTCAACATATATACATGAGCATAAAATTGGCTCCATTTTGATGGTTGTTTTTGGGTCATGTTTTTAACGTATCATCAGTCAAAGTATTAGTCACATCAAAAAAGTGCTTGAGAGAGTTCCTTAAAACAAATGTGTCTCCATTAGTAACGAAAGCAATATAGTTTTTGTACTCAGGAAGTTTTATATTTCTAGTGTAAACCTTAAACTACTGTACTACTTAACATTCATGATTTATATATATAATAGTAACGAAAGCAATATAGTTTTTGTACTCAGGAAGTTTTATATTTCTAGTGTAAACCTTAAACTACTGTACTACATAACATTCATGATTTATATATATATATATATATATATATATATATATATATAATAGTAACGAAAGCAATATAGTTTTTGTACTCAGGATAGTTTTATATTTCTAGTGTAAACCTTAAACTACTGTACTACTTAACATTCATGATTTATATATATATATATATATAGGTATATATATATATAACAAATATGATTATTCTACGATCAGTTATCGATATTCTTGCCTTTATATTATAATGATTCATTGAAATCAAACACTGCCCGTATGGATTGTATTATTTGGAATATTATTTTGGTACATTATTCAAAAAATCATTTGAGTAATGTGATAAATAATAAAAATATATGAATAATTTGATTAAGTGTTTGATTATGAATAGTGCAAATAATTTTTTTATAAATAAGTGTTTGGATAGTATTTTTTGCACTAAAAGACAAAAAACGTACGCGAAAGTCAAACGATATTACTAATATCAAAATATATAATTCCGTTCACTTTCTTTTTCACACCATCAAATCAAGTACTAAAAACTATACATAAACGTAATTGCCTTCTCGTCATTTTAAATCCGAATCTTAAAAAGTAACATATACTCATATATGTATGCTAAAATATAATTATTTAATATAAAATAAAAATATATAATTTAAATTATTTAGTATTTTGTGCACTAGAAAGACAAAATACGTGCACAAAATTATTAATATCGAAATACATAATCCCGATTACTTTCTTTTTTGTATAATCAAATAAACTAATAAAAATCACATGCAAAAGTAGTTACATGTTTGTCGTTTGAAATCCAAATCTTGAAAAACGAAAATGTGTCCGTATGCGTATATTAAACATGTATTTATTTAATATAAAATAAAAATACAATTTAAAATTTATACTTTTCTATCCATAGTTTGAATTCTCCAATATAGGTTTGAAAATCGGAACCTTATATAACATTTTAAACTCTATTTTTCCGTCCATAGTTCGGACTCCTAAACTTTGTATACTATTTTACACTTTCTTTTCCTGCTTATACTTCAGACTTCCAAACCTAGGTTCGGAAGTCCAAACCTTATATATTATTTTAAACTTTATTTTCTGACTTATACTATGTTCGGATGTCCGAACTTATATTTCCATTTTTTCTTTGCAAGAAACAAATTCAGACTATGAATAGTAAGAGTGCATAGTATAAAATAATTTAATAATAATCTATGTGAATAGTATAATACACATATAGAGGAATAATAAAATAATTGATTGAATAGTAATGAATAGTGAAAGAAAAATTTGAATTATGTAATTAATGAATAGTGAAAGAAAAATTTGAATTGTGTAAATAATGAATAGTATTTTTGAAAAAAAGTACTGAAAGTTGACCAAAAAAATTTTGCTGACCAAATAGTTATTTCATAAAAGTATAAATAATAAAGTAAAAAGTGGTAAAAAATGAAAAAGAAAAAAATAATTCAAACGGGGCCACTATTTGCTTAATTTAATACAAATCGATGTTAAACTTAAATATATTTTTAGAAATTTTTCATAGTAGCTACAAAATTAAAGAATTAAAGAAATAAAATAATCATACACAAAAATATAAAGGAAAAACAAAATTTTATTAATATCTCAAACAATAAATGAATAGTAGTCTCTATAGACTCTCAACAAATTTTTCAAATTCTCAATGGCTCTACCTGTCTAGTGAGACTAAAAACTTAACTCCAATAAAATTGCTTAATGAATTCAAACAAACACTATCATATAAATTATTGTAAATATTTTTTCATTATTGTTCATACAAATTAGTTCTTCTTTTTTTTATATATATTATAGTACTTCTTCATTTGCAAAATGATCACATCTTAGTGAAGTTAAAATGAAATCCTTGATCATCCATATTGAAGTAATAAGTATACAATAAATTAATAAGCATCCATGTTCAGACTAAAGTTTTTATCATTAAAAGTTGGCAAGGATCTCCATATTCTGTACCTCAATAAATGACAAAAGAAACTACTAATTACATTTCATATCTACAAAAGAAAAGGATTAATCTTTTCTATATGCATACCACATAATTATTGTATAAATTTCAAATCTTAATTTTGAACATGTAGCCTAAAAGGTTTTCTACATAGATGGTTCAGGAAAGGTTAAACCAAAAAAGGTGCAAGAAAGCTTAAACCAAAAAGAAAAAAAAAAATAGATGAGAAAAAAAGAAATCACAATTCACAACCTCATCTGCTTGTCACGTTAAATTGTCAATAGCACCAATGCCTTTCTCCTAGCATTGTGCCTTGGCTACCATCGTGGGGAAACCAAACCTCTACATTCCTGCAATACATATTTCTCCCTTTCCACTTTTTGCCTGGCGACATCCATCTCATATACTTGCTTAAAACATTCCTGTACCGAACCCGCAATTTGACATCAAAATAGGCCAACCAACTTGGTGGCAAATTATTGGGATTAATTGTAGTTGTGAGCACTTGAACACTCCTTTGGTCCTACGTTCAAATTCATTTGTTTCTTCGACCCTATTTCGAAACCTGGAAAACTAGTCTGGCAAAGATATTGGTTATTGGCTAGTGATACAAATACCTCAAATCCATCAAAGATAATATAAGATCCTTCTCATCATCACTGTTTGTGACCAATACTCCAACCGTTGATATTTGAGAATTGTTGGACAATTTGAGAGGAGAAACTGATACATGGAATTGATAAAAGTCGCGGTCGCGGTAACGGTCGCGGAACGTATCGTTCCACATCGGTCTCGGTGTATCGGTCGCGTATCGGGCAATATACATATTTCATTATACATGAAGTTTAAAAAATTATAAAGAGAAAATTATATTCAATAACGGTGATCTGATTCAGAACCATTTATTCATTAAAATAACAAGTGAGATGCACTTCCCTCTCTAAAAAAATTATATTCAATAACGGTGATCTGCAAAGCGTGAGAAGATTAACAACGGTGGTAGAATTGCATTAATATTTGCTTGAAACAGTTTCCAATGACTGAAAAAATGCAAGAACTTCAGAATTTTATAACATTTCTGCTTCTTCTATCAAACTTTTCAATATTCCGAACATTTTACAAGTACAAAACTAGTTTTATACCTATGTACAAGAAAAGGAGCAGCAGTTGGTGCCACTCAAGAGTACAATATTATATTGCGAATATTTTAGTAAGAAATATCATGTCAAAAATTCCTTTAATCTGTTAATGAAAACCATTTCTCATATGTACCAATGTCCAGGTGATAATTCCAAACTATGTTCAAGGTATTGCATTTCATCAACGACAAAATAAATGCATATGTAGTTTATAACAACTTAATTGTGTTGCTAGAAAGAATTCATAGAGTATTATACTGGAAAATATATGTGGTAACAAGTCCCTGTAACAAACTCTTGTGTAAATAAAAAACTAACAGATTGCAAGGTGTTGTTTGATACTACGGCAGAATCCAATAACATAGCTATTTATAATCGTGCAACAATCAACAGTCCACGAACTTGAGCACTTGCCGAGTCGACTCGGCCGACTCGGCCGAGTCAACGTTTCATCCACACAAAGCGTCGAGGATCGTCCGAATCTTTCCACTCCGATGCCTGTTCCGACGTCTCCGCTATGCCTCGGTTCCGACTCGGAGCGATAGCCTCCGTTCCGGTTCCGACTCGGTCGAGTCTTTGAACCATGTATAGAATGAGAGATCGCTACTGTTCATGATTATGCATACCAAGAACCCAAATGCAAAAGAATATCGCCACACACGTTATAAGAAAAAATGAAACAGCCTTACGAACAACGTGGTCATTATGGTTGTTGTGCCTAAGAGCCACGCGGTTGGAAGATGGTTGCTGCTGATTTAATCTAGTGGCATCATTTCCAATTAAACTACTCATAATGATGAATTATGATTATGGTTATGATGATCTCCCAATTCTAAATATACTCAAATTTGGAAGCTATGAGTTCTATGTGTTTGAAAGGCGCAGGAGATGTAAAGATGGATGGAGTTTTGAAAGATAACACTTCTCTCTCATGGTAGTATATTAATTAGGTGGTAAGCTTCCTTAAATCTTGGATTACGATCTTTAGGTGGTTTGTTGATTTCACAACATATGTGCTTTTATCATTTTTACCTTTACACCAACTATTGTTGAATCCTTAAATGCTTGGTAATATATCAGCAATAATTATAAATAATTTTGGGAGGATATTTGAGTTTGAGTACATTTGTATAAAGTGATATATCATTAAATTCGGAAAAAAAAAAAATACAATCTAGTCAAGAATCTAAAATTAAGTAGATGGTAATTCGATGTGATTTCACCACAAAAATGAGTTTGACAAGTAATTCCGAATTTATGAATTTATAAATTATTTTCTATTTTTCTTTTACCTTTATAGTGCATGATTATAAGTAATCATATTCCATTCAATAACTTTAAAGAGCAACGGATGCCAATAATACCCAAACTTTTCAATGAGCTTACATTGGTAACCAGCCCAATCTTTTATGCGTCATTTTAATATCACATCTTTTGAATTTATGCCTGATAAGTTTATTTTCTTGATTATATATATTTTAACCCGAAATTGTTTCCAGAACTTTTGCTAGCGGTGGCAAGCAAAGGCGCCACCTCTAGCCACCACCAGCCATTTCTGCAATTGTTACTCAGAAGAAAATCTTAAAAACAAGGGGTGTGTTCACTTAAATTGAAAATACTTTTCAAAAAAGTAAAATTTAAAAAAAAATTTAGTATCAAACACCGAAAATTATTTTTCAGTGTAAAATACTTTTCAATTTTTCTTCTTTTAACTGAAATAATTTACAGAATTTTGAACATAAGTTATTTTCCAAATAATTCAAAAGTGACATTAAACCTCAAATACTTATTTTTATAATTTCATTTCCTAAACTTATTTTTGTTTCATTTCTTGTCTACCCCTTTTTTCTTTTAATCATAGGACTCACAATGATATAACTATCATTATGCATATTTTACTACTACATTATATTATCATTTAATTTTGAACAAAATCAATCTCTTATTAAGCACAATCACTTGTAACGTATTTATCACCATTGTTATAAGTTTTTTTAGCTTGTATTCATAAAATTAAAGATAAAACTGTTAAAAAGTTTTATTTTAAAATATTTTTATTTTGTCAACAGAACACTAAAAAATTGTATAGAAAATGAACTTTTTCATTAAAATATTTTTCCCAAAAACGAAAACATTTTCAATCCAAATGAAGATAAGTTGAAAATGGGTTGTTTGACCTGTAAACTACGTCGTTTCCTTAAATATCGAAACTATGCTATTTTTACATCTTTTGAGTTCCAAAATTACCTGTAGTAAATTATCATGCGCGACTTGCCTGAGGCTTTTTTGCGCTCCCAAGCCGTCGAAGTTGGACGCACAAAATTATTAATAACCATTTAAAAAGATGGGGACCGAAATGACACGCGATCAAAAAATGTAGTACCAAAGTGTACTGAGTGAAAAGTTTAAATGCCATTCGAGTCATTTACTCTAACTTTACAGTTTTCTCAATTGAGAAAGTATATATTATAGTCTGGTGTCTCTATCTACACTCTGCATTAATTTTTTTGACCGGTGCACTACAAAATATTACGTAGCCATGTCTGACAAAACACTGTAAACCTGAAATTCCTGGCTTATGTAGTACTAAACCTTCATTATGCATGTATTCCTGGCTTATTTTCCAGATTGAAATATATTGCTTTCATATTCTAAAAAAAAAAAAAAATGCTTACAAAGCAATAAATTCAACATTACTTGTCAATATTAATATATGTAACAAAATTATATTAAATCATCAAATTCTAATTTTAATTACTTGCTCGGATTTTATTTCTTTTTTCCGTCAATCTAATGGCATGTTAGTGACTTTGTTCTTTATACAGAATATGCAATATATCCCAAAATTGAAACTCAATGCATTTTTTTTTTTTTTTTTTTTTTTTGTGGTAAGAAAGATTACAAAACAAATTAAAGTTTACAACTCAATGCCTTTACAATCTATAGCCATTGTGTATTTCGTCAAACTGACATTCCTCATGGTACAGCATTCATAAATAATTACAAAAAGCATGCTTTCCTTGTAGTGACTTTTAAATTATCCAAGGGAAAAGAACAAAAAGGGAGCTTTAGTACACTAAAAATGAATTAAGTTAAATTTTACATTTCCTGGTTATGTAATAAAGTGGTCATTTTTAAAGTACAAATGAACCTTAAAAGTACTCTTTACTAAGTATATGTCCTAGTTATGTTGCACCATTCTGCTATTGATGATATAAACATTAGCAGCTTTTGTGGCATATTGACCAGTATGTTTACTGTTCACCTGATACAGCTCATTAAAGGCATATTCATAAATTACTTAGGCAATGCAAAATTAATAAGACTATTTGGACACTTCATTAAAATTTATAAATCAGGGTTCAAATCTCATAATTATGTCTTTACCATCTATAATATAAGAATATTCTCTCTACTTTCTCTCTTTAATCTGTCACAGCTATTATTCAACAAGTTAGGACAAACAAAAATGTAATACTAAATAATGAAGATTTGGTATTTTATTTTGATCCTTGAATGTTAGTCAGATTCAGAAATTAAACCATTCTTCGGTCGTAGTTGGTGGGGATTATTTTCAACTTCTTAGACTGATTTGTCAGAAGATTTTAGTTACCATTGATTTAAATACGGAAAATATGTTTCAATACTGCAATTTAAGTTATTATCACTCACCAATATTAATTTACTTGTCAAAATTATATTATGTCACTAATCCTTACGTGTCCAAATTCTATTAAATCACAGCTTTTGATATTATATAGGAGTAGTGTTTAAAAAAAATTAGAGTAAACAATTTAAAAGGTCACCTAACTATATCGAAATTATCAATTTAATTACTCAACTATTTTGGTGGCTTAAATAGATCCATGTAAACTTCTAAAAATGTGTCATTTCTGAGAAATTGACATGGATTTGATATGAATTAAGGAATCGGTACTAAACTTTGAAAATATTGCTGGAATCACTGAAAAGGAAAACAACATCAGCACCACACAAATTGTAACCAAGGGAACGATCCGCTTTAGACCTAAACGGCGAACGTCGTCGTTACAGTCGGACACAACACTCATAATTAGGATGAAGATAATCTCCAAATTCCAAATATACACAAATTTTGGCCGGTAGAAATATTTTAGTGAGTTGAACAAATGTTGGTAACTTGTGTTTTGAAAGCGGTAGGAGATAAAGATTTGATGGAGTTTTGAAAATAACAGAATTATCTAATCCGTTGTTAGTATATCTTAAATCTCTGATACATTCTATAGGTGATTTATTTGATTGTTACAATATATGTGCTTATCAATTTTACCTACACCAATTATTATTGAATGCTTGCTAATATTTCAGTAAATACAAATATTTTGGGACATTCTTTGTGTATTTGTAGCAAGATAGATTTGAACTTTAGAGTGTGATTAAATGCAATCATATTCAAACTTCAAGGAGTTAATGATATATTATAGATGGACTTATATATTTTGCACTTTTTAACTTGTATTTGATTTTCATTTTACACACTACATTTTAATTTGGACACATTGCACCTTAATTTTTTGGAGAATTTTACAATCCCGTTGAGGGAATCATTCCCCTAACTTTAAGGACTTGTACAATACAAGTTTTTAAAGCACATAGTGTTGTACTATACAAACCCTTAAAGCACAAGGGTATATTTTGTGGTAATAGTTCCCTAAAAGGGATTGTAAAATTTTCCTAATTTTTAATATTGTTAAACAAATTAACAGATTTTATGACCGTATACACCATGTACCTAAAACGGAGCATTCATCAAATTTCTTAGCACCCATAAAAATTGGACAAAAATGGAATGGATATGAAAGTTGGAGATACAGAATATCAAAAATTTAGAATTAAAAAGTACAAAGTGAGAATTGATAATATGTTAGGGGTAGAAAGTAAAATTAGTACTAATGACCTCTACTAATATATGGAAAATACTACCATAGACCCGGTCTAAGACCCCACCTGTAGACCCTACGGTCAAGATTAAATCTTATAGAATCTTACTTGCATCAACTGATGTCATAGATTCTATAACATTTAATCTACACCACAGGATCTGCAAATGGGACCGTAGACCAGATCTACCTACGTATTTTCCCTAATATATTAGGCCTAAACGTGTGGTGTGTGCCTACCTAATATCTATAAATTCTAGTACTGTTATAAATTAAGAGTCTAAAGTTAAATCCATTAGATGATTTTAGTTTCCTTTAATTTAAATAAATATTAAACTGATTAAACGTATATAAACAAGCACTAAAGGGGGCACCATTTTGGTAGTTGTTTTTGGAAAATTTTATTTTGGTTAAGGGTAATTATTAGGCATGTTTAATTGTTACTTCTCAATCAATAGAACCTTCTATTTAAAATGAAGAACTCATTTTTTTAATATGATGACCCTCTACTTTTCAAAAATACAAGCCCTACACTACAAATGGAGACTCCCCTTCTGAGTAACTACTCTTGCGTGACATAAAAATTTAGGGCATGGTTTTAGAGAAATTTTTGTGTTGTACCATTGTCTCACCTTGTGATATAAAAAGATGGTTGAAAGTGTTTTTTATAAATCTCTCCATCTAACTAGAGAAATATTGTCTCTGTACTCCGAAATGTTCTACATTCATGATTATTCTGTGATCAATTATCTATACAAGGATAATCATTCAAATCAAATACAATTTGCTTAATTGATGCAGATGTCAAAATTTGTACCAAATTGCTTAATTAATTCAAAACAAACAATATCATAACATTGTATATATGTTCTAATTCTTGTTCACCCAGATTATTACCTTTTTATTTGCAAAAAGGATCGCATCTTAATTAAGTTAAATCCAAACCTTCATGTTGAACTAATTAAACATAAAATAAATTCATGTGCTACAGGGACTAAAGTTTTTATCAATAAAAGTTGGCAAAGGCCTCCATATTTGGAACCTGAACAAATGATTTAAGAAATTAATTACAATTAGGGATAATTTCACAAAACTCCCCTGAGATTTATGTTAATATTACTTAGTACTTCAAACTTTTAAAAATATCACTTATCTTCCCTAATTTCATTTTTGTTGTAACATCATTGTCAACCCAAATGTTTAATCAACTAATTTAACAAGAGAGAGGAAATTTTCATTCCAGTTTTACCCCTATTAACAATATTTATTTTATTTTATTAAAGTGGTTAAAGAAAAAGGAAAAGAAAATTAGAGAGTCGTAAATATAATTATAAACAAATAACATTAGTTGTAACTTTTCATGTTATTAATATTTGAATAATACTTTTTTTCACTTTATGATTTTGTGATTTACTATCCTAAACAAATTACTAAATACTATTTTTATTATAATATATAGTGTATTTCATGTTATTTTAAATTTTAGTTCAAAGCGATATATACAACAATTTTAATCCGCCTACATGTATTCGTAAACAAGTTGATTAACAATATTATGATTAAAATTTCATTTTAATTTTTCCCGATGTATGAGTTTGTAGTTTCTCAAACAAAAATGTATAATAGACATTTATATTATATATATATATATATATATATTATATTTTTTTTTTTTTTTGTGGTCTAAATTTTGTTCAAATTGATACACACAACTACATTACATATTTTGTGAACAAATTTATAAAAACAATATGGAACATACGTTCTATGAATTTTCTCCATTTTAAAGTTTGTAATTTCCTAAATAAAATACCAGGCACATTTATTTATTAAATTACACAGAATACTTCTATATATTCCATATTTTCGTTCAAATCAATTTAAAACAAGAACGTTAATGTGTGCACATATTTTCTTAAATTAGTTAAAAAAAAAAATTACTAAAAATACATTCTATCCTTTTTTCATGAGTTTGTGATTTTCCAACAAAAATACTAAATATATTTATTTTATTAAAATATACGGCCTGTTTCTATGTATTTAGATTTTTGTACAATGAGACAAATACAAAACACATTAGCACACACATATTTCTGTAATAATAAGTTAACCAAAAATTTTATAACCTAAACGGGATATTGAGTGAAATTATTACAAACCTCAGGGGAGATTTTTGAAATTACCCTTTCGGTTATATGTCTAAAATGCGGGGGATGTAAATGTCTAAAATGCGGAGGATGTAAATGTCTTTCATACTATTTGCTACTAAAGATGCGACAGACGGTTTCTCACTAACAAGAGAAGGGAGGTAAAGTGATATATTTATAAGTTTAGGAGTGCTAAGTGATATTAGTATAAATTTCGAGGAAGGTTTGTGAAATTTTTCCTTACAATTAATAATCAGGGAGTTTTAATGGAACAATGTCGTTAAGTTTAAAAATTTATACAGTACAAATCTTTAAAACATATAATATTATTTCGTACAAATATTTAAAATATAACGATAGTTTCTTAATGATAGAATTTTCCTTAATCAAGAAAAATTACAATTCACCAGCATCACTTCATTTCTCCTACCATTATGCCTTGGGTACCGTGGAAACCAAACCTCCAAATTGGTGCAATGCGCATTAATCTTCACCCATTTTTTGCCTGGCCAAGCCCACCTCATATACCGATTCAAAACAATCCTATACCGAAGCCACAATATGACATCAAAATAGGCAGCCACCCAACCTGCTGGCCTATTCTTAAAATGAATTGTTGTATTGAACCCTTTGTGAACACGCATAGTCAATACCTTCGGTCCTATGATTTTCAAATTTGTTTGTTCCCCATGTCCTTGCTGAAAAGGAGCTCGAAAACTAGTGTTACAAAGATATTGATTATTATGGGATAAAATAAGGATACCTCAAATCCATCGTAAAGAATGGAATAATCGTAATTAGGGTTTCTGAGCGATACTCCAAAAGTCCAAATTGTCGTTAGTTGAGTGCTGTTGTTGGATCTTTTGATAGGAGAAACTAACATGGATTTCATACCGAATACGGGATAGCTATCGAGCTCTAACATAAGCGCAAGAAACGCCCAACAGCATAAGAATATCACCATACATATTGAAACTACACCAACAATATGTTTTGGAAGACATAGCAAACAGCAAACAGCAAACCCCGTCCTCGTCGTTGTGGTGGTTGTATGCACGAGCCACCGGGTACGCTACACTCATAATGATGGATGATGATCTCCAAATTCCAAATATATACAAATTTAGAAGCTAGCTAGAAATATTATGTGCGTAAAGTGAACGAATGTTAACATTATATGTTTTCATATACCGAGATAAAGACGAATGGAATTTTGAAAATAACAAAATTATCCTTATTATTTGGTTAGTAAGATTTTCTTTTACATTGCGTTTGGATGGAGGAATTTGAGTGTATTTAATTTGAAATTCAAAAATATAATAAGTTATTTAAATAATTTATTTGATTTAGTTATGGATTTAAAATTCTCTAGCAAGTGGGGTGTGATTTAATAGTTAAATTAACGTATTTAAGAGTCATCCAAATTTCATGTAATTTCAAATACACTCGATTCAAATCCATTCTTTTAAAATCTTTCCTTCAATTCAATTTCACCCATCCAAACACAACCTTATGGAATTTTGTTCTCCTTCCCTAAACAGCGGACGGGTACAATCATGAGGTGATAAATTTGATTTCACAATATATGTCCTAATTACAATTGATTTTTTATCAATGCTAGCTAACATTTTAGTAAATTGTAAATACTTCTAGGACTAAAATTTAAATTGAGAAGAGCTCTTTTTGTATTTTTAGCATTATATTTTTTTGAACTTCATTGTGTGATTAAAAGCAAGCATATTTGAGAACTTTAATCCCATGTTTGGTACACAGGAATGATTTAAAATGAAAAGATCATTTCAGACAGAATGCATTTCAACCCAGAATAACCAAAAATGCTCATTTCCATTGCATGTCTGGTGACTCAAGCGAGCACGGGATAAATATTCTTTTTTTAGGGTTTGGTATAATCATTTTTAAATATCAGAATGGAAAAGATTTTATATTATTTGACTTACATACACTTGGTTTTTTGAAGAAGTATAACAATTTTTTTTTTTTTATTCATGTCATTAACATTCTATGGGTGTGAGAAACTATAAATATTTGTTGTAAGGAAAAAAAATTACAAAAAATTGCATATTAATTTGTTTGCATTTAAATACATATTCAATAGTACAATTTAGCTAATTTATATATATATTTACTTAAAACCGTATTTATTTAAAAAGGTTTAAATTGTGTTTTGTGCTTATTTATTTAATATTTATTTTGCATATAATAATATTTCCTTATACTTGGATTTAAATTTAGATTTTGAAAATGAATGGATAAAGTTGACATTGCATAATCTTCTCTTTTCACGTTGAATTGGAATGAATTTTACCCAAATTTTTTTGAGCAATGAGTTTTCCACTATTCAATGGGAGTGACATTTTCTTGTGGAATGGGTTTTCGTATTTTAATGTGCCATACCAAACACAGAATAGAAAAGATAAATGAGAATGACCTTTCTATTTCAGGCCATTCTCACATACCAAACGTGATATAAGCAGTACTTTAGGATGGAGTTTTCTGCCAAAGTAATCCGACTCCGAAAACATATTTCCAAAGTAATACAGTTTCAAATTAAATTCCCTTTCTAATATATTACTATCAGCTAAGTATCTCTACCTCATTTTTTATCACATTCTTTATCTCACTACGAAATGAATTGTCAAAAATCCTCTACAAAAAATTATAATTATATTGATTAAATGAATCTTGAGAATTCATTAGATAATAGAATGCAAAATAAAATAAAAGATTATGTGACATACAAATCAGTGAAAAACAATACGCAGATTTCACTTCCCATATTCCAGTCCAAATCTTTGCTTATTACTCTGACCATCTCCATATTCTTTCCTTTTCGTTGACATTATACCTATAAGTTTCAAGATGAGTTCTTTGAAAAAAGAAGTCTCATGAGGAGCTTCTTAACATAAATAATCACACAAAGTTTCATAAACTGAGTTAGTTCTCAGAAGACAATCTTATCACAATAGTTTTAAAATGAGCTGACATTATTTTTATTTTGTCATTGATTGATCAACATACAATTCCGCTGTTGAAAATGAATATCTCTTTTGTTTAGGAAGAAGAAAAATGATCAGATTAAAGTGTTAGAAATTCGATATAAAAGCTATGCCCTTAGTTGATGTGGGACGAATGTTGTAACTGCAAAAGTGTTGAAAGTTGCGGGATACATTTGAATACAATCTTCTGTTCGATTATTTCCCTAACTGTGTGGGTCAGGCCATAACCGCTTAAAGGAGCCGCTGGTTGACTAAACCAGCAGATTACAAAGCGCAAGGATTATGTGTTTTAGAAGAATAACTAAAGAAAGAAGGAGAGACGAGCTGAATCTTGTGAGATCTTCTTAAACTGAATTAATCAGAATTTTACACCCCTCGAGAGCTCGTACTGCAACTAATGCAATGTAATTGTGGAAATGTGCTAAAGGAGATATAAAGAAATCTCAAAGCAAAACCGGATATGTAACTGAATTTAAATAGATTAGATTGGGAATATGTTTTAGAGATACATTACTATGGGAATATTATTTGAAAATATGATCAATTTGGAAAAAGACTCCTTTATGATGTTATTATTATCCAAAATTTTCATACGGCTATACATTGCTACCTCATCGTTTAATTGTGTCACTGTGGTACCGAATGAATATACAATTACGTTATTGAGTAGTTCGTCATATTTAGTGCATTCCTCATGGTATGATCTTCATGACTATACATTACATTATACAAGGGGAAATAACAAAGTGGAGGAAACTTTAGTACAACAAAGTTAAATTTACCGTACCTGGTCATGTAATCAAGTAATCATTCGTACAGTACAAATGAACCTTGTATCCTCTTTTCTATAGGTTGACGAGGAAAATTCAAGGGAGAAAACGTGTCATCAAAACTTGAAGCAGGAGCAGGATTGAAATCCTAAAGACCTCATTTGCACCCTACATACACCTGTGATCGGTTAAAAGAAGAGGAAGAAAGGAAATTGTTGTGAGAAGCTTCGAATATTATTTACAAGGAACTGAGAGGTCAAATGATCAGTTCTGAGAGCACATTTGATAATAAAGGGCAAATCACTTAAATAGTCCTTTAACTATTTCTCTAAAACTGAATTGGTTTCTCAATTTAAATTTTAGTCTTAATGAGCTACATTCCAATTTGGTCATTAAATGGTTCCGTCACCCAAAGCACAATCTGAGGAAAAAAAAAAACTGATTGTTGTTGACTAGGGGTATAGGCATAAAATCTCCTAAACCTGGCGTTTTAAGATTGAAATCAATTTCAGTAAATCACCTAAATAGTCCTCCAATATTTTCATTAAAATCCAATTGATTCCTCAACTAAAATTTTACCCAATTTAGCCCCTCAACCGAATTGACCTCATAACTCCCTCGTTTCAACTTCCTCATCAGCCCCAAACTCTCATCTTCCTTTCACACGTTGCTCTTCCGTTCCCAACCACTCTTCTCCTCCCAATCCACCATCCCATCTCCTCCATTTACCCCTATATCCATCTCCACCATCCAAACCTTTATCTATTGCTCCGTTAATTGTTAGTCCTAGTGCAAACCTATCCCTTCCCTCGCCAACTTCCAGATCCCGTCCCGGTCTCCTCTACCTGCTAGTCACCTCATTCCCTTTCATACATAACCATGAACAATCACACACAACCACACAAATAGACATGACATATTCATAGTTCTACAGGCACTTCAAACACTCACATAACGCACACAATTTGATTAATTCCACACACAAAATCAGAAAAGAAATAGAGTCTCTCTACTGGAAATTAGTCTTTATTTGAGCATCTCCAATGATGTTAAATCATCTGAGCATCTTAATTTGACGAGGAAGGAATGGAAGTGGGAGGGGCTCAGGGAGGGGGCCGAGGCACACACACATATATAGAGACACACAATAGCTGGAAAACCTGTGTTACGTACGGAAAGATTAATATATTTAACTTATAAAATTGAATAATAAAATTGGAATGGGGATAAAGTTATGAAACTTTTTAATAATTAAATTAAATAAGATGAATAATTTTAAATAACTTTAGTTCTACAATACCATAAACTAAAAAAGTAAATATATATTTTATATAATATAATTTTACAAAATAATACCATAATTTTACTTATAATATCTATATACATATATACGTGTACATATATATATATAAGTAAATATATATTTTGTATATTTTATATAATTTTACAAAATAATACCATAATTTTACTTATAATATCTATATACATATATGTATACACATATATACATATATATATATATATACATATATATATATATACATATATGTATACACATATATACATATATGTATACACACATATATATATATATATATATAGTTACACAAATGATATTATATATGTACAAACGAATACAAATACACTGGTGTATAAAATTTATGTATATAAAGTCTTAATTACACAACGAGTGTATGTATACAATTTAAGTATTTATAGTCCTATTATATATTTTGTATCTATAAATTATTAAGAAAACATTTCATCCACTCAAGTGTAATATAATTTCGTTGATATTGAATTATGGATTATTTTATTGCTAGTTGGATTTTGTATTACATAGGTTTTTTAGTTTTTGTATAAAGAATTTTACACCAATGTCAATGGGCTCAATTAGCAAATATAGTTAATCGAATTCGAGACCAATTACAAAATTCAAAATTTGGTTAACCAAATTTTATTTTGATTTTAGTTTAAAATTGAAACTAATTAAAAATTTTAGGACTCATTTCCAAATTTTAATCGATTAACTGATCAATTAACTGATATCACCCCTATTCACAGTAGCTCCACTCAAAAACCCCAAGCAGCTCCGTTCCAGCTGCAGGTTCGCATATTTATTTTCAATTCATTTTTAATAAATTGAACTACCCATTTTTTAATCGTGTTTTCCTTTTTCGTTAGGATGCTAAAAGGTTTTCCTTTGTGCTTATCACCTAATCTGGTAAAGTTTTTCCTCGAACAATTTTTCCTTTTCTAATACTTTTTTTAATTTCTTTTTAAGGATATGAAAATGCATTACATATTTTTATATGAAAATGGTAAATTTGTCTTGTGGATGAAAATAGGTAAGTTAATCTATTCATTTTGTTATTAAATGTTGAATTCTTATAAGCATGAGATTAAATTTGGTTATTGAATGTTGAATTATTTATATTAACTGACTGAAAGTTAAAGCATAAAAAAATTAAAGGCACCTCATTAACTTTTTTTTTTTTTTTTTTTTTTGTAATGTTGGCATTCTTTCCCGAACTATTGATGGGCAAAAATTATCTTGAGTTTATAGTAGCTTTATCTGTTGAATACATTTATTGTGTTGTTGAATACATTTGTTGTGTTGTCTCAAAACCCTACTACTATTAGCAATCAGAGCTACAAGAGAATTTTTCTATTTGTAAATTTTCTTCGGCTTAGTGTAATCTTTTGTTTGTTGCTTTGTGATTCTTTGATGATAATTTAGTCCAAATTTGTATGTTTAAGGATTAATTTCTCTTTAGCCTGTTTGTTTGTTGCTTGGTACGAATGGTGTCCTATGGACTATCCTATTTCATACTCAATTCTTGTTTTGGTATGGTGGATTACTTTTCCTTACTGGTGATCTGCATATATTTTCTTTATTTCAGATTATATCTATTGAAACTATTATTCAATTATTAGGAAAATTAAGGGTGTATCTCTAAGAATATGTATAGTTAGCTAATATCTAGGATCTCACGATTTCAAGTTAATAAGTTCATTAATTTATTGTCTTTCTTGCAACTTATTGTTGGTGATGTGGTGTGTTTGCATTGCTATAGCTATTACATATAATTGTTATATATATATTAGCGTGAAATATCTAAGATATCACTTAATATATAATTTTATTAATTTATATTAGTTAAACTTGTTCAAACTTGAATAGACTTGAGCTCGAGCTTGAGCTCGCTAAAAATTATCCAACTAGAGCCTGAGCCTAAAATTTTTACTCGAGTTGAGCTCGAGATAGAACAAGATTGTTCGAACTCGACTCGACTTGTTTACATCCTTAGTCATGTAGGTGTAATCTTTTTTTTAATTTTTTTAATTTACACCCCTTGTCATGTGGAGGTCATTCAAACGCTAATAGGGAAAGAGTACAGAAAACTCCTCGAGTCTAAACGCCAAAATTTTTATTCAAGTCAAGCTCGAACAGGGGTTGTTTCTACGAGCTCAACTCGATTTGTTTACACCCTTAGTCATGATGTAATCTTTTTTTTTTTTAATTTTCTTAAATTTACCCCCTTAGTCAAGGTCATCTAAATGCCATTATGTGGAGGTCATTCAAATGCCAGTAGGGAAAGAGTACAAAAAATTCCTCGATGAAAATATTATGTTCAAGAAAATGACCAAGATAAAAATTGAGGTGGTAGAGGAACCCCGCTTTACTAAGTGCTTTGCTGCTTTGAAGCTGAATTCTTTAGACCACAAGAGGTTATGTATGGAGAGAACAGAATATCAAGATAGCAAACACTATTTTGAAAGAAATTCGCGAGAATATGAATTTCCATTTATTACTTGATTGTCGTTACATTTAATGTTATAGGCTTGGGTTGTGAAATGATAGGATTCTATCATTATATGGTAATGTAGATAATTAAAGAGGAGAGTTAGGAAAAAGATGTTTAGGGCAGTGTAAAATATTTACCTTACCTAAGTTAAATGAGTTTGATGAGTAAGTACAATACTAGTGTGAAAGTTGACTTTTTATGATTTTGAATATGAATCTCGGTATCTATCGAAAGAAAAGAATAAAATCAATGAAGGAAAAAGGATATGGGCCGCACTCAAAACAATACTGTTGGAGATTGAAAATGAAGTAAAAATGGCAAAATTTAAGGATTTGGGGGTGACAACAAGAATGCTGATAAAGAAGGCAAGGATGGGGAAGGATGAGGGTGATGGTGTAGGGGTTATAGTGGAGGGGATTATGGTGGAAGGGATGATGGTCGGGATCGTGGTTCTGGTGATGTTGGGGTTGAACCAGGTTATTGTTTGAGGGATTATTGTAGAAGGGGTTATGGTGATGGGGTTATTGTATGAAGGAATGATGGTAGAGATAGTGGTTTTGGTGATGGTGAAGATTATCTAGTTCTAACATATAAGTTAAGTTGAAGATTGTTGTGTCTGTGAAAGATTTTTCACTTGTTTAAGCATTATTATACTGTTGTTTGTTTTTTGGAAAAATAAGACTATTTTCTTTTTAAATATTATCGACTTTGTTGTCTACACATCACTATGTTTAATTCTGATCTTTCGTGCTGAGTATCATCAGACTTTTTGAGTTTTGGTATTATGTTTAATTATGATCTTTTGTTGTTTGTTTTAGGTTTAAATGTTAAATATTTTGTAGTGAACAATGTATTAGTTTATTGATTGGTGCAATGGCTAATGCTTAAGCAGTAACATTTATCTTTGTAAATTTTTGGGATTTTTTCTTTATTTTTTTATTTTTATTTTTTGATATCATTCTTGTGAAAATCTAGTGATGTTGCTTAGTGGATTTAAATGAGGATTGATGACAAGCATGAATCGTTCTCAAATGTATTTTAAGTCTTGCTAATTCCTTCTTTACTTATATATTAATGATAAATTAGCTATTTTTGCCTTGGGTATTAAGCGCAAGGATTATTCCACCTATTGGCTTAACATAAAGCACATGTGATTTAAAAGTCATTTGACTAAAAAATTTTCTCTTTAAGTAGTATAATATTCTACAGTTTGTAAAAAAAAATAGTTAATAACACTTTACCCCTGAATTAAGTGGTAATTACATTTTGCCACCTTGAACTTAAGAAATAGACATTTTATCTCCTATGTCAACTAATAAACAATTGGTTTTTCATCTTTGTCAAAATAATAGGTTTATGAACAAGAGTACCCCTCAATAAAACTTTGCCCTTCAAGGAGGATAATTCCACTTTGCCCATTAAAACTAAAAGAACAATACATTTTACCATCTCTATAATACTTAGACGTTAAATGCATTAAATTTAACAAAAAATAATATTTTTTAATAGTTGAATTGCCCAAACAAAATTGAAAGAAAAATATTTTATACATTTTATTTTTACATTAGTGAGTCTATTATTAAAAATGAGAAGAAAAACTAGCAAAATAAATTGACAGTTGGTGTATTGAGAAAGTGAGAATATTGTACTAGTAATACAATTTCTTCTCCTTTGACAAAACATATGAAAATGTGCAAAATATTTTGGGACATCCATAAATAGAAGTTATATGAAAAGTTTTTTTTCACTCAAGAAACTTACCAAAAAAAAAACAAAAACCATCAATAAAGAATCCACTAAAGATACCGCTTTAGGAAATGTGTGACTAATACAAAAAAAAAACGTTAAATTTCGACAATAATATCAAAAAAATAAAATAATCGTGCAAAATATTATATTGATATAAAAAAAATTAAGAGAAAAATGCAACAATGGTCATTAAACTATTAGTTAGGTGCATATGAGATTGCAAAAATATATCAATTGCAAAAATGGTCACTGAACCATCAAAAGTGTGGTTTTGAGGTTATTCTTTCTATTTGACCGGTTGGTACTAATGGAAATGAATTTTTTTGAGAATTCAAATTGTCCAACCACAATGAATTAATATTTTTAAAAATTTTTGGTGTCATAATTAATTAGAAGACAGAAAAATCAATAAAATGGTTAGGATGTCATATTGAAAAATAGAAAGAACTTTGAGTCAAAAATTAAATTATTAAATTCATTAAATTTGCAACTAAAGTCCCTTCCCTCTCACTTATCCAGGCAGGCACCCCCTATCTCCTCTAGCCTGCCATTACCACCTTCCAACCCCTTCCAACCTTGCACCGCCACCCTCTTATTCCCCTTGGCCCGCCATCCCATCCCACCATCCTCTCCCTCTAACTACAAGAAAATTGGTCATTAGTGACAACATTTGCAATGGCGACTAAATAGAAGATTCACTAACAAGTTTTTATGTTGTCACAAATATTTTCAATGAACAAATCTTTCAGGGACAACATATAAATTTTCGCCACACATTCTTTCCCACCTAAATTTTTTGTGCGTGCTACAAAAATTAGCTAAATAATAGTGACAAGTTGAGAAAGTTGTCATTAATTACGTGGTTCATCAGTGACAACATTTTACAATTGTGGTTGTATTTTTTATTCAGCTATCATTGACAAGTGTTGTTTCCACAATGTTGATTTAAAAAATATACAAATTAAGCTATACGCTTAGTTGTGGGGAACCAAAAAAAAAGGGATATTGAAAAATACAAAAAGGCACCTCTTATCTCTTTTTTGGGTGCTTTAGTATGTTAGAAACTTTCCAATTGATGTCAATTTTGAATCAACAATTGCAATAGATCTCTTGCATTTGATATAAAAATTGAACCTTTTTCTAAAATTTTGTTGGACTCCCAAAAATTAATTGTTGTTTTCTTTGCCTATTATCCCCCGGTAGTTTGTCGCCAGCACAACCCCTCTCTGTCGCATCGATCTTCCACCATTTTTTGCTTTATTTTTTTTAATTGCATGTTTTGTGAGGGTACATAGAAGTATTTTGTGTAGTTTATTGCTACTTAGAAACCTTTTCAATAGTCTACTTGTATTATTTATACATGCATGTGAATATTTTTGTTGAAAATTGTATTCTTTGATTTGGGTCGGTGATGATTTTTCTTCCTTTTTTACAATGTCTAGATCAATGGAATTTAGGGTTTTAATTTGAATATTGATCAATCATGATGAAAATATGCTTCTTAACAAAGATTAAGGCTTTTCTTTGATCATAAAGTTTAGATTTTATTTAATTTTTCTGTTGCTTGGGGTTTTGAAACTGAATTAGGACGTTGTAACTATATTGATCATTTGGTGGTATTTGTTTAGTTGAATAACCTTTCTAAATTTTATTAAAATTTAGTGTGCTTATTATGGAAGGTCCAGTTATAAGGAAAAAGGCAGTAAGAGATAAAGGGAAAAAATATTTTATAAATTTTTCTTATTTTCAGAATTGAACTTGAGAATTCTAAAATTTAGGTAGAACTAATTACTCAATCTTGTTTGGTTTATAGCAAATGATAAATTGTGGTTGGTCTTGGATTTCAACTCAAATGCTATGCTTCCTTAAAATTCGTGGTTGTGACTATCTCACTATCAATTTACTGATTATATGTTTCTAGACTCAGCAATCAAACAGATTTTTCGACAAAGTAAAAGCTGGGTGAATTATCAATGCTACATATTTAGTGTGATTTTCTTATAACCATATTGATTATAGTAAAGTAAACTTTTTAACATCTTATCACTTTAGCTATTCATTTACTTTTGTTCCAAAGTTCATACTAGTTTTAATAAAAGATTTGTTGTATGCTTAACTTTTCCATGATAGTAAAAGCTAGTGATATATAGTACAAGAAGCTTATTCGTGCTAAAGGTAGAGTTTAATCAAGACAAGAAGTAATAACTATACCGCACAAATTCCTTATACTCTACCCTCACCTCTACAAGTATACAGGATAGGTAATAGTATAGGATGAGTGGGTTCCATGAGGATTAAGATTATCTCTAATTCAACTATACTAATCTAGTGAAAACAATTAAGATTATCTCTAATTCAACTAAGTCCACTTAAATATGATGAAATTAAGAAAGCACATAATCCTAATTTGACTAAGGAAAGTATAAGGTAAGCATGAAAACAAACAAAGTTCCATTTTTTACCAAATAAGACTAAGGAAATTTCAGGTAAAGAAATTGAGATTAAAATGAAATATTTTTGGATTTTTGATTGAATAAAGGAAAGAACACTAAAAATTACTATGAACTAAAGCAAGGAAATGAAGGTTTTCTCACAAAATCACTAAATTAGAAAGAATCCTAAGAACTTCTAAAAAATCTTGAAATAGAAGTAATTAGATTGTCAAGAAATTTAAAGAGAAAGTATGTAAAAATTATATGTACTTGAAACTAATGAAAAACTCGCTAAGATTATATAATCAAAATTAAAATTTGCTAAGGATTAAAGACAAGATCTAAAGAAAAAATCAAAGAAAAGTTTTGTATTAAAGGGAAAACTTGAATCTTAAACTATTATTCTATCCAAAAAATACACACTACTTCCTACTTACCACTTGAATAGTACTAGTACTTAAGGATTAAGTAAAGCTTTAGGATCACAAAATTCTGCAAATTACAACTGCTGAATCTATGTTCATATAGCCATATAGATATCGATATTACGATATGGACTTACAGCTATATTTTAAATTCCAGCTTCCATGTCCATATCATGATATGGGATTCCATATTACGCGATATGAAACTCCTTTCCATCAGTTTGAATTTTCACTTTTACAATTCTCGTGGACACTTCAATCCTTTATACTCCATATTCTTTATTCTAGACTTGTAAAATATTCAAAAACCTAATTGGTGATAAATTAAACTCTAATTAACACTAAATGATGAGATTTTTCACAAATGCAAATGCAATTTTACTAAATGCAATAAAGCTAAAAAAAACACATAAATCTATCTAAAAATCTGGAAAATACTAATAAAAGGCTAGTTCAAATAAGTAAAATAACTCTAGTTTACTAGAGTTATAAAAACTCCAGCTTTAGGGACCACAAAACACGGTTGAAATGCATATGTGGAAAGACTTTTGAGTGCATAATTAGGAGAAAGCAGGAATGTGACTTTGAGAATCATGAAATACTAAATTTTGTTAGTTCAGAGCCCTTTAGTATTTGCTTGTATTTTTTGTTCTTTGATACAGAACTATTGTGCTCATAATCCATATATGAATAGGATATATAAAACGTTATCTTCTTCTTTAGGTAGTATGTATAATTTTCAAGTGTCTTTTATAACTACTTTTGTTTGTATTACCAGTCATAAGTTGTTGTTCTTATGGCTGCTTCGCTAGGCACGCCCCCTACTCGTATGCACTGCACAGATCATTTTGTAGAGAGCTTTAAAAGGTAAACAACATCTATCTATCTTAATTTACACACATTTATCTTTTATTCCTGCTATCCTGGCTACTTCACCTACAGTAATTTTATAAGTTTGAGTAGTACTAGTTTAGAATTCATCAGGAGAATTCAAACTGATATGTATATTAGCTATAAATGTTTTTCTTCAATTTAATACATGTCCTCATCATATGTTTAGAAATTCTCAAATCTTCCTATCAGGAGATTTTACCTTTTTGCCTGTGGCTACATATATATATTCCTCTTGGTTCATGGCAGTCTACTTTATGTTTTTTGTGACAGCCTTTATGGTTTGCTAGAAATGGCTTCTTGGAATTGGTTTTTCTATTCTTTTTCTCTTGGCTCTTGGCTAGATTTCATACATTTTTTGAAATCTTTTATGGTTTGTTGGAAATGATTTTCTTAATACATATCTTGGTTGGTCGAACTCTATGTTCCTTTTGTAATATCCTTTACTTTTCTTTCAATAATTTTTTATTACTTTCAATGCTGATATGTGAAGATATATAGTTCAAGCTTGTTGGTAGTGAAGCAACTAGACAAAGAGCAATGGAGTTGTAGCCCTTTTTGCTCATGATGTTTTGGGACTGTATTTGTTTCTGAATTATATTCTTTTTGTCTACATTTACTTTTATTTAGATGGAAACTTTGTGATAATTTATCTAGACATATTTGCTGATTGAAGTTGGAGACCTTAACTACTCATTGTGGTTCTATTCTATTATGTTTTTTTTTATAATTTTCTAATGAAAAGCTGGTTATCCAATGATTTTTGTTAGATTTAGACGCTTTTGTTTAGCTACCAAGTTCAATTTTATTTATCATACGAGATTTCATTTTAGTGACAATAATTTGTCACTAAAATGAAACTATTTGTGACTATCAATTTATCAGTGTAGATTACATATTTTGTGACAACCCACCATTGTCGCTAAGTTCAAACTCTCTAGTGGCGACTAACTTGTCACTATATACTAAATATTTGTACAAGATTTAGTATATTTAAGGACGACATTGTAGTTGTCTTTTGTGATAACTTCATAATCGTCACTGAATCTAATAGTTTTTTGTGACGAGAACTATTATCACTGAAAGTCATCCATTAATGACGATACCAAATATTGTCACAAAGTACATTTAGTGACAAGCCTTTATTGACAACATAATGTCAACTTCTGAATTGTTAGTGAAATTAATTAGTGACGACTTTTCTATTTTCTATGATAACATTCCGTTGCCACTAAAGACCTTTTTCCTTGTATGCTGATAGGTTCCCACTTCCTCTTTTTTCCCTTAACTTGCCATCCTTTTTCCTTTTATTCCTTGTAACTGGTGGTCTGATCAGGCTACAAGTGATTGGATTTGGGTTGGGGACAGACTAGCGGGAAGAGGGAGAAAGGAGGTTACAAAGCTGAAGGAAGAGGGAGGTAATGGTAGGCTGGTGTTAAGAGGGAGGAAGAAAGAGGGTGCGAGGGTGCGAGGATGAGAGAAGAGAAAGGGAGGAGAATGGCAGGGCTAGGAAATGAGGGGTGGTGGTGAAAGGCTAGAGAGAAGGGAAAGGTAGCGGTGGCAGGCTAGGGGAGATGGGGAAGAGGAAAGGGACTTTAGTTGCAAGTATAATGAATTCAATAATTTAACTTTTGACCCAAAGTTATTTCTTTTTTTAATATGGTTCCCTTATCATTTTAATTGGTTTTTCAATCCTCTAGTTTTCAACTCAAAATTTTTTTAGGAATGATAAATCATTGTGGTTGGACAATTTTAACCCTCAAAAAATATATTTACGTTAGCATTAATAGATAAAATAGATGGAATGATCTCAAACCAACACTTTTGATAGTTTAGACACCATTTCGGTAAAAGATATAGTTTAGTGACCTCATATGTAACTAATCAATAGTTTAATGACTATTGATGCATTTTCTCAAAATCTAATGGGAAAGTCAATTTGAAAAGCGTGCAAATTGTAAAAATAATGTCAAAATTTAAATATATACTAATTAGGTTTCAAAGATTGCAAAATTTTAAAACATGTTTAACAATACTAAAAACAAATTACAAAATTAGGCACTAGGAAAACTTTTAAATTTTGCAAAAAGGCCTTTAAATTCATGGAATGAATTTCAAATCTAAAATTCTTCCATATTTTTATTTTATTTTAGCTATTTTACAAGACCTATCATTTTAAGACTCTAGTCTTTTGAAACAAATTGAAAATTATAATTATAAAAGAAGAACAATTAGACATTCTTTTGTACTAAAGGTTTACATATAATTACAAAAATGACTATAAGTAGTTTTTTTTGGAGTCAACTTATATACTATTTTAATTTAGGGAGTAAAATTTTACTACCCTTAAATGTAGGAGGTGTTAATTAATTAGAAGGATAAATTTGGCATTCTGTCATTCACATTTTCCAAAACTGTTAAAAGTCATGAATACAATTAAGTTACGGGGCTAAGTGCCTATTTTTTCAAATCAAGTGGTAATGTGTAACTACCTCACTAGTTTAGGAGGCAAAGTGTTATTAACCTTAAAAAAATATTATTGCAAATATAGGAATATTCTATCGTTTGATAAAGAAAAACATGAATTTAACGTGTGCAAATTGTAATGTTAGATACAATGAGTCAAGTTTTTCTCATAATTTTCACTATAAAAAATAAAGATATACATTTATTTATAGTTTATTTTTCATAATTTTAAATAAATACGAAACCACTATAAAAAAATAAATACTTGAAAATTCAAGAAATAGTGATAAAGGCATTTCAGTCATTTAATCTACTAGAATTTTCTTGATGATATTAAAAAATAGTAATGAATAAATAGTTAAATGTGGGACAAAATGTAATTTTTTTAGTTCATGAGGGTAAAATGTAATTACACCCATACTTTAAGGGATGATAGTATTATTAACCCAAGGTCAAAGTACTAGTAAAAGAAAGGTCAAAGGGAAAAGGCAAGATGATGGTAAAGGTAATTAAGATGGTGATGGTTACTTGAGGATTAAAAATGCTTTTCGAGGTACAAAAGTTGTTTATTTTGATGCTGTTATGGAAATGCTTATGGAGGTTATAGGTTTTGTAGTTGGAGAATCTTTGATTCACTTTCCTTTCTCTGTCACTCAACCTTCATGGCTTGGGAACTTTGTTCTTGTTCTTTAATTAAGTTCACCAATCATATCTCATCTCTCTGTTGTCATAAGATAAGTCGTAACTCGTATGCATGCTCTGTTTGTCTACATCTTCCAATGAGTTCCAAATTCCAATGCAAGCATAGGAAATTAGGATAAGAATAGGATTATTCCATTTAGAAAAACATTGATTAGACTTTATGAATTCGTGTAAAAGATATGATGTAAGTGATTAATTAACTATGAATTTGTATTTATTTGTATTTAACATTATTTCAAACATTGACTTGCGGTATTTTTTTCTAAATTTTACTACCCAATTTCATGCTCGACATTTGTATTCAAAAGGAAAAACAAGTTTCTAAATTTGTCTTTGAAAAATATATTATGTGAATAATAAATGACTAATCAAGCCCAAAATAATATTCCAGATTTGGTCTAGGAAAGAAAATGCAATATTTTATATTTGTAAGGGATTAAAATCATCCATTCAAAAGTGAGGAATTAAATAAATATAAATAAGTAATGTGAGGAACTAATAAAATGATTTTTCTACAAAGAATATAAATATTTACATTTATATTAAATATTTTTTGAAATTTCACACTTTTGACGTCGGGTTGAATTTAATCTTCCTTTAGGTGTTGGAATAGCACATAAATTAGCTGAATTCCAATCAAATTTACACAGAAAGGCCTTTAAAGGAAAGGTAATTCTCCTTTCAGCATACTTAACATATGGATGCTTAAAAGTACAATTTTTTTATTTAGTTGATTTGTGTACATGGAGTTAGTAAGGATGAAAGTTCGAAAATTTGTTAGTAAAATACAATATTTAGTTGAATCTTGTTGAGTGATGATTAATTAATTAGTTTGTGATTAGAATATACAAAATCAAGGGAAATTATGTTAAAATTTCTCCAAGAATGTATACCAAGAACGATTGAGTAAGGCCAATAATTTTAACACTTCAATAAAAGATTTAAACATTCACATTTATTATTTTTTAACTAACTTTGACAAAAAACACCAATGGACTAAATCTTAGAAGCTAGAATGACCCTGAACCTTTTATTGTTATATTTAAATTAGAGAAAAATAATTTTCCCCACATTTTGCCTTTTTTTTTGTTTCTAATTCCTTAATTCCAAATACTTGGATGTTTTATTAGCTATTCTATTAACTGAAACTCATCACATAAAAAGGTTCACCTTGTCGCTACATTGATTTTTTTTTTTCTTTGTTAATGCTTCATCTTTTCTCGGCTTAAATATCATCCTGATAATCAAAAACATTCTATATCAATGATTTCCTAGATGTTACGGAAATTGAAAAAAATAAATCATAACTTAGTGTAAATTCTATCATTTATAATCATAACTTAGTGTAAACTCTATTATTTAAAATTGAATTTTAAACATTATAAATGAAACTTTATTCTTGTACCACATTCAATAATTTATTACTGTTAAAATTTTTCAATTTATTTGTTTAAAAAAATTAACACAATTTTAATAGTATGAAACCAATTGTGTATTGACATTTTTTTTCTCTAATGTGACAATATGACATCGTTACTTGTTTAATTATGTAGAATTGAGTTTGTCCATTAAAATTAAAGTTGATGTAAGTGTCTAAGTTATAGCATAATATAGTTAGAGTTTTCATTATAGAAAAGTAATTAGGTTTCTTCTTAATTTGATATGTAACATATATTCTGGGGGTAAATATTATATTCAAATTGTTAAATAGTCGAGCTCAAGTGTGTTTTTTCAAATTAATTAATTACGACTTATTATGGAGTGCCCAAAACTTTTGTTGTAGCATCAAATAATTAAAAATTTTAATTATTGGATTGCATTGGAAAAATCCATTGCAAAATTTATTAATTTTTTTATTATATTGTGGCAATGGAAAAATTCGTTCATTTTTTTAAATTTTAATTTAATTTCCTAATTAGCGACGAATTTTTTTCTGTCGCTAATAGATAGTCCACACAACCAATTTTTTTGACGGGTTTTGCAATGAAAAAAATCCATCACTAAATTTTCCGTCGCAAAGTCATAGTGACAAGGTATTGCAAATCGATTTAGCGATGAATTTGTACCCAAATTCTGTCGTCTAATTGCATTTCCAGTAGTGCTTGTTGTAGCGCCGAGGAGAGAGTGTTACCATTTGTAACAGCTGAAAACCCGTTGAATAAGTTTGAATTACTTGCAATATCTTAATTATGGAAAATTTTTGCATGGACCGTGGACCTCTTGGTCCATGTTGCTCCACATCATCCATTTAAATGATGTGGAATAACATGGACCAAGGGGTCCATGACATGAATCCATGTAAGAATCTCTCATTAATTATCATAGTGTTCTCTGTCTTTGCTTTTGTACTATGAAAGATCATTTTGTCATATGGCTTTATAATTGCACCTAAATCTTTTAGTAACATGGCTCTTCGTTTTACAAGCTTGCATCTTTGAAATGTTTTTTCATAAAGATCATCCAGATGCATAAGCATAAAGTAGAAAAGAGCATTTTGAGGTTACTGTCAAATTTTCATGAAAAATTAAATTTTTTTGTACAAGTTGAACTATTGTTCAATCTTACTTCTCTACAAATCTTGCTGCTCGACTGTTGTTACCTTTAATTGGTTGTTGATGCATCTTCCTCTTTTGTTATGTGTTACCTCTAAAAAGTAGAGCAGAATTTAAGTGTAAATGCGAAATGATGAAACACTTCGAGCTCTTTAAATAGGGAATTCAAGATATTTTCATTAAGGGTCTGGTAATGTGCAATTTATATGTATGATTTGAGGTTTTTATGAAAATGCCAATGAAAATACTTTGGTTTAATACCTTTGAGCTTCTTATCAAAACCATCAAGACTTGAATCAAACCTTTGATTTATGTGAATCTTGTTGGATTATCAATTAGCAGCTGAAATGAGTTGGCTATCCACTATGTTGGGCCGTGGATTGATCAAAGGTTTATGTATTTTGGATTCTTACCCTCCTCCCAAATACCCCACTACAAGGAGTTTGAAAATTGTATGTTGCCCCCTTGAGATTTCTCTTAAAAATTTTATTACATTCTTATAAAAACTATATTCCCCCCTCTCCCTTCTAAAATTTTCAGAAAATATAAAATATCCATTAAATATATGTTCATATAGTTTTGTCCCCTAAAAGATCCGAAATTATATTATTTGCTTTGAAATTATTTTAAAATTTTAATTACAACCTAATACAAGCTAGTCTTCACTCCCTAATTTTTTTTTTTTATTTTTTTTTTTGTTATAAAACATTATAAAATAAATCCTCCAAAATATATATGTCAATGTAATCTTGCTCCTCAAAGTCCAACTCATACATCCACCATTATATGCTGCTATTACTATTTGATTATCTGGCTACCAATTCTGAAGACGATTTAACTTTGACAATAATTTATTGAAGGTCCAATTGCACACCTCAACAAGACCCAGGCATCCTAGAACTAAAACTCTTTCCGACTTTTGATTGCATAAAAACAGCTACATATATATAGAGATACCACCAATAGTGGCATTGGAAAATAAATGTATTATTTCGACAACAGATCAATAATCACAGTCCAGCATTTAAAATTTAGTCAGACTGATCAATGCAAACTAATTTTGACAAACTAGCCAAATATGGTATAATGCCATGTAACATCAACAGCTTATACCTTTTTGTAACATTGCTTTAAGTTCCTGGAAATGACTCTACATCGTGTTTCCAAACTCCTGACTGGCTCATGGTCCAACAGAAGATTGATTGCGCCATTTTTTATTTTTTATTTTTTGGATATGCCATTGCATCGAGGGTAAAATAGCATAAGCTTGTGAACAGCATTAAGTAAAAATTACACGAAAATGAGCTCCAACAAAAATTCTACATGTACAAATCATAAAATGACAAACAAAAATTTCTAGCTATGATGCATTTGGACAAATATCTTCTTGGTGAACAGATCAATTGGATCTTGCCAGGGGTAGGTGCATCTAAACACTAAATCATAGTTACCAGAAACGCGATATGTTAGGAAACGTGATATCTGTAGTGGAATGCGATATGTCATTTCTTAAAATATCGAATATGTAGGAATAAATTAAGTCGGTATGTCGCGATACACTCTATTTGAAGTTATGGTATAACCACATGTAGATGTGGCCATATTCACATGGAAATGTCACTTTGATTTAAACTTTTAAAATTCAAATATTCTTTTTGATAGAATGATAATAAAATTTTCAAATAACAAAAAAATTTAAATGCTTTTGATTTCCATAGAAAGCATACATATTAGGTAGACTTCATTAAAAAAAAGTGTCTAAATTATAAAAGTGGTAATTAGTAGTTAGATACTAGTATTAAATTTTTAGTAAATATTGAATATTTAGTAACTAGAAAAAATAGAATATTCAAATTTCAAGAATCATTATCTTTTTTAATAATAAAAAAAACAAATATAATACCAAATAGTTCTAACTAGATAAATTTGGAGAGTATTTAAAAAATAAATAAATAAAACATCTAAGGATTCGCTATTTTTGATATTTCGAAACGTAAACTGTCGTGTTTCAAAACTCAAATAGATCGTGTGTCGTTTTCAAAACTCAAATAGATTCATGTTGGGCTACGCATGAATCGAAACATAATTCATAAAGGCGGAAAGGGTTCGGTAACTAAAGACTAATTCAACTTTATCATAAGGAACTGAAGGGCAGGAGTTAGCGCACTCACCTTTATCAGGTCTCTCTAATTTAATATGTTCAATAAAAGCTTCATGATATTTCTCTGCAGAATGGAAGCACACAATGAGCAAAACAAACAGTAAGATCAAGAAATACCAAAAGCATGAAAAGGGCATAGTTGATAGCAATGGAGAGTACTCACCGCGACATTTAGCTATAACTCTTGTGAACATACTATCAACACAAGAATCTCCGAACTTACTAAAACTCTGCGTTGAGACCAAAAATTCAGTGCATGTGTTAAAAAGTTAATTATCAGTTCCAAGTACAAAAAAGTTCTCCAATTTATCTTTTAAGTAATATTTTTGAAACAAGAACCCTAAACAAACTTGATGCCAAAGCAATGCATATATGACAGAATTTTGTTCAAGAAAAATTTCTCAGGATTTCAAAGATATTTTGCTCAGGTTTAAATAATACACAATTTATTAAACATCTTTCAGTTATCACAAGCTGGCAATGGGACAAAGAAAAAAAAGATAGGGTCAATATTGGTAGAACACAAGTTCTTGAGGATTCTAACCTAAATAAGAAAGTATTGCACCTCAAACATTTTATCCGCAGATATATACGGCGTGTGAAAGTCTTTGAATGGATGTTTATGTTAACCTCGATACTTTGTGTCTACAAACATTAAATAACATTAAGTCAGAAAGAATATTGTGCAAGCACATTGTGTAACAAAGATATACAGAGTTGAACAACAGCTTGTGTCGCGTTTATCTTGTTGTGTCATTATCGTGATATTGTTAAAAATCTAAAATTCGAACACAAATTGTAAAAATTTATGTCTGACACATTTATTAACGGGTTAAAGGCATAACAAGATTGACTTATTATAGATTTTTTTTACAAATATAACTGTGATAGTATCATGATAAACCTACAGTTAAACTCGCAAACTTGATATAGTTAAATTCGTTAACTTGAAAAATCCACAATAAACGTGCGAGCCCAATAAACCCACAACAGCATCCTCTAACCTGGTTAGCCTATTTTAAACCTGCTAGCAACCTTACCCGCTAAGTTTCATGTCAATAACGTGTTGACACAATACCTAAACGATTTAATTTAATTTCGAATCGTGCTTATATCTATTAGTTTTGTGCTATGCTCATACCTTATCCTCATATTGTGCAAGGAAATTGCCACCCCTACTTGAAACCCAGCTTAAAGGAAGGCCTCATATATGCATGTGAAAATGCAGTTAAAGTCGCACTTTAGGTGATAAAACCTCAAGCAGGGATTAAACTTGAGCTTGAAAAATGGAAAGACAACAACTCCGTTGGATAATCACTATTTAAGATATTATTCAAAATATTATTTATAATAATTATTGAACAAATAACTTTTGAGATGCAATATATATAAGATAAAAGGAAGTTGAAAAATATGGGTAAAAATTGATTGCAAAATATTATTTAGAAAATAATAAGTAATAATTTTTAACATAGACATTGCATACTTATTTATACTCCATAAGTTGTTTAAAATAAAAATGGTCCTACAGAATTAACATTTGAACAGTGTACAATGGTCAATCTTCCTGTCTAACCTTGCTTAGAAATCAAAAACCTTCACCATCCAGTCCACTTGACTACATTGCCAAGTTGTTCATTTAATGATTAGTGAAAGTCCTTAGCTTGGCAGGTACAATGACTCTGTCCTTATAAAGATATTTTCATTTTGAACAATTCCTCATGTTCCAAATTCTCAATCGAGGGAAGTCTTATGCTCTTGCTTGGACATCCACTTTGTCAAAGAGAAGAAAATACCAGCTAGAGAAGCTCAAAAAACAAAATATTCCCCAGAAAATTGCAGTAAAGATCTGTCCATATGGCACTTGGAAAGCCTAATAAAGGTCATTTGACTGTGAATAACTTGAAGCCCTCAATTTTATGGATTTGTTATGCTGGTAAATCTATTTTCCATGTTTATTGCAGACTCCATCTTATCAACCAAATCATGCTCCCTATTGATTTATTTTAGAATTTCCTATGGTTTATGCCCACTGACATGAGGCAACAAGAAGTTTCTAGTGTATATCAAGGTGTGGAAAATAGGATACATAGGCACAAAAAGGCAAATTCAATGCCAAATAAAAGCTTTTGGTCCAATGGAGGTGTCTACGGTAGCTTATTTTGTCTTCTAGTGTCTATTCAAGGGTTTTAACATGTTTAATTAAATTAGTATGCTGACTGATGATTCTTAAAGAGTTCTAGAGAGTGAGTGTTATAATGATACGTGAGTTGTTTTTATCTCGTATCTTTACTTGGTCTTGATATCATGCGTACTTATAAATAAGAATTAGAATTTCAAATCTCATGATCAAAATCTGAACTTGCACTAAATTAAATCGGGACGATCAATAAATAAAATATTATCCAATCTACTTTATATTTTAACTTATATATTATATTACAGAACTACTTTTATCCAATCGACTTTATTTTTTAACCTATATATTATATTACATAACTATCTAAAATTTGCTTATATTATATTATACAATAGGTATCACTGTATATTTTATCAGACTAGCACTCTTTATATCATCACCAAGTGTTCAAGTTTAGAGAATGCTGAAATGCTACAATAGGGAACACATGGGGTCCATATATACATCCTCAAGTCCAACTACAGTTCTTGGTCAATTGTCATCTAAGACTTCTGTAGTCAACATTACTTGCTCAAGTCAAAATTTGCTTACCTTTCATTTGCATTACATGTTTTAGGCTACTTGGTCCTTGTAATTTTTCTCCTCCAACTCTTTTCCTATAATATAAGTCGTTATAGCTGTATATTAATCTTGCAAATTAGGCAATGCTGAGCACAAACTAATTTAAGAATTGCTGGATTTCACCTTTCCTCTACTTTTCATGATTTCTTTTGGGTCTCAACTAACATAAGATATTAAGAGTTCTAGTGCCGCACCAAAACATCTTTTAGTTTCCAAAGAAAGGCATCCGAGAAAGAATGATGGTTCTGTCCTATAGATAAGATAGGATATTCATTTTATCATTTGATAGGCAACCGTGCCTAAAATTCTATTAAAACTAAAATTTTAATACGGCAACTAAATTTCTGCACATGGAAATGTTAACATAAATCAAGTAAATACTCTAAAATTCTATTAAAAGTAATATTCTTGTATAACTACATGACCATAAAAGAAGAATATGCGTACCAAGCCCATGTCGTATACTATGAATTATAAAAACCATTGTACTTGTACCCTTACCCACAAACCATTGTTCCTGTACCCCGTAATCTCTTATACTATGAATTATAAGGGGTCCTGCTCCGTATGAATGATAAATAATAGCCAAATAATATAATTTGATTGATTGATACGAAGTTAGTAATGTGCAATAACAAACAAACCACCAACATGTATATGACCAGCCCGAGCATAAATTCTTGGAGAACCTCCTGCAAAAGTGACACTACTGAGAAATTCTAAAAGAAAAACCAATGATGCCAAAAATGGTAAAAAAAAATTTCCGTAGTGTAAATTAGTCTACCAACGATAAAAGCTTCAATGGAAAAAATTAATCCTTCATGAGATTAAATTTGCATGAATAGCTTATAATCATATTAGCAATTTGTTGCATTCTCTGTCATTTTTAGTTTCACCGACCACACTATGAGAGAGGATGAAAAAATTCTTATGTAGATTAGATCGTAAGCAAACGAATAAGTTGAACCTCTAAAAAAGCAAAAATCATGTGGCAATACGAGTCATAACAAGGGAAAAATACTCAATCTTAAATCTCACAAGGTCTATAAATAAGATTAAAAATCAAAACTATTTAAATATTTTTTTCAGGTATAAAGTCCTTGTGCGCAACAAAATATTTCGAGTCTGTAAAAATTGAACAAACAAGAAATATAATGATAAAAATATGAATATATGAATAAAAGATTACAATCTCTAGGATATTCTCAATATGTGGAGAAAATTCCTTCGATTCTTTACTTCAGATGCGATCCGAGGGCTTCACAGCTTATTCACCGAATCAAATGTTGAATTCTTCAAGTCTTGATATGGGAGACCTGAAGAACGCTTGATGAAAATCTTCAAATCTTGATATATGGAAGACTTGAAGAGAAAATTTGAAGACTCAGAGCTTCCACAGCTTGCAGACTTCAGAAATATGTGTGTCTGTGTATATGTCTCCGTCTCCTGAATCTCTGAGGGATGACCCTTATTTATACATGTATGGAAGGGAGCAAGGTAGAAGACTTGTAGTACATGTGTAACTTCTTACTTGCATACCAAGAAACAAATTCTTATCTCTTTACACACATAAGAGATATTAATACATAAGGACTGTACTACTTTGATATTATCTGATTATTTTAATTTATTAATAAAGAGATAAATACTAGAGTACATATATCCTTATTGCCTGTCTCTTATAGACACGTGACATGTATAACAAGACAATTGGAAGAGCGAGACAAATTCATTTGATTGGTCGAACCACCTCATCTTGACATGTGGAATAATATAATTGGTTTTAAACTTAACCAATATTCCAAAATATAATATATGACATATGGCATTATTTAATTGGACCATAAATATGCCAATTAATTTATAGACAAATGATAATTTTACTTGAAATAAAATTTCATTGTCTACAAATGCCCCCTCGAAACTTGTTTGCGAATGCCGAATTTTCAAATTTGACTGAGTGGACAAGTCTCGATATCTTCTTTGGGCTTTCGTCAAAATATCTCAAACTTTAATGTTGAATGAAGCCGGGAGCAAAAATATGCTGCTCATGTGAATTCTACAGCTAGAATTCTCACAATCTTTAGTATTTTACTGTCTTGGCCTTTCAATAATGAATCCAAGGACCTGAGGCAATTCGAACCTCCATGCACAATTACTTTTGCCCTCAAACTGCACCCAAAACGTACTGGAGTCTCAACTGATTTTTTTTTTTTTTTTACGAATTCCGAAGCCCATTTATTACCAACTTTGAGGTAATTTGTTTAACAATCCAGTTCCCAATTAGGATTGAACTTTAAACAAGTCTTTGAAAGCAATACCCTTTTGAACTAAACTTGAGACAATTATTTATCAAACTAAACTTCCAAAGATTTGTGCACAAACGGATCTATCCCCATGCCGCATGGATTCCGAAATCAATAACAATTCTAATCCCATATGAAGTCCAATCCAGAAATTCTTTCCATCCAAATTGTATGCAATTTGAGATAACTCTATCAACTATAAATAAAACGATTCTAAGCCTTGTTCCGCATCAATCTATTTTTGAGAAACCTTCTTTGGCAAGGTATCGTAACTACTACCTCTGATTTTTTTTTCTTGGGGCTTCTGCCCAAATTTGTTTTTGTCGTTGCTGCAATTGTTTTGTCTTGCTGCGCTCTCTTGCCGCTTGCTACTAACGCTGCTGCCTTCGCCGCTCATTTGCTGCTTGCTGCTGCCGCCGTTCTTTGTTTTGCCGCTGCCGCCGCTGCTGCCGCTGTTTTGTCAGCCGCTTCTTTGCCGCCGTTTTTCTTGCCGCTGCTTCTTTGCCGCTGCTTTGTTTCTTCTTTGCTTTGCCGTTTCTTTTTGCCGCTGCCGCTGCCGTATTCTTTATTCTTTGTCGTTTATTGCTGCTGCTTGTTTATTCCGCTGCCGCTGCTTTTGTTGCTGGTTTTGCTACTGCCGCTGCTGCTATTTCGCTGTTGCAGTTGATCTATGTAATATTTTATTTAAATGTCCCAGAGTAAAATTTATAAATCACTTCAACTCCAAGGGACTTTATGCTTAATATTCGAAGAAATTTGTGATGCAGCCTTAGCAGCATATTAAGCTATCTCTTATGTGTCCAAAGAGATAAGAATCTGTTTCTTATACACATCTAAGAGGTATAAGACACAGTACTAGGAGTTTCTCGTTGTTTATCTGGAAGCCAGCCATCGGTTCTTTAGCACAACCTTACATTCCTCTTGATGAGTCGCTTCATCTCAAAAATTGGACAATTAAGCCAAACAAAGAAACAATCGCTGACATCGTCATTTTCTACTGCAAGACAACAAGGAGTGAAGAAGTGCTCATACTAAATTCTTCCTTTCATATCAAGGAGCCGAGTGCTGCCAAGTTCTCACTTCCATTTTTGAGTTCTAATCTTGGTAAAACCACGTGGAATGGGCCTTCCTCATACTTTGGTGAAGCAAGACATACTTCCAACTACTGGGAATGGTCGGAAGACGTGCTCGTGCGACACAAGGAGACACTCTTGAGGGCTCATGTCTATGATGCTGTTTACGCGTCACGCTACTCATATGATCGTTGTAATAACATCTTGCGTGCCTTCTGCAAATATTGGTGCCCCTCAACAAACAGTCTTCATACTTCGACAGGCGAGCTATCAATTTCCCTTTGGGATCTTTATAAACTTGGAGGTCTTCCTATCTGTGGCTCATTTTACGATGAGGTTGTGCCAACAGCCAAAGAACTTCTCAACATTAATGGGGATGAAAAACCTTCACTTCCAACAAGTTGTAGACACTTGTTTGGGGCATACTACAGGCTGTACCAAAAATAAGAGACAGAAGTTCATATTAAGGACTGGGTGCAGTTTTGGTTTCGAGGACAATTAGAGATATCGAACTCCGCCTCCAAGGGGTCAAAGACGAAGCACCAACACAAAGCCCAAGAAGACTTTCAACCCATGTGGAAGTGTGGACAATTCTTATTTACTAAAAATCAATAATGAACACATCCCCTTTGACACGTTGAACATCGAAGACTCTCTAAGAGGTGAAGTGTATGTGGGAGCCTTTCTAGCATGCTGGATTTGCAAATTTCTCTTACCAAGTAGGGAGGTGGATCACATACGTCCAAGTGTCTTCAAGGTGGCAAGCTTAATGGCAACGGGAGTGAAGTTTTCTCTCGCAATACACATCTACTTGCCAAAGATCTATGACGGCTTAAGAAAGGTCGTTCAAGCTCCAAATTTACGAGAGTGCCCAGCTATTTTCCCATTTCACTATGTCTATGCATGGATCGGTCAATATTTTGATACTTATCACATAATGACATTATGATCGAACAAGCTGTCTTGCCCGAATGGCTAAATTTAGTGGGGAAAAGATGGCACAATTCTTCAACACTACGGACGCAGAAGATATCATTAAAAATGTGAACCCATCAAGTTTTCCTAGACTACGCATGGCCCAAGAAGAGGAACAGTTTAGATGATGGAAATTTATCACCGCAATCCATGGAATATTTCATCACCAACGATCATGTTTTTGACCTTTCGACGGGACAACATTTTTATCATCGAGTTGTATGATCCGTGCGATTCTAGGCAATTTGGTTTTTCCCAAAATATCCCAAAGAAGTTGAAGGAGATAACTCATACTCACACCTTGGGAGAAACTGTTCAGTTGTGGGAATGTTCAATTCGTACATCAACTCATTCTATCATGACCATACCTCCGCAAAGAAGACATCCATTAGTTACAAAAGAATATGACACTTGGTGGTCGATGCGATCGAAGAGCATTCCAAGCACAATCATCAAACTTAGCGTCAAGAGAGCAAATGAAGATGAAGCTCAAGATACGGGAGCGAGGACACCCCCATCAAAGAGATCCAAGCACGATGCCTCTCCAAAGTGTTTAAAGTATGGAGAAAATGACTATAATACAATTAAGAGAAAGGAAGCCAGAACGAATCCTAAGAAGACTGCAAAGACAAGGATAGACAAGGCTTCCCAAGAACTCATAGTAAGAGACAGACTATAGAGCATGTTAGGCAAAAAGCCAAAATCTTGCATCAAGCGGCTTGAGAGCAGCAGCAGTAACGGAGATAGGACGATCAACTTCGGTCAAATCCACAAATGTCTGAAATCCAAAGGTTATCGAAACACCCTTATTGAAAGGCATCGAGGATGTGGAGATAAATATCAATATCATATCTCCAAAGAATCATGAGGTCCTCCCAAACTCAACTTCTTGGGAAGCATCAAAAAATAATACGATCAAGATATTAGATGATAGAGAATTTGTTCAAGTCTTCTGGTGGACATTCTGGCACTTATCCTAGTAATAAAGATTATCACTCTAATCGACTGAAAAAAAAGTCAAAACCTTCTAGTTTGGAGAACATTTCTATTAACTCATTATTTTCCGAAACAACACCTGCCTCAAAGATGTCACCGAAAGAATTGGCAGAATACGTAAATATACGTCATATATTTTCTTCCTTTGTTTTTTTTTTTGATGTGTCTTGACATTGGTCTGACTCTCCTTTTCTCTTTTTCTTCTTTTTTTTTTTTAGTTCACTACCATTGAGGCGCCCGTAGAAGGAGTTGGTGATCATTTATTCAGTAATCAAGACATTATAATCAATGAGACGAATATGGATCGAAAATTGCATGAGAATGTTACTGGCAATCCAAGTATGCGTGAATCCATAACTGACAAGCCGGCAGAGGATTATGCTCCATCACAGATACCATTGAATCACCATGGAAGTCTCCACAAGCAAGTTAGAACACCAATTTCTGAATTTCATGGCCGCAAGGTGATAAAATCATGCCAACATGAAAATATATACAAAGCCTGTGGGAAGAACTTTGCAATGATATCTCAAACACTTCGGTAGACCAAATCTCTTCTTTGGAGGAATGTATCAATGAGGTAGTTGAAGAAATAACAAGGATAGATTCTTCAATTGCCCTTCCTCTAATAGACTCTTTAGCAGGCTTGCTCACAAAAGCCAAGAAGTATGACTCTTATACACATCTAGATGTGTATAAGAGACAGCCTCCCGCTGTCAGATCGTCTTGCAAGGTGCACACCTTTCTAAGTTTTGCAAGCTGTGGAAGGTAGCACCATCTACAAAGTCTTCATGGAAAGCGGGAATCTATTGAGGATAGAAAAATCATTCTTCAAAAAGATCTTGATGATTTGGAGAAGCAAAACATGGAAGTTAGCTTGACCATTGACCGAGAATATGAAAATCTCAAGCAAATGCAAGTTGAAGTATTAAGAGCACAAGATCAAATTTCTTCCATCCAAAGCACTACCTTCCTGACAAATGAAGACGCTAGGAGCTTGAGAAGATGAGCAACATCCTTGAAGCAAGCAAGATAGCTGTAGTGGATCTCAAGTTTGATATTTGAATCATATCAAATCCCTTAATTTCAAATTTGTTTGGACACTTTTCTTTCAATAATAAAGACATTAATTACTTTTTCTTATCTTGCGATTTTTTTTATTTTTTTTTTCTCTTTTTTTTTTTTGTTTCTCTTTTTTTTTTTTTTTTTTGGCAAAATAAGTAAAGTAACTAACATCTATGAATTTAATTTGAAATATCAGATTTTTCTTTAAGGAAAGTACCTTCAAATTTTAACTGTGTAATGAACTTAGAAGTTGCCCTCTAAGCTGCCTACGTATCCCAAAAGGGAATCAAGTGTAATAAGTTAAAATATTTGAGATAATATCAAAGTAGTACAGTCCGTATGCACAGTTTAACCTCTTGCGGGTCGTAAATTGTGCCATGTCACATGATGTGTCATAAGAGACAGGTTTCTTATCCAAGGCAAATCCGATCAAGTATGTCATGACTCGTTGTCTGATGTTTTAGCTCATGCGGCCCAGGAGCATCTATTTGTTTACCACCTTAGACTTGGTGGAGTGTTTCAGCAGTTTAACCACATACTACACTATTGGTGGTTGCCGTCCACAGTTTTAGCTCATGCGGGCCAGGAGCATCTATTTGTTTACCACCTTAGACTTGGTGGAGTGTTTCAGCAGTTTAACCACATACTACACTATTGGTGGTTGCCGTCCACAGTTTTAGCTCATGCGGGCCAGGAGCAACATGCAGTTTAGGCTCGTGCGCCAAGGAGCATTTAAATCATGCGTAATATCGCTTCAAATATTTGCTATTGATGGGGCCAATCCTTAATCCATTACTTCTGCGAGATCTCAATTTGTACGAGCCATTTGTATAGACTTCTTGGACAACATAAGGGCCATCCCATTTTGAGACAAACTTCCTTTGACCTCCATGTGCAAGGATGATTGGTCTTCGAACAGCAAGGACGATATCGCCAATTTGAATGGAGAAAGAGCGCAGTCGAACTCGCTTATTGAATGCTTTAGAAAGGCGAGCTTGGTGACACTCAATGGCTGTTAAATGCTTCTAACCTTTTCTCATCAAGTGCTTCCAACTCTTCAAGACGAAGGCGAGCATTGTCTTCTTCATTAAGTCCTTCTTGCACAGCAATCCTTAAAGAAGGTATTTGACATTCGAGTCTTAAGATGGTGCTTCGAAAGACTTCGACAAGTGCGTACGCAAGATGAATGCTCCTTAGCGCAGAGCGAAAAGTTGTCCTATATATTCCTGGCCCGCATGCGGTAATTCTTTGACGGCAACCACCAATAGGCCTCATCAATAGCACATCTTGATGTGTATAAGAGACAGACGGCGATGTGTATAAGAGACAGCTACAAGGTCATGCCTTTTGGCTTAAAGAATGCGGGAGCCACATATCAAAGGGCCATGCAAAAGATCTTCGGCATTGCGAAAGGTTTTCCAATACAACTCAAATGAAGGCACCCGTTATCGATAGATAATGTCTCACGCGAATAAAATCGACCACATTTTCTTTCTTTACTTCTCTTAGTGCAATTGCTTCAGCCCACTTCGAAAAATAATCAGTTGCAGCTAGGATAAAGATATGTCCACCAGAAGACTTTGGCAGTGGTCCTACTATGTCTAATCCCCAAGCATCAAATGGCCAAGAAGAAACAGAGGATGTAACGGTTCTGGTGGTTGATGAATGAAATTGGCATGAAACCGACAAGCTTGACATCTTCTTACATAGTCTATGCAATCCTTCACCATGGTCGGCCAGTAGTACCCCATCCTTTTAATGCAGAAGTGCAGCTTAGGGCCGGATTGATGAGCACCACATATTCTGAATAATCCTCTACCGACTTGTCAGTTATGGATTCACGCATACTTGGCATAGCAGGAAAACTCCAGAAAAAGATCGAAAATAAAGAGTCAGACCAATAGTAGCACAATTCATTATACGACACGAATTGTCTGTTCTTCTTTTTGCGTCATCAGGTAATTTTTCATAACTGAGATAATCAATTATTGGTTGTCGCCAATCTTCCTTCTCCACTTCATAAATAGAAACTACGTGAGTATTTTCCTTTTTTACATCGTCTCCTTCTTCAAAATGAGGAGGCACAATCCAACTTTGACATATGGGGACTTGAACTTGTTGATTAGGAAAGATGAGTATCGAAGCTAATTTTGCTAAAGAGTCAGCTTGTCGATTGTCCCTCCTTGGAACATGCTCTATAGTCACATCACCTAGCCATAACATTAGTTGCCTGGCATAATTACGCAGGGCCACAACTCAGGTTTCCTGACTTCATATTTGCCAAGGAATCTGATTGACTACTAACTTGGAATCTCCAAAAACTCTAAGTTGTAGTTGCTTCATATCAACCGCCATTTCGAGACCCTGATAAGTGCTTGATACTCAGCGACATTATTTGAACATTGATGTGTTAAAGTGAATGAATATGGCAACATATCTCCTTCGGGAGTGATGAATATTACTCCAGCTCCAGCGCCCCCTTGATGTGAGGCACCATCAAAATACATTATCCAAGGCGGAAGAACTTCGACCACGAAAACATCTTCATCTGGAAGTTTATCAATCAATTCCCACTCAGCTGTGTATGGGATGATCGGCCAAGAAGTCAGCCAACACTTGTCCTTTGACACCTTCGCAGAAGGTAAACAATTTCAAATTGTTGAATTTGAAGGTACCACCTTGCAAGACGATCTGACAGCACAGGCTCTATATGTGTATAAATACTTGATCGAATTTGCCTTCGATATCAAACGGATAGTATGAGCAAGTAATGCTCCTACAGACCGTTCCTGTGCAGCAATATACAGAATTAAAGGCTTACCAGGAATAGGCGCAGCTAATACGGGTGGTTTCGTGAGATATGTTTTTATGCTTTTGAAAGCATTACTACAGACTCCATTACTTTGAAAAGGTTCATGCCAAGAGGATACTCCTTGGCCTGCATGTATTGACATCTCCCAGCCAACAGGAGATAAATCTTCGAAGATAAGCCAATCTACTCCTTGCAAACTTTTCAACTCATGAATGTTGCGCGGTTCGGGCATCCTCGAGATAGCATCGATTTTGGATTGATCAATTTCAATTCCTCGGCTATGTACGATAAACCCAAAAAACTTTCCAAAGGTAACTCCAAAAGCGCACTTTAAAGGATTCATCTTGAGTTGGTATCTTCGAAGTCTTTCGAACACCATTTTAAGATCTTGGACATGGTCATGTTGTTTTTCGACTTGACAACGAGATTGTCAACATAGCACTCTATGTCTCTTATACAGCATGTCTAGATGTGTATAAGAGACTTTGATATGTGGCTCCCGCATTCTTTAAGCCAAAAGGCATGACCTTGTAGCAATAAATGCCTTTGGGAGTTCGAAAAGCTAGTAAGTTCTTCATCCCTTGGTGCCATTCGGATCTGGTTGTATCCCGAGGATCCATCCATAAAGGATAAGGTTTCATAACCAGTTGTGGCATCGACCATTAATTCAGTAATAGGGAGAGGAAATTGTCATCTTTCGGACAAGCTTCATTGAGATCTCGAAAATCAACACAAACACGAATCTATCCATTCTTTTTCTTCACGGGGACTATACTTGAAATCTACTGGGTATTTGACTTCTCGGATTGAAAAGCTTGATGAGCTTGTTCACCTCCATCTGAATTGGTGTATATCAAATCAGGCCGAAAACTGTCTCTTATACACTTAGATTTAACGGGTCTAGCACCACGCTTAATGGCCAAGTGATGAACAGCAATTTTCGGATCTAAGCCAGGCATCTCTTTGTAATTCCAAGCAAAAACATCCTTAAATTCGAGCAATAGTTCCACATATGCTTGTTCCTCTTCAGGAGTCAGCCAAGTACCTATGTAGATTGGGCGAGGATCATCATTTGTGCCAAGGTTGATTTCCTTTAATTCATCAACGGTTGCCTTCATGCCTTCTTCCAATTCAGGAGGAGCATCTCCGGCTTCTTCTTCTTCTAAAGGCTCTTCGTTTCGAACAGTGATATGGTTGCAATGGAGAAGGTGGTCTATACCCAAGTCCCATTGACATGTTGTTGACAGCATATCCCTTGTCTTTCAACATCTTTTGGGTAGAAGTCATGCCATGTGTCTCTTCTCCATTTATCTCTGCAGGAAGTTTGCCCAAAGTTCTCTTCTTCCTTAGGATCATAACCAGCTTTCACGAGCAACTTGTATGCATTTGGACCAAATCGCTCGTCGGTTCGTGTTTTAGGTAATGAATTGTGCTCTATTTCGGACTCCACCTTTGGCCGAACAAAGCCTTCAAGAAGAGTATCGCTATGGTTGACCACCTCAATTTTTCTGAGTGGTCACCTTATACACTTATAGACATGTATAAGCGATGAACAAAAGGAGATTGACCTTCTTTTCTCTTCGACTTTGGAACATAGCGTAAGACATGTGTCTTAGATTTTTGACCATCTTCTTTTGTTAACTCTTTCTTTGTGTTACCCTGCAGGTAGAATTTAGCATCAGCAAAGTAACTCTCGGCTTCAGTGAACGGTTTTTCATCAGCAACTACTTTCTTTATGACGCCGTTATGGCAATACTTGAAACATTGATGAAGAGTTGAAGGTATAACATCATTCTCGTGAATCCATGGTCTCCCAAGAAGCATATTATAAGATGTTTTTGCATCAGATGATAACATGAAATAGTGCACTTGAGGATAAATCTCCAATTAATAAATCAAGTGTTATAAGACCAATGGCTCTTTGTCCTCCTTGATTGAATCCTTGGATCATGAGGCGGCTTTGTAAGAGTTCATCACTTGTGATTCCAAGCTCCTTTATTGCACGTAAAGGCATTATATTCACAGCTGATCCTCCATCGAGAAGTATCCGGTTCACTTTTTGCTTACGTGCATATCCATTTACGAACAAGGGTCGATTGTGAGCTTTAAATCATGAGCACCAAATGCTGTCTCTTATACACATCTAGATGTGTATAAGAGCTTCACAAGCTGTCTCTTATACACATGCAAATGAGTTTCTTCTCAAATTCTTCATCAACTTTATCGATGTTCACAACATGGCAAGATGCAAGGACGTCGTCATCTTTCAAGTATCCTCTTGGCATGAATTCTTTCAAAGTAATAGGTCGACGGATATTTTGAAACATCACACCACTTGGAGGGATTGATGATGAAATTGTTTATTATTCTTCTGGACTTTCTTTTTGCAACTCGTATTTTTACCATCCGAAATTTTGGATGCAGATTAGTCTTTTGCGCTTTAATTTTTTTGGTTCTTTTGCGAGTGACGAGTGTATAATCCTTCGTCTGACTGATCATTTGTGGCATCATCATCCTTCAATAATTTTTCAATTTGCTTTTCAAAAGGTACTTCACCTTGCGGAAAGAGGTTGTCATATAATGGAACGGGATTGAAATCTCCAAATTTTATCGTAGGCTGTATTGTTCTTATCTTCGATGGAAGACGAGATTCTTTACCATTCTTCAACAAATTTTGGGAGTCAGGAATTATAGTGGTCTGATTTGCACTTGCTTTATCTTCTTCAAGCAAAATCTTACCTTGGCGGGCTAACTCCATCACCTTATCTTTAAAAACAAAACACCTTGTGATGGGATGACCAACCAGGTGATGGTAGCAACAATAGTTTGGATCATTAACTCGCCTAGCTTCCTCTGGCCGTTTCATCTACGGGGAGTTCAATGAGTTCGGCTTTGAGTAGATCATCGAATATGCCTTGAAGATCAGAGTCGAGGAAAGGATATTCTTCTCTTGCATCTCCCTGAGTGTCGATTTTCTTTGTGGCCTACCTTGCGCAGGTTCTACCTTCTCGGACACCTTTTGACTGACTTTTGTCGCGATCTTAACTGGTGTAGTATTTGTTGTCATAGCTTCTTTGTTTCCAGCTTGGGAGAAATACATGCCCCCTTGCTTAACTCCTGAAGTCTTTATTATGGCGAGGATCAGGAACAGGCGGTTCTTGATTTCCAAGGCCAATTTCAAGACTATGAGCTTTTGTCGCCAATTTCTCAAATGTCGGAGGTTGGATGCCTTGTAGGATGTAACGAAGTCCCCACTTCATGCCTTGAATGCACATTTCGATGGCGGACGTCTCGGAGAGTCGGTCTCTACAATTAAGGCTTAAAGTCCTCCATCGATCAATATAATCAATTTGTTAAATGGACTTTCCACTGAAATTATAGCTGTAGAACCGGTTGAGAAATTCCCGCTCCAATTGCTCCCAACTATCAATCGAACCAGCATCAAGATCAGTGTACCAGTCGAATGCGTTACCTTTTAGTGAGCGGAGAAATTGCTTGACCAACAAATCACCATAAGTTCCGGCATTATTACATGTCTCGACAAAGTGTGCCACATGCTGTTTCGGATTTCCTTTGCCGTCAAATTGCTGAAACTTGGGTGGTTGATATCCACAAGGCATCATCAAGCTGTCGATTCTTGCGGAATAAGGCTTAGCGTATATAGGGTTTGATTTTGAACCATCTTCATATCTCACCTTGATCATACCTTCAACGAATTCCTTCAATTGATCGGCATGAATCATTCCACCAGAAGTCACATGCACTTATACGCCATCTAGTTGTGTATAAGAGACTTGATGTTCGCCAGGTGCCTTTGAATTAATTTGACTTCCTTCTCCCGGTACTGTCTTTCTTGTTGACGAGTTGAGTGATGACGGCATCTTGATCTTGTATGCGCTTCATCATTGTTTCCATCATTCTAGTTAGGCTTGCCATTTGATCCTCTAGAGTTGATGTTTGCGTTACCATAGCAGGCATAACAGAAAATGCTGTAGAAGTTGCGAAATCTTCTCGAACAGGAGATCTCGTATGCGGAGTCCCTTGAGAAGATGTAGAATCATTACTCGATACGTCATCATCATGTTTTGAAGCTTTGGAATGAGATCCTGCTTCGAGCATCGCGAGGGTTTTCTCGATTGAAGCTCCAACATCTTTGAGCCCCATCAGTCTATATCTGTCTCTTATACACATCTAGATGTGTATAAGCCGATCTGATTGCACCTGTGTATCTCAGACAGGCATCTTTGATGATGGATGATGATGACGTATCGAGTAATGATTCTACATCTTCTCGAATCATTTGCAGATCCCATAGTAGTTTTTGAGTCAACAGCATTAGAACGAATGGTATCCTCTAAGTGCACTGATTTCATATAATGATAAAAATATGAATATATGAATAAAAGATTACAATCTCTAGGATATTCTCAATATGTGGAGAAGATTCCTTCGATTCTTTACTTCAGATGTATCCGAGGGCTTCACAGCTTATTCCCGAATCAAATATTGAATTCTTCAAGTCTTGATAAGACTATCATCCCTGAAGAACGCTTGATGAAAATCTTCAAATCTTGATATATGGAAGACTTGAAGAGAAAATTTGAAGACTCAGAGCTTCCACAGCTTGCAGACTTCAGAAATATGTGTGTCTGTGTATATGTCTCCGTCTCCTGAATCTCTGAGGGATGACCCTTATTTATACATGTATGGAAGGAAGCAAGGTAGTTTTAAGACTTGTAGTACATGTGTAACTTCTTACTTGCATACCAAGAAACAAATTCTTATCTCTTTACACACATAAGAGATATTAATACATAAGGACTGTACTACTTTGATATTATCTCCTTATTTTAATTTATTAATAAAGAGATAAATACTAGAGTACATATATCCTTATTGGCCAAGTCTTGTAGACACGTGACATGGCACAATTTAATTAGAAGAGCGACACAAATTCATTTGATTGGTCGAACCACCTCATCTTGACATGTGGAATAATATAATTGGTTTTAAATTAACCAATATTCCAAAATATAATATATGACATATGGCATTATTTAATTGGACCATAAATATGCCAATTAATTTATAGACAAATGATAATTTTACTTGAAATAAAATTTCATTGTCTACAGTCCTCATTGGCCAATACAAGGTCGTGACTGTTAAGCAACAACATAATTGCTGTCGAAATTTGCATTATACACAATCAAAAAAGTTGAAGTCTAATAGGAATTAAAATTATAATTGCAGTTGAAAAACAACAAAGTGAAATAGCATGATAAAACTTAATTTCAAAGAAAAATCACAATGGACTAAATTATTTTGTCGGAGAACAATTGAAATTCAAAACCAAACTTTAAAAAAAAATAAAAAATGTGTAGGGCAAAAGGTAATAAGTCGGAAAGAAAGAATTGAAGCACGTGTAGTTTGGAATATAGTTTTAGAATAGGCCCAAAGTATGTACAACGTACTTAACTTTCATAAATTATTAAAATTGTCTATGTAATTTTTTTTCTAGCCAATATGATTACTCAACTATTAGTTTTGTCACCCAATCTATTTTGACCATTAAGTGAAAGTTAGTCAATGACACGTGCCATCCATTTGATTTTTATAAAGTCAAATTAACCACTAATTATTTTGTATTATAACCAGAACCCAAACCACTCTATACTATTTTTTTTTTTTAAGATCTTATCAATAGACCATTATCTTCCTCCACCATCGCTCCCACCACTGCTGCTTCACCACCACCCCACCCCTATCCTCACCACCCTTCCTCCTCTTAAAACTAACGTTCTTTTTCTCTTACAAAATAGAACAAAAATATCCTTAGTTCACCCACTAACATTATCATCACAAACAAATGAGAAAAAAATATATCTTGTGCCTATTTATCTCACCATCATCGTCATCCCAAAATGTGGATTTGGTACAGAATTCATCATCATTAGGAATTCTTTGGCGTTCAAGTATCAACAAATGTTCTAAAAAAACAAAACTTACTCAATCCTCTTTTTTTTTCATTTAGGATGATATTTACATCAAAATTAAGAGTCAAAAAAAAAAAAAGTAACAAAAATAGATTTTTGTTCCTAAAATGTTAAATTCCAATCCTTGTTTCTGAAAAACTCAAAAAGATCCAAAAAAATTTTGAAATCTTTGATTCCAAGAAATGAGATCTCGAACATCAAGAGAGCTGATTCTTTGTCCTCAAAGAAATCTAAAGAACTTTTGAGATCTTTGATTCCAAGAAACATAAAATCACAAAAGATTCCTCAAAATTTTCTAAAATCTTTATTCTAAAAAGATTCCAAAAAACTTTTGAGATCTTTGATTCCAAGAAATGAGAGTTCAAAATATTCTTCAAAATTTTCTTGAATCTTTGTTCTAAAAAATTTCTTCAATCTTTGTTTCCAAAAATTTCTTGAATGTTTTGCTTAAATCTACAAAAGCCAACTATAAATAATAGTGAAGGTAATAGTACAGAAAAAAAAAAAAAAAAAAGGAGAAAAAGATCATACAAAATTTTAACAAAAAATGAAGTGAAAGATAACATAAAGGAGAAAGGAGAAATATAGAGAGGGAAAAAAAAAAAAACAAAAAAAAACAAGAGGTTGTTGGGAAGTGGTAGAATCTGGTAGAATGTGGTGTTTTAGAGATGTTGCAGAAATAGAAACTGAAAAGAATAGAATGAATGGGGGGAAGAAAAGATGATGAAAAGAAAGGAAAGAAAAATGACTATTTTACCACTTTAAAAGTCACATGTGATATAAGGTACGTTTATGAGATAACAACTCACTTAACGTCCGAAATAGATGCAAGATTTTGGTCGACGATTTAAAGACTTTAATGATCAATTTGACCACAAAAAAAATTAATAGTCAAAGTCAATAACTTGTGAAAGTTTAGTAGGCTGTATAACATTTTGCTCTTTAGAATATGGTTTTGTAAATATTCATGTTAAAAAGGGAAATTTGGTGTACCCTCGAATTCTTCCTTTTCTTTCAATACTTTTATTCAGGCTTAATTGCACTTTGTTCAATGATAAGTTGCAAATTGCTCCAGTGTTATTTTATTTTATTTCAAAATGCACAATTGGTAAGTGCAAATTGCGCCAGGTGTTATTTTTATTTTTTATTTTTTTTTTCAGAATGCACCTCTCTCTTCTATCCTTTAATAACTCGATCCCATAGCTAATATGTCATAAAGAAAAGCATCTTATCAATTAAATTACACTTCAAATCCCTGTGTTAATTTATCCACACATTGCTTGAAGACGTATATAAAAGGGTTAAATTTTCTATTTAAAAGAGTGTAAATGTCATGATTACCTCCAATTTTATTGTACACTTTGCTAGCATGAACTTAGGATTAGTAGCAATTTAATTATAACTAATTTATTGTTCAAATCTAACAATGATTAATTTTTTTAATCCAACATTCTTATATACAATTCTTTATCTTTTAGTATTAAGTGAATGAAACACTGTAATATTTTTTCTTGTTACGTTCATTTTATCATGCCATGACTTTCCTCTTTCTTTTATATTCAATTCATTACTTAACTCAATCTTATTTCATTTTTAAATGGGTAATTTATATCAAACCCCCTTAAGTTATTATATCTGTCATTTTAGTCCAAAATTACAATTGGGTGTCAATTATCACATTTTTAGCATTCATAAAGACAATTATGTTGTCAAAAAAACTTTTTTTTTTTTAAAAGTATAAAGATGCCCCCTAGCACTTATGTCGTGAAAACAATTTTAAAGGCAAAGATTTTTTGTCATTATAATATGCCATTTTTAGTCTTTCTATCATATCTTAGTTCATGCAAAAGCATATTTCACTTCGAAATGAATGAAAATGACACTAGAATATTTATAAAGCTTATTTTAAATAATGAGACCCATAATAATCTAGTAACCGTCCACCACTTTTCTATTTTGTTTATTTTATTATTGGTTTTTAGGATTTGGGTTTGGGGTTTATTTAATTATTTTGTTTATTTCCTTCCTTCTTTCTTTCAATGGTTTTTGTTCTGCTAAGAAGGATGAATTGAATTAAGAAGGTGTTGGATTGGCATTCGAAAATCAGAATCGGAATGAGAATAATAAATTTTATTATCGGTATGGATTTTTATCATTTTTCTTTATTTGTTTGGTCTGAATAAGGAATGAGTTTCACTAATAAGTTAATAAATTTGAAATCTAAGCCACAAATGAAGAATGAAAGTAGATATTTTCTAATATTTTCAATCTCACAAAATGATTCTTATAATAATTAATCAAACGATATATATATATATATATATATATATTATTAATTCACATTTCTTCCCCTCATACCCATTATAAACAAAAGGAGCCATACTATCATAAATAACTCAAGGTATTGATGAACTCCGGTCCTGACCATAACATGTGTCATCTGCCACCCTGTTCCCTTCATGATATAAATATATGATGTTGCATTCTTGAAGAGCTCCAATTAGTTACATTTCAAGCAAAATTATCGGGGAAATAACAAAATGTAGTTCATCTCTAAGGGCCCAAAGTTCAGCTAGATTATTGGAGGCTAAGACAATCTTTCTGCTAAAATTTGATAACAACAATCATTGATTATTCCTTTTCCCGCCACCTCTTCCACATGCACTGGGTTGGCTCTGGCAGCTCCAATTATGTGAGCTTGGGGAAGTTTATTTTAGTAGGTTTTCAATTGATAAAAATTTCTTAGGTTGGACAGAAAAGGTTCATTAAAAGAGTATCAGTCGAATGAGACATGTGCAAGCAATAGGGGAAGGTGAACTATAGTTTCTATTGGGATGGGAAGTGTTCAACTTCCTACACTTCCAAAGAGACCAAAATAGCTAAAGAAAAAAGGTAAATTGTAAAGAATTTTGTGTTTGGCTAATGTTCAAATTATATGTTTATATTTTGTAAATTTATAATTAATTTTTTTGTGGTTCGAATTAAAGTGCAATCATTAAATAATCTATTAAAGAAATATTTTAGTCATTTAAAGTCCCTAACCAAGATTAATTATATATTTTAATATATGTGTATAAAGCCTTGTCCTTCAGTGGAGGGGTTTTATTGGGGTGAAAGGTTACCAAGTTTACAAGTACATATTTCTAATTTTTTACACAAATCTAGTAATTGTTTAACTTTTCATACATTTTACAAAAAAATTCAAACTATAACGGCGTTGATTTTAGGTAGGGTTGTAAATAAACTCAACCAACTCGCACTAGAATCATATTCGACTCAGTAAGAATTCGTTCAAACTTAATTCATTAATAATTAAGCCAAACTTGAACGAAATTTAGCATTTGTTAATTTTTTTTCATTGCGTTCAAACTCGACTCAATAAATTAAAAATTTTAAGTTTAAATGTAAAATTTTCAAACTACTTGAACTCGATTCGAATCCAACTCGATAAAAGATAGTTTATATTCGATTCAAAAGTTAAACAAGTCAATATTGAACAAAATTTCAAACTCGTTAAAATAATTAAATAAATTTAAATACCATAGTGTTCGATTTGTTTGTATTCATTTATACTTCTAATTGCAAGTTTGCAAAATATAGAGATGTAATCTGAATATTAATCAAACCCTTGTAATTTACCTAAGAAAAAATGGTACTCGAAGGTATAGAAAGATAAGGAGAGATAGTAAGGTCAAGAGACTCTCTGAACAATTGATGAGAGCTTCATTGTAATCAGAGCAGAGAAGGTCATGCAGCCCATGGGAGTTCAAAAAATTCCTAGCTACAGAAAAGAATCTAAGAAGATGATGTGAATCTTTAAGTATATTACCACAACGGTACCATAAAGGATCTTGCAAGACCTTCCTATAAAACAGATTTTCCATGGTAGGAAGGTTATTATATTTCTCTAGCCAAAGGAAGAACTTATCCCTGAAAGACTTCTTAATCCAGCAAATCTAGCTTTACACTTTAGCATATTGAGGAACCTGATACTTTTTACTGGAAATTATTTCCCATGCATACTTAGTACAAAATACTATTGGCTGCAGTTCTCCATCTAATGTATCATTTAGATTTCCAAAAACTTGCCTTGGCAGCCGAAAATCATGGATACCCTATCATCAGGTATAACTGAAAGGAAAGTACAGTCAGATCCTATCCATTTGATATATGAAATTCCATGACCGTGAAATCATTGTTTCCTTCGACAACGAAGTTAGACCTAAGATTACACTTTCCCTATGATTTAGGATATGAGTTCAAAAGAGTAGATAGAGATCTAAAGTAAATTCTCTTTTCTTTTTAAAAAAAAAAAAAAAAAAAGGAAAAATAATCGTCTCCTTGCATAAAAGGGCCAAATACCTCGAACCTGGGTGGTCCTTATGTGATGCCCCGTCCACATCGGAAGTGAGAGCCGATATTGTATTATTTATAACATCTTAAATTGTGGGTTACTTACAACTTGATTTAAACACTTTGCATCCGTTGTTTCTACTCAAAAGTTGTTGGGCCAACTCAGGACCCGGAGTGTTACACCTTACCTAGCCAATCATCCTACTACAATCTAGCAGTTTCACAGTCCTCACTGTCTATACACCCAGTCCTCACTGAGTTAATACAAATGCTAAGGATCATGTAATCTCATATTTCTTATTATTATATGAGACTTGCATTTTAATTCTATTACTCTTATTTTAGTTTATTCAAACTCTCATACCTAGGAGTGGATGCAAAACTTGCAGTTTAAGGAGGCAAGATATTATAGACATATATTTGTAAGAAACTCTTTTAAAATTTTAGAGCGGCAAAGTATAAATCTATATAAGAATACAAATAAAATTTTTAAAAATAAAAGGTATAATTTCTGAAATTTTGGGGGTGGCTGCCCCCAACTGCCCGTCCCTCTCTACATAAGACACTGCTCATATCTGTATAAGGATAATCTCATATCTTTTATTAATATTTTATAAACAGTGACCCTCATTTGAGAGTCACAATTACCATAATAAGAAGGAATGGCAGAGGATACTTGTTATTACTGCCTTCCTAGCTGGGAGAGACAAAAGGCTATCCTTCCAAACAAGAAGTTTGTTCTTCACCTTATCCTAGATAAACTGGTACGTTGATTTAGAGATTCTGTGATGACAAATTGAAAATTCTAGATATTTCCCCAGGTTCTCTGTAGCATTAACTCCTAGATAATCAACAATAGAGGTGTGTCAGCCTTAGGGGGGGAAAAAAGACATATGATTTATGTGGATTGATTGACTAATCCTTTAAAATTTAACTCAATGGGCATGCAAGGAAGTTCAAGCACAGAAGGATATTAACAAAATAAGGTGAGATTGGGTCACCTTGTCTCCCTCTCGATGGAATGGCAAATCAAAGTTGTCAAAATTTCATAGGCAGAGAATGTGGAAGTAGAGGTAATTTTAAAGGTTGTGGTAAAGGTAATTTTAATTACCAACAAAAAAATGATAATTGTAATTTTAGGAGGGACCACAAGATAATCAAAAGAACAATAATTTTCAAAGGATTCATAGATGTTAAAATTAAATGTAAAATTGCTGTGGTAAAACTATGTAGCATAATAAAAATCGTGATGGAGAAGTGCAGGCAAATGTGATTGAAAATAATGGTGATAAACTAGAGATATTTTGTTTTCCTGTTCCAAGTCTGAAAAAAAATAAAAAGAATTAAAAAGAATGATTAGTTTATTGATTCTGGCTGTAGCCATTGCATGTGTGAAAAAAAAAGTTATTTTCTAATTTGAATGAATCTTTTAAATCTTATTTGAAGTTTGGAAATAATGAAGAAGTGCTTGTTTTAGGAAAGAAGTATAAAAATTGGTATTACACTAAAAGATGAGTTTTCTAATTTTATATTTGATGTACTTTATGTGCCTAGTTTATATCATAATTTGTTGAGTTTGGAGCAATTGTCTGAAAAGGGATATGATTTGAGATTTAAACATGGTGTTGATATTATTTCGGATGATAAATTGGGATTCATTGATAAGATAAATATGAAGTATAGTCATTTGTGGCCTCTTTCCCTTAACTGTGGTGATTTACCTTGATTTAGTTCTGTGACTTTTGATGATATTTGGTTATGTCAATTGCATTTTGGACACTTAAATTTTGGGAATTCGAAATTTCTTACAAAGAAAAATTTGGTTGTTGGTTTGCCTTTTTTATTAATTATCCTAACAAGCAGTGTGATCTTATATCTTGGGAGGAAGTATAAAGACCCTTTTCCAAAAGACAAGGTTTGGAAGCTAAAAAAACTATTGCAGTTGATTCATTTAGATTTGTGCTCAGTGGATGTTCCTTCCAATGGTGGATAGTAAATATTTTATAACCTCTATTGATGATTTTAGTAGAAAGACTTGGATATATTTTTTGAAAAAATAAATCTGATGCTTGTGATGTATTCAAGAAGTTGAAATATTATGTAGAGAAACAAAGTGGTTATTTTGTTAAAATTTTAAGAACTGATATGGGCAATTGAATTTTTTGTGTGTGATAAGTTTTTGAAAAAACATAGCATTAAAATCAATTGACACCTAGATATACTCCTCAGCAAAATGGTGTGGTTGAGAAGAAAAATAGAATTATGATGAATATGTTGAGATCCCTGATATATTCAAAAAATATGACTCAATTTTTTGGGCAGAAACTATTTCTTATGCTATTTATGCATTAAATAGATATTCTACAAAGATATAATTATGGACAAACTTGATGTGAAGGTTGGATTGATAAGAAATCACATATTGCTTAAAAATGTTTGGTTGTCTTGCATATACCCATGTTCCTAATGTTTTGCAAAAGAAACTGGTTGACAAGGTTCAAAAAAATGTATTTTTCTTGGCTACAGTCATGAGACAAAGGGGTACAAGTTGTTCAATCTTGATAGAAGAAAAGTTATTATTAACAAAGATGTTACTTTTGATTAGTAGGGTGCTCGGGATTGGTCCAAGAAGAATCCCAAGCCATCATCGAGGCCTCCACCACTGATTCCAACAGTAGAAGAAGGGAGTTCTACTGCACAGCCAGATCTGCCAGTTGTGCAACATATTCCAGCAGAATCATCTAGTTCCCCGTACAGACAGCGCTAGTTGCCTGCACATTTTCAAGATTATGTTATTACTAATGATAATCATGTATCTAATACGAATATTATTAATTTTACATTTTGTGCAAATTGTGATCTAGTTATATTTGATGAAGCTGTCAAAGAAGATCATCGGATTTAAGCCATGGATGAGAAGACATACACCATTAAGAAAAATAACACGTAAGAATTGATGGTGTGCAATAATATGCTGCTGAGTTGTAATGCTGTCGTAGGCACCCTAACAAAATTTACAACTCTCAATGAAAATGTAGTAGTGGTGAGTACAGGTCGTCCCATAGAGAACGGAGTTTATTCTCATGCTAAATGGAAGAAAGGGGGGGTTTTGAATACTTTTGAACTCAAAATTTAAACAATAAAATACTAAAAAGAATTCAATTAAGAAAGGTCTTTGTCTTGGTCATATCCACCATGGCAATTTCACTAGTCGATCCTTGACACACAAGATAATTCAATTTTATACCAAGCACTAACAGAAGAATTAACCCGAACGAATACCAATTCAAAGTTGATTCTTATTTCTTTCTAAAGTTGGTTAATTTTCGACACGTGATCCAATTAACCCTAACTATTAATTTAACCCAGACACGCGCCAAAGATCAATTAATAGAAGCATTAAAATTAACAAGAACAATTTGGCTAATTAAACATAAACACACGCGGTTATGCCAATTAGTTGATTATTTTTCCTAAATTCAATAACACTAATCGAGTAATTGTCAAATTCAGTTGCTTCACAATTGAATTAAGCACAAGCGGTTAAAACAATCTAACAGCAAATTAATTCTAATAACTTAGTATTCTGCAGCAATAATAAGTTAAAAAGAACAATTATAAAATTAATTGCAAAAAAATAATCAATACTTGAGATAAAAGTGAATAATTCAGGCACAAGAAATCTCACAACTTTGTAGAATTGACCATGGTTTCAAATTCCTTAACCAAGAAAAGAGTTTAGGTACTAAGTGTCATGAAAGAATAAACAATAATTTTCTACTGAAAATCCTAGCAAAAAGAAAATAAAAGTGTCGACCTCTTTTACTCACCCTAATTAGGGTATTCATAATGAGTACTCAGGGTTACAATTAAAGTTTACGGATACGAACGCGAAATCGAGTAAAAAAAGTCTAACCGGGCTAAGAATCATGCTAAGAATCCAACTTATATCATCCCACCGCCTCGGGCGCACATGCGTTGGAAGCTCAGAGCGCATGTCCGAGCGAGGTAGAACAAGCCTCTCTTTGCTCTTTTGTCTTATGCACACATGCGCGGAGTTCTTAGCACACATGTGTGCATGAACTTAACCTGGAACTCTTCTTCTTGACGCAGCGCACATGACTGCACAGCTCCAGCGCATATGCTCTGGCTTCACAATTGTGCTCCGCCTTTGGCTTCAATTTTCATCTTGATGCTTTTGAATTTGAAAAAGTGTAAAACACAAAAGTTGTACCTCTATCCCTGAGCTTTCCAATGCATCTCAAATCACTTCACTTGGAGCTCGGACTCAAAAGTTATGCTTGAAATACGCAACAGCATCCGACTTGACTTCATACTCGTGCATGTTCTGCTCTTAGCATTTTCTTTCATCTTTTCCATCATTTTCACCTCTTTTTCACTTTAGCCCAACAAAAACTAAGAATAACCAAATTAAGCTCAATAATAACTCAAATCTTTCTTAAAACACATAAAAACGTGGTAAATGACACATAAAATATATCACAATTGTGAACTTATAAAATGTGACTACCCCACACTTAGCCTTTGATCGTCCTCTATCAAACATAAAATTAAAACATTTAATCTTAGCACATTCCACTCAACATATTCCTTCAAATATCCACATAAATAATCAATAACCAACCCACCAATCAGAGTAGTCTATGAACCCAAGAGTTCAAATGCTAATAAAAACCAAAACATGAAATTCATGTGTATGTGTGTATAGCCATTCAAAAATTTAGATTTGAAAATATTTAGATTAAATCATGAAGACCCTCTAATTTTTTCTAAACAACCCATAGCTCACTCTTCTTACACCCCTCTACTAATCAAGACAACTAATTTTATTTAAATTTCCGTAGGAATTTTAGCTCAAACTTGTTGAACCTCAGTTATGTTAAATCATGTTTTGATGATGACCAAATCATTACTAACGGTTTGATAACAAGTATGCAGAAAAACAGGTAGGTTTGGACGCAAATGATCGTCCGAACAAAACAACCACAAGACTTCACGGACGCAATTGACTGTAAGTCTCCGAATGACAGAGTTTCGGACGATGGTAATCGTCCGACACAAAGAATTTGAAGCAAGAGAACAGCATCCGATCATATTTTCAGAAGACTTTGCTTTGATCGGACGCATGTTCGGACGCATCCTCGGACGTCCGAACGAATACCCTTAGAGAACGGACGCAGTGTCGGACGCAGGGTTTAGCAGCGGCCGTCCGAACGATCCAACGACTAGTTTGTTCGGACGCACTCTTGCTGCATCGGCCGTCCGAAAGGTCCAACGGCTGGTTTTCCAGTAAACAGAAAATAGCCGTTGGGAAGTTGTTGGAAGCAGATATTTGGCAACTATAAATACCCCTAGGTCTGATTTAATTAAGAAGGGACTTCTACATTGATTACAAATAATTCTTGAGCTATTTGGGAGAAATAGTGGGTACAAGTGTTGTAATAGTGTAGGTAGTGTGAAAAGAGCTTAGAAGTGTAAGAGTTCTTCAAGTGTAAGTGTGGAGAGATAACAATTGTAACAAAGGGAGGTTGTGAGTGTAAAACTCTTGGCTCAACTAAAGGAAATTAGTGTGAGCAAGAGTGATCCTCATTTGTGTACAAGAGGTTATTGTCTCACCTACTTTGAAGAGACTTTTAGTGGCTGAACTTCAAGTTGTGAACTTGGTAGTTGCCTCTTATAAGAAGCTCTTTGAAGTTGTAAGCTCCAAGCTTGAGAAGCTAGGGAGTTTGGTTTGATTCACTTAATCTCAATATTCTTTTTTGTTCTTTAAGCTTAAATTGTTGAATATCTATTGTATTCATTTGTGCTTAAGTTTTTATTTGGTGCATAAAGTTTGAATTTCTATTAAGCACATAAAAAGGTCTGTTTTAGAGACAACCTAATTCACCCCGCTCTTAGGTTTCTTTTGGGGCCAACAGAACTATAGGTTAGGATTAATGTTAGCCAAAGAAGGGAAATGATATAGAAAATAAAGCATCAAGAGCTTTATAGTAACATGGCCACACATTAAAGTATAACTTTTCTTCACATCGAGCGAAATATCATACATCCACAACCCCACACCTGAGTAACAAACACCCATGAAGAATTCAAAACCAAACATGCCAACCTCCCTCGGACATATATACATCACATCATCATTTTATTTTTCCTATGTCCGCTCAGTGGTAGGCACTACCCGCAACAAATAAACACGTAGGTACCAATGATAGGCACTACCTGCAAATACAGGTACCAGTGATAGGCACTACCTATAAATATCAAAAACATGTAGGTACCAGTGATGTGCACTACCTACATAACCAACACTTCCATATTCATTTTTTTTCAACAATTTTTTTTCAATACCGTATTTCGCTACAAAAATGTACATCGCTCACTTCTCACAAACTCCCACCCTTATATCCCTTAACAAATAATGTGCACCATAAAGCTCTTAAAGGAAAAATTTAGGATAAAACAATGAAAAGAACATTAAACTCAATCAGGGTAGGTAACTGAGTTTATGTCAAAGAAAGAGAATGATATTTCTCTTCACAAGAATAAGGCTCAAACAAGGTATTTAGAAATAAATTGTTCAAGTGGCTGGCTAGAAAGTGTCAACAAATGTAAAAGAGACTACTCTCATATTTAAACTAAATCGTGTCGTCTAAGAATTAGCTTTGAAAATGTAATAAAGTGAGTTTTTGGGATGCAACATAATTGAGTCTACATAAATTTTTCTAAATATCCCAAATCAAAAATTAAAGTATGGCTTAGTGCTCAAAAATCTTAAAAATAATGAATGAGAAATATTAACGCTAACTACTCATTCATGCATGGTTCAATTAATGATTTATTATGCAGAAAAAAAAATATATGTTAAGCAAATTTTTGAAAATTTCAAAAAATAATGGTCAATTAATTCACAAAATTTTCAAAAATTTTAACAAACTCTCAGATCAAAGGAAAAGTCAACATATATTGCAGCAAAATTCGAGCAAAATACACTAAACAATTTAAAAATCCAAATAACTCTCCCACCCTGCACTTACGATGAAGCATTGTCCTTAATGCAAAAAGAAAAACATAAAATGGGAAAAAAAAAGCTTCTCTGGTTTTAAGTCGTGTTTGGAGCAGTAGCCGCTATAAATATTTGCTTGTTGCAAAAGAAATCTGTAGAACACTAAACAAAACAAAACAAAACGAATAATCCCCTTGAGACAATAACAAAAATAAGAAAATTTGTAGAAAATAATCCTACAATAATCAAGAAAAAACTTACTCCATTAAGAGAAAACATAACAAAAATAAACGGAACACACGATTACGAAAATAAAACCTAACTAAAAGGAAATTAACTAACTAAAATGAAACCTAACTAACGAAAATATCTATAAAAAAAATAACTGCTCAAATTGTCTAGGAAATCAACTGCCATGAATATCAAATAAAGAAAACAGCCCAACACATAGGGCATAAAAAAATCAAGGCGCATGGGGCCCCAATCTTGTTGAAAGTGAGGAAATGGAAGAAATGTAGAAGGGTCTTCTCCCCGCTCTCTGACCAGATCTGACGAGCCTCTATGGTCTGCTGCTACGTAAATTGATATTGCATAAACGAATCAAAACGTTGGCCCATCCCCTGTTGTTCTGCCAAGATTTGATGTAGAAGCTCCTCCTGCAATTGTTGTGGAGCAGGGACCGACTCATCATCTAAATCATCAACTTCCTCTACGTGTGACATAGAAGATTGGGACCGAGTGCATTTAACCGGAGCTTGTATACCCTCCATTGCAATCATCTGGCTTGGCCTCAATTTTTCTTCAGAAGGCTCAATCACCACACCACTTTCCAAAAATAGAGTTGTAATCAGATGGGGAAACCATAATCCCGGTTGCCTACTGGTAGCGGAGTAGCAGATTTGTTGACGTATGAGCTGACTAACATCTATGGCTTTTCCTGTAGTAATACAATACAGCAATTTGGCCCTCTCTATAGTGACATGGGTGAGATGGTTTACAAGTAGAAGGTGGCCACAAAGGAATTTAAACCAGACAAACCATGATGGCTGAAGTTTATATCCCGTGGAAATGCCGAGCCGTCAGGCCATCTGCCATAAAAGTCCAGTCCACGTCTCCGTAACAAAGAACGCTTGTGATCTGTTAAAGCTCTATGGTGGCATTACGGGTGTCGGTCCATTCATCGTTACGAACACGAATGACCTTCAAAACTCTGATGATTTCATTGGCAGAGACATCCAATTCTTTTCCCCGTATATATTTTGGTAGAGCTATAATGATCAAAATTAGAATAAAACTCACGCACCACCGAAAGGACGGCATCTATGGGAGTTGAAGTGAAAAGATCTCATCCACGATTGCACATGGTTAACATGATTTCTGGCACCCCTTCCAATGGAACTTGTATGCCCCTTTCCTTAATTTTAGCCCATTTTGAAATATCATTGTCATATTTCTGCTTGGCTGCCGCAGTTAAAAACCGTAACCAGCCACCAACTCTTAGTTGTGGAGCCCCGGATGATGAGGATTCTCCGGTACCCTTGCCTGTGGCTGTTTTCTTTGTTGCAGTGTTTGTCCCATTTGTATAAAACATAAACATGCGTCATGACTCCTAAATAAACAATAGTAACACCCCACACTTAAATAAAAGGCCATTCCCCCAAATCATAAGCCTTAGATTATACATGAAAATCCAAGCAAAATAATGCCTAAAACTAAGGCTTATAGACAATTCATGAACATTCCTATGCATAAAAACTAATTAGAAAGAATACACATGACATAATCAATGCCCTAGGAAATAAATTCATGCATCCATGTCTTGTGTTTGAACATTTGTATTCATTGAGACATTTTATTGAGCACATGCCGTGCACAGAAAGATTGTGGGGCACATATCTGTCGAGTGTCCTTCATTTGAGCAGATACCACAAGGTTGTGTTGTTGTTGCTGTTCCTGAAGCCAATTGTCGAACAAAAGAAGTCAAACTAGCCATTTATTATTCTAAAGATGAAATATTTATCTCATTCACACGTTTGAGAGGTTGATCACGGCGTGTTCTTAACTTTTGAGACACACGTGGCCATATACGATATAAGGTCACGAGCAGCGTCTATGGTCAAATTGTCTAACGCCCCTCCACTTGTGGCGTCGACCATGTTCCTTTCATTTGGGAACAAACCTTCATAGAAGTATTGAATTAACAAGGAATCACTTATCTGATGATGTGGACAATTTGCACACAATTTCATAAAGCGCTCCCAATATATATACAAGGATTTGTCATTGATCCACCTAATGCCACAAATTTTCTTCCAAATATTTGCAGTTCAAGACGCTGGAAAATATTTAGCCAAGAATAGTCTATTCATCTACTCCCAAGTTGTGATACTACCTGAAGGTAAATCGAACAGCCAATCCTTTGCTTCATCCTTGAACGAGAACGAAAATGCTTTCAACTTGATATGCTCCTCTGACACCCAGGTGGGTCTCTTACTTGTGCAAACCACATGGAACTCCTTAAGATGCTTGTTCGGATTTTCACATGGTAATCCATGAAAAGAAGGTAATAAATGAATTAGCCTTGTCCAGATTTTAATTCAAATGTAACATTAGCATCTAATTCTGGATATGTAATGCGTAAAGGTTGTAGGGAATTAATGGGTATATTAATTCCCTCAAAGTTCGTTGCGCCATGTTCGTTTGCCTTTGATCTTCCTTATCACCTGCAAAGATAAAATTAAACAGTTGTTCTTCCCCTAACTGTCATTCTCTTAATTCTTTTCCCAATCTGCGTAATGTTCTCTGTATTTTTGGATCAAATTGAAGAATCAACTTGTCCAACATACCGGGTCACAGGCATACACAATAAGTGGAAGAATAATAATAAAAAGAAAGAAAAGACAAACTGAAATAACTAGCACAAAAATAATTCAAACCATTCCCCGGTTAACAACTCTCAATGAAAATGTAGCAGTGGTGAGTACAGGCCGTCCCACAGAGAACGGAGTTTATTCTCATGCTAAATGGAAGAAATGGGGGTTTTGAATGCTTTTGAACTCAAAATTAAAACAATAAAATACTAAAGATAATTCAATTAAGAAAGGTCTTGGTCTTGGTCATATCCACCATGGCAGTTTCACTAGTCGATCCTTGACACATAAGATAATTCAATTTTATACCAAGCACTAAGTGAAGAATTAACCCGAACGAATACCAATTCAAAGTTGATTCTTATTTCTTTCTCAAGTTGGTTAATTTTCAACACGTGGTCCAATTAAGCCTAACTATTAATTTAACCCAGACACGCGCCAAAAATCAATTAATGGAAGCATTAAAATCAACAAGAACAATTAGGCTTATTAAACATAAACACACGCGGTTATGCCAATTAGTTGATTATTTTCCCGAAATTCAGTAACACTAATCGAGTAATTATCAAATTCAGTTGTTTCATAGATTGAATTAAGTACAAGCGGTTAAATCAATCTAGTAGTAGATTAATTCTAATAACTTAGTATTCTGCAGCCATAATAAGTTAAAAAGAACAATTATAAAACTAATTGTACAAAAATAATCAATACTTGAGATAAAAGTGCGACTAATTCAAGCACAAGAGGTTTCACAACTTTGTAGAATTGACATGGCTTCAAATCCCTTAACCAAGAAAAGAGTTTAGGCACTAAGTGCCATGAAATAATAAACAACAATTTTCTACTGAAAACCCTAGCCAAACGATAAAAGCGTCGACCTCTTTTTCTCACCCAAATTTGGGCATTTATAATGAGTAATTAGGTTTACGATTAAGGTCTATGGATAAGAACGTAAAATCGGGTGAAAAAGAGTCCAACCAGGTGAAGAATCATGCCAAGAATCCAACTTACGTCATCCCACCGCCTTGAGCGCACATGCGCTGGAAGCTCAACGAGCATGTGCGCGCAAGGCAGAACCTCTCTTTGCTCTTTTGTCTTCCGCACACATGTGCAGAGTTCTTAGCTCTCATGTGTGTGTGAACTTAACCTAGAACTCTTCTTCTGGACGTAGCGCACATGCGTTGCACAGCTCCAGCACATGTGCACTAGTTTCACAATTGTGCTCTGAGTCTTCAACTTCAATTTTCACCTTGATGCTTTTGGAATTTGAAAAAGTGTAAAACACAAAAGTTATAGCTCTATCCCTTAGCTTTTCAATGTATCTCAAATCACTTTAATTGGAGCTTGGACTCAAAAGTTATGCTTGAAATAGGCAACAGCATCCGACTTGGCTTCATACTTGTGCATGTTCCGCTCTTAGCATTTTCTTTCATCTTTTCCATCATTTTCACCTCTTTTACACTTTAACCCTACAAAAATTAAGAATAACCAAATTAAGCTCAATAATAACTCAAATCTTTCTTACAACACATAAAAACGTGATAAATGACACATAAAATATAGCATAATTATGAACTTATCAGTTGACTACTCTTCCACCTTTAAAGAAGCCAATTAGAGTCAATTCAGTTATACAAGACCAAATGTAAACCAACTAAAGAGGTAGATTGCTTCAAAGCAAGATTGGCTGTCAAAGGTTACAAGTAAAAGGTAAGTATTGATTATTTTGGAAATCTTTGCACCTATTGCTAGACTTGACATTTTTGGAATGATTGTTTTACTTACTTCCAATAATTGTTGGAAAATTTCTGAAATGGATGGAAAATCTACATTTTTGAATGGCGTACTTAAAGAAAAGATTTATGTTGAGCAGCTTGCAGGTTATATCAAAAAGGGTCAGGAAAATAAAGTTTATAGGTTGAAAAAGGTAATATATGAGTTGAAACAAGCTCCTAGAGCTTGATATAATCATGTAGACTCGTATTTTGTGAACTATGGATTTCAAAGATACCCAGATGAGCATGCTTTGTACATCAAATTTAATCAAGGTAGAGATATTCTCATTGTATGCTTATATGTTAATGATAAAATTTTCACAGGCAATATCTCAAATTCATTTCTAACTTAGAGAGGCTATGATTAGCCACTTTGATATGATAGATTTGGGGTTAATGCCTTATCTTCTTGGTATTAAATGTCGTCAGGTGGATGATGACATTTTTATTTCTCAAAAAAAAATATGCTGATGATATTTTGAAAAAGTTTAAAATGAATACTGTCAAACCAATGATGACTCCAGTTGAAGAAAATTTAAAATTGACAAAAGATGGTACTAGTGAATTTGTTGATACAACTTATTTTAAGAGATTGGTTGGGAGTCTCAGATACTTGACTTCTACGAGACTGACATCACTTTTAGAGTTGGCTTGATTAGCAAATTTACGGAGTCTACAAGCTAATCCCATTTGCAGGCACCTAAGAAGATTTTGAAATACATCCGAGGTATGTAGTCTGATAGTATTTTTTATTCAATGTTAATGGTTCTAGTCTTGTTGAATATACAAACAATGATTGGGCTGGTGAAATGATACAAATGAAAGTACTTCAGGTTATGCACTTTATTTGGGTACTGGAGTATCTTCCTAGCCTTCAAAGAAACAGCAAGTAGTAGCTTTGTCTATAGTTAAGGCGGAGTACATAGTAGTAGCAAGTAATGTTACTCAAGCACTATGGTTGACACTAGAATGCTTAGGTTTCTATAACACAAGTAAGAAGGTCCTATAAAAATATATTGTGATAGCCAGTCTGCTAATAAGCTGACAAAGAATCTAATTTTTTATGGACACAGCAAGCACATTGATATCAAGTTCCACTTTATTCGCAAGTTGGTGCAAGATAAGGAGATAGCTATTGATTATTGTGAGACTAAAGATCAAGTAGCTGACGTTTTTACAAAACTACTCAAGTTGAGTCACTTATCAGTTGAAAAAATATTAGACACGTTCAAGTTTGAAATCCTTGTTTTGAGGAACGCACTAAGAATTAAACCAAGTGTCTTAGGCCAATTTAGTTATGTCTGTAGATCTCAAAGTATTAAAGCTCATAAGTGTTATGTTAACCATCTTTTATATATATAAAAATATGTATATGTATATATATAAATATGTATATGTATATATATATATATGTATATATATATGTATATGTATCTATATATATGTATATATATATATATATATGTATATATATACATATATACATATACACACACACAGACACACACACACACATATATATATATATATGTATATATATGGTTATATTGCTACGCCGTATGTGGTCTTGTGGAGTAGGATAAAAACGTTGAATTGCTGCCTCGATTTATGTCCTGAGAATAAATAAAAATTGTTGCTGCCAATTTTCTCTTATCGCGTGTGTATTAGAATATCATAAGAAATCCCAATTTTTCCAATCTCAATTTGTGTGTTTGATTGAAATTAAAAATCTTTCTTCTTCTATTCTGGTCTTTAATCCATTGCTCTATTTCTTGGTTATTGCTGTCGATTTTGTTTTTTTTTTTTTTTTTTTATTTTTGCCTTGCGTCAGATTTTGAAAGTTAATTGATTTGGTGGATTTTTTAAATCCGACAACACTACATAATAAGGCTAATCATATTATTAGGAAAATTGAAAAATATGAGTGCTTCCTCATAAAACTCCCACCAATTTATCATTAGTCTTCTCAAGATTAACAACATATACACACGCTAAGCAATATACACCTTGCCTTTCTTCTTCCTAAGTTTAAAGATAACCTCTTCAACTATTATGATAGTATCACCTGCCTTCGTATCTTGGCTGAAGCTATACTAAATTGTTGATATAATGTAGCACACAATAACCCTCAATCTATTCATCAAGATTTGAGAGAGTACATTATAAATACTATTTCATAGACTAAGGGGCCTAAACTATTTAATGAATTCAAGATTATCAATCTTACGAATAAGACATATAAAAGCTCCGTGACAGCTAGCCTCAGGCATAGGAAAGGCCCCAAATATCTCTAAGATGAAATGGATTATCAAGTCTTGCCTAGTTGTTGAACTAGTTAACCCAATTTAACTAGTCATAGGATTGGGTTGGGTTACACTACTAACTAGACTAGGACTAAGCCTGTTAAAGAATATGGGTTTCCATTTCAAAATTACTTGACAACGAGCAAAGTGGTCTATGAACTTCATTAGTCAGTTCAAGATCTATTAGTTAACCGATGTGAGATATTTATACTTTAACACCCCCTCATCATGCAATTTAGGTTAACTGAGAATCCATTACGTGAGTTGAATGTGAACTAGAACCCGTTATGTGGGTTGGACGTAAGGAAACTCATTAAAAGAGGCTAATTGGATATAGATTAGGAACCTGTTACATGGGTTAGACGTAAAAGAGCCTACTAGAAGGGGCTAATCGAAACCCAAGGCATTCATGAATGAGGCAAAACTAGATGCTAACTCAAATACCATGTTAAAAAATATGAGCTTGATCTCAAAACCAATAGCAATGAGTCTAGTGGTCCATTAATCTTATTAATCACTTCAGGATTTATTAGTTAAACGACGAGGAATATTTAAACTTTGCCAAAACTTGTTGACAGCAACTTGATGGTTCAACTAGACAAAGTGGGAACCTGACCAATTAAACCAAAAAACCTAGAGATGAAATGGATTACCAGGTCTCACTCAGCGATTGAATCTGTTAACCCTAATGAATTATATTGGTCTGCTATAGGGCCAAGATGTGTATACAAAACTGACCAGACAAAGACTAAACTTGATGACAAAGACTCGATAATTGAACTAGAGAAACCGAAAGCCCGACTGGTTGAATAAAAAAATGCAACAACTTTCTAGTTTGAAAAAGAACTTGAGAAACTGAGCACTTACGGTTGAATACAAAAACCCAACAACTCTTTAGTTTGAAAGGGAAAAAATAAAATAGTAACACTTGCAATGAGGCCTGAAACCGATAACTCCTGTAACTTTAAGTGACATCATTGTCACTAGCAACAAGCTGTGTTGATGTCTAATTAAGTTTGTAAGTTATTTATTCTTCTTATGCTACTCTTCACATATGAACTTGTGCTTTTCTTTGTAAAATGGTGTAGTATATATCATTTTAATAATAATTTCATTTCTGAAAATCATTTATTAGTTTTTTTATAAATGACTTGCCAAAATTATTTAATATTGTTATTATATTCTAATAGACAAAAGAACAAAATGCGTCAATAGGTAAAATATATAACTAATAACATTTATCAATGTTTTTTCTTAAATATTTTATTACTATGAAATATAAAATTATTGCAAACTAACTATGTAAGAAGTAATTTATGTTTTGTTTATACATTATTATTTATCTTATAATAAGTATTTTACAATTATATAAGAACTTAAAATTCAGTATTTCAATCTATTTTGTTATACTTGTTAAAGATATTAGTTATTATAGAATTCATTTATAATAATAAAGTTTGGTACAACACATTTTTTATCAAAATTTTTATCATTTGTCATGTATTTAATACTTTAATATGTTAACGTCTAAATTCACCATATTGCTTGTCTAGATTCACTGTATAATTAAATGATTTATGAGTACCTAGATTTATGTATAGTTACCCTGATTAGTGTTAGATTTATGTACTGTTACCTTATTAGTTAGTATCTAGATTCATTGTACAGTCTAGATTTATTATAACTATAAGCCTATAAATATATACTATTGTATTACTTAATCTTGATCAATACACACAGTTTCTCTCAGTTCTCTTTGACATTCTAACATAGTATTAGAGTAATATTATTAATTTTTATAGTGTTATTCCGTTTTTCAAAATATACAGACTATGTTGGTTCTTAAATTTTCATGATACTGTAATAGACACTCGGAATTTCATGCTATCTATGTCTGACCTTATAACTATTGTCAATCAAGTTATATCTCACTGATATTCCTTATCTTTCTCATCTTTTTCTGTCACATCAGATAATAGTTCTTGGCTTATTAATTCTAGTTGTTTCAATCATATGATCTCTTCTTTTTCTCTTTTTATTGACAAGTAACCTATACTTAATGCTCTACCAGTTCATGCTCCTAATAGATCTTCTTTAAATATTAGTCATCTTGATTCTGTCTCTACATCAAATTTGACCATTTCTTATACTTTTCTTGTGCTAAATTCATCATATAATTTACTTTCAATGGATTCAATAAAGATTGTGTTATTCAGGATTCTAAGAATACTGGGAAGCAGGTTGGAACCAATCAAAACGATGGACGTCTATTTATCCAAACCTTTTTACACTTACCTTCTTCACCTGCTCTGGTTGCTCAAGCTAGTCTTGTCACATCACTTCAAATTTGGCATTCTCATTTAGATCATGCATCCTTATCGTGTGTTCATCAACTAATCTCTACTGTTCATTTAGGTCATGTCAAAAATGAGTCGTTTGATTGTTTTTCATGCTAACTTGGTAAACAACATACTCTATCATTTAAGTGACTTTATTTCTTCCCAACCTTTTAAAATTGAGGATTTGCTATTTGAGGCCCAACTCCTACTCTTACTCCTACTATGGGTGAATGTCATTATTTTGTTGTCTTTTTTATAACTTTTCATGTTTTACTTAGATTTATTTAATAGAATGAAGATCTCAACTCTTACAAATTTATTGTGAATTTAAAATTATGGCTAAACCTCAATTTTTCAATGTCATCAAAATTTTTCTTTCTGATAATGCTAATGAGCTTAAATGATACATTGATTCTTCATTTTTGTGAATTCTTAAAGATAATGGAACTATTCCCCAAAGATCTTGACCTGGTACATCTCAAGAAAATGATTGAATTGAAAGAAAACATAGACACATTTTAGACACCACTCAATCACTTTTGCTTTCTACAACTATTCCGGAACTATTTTGGGTGAACCTACTCTGACTGCTATGTATACTATGAATTGAGTCCCCTCTCCACTTATCCAAAATCAATCTCCTTATGAGCATTTATATGGTAAGCCTCTTGAATATCAATCACTCAAAGATTTTGGCTGCACCTTCTTTGTTTTACTTCAATTGCATGAAGGTACCAAACTTGAGCCTCGTGCTCGTCTTTGTTGTTTCGTTGGTTGTGGTATTCAACATAAGGGTGACCGTTGTTATGATCCTATGGCTAGATGTATTAGGATATCTCGTCATGTTATATTTTAAGAACATAGGCAATTTTCTAGTATAACCAAATTTCACATCCCTTCATCTAACTTATAGTTCTTAGCGTCTCTTTACAAATAAATTAATCATTTGTTTCCAGATGAATTATCTAATGCAGCTACTTCTAACCGTTTAGGTGTTCCAGATAATCCTACTATGGTACCTTCTCCATCTTTTATTCGGTCTTTGGATCCCATTGAGCATTCTGTTTTACAACATCCTTCTTTCCCACGTTATTCTACTAGAGTAAGGGTCATTCTTCTCATTTACAAGATTATCGTTGTTATCCTGCTACTATCCTATATGAACCCTATTCTTTTCGTGAGGCTTTGTCTAAACTTTTATGGTAGAAAGCTATGGAAGAAGAATAAGATGCTTTGGCACGTGCCTATACTTGGGATTGGGTTTGCTTACCCCTTGACAAAATTGTAATTCGTTGTGAATGGGTGCACAAGATCAAGACTCATTCTGGTGGTTCTATTGAGCACTATAAAATGCGTCTTGCTGTCAAAGGTTATACTCAATAGTATGGCAATCGCTACGAGGAGACTTTTGTTCTACAAATCTGTTACTCATCTTACATCTGTTTGTGCATGTCTTTCTGTCATTGTTATTCATCGTTGGTTCCTTTTATCAAATGGATGTCAAAAATGTATTCCGCAATAGTGATCTCAAAGAAGAAATTTACATGTGACCTCCACCAGATTTTAATCAAAAGCCTCAAAAGGTCTATTGCCTCCATCGTGTCTTGTGTGGATTTAACCCCGCTCTTTGTCTTTTTTTAAATTCAATTCTACATTGCTTGGTTTGGGTTTCTCTACCAGCTATGATTCTACTCTCTTTATTCGGCAAATGGCTAAGGGAACAATTTTATTACTTCTCTATGTTGATGATATGGTTATCACTGGAGATGATTTTGCTGGTATCCAACAGCTCAAGCAATCTCTTACTCAACAATTTGAAATGAAGGATCTTGGTTCACTCAATTATTTTTTGGCTTGTGAGGTATCCTCTAATACTAATGGTTATTACTTGTCTCAAGCTAAATATGCATTCAATTTCCATAACTTGTGCTAATTTAACTGATACTAAGACTGCGTCTACCCTATTGAACCAAACACTCATCTCACTCTATTGAACGGTTCATTGTTAGATGATCCTACTCGCTATCGCCAAAGTCTTATCTATTTGACAGTCACTCACCCTAGCATTGCTTATGCAGCCTATATTGTTAGTCAGATTATGATACATCTCACTCTACCCATTATGTAACAGTTATTTAGATTTTTCGCTTTGTCAAAGGAACTATGTTCTATGGCTTACATTTTTCTACATATTCTTCACTTGAATTACATTTATACTGTCATGCTGATTGGGTAGGGGATCTTACTAATTAACGATCTACTATAGAATTTTATTTTTTCTTAAAAGGCTCTTTGAATTTTAGGCAAAAAAGAAAAAATCTGTCACTATCTCTCCAGTTTAGCTGATACTTCACAAGAACTAGTTTGGCATTATTGGTTACTTCAGGATATGGGTTTCGTTCTTCACTCTCCCACGACTCTCTATTGAGAAGTGATATTTGTAGTACTATTCAAATTGCTCACAATGATGTCTTTCATGATCACACAAAACATATTGAGATTGATTGCCATTTTGTATGACAACATATTATCCATGGTGTCCCGTGACTCTGTTCTGTTTCTCTTTGGATCAAGTTATCTTTACTAAAGCTCTCATCCTCGACCAATTTCACGATCTCACTTGCAAACTCAAGTTGGTATCTTCATAACCACCTTGAGCTTGAGGGAGGTGTTAATTTCTAGGTTTACTATTGTGATTGTCTAGATTCATTACGTATTTAACTGATTCATTAGTGGTTAGATTTATGTATAGTTACCTTCAGTACCTACATTTATGTATAATTACCTTATTCGTTAGTATCTAGGTTCATTGTATAATTTAGATTCATTATATTAATAAGCATACAAATATAGGCCATCGTATTATTGATCAATACATACAATTTCTCTCAATTTTCTTTACCATTCCAACATAAGATATACATATACATACAGTGCACATACACTGTCCCACTGGTTGAACTAGTAATCTATCATTAACCTCCCTTGCCAAAGTCCTTCATGGACTAGGTTTAATAATTGTTCTTTTGGTAGAAGTAGGCATCAATGGCATTAGGACTGTGCTCTTAAAGGGAATCAAGTCTAGGGCAGCAGTATGAATTTCTCTCTTGAGGGGGTAAAATCTAGGATAACAGATTATCACATTATAAACTCTCTGGCAGGAAGGGAAATGTTCGAGAATAAGAGAGGACATCATAAATCAAAGGAGAATGGGCTCTTGAAATAGTCTATGATAATTCGTTGCATGAAATGACTTATGAAAATACAGCTTATAGCTTCCCTAACATTCCACATCAGGATTTTCATGAAGTTATATATTGTTGGTTGGTTCACGATTCATTTCAGCTAACTCTTTTTGGTTTCCTCTTAACTCTTGCATAATCCATCTTTATTCTAGTACTCTTACTAATAGATCCACATAATAGTCCAGGCAATCTATTGATCCCAGTAATTATGAAGCCAGAATATGCATTTTTGTCCCTAGGATACCTTGAACTGAACATATGATTACCGGCCCACATTTTTATTCTTGCCCCTAACTTTATGTTTAGGGGAAGCATGAACGGAAGGTTAAATTCTCATTAGTTCTCTAACTATTTTATTATAACTAAAACGGTCCCCCAACTTTAATTTAGGCGAATTGGTCTCTGAACCAAATATTTATATCTATTTGAGTCCTAAATGATGGCTTTGCCCAAAATATAAATTTTTTTTTATATTGACCAATGTTGATTGGGGGCATAACTGTCAAATCATCTTATCCTAGGATTTTTATTTTTTAAAAGAAATTTTAGATTTACCTTATTAGTCCTCCAACTATTTCATCAAAGTTAAAATGGTCTTCCAACTTTAATTTTAACCGGGTTAGTCCCTAAACTAAATATTTGTATCAATTTGATCCCTAAATGGCGGTTCCATCCAAAACAAAAATTTGTTAATTTTGATTCGGTCGGTATTGACTAGAAGTATAACTATTAAATTATCTAGTCCTATGATTTTTATTTTTTAAAAATAGTTTTAGACTTTATAATTAAAAAAAAAAAAAAAAAAGACAAACATATTATATGAATTAATTATAGTCCAATGGTTAAGTATATGGCGGTTCCATCCAAAACAAAAATTTGTTAATTTTGATCGGTATTGACTAGAAGTATAACTATTAAATTATCTAGTCCTATGATTTTTATTTTTTAAAAATAGTTTTAGACTTTATAATTAAAAAAAAAAAAAAAAAAGACAAACATATTATATGAATTAATTATAGTCCAATGGTTAAGTATTTGAAATTTTATTTTATTGCTAATGCGAGATCAAAACATATTGTCACTCTATATTCATTTTTGTTTCCAATAATTGCATTTCATTTAAACAAAAACCCTAAAATTGTTCTTACCTTTCTGTTTACACCAATGCACCACAACACTGCCCCTCCATAACCTAACAATTAAGTCCTCCCATCTCTCGACTTCTTCCTCATCTTCTTAGTTCTGGCGGTGCAAGCTCAATGGCAAGGATGTTATTATCTTTCAGAAGAAACTCTATAGATCGATTTTCTTATACACATTATCTGTGATTTGTAAAGCTTGTCACGTTAGTATTATCAAACTCCTCAGGCTTCTAATTGTGACGATCATAGGACCAAATAATTTGACTTGATAGTTATACCCCTAGTCAACACCGACCAAAATTTAACAAATTTATATTTTCGGCAGAGTTGTCATTTAGGGATGAAATTGAATACAAATATTTATTTCAAAAACTAATCTAATTAAAACAAAAGATAGGGGACTATTTTGGTTTTAATGAAATAATTGGAGGACTAGTAAGTAAGTCTAAAACTATTTTTTAAAAACAAAAATTATAGGATCAGATGATTTGACGATTATACCCCAAGTCAATACCGATCAAAAAAAAATTATATTTTGACATGAGCCACCTTTTAGGAATCAAACTGGAAATAAATATTTAGTTCAGAAACTCATCCGATTAAAATTAAAGTTAGGAACCATTTTGGATTTAAGAAATCTCAAATGTGATCAAGTGAACATGTGATGGGTATTAATTGGCTTGGAATTTAATCCTTGCTCATCAAGTTTATGATAAAGCCTTCTTCAACTTCAAAAGTTGGGGGCGGAGGGAGAGGCGGGGAGAGGAGGAATTTTCTAATATTCCTTATAAAAGCCGTTTGATGAAACAATGGGAGGAGATTTGAGAAAAAAAAAAAAAAAAATTTAGGCTACATAGAGCCAAAAAAAGGCTACTATTTAGCTTTTTTCTAGAATAACTTATTTAGTGTTATTCAATTCGATACGAGAAATTCACTAGGAATTTCTCCTTACAAATAGAAAGCCATATTCATATTGTCTTTCTAGACATGTAATTCTTATAAAAAAAGTAACGAAACCAAGGTAAATTATTATTATTATCATTATTATTTTACTAATTTAATATTATTTTATTTATATTATTGTTCTAGAGTTGCAACTTTATGTTTCTTGGCAAATGGAGGTGTTTTCCCTGAATAAACAATGAAAAAATATAATTAATGAATAATTTATAAAAATATAAATTATCCGGGAGTATGAATTTATTATAATTGAAGGACAACTTAAATATAGAGAAACTTTTGAGATATGAATTTGGATCACCAAAGTGATTAAAAAAAACCCGTCAAAGTATACCAACATTAATATAATTATTTGAATTTTAAATTACTAGATCACAAGCCAATTACAACAATCGATTTCTTCAATTAATGGTACACAACCACAATCGATTTCTTCAATTAATGGTACACAACTCTCCGACATTTAGAAATAACTTCCGTACTCAAATATTGAACCTTCATTTTATTCTTTATCACTCACTTCTCCACTTTAGTTTTAAAATATTTTATTTAGTAATTCTTTTTTAATATATGTTGAGCCTTAACATAATATACCATTTACAATTCATAAAATTATCCAAACTATACAAAATTTCCATATTTGCAAGTCGCAAATGTATCGAATGTGCCTAAGAACTAGTAGTAGATAATAAACTGTTCAAAACAAAATAAAACCTAATAAAAAATTGGACAACAATATGATAATGTAGAATAAAATAAAAACTCAGCATTTCAGTCAGAGAAGGTGAAAATGTACCAGGGCAAAAGTAAATTTCTGGTAACTTCTCAAAGGGAGTTCTATCATTACCTGCACACAACATATCAATCACATCACAAAAAAATAAACAACTAAAATTACCCGCAATTACTACAAATGTAGGCTTGCTTGGAGGTTACATGCATAGAGAATTTGAGCAGTTGAAGCGCTAGACCTTTGCTGAGAAGGAAGCAAGAAATGAACAGAATGGGAGAGAAAAGATGATTTGAGAGCAAAAGCATTGAAGTATCGTTGGAGGCTAGCATTCCTTATTTGGGATAGAGAAAAAGGTGAGGGAATGGTCTTCGTAGGTGCTTGCAATGCCATATCCTCAATTTTCTTGTCCAGCAATGTCCGGAATGGACTATAAGAGGAAGAGATGAGGTGATAAGTGAGTTCTGTATACATGTAAATTTTGGTGTAATGTAATTGGTTGTTAGAAATTCTTATATTGATCGGATTTATGGCTTACCCATTGGTCTATGTTAATTCACATCACCCACCTAAATGATGTGAAGTGGTGTATTGGTGATGTAGATTAATATAAACCAAATGATGTGAAATGATGTATGAGTGATGTAAATTAACATAGACCAAAGATCCATGGCATCGGTCTACATAAGAATTCCCTTGATTGTCTAAAGTTTTGGATATTGTGGGAAGCTTGGCTGTCATGGTTCCCACACAAGTTCTCTATTTACTTTCAAATCTTTTTATCTTATCTTTCTTATTGTTCTTACAAGTTTATAGCAACTCCAACAAGTGTTACTTTCAATTTTTAACCTATTGAAAACAAACATATAATAAATTTTAAGAGAAAGTCATAAGTAATGTTTTTAAACTTAGACAGGCAACTGTGAATCAACTCCTCAGCCCATGGTCAAATCTCGATTCGATTGGTTGAACTAGTCAGTATTATATTTTTGTAGTTTTTAATTAAAGTTACTATAATACTATAAAATTATATAAAATACTCAAAAGATGTTAAATTTAGAATACATGAAATTATAGCTTACATTTTGTTAGTTCATTAACTAAAATTATCAAGAGTGCATCATAAATATTTTTTGAAAATTTAATATTAAAAAAAATTTGAAACCTTGTTGAATTGGTTATTGATTGATCAAACCAGGGTTTTACTACGTCTACTGGTTTCTATCACTTCTCAGCTTATCACTGTAATAGATCTCTAGTTTTCAAGCCTCAGTTATAATTTTAAACATTTGAAAGTTAATTTTGTTAATTAGCAGGAATTAGGCAGCAACATTTTGGGGAAGAAGGAAGGTTTTGAGTTTGTTAAATTGATGAGGGATGTTGGCTCGGTTACATTGGATTGGACTGGGGCAGTAGATTTGCTGTAACTCTTTCAGTCTGAGTGAAAATGAGAACTGTAATCTTGGCTTTGGCTGCAAGTTTTGGGAATTTGCTCTGCAATCTCTTATCTTTCTCCTAGCTCCTGCCTTCTCTAACACCTCCTACTCTATGCCCATCTTTCTCTATTGAATTATCAGAGTTTATTCTGATATTTTTGCTTTTGCTCCTCAGAGCTTCTTTCTCTCTCTAGTTTCTGCCTTCTTTACACCTTCTATCTTTAGTTCTGTCCCATTCTTATCTCTGTTTTTAATTCAAATTTTCATTCTCCGTAATTGTCCAGATTTTTGGCAAGTTGAATTGGTAAAGAAATCTGCAAATTTATGTACTTATTTAGCTTAGTTCTCCGTTTATTTGGGAGGTTTGTGACAAATGGAATCAGAGGAGCCACAATCCACAAAAGGCTCAAACAAGCAACATCAGTACCAGAACATTATGACGGATTTGAAGAGTAGAAGAATGAAATGTTGGCTTTGAAACCAAATCTCAGTCCCTAGAGTACTTTGATGAGAAATTCATCATTGGTCTGGATTTGAAAATTCAATGGAAATTGGGTGGATTTAGGAGCTCACCTAGGATTTTATATGAAGCATTTCTTCAGGCAGTGATTGAAGAAGTAGTAATGTAGAAACGCTTCTCAGAGAAGATCCAAACCACGGGACTAGCATTGGACATCCTTGAAGACAACGGTGATTTAAAGGGAGAGATGTGCCATAAGGATAGTTCTATGAGTAAAGGATTGGAATGGGGAAGTCAATTTTAGCTGGAGGATGGGTTATATTATACATCGTATGCATCACAAGTAGATGAGGATTTTGACCCAATTGGTCTCCAAATAAGATTAGAGTGATGAGAACCAAGTAGTGATCTTTAGGGCTGTAAACGGGTCGGATCCGGCATATCCAGACCCGGATCCGTTTAATATTACTAGTTCCGGATCCGCATCCGGATCCGGACGGGTCTACAAAAAGTATATCCGGATCTAAAGATGTGTCTTATACACAGGTATAGCATATGATCCGGATCCGAGTCCGGGTCTTAATAATTTTTTTAAAAATTATATGTAAAACTATTACAATTTATCAAATTTTCACTTTTTTTTTTAATTATACAAAAGTATTGAGTTCACAATTAATATTTATGCATGTATTTATATTAAATATAAATTACATGGGCAATTTACACAACATATATGTATATATACATATAAAATAACACTAATATACAATAATTTTATTATATGTTAAATATTTTAATCGGATCCGGGTCTTAATCGGATCGGAACACAATTATCCAGATCCGACCCGTTTATTATAATAGCTAAACAGGTCCGGATCGGATCCACATAATCGAAATTTGTCATAGATCCAGACCCGGATAAATAGTCCGGATCGGGTCGGGTCCACAAATAGACCCGACCCATTGACAGGCCTAGTGATCTTCCTAGAACAACCTAAGTAGTGAATCTTGATGGTGAAACCATAGTTATCAGATTCATAATATTTTTCGGTATGCAGTACGAATATGGATATAGCGATACGTTACATTACTAAAATTATAGTACACTGAGGAGGATAAGTTTAGTTGCAACATTCTTTGATACGTGGTACCGCTTGATTAATTTAGTTTGTACGATCTATTGTAATACTGTTTAAAAAGTTAGAATGTCATACAAATTTACATAAAATTTTTAAGATTTGTTAAATATTGTTGTAATTGATACCAAAAAAAGTATTAGTTTAACTAAAGTTTAAGTGAAATTAAGCAAATTGGTTTTCGATAAATCTTGGCACAAGTTAAAAAATTTCACCAAATGTCGACGGGAGACTTCAAAAATTACTTGAACTATGCTAATGGACTGAGCCTAAGGTTATGTTTTTATTAAGGGTTAATCTTTCATACACTGTCAGTGAAAATTTTCTATATCATCGAATGTGTTATCATTGAGTGTGGATACATGTCACATGTACAAGAATGAATTTTAAAATTTAAACAATGTACATACGTCATGCATTCACACCCGATGATGTACAAACATCTTTTACACCAATAGTGTGTATAAAATTTACTCCAATTAAATTACTATGAAAGTATTTCGTAATTGGTATGTTTGAACTTGATTTTTTAGTTTGTGGGAGAGATACTTGTTCTGTGACAAATAGAATAATTTTAGAAGAAAAAAATAAAAATAAGTAATTTATATATGTAAGTAAAAGTCTGCTTTTAATCACTTAATTTTTAAATTTACTAACCGATCAAACAATAATATTTAAATAAAAGGAAGCAAATTAGTATTAGATTTGATAAAACTACAAAAAGTTTAAATTTAATTACTCAGTCTTTCACAAATAAAGTTCACCAAATTTGGTGAATTTTTACATATATCATAGTATTCTAAATCGCAAAAGTATCACGAATCAGAACACATAAATTGATACACAGTAGGTAAAGTTATTTAGTAAATTTGGTTACTATCGGTGAAACTCAAGTGTTAGATAACTGGATAGGGAGGTTGAAATTGACAATGATGATGATGTAAGTCAAATGCTATAGAACTGAGGCTTTGATTCGAAGCTCATTAGATGAGAAAAGAATAAGAACAGCAAAAATCTGGAAATTATAATTAAAGAAGATCACGTGTTCAATGAAAAACTCAAAATTATTCCAGTTTTTAAGGGTAGAGACCTCTGCCCAATTATTTTTATTAAACGTTTTCTAATATTGTATTTGATCCTTTTGGGTGTTTGCCAGGGCTGTTGGAAGAACAAATCATGAGAGAGCCTCCTAAAAGATGTATAATACATAAGTTAGAATCTAACTTTGATTTAAAAATTTAAACTAATAGATTTTGAACCCAATTTATATCTTAAGTGTTCTTAATTTTCATTCAAATTAATGTTGAACAATTTAAACCTATCTATGAACCCAATAATGACTACCAGAATTTGTTATTTTAGAAAGTGAGGTCTCCCAAGTCAGAGAAGTAAAGCCTATTCAGATTATGTTCTTCATTACTGAGCCATAGTAGAGATTTTATCTTGTCAACATAATATATTTGGGGGAATATAAGAAACCATTAGAAGAAAGACAACCTGTTGATCCTTATATGCAGAAATTTAGGGAATGGCAGAAAGTGAAGATGTGGACAGTCCACATATTAATCTAACTTGGAGCAGAAATATGTACAACTTTCTCCACGGAAGGTATTTCTATTTAAGATTTTTCCTTTTCTTAATATTCTTCGACAACACTGATCAAAAGATTTGGGATAAAGACTCTCAAAAGTGTATGAGGAAGCTTTATGACATAATTGAGGATTTAAATAGTCCTGAAACTACTGCAAATGATTTTTGTCAATATGTTGATAAGAAAGCAGGGTAATGAGAATCTTCGGAAGTTTATTCTTTTCTTTTTGGAGATTTTTAAAAGCTATTATGAGGTTGCGGCAGAACTTAATTCCTTTAGGTAGAAAGATGGTGACCTTCATGTCTTGAAAGTGCAATGCGATAAATTTAGGTTTGAGTTTGATCATATGCTTGTACAACATGTTTTACTGGTTTGGCACATTCAGTGGTTCTTTTAGTCGTCTTAGAACTAAGGCAGCTTGGGTTGTTGGACAATGCATTCGTATTAACATCTCAAAAGCAAATAATTTTCATAACATTTCTGGAATATGTCATCCAGAATATCCTCTTTGTATTAATTCCCTTTGTTTATTCTATTCATTTGGTGAAGCCTGCAAAGATTTGGACGAATTTCGACCAAATTTTCCACCGTTACAAGCTGAAAACTTGAAACTTACGAATATAATTACAGATGGGAGATATTGTGTTTGCATTTGAAACTATTGTGGACATGTTTGGAGAAGAAATCACTCCAAATGTTGTTAGATTGAACTAGAATCTGGTTGCTACCTTTTGGAAGTGTCTGGATATCATTGAAGTATATGATAAAGGTGGTGAACTTGGCACATTGGCCGCAGTTGGTTGTTTGCGGCCAATAGTACAATTCTTGAGAGTTTCTGTTGCATCCTTTACCTTCTTATGCAGATTCTAATCTTAAGATTCCAGTTATGCATCGGATGTTGACTACTGAAGGACATGGACATGAGGTTTTGAAAAAGAGTTCAGAAATAGAGTTTCAAGATCATGAATGTTGGCTCGAAAGGACCAGTAGTTGTGACAATTCCACAACATCTGGCAACAAAGGATGCGATAGTCATTCCTGACCTTAATGTTATGCGCATCACTACAGGTCTTGGAAGTCGTCGTCGCCTGTAGACTTGATAAGAAGGCTTCTAGTGTTATTGGTGACGCCCATTTGGGAGGTGAGGAATTTGGTTACTGAAACACTTGCCATGAGTTCGGACTTGTTGGAGAGGCAGAGGAAAGTAGGGTACAAAAAATTCTCATGGGCTCAACAATGAGGAACAATGTATTTGCTTAAGAGAGGAGTAACAGAGCTGGATTCCAATGACTTTCTTGCTTTAGAAAAATTGCTTATATTTCTCAAGTACAAACCAGAAAATTACACTTGGGATCTTGTATTATTAGTTCGATTTCATCCATCCCTTGACAAGAATGGCTTTGAGGAGGAGGATTTGTAACGTATCTCTAGTTTTCAGGCCTCAATTATAATTGTAAATGTTTGAAAGTTAAATTTTGTTAAGTAGCAGGGATTATGGAGGCTCGGAGTTTGTTAAATTGATGACACGTCGTGAGGGTGTTTGGTTTGGTTACATTGGGCTGGAGCAGTATATTTGCTGCTCTTTCAGTCTGAGTGAAAATGAGAACTGTAATCTTGGCTTTGTCTACAAGTTTTGGGAATTTTCTCTGCCATTCCGTCTAATCATCTCCCTGATCTGGTTCCTTCCTTCTCTAACACCTCTTAATCTATGCCGATCTTCCTCTATTCTCTCTATTGAATTATCAGAGTTTATTATGATATTTTTGTTTTTGCTCGTTAGAGCTTCTTTCCCTCTCTAGTTCCTGCCCTCTTTATACCTTCTATCTTTAGTTCCATCCCATCCTTACCTCTGATTAAATTCATTTTCTCATTCTCTCTAACTGTCCTAGATAGATTTTGAGCAAGTTTAATTCTTAATTAAATTTACAAATTTCTCTAATTATTTAGCTTAATTATCCGTTAATTTGGGAGTTTTGTGACGATCAGATCGAATCCGAGACGTTAGCTGGTTATAGTAGTCTAGTAGATCGAACTGTGACCGGTTTCTATCACTTCCCAGCTTTATCACTTGTATAAGTTATTGGTTAAATTTCTGCTTATTTGTTGCAGATTAACATGTATCCACAATTTTTTCCGATATCATTTACCAAGAATCCACAAAACAGGGGAATATTCTTTCACAATTAACAAGAAGATAAGCTAACGAATATCTCGTGATAGTAGTCTAGTGGAACGAAACAACATCACATTCAATCAACTACACCTATTGAGTATTATCACAATGGAAATCTGATAAATGAACATCTAGTTGCAAAAACAAATGCAACATCTTGTGCATTTGCAAGGTCAAAATCTACATTTGAGGTAACAACAGCAACTTCATACAACTACAGGGTTTCGACAAGATTTAAGAAAACGCGCTGAGATGATTTCACAATCAGTATCTACCAAGGTTTCAGGTCACCCACTGGGCCAGCAGTCCAGTTTAAGATCTTTTCACCAGGTTTCAAGAATGTGCTCCTGTCATGAGGCAACTTGCGAGCAAGTCCATTCAAAATTTGATGGAAAGCATCACGCGATTGAGCTGGTTGGGGAAATAACATAGCCTGCTTCATTGATGGGTTCGCGAGCAATCTCTGCTTCCTCAGTATCACTTCTGTTGGAATTGAAGTGAGTATTGTATCCAGGTTTGGAACATCTTTCTCTGCTACAAATACCCCAATATCTTCCCATGGAATTGCATCAGCAAATGGTAAGACAATGTCATCTGCTATGATTACGGGGATACAACCAAATATTACGGCCTCAACCAATCTGGGACTCCATGGGGCCCATCCCAATGGGCACAAACAAAAAATAGCTCGCTGCATATCCTCATAGTAGGTTGTCGGATGCTCGGTAGAAATATCAAAGAGAGGGTTGTCCTTGAAGTTCTCCCATACTGATGCTCGAGCACCTCTGTAAGAAAGGGAGGTTATAGTTAGGCTATCACCCCCACAATTTCATTATTTTACCATTAAGAAACTAAAGTGAAGATTTCTATATTCTTGGTGTTCTAGGCAAAAATATTGATAACATACTCTTAGACATGCATAAAATTATGATGCAACTAGTGATTTTGCAAAAATCATACAAGCAATACTAACTTGTAGTATTAAATAGTGAGATATACCTTGCATAGTAGCCACCTTCTGGATCATTTCCCACATCATAGAACAACCCTCGGAAATAAACAAATATGGACCGAGGAGTATTAGGAGGGATCAAGTGGGCTTGCATCTTCTGTGGAGGAGCATATGGAGGAATGGTGATGGAACCATCCTTTAGGCATACATGATTTCGTTGCCCAAAAGTTTGGACCAGTGTAGCACGCCGTAGCAATGGGAGAATCCCTCTATCTTCAATGGCTTTTTCTTCCTGGCATGATTATCAACAATGGATATAAGTTGATGTACATAGACCTAAAATGATTGCATTCTTCCACTCCCCCCTTCCCCAAAAAGTTGAAATAAGTAAACATTTGTAGAATCCCTTAGCAAATACAGAATCATTCCACCACATAACCTTCAACAAAATCCACCATGACATTCTTTGAAAATTCTTAAATACTTTATTAGAGATACCATCCACACACTACTTTTTTCTTATCTATTTCTTTCTCCGTTATTTGAGGGGGAGCAACAGTTCTTTTAGGGAGGATGGAGTGGGGGCCCGGGGGTGTGCGTGTGTGAGAGAGAGAGAGAGTTAGAGTTTACTTGTGTGTGAGAGAGAGAAAGGGAGAGAGTTAGAGTTTACTTGATAGTGAAAACAAGCACCGAAATCATGGGGCACAATGAAGAAGTGATCAGCACCCTCAGTTCTATTCCAGTAAGGCCAGTTAGAAGAAATAAGCTGTATTGCACTCATGCTCATCATACGGGGTGACTTAAAGGGTAAGGGGAGGCCATTAGGAGTCAGGTCACAGGTTGTGTAGACAGGAGTGTAGAACCAATCTGCTTCTTCAGGATTGAGGGTTCGAACAGGACTTGATAGAAGGAAACGATGCATATATATCTCAGCAGCAAACATATGAGTGAGGCATCGTGGATCTTTCTGCAGAATCTTCTTGTTATATTTGCTGGGAAGCTCATATACAAAAACTTTTAACCTTCCAACTGGATCATCTTCCAAAACATCACCAGCACTACCTAAATTTTCAGGACACAAGTACAACAAGCAAACACAACATTCAGATTCCAAAGACATAGAAGCGTCCAAATGCGAAATACTTTAGTTCCTAAACCTTCAACTTAGGAATTACAAAGAAGCATCAAAAACTATATTTACTTCCCACACCTTCAACTTAGGAAATCCAAAGAAGCATAAAAGACTATATTTATATGGCCAAAACCAAATGTTTAGCATTACAAATCATTATAAGATTCTAATTACATTTCTTAAAAGGTGAATCACAAAATCTACTAAAAAAGCTAGAATATTTGCAGCTAATTGCATTTGCATAATAAATTAGATCATCCAGCTCGACAGTACAGCTCTACACCAGGAAGGATGGAAAATTGAGGATCAAACCTTTCCTTCTGCTTTAGTGCAGCACTTGCAGAGCCTTGTATATTATCTACATTAAAATCTCTAAAGCACCAATAGTAGCTTGTTGGTCCAATTATTTATCTAGACTAATGAAAGCATGAGCACTAATATATGAAGATTAAGTCGATGGTCAAAATGATCAAACACATGATCACATTGTTCAAACCTCAAACCATAGGCATAACTTCCAAGGCCGCTCCTTAATTCATATCATATGACCTTTTCCTCATTTTCTTGTTTACTCATACTATGATTCCACACAGAATTTAAATATTTTTGCGTGTTAACTAAAATCATTTAAAAGAAATTAATTTTCGAGACAATTTAGCAACTTCGCCTTCAATCCTACCAAAGAACTAGTAAGTGCCTACTAGATAATAATCATGGGCCACTGACTTTCTTCACCATACATAAACTTTATATTGAATTCTACGATTCAAAGACATCAGCAGTATCCAAAGCAAACATTATCATATAGTACAAAAACTTGAACATCCTAACCCATGAGGTGCAGCTAAATAGTGGATCGAATATAAATACATCTGCACTAACCGATTCACAGCGGCCAGTTTTCCAATGTACAAGTACAACCCAAATACAATTCAATAAATGCTTAATCCCATTGACATCGCCACAAAATTCACGGGGACAGCTTAGAAATCTATTAAACCCTAACAAGCAATCATAACAAAAACCTGAAGGAAACAATGCAAGAAAACAACAAAATCAAACTGAAATTCAACAATTCCACCAAAATCCACCACCAGCACAATTCAAACCAATATATCAAATTTCATGCCATAAAGAAAGGGAAAACCAATCGATAATTCTCTCTTTATGAATTTTAACTGGCAAGAACTGTAATTACCTGAAATTCTTTCAGTGTGTTCATGTTGAGCCTTACTGAACTTCCAAGCTTCAGTTCTGATCACAAAAACAAGAAAAAGAATCCCAACAAAACCCCATCTCCAATCCCTCATTTTTTCCTTCTCCTCAACTCAAATCTAATGATTCAAAAACAAAAATTAAGACAAACTAGATGAAACCCAGATGGCCAAAAAAGATCAGAACTTCATTAAGTACATCATGGGCAAACCATCAATTTCACTACTTAATAGGTAGGAGAAACTGGAGGAGGAAATAGTTGGAATGTCATTAGACAAAGTAGTTGTTGAAAGACTTTTCTTGCAAATGAGAAAATGAAATCTTGCAAAATTTTTAACCAAAAAAATAAATAAATGAAGAAATGGATTTGTGAGAAATTTGCTTCAAGAAACAGGGAAAGAAGACCTGCAGAGGAAAGGGGTTGGAGGGGATTGTTTTGACAGAGTTTCTTTGGTCTAAAGTTGGTTGTCAAGTAGCTGTTAAAATATATTCTTCTGGAGACAGAGACAATGGATTACTGGGGTCTGGAGTATTCCTATATAATACTTCATTTAAATTTTTGTTAAATTTTGTTGGGTATTTAGAGAGAAAAATATTAATATGAATTCGGGTCTGGGATACCTCTTTAAATATTATAATTATAATAAAATTTTATAAAATTTTAAGTTATTCATATAATTTAAAATATAACACAAAATTTAAAAATAGAATTAAACATAGTATCTAAATAAGTATTTACTATTTAAACGGTGATTATTGTAATGTACAGCTAATCAAGGGTATGATAGGGGAATATGATGGAAGGGGCTTTTCATTTTCTTTGGGTTTGATAAGAAGTCCACTTCAGTCAGTGAAATCCCCATGTAGGCTCAAAACTCATACTCAAGGCTGCTCTGCTGTTTATTTCTAGTTTTAAAGTCCATCTTCTTCATTCTTACTTGTTTACTAGTATATGTGTTTGTATTACTAATGAAGATGAGAAGATGGATATATTTTGGTTACATAAAACTTGCAATATGTTTATTTTATGTTAATAAATAATTACTACGTATTTTAATAATTATTGATCGATCAAAATCTATTTAAAATGTAAAGTTTATAAATTTTTTTTTTTTTTTAAATAACCTCTTACTAAGGAGTGATATGCAAATTTTAATTTACATTCTTGAACTATTATCGATGTTTGCGCCCATACTTTTAAGCTTGGTTTAAATCAGCCGATTCAACCCCTAATCTGATTTTGGATTGTTTACCTGTCTTTACTATTATTTTTATTTGATTATTTTCAAAATTTATTTTTATCCTGTATTATAACTTTAAATTTATATCCAAGTATTGGCAGACCGGCATGTCAAATCGGTAGAACACTAGTTCGAACACTGGTTAGGTTTGAAAACAATAATTTTAGAGTTTAAATTGTTTATATCACATTGTTCAAATTGGTTAAAAATTGAAGAGATTGATTGTAAAAGCTATATTTAAGTGAAAAACTTTAGTATCAATAAACAAAAGCATTTCGGTAAGAACATATTCCATAAATTAGAAGAATTAAAGTCTTTTCATCTAAAAATTGTTAAAAATTTTATTTATTTTCAATTAACTTGAACAATGTTTTATAAATTCACAGTATAAAGTACTAAGTTACTAAATTTGATAGGAGGTAAAGTGCAATTGCAATCAATCATTGCTTTTTTTTTTTTTTTTTTTTTAACTTATATTACTTTGGAAAAACACATTTAGGACGAAATAGCTGAAGGCAATTTAAATAAGACGAGGAATAAAGTATCTTATAACATGTCGGTGGTTCCAAATCTCTATTAACTTGTGGATTTTGGTTGTGGGAATCTAAATTAGGCGAAATAAAACTGTGGTTGAAAATTTAAATGGAGTCGGAGAAAAAAAAAATTGTCATTTTTGTAGATATTTTTTAGGTAAATTATCGTAAACTTCATGTGATATAATTTTTTTGATCCATAAGCCTTTTATATATTTTAAACTCTTATATAGTTTGTGTTAAAAGATAAAGTTGACAGAAATTATCCAAATTAATGATGTTGATAACCACGGACCGCAAAGCAAATATTTAATGAAAAACATAATTTTTCCTCAAAAAATTAAGATAAATTGCCATAAACCCCATGTTGTATGAATTTTGAACTCATATCCCTCATATGCTTTAGTAAATATATCCTAAACCCCATATGATCTGGACTAAATAGTAAAATAAACATAAATTATCCAAACTAATCATATTTACTTATACACGCGCACTTATTACAAATTGTTGCTTGAAAATTCATCTTCCCTCCCAAAAAACAAAAAAAAAAATTGTATACCCAACCTACACATATTATTATTTACATAAACGTATTCTCATATTTGCTACACTTATCCATCATTTACAACTAAAAGGCACAACTACAAGGATGCATGAGATATTTTCCTATATTTCTTTTTTTTCTTTTTTTCGTACATAAATTTACAAATTTTAATTCAGTAACAATAAACTAATGTCATTTTTCATTTTCATCATGTAAATTGAAAGATAAAATTTCTGAAAATAGGGAAAGATTAATCCTTTGAAAGCTTTGATATTAAATTGTATATGGGGTAAAAATGTAATTTCAAAAACATGACTTTGGATGATTTTTTCTTTTTTATCATGTAGTTCAGAGCATATGATAGTTTAGAGTATATTTTCAAAATATATAGGAGTTATAGATTCGAGGATCATACTATATGAGGGTTTACAGTAATTTATTCTAATTTAAATATAAGGGTGAGAACGTAATTTTAACCAAAATCGTTAGTTTGGATGTTTTCGGTCCATTTTATTATTTAGTCTAAACCACATGGAGGTTTAAACTATATTTTTGAAACACATGAAACTATGAGTATGAAAGTCATACCATATAGAACTTTGCGATAATTTACCCTTATTTCTTTGATTAACACATGACAAGCTAATAATACTGGATGATTATTGCTCTCTTCCCCTTCTTCTGGTTAAGTAAAGCGAATGTATTTCTCCCAAATATTTTTAGGTCCTTCTATTACTATAAGGGCTACAGGTAAAAATAATAGTAACAAAGAGTTGAAAATTGTATACGCTTGCGTCTCTTAGCATTGCCGTCTAAAATGAGAAACAGACCATTACATATGTCTTCTAGCCTAAATAAAGCTATACGATCGGCCTGATCAAAGCAATGTACAGATTTTATTTGGTCCAAGCCAAAACTTGTGTTTACATATCTTAATTTGTCTTATTGAATTTAGAGTAACAAAATTTGCCCCGATTCAACAATTGAAATATACTTCCATTGTTCTGTGACAAAATATTTCAAGATAGATAGCTTAAAGATGTAGATCAAAATATTTTACTAACTTGATGTTTTGAATTTTTCAGATGAAAACTAATCACCTTATTAATTATGTCCAATTTACAAGAGAAAGTGATATTATGTACACAAACATGACTAGCAACATTTGATGTACTTGTTCCTGTAATTTTGTTTGGGTCAACTATGAATTGAAGGTCAAGCACAGGAGAAAATTGCAATTCATATCAAATGAACACCTAAGCTTGGAAAAACTGTCGTTTGGACAAAAAAAAAATTTCCTAAGCCTGGAAAACAATGAAAATCTTAGGTGTGGCTAAGTTGCGTAAATAAAGCAATTTTCAGAAACTTAAAGCAAACTTATGTTGTGTTTGATGGATTTGAATTTGAAATTCAAATTTATCGTAAGTTATCCAAACTCTTTAATTGATTTAATTGGCGATTTGAAATTCACTAACAAATGAGAGTGTGATTTTAATGAATAAATAAGTAAATTTGAAATGCATCTAAAATTCATTTCATTTTAAATTCATACAATCAAATTTATTCATTTCAAATCTTTCTTATAATTCAAATCCACCCATCCAAATGTAACCACACAGATATGATACAAAGGATTCTAAATCATCTCAGCCGTTGGAATAAAGTTAATAAGCTTTTTAGAAAAGAATATATAAGCATTTACCTTGTGTTGTAATAGGGCAAATGGAAAATGAACTTTGAAATACTTGCCAAGTGATTCCAAAAGACTGGTTTGTCATGTAAACGGTGGTAAAAAATGACCTTGACTTTAATTTAATTGAAAAGGAATATACATATATGCAAATTTAATTTTAACAGAGGTTTACTGGATTATAGAAATGGTATTCTCGATTCTTCTTTCAATTCGTGTAAATAATCCCTCTCACTAGTTGCTTTTGAAAGGCCAGATTTATCGCATCAACCGTACAATTAGCTCCTTCTTTCAAAATGTTAAATGCTGATAATTCTTAAGGCTATACCATCCTAAGGTCATCGAAGAACTAACCTTTCCGCCTTCACTGCTATGAAATGATTCTTACTCTATCTTGATTGATGTAGTTGTTTTTCCTTTTATTATAAAGAATGGGTTGATCTTATTTGTATCCATAAAAAAGAAAATGTCCAATAAGACACTCATCTCACAAGCTATACCTTAAAGACTTGAGATGGCTTGATGTTTACTGTCCTTCTTCTATGTAAAACAGGAAAAATTTGCATGCATTAAAACATTTGCCAAATAGATTCATTGAACTCACCATATCATAAGTTGGTTATTTGGTGGGATCAAGAAAATTCTTGGCTCCACTTTGACACCATAAAATCATTACCACTTCGTAATCATAAAGTCATCGTCAGTGAGATCGAGGGACATCACTCGTTAAATCAGATCTACTAAAATTAAATTGGATAAAGATCAGCCATCCAAGGGGCAAAACGTTGTAATCATTCATCATACTCTTGGATTGAAAATTTTTCCCAGATTTCTGCTAATAAATGTCAGATGGAATGAACTAGAGATGTCCAGGAATTAGTCTACTAAGTTAAAATCATCTTATATCACAGGAGTTAAAATCCATACGAAAACATAACTATTAAGCATAATACTAGGGGTCTACTAGAAGTGTGGGGCTAGACTTCCATCAAATAACAATTCAATGAAGCAACAAACTTTTACTGTTAAGTCGAATATTTTCAGATATCTATCAAGATTTAAGACTCTTGTGGATCCTATTTGCAATCACAGTGCAGTCATCAATCTTCTCCTCCAAGACCTTGCTAGTACTCGGGGCCTCCAACCCCAAAGCTTCGGTATTAGCACCGACCTCAGCAACACCACCCGTGGAGGCTTTAGCAATCGAATACTCCTTATGCAAGTCTTGGTTGAGCTTTTCTTGTTCTTTGATATCCTCCATATCCTCCTTGCTTAAACAAATGACCGCCGTGCCCTCAGGGACACTCTCATCAGGGACTATGGTATAGTTCATGTTGACAATCCTTTCAAACAAAGCCCTGTTTTTGTCACCCTAAAAATCACAGCCAATTGAATCATTGAAATACTACAACACAACCATGTTTTCCCCTAAACAAATACTAAAAAATAAAATACAACCACAGCTTTACCTTTCCTTCAGTAGCTTGTTTAAGTAATTTCATTAGGGAAGCACATTAGAACTTGCAGCTCGACCAACCATTATATTGTCTACAGCCAGAAACCGTAATCAGTATATAGACTTGGGCCATAGAAATATTGTCTGGTATATAAAAATCACACCATAGAATATTGTCTGGGAGGGTTCCACAAAATGGGGAAAACAAAACCATAAGATCAGAAAATCAATTTAAAATTTCCACAATACCCAGCATGCAAGCAAATATTATCGGGTTTATTCATTAAAAAATAAGAAAAAATATCCAGCTAATTTCATTACTTTACTTCCACATCCGTAACAAACCACCAGAATCCAAAACATGCATCCAAAAATTAGTTAAAGAGAAATTACTTCAAGGAGAAGAAGAAGAAAAACCAAATGTTGCCATTTAATAGTTCTACTTATATCTCATAATTTTCACATAAATCAAAAACCAAAGGAACCCTCCTTCCCCACCACCACCAAAAAAAAAAAAACTACCATCACAAGCTCAAATTTCCTAGGCCCATAACCAAATAGATGGGAATAATTTAGTTTACTACCACATCCATAACATATTAAAGGAGGAGAAGAAGAACAAACATATTCAATAATTCTACATAGATCTTTTTTTTTTTCTCACATAAACTAACTATACAAGCCTCAAAGAAAATCCAAGTAAAATTGTGTTTAATCGTTTTAACCCTGAAACCCATATAGTTCACATAATTTTCTTTTTAGGGTCTGTTTATTTGAATGTAAAATATAGTTCGGAGGTCTTTGGCTAGAAAAAAGATTGGAAAACTATTTTTTCGCTGAAAATATTTTATAGCAAATGGTGTAAAACGACTTTAACATTAGAGTCATGGAAGTTAATTTTCACTATCGAGTTTGAGGCAAGCAGACAGCTATATTCTTTAGAACAAAAGATGACTCAACCTTATGCTTCTAACAAGTTATCCGCTCACCGCTTTCCCTGGGCCTTACCCGTCCACCTTCTCCTAGAAGCATAAACCAAGGTCTGCTAGGTATGGAGCAGGGCTTTGGGTAAAAACTTTTCATCAAGTGATACAAACACCCAAAAACAGATAAGAAAATCGTGATTTTCATTGAAAATATTATTCGAAGAAAACATTTTCTATTGAAAAGATTTTGCATCCAGTCAAACAGACCCTTAAACTAACTTAATTTCGTTAACAAAAGGAAAACCCAAAACTATTCCAAGTTTTCACAAAAATCTTAAACTAGAGAAAGGGATAAAAATGGGAATATTAAAAACAAGAATTAGTGAAATTAAACCTCAAAAAAAGGAAAACAGCAACCTTTTGGATCCTCTATGCAAGCGGATTATCTTCTTCACTCCCAAAAAAATTCAAGAAAAACAGATTTGAGCACCCTAAATATTTACAAATGCTTAAAAGAAATACTACCACGGGATAAAATATCTAAAAATTCTGAAGAGTAAAAACAAGGAAATATTCAGCCGAAAAAAAATTCAAGATATCTAAAGTTAACCTCCAATCGTGAATCGTCGAGATGAACAGAGGAAGGAACGGACGTCGGCCTTAGGCGCAGAAAGACTGTGAGCTTACCCCTTTACGGCTAGCTTTCACCAAAAATTGTTCAATTTTGTTATTTTACCCCCTCAAAATTCTATTTTCCTTAACAACTCCCACCACATATAAATTTTTTTTTCAAGCCCACCTCATACGCTTGTATAGAACCTTTATTTATTTCTTTATTTTTGGGAAAATCGCCAATTTAGTCCTTCAACTTTTTATTTTAGTCAAATTAATCCTTCATCTTTTATTTTAACCATATCAATCCTTCAACTTAAATATTTTAGTTGATTTAATCCTTCCACGGTGGTGCCACCCAAGAAAGTTTTTCTTTAATAAAACATCCGATCATAACGGAGGCATTTCAAGTAGTATGGTAAGATTGTCATTCTAAAACAACGACCACCATCATTTTGGATATATTCAAGATGAAAATTGGGGGAAGAAGCTCCAGCCTAATCCCTTCACCATTTCGTTAAATATGAGAAGCAGGAAAAGGAGTCTGATTGTGCCTAATTCATGTTTCAAGCTAGAGGGTGAAGGAATCAAAAATTGTGAGTTTGATTAATTTACTTATTTAGGAATGACTACCATCACTTTGGCCATAGTCACTGTTGTAAGTACATGGAATCATAACCAATTTTATCGAATTTGAATAAGGAAGGTCGTCCATGTGTAGTTTTGTTTTTGGTGGTTGGTTTTGTCTAATATGGTGTGTCTCTGTTTAGTAATGAAAATAGAAAAATTTTGTGTTTGGTTACTATTTTATGTGTGGAGTTCTTGTGCAATCTAAAATACCTCTACTATGGTAAGATGTTTTATGAGGAAAACCTTCATTGGGTGGCACCATCCTAAAAGGATTCAATTGGCTAAAACATTTAAGTTGAAGGATTGATATGGTTAAAATAAAAGTTGAAGAACTAAATTGGCCAAAATAAACAAAAAATAAAAAAATAAAAGTTAAAGCCTAAATTGACGATTTTCTCTTTATTATTATTATTACTAAAAAGACACTTATCTAGATGTGTTTTTGTTAATTGTCCTTTTTGGTTTTTTTTTTCTATTTTTCTCAATTTTCATTTTGTTACTATTTCAAAAGTGTGTGAGTGCAGTGCATTTTTTTTTTTTTGTCGTTTTCCCTTATTTTGTTTAATGTGCACATGTTCCTATACCATCTTAATATGAATTTATTCTAATGTTGCCACAAATCTCCGTCAATATACTTATTTATTTATAATTGAAAAAAAATGAATAGAGCAAGAAGAGTATTTCAATTTAATTTGAATCTCAAAGTTGTCTATAATCCTTTTGTTTATCAAATTTGAAAATTATATGTGTATTGAATTTATACATGAAAAAAAAAAAAAAAAAACTCATGAAAGGGACCAACCGACTTACCTTGCCAACCATTCTTCGAATCCAGTTGTGATTATGTATAATTTAATACCAAATCAACTCTCTGGTTTGTTACATAGATTAAAATTGATAGCGATAGGCTAATTTGGATTAATGACGAGAGTAGGTTGTGAGGGCTGAGGAATAATAGAGCTAGGTAGCCATGGTAGTCATAATTGGCCGATTTGAGAATACATAATAAGTTGTTACAACTACAATTAAGGAATAGGAGGGGCATAATTAGGGTGTCCTTAATTTACTACATGTATAAATAATAACAAAAGGTTGAAAATATTATAAGCTTGGGTCTCTTAGCATTGCCCTCTAAGATGAGAGACAAACAATTAGATGCGACTTCTAGCCCAAATAAAGCCAACCGATAGGCCTGATTAAAGCAAAGTACAGATGTTATTTGGGCCAATCTAAAATTTGTGTTTACATTTTTAAGCCCGAATTTGACTAACTAAATTTGCTGAGATATTACACTTTACTTCCTTAAATTTTAGCATTGTTACCGTTTTAGGTCTCAACATTATCTTTTGAGAATTATAGTCTCTGGACTAACTGTCAATTCTAACCGTGTGTGAAAATTTTACTAAATGGACAAATATATTAACAGGTTAATTGTATTTTTCTCCTTTAAACTTATAGATACACTAACACTTTACTCTCTAACATTATTTTTCGAGCACTTAATCCTTTTTCTTATGCCAAATCATCATTTTGACTATTCAATCCCTATTGTATTATATCCTTTTTACGATTTTACCTTAATTTGCTCTAAATTTTTCCACTAACTACAAAAAATTCTTGTATGGACTTGGCCTACATTCTTACCTGTGTGGACTTTGTGGTAAAAATAAGAACTATGTCCTCACTTTCTTACATTAGAATATATCATTTACCATTATTAATGTTCTATTCAAACCACATGATCCACAAGTAAGGCCAATAACTGAATCTATGTAAGAATCTCCTACTAAACATTACCACCGCCACACCATCAAAATAATGCAACATCATTTATTTCTTTTCAAAAATATATTTTATATATTATAGTGGGCACAAATCAATTTAAATAATAAAAGTATCAAAATTCTAGATTCTTGGTATATTCGTCCGTTTAATTGAAATTTCAGACTAAGAAGCTGATATTTTAGATGAGAAACGTGGCATGGCAATATTGACCATTAATGTAGGATTTTTAGTATTCCAAAATTAATGTCGGTCATGTTATGTCATCTTATTCAACTAATTTCGATTAAAAATACCAGCAAATACGTTCAATTCAACTTTCAAATACCTTTTCAAATTAAATTATACATGAATCATGTATTCTCTTGATGAAAGATATATTCATAAGACCAAAATAAACTAAAATGTAGTTATAATGTCAAAATTAGGAATTAACATAATAGAGGACTTTAGTATAAAACAATAGCGTTAGGGATTAAAATGTTAATCGCTCTAAAGTTTAAGTGCAATTAAACATAAAAAAAAAATTAAAAAAAATAGAGGTAAAGTGATCAAAATATTGAATTGGAATAACGGAATTGGTTAAATACTCAAATATAACTTAAGTACTAAAGTAATAATAATGCTAAAGTTTAAAGGGGTAAAATATAATTAACCCTTTTCAATATTTTGGGACAAAATATTTGGGGTCCATATTAGACTAAATTTTTGGATAAACTAAGGTGAATACACCTTATGGTTCTTATTTACTGGCATAACTCATTTCCTTTTAAAAGATACATATGCTATGTGGGTAAATGAGAACTATAAAATGCATAATGGTTGATGGAGCTATACACCTTGGTTTACCATAAAATTTGCATATTAGTATCCCGTAGAAAGATAGAAATAAAACCCGCAAGGACTCTAAATCACCTTTGAAGAGGCTTTTAAAGACCTTTAGGAAAAGGGAAAATTTTTTAAATGACCCCGTCTCCAAGGCATTTGGACCCTTTAGTCCTGAATGATCTTGGATGATATAGATCATTCATGATCAAGGAATCAAGCTATTATACTTTGAATTGAGTCTAAATGTATAAACGGATCATATTCGGATTATAATTGATAATTTCATAGGCGAATCTGTTTAATAATTTGAATTTTGAATCCGTTCTAATTATTTGGCGGGTCTAAGTATGCAGACTGAGATCTCATCTCTGAGTCCGATTGGATTCGAATCCGGATTAAATATTATCTGAATTTAACACTAAACATCTTTCCAGGCGTCAAAGATGTGAAACTGTAGGATATTAAGTTCTCCATCGTCAACTCAAAGACCATCAATGCTATTTTCGTCAAAGTATAATAATTGGTATTGGTTCTCTTCAAGAGATGGCAATTGGCGATGAAATTGGAAAATAAATCAGATGAAATTGGAAAATAAATCACAGAACGATTATTTGATGAGGTTTGAAATAATAAGTGAAGATGAGATAAAGTTCCAAAAACATATCAGATAGATTGTTTGATAAGGGAATATGAGGAGATGAAGGTGTTTTAAAAAAGACGGAAGAACAGAGACGCAAGAATATGAGGTGAGACCACGCGAGGCGTGAGATAAAATTTCAAGATTTGATAAGGGGTTAGATTCCTATAATATGTATATGCACATATACATATACATACACACACATATACATATATATATATATATATATATGTGTGGGAGCACATAATTTGCATATTTAAAAATACTAATTATTTAATTTTTATTACTTTGAATTAAAATATAAAGAATATTTGGAAATACCAACCGTTTGATTTTTTTAATTCATTTAATTTTCCACTTATATAATTTATGTTTCAATATTTAACTAAGACAAAGAATTTTTCATAGTTCATATGAATTTAGATAAATATTTGCTCATAGGTGATTTTTATATATTTTCTTTAGAGTATTTTGTTAAAAATATAAAATATTTGTTTAATTTAATAGTTCAAGTAATTTCATAAAATCTAAATAAATGTGTTGTGAATAAAACATCTATCTCGCAATTTTAAAAATAGAAGTCCGTTTGGACCGTTTCCTCGATTGAGAATTGTCAAAACATTTACTCATTAGTACTCTATTTAACTTCAAAAATAGGAAAGTTGAAATTATCATCAAATTGGAACTCAATGTATAGCATGAAATATATTAAAGTTTATGTTATTATATCCATTCTATAAGTTTAGTAATCAAAGAAGGTAGTGTAGTTTTGAAAAATATTGACAATTTATTGTGTTTATTGGAACCCTTTATTCTCTTTAACTAGTCATTGCCCCGTGCTAAAGCACGGGAATATTTTACCCAAAAACAAATATCATTTTATAGGTAATTTAGCTTCTTTTTTTAAAAAAAAAAAAAAAAAGTTAATAATAAGATTAAACTTATTGATATGTATATAAAAATTGGTGAAATATAATAAGATGTAATTATTAGAAGATATCAATTCTTATGTTATATGTATAGGTATGGTACAAAAGTGGAATAAACTTTTGCACAAAATTTTAATACACCCATCAAATATCTCAAAAAAAATTTGTTAACTTACGACAAGCATTTTTTTTTTCATTGTTAATCAAACTGTTAGCATAGAAAATTTTATACATCAACAGGTATAAATGAATTTTTTTTTACATCAATAGCAGTAAATATAGCCTGATATATACAATTGAATGATGATTTTAAGGATAAATAAAATAAATATAATTCGGATTTGATGTAACTTGGAACTCCTTCTGCTAATACTTTCTACAGATATAGTTTTGGTAATGAGAAATTTTTTCTTTTTTTTTTGGGGGTTTGCCAGTCTACCACTTAACAGGCTCGCAAGGAGCCGATCTGAAAAAAATTCAAAAATGAATTTAGTATTATAAGTTCCTCTCATGAGCCAATTAAGAACTTTAAATAAGCAACGTTTGAAAGAGCACCTAATGCGGGATTCAACCTCAATAGAGAAAACAGTTCCACATAAAGATGTTGCACTAATTGCAGCCATTTTAAAAAATCCGATGTCTCGTGACGTATTAGAAGGTTAAAGTTTAACATGATTCCCTGCAGCTAATTTAATAAATTAAGCAAAATTTAACTTAATTTATACTCTACATATACTCACAATTAAACCTAATAATTAATCAAAATTCAAAATACACAAAATTTCATGAACACGTTCATAATTTAAACATGAAAATAATAATACCACAAACAATAATTCATGTAAAATATATTTGAAAACATTACCAATAAAGAACACAAAATCGCTCCGTGTATATGATTGAGCGTGTAAGAGTGTGTTACGTGTACACAATCAGGAAACATATAATAGATATAAAGAAAGGAAACTATAACAGAGAGGGAATCATAAATTGTGAGTATCAATTTGCACTGGATTTGTCTTGCTTGGATAATGGTTGATGAAGGTTAGTTCCGGTGGTGGGTTTGTCGTCTCCTTTGTTGGGGTAGTTCATGGCCATATGGAATCTGGATTTATCTTATTATTGTATTTGGTAATTAGTGGCCATATGTAATTGCAGCTACAAAATCTTGGTTTATGTCTTGACTTTGGAACCAAACATGGGTAAATAGATGGGAAAACAATTATTTTCTAGAAATTTTTTGTAGGAAAAAATCTTCCTATGAAAAATATTTTACTGCCAACCAAACGGACTTGATTTTTTGAACTGAAAATTGTGCGGTGTGCGGGGGATGATTATGAATGTAATGATAGGAGGAGTTATTTAAACATCCATAGCCTATTGAGATAGATGGATTGACATTATTTTTTAAATTGAAAACAAAGAGACTGAGATTAGTTTTTTCAAATTGAAAAGATTGAGAAGGGAAAGCCCAGTGATAGGAGAAGAGAGAGGGGAAGGTATGTCATTAATTGGAAGAGGGGAGATAGTGCGTTTGAGGAGCGTGAATATACTACGTGCTTCTAATGGCAAAGGTTTAAGAATCCTTGCTATCTTTTTATGCCTTACGTGCGGCATAAGTAGAGGTCACAAGAGGATCTAAAGTCAAGATAAACAAAACTAGGAAGCGCAAGCAATGGGGGACCTTTGGGCTACCTCTGGGGCACGGAGCCGAGTGAGGCTAGATCTACTGAATCAACAGAGTAAACTAGATCGAGATCTTCATCCCTATCATGATCACCAAATTAAACATCCTAACTTTCCATCCTTGTGAAGCAAAAGGAGAAGCCTATGCTAGGATGTAATAGAAAGACCAATTATACTAGGAGTTCCGATACCAGAGAGTCTTATCCTCCCAGTGATAGCCACTGCCACATAAGAAAGAGAATGTAGAGTGGATAACTACAAAGCGTTAATTTTATTATATTTATATACTAACAGGAAAACTCGTGCTATGCACGAGTAACCATGTAAATATATTTAACGTATAAAATAATGTTAGTATTTGATTTATCCTGACAACTTTGGATTTATCAAGTGTATTAAAGTATTTGATTATTCGTGAATCCCTATACCTTTCTTGGAACAAACTTAAGGAACCATTCGTGTACAAATACAAAATAATAATTTCTAATTTAGGAAACAAAATCTTTTTTAAATATATAGTTTGCACAACTATAGGAATTACATCATGAAAATAAGAAAAAAGTGAATAATAGTCTACCACCATTTAGCAATTTATGGCGTGAAATTTAATGATTAATTTATTATGTTAAAACTATGAATTTGTCATAGTAATAAATTAAAGGTAGATATTCAATATTATAAATTTTATTTGATAGAATATATTCAACAACATATAGTTAGCTGCATAGCTATCAACTTGTATAATAATAATTCAAAAATAACAATAAATAATTAGTATTTAGGTTTTAGACAAAGTACACTTTAGTAAAAATTTACTTAATAATTGATTTGATTTTCCTATTTTTTAGTATGTAATTTATACGGTTACTAATATTCAACATTAAATATTTAGTAGTCCAAAGACAATAATGATAATTTTTTGTAGGAGGATAATAATTATCTATTAAAAATTTTAGTTAATACTCCCTCCATTTCATTTATATTATCACACTTCTTATATTAGGATGTACTAATAAAAATATCACATTATTTAAAATGATTATTTATATTGCTTAAATTTCAAATTTATCTTTCCCAAATATTCAAAATATTCTAAACTCTGATAACTAATGAGTCCAATAATCAATTCATCATCTCACCCTCCAATGAGATTTCTTTCTCCTCTCTCCTCCTAATAAAAACTCTCTCATTTCAGTTATTTATCCTTTAGTGACATAAAGTCAATTAAAATTAAAAAAAAACTGTGGACATTTGATAGAAATCTATAGTTATCTAAAATTTTGTACAAATGTGTAAGATGACAATTATATTATGACGGAGTAAGTATAATTTAAGAACTAATTTTTAATTACAGGAAAAACATAATTTAGATTTAATATGTGTTAATTATTAAACGTACAAAAAAAGAAACTAAAAGTAAAATAAGGTAAAATAAGGATTATGTTCTTTTAAGAAAAATAAAATAGGTGCAGATCACATTGTTCACCCCCCATTTTTTACTAATCCAATCAGTTCAACAATAATCGAAATCATAGGTTCTGTATTATATTTACTTTTTGGTACATCACATTGAAGGCAAAATTCTTTTCATATTTTAGATAATGAATCTTTTTCAACATTACAAAGACAAGACAATAACATTAGAGACAAAATATATAGCTATTGGCAGAAAGAAGGTGAAAATATTGACAATATCTATGAAAGATAATGGTGTTGTTTGGACAGCCATTATTCTTGAAATTTTTTTTTTTAAAAATACTATGGTAACTTTTTTTATGTGATATATGTGAGATAAAAAGGTGATTGGAAAATGTGTGTGAAATGATTACAAAATATTTTTTGGACAAAAGTGAAAATTATTGGGTATCCAAACAACACCTTTGTTGTTTAGATGGCCTTGAGACTTTTAACCATTATTGGGTATCCAAACAACACCTTTGTTGTTTAATTCAAGTTTAGATGGCTTTGAAACTTTTAACCATTTTTATGCATCCTTTGTTGTTTTTTTCCCTTTTTTGTATCAAAAATAGGAAAGATTTTAAAATTATTCTCTCAAATGAGTCTAAAAGTTTTATACGTGATAAGTCCTACTTTTTTTATTTAAAGATAATTCCTACTATTATTTAACTTAATTCTCAATCCTAAAAGAATTTTATTTGCATACTTTAGACATAATTTAATTTTTAAATTCATCCTTGATAAATGAACACCAGATGGAACTCTCTATTCTATAAAAAAAATTTATTCTAAAAGTAAAGTAATCAGTAAGATTGAAAGTGTATTTTAAAATTTTGTGCTTTTAAAAGTTAATCGTATTTTTTTGTATCAAAATATAGTCTGGAGGGCAAATTAGAATATATTTTCAGTTTGGAGGGTCAAATTTATGATCATTCAGTTTCGAAGGCCACATTGGAACATTTGTTTTAGTTTTGAGAACCAAATTTGGAGCACTATATTGAAATATGTTTACAATTTGGAGGGTTAAATTGAGACCTTTTCAATTAAAAAGATCATATTGAGATTTTTGCTTAGTTTGAATAGCCAAAATGGCATTTAACTCTTTGTAATTAAAATAACCTTGTTTGAGCTGATAGAGGAAACGTCTTACCACTTAAATTATACTTCGTCATAAAAAATTATTAGTTTCTTTTAATAGTTGTTAATAAACTATAAGTTTCTTTACTTCCATACCTTATATTGGTTATAAATATTGTCTAATCTATTAATGTATCCACAACCTATATATATTGATAATATATGCATAACTATATTTAATGAAAAATTTATTCCATTAAATTATTTTTATAACTTTATTTAATATTCATCTTCAATTTTTAAATCTATCCTAAATTTCTACTCTATTATAAAAATTTATTTCAATCAAATTTAATTCTAAATGAACTCTCAAAAAGTTAGTTTTATTTCATGTGAACCTTTGTAGGATTTTTTTTCTCTTTAACGATCCAAAAATATAGGTGAAACATGTAAATTTATTTTTCAAGCAAATTTTAAATTTTTATTATTGCTTGATTTCTAGTAAACATCCCAAAAAAATATTTCCTACTCTTCTTTAATTTATAAATTCATTCCTAATATTCTATTACATAAGGAAATTCATTTTAATCAAATTTATATTCTAATATGAGGCCTTAAAAGTAGTTTTTGTGTTACTCTTTGAGGAGTATTTACATAAATAGACTAAAAATTATAGAAAAAGTAGGGAACATAAAAAAGTTATTTAAATTTATGATGAGGGTAACTTGTATAAGAAAATCAAAAACTAAATCAAACTTCCTCATTTATTACATTATGTATTCAATTAATTTTTAATAACTTTGTCATATCCATATTTTATTTCTAATTTATATCAAAATTCTAATCTGAGGAAATTTGCTTCAACTAAACTTAATTCTAGATATAAGTCTATAGAATTTAGTTTTATTTCTTGTGTACCTTTTAGGATTTTTTTTCTGGTTAAATGTCCAAAAATATAAATGAAATATGTAAATTTAGTTTCAAGTAAAATTTATTTTTCTATTATTACTTGATTTCTAAATCCATCCCAATAAAATTATTTCCTACTCCTCTTTAATTTCTAAACTCATTCCTAATATTCTATTACATAAGAAAATTTATGTCAATTAAATTTATTTCTTAATATGAATCCTTAAAAGCTGGTTTTATTTACTCTTTGAGGAGTATTTAATAGATATAAATAGCCTAAATAATTATAGAAAAAGCATTCAAGTTAGGGGATATAATAAAGTAATTAAATTTTCTAGTAAGGATAATTTTGAAAATAAAATCTAAATCACTAAATCATATTGGCTCTTTTAATATAGTATAGATATATAATCAGATTTGGATTTTAAGTGGGTCAAAATAAATAAATTCATATCCGGTCTGCTTATACTATGAAGTTATCGGATCCAGATCGGATTTGAGTAAACGGATTTGAGAATCAATCTAGACCTAGATAAACGGGTTGGAATCAGAGTGGGTTTGGATCTAGACTTGACCTGTTGACAGACTTAATGGAGTCCAAGTAAGAATTGCCCAAAAAAGGGAAGCTGCCTTAACAATATTCTAAAATAACTCACGCGTAAAAAAATAAAAAAATAAAAAAAATGGGAAACTCCTAAGCTACAGAACTCATAACTCAGAGTTCAGAGCTACAAGGAAAGAAATTGACCTTCTGCTGTTTCCTAAGAGGAAATAGCTTGAGGTCTGGGAGGAGCTCATAGCAACTCTTAATTCTAGGATCGGATGTAGATAAAAATATTAATTATCTTGATCTTTGGAATTTTTGAAAGGAAAAATAATCACCTTATTAATTATGTCCAATTTACAAGAGAAAGTGATAATTATGTAAACAAACATGACTAGTAACCTTTTGTGTACTTTTTCCTGTAATTTTGTTTGGATTGACTATTAATTGATGGTCAAGCACGAAAGAAAATTGCAATAATTATCAGATGAACTCCAGTGTAATTATTAACAAGTGACAGATGGCAAATGTTATCGTCACGTCAAAATCAGTATAAATTAACTAAAATATCCTCTTCCATTACGAAGGAATAGCATAGGGATAGGGGTATTCTAGTCATTTCTCATTGATTTTGCTGTGACTAACATTTGCCATGACAGATAAATAACATTTGCCGTGACATATAGATATCTACAATCTTTTTTCTTAAAAAAAAAGTTATAAAATTACAAATAACACATAATTAATGATGAGATCAATACATCAACATAAGTAAATTAAAAATAAAATTAATGATGAGAATAAATACTACACAAAACATTTACATTGTCAAGGCCGAAATTTCATGAACCCCAAACCTTAAGGTGGTGAAAATCTTGGCCCAACTGTTTTGGCCTCTTCAATTTATGTGTCTTTTAATGGTAATATTTGGCAACACATGGTAAGCAGATAGAGGTGGTTGATGATAAAACAAACGATATTATTAATTTCTAAAATAGTTTTGTGATTTGACAGTCCAATACTTCGGAACACTATAATTGAGATGTGTGTTAATTTTTTGAAACATTGATTAGGAGGTGTTTGGTTTATATGTATTAAGAAAAAAAATCAAAATCAAGATTAATGATAGTCATAAATATTGTTTAGTTAGTTATTATGAAACTCATTCTATGAAAATGAAAGTATTAGAAAATATTCATTTTCATTTCTCTCTTGTGACTTGAATTTTAAATTAATTAACTTATTGTTATGCATATAATATAATGAAACTCATTTCTTATTCAAACCAAACAAATAAGGGAGAATTACATAAATCTATACCAATAGTAGAGTTTATGAATCTCATTTCAATTTTAATTTTGCGAATGCAAACCAAACATTTTTTGAATTTAGATCGAGAAAGTAACTAAATACAAGGGGATAACGAATATGAGCTTTTTGCATTTAGATAATAAAAGTTGTAAATATAACAAGTGTCCTAAAAAACCGTTATTTATTTTAATAAATAGTTGGATGATATTTTGGTAAAAAAATTTATATGTCAACCCTATAAAATGGTTAAAGTCTAACAAATGACCTTAGTCGCTCAGGTTATGACTTAATGAATTAGAAAACAATTTCGTAAGATGTAAACAATGAGATAATGTGTTTCATCACCTTGACCGCTAAAATACATACATATATATATATATATATATATATGAATATATATATATACACACATATATATATACATATATATATATATATATATATATATATATATTAGCAAGAAAGAAAAGAACTTTTGTCCCAATTTTCTTTTTTACACTTGCTCTAGTTAGGAGGTGTTTGGTTCACATTCGGGAATCGGAATCGGAATGGGAATCATAAACCCCACTATTGGTATGGATTTATATCATTCCCCCTTACTTGTTTGGTTTAACATAGGAATGTGTTTCATTATGTTAATAAGTTACTCAATTTGAAACCCATGTCACAAGTGGGGAATGAAAGTAGGTATTTTCTAACACTTTCATTCCTATAAAATGATTCCCATAGTGTTCAACCAAACACCATCTATGAGTATCATTAATTTTGATTCACATTCCCCCCTCTCATACCCATAAACCAAACACCTCCTTAGTGTTTTATATGCACACACTAGAATGGTAGAAAACTATTATGCGTACACACTTCATAAACTGTTTACAATTAATATATTTTGCTTCACGCACATCCTATAAACAGCAATATGGTAAGGAAAATGTCATACACTAGAAATTAATACTTTTCAATTCAAGAAGCAAAAACAACAATCACATTTGAAAGGATTCCATCATTTTATGTCGATACTCCATCTTCATCACCGATATGGGATATATGTAGTGAAACATTAAAATCGAGTAATTTTTTAGTACAAAATAACAACAATTTTATACATTAGGGAAATTCACCAAAATAGTCCCTCAACTTTTTTACTTTAGCCAAAATAGTCCCTCAACTTTTTTGAAATATACTAAAAGAATCTTTTGAGAATATATATATATATGGGCAATTTTTTGCATAATTTTCTAAAAAAAAAAAAAACTAACTTAATAATATTCTATAACTGCTCTTATTTTCAATACTACTCATAGCCCTCTCATTTAATTTATATTCTATTTTTTGTTATTCTTTTAATAATTGCATGTGCACACATATGGAGTGTGCCAATTGTTGGAAAAAAAACACGGGAATAACGTAACAAAATAATTACTAAAAAAAATTTTTTCTACCCTTTTAATAAATCGTAGGACTAATCCAAATAGTAAATAAATAAACAAATAAAATCAACAAGCATAGAACACACAGGATTTTTACGTGAAAAATCCCTTCAATGTGAAGAGTAAAAACCACGGGAGCTAGTCCTGAAATATTTCACTATCAACAGATTAATAAGTACAGCAAAACGAGTCTCTAGTAAATACTTGGAATTCAAACACGCTCTTACTCACTACCAAAAGTAAAATAAATAATTTGACAGTTGAGAGTACACAACAACTCAAATCACATAAATAAAAGTCCAACCACTAGACAAGAGAAAATAATGATCTGATGGTACAGAATGTCGCCCAGAGTGCCAAGAATAATATACTGAAATCTTATTGCATATGGATAAAAATTTACTATCAGATCCAAGGATGAACTTACTGATTTTCTCCCCTAAAAATATGAGCCGCTACTGCCAAACAAGAAGAAAAATATTATTACAATTTTCCCTCAAAAACCCACGTGTGGACCCAAGTTAAGGACTAATGTCCTTTTTATATATGTAGTTGAATTGGATTCCGTGCCCAATTACACCAAAGAATCCTCTATTGCTACAACACACACATACACTGCTCTTCTTCTTTTTTTTTCTTTTTTTTTTTTTTGGTTTAGGATTCTTATTTTTTTATTATTTCTTGTGGGCTCCACCTCAATTTGAGGAGGACCACAACAAACTCCTCCTTTGACTCCAATGGAGGAATTTTCCAAACCGACAACCAAACGAATTCAATTTGTTATATTTCCTCTTCTACTCACTCTTCATTGCCTTATTGTAGCTATCTGGATCTCTCCCGTCAATGAAGAGCACATACTCATCTAATGAATAACGGTAAAGGGAACTCTAACCCTTGTCGACCTCCTTAGTGAAATTTCAAGTTCATTAACTCCACCAACAGGATCATCTACCTCATCAGCAGCATAGTCAGCATCACCCTCACCTTGGTCATCCTGATGTCATATTTCATCATGATTTTCATCATCAGCTATATCGGGCACACATGTCACAGAAGCTGGAATTAGATTTAAATCTATCAGGCTATCAGTACTTGTAAACTCTGACTTCACTTCCTTGCCAATATCTTCAATGGTTTGATCCTCTATGAAGATAATATCACAACTTCTCACAAGTTTCTTGAAAATCGGATCATAAAATCTATAGCCAAATTTATCATCACCATAGTCAATAAAGATGCACTGTATATTTTTGACCTCCAACTTGGATCTCTCATCTTTCCTAGGCATATGCACAAAAGTTTTGCAACCAAATACGCTCAAGTGGTCATAGGATACCTTCTTCCTGTACCACACACGATCAGGAACATCAGCCTTCAAAGAAACTCCGGGAGATAAATTTATAACATGTGCAGCAGTAAATAACACGTCACCCCAAAATGTATGTGGCAATTTTGTTTCAGAAAGTAAACATCTTACTCGCTCCATCCTCTCTACTAGGCCATTCAATTGAGGAATCTTGGGAGGCGTTTTCTGGTATCTTATACCCTACCGTCTGTAGTAGTCATCAAACGGTCCAAGATATTCGCCACCATTGTCAGTGCAAATACATTTCAATTTCTTACCTGTCTCCCACTCAACAGAAGCTTGAAACTCTTTAAAGATGCTAAGCACCTGATCTTTTGACTTCAAGGTATACACCCACAGTTTTCTTGAACAATCAGAAATAAATGTGACAAAGTAGAGTGCACTACCAAACGTCTTAGTTTTCATTGGACCACAGAGATTTGAATGAGAGCATTAACTCAATCAAGTCTGATTTCTTGCTGGGGAATGACTCTTGAAAAAGACCCTATTCTGTTTTCCTACCAAGTAATGTGTATATCTTTCTAATTTAGCAGTTTTCAACAACTAAATCCCTTCTCACTGATGTGAAGTCTCTTGTGCTATACCTCTGAAGAGGCACTTCTTCAATTGCATTGATATTATCAATGTACACGAAAGTCTTGGTCCAGTACAAGCCCGAACTCTTTTTCTCACGCGCCACAATCAAAAAACCCTTGGTCATCTTACACTACCCATTACCTAGGGTGCTAATATAACTCTCATCATTCAACACACCAGTCGAAATCAAATTCAGACGAACATCGGTGCATGTTTGACATCTCGTAAAATTAACATCACTCCAGTTCAGGTCGTCAGTACAACAATCCTTATGCCAACTACCCTCGACTGACTATCATTAACTATCTTTAATATCCCAAAGTCACCAGGAGTATAAGATGTGAAGAAATCCTTCCTTGATGTCAGGCATGGAAGCAAGTACCACTGTTGACGACCCAATTTGATTCATCACTGGCAACATTGATCATATTTTCATCCAAGACAATTACCAAATCCTCTATAGTAGTGGTAGCTATAGAATGTCACTGTCTTCCTTTTCCTTCTTTAGCTTGTTGTAGAACCTCTTGATGTGTCCAATTTTGTCATAATGACAACATTCAAGGTTCTCGTACCTTAATTTTGATTTGCCTCTACTCTTGCCTCTGTTGAATTCTCCTTTATCTCTGTTTCTGCCTCTTCCCCGATTTTCCGTAATTAACACTTCAAACTGTAAATTTGATGCCTCTTGAGTTCTTCGTCTCACCTTTTCGTTTCAAACGGTTTTTTTCACATTGCTCAAGGTCACAGCAGCACCAGGAGTAGATTAGTCAACATGACATGAAAATTCTCTCAAGAATCAGGTAAAGTATTCACAACTAAAGTCCCATAATCTCATCCTCAAATCTGACACCTATGCCTAACAGTTGGTCAAAATTTCGCCCTTGAAATTCATTCACGTGGTCAAAAATAGAATATCCTTATTTGTACTTCAAATTCATAGCCTGTTTCAACAAGAATAACTTGTTAATGCCAGATTTTGAAGCATACAAGGACTCAAACTTCTCCCATAGGGTTTTAACATGTTTGTCATTAGCGATGTGATTCAAAACTTTATCGTATACCCACTGTCGAATGAAATCACAGACCATTTCAAGCTCAAAAAGCCCAATCCGATTCAGACATGGATTCGGGTTTCTCATAAAAAAGTACTAGTAAGTGTAACTTCTTCACAAAAAAAGTAGATCTTTCATCTACCCTTCCATTTATGATAGCTAGGGCCATTCAAACTAATCATCATACTGTAATTGCGTTCCATATTTATTCAAATTTAAAAAAATCAGAACAGATATAACTCCACTCTGATACCACTTGTTGGAAAAAAAAACATGAGAATAACGCAACGAAATAATTACCCAAGAAAAATTTTTCTACCACTTGAATAAATCATAGTAGGACTAATCCAAACAGTAAATAAATAAACGAATAAAATCAACAAGTACAGAAAATACAGGATTTTTACATGAAAATCCCTTTAATATGAAGAGTAAAAATCATGGGATCTAATCCAAAAATATTTCACTATCAACAGATCAATTAGTACAGCAAAACGAGTCTCTAGTAAATACCTGAAATTCAAACACGCTCCTACTTACCACCAAAAGTGAAATAAACAATTTGACAGTATACAATAATTTAAATTACAGGTATAAAATCCCAATCACTAGACAAGAGAAATAACGATTTGACTATACAGAATGTAGTGCAGTGCCAAAAATAATGTATTAAAATCTCACTACAAATAGACTAAAATTCACTATCGAATCGAAACACGAATTTGCGGATTTATCTCCTAAAAATATGAGTCGCTACTGTCAAACAAGAAGCAAAATATTCTGACAATTTTCCCTCAAAAACTCACGTGTGGACGCAAGTTAAAGGACTAATGTCCTTTTTATAGATAGATATGTAGTTGAATTGGATTTTGTGCCCAATTACACCGAAGAATGCTCCACCGCCACAACACACACATGCACTGCTCTTCCCTTCTTTTTTTGAGGAGGACCACAACACAATTAGACTAATATCTATTAATTGGGCAGTGAAACATTAATATCGAGTAATTTAGTTACAAAATAAAAAAATTTAAACATTACTATCATATACACTGGTATTAATAATACTACACCCAATATGTGTAATTTGTTCACCAAATTGCTCGAAAATCAAAACCAATTTAAAAATGGTAGAGTAGTTAGTTTCATCTTATGGTAAATCACATTTGGTAATTTATAACCATATCGGGGATGACATTCTTGTTAGGAATAGGCCCAATGTTCAAAACATATTACCATACTAGTTTGCATTTTTACAAAATTCCTTTGAAAATTTCACATGTTTAATTGCCTATTTTCTAGATATTAGTTCAAAAAATACAATGCTGACGAAATCTAAATTGTCAAATGGTTGGTGCTCCAAACAATTTGAAATTTCTCAGGCAAGTAGACCACACACGCACACACAAATTTCTCAATTAAGTAGTCCTTTGACATGCACACCAGTCAAGGTAGCAATTTTGCTACCATAATTTTGGTAGCACTTAATTCGGTTCGTAGTTATATTTTCTGCTTTTCTAAAATTAGAAAGTGATCTCAACTTGTCTAAAATTAGAAAGTGATCTCAACTTCCAACATCGACCGAACTTCATTTAAGTCATTTGTTACGTTACTAAGACATGTTACATCATCACTAAGTTTTTTCCCTTCTTCCACAAATTCGTGTAAAAAATGTATAGATTTGGGTTAATTTTATTTTACCTTAACGTTTAGAATCACTATTATTTTAGTTTTTAATATTATTTTTTAAGTACTTAAATCACTTTCCATTAAATCCAACTCAATTTTGCTATTTATTTTGACAAAAATACCCTTATAATTTTGTTCAAATTAAATGTTATCTTTTTACAAATAGTAGTTCATTATCTCATTTTTCTTCACATTTTTGTTGATTCATATTCCTTTTTTCTCTCATTTTATTGCATGATTCAATAATTTTTTATGAAAAATTGAGGGTGAAAGGTCATTTTAGCTAAAAAATCTAACATCGTTAGATTTGACCATTAGTCCTAACGTTAGGGATTAAAGGAATAGTAACTCCACATGTTAAGGGGGTAAAGTGAAATTAATCCTACAGATTTAAGGGAAATTCTACACCTCGTAACGATATTTTATTTGAATGTTTGTACCGTATAAAATTTTAAAATATTTGATAACGTACTGTACAAATAGTTAAAGAACAACAGAACAATTCCGCATATATAGAATTTTCCTATAACTATATATGAGAAATGGCAGTGGCATGCTTCCCTGTATAATAAGTACCAAAACACACTAGCTACTACTGTCTTATTCCAGCTTTCTATCTTGTGCGAATACTGGCTATGGAAATAAGAGTGAAGGATCTACTAATGGAGAAAAGGGATGTATTTCGTTCTTTTGAATCCTCCTAATCAACAAATAATGAGAAAAGCAGATGAAGCACAAAATGGTATTTTGGACGAACAAGGTGTTGAAAACAATGAGGTGGAGAAAAACAAAGTTCTCATCATGAGAGCTATAGTTGAAAATCAAGACCATTCTTGCAAGGTTAGTATTTTACTTCTTTTTTTTTTTTTTGTGGAGATAATCAAAGAGAAAAAGACTAATTTAATTTCTTATTTTTATGATATCGATTAATTTAGTCTTTTATCTATCACACGAGACCAATTTGGTCTCTACTATTTAAAAAAAAAAAATTAACCAATTTAAGACCTATGACAAAAACTAACAAAAATTTTAGGCAAATTAACGGATCAAATTACGTGGTAATCATGCAGTCGTTAACTTACAATAGATTATATTGTTAATGGTTCTATTAGTTTGTCTATAAATTCTGTCACAAACGTTAAATTGATTAACTTGTTTAAGAAAGGGAGACTAAATTAATCTTTATACGATAGATAAGAAATCAGATTTTGATCAATATCTTAAAGATAAGAAAACAATGGATTTTTTTTCCCATAATCAAACCATTCTTCACTTTCTCCTCCTTATATAGTAATAAAGTAGATTCTTTGTGAATCAATTATTCTATTTCATTTTTAGCTCATTAGACCTTGTTTTTGCTTTCAATGCTTAAATCAGTTTTTACCTCAGTAGACGTTGTGTTTGGAACGTTCGGCGTAGGTTCAATTGTTAGTGTTATAAAGTATATCCTCTATTCTTCCTTTTAGACATCTTAGGAGCTGTTTGGTTCATATGAAGGAATCAAAATTAAAATTAGAATGTGAATTATAAACCACACTATTAATATGAGTTTGTGTTATTTTTTATTACTTGTTTAGTTTCAAACTGAAATGCATTTCATTAATGTCAATGAATGTATAAATTTGAAACCCAAATCACAAGTAAGGAATAAAAGAAGGAATTTTCTAACACTTTCATTGTATAATTTCCGTTGAATAGGAGCAAGCCAAATAACATGTATATATGAGTATTATTAATTTTGATTTTCATTCCTAACTTTCATATCCATAAACAAACACCTCCTAGTTATTTGAACACTATTAAATTGAATAGATAATCAAAAAGAAAAGTAATGAAGAAGAACCCAACCGAGATAATACATTATGTACTTGATAAAAACTCTCACATTCTTTTTCTTTCATGGTGACATACTAGATTATATTATGGCTTCTCATAATCTAGATTTTACTTATTAAAGATGATTTGAATTTGTTTTGTAGGAGGTTGATGATTCAACACTCAGAAGGTTTCTTCGAGCAAGGGACCTTGACATAGAGAAAGCTTCTTCTATGCTAATGAAGTATCTAGAATGGAGAAGAATGTTTGTTCCCAATGGTCACATTTCATCTAGTGAAGTTCCAAATGAAATTGCACAAAACAAGATGTTTATGCAAGGAAGAGATAATGAGGGACGACCAATTGCTGTACTTCTTGGCATTACGCTAGACATTTCCACAACAAAATAGGAGGTCCTGACGAGTTCAAGCGTACGTAGATTTATGTTGCACTTGTACCATAATTAACTTCGGTAAATTTTAATGATTATATATCTTAATCTAATTAACAATTTGCTTTTTCACTTCCAGGTTTTGTAGTTTTCTCTTTGGATAGGTTAGCCTCAAGGTACTACTAGTCTACCATTGAAAATCTGACCGTTATGCTCTAAATAACATTTTACAATCAATCCTTAATATATTTTCCAACTATTCTTTTATGTTACAAATATTACATTTTAAAAGTTGTTGTAATATTTATTTAGTAAAATAATATCCAAAATAATAATTGTTTAAACAGAATCATCGAATAAATTTCTGTTATTCCAGAAAAGAATTTATAGAAATGAAAAAGAAAATCAAGCAACTTTGATGCTGCAAGGGAACATCATTAAGTTGGTTTACATTTGGGTTTTTTTTGACTCATAAAACAGGATGTTGCCCGGGCACCTAACCTGAGAGAAAAGTTTGTAGTAATTGTAGATCTTCAAGGATGGGGATATTGTAACAGTGATCTTCGAGCTTATATTGGAGCTCTATACATCTTGCAGGTTAGTAATTTCCAACTATTGCACATTCTTCGGCATAGATTAGTACTTACAAAATTGTTGCCACACTTTTCCCATGTTTGAAAATAAACGTAGCAAGTACGATTAAGAATCATAATTAATTAAACTTTTCATTTTTCATATACTTATCTCTAATTTAACTCGTTTTCAAGACAACAAACTTAAGACTCTTGCCAAGACAAACTTTTGTGGTAAAATTATATTAAATCACACATCTCTAATTTTAGATAGTTGGTCGATTTCGATTATTCTATCAAAAATTTAGTGACATGTCGGTAGTTTTTGTCACTTTATATAAAAGTATTATTTAATTTAAAAGAAAAGAAAAAAAAAAAAAAGGAAAATTAATGTTGTACATCAACATAAGACATGGGGACAACTAAAATTTTCAAAAACAATCAATATTACAACAATGTATGATGTGGTGATTACTACCTAATTTGTTGCTTTCAAGTTTTAATCGCAGGACTATTACCCAGAAATATTTGGAAAGTTGTTGATTATTCACGTGCCTTATATATTCATGGCCGCATGGAAGATATTTTACCCATTTATTGACAATGATACCAAGAAGAAGGTTAGGATTCAAGTCTAATTGATTTCTCTGTTTAAAAATGATTTGTAGATATTAATTCCTAGAGAAATTCTTGTATGGATTGAGTCTACAATATAATATAATGGATTTTTTAGTTCAAAATATTCACATCAATAAATGATGTGAAGTTGGTTGATATGCAGAGTTTTAAATTAAAGGATTTATGAAATATACTATAAATCCAATCTATGTAAGAAATTTTCAATTACTGTTCAGTCAATCAAATATAATTTTAGTACCATAGATTTTAAATTGCTTGTAAATCATTTCCCTTTCTTTTATAGATTATACTTGTGGAGAACAAAGATGCAGCTGAGGGCCACTCTTCTTGAAGATATTGATGAAAGCCAACTTCCTGAAATTTATGGAGGCAAATTGCCTCTTGTTCCTATTCAAGATGCCTAACCAATAAGACAAATATTATGGAATATTATTTATAACAACTATTGTAGTAATTTTTTGAGACGTGATATGTATAGAATAAAAATATACTAGTAGAACTTCGTATAGGAATGAATGCAAAATATTAGTATTAGAAGAGTAATATAATCCAAACAGAACTTCTACCTCCTCAGTGTACTATTGTGTTTGTTTGCTGACTGCAACAAGTCTCATTAACTAATTCGAGTTTGCAATAGTGATTACAACACCGTATCTATACCTTCCCATGCTGCTTACAATCTGATAGAGAAGTCTACTGGGAATTTGCAGAATGGTTATATTGTTCATTATCAAAAAATTTAGAGCATCTTCTTCACACTTTCATACCCATTAATACAAAAAGGGAGTGTCAGAGAAACGAGAAAGATAGAAGTTCATTCAAAATTCAATCAACTTCTGTTAAAAGTATAAATAAGATGTATCTGAACGTAACATCATTAAATATCTTTTTACACCAAATAATCAACTTCAAACTCTACGTTCACTATTCAGTTGTCAACAATCAGGATGAGTGAGTAGGATATTTCCACAACGCATCACCCCACGTGCTGAGGCCGTCAGTGACTTCCTTGATTACAGCTGCAACTTCATCTATACTGACACGAATCTGTTGCTTGCTATCCCTCTCCCGCACTGTCACTGATGATGTTGAATCAACTGTAATAGCAAATGGAACACCAAGTTCATCTGTTCTTGCATATCGCTTCATATTGATGTACCTGCAACATATAGATTGAGAAATGGATATCATGATCAAAACTGAGACCAGTGTAGAATCTTGTGGTGTATGCAGATGTTAATAGGACACGACCAAAGGTGGACTAATTTGAACAGAAAATATAAGGGCATAAGAAGCTAACAAGGTTTTACAGAGCTTTCTATCAGAGAATGATTCAGCAAATCGTGGACAAAATCTTTAGCACAGCAGTAATTTACTAGTTAATGGTGCTTAGACTTATGGTTGTTGAAACAAAAAAGGTAGATAAACAAAACATTCCTTCGCAACCAAACACCCATAACCCCTTCCCGTGGAAGAATGGAAAGAGAGAGGTGCCCCCCGGGGGGAGGGGGGGTGGTGAAGGGAATTAAAAAAAGAATATTTTAGGAGTTAGAGATATCTTGCTACATCTACTTTGGCTGTATCCTCGTAAAATAAATAATCAAAAAATGACTTTCCACAGTTCCATTGTCAATTCTAGATAACCCTGAAACGATATTTCCTCTGGCAACAATTAAGATACTTGACTAATTTCATGTTCTCCAAAACCCATGAATGCTTATCTTATCAAGATACCCCTGCTAGGCCAAAGTTTTGATTGACCAGCAGCCACAAGTAGATTAAATCTAAAGAAAGTCCAAAAGGAAAGAAGGAACCAATAAAATTAGAGGTAAGGGGAAATGCATAAAGTAAAAGTTAGTTCAGTATCCTTTGACGGTTCAATATGCTAATATCAAGAAGTTAAGAAAAGAAAGTAAATGCATATTCATAAACGACGAACCTGTTATATCAACCTTAGATGATATCCCAGCAGCAGTCAGTGATTTAGCAATCGTTTTTACAACTTCTTCATACTGTTGATTCTGAACTAGTGGAAACACTGTGCACTTGATGGGCGCTACCAATGGAGGAAATCTGAAGACATTAAGTTGTTCATCCCCGTCTTTACTAGGTCTAGTATAGAAGGAATGCTCGAAAAGACAGTATATTATCCTTCCAATACCAAAAGAAGGTTCAATAACTGACGGTGTGAAAACTTTTTGGTGTTCCTTCTTTTTCTCTTTTGTGCTTGTCACCATATTATTCTTGATGGTGACAACCCTATCAAGAGTACAAACATGAAACTCTGCTTCTCCTTTAGATTCCAGGGTCGCTTTCAACTCCAGAGCTTTGTCGAATTCTTTTTCCCCCATGGCCTATACGGACAAGAAACCAAGCATAATCATCATTCCAGAAAAGCAAAACCTTAATTTAAGTACATAATGCTAGCAAAACCTGTTGGCCCATGATGACATAGCAAAAAATTATGCGCGCGAAGGAATTACCTATTATTTTCATGAATCTAAATTCAAAAAAGAAACCTTTTCCCCACATATCCACCCCTCTGCATGAACAATCTCAATTTTTACCTAAGCAACCTGCTCCCTCAATCAGAATCCACCATTGGTCCCCACCCCACAAAATGAAAATGAAAAAAAAAATGAACAGTTAAAAATATAAGAAAAGGAACAGGAAAAACGGGGGCAAAAAAGACAACAAAAGAAGCAGAACACCCTTGAATTTAAACACACCAATAAAAAAAATAAAAAATAAAACTTATATTGATTATATGCACCTTTGAATTTCGAACCCCCCAAAAAAAAAATCTTATATTAAATATATGCACAACGGCACCAAGCATACCTCTAGTATATCAAGCTTCAACCACCATCCTTTGATTACCTTTGAATGCAAGACCTAGCTCCTTCCTCACAGGAGCAATAACAAGTTTCTGAAATAACAAAATACTAGCATGAATTATAAAGAAACTCTAGGAGAAGCAGAGAAATAGTTTGCAACGGGGGGATAGAGAAAGAGAGAGAGAGAGAGAGAGAGAAAGACCTCCACTTTTCTAGGTTTTGGAAGTTTTTCATGTGCAACAAGGGGGACACCACTTTTATCCTGCCAAAAAAGAAAGTAAAAATGTAATTTCAACAGCTAAGTTCAGAATATTATACAGGTATAATTTTCTTGGTCCTTTCTCCATTGAATAAAAACATAGAATGACTTGCCAAAAACATGTTGATTCAAAATAAAATGCTCAGACTAGTCCACCAAGCCATACAGAACCAAAGGAGAAAAAGTCAAAGTTGGGACAGATTCTGTAAATCATCACAGAAATTGACAAAATGCTGTTACCTAATAGTATGCATTAGAAAGAGAAACAGTAATTTTGGTACATACATTACACTGTCACACTTCAGATGATTACAACATATTTCAAGATTCAGAAATGATGGTCCCAAGGAAATATCATATAAAAATCAATGACATTCCTTTGACTCTTATTTGTCATGCAAAGGGAATTCAAGACTTTAACATTTTAATTCCACAAAAATCCTTAATGATGTTTGACTGAATTCTCACCATATGAGCACGCAAATCGTATGCAGACCTATCAACAATACCAACACATTCAATCCACCCATAAGAACATTCAATTTCAGCATCCCAACAGTCGGCAGCATAGTGTGCCATCTCATTTGCCAGATGTTGGCGGAACCGCAACCTAATCTTTATCAATCCCCAGATAAGTTTCAATAGATACACTCTCCCAATGAAATATCCTAGTGTTTCATTGTTAACAATCCCCTGCATGACAGCAGCAATTGTTTTTAATACAGAGTAAACAAATCCATAAACCCCTCCACGCTAATATATCACTGATTATATATGCACACATCCAGCATTTCATACCCATACAAAAAGACAAACTTAAGAGTGGGAAGGCGTTAGGTAGGTGATTTTCAGACTGACCTGAGCAACTGCTTCACCAATGGGAATTCTCTTTGCTGATCGTCCTGACACCTGGTCTTCCCTAGGGAACATCAAAAACTCCAATTTCGCAACTTCAGAAAATTTTGGATGAGCCTTATCCTCAGGATCCACAAAGTGCTCAATTTCGGCCAGTGTAAATTCACGAACTCTGAGAAGACCTTGACGTGGAGAAATCTGCATACAGGGTTCAATTTCTACCAATTTTAGATCAAATTCTGAACAAAGAGGAATATCACATTAAAGGAAAATGGCGCATGAGAAAAGTATTCTGCAAAATCTGATCCATTCATCTTATCTAAGAAAAAGATATTACGTGTATATATATGACTATGGTCCTGTTTGAAACTTGACCACCAGAACTATTTCCTGCATTGTTTTTATTTCATTTCAACTGAAAAAGTAATTCACAAGTATAACCAACCTTTAACATCAATTGCTATATGACCGCTAACTATTACTTCCATCACAATGTCATCTCGTATAAAAATGCTCTATACTTTACAATGAGCACATGCATGATTAAATACAAAAAGAAAACAAGAAAACCCAGTTCTCTTCATAACATAGTTTCAAGATGTCAAATTAGAATTTTGAAACATCAACATAGCCATCATAACAAGTTTTTGACTCATGTAGCACATACGTATGTGTGTGTGTGTGTGTGAGAGAGAGAGAGAGAAGAAGATTAGATAAAAAAAATTAAGAATCAATTACGATAATGTATATGCTAAGAGAAATCTTAGAGAAGATTCAAGAAACTGAAAAAAAAAAAAAGCAATTAGAAGCATGATGGGCCTGATGGCCATTTACATTGAAACTAAGGATACTTTGATAAACATATACATACACACATATGCGCATATACACATGCGAGTGCGCGCGCACACACACATATGACTATATTGACACAAAAATTAAAGTTCATTTTATGTGCTTCAGGTTTTCCTCAAGGCTCAAGCTCCAAACATCTTTCCCAATGCATTGCAAAAGTTCCCCATACATTAGAGAGGCTTCATCCAACTCTAGATTAAGAAACGACAACCACAACACAGTAACACAGGAAAAAAATTTCTATTAGAATAAGATTATTTACCTCGTTCCTAAAAGCTTGACCAATCTGTGCAGCAGCAAAAGCGAGCTTGCTCCCATTGTAGTAGTACAAGTCCTTGAAGTTCACAAAGATGCCTTGAGCTGTCTTAGGGCGCATATAGCTGTGGCAACAAAATTTTCCCAAACAGTTAATAAAAAAAGATATGGAAATCTAGTAAAACACTAAACAAACAAGAAAAACACGTATGCTTTCCCATATATACCCTGTAAATTATCTGCTATAGCTCTAAACAAGTAAATGAAAAATTAGGCATATCTTAAAGATTTGATCATAATCTTACCCCGGGAGCGTCCCTGAGATGGCCCAATGGAAGTTTGAAACATAAGACTAAAAGGGTAGGGATCAGAAAGAGGATTCTTGGTGTCTGGAGCAACAATCCCATACTCCTTAAGTTTAGCACCCAACTCTTCAGCAGAAAGATCATCCAAAACAGCAAGAACGTGCTTGAATTCTGCCTTCTTCTCCTCACCAAGATTAGTTTCTCTCTCAAGCTTGTCTTTACAGAAGTCCTTCAACAAATGACCAGCTCTGTAACAATTCCCAGTCTTTTCATCTTTCACCATAAGATCAGTAAACTTATCAACATGGCCAGATGCTTTCAGCACCACTTCTGGCGTCACACAAGGGCAATCAACTTCCAACATATTCTCTTCCAAGACAAAATGCTGCATTTATTCAAAACATAAAAACCATTGTCAAGATCATAAATTTTAACCCTGGGTTCCAAAAAAGGATTAAAAAAAAAAATGGGACATTTTAGTCCAGCAAATAAAAATGAGCCTATCCTTAGATAATCTAACCTAGAAACGCCCTAGCACGCAGTGCTCAAGCTTGGTTCGTTTTTCTATATCGAGCTTAAAATTACGTTCAAGCTTGACTTCTATATTAAAACAGAGCACAAACAAGATTCTATCAAGCGTGTGAAGCGCGAATAGCTGTAGCTCAATGTTATATATGTAAATTCAAATTTTATGCCTCAATAACAAGACTAGATCCAGTAGCTTGATAGTGTTATGACAAAATTTCAAATTTTTATACTTATCGAGCCAAGTTTTGATATATAGAGGCTAGCTTGATCAGTTAACAACCCAACTGGAAAGCTCTATTCGAGTAACGAGTAGACTGTTTCGCTTTGTAGCTCTAATTACAGTTGCTTGAGTGACATTTCCATAAAAACCATAAACAGATATAATTAAGGACATAATTGCACCTAAAATGCTAGTTTAATTAAGAATTAAACAAAAAGCAACATATTAAATTAAAATTCAGAGTAAAAAAATGAGACATGAGTCGACCTGTCGCCAGAAGGCAAGGACGTTAGATTTAACGGCGCAACCAGGCGGGCCATAGTCGTAAAGACCAGCGACACAACGGTAGATCTTGAAAGAAGGGATGTAAAAGAGACGGCGTTCGAGTGTGTTAACGACGGCTTGCCGGAAAGCTTCTCGGTTCTGGGCTTCTTGGCAGAGTCCATTTTATCTTTTTTTTTTTTTTTAAGCGCTGGAGGGTGCTGGAATTGAGATTTTTCTGTAGGTGGAAGAAAACAATGGAAAGGGTTAAAAAACAAAACAAAAAATATCGTAGTTGCCGATATTTTTAGACAAAAAAGACTACGCATTTGGGTTTTTGCCTTTTGGATAGTGGGAATCCGTAAATTGGAATTTCCTGCTTTGTGCTAGGGTTTTTGGTATGGTATGAAATGTTGTGCATTGTGGAAGAAAATTTGTATTATTTAATATATATATATATATATATATATATTTGCATACGAAGTGCACGTGTCAAGGTGATACATACTAATCTATAAAAGAAAAAATAAAATTCATTCAATTATTTAAAATAAAAAATTAGTGATTTAATATAATTTATTACGTCGATTGGATTTATTAAGTGATATTGAATTTTTTGTTTTGTAAATTAATTTTTTGGTAATAAGAATAGTAAAAAATTCTTAAACTAGACATTCGTAGTAAGAAATACCATAAGAACATAAAAATTCTTATGATTTACACTCCAAGAATTGCAACACTTTCCTATTTTTTTTTTTTCGGGGGTTAGCAATGCAAAGAAAAAAATGAGTGACGACCAAATTGGGAAAATGTAATCATGACGTCAATTTTGCAATCGTCCCCAAATGAACTTAAAGAGAAAATTACAACAACCTTCAGTTTCATTTAGTTATTGTCAAATGCCTCAATTTTACAATCAACCCCAAATGAACTTAAAGAGAAAATTACAGCAACCCTCAGTTTCATTTAATTATTGTCAAATTCCTCAATTGTGAGATTATGCGAATAACTAATAAAAAAGAGGACATATTGATACGAATGGTTCCTAATTTTTTTTTTTTACTAAAATAGAGATGATCTCTGAACTTTTATTTTGGGGGCATTTGGCCCCTGAACTTTTTATTTTGAGTGTAAGTGATCCTTGACTGATAGTATCACCCAAAATATATATTTCAACCACCAGAAACTAGGGTTTTGAGGGCAATTTTGATACTTCACATGTATTTCAACCACTAGAAACTAGGGCTTTTGAGGGCAATTTTGATACTTCACTTGTGATGCCAACTATTTCAACTAAAAAACCAAAATTCTCGAGCTGAAACCTCATATATAAACTTCCAGTTCTATATTGCACCATCGCTGCTACCACTATCCTATTTTTTTTATTTTTTTTGGAGCTTAAATCCTAGTTCGGTCACGGCCTCTTTGGCCATCCAAAGATCTTTTCTCTATGACTCTCCACGTTCAAAGACATCCCACAACCATTTGCTAACCACCATCATCCCACAACTCTCCTTACCACCACCACCCTATTCTCCCCCACTTTTCTTCTGCTCTTGATTCATTCTTCTTCAACCCAATCTTCTCCACCTTCTTCTTCTCAGACTTCGATTCCACCAACTTCTCTATTGCTCTCTTTTTTCTGGTTTTGTTCCTCCCACATCGAACAACTCCAAGAGGTTCTTTGCCTCCTCAAATCTCAAATCTGCCACGAAATCCTCTTTCTCCACCAAGACCTCCTCCATCAACTTTCCTCAATCAAAGCAGTTGATTCTACCATCTCCTTCCTTTGTTCCTCCATATTCTCCCTCTAGTCTTTTGTACATAAATCCGGTCTGAACTGTTTGAATCCCACTACCTCATTTCCACAAAACCATTCAACTACTAAGTTTCCAATTTGGAAAACTCTAAGGTTGCAATTTTAGCTCTCAAGGATTCTTGGAAAAATCCCTAATTTTAGCTCAATTCAGACATGAGGTTTCAGTTTGGGAATTTAGTTTTTTTTTTTTTGTTTCAGTTGATGTAGTTGCCATCATAAATGAAGTACCAAAGTAGAACATAATTATTACCCAGAAGCCCCGATTGCTAGTGGGTGAAATACATATTTTGGGCAGAGCAACCAGTCATGGATCACTTTCGTTCAAAATAAAATGTTCAGGGACCAAAAGTGTGCAAATAAAAGTTCAAGGACTATCTCTATTTTAGTAAATAAGTTCTGTGTCATTTTCCTAATAAAAAAAAGTTCTCTTAATTGAAGCTTATTAATACATTTTCATCTATAATTTTTAGCATGATTATTTGGAGTTTTGTTTTTCAAACTAAGATTATGACTCTACCATCTATAATTTTTCATTGTACATTTTTATCTATCATTTTTAGCATGATTATGACTCTACCATCTGATGCCATGATGTGAAATCAATAAAGGATTAATCTCATTAATACTAATAATTTTTTTTTACAATTTAGATGACACCACCAACTAGTTTTTAAACTTTCATATATTGCTTTTTACATGTAAAACATCTACCTATGCGTAAAACATAGAAATCTCATTTCATTACATGCCAAGTATTTAAATTCTTATATTTCCACAAAAAATAGAAAATATAAACCTTTTATGTCATTTTTCTACATTCAACCAATTATGAACAGTCATTATGTATATCCAATAAAATCAGTATAAATAGATTTTGTTGCACGACTCTCCTTTAACTTCTTTACATTTCTCGAGTATCATAATAATTGAGCATTATCATATCAAAACATTACATTGTTCGTGTCCTTGAGTAATTACTTCTTACTATGTATTGTTGTTTAATTCTTATCGTACTTCTACTGAAATCAAGATGTGTAATGCTACATAATAATCTCTTTTGAAGCACTTCTATGCGCAGATAGCTTAAAAGTTGTACTTTAGGAAATGTACCTTCAACGTATGCTTTATTTTTGGGTTAATTGCAATATGCACTCCTTAATTATCATTGATTCACACTTTGCTCCTTAAACTGTCAATTTAGCACTTTAGTACGTTGTACTATTAATTTTTAGCACGTTGCACAAATTGATTGAAAATCAATAAAATTTCATATAACTATATTTTGAATGAAAAAGATTTTTAATATTTATAATTTGCATTGGCTACTTAAATCCTTTCATTCATCTATTAGAATTAAAGTCTTTTCACAAAAAAAAAAAAAAAAGAAAAGAAAAAAAAGAGCTATCAAAATTCAATAATTTTCAGTTCAATTGAGAGGTAACAAAAATTGATAGTTATAAGGTACTAAAGTATTAAAATAGATAGTTTATTAGGCAAAATGCAAACCTGTGACAGTTTAGGAGTGCAAATTACAATTATCCCTTCTTTTTCTTCTTCTTCTTCTTCGTTATATGAGCTTTATGAGCATATGGTATGGATAACCTTTTACAGGCTACTACTAAACTGTTTCCCAAAATTAATCTAGTCCATGAAGCTTTTGCTTGTGAGAAAGATCAAACTAATTATTAGAAGTGATAGTATATGTTACAAAATGACACATCCAATATAAATTCTTTTAGTTTTACCACTAATTGTTATTTTTTTAATTAACTAACCACCGCAACCATGGTGGGAAGGGTGCTACTCCCAAATTTTATTAAATATAGCAAATTTTAAAGTACAAGGAGAGGGATAAGGCCAAAACCTCCTATAAATTGGCAAAAATTATATAGAGAAAATGAAAAAATATCAACCCCTCCTCAAGCTCACTGAGGGAACTCCCCCTTAATCTAGAAAAAGAGTTGCCTCCAGAGAAATGAGATAGTGGGAAGGAGAAAAGGTTTGCGAAATAGAAAAGCTAGAACCAACACAGGCTAAGAAGTTCGCTGCAACATTAGCTTCCCAAGCACATGACATAAAGTGAAACTACCTTGAGCCAAAAGAGAAACGATCTCTCAAATGAGGGCATCAATCATCTAGGAAGGTCGAGTAGAACCATTGACCATCTTACATAAAGCTTCTGAGTCGGTTTCAACATCCACGACAAAGAATCCAAGGTTAATACACATCTTCAAACCATCAAGAAAAGCACGTGATTTGGCAACCATTTTTGTTGCTTAGCCACAGATGGAAAGTAGAAGCAACAAGCAAATTGCCAGAGGAGTCACGAAGAATGGCCCTTCTACTCGATTGAACACTACCTAGAGATGAGCCGTCCACATTAAGCTTAAACCGTCCAAAAAATGGCTATTCCCATGAAACCAGAATAGGGGGCAGATGAGGTATATTCCTAACATTGCAAGGTAAAGAAATAGTCGAGGAACCACTACCATGCAAGATAATAGGACACACCAAGCAAAGCTAAACTATAAAACTTACCACTTTGACAAAAATAATCGAAGAAGAGGTGATGTAGTTATTATAAAGAAAATTATTACAAGCCAACCAAATATGCCAACAAACTAGGGCCAATAATAAAATATAAAGCTACCTGTTTTGCAGATGAAGATGAAAACATCCACAAAACTTGGAACTTATAGAGCAAGGAAGTAATGTCCACCTGTGGAATACCAAGTAGGGATTCAAAGTCTAACCAAACCTAAACCACAAGTGGATAGTCGTCAAATTCATGGGAACGTCAGGAGAATCCACCGAACTGTAAAATGGGCATTTAGATGGCAAGGCAAATCCATGATCCACAAACGGAAGATATCGATTCAATAATTTTCATAGAAAAATAGAAATCTTTATAGTTATTCTCGCACTCCAGATATATTCATGAGACAGAAGAATATTATGATGGGTCTTTATCACCTCATAAGCAGAAGAAGTGGGAAAAAATGCTATTAATGTTGTCCATCCAAATGAATGTATCCTCAGTCGAGGAAAGAAACAGAGGAGAGGAAAGAATCCTCATCCGAAGTTCCATCGGCAAGCTTTGTTGCAAGGCATTTAAGTTCTAACCAATAGTATTAGCAAATACTTCCTTGATTGTGATAGATAGGAGTTTAATGTGATCTACCAGGTCTGCCAAAATTCCATCCCCCAACCAATTATCAAACCAAAATTAGGTATTTCCTGGTGTAAAATCTTTATTAGGGACGGATTTTTTGGTTGCTAAATTTAGCGACCAAAAATCAGTTGTTAATGACAAAGGTTTAGCAATGGAAAAATCTGTCAGTAATTCAATTTTATAAAATTTAAAAAAATATTAGCGATGAAAAAATTAGTTACTAATTTAAAAACTAGAAAAAAATAAAAATAAAATACCATTAATTTCCAAATCTGCCCACAAGAACAAACTTTAATTGGGAATAAACTCAAAGAGACAACTTTCATTTCATAAGCGGAAGCACTAAACAAATTTATGAGAAAGCATCATCAATTACAAATCTATAAAAATTGAAAATCAATATACCACAAGTTCAAATTCTAATCATAGTAAGAAAATAGGCTAATATAGAGTTCAAGATGTTGCACATCCTTAATCATCAATAAATAGCTTTACATCTAGTTTATCCCAACTTCCATTGACGTAAAAGCCTGCAATAATCATAATTGGATTACTTCAATATTGTTTATTTAAACAAAATCATTTATGTAAAGAATTTAATCAACTTTCAGTTAAAATGAAAGTTAAGTTGCCTAAAATGCCCTTGAGTGGCAGTAAACATAGAACTTCACCAATCTCAACAACCAAAGATAAGTAACTACTAAAACAACATTTGAATCTTTTGACTAAATCAATGGTGATCACATTGCAAATTTATGCACATTAGTATTGTTTAATAGTAATTTCAACTTTATTCATGATGGCATCCCAGAAATAGGCACTTTCAAATGATAGATAAGGCTGCTAGAATACTAAATTAAACGTGCAGAGAACAAAAACATCCATAAATTTAAGCCACTAAACCTTATACATCTAATAGTTGTGTATAAAACTTAAAATTACAGAAAACTTCCAACATCTATCTTCTTGACGTTGATCCTAATATTAAGACCACAAAAATAGTGTTAAATAAATTATGAAAAGAAAAGTTCTAATAACAATTAAATTAATATCTAGCTACCTTTGATTTCTAAATTAAGACCACAAAAATAGTGTCAAATAACATATTAAAATAAAAGTACTAAGATAAAAAATTGTTGCATAAGAAAAGAATTAATTGTATTTCTAGTTCTGACCTCTATACATCAAGAACCTTTTTGTAGAACAAAGAAGCAATGCAGGCTTATATTCAATGAATCCAAGAAGTTCTCATACTGTATTAGAGCATTGGAGGTTAGAAATCAACTATATGAAGCTATCAAGTACTATCAATGACAAAAATTGATATCAACAAGAAGTGAAGCAATAACATCATCACAAGCCAGATCATAATTGTCATTTAGATGTCTATTCCGCCCAAAAAATATACAAAATATGGTGTAAAACTATCATTGACCATCTCAAAACAAAAAAGAATTTTCTTTTTATTTTTTATTTTTTTTCAAAATGATACAAGTATCTAACAAATATATAAGAAGGTAGTTTGCTTACTGTAGCACCTCCTGGGCTTGCCACCTGGACAATTGCTGCTGACATGGCGTTGATGTTGCAGGTGTTTTTGGCTGCTTCAATGTTTCTTCTCGATGCAGAGATAGTCACCCTTTCCTTATTTGTCGTGAAATTACCAGTTGATGTCCTTTTACAAAAAAGAGTTACTATTTAAATCTATTGGTATTTGTGTAAAATTATGATATCTTATATTTGGAAAGAGTAAATACATATTGTCTTGAAAATTATATTTTTTCTTAATCTTAAATTTCCCTATACACTTATGTGTTAGACTAAACCCTTTGTCAAAATATGGGCCATTGGATTTGATCTTTAACTTAATTACACAAAATATTAACCTTTGGATTATTTTAATTCTTGATTAATGAGTGTCAAAATAGTAAACACCATACCATTAGATCCTCTTTCTTTTCTTTTCTTTTCATCAATTTTAACAAAACGTACTGAGGATCCAGATTTTTCTCTCATTCCTTCTCTAAAGTTGCCTACCGTCTCCATCCTTTCTCCTCCCTTATAGGTTTTCTTCATCTTCATTCTACCCTCTCCTATTTACTTTCTGCTTCATTCATGAGTTTTGTGTCAGAAATCTCCATACCCCTATCTACTACAACCTATCCTTTACCACTCGCTCTTCTACCTACAGCATCACTAAATCATGGGATTTGATGATTACCCAATTTTACACCCCCATAAAGGCTTTCAATTCCTCAGATGACAGAGAAACTAAACCTTTGTTTCCATTTGCTGATTTTCAGTTGTTGCTTTTCGATGAGACTTCTTCTTTTTCTTCTTTTTTTTTTTTTTAACATTTAAGAAAATATTACAGAAAAAATTAAATTTTATTTCTTCCATTTGGTAGACAAAACATCATTTAATGAATCTTTTCTATATATTTCTTCAATGGTATAAACTTATTTTTTTTAAAAAAAAAATTCCCAGATTTGTGCTATTTAAGTTTGATATAAACTCATGCTTTTTTTAAATTTTTTTTTTTGGCTAGATCTCTGTTATTTAAGTTTTTACAGTTGTTCTATGTTAGGGTTTCCAACATATTATATATATAGATATAGATTGTCTTCATATTGAGTGCATATTTCTTAAATTTCTTGCTGAACGCTTAAATTTAGGAAATCTAATTTAAAGGAAAACTGAGTTTTGGTCGGTTCAATTGAGAAATTTGTACTGTTCTGTTTTTTTTTCTTTTTGCTTTTTTTTCCCCATATTTTTGTATTGTTGAACTGCTAAATTGCAATTCATATATTGATGTATATTTCTTCAAAATGCTCTAAACTCATTTTTTTTAAATAAGAAAAATATTTGCTAGATATTCTCTCTTCAGTTTGTACAGTTGTTGTATGTTAAAGTTTTTAACATATTAGAATATCTTTGCATTCAGTACATGTTTTTGAAAATTTCTTATATGTAAACTCATTTTTTTTTTTATATATATATTTCTTCCATAGATCTATCCTATTTAAGTGTCTACAGTGTTGCATGTTTGACTTTTTAACATTTTATATATAGATTGTCTTTATATTGAGTACATATTTCTTAAATTTCTTGCTAAAGGGTTAGAATTACAAAACCTAACTTAAAAAGGAAAACTAACTTTTGGTCGATTTAATCAAAATATTTGTATTGTTTTTTTTTTTTTTATTTTGAGATTTTTGTATTGTTAAACTGCTAAATTGGAATTCATGTATTCATGTATACTTTTTCAATGCTCTAAATTCATGTTTTTTTTTTTAAGAAATTTTTTTCCCAGTTCTGTTTTCTTAATTTTCTACAGTTGTTCCATGTTAGGGCTTTTAACATATTAGATTGTCTTTTGTATTGAGTGCATGTTTTTTAAAATTTCTTAGATGCTTACTTCATATTTATTGGTAAAGGGTTAAAATTAGGAAACCTAACTTAAATTTTAGTTGGCTCAATTGAGATATTTGTATTGCTCTTTTTTTTTTTTTTTTTTTTTTGTATTCTTCAACCACTAAATTACAATTCATATATTCATGTATATTTCTTCAATATAATAAACTCATATTTTCTAAAAATTTGATTCCTAGATCTGTTCTCTTTAAGTTTCTATAGTTATTTCATGTTAGGGTTTTTAACATATTAGATTGTCTTTGTATTGAGTGCATGTTTCTTAAAATTGCTTGGATGTTTACGAACTTCATATTTGTTTCTAAAGTATTAACATCAGGAAACCTAACTTAATTTTTGGTTGGTTCAATTGAGATATTTATATTGTTCTGTTCTTTTATTTTTTAATACATTTTTTACTGTTGAATTGCTAAATCACAATTATTATATTCATGTATATTTCTTCAAAATGCTATAAACTCATGTTTTTTTAAAAAAAAAATAAAAATTCGAGATATATTCTCTTTAAGTTTTTATAGTGGTTGCATGTTAGAGTTTTTAAGATATTAAATGGTCAATGTATTTCGTGTATATTTCTTAAAATTTCTTAAATGCTTATTTCATATTTATTGGTGAATGATTAAAATTAGGAAATCTAACTTAACTTTTGGTTGGTTGAATAAAGATATCTGCATTGTTCTTTTTTCTTTTGAGATTTTTCATTCCTGAATTACTAAATTGGAATCCATATATTCAAACATGATATGACAAAATTGGAATTAAATATTCACAGTTGTGATTTAATGTGAAGCCCAAGTTTGTGATTTAATGCCAAAAAAATAGGAATTAATTGAGGGGCACATTAATTAATTAGAAATAGGAGTTTTTCCATACAAAATGTTTTTTTTTTTTTTTTTTTGTAGTTTGATTATATGTTATTGATCAAGTTGTTATTGCACAAAGAAAAATTCTCTCTTAGGAAATGCCATGTGAAGAGATTTTTCAAAGGTTTTTTTTTTTTTTTTGGCAGCTCTCTTTCTATTTTTTCATTAAAAATAAATAAATACAAAAAATAATCAATACATAATACAGACAATAAATTTTGCTTGAAAACTGATGTTTTACATGAATTGGTCCAAGCCCATAATGTAATATAATATTCAGATGAAAATCTCACTGTTAAAAGAATCTCAATATTTTCTTTTAGAATAGAATGCTCCAAGAATAGCAGTTAGTTATCCAAGATGACCTTGAAATTTGTGGTTAATAATCTGAAAAACAATTGATAGTGATGTATTGAGTCTGAACTATTTTGTGAACTAAATGGCTGGACCGTAATAGGATGGACCTTCTTAGGTTTTTCTCTTTTTTCATTGTTTATTTGTTGTTTTTTAAGGTTTTAAATTTAATGTAAATAAGATTTTTGGGATATGGAGCCGTCAAAATTTTAGATCCTTGCATGCTACTAACCAACTATTAATTGCTTACTTTAATACAAAATGGTCACTTTCCTTAAATCATGAAACTTTGCGTTCACCATTTACTCAATTGGATTTGTAAATTGTTGATGTTTACTTAGATTTGCTAGGAATGGCCTCTGAGTTATGAAAATTGAATGCCAAGTAATAGCTTAAATGATTTTTTTTAACTTGCAAGAATGCATCTTTTTATATGATTCTCAACTTCTAATTAATTTATGACTGATGATGAAATAAATGGGAATGTAATTTCTCACTGGGAAATTATGGACTAATTTGGCAGATAAATTAGCCAAAAATAAGTTGTTGTCAGCTAAATACTTAAGTTAAATGATTGTCCAAGCCCCAATTTTTTTTTTTTTTTTCCCGTGTTCCCTCTTTGTAGGTCAGAAGATTAATCATTTGCAATTGAATCCCAGGTAAAATAAAAGTTCTTATGAACTGTCATCCATTGTTTTAACTTTGTTTTCTTTACTTTCTCTCCCATCATTAGGCTATTATCAACTTTTGTGATCCTTAGCATTAATTTCTTTTAAAACTCCTATCATCTTCTTTATCTTCACCAAAATTTCTTTGTGAGCTTGTCTAAAAAATTGAATTTAGTCAACTCCATCTTCATCTCCCCTCATTATCTTTCTTACTTCAACTTTTTATTCAATTATTATTTCAAATCTATACCATTTCCTTTGTCTCGCCATCCAAAATCATATAATTCTTGTATTATTAGTGCCCCCACTAAAAATTAATCCGGCCTCCACCACTAGTAACTACCATTAATCACAGTTAGTTGCAAGAACAACACAAAATGCCAAAAAAACTTTCCCAACTTACATATTTTTTCAATTTTTTGGCAAAAAATGCCATTCTATTACTAACAATATTACTATGACTAGGTACAAGCTTGAAAAAGCAACTCTAAAACATTGAACTCAAAGCCAAAATATCCCCCATCAGTATAGCTAAAAACTAACAAGACTAACAAGACTTTCCTTTAATCCTTTGTGGGTTTTTTTTTTTTTTTTTGTGTATTTGCCTACAAGACATACCTCACAAAGTTATAAATTAGTATTCTTTTCGCCTGAATCTTTAAGTTCTCAAAACTACCATATATTTTATATAGATTTATGAAGTAGCAATCCCTTATTTAAGGGCACTAGTGAAAAGGATAACTGTTCAAGGATAATATTATAGTGCAAAATGTACCTCTATTAAGATAAAATCTAAGACACTCATAAATCAATTAAAACAATCAATCATGATTAGTATCACTAAAAACTAATAAAACAAAATGGATGAAAGTTGATTAATAATATAAAAAAGATTCAACTAAATAAGATTAATAAATAGGCATAAATGAGAAAAAGTTCAACTTGACCCGACATATATAGGATTAAATACAAATAATCAATCATGAACCAACAAGGGTTCATGAAAACAATCAATCGTGATACAACAAGGGTCAATATAAATAATAAACCTTGACCAAGAAAAGGTCAATACAAATAATCAATTAAGACCCGGTAAGGACCGATACAAAAGATGTACAATTGACAAATATCTAGTAATAGGGTTATTTATTATTTGAAAAAAATTATACGACAACTAAAAATAATAATAATAAAAAGATAGTTGGAAGCAAGGAAATACATATTACTAAAGGATACATACCTTATCCTACTAATAGTGTTGCTTAAGTTTGATGCCAATGTTGGAAACCAATCCTGTAAGTAAGGAGAAAAAAGAAAGATGAGAATAAAGGAATGCATATAAGAATTTTCAATCTATATCAATGATTAACACTGCCCATTTTTCTTTTACTAAAAATTTTCAGATTAATCATATACATCCTACTTTTGTCTTTCGAGTAGATTTAATTTTAAATTGCCCTCCTAAAGTCTCTTTCAATGTGGAGTGAATATTGTTTAAAATTTTTTCTAATTTTGTTTCGTGCAATTACATGTTTTTGTCATGTCATACCTTATGATTTTGGTTGATTGTTTGTATCCAGACAAAAATAAAGAAAATAGTTATGAAAAAATAGGAACAATGACCAGGATTAATCATGTGTCAAAACTCAAAAGTACCTGATAAAATCATGACCATTTAGCTTATCTCAAATGATTTTAAGTACTAAAGATTGATTGTTAACTTTTCCAAATTTTAGAAGTTTGCTAAATAATTATGATAATTCTACTAATTCTATACAATTAATTAACGTTAGACAACTGCAATGGGCCATTATTATGAATAGTATTAGAATTTTACAAGTGTATAAATTGCAAAAGAGAAAGAATTAGAAAGATTAGAGGATGCTTTCTTTTTTAACAGAATTTTGTGCATGTATACCTATATTGGCACATAAATTTGTCCATACTTACATTCATTGGCTTGAAATTGGTTAGAACAAAAAATAATCATTTAAAGTAGGGCAGACTTTAATTACTACACATACATGAGACAGGAGTTGATGAAACTTTATGTAGAGCAATCTTTTAAGTTAGTTATAACTTTTAAACGAAACAAGATTAGACTAAAAATTATGCAAAGTCTCTCTGGAAAAATATCTCTTTAGACCTAAAACAAATATTATCAATGTAATTCAAATTAAGCGAACATTCTAAGCTAAACAATTATTAGACAACAGTGAGATTAATACATGCATGAGCATAAAACTCAACGAAAACAAAAGAGAAAAAAAATCAAAAATTAAAAAGACAGCTAAAAACCCAACCGAATAATTAAGCAAACCCATTAAACTAATTCTAAAACCCATTCAAAAGAACTGGAAAATAAAAAATAATAATAATAATTCAAGAAATTGAACCTGTTATCTCAGATTCTCATGAGATCAAATTTAAGATTGCTTTCCTCCTCTTCTTCTTGGATTTGCCATTGAAGCCAAAAAAGAAATTGAACGCAAAAAAAAAAAATTCCTCAGCCCTAAATAATTCAAGCAAAAAAAAGATTTTATCCTCCCAAATTTTACAAATGTTAAAAAAAAAAAAAAAAAAAAAACATGGTACAAAATTTTCAAGCCCTAGTCTTTGACTTTGTATTTGATTGTGTGGTTGTGTTTGAATTGTCTGTGTGCGTGTGTTTGTCTATGCTGCTACGAGATTTTATATGTTTTGTGGGATAGAGGGAAAATAGGAAGGAAGAGAAGATAGAGAATCGGGGGGTGAAATTAGGTGAGAAATTTTACGTAAATTATTCACAGAAAAAAAGGTGGGAAACGGGAAAAATGAGCTGATGGTATTAATTTTGGATGAGGAAGATGGAATGAGGTAAAGGATGGCTGCTGAGGGTGAATCAATGGTGAAGGTGTAAGGTAGAAAGTGAAAAAAAAAAGGGGAAAACTAGGCTTTGGAATTGGAATATATTTTTTTATCGTTTTGTCCATCACTTAGCAACGGATAATTCTGTTGCTAAAAAAAAGCTAGAAAAAGGTAGCAACCAATTTATCTACAGGTATGCTTGAAAAAAAGATAATTATTTGCTAAATTATTTAGAAATCCGCCAGAAATTTCGTCGGTATTAGCAACCGATTAAATTAGTTGCTAATTTTCATTGCTATTTTGTGTATTTCTAGTAGTGTAATAAGCTTTTGAAAGCATCCGCAACGTGTTTGACCTTCATCATGCAACACCATACAAGAGACAGATTATTCTGTGTGCCACTTCCATATATATGCCTAATACAAGCAACCCAAAGAGAAGAAGAGTTGTAGTAATTCTACCACATCTTTGGAGAAAACGCATCCACAACTATCGCAAACTAACGAATCCCTAACTCATTTGCCTTTATTGGCAAACAAAGTCAATCCATTTTCTCCAATGCCTACAATTCCCCCCATTCAGATTCACCCCAAGAGAAAGAAGCAAGCAACCGCTTCAATTCTTAAACCACTCTTTTTTGGGGCTTCAAAACTAATAGTATATGAACTGGAATGTAAGAGATGACATGTTTGATAAGAACCAACCAACCTCCTAGGGAGAGAAATTTTTATTTCCAACCATCTAGTTTTGACTGCACCTTATCAATCAAGGATCTGAAAAACGAATTCTTCTTCATGCCAAGAAAAATGGACAACCAAGATAATCAATAGGTATGGAAATTTTACACATACCAGTAAGGAACTCAGCCGAGCTGATCACAGCACGACTATGCTTCCGACGGACAACTAGCGAACATTTAGAGGTATTAATTTTTTGTCCCTATCCTGCCTGGTATACTTTAAGAAATTAGAGAAATCTATGCAACGAGCCTTTATCACCCCGATTAAAAATAATAAAGTCATTCACATAAGCCAAATACGTGATAGTAGCTTAACCACAAGGTAAGGCAAAGAAAGAACCACATTAGTGTCAACCATGTTTTTCAGCCCCTTACACAACACCTCCGAAGTAAGAACAAATAAAAGGGCAAGAGAGGGTCTTCTTGCTTAACCCCCCTCTAACGATTGAAAATAACCTATCACCTCACCATTTAGGAGTAACGAGAACCAACTGGCCTAAATGTTATTCATAATCAGCCGTACAAAATAAGCCCCGACTTTGAGGAGAACCGCCTCTAAAAAATGCTTAGAAACACGATAAAAAACCTTCACCATGTCAACCTTTGTGACCAAATTATACCCGCAAACCTTTTTATCCAAGGATTGGAACAACTCTTGAGTTAGAAGGATATTGTCTACCATGGTTCGCACTTGAACAAAGCCTAACTGTTCTGCAGAGATTAAAACATGCAAAATTTCAGCCAATGTATTAGCTAAGATTTAGAAAAAAATCTTATTGACAGAATTGCACACATGTTTGAAAATTAGCAACGAGCTAGGATTATCCTTTTTTAGGAGAACTACTAATAAAGCACTTGAGATACTTTGAGGGATCGGGACACCTGCAAAAAAATCGAGAACAACCGAATAAAGATCTACAGTAATAATATCCCAGTAATGCGTAAAGAAAACTTCACTGTGAACCCATTCGATCTAGTCGCACTCTTCTTATCAAGTTGCTAAACTACTTTTTCAATCTCTTCAAATGACATTTAAGAATTCAATACCGAATTATTATCTAAAGTCACCAAAGTGGGAATGAAGCCTAAAAGATATTGCAAGAAAGCCTCATCAATATCTTCATCTGTGAATAACAATTTGAAAAATTGCTCCCTCTCTATTCAAATGTTGGGGTCTCCTCAACCCATACTCTAGCCAAATCCCTAATCCGGCAAACTGTCAATTTAGCTCTGTGACACACCAAAGAAAAGTGAAAAAATTTAGTATTTAGATCTCCACCCTCTAGCCATTTGCATATCACTTTTTTCTTCCAAAAAATTGCCTCTACCCAGAGCCTAGCAAAAAGATCTTCCTGTGCAAATTAAAGTTGAACCCAATTATCAACCTGCTAAAAAGTACTCATAAACTATCTTCAATTCGCAAACCTCACTGTTAGCAATTTTAATGGCATGAAAAATATCCCTTTCAAATAACTCTTTGTTCCAAATTTGCAAAGCTGATTTCAATTGTTTAAGCTTCCAAGCAAAACCAGATATGCCATAACCATCTGAAAGACGACTCCAATCAGTACTAACCACATCTAAAACACTAGAGTGCTCAATCCACATGTGTTGAAATTGAAATTGTTTAGGCCTCGAACTATCCTCTGGTTGAATATATAATAATAACAGAGAATGGTTAAGAACGGTCAGTTGAGATGTCGAACTCTTGAAGAAGGAAATTGGTTGAACCAATTAGAGTTAACAAGAATTCTGTCCAACCATTTCTGGACCCTATGACCACGATGGACTCCAAAACCAAATATAATTGCTATCTGAAAAAAGCAACTCTGCTAACATATAGTCATTCATAGCTGCATTAAAATCCTTCATGGCATGTACATTTTGAGCTGTAGACCGAAGATTCTCCTAAGAAGAACAGATAACATTAAAATCACCTCCAATAAGCCATGGCCGATTAATACCAACAAACAAATTATGTAACTCACTCTACAAAGAGCCACGTTCTAATCGTGTGCATTTATCATTGCTCAGAATAACAAAGAACATTAATATGAAATTCAACTTTCCAGAAAAGCCATATCTTGTTAGAAGAATTAAGCATGCAAAATAAAACCTAACTGAATATGAAATTCCTCTAGCCGTGCAGCGTCTTCTAAAGTTTCATAATTGCCAGAAGAGAAATATGGTGAGTTTGAACAAGTTTTTTGAGCCTGAAAATTGAAGACTTTCCAGAAATCCCTTGAATATTCCAAATCATCATATTAATCATGGAAACCAGTAAGAAAAGTAGCATTCTTGATCGAGCAACTTGTCGACTAACTATAGAATGAGTGATAGAATACTATTTATATTGATGACGTCTTACCATAGCCTTAACTGGAGAATCATCATCCCCAGGCACAAAAAGTCTATGTTCACCAACTCTAAAAGAAAAATATGCAAACTAGTTGTGAGCTCCTGACGAAGCAAGCTAGGATGGAAAACCATATCAATGTTAGATAAGGAATCAAAAATATTATCTGGCTGCAAGGAACCCATTTTCTCAAACATCTAAACTTGCAATGATGATCATTAATCATGAACTCATGCAAGTGAGCCAGTTGTGAACAAACAACATCCTCTATCTATGGTTTTTCCAGTGCCTTGATTTTTCCCAATCTAGCTTAGAATTATAAAGCAATGAAACTTTTTGAAAATTACCCGAGGATGACAAAAATCCATTGCTGTTGATAGGTGCGGAGCCAAACCCAAACTTGGGTTGGAGTTATTGACCGATTCAACCACCGAATCTATATATACCGTAGGGGCAGCTTCCAACATAATCGGCTAAAGAACTGGATTAGGAACCATATTCAAAGGCTCTATATCTGTAACCACTACGTTCTGAATCCCCAAAGAAGACCTCAAGATTTGATCCTCGTTTGATGATTGTTCCATATTAGCGATAGAATACTTCTTGACAGCATCAGAGTTTTGTGGTCCTCAAAACCAAAATATTGAGTTTTTCCACCACTGTAAGGCCTGAACTATCTCTTGCCACCAAAGTTTTCACCACACCATCATGATTTAAAATCCCTTTTAGCTGCCAAGATTTATTTTGCATAGAAGTTTTTATTTGCAGCTCAACCACTTTCAATATAACATCATGCTGCTTTTCATTTTTCTTCAATTGATTTGGTGGCTATTTCCCTTACTTGCGTATCCTTCTTGATGAACTCAGGTTGAAAAACTCGACATTCTTCCGAAGAGTGCCCTAACATTGAACAATCAGGGTAGAAACTTGGCAAATCTTCATAAATGATATTCTACCAACGTCTATTAGAACCATTACTCATCCAAAATCTCTTCAACAAAGGTTTGGAAACAACAACCTCAACACAAAACCTAGCGATATTCTAATGGGAGAATGATGTGGTACAGGCATCCATTTTTAGGGCTTGTCCAATCATGGAAGCAATGGAGAAAAGTGAATACTAATAATACTAAATTTTCATAGAGATAAAAAGGTAGATGTTCCATTGAAACACATACCGGAGCAACTGGCAATCTTTGTCAACATTAAAATCTAGATTCCATTTCAGAACCCTCATTCCAAATACTTCAAATGAATAAAATTGACAAAGCCAACAATGACGATAATCCTTCTCTATATCAAATCCAATAATATGTGACGATAATAAATAAACCTAATAGTGAATGAACCCGAGAAACTAACCGAAGAAAAATCCTTCTGCAAAGCAACCATGCTTGGTTTACTTTTAGCAAATTTCCTAATTAGGGCATGTTTCAAGGGTCTTCAAAGCAATGAAACTTCCTTCTCCGAGAAGAACACTGCAAGTTCACCTTGGTAAAGATCGAGTTTTTGAGCGGCATCACTAGAGCTTTACCACTCAACATCTGCAAATGACTTAGTAGTGGCATGAGGGAATTTCTCTTCAGTCCTAGCTACCATTACTGCCTAGAAACCCTAGGCGAGTAAAAAGAGAAGATGAGAAGGAGAGTTAACACACTGAGCATTATTTTTTGAACTTTGTATGATTATTTCTCATGTGTATGTGATTGAAATCTTTGCTCAGTAATCACAAATAGTATGAATAGTTCACATGTTGGAATAAGTAGAGCATGTGTGCTCGTGACATTATTTAGTAGTTTTGCATTATAGAATTTATCATATGAATAAGTTCCACACTATTTTGTTTTTCATTGACGAGTAGAAGTTTTCTCCGTCATATTTTATATTTGAAGTTATAGATATATGATTGATACTTTGTATTCGTGAGAGTAAAGTTTCACAATACGGTGAATGGCATGTGTCTGGCCAATGTGGGTCAGGGCATCCCGCACTACATACGTTGGCATGTAACAGCTGTTGTACCCCCAAGAATTACCCATCAAGGGCATAAGGCACTAAACTGAAATATAATCAAAATAACTTCATTAAATACTAAACAATTCACAACGATAAATTTCTTGAATATACGGCTAAATAAATATAAACTAAGCCAACCCAGGATAATACAAAATAAAATCCATAATATCTTAATCATGATTCTAATTCTTATATCAACTAACAATACTAACTCTCCTTGGAAGTCAAAAATCTAACCATTTACGTGCACCAACTCCTTGTACACATGTTCATCCTCAAAAAGTTCTAATTTTGCAAAATTATTATAATGGGGTAAGCGACAAGTCGCTCAACAAATAGTTAAAACCACTTTTGCTGGACCAAAAAAGTTATTCTTATATGCATGTTTTACAATGTTTTATCACATAGTCATACAAAAATATTTTAAAAAGTTTTTTATAAAAAAAAACAGACCAAAAATCTTATTTCATAAAATGTCATAAGTTTCTTTTCAAAATGTATTTTAAAAACAATATATGCTTACATACTTTTAGAGCAAGAGAAATTACATAAAAAATTACAAATCAAATTTCACAAAGATCAGAAGTTTAAAATTGGAATCAAAATATCAAAATCAAAATCTATGAACAGAGTTCAGAAATTCAGAATCAGAAAGCTGTCCTGTCTCTTATAGAGTCAAATTTATAATCGGAGAACTCAGCATAGTGCAAAGAGACTTCACTAGAAAAGGTTTTCAAAGGGTCGGACCAAAACTTACCTTGACTCAGAAATAGAATACTAGATCGTAGGTCAGTTGGACAAAAATTTAGAACTATAGTCCCTAACCAACTATTCGCGATTATCTTAAGAGTCTTGGTCCATTATTAATTACCAAATAAATATTCCAAACACACATATAAATATGAAATAATTGTACAAAGTTCAAACATAATGCCACTTACACACAAGTTCATATTGTCAAAACAATTCAAATATATATGTAAGGTCCAAATTTAACAATCTATGTTGTTAAAAGTAATATTTTAGACAAAATATCCTTCAAAAATACAAAGGGATGATAGCTAGTTATCTCAAAGTAGCAGTTACATATGGCAAAGAGTCCAACTAATTTTCTATACAAAATTATCAAACATTACTTAAGTTCAATTGCAAAACAAACGCACTCATATATCAGAATATTATGCCATCTACAAAATTATTCAAAACCCAAAAATATTCTAACCAAAGTATTATCTTTAACTCCAATAATTTTCGAAAATATTATTTCCCAAAATAGTATTAAACTAATCATTTACTTTATCATAAGAAAATATTTATCATATATACCCTTTGAACAAAATAATACTTCAAGGATACTATAGTCCTTTGTCCCAAAATATTTAATTATATTGATATTACAAGAAATTAATTTTTTTTCCAAATATATCCAATAAAATAACATTCCAAAATTATTATCATTACTGCTAATCCACATTTTTTATTTGGTTACTACAAAAATAATATTTTGATATCCTATAATTACTTATTTTAAAAAGTGTACAAATTTTTAGTTTAAATATCATACCATAATTAACTTTAAGGGACTTACTATGCGATTTAAAGTGAACCTTTTCCACTCTAAATATCATTCCCCTTGACATCCTTTCAAGGGTGTTACATAGTTTAGGTACTGATTTGAGTTAGATACTTTGGTTATTTGCATGTTAAGTCATGAAAGTTATTTATAATATAATTTTTAGACTAAATATTTGTACCCTTTTGATATAAGTGATTGAAAGGTATTAGAAGACTATTTTTGTAGTAACCAAATAAGATACTTTTAAAGTATTAGTAATAATGATTATATTTTTGAATATTGTATTTTTGGATATTTGGAAAAATTATTTTCTTGTAATATCAACATGATTAAATATTTTGGGAAAAAGGTCTATTGTCACGCTTCCAAAACGAGACAATGACACGCCGCACCTTGAGATCACCCCAAACATGCAAGGCACAGTACAAGAGTAATAACCAAATCATAATACCTGTCATTAGACCTCAAGATCAACCAAAATAAAACCACAAAAGTATATTCAACAACCATGTCCATAACAATCCACCATAACCAAATCACACTTATGTACAGGTATCAAACCACAATCCAAACAGCAGTCAGAAGTTCGATCACAAGACAAATCTAACAGTCACTAGTTCATAGGTACACAAGCTTGAACATAAGAACCAACCTTACATAAAAGATGGTAAATGGAAAACTCTAACTCATGTAACTGGGGTCCATACTGTAATCCCCTCCCTGGTCAGCACTTGACTCAGGACTGCTAACGCCTCCTGTTGATTCTCGACTACAAACAAAGGGGAACAGTAACGGGTAAACATATAATGCTTAGTAAATAACATTTAAACCTAATCATAGATAACACGTATATAATCAGTGCATGGTACAATATACGAGACATTATCAATATTTAAAATGTAAATGCCAATCAATGAGCCCATGGTTCACAAAAGTCGTCCCAGTACTGGATCCAGGTTTACCTATTATCCGCCCGAGTAGACAAGGCAAAACGGAGTGTCTATCACTTGTCTTCGCGATAGACTAGGTATAATATTTATGAAACAGAGTACTCAGTATATATATCATTTCATTCATTCACTCATAGCCAAATCCACTAAAGTGACTCATTGAACTCTTAGAATTCCACAGTAATCATTCATTAACACATAGTATAATAATGAACAAATAATACATTACATAAAGAACACATAAATTATAAACATACTTACCTTATAAACATTACTCAAAATAAATATACTTACCTTAATATCAATTATTCTAAGGCTGCAAAACCAACCATATACAAGGTATCGACAAAAAGGCATAAACATTACTTACCTTGAAAATTGATTTCGTAAATGTATCCTAATTTGATGGTCTAAATCTACCTAAACCAGGAGAGTGTTATACCGTTAGAATAAAAATTGAAGTAGGGGTTCACTTTTGAGTTTCACCCAAATTCTCAAATTAGGCAATAATTGAACACAAACAAGTAATGGTTGACTTAAATTCGTGAAAATAAGATAAAAATCTAAAAATTAGGGTTAATAATTTCGAGTATATCACCAGGTTAGGAATCGTCAAAACCCTCACTCAAATCTCACAAAAACAATAGTTAAAAAAAGTCATTTCAATCCATAAATCAAGTCACAGTAACTCATAAATATATTTGGTAATAAAATCAATTCACAAAGCAATAAAATTAAACAAATTAATTTCTTGAGGAACCTGAAATTTATCATGAGAACCATACAAAACTTGAAGTTAAACTTACTTGTGAAGTTAGATTAAAGGTCTACGAGTATTCCTGGATCACCAATTTGATTTAGAGACAAAATTTCCTAAACTACTTATATGATTTAAGATTTGGGTTGGAAGGGTTTTCACAGGAGTTCAAGGAATATGCTTCTGCTTAGGAAGAGAAACTAATTGGGTTGAAGTACAAGACCTCGTGACGAAGTCTTGTATATTTTTAAAATTTATACTTTAGTTTCTAAAGTTTTGTAAAATTATATTTTTGTCCAAAAATTTTAGAAAATATTTAAAAAAGGTAAAACGATTATTTAATACTTAAAAATAATAGTTATGGATATTTAAAGAGATATGATAAAGTACGAAAATACGTAAAATGGAGTAAAAAATTTCGAATATTACTTATCTATCGTACTCGATGTTAATATTATTTTGTTCAAATGATAGATATAATAAATATTTTCTTATAAAAAAGTAAATGATTGGTTTAATCTTACTTTTAGAAAAATAAATATTTTTCAGAAATTATTGGAGTTAAGGACAATATTTTGGTTAAAATATTTTTGGGTTCATGCAAAATTTAAACATAATATCACTTACGTATATGCTCATATTGTCAAAATAATTTAAATATCCATGTAAGGTCCAAATCTAGCAATAAAAATAATATAATTTTAAAAGTAATATTTTAGACGAAATATTCTTTGAGAATACAAAGAGATGATAACCATTTACGTCAAAGTAGTAATTATACATAGCAAAGAGTCTGACTAATTTTCTATACAAAATTATCCAATATTACTTAAGTTCAATTATAAAACAAACTCCCTCGTGTATAGACCAAGGTCCTTGACAACCTTTACGTAAATCGCATAGGTATGAAAAATTTTGTTGATTTTAAACATTATAGGCTTTTTCAATCCATTGTTTCTCTTCATTATTTTCCATTTGATTTTAGAAACTTACATGTTATGGCCCAATAAGAGATGATTTCACAACTAGGTCAGTTGGTGGTTATGGATCTTCTGCTTAGTCAATATACCAATTTTCTATGACACCTTCTTAATCAGGGACATAGTCAAGATCTCGTAGTCAGGGAGCAAAATTTTTATAATATATAGTAAGGGCAAAACTTATATTGATAATTAATATATATAATATTAGATAACTTCGATAACTTATAATTTAATTAAAGTTATGGTAAAGCAAGATATAGTAAAAATTTAATTATGTTAATTATATATTATGAATAAATTTTTTAATGATCAAATAGTATCTTTTGTTTGTTTAATATTATAAATTGTGATAAAGGGTAAATTAAATATATTTTAACTTTTTAAGGGGGCAATACATGAAAAAAAGAATTTTGAGAAATTTAAAAGGGCCAAATTTAATTTTTTTTGAAACTCTCAAAGCTGCTGTTTTCAATTTTGCCAAAGTTGAAGGGGGCAATTACCTACCCTCAACATAATAAGGCAATTGTTCTGAATATTTATAACATGTGTTTTGCTTTGTAAGTATCACTATGTTAGAGTATACTTGACAACAATATAGAATGGAAATTTCTTGGCTAGTCCCTTCCCACTAACATGAACTGTTGAATCATCTATAAAGTAAGGGGATTCTTGGTTTTTAGATTGGAGATTGGCACACAAAATTAGATAGATTGATCCACATAAACTTTGAGTACTAAGTCATTTAAGAATTATCTGTCATTTTAAAATTTTAATGAAGTATTAAATGAGTAAGTTTTCAACTTTACCCTTAATACAATATTAACAGAGATGGAGAAGTATATATTTAAAAAATATTAATATAAAAGAATAATTTAATCATTTAAAACTATTTATATGTAAAATATCAATTACAATTTAACAAAATAGTTTTCTTAATTTTTTTATACCAATCTAAAATGACAATTAAAATAAAATTAATAGTAGTAACTAGTACAAGGCATTTATTGTTTGTATCCTAACAGTGATCCTTTTGCGAGTCCCTATTTCTCTAAAGTCTCAAACGCAGAGAGATGTGCATTCATTTTTCAAAATCCACGAGCTTTTGATAATTGTTATCCATTGGGAATGAGTTTTCACAAGCTTTGACGGCATTAGAATAGGATAGACATAGGTAAGGTTGGTATTTATGAGTTTTAGATAAAAAATATAAAGAAGTACAATATGGATGATAAGACGATTTTTTTATAATTTATTAGTTATTCATTTACTAAAGGAGAGGGGTAGGATGTTCATTCGATGGTATTCAATTTTTTAACTTATTTAACTTGATTTGTTTGATTTTTAACTTGAAAATTTCAAAATCAAAGTCAAGTTATATAAATTCATAATTAATTAAAATCGACTCATTTAAATTTGACTTTGTAAGTCGAATAAGTAAAATAAGTCGAACAAAAATTCACTTTCATTCTCTTATATTCTAATTTCAAATTTTAGTGCATTATTCCGTATATTCCATATTAATTCTAATTTCAAATTTTGTTATATCATTCCACAAATTCAAAATATGGCATATTATCATTCTGAACATTTAAACCATTACATACTAGAAATAAAAATTAATTCAAAAATTACAAGTTCATAGCTAATATAATCAAAATACGTAACTAAATATTTAATGAAGTTACAAAAGTTAACAATCACAACATTCTTCAATAACTATTAAATTATATATAATTACTTAATTCTGGTCTCTATATATCAAAATATGTATACATAGATATGTAGATATTTCAATAAATATTAAAGTATATATATAATTACTTAATTCTAGTCTCGATATGTATTAAAAGAAAACCAGTAATATATTTAATTAGTTATTGAAATAAAAGAGTTACATTAATAAGTTATACACTTATATTAATGAATAATTATATAAATAGTACATAATGTGAAATATTACATTAATAACTCCAACAACAATTATACAAATAAAAGATATTTAATTATTAAAAATTAAGAATATTATCATTTATTATGATATTTAATTATTAAGAACAAAAATACAATGACTAATATATTATGTACACAAATATATTAACATATTATTACAATATATGGCCAAAATATTAAAATAATGTAATTATTTGACTTATTCAACTGGTAATTTGACTTGGAAGTTGAAATCACACTCGGGTCGAGAAGTCGATTACTTAATTGATTTTGAATCAAAAGTCGAGCAAGTCAAGTCAATTTTTTTTTTCGATTTGACTCATCTCAGTAATTTAATTTGACGCAATTTTGAGCACTCCTAAGAAGTGGTAATTTTTTTTTTTTAAGGTGAGTTTTATTTTTATTTTTTTGTATATATCTTGTGGCCTACAAAACTCAAACGTGTTAAGCCTACATAAGAGATTTCCATGATGAGTGGAGTGGTCTATAATCTTTTGATTAGTTGATATAGGATATTTATACGTTAACATCTACGTTTTTGTTTTCACACATGACTCGGGTTAACACCCTCTCTCATACATGAGAGGGTTAAAATAAGGAATTGGAGATCTAGTCCAAACCGATGAACACAAGCATTGACATAATCGATATCTTTAAAGTCAATCCCAATACTATAAACAAGACAAAAAGCATTAGGTTAAGTCCAATGCATAGAAGAACCCAAATCATGTGTAGATAGGAAGACCCTTGAGTTTAACTCTAATACCATGTTAAAGATCATGAACTTTTATCTCAAAATCAATTGATAAAGAGTGGAGTAACCCATGAAACTTATTAATTGGCCCAGTATATCTTAGTTACTCAATGTGAAATATATATAGGGGTGTTAATTTTTGACACGATATGATAACACAAAATGAACACAACACGAAATTTTGAGATATTTAGCGGGTTAGGGTTGGGGTTTCATGACACGAATACGATTATAACACGATACGTTTACAATACGAGAATAAATGGGTCGAGACGAAAGTAAATGGGTCGATTCAACTCGATTAATATGTTTATTGTGTTGCATGCAAATATATACAAAAATATGTTAATATATTTCTAAAATTATATTGCACCTTTTTTTAGTCTTCATGTATAATTTTCTTTCTATTATTTATTTACATTAAAATCCTCTATTATAGAAGATTATAAGTAAGATTTTAATATTGATTACGGAGTAAAAAAATACATATTATCTTATAATACTATATTGTTATATACAATTATATAAAATTTTAAGTATTTAAGATCATTATGACTTTACAATTTAAAGGAAAAATTATTTATATTTGTACAGAACCTTTAGAGAGTCATTGTTACATATCTTAAATTTTTTTGTTGGGTTAATTTACTACTATCACCGGTAAACGGATTAAATAGGTCAAATACGACACGACATGATACGGAAATAAACAGGTCAAATATGACACAACACGATTATTAATTGGGTAGGGAAAGGTTAGTATTGAGGTTTTATGACCCGAGTACGATTACACGACAAAAATGATAATCCATGACACGATATAATTGACACCCCTAAATATTTATACTTTAACACCTACTTTCACACATGAATTGAATTAACACAAAATATCACTTTCAACATTACAACTTTTACGGGCTGCCAATTATGTTGCCTGTCACTGTCAAAGTTTTGTTTTTCTTCAAAAGGTCGTTTTTTTTCTTTTTTTAAATTTCAAAATTTGTTTTTCAGCTTTTAATTTCTGTTCAAGTTCCTTTTAGTTTTGGAAGATGAACAAAGTGAGCATTAGTTCAATTAAGCATTTCAATATATGTCCCTTTTAAAAAAAAAGTCAAAATGTCAATATTCTATCCAAATATCAATGTTGTGTCATTGATTTCGTAAAATATCTTCAATCATTTGAACATTTTAAATTTAGTTTCAATTTTACATAGCCTCTTGCCAACAATCCATATAGCAACGAAATTACCCCAATACGTGAGATAAAAGGGCAACCTTGACATTGTTTTTAAAGTTCTTGGCCGATTAAACAAATTGAAGAAATTATAATTTTTCCCGCTGAAAAGAAATTGTGGACGACCAAATTCCAAAAAAATTTAAGTTGACTAGTTTGATCCATTCACATTTTTAAAAAGTGTTGCAATACTCGAATTAATCCTAGTATCTTACCAAAAAAAAAAAAAAAAGTCCTCGTAACACAACTTATGACATCGTGTCCCCCATTAACAGTGAAAGAGATATTATTTATAACATCATAAATTATGGACTATTAATAATTTAGTTTAAAATTTTGTGAGTATGTTGTTTTCGTTCAAAAATTATTAGGTCAACTCAATACCGAATTATTATAGTTGGTATCAGAGTAAAATTTCGTATGGTCTCATCAAGGAGTAAAATTGGACCAGTGATATAGACCACACTGTGCGGTGAATGTGACATGATAATGTTGTTTCAACTTTGGACTTTTGCAAGTACAGGTAAATGTGACGCTTTGTTCTATATCGAAAATATAAAGTTATGAGTTACTAATAATTTAGTTTTAACATTTTAAATTTGTTATTGGACCAATCCAAGTCTAAAGTTTTTACACAACTAGTACTCACTCTACTAGACATCTGTCGATAATTTGTCATAAGATTAATCATTTTCCCTCATTAATAAGCAAATTTTTTCTAATCAATTAAACTTCAGATGCAGTGGTTCTCAAACATGTATTTTCTAAGTAGTAAACGTATGGATGCTCTTCATATGTAGAATAACGGCATTTGAAGCCTTGATATTTTTTGTTTTTGGTTTGCCAATTTTTATTGATGCATAGAAGTTTAAATTACGTATGTGTTTATTATAGAATAATAACTTTAGATTTCTTTCCAAAACTTATCATGCCATTAAAAAAAAAATTATCATGCCATTAAAATGCCACATTATTATTCCTTGATTTAGACTCTTGCAGGCCTATTATAATTTATTAGTATAAATATTCACTTGAAGAGTACGTAACAACCTACAAAAGATATGTCAAAAAGATAATTATACTAATAAAATCTCTTTTAAAGGAAAATCGCTGAAATAGTCCCTCAACTTTTGCACTTTAGCCAGAATAGTCCCTCAACTTTTTTTGTAGCCAAAATGGTCCTCCAACTTTTATTTTTATGCCAAAATAGTCCTTTCATGTGAAATTTATATAAAAAAAAAATAATTATGGTGAATACACTATAAAAGGACTTTTTTGGCTAAAAAATAAAAGTTAAAGGACTATTCTGGCCAAAAAAGTTGAAGGACTATTCTGGCTAAAAAGAAAGTTGAGGGACTATTCTGGCTAAAATACAAAAGTTGAGGGACTATTTTGGCGATTTTTCCAAAAATAAATGATGAAAAAGATGTGTAAGAGGTTAAAAAAGGGGTACAAAATTTTTTATCTCGGTTCCTATCCCACTCTAGTACCAAGATTCTTTTTAAATATAATTATGAATTTTTATAGAAAAATTTTGATCTTTCATTGGGTAGTGCGATAGCAAATGAGATAGGAAATGAGAGAAAAGATCATTAGAGTAAAAAAGGTAAAAAATTGCTTGTTTGGACCAAAGTGTACGGTCCTATTGTATATTGTGTAGTCCATATTTATCTACATCCATCAATTTTTTTAAAAAAATTAAAAATTAAAATATTTTATCTACAAGAATTTTCCTAAAAAAAGGAGTTGTACACCTTGGTTCGTTCAAAAATTTTACTTAAAAAAATGTGAAAATACCTTTCTTTATTTATTATTAAAATGCCACATTAAAGTATGGTGATTAAGCGTCAACAAATATAATAGGGAAAACGTCCCTCTGGTCAACTACTGCATGTTTAATAATATAAGAAGATATAAATCATTGTGCTCACTGATGTCATGAACCGTAAAGCTTTGTACCTAATTGCCAATAAAATATTTCTTTAAAAGGAGGCATAAATCTAACTCGAATCATCATTTGTTAATCTCCATAAAAAAGAATTAATTCACTCACTATACATCTCTTGTGTTAATTTTGTTGATGCTCAAACTTAAGCAATTAATCATATGATGATGATGAGAATATAGGGAAAATAAAGAATTTTTGGAAAAAAATCTAAAAGTTATAATTCAACAATAATAATTGAATATTTTCTTTTTTTTAATACATTAAATATTTTCATATATGCTTATCAATACAAGAAGGTGCAAGTCGAAATTGAAGGTTGCAAATGCTTTCTTTATAGTAACTAAATCAAAGATGTTAGTATTATTTTGCAAATCCATCTTGTAGTATTACTGCATCCTGAGTTTATCTTCAAATAAATTAACGAATATATTGTTACAATTAAAAGAAATAAATTTCTTATTTTGATTTTTAAACTAAATCGATATTTGCTTAGATACGTGACATCTACATCATCAAATATTTCACTATGTATTGTTGTTCTTCAAATAAGTGCAATGTAAGTTCTTAAAAAGTGGTATAATTTGTAATTTTTTTTTTCTAAATCTAAAAACAAAATAACAACTGTCATTTGACGTACAAAGAAAGTTTTCACAAACAAATTGTTTGTTCATAGTGCCTAGTACGTCATTTTGAAACACAAAACCACAATACAAGTTAATCTTTATTGATGGACGACATTCCCATTGTTGACAGAAAATATATAATATGATATACTTTATACATATGCAAGGAGAAAAAAGAAGAAGAAGAAAAATGTACTACAAAATAAAATAAATATTATTTGTTTATGTATCATTAGCAAAATTATTGAGATTCATGCAACCTGTGAAATAGTTGTTACATAACATTCAAAGAAATACCTAAATGCCAGTTGTACATTTCAATTTTAATTCATATTTCTACATAACATTCAAAGAAATATTGAATGCAAGTTGTTCATGTCAATTTTAATTCAGAGACATTGTGAACTTAGGCCTTGATCTCGCATGCTTGCAAAAAGCACAGCTTTGCTTTAGAAAAAAAAAATAAAATAGAAAAACACTTTTTAAACATGAAACAAATATTACATGTTTTTACTTTTTTGCCAACAATAACTTTAAAAAAAATATATTTTTTAATTATTATTAAATTCTAAGAAATTTTTAATAGATTGTTTACTTTTTTTTTTGACAAAATAGATTGTTTTACTCAATACAATTAGTAGAGTGTAATGGCAGTCCAAAACCTCTGCCTATGTATGTTTTGGTCATACGAACATTTGTTTATTTTCTTGCCCTTTTATTTTATTCTTTTCTTTCTGTCCATATTATAAAATACCACTTGCTATGGCCACTCCTTCGTATTCTAATCTTTCATTTCTTACATATCCCCATCATTGTTTGACCCAAATTTCTCTCATACAAAATTGTCTTGCTAAAAATTTGAAAATGACCAAAACAAATTCCTCCTTGATCAAGACTCAAAATTGTATCCAACTAACCAGCAGAACTCTCGAGATGACTTAAAATAAAAGTCAAACTTTTAGGTATACACAACGATTTTATTTCAATAGAAAAACTTAATTAATTTATAATCTATTATTTATCTGCAACAAAGATTAAAAAAATTTCTCTAACATTTCTAAATCCTTTCACATACTAATGTCCCATACATTATGTATATACTTTAGAATTAAATCCTTTCACATACTAACATACATTATGTATATAATTTAGAATTAAATCCTTTCACATACTAACATACATTATGTATGTACTTTAGAATTAAAATTAGTGATGTATTTACTTTGAAATAATATTACAAATGGAAAACCATTCAGACGAAAACTAATTTTTTTAAAAAAAATAATGGTCTTGTATGGATTTTTTTTTTATTCTAGACATCATTTTCTGAATATATTATTCCAAATATGTATTATTTTTTAAATATAATATGTACGAGATAATAAAATAATAAGATATACGAGATAATAAAATAATAAGATAATTGACAAATATATTAATAAATTGTTAGATAATGAATATATTTGCCTTCCAAATGGTTATTGAAGGATACCTGTCACTAGCTGACTGTACTCAACTGCACTAAATAACTTGCTCAAATTCAAAAACTCCTTACTCAAATACAATTCAAAAACCCGCCTTGACTTTCTCTCTTCTACATCCCACTATAAATACTCCTCCTACTCGCTACCCTACTATTCACTTTCTCCGACCACCATCTCTCGCCGTCCGTTTCTCCTCTACCGGAACTTTCTCTCTCTTCTGTTTTTTTGTCCGATGGCGCAAGTTAGCAACATCAGCGGTGACGATCACCAGCAGAAGGACCAGCAACTTCTACCGATCGACGGCGACGGCGTGTGCATGGCGTGCAAGGGAACCCCGGCGGTTGAGAGTACTGTACGGTGTGTCACGTGCGATACGCCGTGGCACGTTGACTGTCTGGCGGAGGTTCCAGACACAATGCAGGAATTTCTGAGTTATGTTTGTCCTGACTGTTCCGGAGGAGGTCTCACCGGAGCTCCGGCTCCGGCGTCTTCCTCTAATAAAGACCTTCTTGCGAAGATTCGAGCTATCGAGGCAGATGCTTCGCTGACGGAGCGCGAGAAGGCGAAGAAAAGGCAGGAGCTTTTTGGTGGAAGAGGTGCTGCTGATGATCGAGGGAGATAAGCAGAGGAGAAAGGGGAAAGAGAAAATGAATGAGGCTTTGGCTGTTTTAAGTCAGAGTATTAAGTGCTCCTTTTGTATGCAGTTGCCTGACAGGCCTGTTACGGTATAAGCTTCTCTCTCTGTTTTATTTTTTAAATATTTTCCATACATTTTAATTTTGTTTATTTGCAGTCTTTATAGGACTACTTGATGTTATTGGATTGAAAAATGTTTTCTTGGCTCATATGTTGTTGTTTACTACCAAAAGATTATACTTTTGGTTTTGTTTATAGGGCTTAGAAGGGTTTGTGATTATTCCATCTATCAGCAATTTTGTTTGGTCATGGATTAGTGCTAAATGAAATTAAATCATACCTAGAGCCGTTAGATTTTCTTGATTATATCTTCATTGCTGGTCCACTGTTGGGATTATCTCAGAACTTTTCCTGATTGACCGATTGAATACCATTTTCATGTTTCTGTGCCTAAGGATGTTTGTTAATGCTAAATACTGGAATTCTGAATTATAAGTTCTGAAAATATTAATTGCTGAATTAATAAATTTATTTCTGTTGAACTGAATTCAATTTTTAAATTAAATATGTCACTTCATATATGTATTAATTTATTATAAATAATGGTCACATATGTGTTGAAAAGAAAATGAATAATTAAGGATGGTATAAATGTGTGTGATAGAGTGTGTGTATGTGTGTGAGAGAGAATGTGTGTGTGAGTGTGTGTGTGAGTATGAAAAAGTACAAGAGAGAATGTGTGTAAGAGATTAAGTATGTATGTGTGTGAGAAAGACAATGCATATATGTGAGGGAGTGTGTGTTTTTGTGTGTGAGAGAGTATGTGTTTATGTGAGAGAGTGTGTGTGCGCGTAAGCCAGAGAATGTGTGTGAATATGTGTGTGTTAGATTATATGTTTGTACATTTATTTAAAATTCAGTAGATTAAGTGAAAATGTTTTCACTTAAAATTTTGAATACAAATTAAGTAGTGCTTAAATGAATTAAGTGATAAGAGAATTCTATTATCAAACATGCTGAATTGAAAAATCTCTTAATTAATTAATTTTTAGCATTAAGTTCAGTTATCAAACAAACCCTAAAACTACAAGTTTATGAAAAGGCAAATACTTGTTTTAGGTTATTTTACTTTTCTTAAAAAGCCTTGCCACTTGCTAAATTTTTTTTCCCGTGGGAGATTTTCATGCTATCTATTCCAAAGATTTAGTTTTGGAATCTTTAAATAAATCTCCTACTCTTTGTGATTGTTGTAATTTATTATTTTAGGTTTCAAATGTAGTTGAGATTTTTGTAGCAGGTTTCTCAATTAATTGTTACGCAATTTCCAAATTACAGGTAGGTTTTACGGTATAATATTATATAATCCTTACAATTTACACATCTTGTCGATGAATGATGAGTGTTTGATTTTTCCCCCCACCTCCTGAAGACAGTCTCATTTTCCTGGTCAAAAATGAATTATAATACTTATATAAGATGCTAAGTTTCATGTCTAGTAAAAGTTAGTGGCATAGATATTTCTGTATTGCATGCCGATCTGATGACTAGTTCTGTTTAGAATGTTAAAGTTGGATTAGGAGTTTAAGGAGGCCTACTCAACTAGTTGCATGAGCCTATCCTGCTACAAGTTACGTGAATCTTGTTGCTTGTGATTACATGCTAGACTTTGTTGGATCCATTCTGGGAATAATTCAGCTGTAGGAATATATCTCACTTATTATACAAATAGATTTCAGGTTCAATTGAGTAAAGTCTTATCTTTCTGATAGTATTGATAGTCATTGAATGAACTCTTGCATGTTGATTCATGCAGTTGAATTCGAAGGGAATCAGATAATACAAGTCTGCATGTCTATAGTTAGACTTACTTTCGACAAAACTGTGTGTATGCACGTTTGCTAATTTGACTACAATTAACAGATGTTTACCTTTACATGAATGTGGAAAAAGTCTTAAAAGGACAAAAATGAGAACCATGCAAATGATCTGGAAAGCATTTGGAAGTTTAATGAATAAGAGTCTCTGTTGAATCTATTTTTAGTTTTCTGAAAGTCGAGGGATTTAACAGTAGCATGTCAATTTACTAGCTACTTTATAATTGACCTTCACGTTTCAATGTTACAGACACCATGTGGTCACAACTTCTGCCTGAAATGCTTCCAGAAGTGGATTGGCCAAGGGAAGCGTACTTGTGCAAAATGTCGCTCCAATATTCCATCTCACATGGCAAGCCAGCCACGTATCAACTCTGCTCTAGTAGTTACCATTAGACGTGCCAGGATGTTGAGAACAAGTGCTAGTGGAGAGCCAGTGAAGGTCTATCACTCTTTGAAATCTGAAGATCTACCTGATGAGTCATTCATCACTGAACGAGCAAAGAAGAGTGGGATTGCGAATGCTAAATGTGGCAGGATTTTTGTCACTGTTCCTTCAGATCATTTTGGGCCCATCTCAGCTGAGAATGATCCAGTGATGAACTCGGGTGTCCATGGTTGGTCAGTGTTTTGCGAATCGGCATAAATCCAGGCAGTGGGGAGTGCACCGACCTCTTGTTTGTGGAATTTCTGGACAGTCAAATGTTGGTGCTCAGTCAGTAGTTCTTTCAGGAGGTTATGTGGATGATGAGGATCATGGAGAATGGTTTCTCTACACTGGAAGGTCAGGGTTATCTAGAGAATTTTATATTCTCTGTTATATTGATCCGTGTTACCAGAGTTCATTAATGGCTTGCACTCAACACATTTTAGATTTAAACCTTAAGCTGTTAGTTGCTTACTAGTTTAACAAGCTTATATATTACATCATTCTGTATGAGCTGGATAGCCAGACCATAGTTACATCATTTTGTCCTCAACTTGGCATCAATATAAAATCTGAACGGTTGTCTTCATAGCTCCCCACTTTTTTTTTCATTTTCTTCTTTCTTTGGATTGTTACTTATCAAAAACCAAAATTACACTCCGATGTTGTTTGCTTGGGATAAAGTCTTGTCTATAATCCATATTTATAAGCTTTCAGCACTCTAAGGCCCCAAGTGATTGTTTCATTACATTTCTCAATGTTTGAAGGAGGTCCTGTTCTATTTACTCTTTGACCTATTTAAGGTATCTGTAACATGAGATTAACCATTTTCGTCCACCATGTGCTCTTCTTTGGCTAAAGACCTTCAATGATGGAGATATTAAGGAGGTGTTTGGTTTATGGGTATGAGAGGGGGAATGGGAATCAAAGTTAATGATACCCATAGATGGTGTTTGGTTGAACACTATGGGAATGAAAGTGTTAGAAAATACCTACTTTCATTCTCCACTTGTGACATGGGTTTCAAGTTGAGTAACTTATTAATATAATGAAACCCATTCCTATGTTAAACCAAACAAGTAAGGGGGAATGATATAAACCCATACCAATAGTGGGGTTTATGATTCCCATTCCGATTCCGATTCCCGAATGTGAACCAAACACCTCCTAAATTCTTCATGCGACTTTCTTCTATTGTTTGCAATCTCCAAGACATAGGCATAAATTTTTCTTAATGTGCATGCAAATGCTTTATCTTCTTTTAACTTACAATGACTCATTTTATATGTGAATATTGTAGTGGTGGGAGAGACCTAAGTGGAAACAAGCGAACAAACAAGGACCAATCATTTGATCAAGAGTTCAAAAACTTCAATGAGGCCTTGCGTGTTAGCTGCAAGAAAGGCTATCCAGTTCGTGTGATTAGGTAAGAACTGGATCTAATGTCACTTGTCTTAATCCCCTAGTATAGATATTCTTTTCATCACTAATATCACGAATATATATAGACGAAGTTTCTATTTTGTGACAATAATTGCATTTTTGGCACATGCTGTTAATTATTGCACTTAATGATCTGTTATTACATCTAACTGCAAAGCTTAAAATCTCAAGGTTGTTTCCATGATAGTAGTGCCTTTTAGTCTAATTACTACAAGATGGGATATTAACAAGGATATTATACTGTGAGGACGATTCATTACCTTGAGTGACATTCAATGGCCAACATAGTAATAGTTAGACTGCATGCATCTTTGACTGCCATACGAAGGATGGAGTTAGCATTCTATTATCAGCTGTGCCCTTCTGTTTACGTCTTGCATGAATCTTGATCGAGTGTAATTCCAGCTTTATTTTGATGAATTGAAGAAAATCTAGATTGTTATAAAGTGAAACACAAAGCTCTTGTCCCCTGGGTGGTGCTTAAGTCCAAGTTTGTTGGTGAAATGGACATCTTTAGAGTTTGCAAAACAAAGATTCAGGTAGGGTTAGTGTTGGATACAGGTAGCATTAGTGTATTAACGGCAAATTGTGATGGCATGTATTGGCTAGATATTTGCTCTTCTAGTTGTGCAATTCTGTGAATGTCTTCTCAACCATGGTTTAGGGATGTGGTTAGTTGTCAATTTTTTGATGAGTAGTTGATCAATGTCTTCTCAACCACGAAGGTGTCTCATGAGTGTAATAATTCCTAATATTTTGTTCGAGCGTCTACTTGTGTTTAAATGAATCAGTTGGGTACTCATAATACGATCTGTTTCAGTCCCAAAAGCAATACAGAGTTTATCACAGCTTGTGGTCAATCATCAGCCTATAGGTCTATGATAATTGTGGTGGTTTGCTCCTAAACTTTGATTGACAGATCACATAAAGAGAAACGTTCTTCCTATGCGCCAGAGAGAGAATTGCGCTATGATGGGATCTACAGGATAGAGAAATGCTGGAGAAAGGTTGGGCAACAGGTAGAGACATGCAATAGTTTGATTTAGATTTCTGAACAGTTTGTATTGCTCAATAAGTTCATGTGACTACTGTTTATTCTCCAGGGATTTAAAGTCTGCAGATACTTATTTGTAAGATGTGATAATGAACCTGCACCGTGGACAAGGTTTGTGTGCGTTATGTGTATACTGCTTTACGCATGAACAGAATTGCGTGTTCCTGACCCTCTCCATTTCATGCAGTGACGAGGATGGAGATCGCCCCAGGCGTCCCTACCAGATGTTCCTGAGCTACAGCAAGCAATTGACATTTTTGAGAGGTCGGAAAATCCATCATGGGATTATGATGTGAGTGGGCTTTGTCTACATGTTGTATGTCTTTCCCATTTCCAATATTCCCTAAAAATTCTTATTGTTCTAGTACTTCAGGCTCCAAGCATTATTTTAAAAAATGTAGGTTGCTTTTATTTTAGATGCTGTGGAGTACTTGCATATTCTTGACTTGGGACTTTGCCGAGTTACTTTTATAAGGCTTCTTAAAAGGACGGTTATGGTTTTGAACTATTGAAAGAGGATTTAAAAGTTTCAAAAGCATATCTTCAAGTATTTTCCGGAAAAACACCATTTTATTATTTACTTTAAATAAGTTAAAAGCATAGTTGAATATAGATAACATAGTTCGTGCTTAATTAAAGGCTACAATTAACTTATTTTATGCAAACCAGGACAAACCCTTAGGATAGAACCGTTGACTTATAGCTTTTCTCTCTTTTGCTTTCAACATCTTAAGCTTGATTTGGTAAAGTATAGAAAAGATTTCTGCAAATTCTCTGACAAGTATGCCGGCAAATACCAAAGAGCTAAACCTAAGAAAGAAATTTATACATCAAAACCTGCATAGCCAGCTTGTTAAGTGAACTCCATTTTAGACCTTTCATCAGACAGCACTGCTATTGGTGGTTATTTTCCTACCTTTCACTTTTCCAATTTGGGCTCCAACCTTAACACTTTTTAATCCTATTGTCTCAGTTTACCTGTATTTATTTGTCTTTTCTCGTGCAAGTACACCTATTTAATCATATGTTGATAGCAGGAGGGAGAAACTTGCTGGAAGTGGAAAAAACTACCACCTCCCAGCAAAGAAAAAGTCACCGAAGTAAACCCTGAGGCCATACAGAGGGCACGCAAAGCAATAAGGAAAGCACAAAATGCTTCTATAAGAGACAACCTTCTTAAAGGTTGGTGCATTTTCCAGTCAGGGCCTAAAATAAAAAAGAAAAGAAGTTGATATTGATTTTTCAACTGTTGCCTTGAAAATGGGCTTGGTTCTGTAGCATCATATGTAGTCCATGTTGCTAGTTTGATCTTCCAACTATTTCCTTTTCAAATGCTCAGTGGTGGATACAGAATATTATGGTGGTTTGTTAGGGTTTGTTACATATCCGGCGAAATGTTGCAACATGAATTTTCTTTGAACCAAGTCTCAGTGCTAACCAGAGGAAATTGTTATCAAATGTTTCATAGAAGAAGCTTAGCCTTTTCAGTATCTGCAGTTTTCCATGGTTGAGAACATATTACAAATTCATTTGATAGAAGAAGCTTAGCTTTGTCATTATCTGCACTCTTCCATGGTTGAGAACATATCACCAATTCATTTGAGAAATTCTTCCTGCAGAATTCAGCTGCCTACTGTGCAAGAAGTTGATGAATCTCCCTGTAACAACACCTTGTGCTCATAGCTTCTGCAAATCTTGTCTGGAAGACTCATTTAGTGAAATGCCAAGCATTCATAAGAGAGAGAACATGCAAGGGGGGACGCCGACTTCGTGCACAGAGGAATGTCATGAAATGCCCCGTATGCCCAAGCGATATATCTGAATTTCTTCAGAATATGCAGGTCAGGAGAATATTTACTATTATTTGTTCACAGTTTAGGAGCTGCATCCTTGCTTTTGTTTGCATAATTAATATCGTTATGCGAAATTTATACCTATTATGATGTGAATGGGCTAAAAAGAAATTCTTACATATTGCAGTATATCTGGGTTACAATGCTTTTCACGCACATTTACAAGTACGTGCTCCTTTTCCCTATTTTGTAATTTGGTGGACTATTCTTGCTTGTGTAGGTTAACAGTGAAGTCATGACCGCAATAGAGAATTTTCAAACTAAGCTTGAGGAGGATGAGAAAAACATAGATTCTGGTGAAGAAGATGGAGCAGATTCTGAACATTCTGGTGAAGCGAATCCTGATGACCAGTCAAGTGGCACATTGAATGTTCTGAAGCTGAAGGAACTGATGGAAGTGCTTTAAAGAGGAAAACTCTTGATGGCTGCCTTCCTACTGAGAATAAGAGACAGAAAGCTGATAATGGGAGTGGAATATCCAATGAGACTGAAAGGGTCCATGGTAATGCAAATGGTTCACCTTCAAGCCCTCTCCATCTATGTCCAGATGATGAAAACTTCTCCTAGTGAACTGCTTCTAGAAGAATTAGTTTTAGTAATTATACACATTTCTAAACCAAGCTAAGACCAATCTTTCCTTACTCTTGTGAGGTTTTATATTCAAGTCTTTGAATATTTACTTGTAGTTATTTAATTGTTCTCGAAAACTCATTTGTGATAGAACAGATTTGAGGCCATTATAAAAGCAAGTTTGAACTTTGAATCTACAATTCATTTAATTTTTTTTCTTTTTCTTGTTGTTTAATGCAAAATGGAAGTTTTTTCTACTTGGTTTGAAGGTGATAATTCTCAATACCTTTTTTTGGTTAATTTAAAGAGTTATGCAGGGAAGCATTAGTCTGCAGGTTGGGCCGTAAAAAGAGAAATCTTTACAAGGTGGTAACTCAAGTTTCGAATACATGTTCGCCAGGAGTGACGAGCCGCTTGGCGCTTACCGCTTGGTTAGTTTAAAAGTGAGTTTCATTGCGTTCAACGGGCATTCTGCCTTTACTCCATGATATCATGTAGTTGCAACTTTGGGCCTAAATTGCCAACACAACCATTACTTTAGATTCCATTTGTAGTTCAGTCCCCATTACTTGCAACTTTGGGCCTAAATCGGTGACACTAGCTGGGCCGATTCCCAATACAACACTTCAGATTCCATATGTAGTTCAGTCCCCATTGCTTTGTTCTGGGCTCTTGACGCCTTTCCTTATTTCCAACAAGAAAATCCCAAAACTTTTAAGAGAATTTTACACTACAGACGTTGAGTACAAAGTTTCAAAACAGAAATGAAATAATCACTTGAAAAGGACTCTCTAAGGTTATTCGGCTGCTGACAAATTTTCCAATTGGATTTGGGACTAATTTTTTCTGGAACAAGCTTTAGTGTGGCCTTATACCGTAAAATTAGCTTAAAAATAAGCCGCATGGAATCTAAATCTTAGTGACTTGATTATCTTCGTAAATAAACAATAACTTTACAAACACCTTGAAGGCAGCCCAAGGCCAGTTTCGCTCGAATTGAACAAAGTTAACTCAAATACCTGTGGGCCTAGATCTGGGGATGGGGTTCTTTCCACAGGCCCAATTTACTTGTTTAATTTTTGAACATGTCTATTGGTGACTGCTTTTTCGGTATTAAATATTATTGATAGTCAGAACAAAAACTATACAATTAACTAGACAACCGTCCAAATTCATCTTATGCACTAGTATTGGTTAGCCACAAGGGAAAAACATTATTCCACACCTTATTTAACATCAGTTTAGCTATGAAATGAATAATTTTACTGTCAAGAAAATTTTGTAAAACCAAGTTCTAAATTCCTGATTACGGAAATACCTTAGCACCTTCACTTGTTAGGAGTTGTACGGAAAAATAAGATGTTCATGCTTCATTGGACTTTTTAATCAACTTGCAAATTTTGTTCAAATGAAGTTCGATTTTTTTGATGCCAGCATGAAAGAGTTTTGGCTTGCATCGATCAACTTAATGGTTTTTACATAATAATCCATCAATTATTTATTTATCAAATAGAATTCACACGAAAAGGTTGAGAAATATCAAAATTTTATTGAACTTAGTTAAGGAACCACTGACTTAAGGGTAAATTTTTATAAAACGGTCATTAGGCCAACGATATTTTATGGGTTTGAATTTGGACAGTGAATTATACCCATAAATAAAAGATAAGAGTAGCAGAAATGCAGATAAAATGAATGTGTAAGTACACTAAGATGAATAATATATATAATGAACATATTTGTGATAAGATTTGAATACGATCATCTGCCGGAAAGTTTGACAAGGCATAGCTGACAATATTACTCTGAGGAAGTAGGCGCCGGAGCAGCCGAACTAATAACGATAACAACACGTTGACGTTACAATTGGACATCTTGTCTGTCTACAAGCAATTATTCTTCCTTTGGACTTCTTCAAAGTATGAGCACATATGTGATATGACCCGCAAGCCGCAAAAAAGTCTTTAGCGTGGGGACGCAGCAAAGGGAACTTTGGTGGTAGAATGAGACTCGAGTTTAGATTGATAAAAATTGTCCTACTAAGTATAATATGATTTTTAATTTGTTGGTGGTAGAGTGATCTTTATCGGGAGCTTGTCAAATTTTAGTTAGTGGCTTAGCGCTTGGGTGCCTTGGATTGTCCTCGTCTTGCATCCTTTGCACTAAAAAAATTCTAAAAAAGAACATATTAAGATTTTGAAAAATATTAGCATCACAAGTATTTTGATTTTTTAAATTATATAAGTTTAAATGGAGAATTTTTAGAGACAGAGTTTCCTATTTATTTTATTTTTTGAACTTGCTAATTATACAACAATTTTATAAGTGAGGTTAGGTTCAATAGATAGCTCCTCATTTCCTCTTATCCGTTTATACTTGGAATCAAGTTTATTAATGACTCGTATAAAATGTTTTTACCAAAATATGAATGTTAAGAGACAGATTTTGTATTACAATAGATATATTTGTTAGGAGACAAATATTGTATTTAATTGGGAAATTGTTATATGGATTTGGTCCATATCATAGTATTGTAAATTTTTTGGTTTATATTGAATTACATCACTCAAAATCACCTCACATTACCTAAGTGGGTGATGTAACTTAATATAGATCAAGAAATTTATAACACTATGACAAAAATACAGTACATCTAAGAATTTCTCATATTCAATCTAGATCATATATATTTTACTGATGTTTCTAGTGTATCCTAGCCCTAAGGAGAGGGTTAGATGGACTTCATTTTTTTGTCTTTCTACCTAAAAAAGAATTAAATGTAAATCATAAGCAAATTAATGTTTTTTTAACGGATGAGATTGTAACCAACCAACATCAGGTAGGTGAACACAATTTCTGTAATGCACGAGCACTCATCAAGGATAGGGTGAATGAAATGAATCCAAAAAATTGTCAGCAAGTCTCAAATCTCAATTATTAATTAGGAAAACCTTGTTACCAAGTTTAAGATTATAAAGGTACCAAACATTTTGCTCCAAATCTCAAATCTCGAACCATGACACTAATTATGATGAATTAATTGAATAGATGTCAATGGTTATACTAATTGGCAGTAATATGATTTTTTCCTATATTGATTAATAAAAGGTAACCAAAAATTTAAATAATTAAGACGGATGCTAATGGTTATGCTAATTATCAAGCCAGCAAATGACTACTTGACTTGTTAGAATCATAGTCTGCATCTATCCTTACTATTTTGGATGAAACAATATTCTTCACAATCAAGATGAAACAACTTCGTTGAGAAGTAAAGGTTTATACACCAACATTAATGGGTTTACTTAATTTGAAACCAATTAGAATAATATACTTCATATTTTTTTCAGCAAAATAGTAGGTTGAAAAATCTAGCGGTAAAAATTTACATTGGATCCATTATCCTAGCTCCCCAATCTCTCCAAAAAAAAAAAAAAAAAAAATAAAGACATTATGTTTTTATTTGTACAGAAAAATAGACCTCTTTGCTTGAATTTAATTATTCACGTGTTTCTTTAGGATTATGGAGTTTTACAACACTTGTTTCAACAATTCCATGTGTATAGTGAATATAGACAACAAATAATAAGGTAACTAAATGGTACAATGGATTTTGACAATATACTAATGAATATAACTAAAAAGGTGCCAAAAACCAAAAAAAAAAAAAAAAAAAAGGTTTAAAATGATGGAAGACGGCAGCCAAAAGCTGTCCTTGTTCATATCACATTTCCTGTATGTATATATGTTTTGTACATATTTGAGATGAGAAAATTAATCATTTTTATGACCCTATTAAGATGAAATGCATAATTAATTTACTTTCTTTTTCTCTAATCTCTTTAGCGGTAGGTAATTTTCGTGAGGAGTAAGCGAAAAGTAGAGCTTGCCTTCGGTTTCCATTTTTTTGGACTCTTTTGGTAGAGAAAAAAAAAACTTGTTCTACACTTGCAAGTTGCGCAAACTTCCTTCATTGAATCCCAAAGGCAGGATTCAAACCCTGATGTTTTTTTCCCCGAGGGGTGGGGTGGGTTAGAGCACTATTTTTGTGTCTGGTGTGTTTGTTTGTATTTTTATTATTATTATTTTTTTCAAATAAAAGTAAGTAAACATGGGCTTCAAAAATTAATTGCCGGTGTTTGTAAGAAAATTGAGGCGTGAATATGTAAAACTACTAATTTAAATAAAGAAAATCTAAAGATGATTAGATTTTGTATAAATTTTGGTTTAGAAAGTTCTGAAAGAGAGCCAAAATGTTATTGTAAATTGAAGAATGTGGAATATCGAGATTATTTTCAACAAACAAAAAATCACAGAACATGACATGAAATTTCGTTTATTTTTCTTTCAGCTTGTATTATTATTTAGTGAAACCATATTACATATGGTTGCAGTTAGGACAAGCCTATTTCATTAGGTTTAGAAGTTTTCAACTTGCCTTTCTAAAATACTCTATTGAGAGAAAATTCTTACATGGATCTAGTTCACGATAGGTGGGATGGACCCCTTAATTCATTCATCCACATTACTCTAACTCATTAAAAATAAATTTTTTCAAAGTGATGTGGATAAATGTAGATTAAGGGGTCTATCTTAACTATCGTAGATCGAATCCATATAAGAAATTTCCCCTTTGAGTATGTTACTTAATTGGTAGATTCTTGTTTTAATAGTATATTTTCACCAAGTTGGTGGTTATTCATAGAGCTTTTGTCACAAGCCTTCTATGTAAGTTTTGTTTATAGAGTTCTTGAGAATTTAAAAGGAGAGTTTTGTTGAAGACTCTTCCCGATATTGAGGCGATTTTCTGATATTTCTTCTTATTTGAGATAGTACTAACAAATTTGTGTTTATTCTTCTTTTTCGTAATATTTTTATCTGTGTTTTACTAATTTCAGTTTGATAAATCTACAATTTGTATTAGAACTCAAAATTAGACATGGAAGAATTCGTGAATTGATTGGAGTATGTAAATTAATTTTATTGTTGCCTATTGTTGTATTTATAACTTGTCATAACTGGATATTTATAAATAAAGAAAAAGGTTAAATTAATTTTAAAAAATTATTTATCAATAAATGGACATTGTATAAATCGTTCTCAAATAGCGTGGTACGCAGCATGTGGAATTCTGCAATTCGAGATATCCGCCTGTCATACTCTATATGTCCAATTAGTGGATGTTGGCATATAAACCAAACCTAATTAGGATTTGGAAGTTTTAATTTATTATTTTTAGTAGTTGAGTTTGTAAGGGATTTATTCCCTAATTTATCTAGTGTTAGGAAATTATATTGGTTGAATCCTTTAAGGATTTAGATTAGTTTGTACCTATTTAAAGGCATTGTGCCTAGTTATTTCAATAGAGGAAATTTGTATTGCCCTTAATTGATTAAAAAGTTAATTAAATAATTTGTTTATCCTCCCACAAAATTATGTTCATTCAATCCTTCATATATTTTCAGTTTTGTGCATGAAAGCCTTATGGCTTACTTCTAAAAGTTCTTGGCCATCTTAATTGATTAATTGGTTTTAACTCTTTCAAAGTAGTATCGATTATGTGTTCCGCTGCATAATTTTTTGAATCTATCAAATTGGTATCAGAGCTCTAGGACAAAAGTTTGATCTTGGGGCGTTTGTTAAAAAAAAAAAAATTTTGAGAAAAAGAAGAGTCCTAGGTTGCGGTCTTGGACGTGAAGATTGTGGTAAAGTACTCGATTTTTGAAGTTAGACCACAAGAGAAGTTAGTTTTGGAGTACTCGTTTTGACAATTAGGATGTAACGAAATTGACCCTAATTGGGACAGTGATCTGAAAAGAAAGATCCTGTCGTGTTAAATTATTGTTGGTGTTGGACAACAATCATGAGAAAAAGGTCGTGTCAAATTTGCAGTTGAGGAGCAAGTTTGTAGGTCAAGAAATTCAAGAACGAAAAAATTTCAAGATATGTAAATATTTTTTTTAGTTGTCAAGATGGTAGAGAATTTATCAATGGTGAAAATTTTAAAATTTTGCACATGTTTATGGGTAGTGAAGAAAGATTTGAATGGGCAAACATCATGGAAGAATATTTGAAAATATGTGGTTTAGGTGATGCCATAGAATTGAGATTATCTAACCCTTTGCCAAAAGAAATTATGAAGAGGAAGGCAACATTGTTTTTTAAAATTATGCGTAAATCAATGGTCAGAAAGTTTTTCAAAAGGGTTATTGTTAATGCTCAATCACCTGAATTTTTTTGGTTAGATCTTTTCTATATTTTAATGAAATTTACGGGTGATGATTGTGATCGCAAATCTAAATTTGAGTTGGAATGGCAAGTTGATTTTGAAAATGATATGTATGTCGATGATGACATAAATTGTGAAAATTTTTATGAGGTTGAAAATTTTGATTTGCATTCATTATTTGAGACATTGATTGAGGATGAGGAATTTGTCCATGGAAAAGATAAAGTGTTGGATTGAATGATGATGATATGGAAATTTGTGATTTGTTTGGGAAAGAAGAGAAAGAATTTGACAAAGACACCATTGATATTTTTGAAAATATTATTCAGAAAAATAATGTGATGGATGAAATTAATTTCCTTGGAGTTGATGAATTAGTTGGAGAAAAGGGTGACCTTAAAATTGTTGTTCAAGGTCATAGTGGAATGGACCAATTAATTGAAGATTGTGGTACTGAAAAAATTGGTGGTGCAAATTGTGGAAAAGAAGAGTATGATTAAAAACTTTTTGGAAATTATTTGGAGGATTATTGTGTGAAACAAACACATTGGTGTCTTCAATCTAGACTGGGTAAGTATGAATCAATTCTTTGATTGAGAAGAATTAGCCATCAAATTGTATGCGAAATGCAAGATCCGTCCACTACTACGTATGAAAATAATGATGAAAACCAACCATAAGTTGAGATCTAATTATACATATGATCTACATAGCGACCGAAATTTCAATGGAGATTGTAGCTTGTGATGGTGTCGGATTGGTTTTCATGAAGGTTTGGTTTAAGGGAGGCAATGTTGGCATATAAACCAAACCTAATTAGGATTTGGAAGTTTTAATTATATTATTTTTTGTAGTTGAGTTTGTAAGGGATTTATTCCCTAATTTATCTTGTGTTAGGAAATTATATTGGTTGAATACTTTAAGGATTTAGATTAGTTTGTACCTATGTAAAGGCATTGTGCCTAGTTATTTCAATAGAGGAAATTTGTATTGAAAAGTTAATTAAATAATTGGTTTATCCTCCCACAAAATTATGTTCATCCAATCCTTCATATATTTTCAGTTTTGTGCATGAAAGCCTTATGGCTTACTTCTAAAAGTTCTTGGCCACCTTAATTGATTAATTGGCTTTAACTCCTTCAAAGTAGTATCGATTATGTGTTCCGCTGCGTAATTTTTTGAGTCTATCAGTGGAATTCAAGACTATGATTTATTAATTAGTGGGCCGTCTGCCAACAATTTCTTCATCGTTTATTGGAGAATTAGATCCAATTATACACATTTCATTTCTTATACTTGTGTCCATTTTGTTGTTGGGTAGCATAAGTCAAGTCAAATCCTAAATTCAGACAACCAAATTCAACTTGTCAACTAAAATTTTGAAAAAAAAAAAAAGCCATCTAGAAATTAAAAGATTTGAAAAAAAAAGCCATTTAGAAATTAAAAGGTTTGCCCCTACAAAATTTGTTAATCTCTTTATCCTTCAAAAAGTTAATCTCCTTATCCTTCAAAAGATTATGAGTAAAATTTAGTCTATATATACTTGGAGTGTAGGCATATTGGTAATCTTGCCTCATCCTAAAATGTAGCCCATGGTATGGTACTCGTTAGGTAGCATGGCTTCCCCTTCCTATTCGGATAGTATGTGATAAAATGAGAGTATAATATACTCGGAAATAGACTAAAGTTTACCTAAAAATGAAAATTGGAAATTTAAAGGATTCAAAAAAAGCACATGTTTTGCAAGACTTAATTTGATTGAACTTAGAAAATTAATATCAATATATCATCAATTCCATAAAATATCATGCATAGTTCCTAAAATTTGTTAGTATAATTCTATGGACATACGCCACTTTGTACTCTCTATGTTAATCCGATTCTCACTTTACACTCAAATTTCAATTTTGGATACATTGCATTTTTAGTTCTCAAATTTATCAAACTTCAATCTGACTAGAATAAACGGATGCTAGGTATATGCACACTATGGACCTGTTTAGGGGCGTCAAGCATATATGAAGGTATAAGTTTGTATTAATTCCACTTTGACACCCTCTAACTTATGATCCAGTGTTATTTTGCACCCTTAGTAATTCTAAATTTGGGACATGTTGCACTATCACATCTAAGATTTGTCCTACATTGCACTGAATTTTAATTACATTAAGAATTTGATAAATATTTCACTTCAGGTGCATAGTATGTACAATTCGGATATCTGTTAATTTAGGATTTGTAACAATGTTAAAAATTGAGTTGAAATGAATGAAGTTGAAAACTAGGGAGTAATGTATCGAAATTGAAATTTAGAGTACAAAATAAAAATTAAATATAAGTTATAGAGTGCAAAGTAAAATCCTATTTCTATTGTGGGAAGGAATGATGACAATGTAGAGTAAAATTATTTTGATGAGTGGAAATTAATGAGCCATTGATAACATTATCCTGTATATTACTATTTCAATAAAGGGGTAGATGGTGGCTTTGAGTTGGTCATATTTTGATGTTTGATTTCATAATATTCATGTGATTCTATCTCACGAACACTTTTTAACTTTAAAAATCAAAGTCATATGGGAACTTTAATTATTAGTCTCCACACACACCACTTCCTCCTCCATGGTTCCTCCAGTGGAAGAAGAGTCCCATATTTAAAAATAAAAGAGATATATAAAATTGTACGAATTACAGAGGTATAAAATTAATTAGCCATACGATGAAACTTTGTGAGAGAATGAGATAGAAAGAAGGTTAAGAAATGAGACTAAAGTGTCAAATAATCAGTTTGGTTTTATGCCAGGGAGATCAACTACTGAAGCCATACACTCTTAAAGACACTTACCAAGAGATACCAGAATAAAGAAAAATGATTTACATATAATTTTTATTGTTCTTGAAAAGGCATATGATAGAATCCCTAAAGAAGTTATGTGGAGAGTTTTAGAAAAAAGAGGAGTTGGAGTAGCATATATAGAATTAATAAAGGAGATGTAAAGGGATGTGGTTACAAGTATGAGAATACTAGGAGGGTTGACACGAGAGTTTCCTACAAATATAGGTTTACACCAAAGTTCAGCTCTTAGTCCTTATCTATTTGCGTTGGTCATAGATGAACTTACAAGGCACATACAGAGGGAAATACCATGGTGTATGGTATTTGCAAATGATATTGTGTTAGCACATGAAACAAAAGACGGGGTTAATGCTAAACTCGAGATTTGGAGAGAGACACTTGAGGCAAAAATTTTAGGGTTTAAAATTAGTAGATCAAAAATAGAATATATAGAATTTAAGTTTAGCAAGGGTGCAAGTAGGAATGGAATAGGGATTAGTATTGAAAATCAAGAGATACCCATAAGTAAAAATTTTAAATATTTAAGATTAGTTATTCAGAATAATGGTGGTATAGATCGAGATGTTACAGATCGGATACAAGTGGGATGGACTAAATGGAGAATGACATCGGGAATATTATGTCACTGTAAAATTTCTTTACGATTTAAGGGTAGATTTTATAGAATGGAAATTAGGCCAGGGATGCTCTATGGGTCTGAATGTTGGGCAGTGAATCACACTTATGAGTAAAATATGAGAGTAGCAGAAATGTGAATGTTAAGATGGATGTATGGGTACACTAGGATGGACAAGAGACGGAATGAGCATATTCGTGAGAAGATTGGAGTAGCATCTATTGATGAGAAGATGATTGAAACACGCTTAAGGTGGTTAGGTCATGTGTTAAGACCACCAAGATAGAAGCGCCTGTTAGGTGAGTAGATTTTAGAGAGAGTAGTCAACATAAGAGGGGTAGAGGAAGATTGAAAAAGACTTGGTGGATAACTTGTAAGAAAGAGATAGCCCATCTAGAAATTGAGGGGATATGGTCCATGACAGAGCGCAATAGTGTAGCAGGATTCATGCAGCCGACCCTAGTTAGTGGGATTAAGCCTTGGTTTGTTTGTTTATTTGTTATTCGTTGCTTATCAATCCTAAAAGCCAATTATTTGTTGTGGTTATTCAAAATTCCGTCAATCCAATTATATCTCTTCTTAATGAATAAATCAAAGTCAACGATATACATAAATATTGTTTGGTTGAACATTACGAAAATCATACTATGAAATAATAATGTAACATTGAAATAAGAGCTAATATGATTAGTAGGCTAAAATTTGAATTTTTTTTTAGGTAAATCCGATTTTGGATCACACATATAGACTTTAATCAACATTAAATATTATGAAATCTTGCATACATTATAAACTAATACTATTATTTATTTCATAAAGTTTAATTTACAACACAACACCTACAAGTATAGTTAAAAAAGTAATGTCTACGAAGCATTTCCCTAAATTTGAAGTTGTACTCTAAAAACACTAAGAGAAACGTTATGATCGTCTACTTTGATAAAATCAATGAGCATATGAAATATAAAACTGAAGTAATTTAATTTAATTCCTTTATATTAGCTAGCATTTGTGTATAATGTTTCTTATCAATTGAAGGCTTTAATCAATCTACGGTGAATAGTTCTGAATTCAAAACATGATCATTCACCTATCTAGAAATTAATAAATAATATATTTTGGACCGGGATATTTTTACATGTTGAAAAAATTATTAATCAGTTATTTATGATGTATGTCTAAATCACTCCTTCTAAATCTTGACTAAAGTTTAATATGTAGATTAAGCCTAAGATGTCAGTCACTAAATATAATCATTATCAGTCGAAATAGTACTTATATGAGCGCATGAAAAAACTATACAACAAATGATATTTGCTACATGAGAATAAAAATAGCATCATCTAATATTCACAGTGAATTGAATTTTTGCAATCGAATCACGTACTAGATTGAGTGTATGTTTATATAATCGAAAAATACATAATTATCACAACCAAAATATCCTAACTAAGAATTCATATGAGATGTGAACAAAAGAAACAAAGAAGACTTCTATACTTCTTTGAGTATTTCTCACAATTTTTTGATTCTCTCTTTCTTGATGTCTTGTACCAATAGAGTTTTGATCTATTTATACTAGAAAATAAGATGTACTCATATTTATCTATTGATGTAACTTATATTAATATTATCTTTTATATCTATCTTACATCAAGACATAAAATATTCATACATCTATTGATATAACTTAAGATATGAAATGCAAGAGATGCAAATTTAATTCACGTCAAATTAATATAATACTTAATGGAGCATTATGGAGTTCAAGATACAGTAACTGAAAAAAAAAAGGTTTAACACATCTTTTCCTGGTTAAAACAACCATCATGACATTTTATTACTTCATTTCCCACTCATCATGATGGCTGATACACCAACAATCTTTTTATCACATCTATAAATTCTATAGTTTTCATACAAATAAGTAGACCATGCTACTTGTAGTATATTTGTATTTCAGGAGTTTAAGTTACACACATGTTAGAGATAGCATAGTAGCTATAACTCTTAAAACAAATTGGTAAAAGTGTCTTTTAGTATCTCAGACTCTTTTTCAATTATATCAATACAAGTATATATTATCCCTTGAAGATCATACTTTATTTCTATAATTTTCATCATGTATTTACAATCATATTTTAAATCCAGTAGAATATATAATTGTCCAGTCGGTAAATACAAGTAAAAGGTGTAACTAAAATAGTTTTCCTCTCACCCACATAATACTTAGTAATGAATAACCTGCTTTCTTATTTATATTCCTTTAAGCTGAATTATCATGGCTATAGGAAACACATATGGTATGAAGATGGATCATATGTGATGGTGATTAATTCTTGCTAAAAGAGTGAATCCCTTTAATATATATCACCATACGGATCTTAACTCAGTCGTAACCAGCACATTCAATGTGTTAAGTGCCTAGTTTGAGATATATATAATAGTTTGCTTTCTTGAGCGCCTTGTTAATTTCTCTTATCCGGTTTTCTTCCAAGCTCATATAGTTGTGTGAACTATTTGATCTACCAAAATATCTATACCTTATCTTGTCAAGATGACTCATGTACTCTAATTACTTACAACACAAATAATTGGCTAGCTGTTTTTTGTATAGAGTATAATAATTTTAACTTAACTCGTTTTCACAACGTTTGAGGCAATTACTCGTATGAGAGAGCTAACCTCAAATTGGCAACATACTTAAAAAATGTATCTCAATGCGAGTATATGAATACCGTAATAATTAGCAATTACTTGATATGGTGAATTCATATAATTTGTTTAAATACAACAACAATTATATCCAGAGATCTAACTTACATCATGATCCAAGAATGTAAGACAGTAAAACATGAAAGGTACATGTGAAATAAAATTTTTAGTTCCTTTCAAGGATCAACTTGATTAATTTATGTACAGTAAAAGTGGAGTAAAGAGATTATATCTAAAAAATGTGATAAAATTCTAATCTGTCAAGGGATATCGATCCACAAGCCGCATAGATGTCCACTCTCTATTGGTAGTTAGACAAATGATTACTTCAGGATCCTCTCAAGATTTATTCACCCAAGACACGGAGTGCTAACTCCTCTATTTTTTTTCTTTTCCTTCTTCACGTTTTTTCCTCCTTTTTATACATTTTTTTATGCTTAGGTGAAAAGCCTATATATATATATATATATAACTTTCCATTTTTGGAATGGAATATTTACGGAATATCCATGAATAGGATCAACCCTTATTCCATGGTATTTACACGAGGTTCCTCTTTAAGAAAGTCCTCGAGAGGGCTCCTAAATCCTTTCAAAATGGCAGCAACATACCTTCTTTTTTGGATTTCTTTCTATCAAAGAATCTTACGAATTTCACGTTTCTGTGACATATATACATGAATCATTTCTAGATTATAACTAGTACCCCACGAGGGTGAGCTAACCCCGAAACGTCCTTAGTTCGGATTGCAGGCTGCTTCTCCGTAGGTATCTGATAACCATGTATGCAGGGGTATAATCGACGATTTGATAGCAAAAGCCATAAAAAATCCAATATAGAATATTTCCGTATTGCTCATGATATATATCATAACACGGACAGCCATTTCAAATGCATATCGAGCCATTTGTCATTAAGATATGTGTCAAGTGGAAGTGTAGTGATGTATGCAGCTGAAGGCCCACCCATCTTCTTCTATTTCTACATCTAGGACTCAAACTTATATATATATATATGTATGTATAGACACACACAAAAATCCTAGGAACTATATGATATTACATATTAGTCCATAAAATTTATGGTTTAATTATAATTGCCCCCCAAAAGTTAATTTGATCTCTTAAATTAATCCATAAATATCTTATAGTTATCAAAAATAATTTAATTTCGAATTAATCATCATAACATGTGTGCCCCTTTAGGTTCTCACTCACATTGACAATAAGTATAAATTATAATTCTAATAAAAAATAATTTAATTTTGAATTAATCATCTTAACATGTGTGACCCTTTAGGTTCTCACTCACATTGACAATAAGTATAAATTATAATTCTAAATTAATTAAGATTAGAAAAATTAAACAACTTTAATTTATCATTAATTTACTAATTAATTAATTCACACTTGTAAATTAAGATTGGCTTCTAGCAAAACATCATGACTACCCAAGTGTTGAGACATGTCAAATGGTTCGATTTCACCTATTAGTGATTTAGTTACTGTGTAATTATTACCTTTTCACCATACTATATTCCAATTAGTTCAAGAGTACATATATAAAGTCAACTCTTATTGAACTAATTAATTTTCTTCTTTCTGAAACACAACTCACTTGTTCAAAACAGAACTTGAGATAATCTTAATTCTATTTTCACTTTGCGCAAAAATTTATGATTCGTATTTCAACAAATGGCCATAGTAGGATATACTTCCTCATTATAAGGAGTGGTGAATCCTATAGTGGTTAATCTTATCTTTTCATGATTCATACTACACTCTATCTCTACAGTATGTGTGATGCCTTAAGAGCAATAACTAATAGAGCCAAAGTATAGTAATCCATAGTCAAGATAAACTCATAACCTCAAGTACAAGGATCATTACTGCTATTACAAAAAGAATAATCCACTAGCCTTTGAATAATAATTCGTGTGGAATAATCTTAGCAGGTTAATCCGATAAACTTATTTTCAATAAGCATCCACATACAATTATGTGCTAATATATATATGTATAAAACAATTTCTTATTATCACAAATACTACGACTAGGGATATTTACGAATAAAATATAACTACAAAGAGAATCTCATTATCATAACTATTTATGTTCTCTCGTACAATTTTATTCGAAGAACTTTATCATATTAAATAGATAAAGAATTCCATATTACAAAATATTTATAAATATAAAAGTATAATTTATCTCTAAAACAAATTGGTTTTAGGGCATACACTAACAAATAATACACATCTAGAAATAGGTTTGGTGAGAGAATCAACCACTATTTTATGTATAGATATGTGTTGTAACATTACTTTTTTTGTGTTATAATGTCCCTGACAAAATTTTACTTTATATCTATGTGTTTTTCTTACTATGATACTTGAAATCTTTTATATAGTCAATAGCTACTTGACTATAACAATTGATTGTCATAGGCTTAGAAGCATCAAGAACAATTTTAATATTTTGTGTAAATCTTCTAAACCAAATTGCTTCCTGAATTGATGCAGGACATGCAACAAATTCAACTTCCATAGTAGATAAGGCTATACATCATTGTTTCTTGCTACTCCATGATATGGTTCCATTATTGAGTAAGGACACATATCCTTATGTTCATCTAGATTACATTGCTTGAGATCAGTGTCCCAATCAGCATTAGTGTATGCTACTGGTTTAATTCACCTCCATTGTAACACAAATGATAATTCCTTTTTATAGCTTGCGAATGAGCTTGTTCGGGATTTAATAGATATCTGCTTACTAAGCCAACAACATAACAGATATTTGGATCGGTACACATCACGTCATACATTAAACTTCTCACTGCACTTGCATATGGAATCATTTTCATAATTTTTGTTCTGCTAGAGTCTTTGAGAACATTTCTTTACTGATGGATTCATTTTTTGCAACGGGTAGTCTAACATCTTTTGCAATCTTATATATTAAATCGTTCAAGAATTTTCATTATATAAGGCTCTTGCGAAAAAGTAAGAAATCTTCTAGAACAATCTCTTTAGATTTTCACACCAAGGATATATGCAACTTCACTCATATCTTTCATCTTGGAATTAGAGAACAACCATTCTTTAATGGTTTAACAACACCCAAATTGTTAGTAGCTTGCAAATAAATAATCATCCACATAAAGCGATATTATTGCAACCTTGCCCTCAAAATACTTAATATGTACACAATGATCTTCATCGATTATTGTGAAACCATAAGATATTATTGCCACCTTGCCCTCAAAATACTTAATATGTACACAATGATCTTCATCGATTATTGTGAAACCATACGATATTATGGCTCGATGAAATCTCAAATATGAATGATTGTTTAAGACCATAAATTGATCTTTTGAACTTGCCAACTTTACGCTCTTGGCCTTTAACAATGAAACCTATTGATTGTTGCACATAGATTTCTTCATCCAATTCTCCATTGAGAAAAGTTGTTTTTACATCCACTTGATGTAATCTAAGTCCAAATGGGCAACTATGGCTAAAATAAGGTGAATTGGTTAAAATCTTGGAACAGGTGAAAATGTTTTTTCATAATCTGTACCTTTTCATTGGGTGTAGCCTTTAGCAACTAAACATACTTTGTTTCTTTCAATTGATCATATTTGCCTTGTGTTTAATTTTGAGAACTCATTTGTTCCTAATAGCTTTACATACGTTTTGGAGGTAGATCAACAAGATCCCAAACATCATTTGTTCTCATAGACTTTATTTCATCTTCTATTACTTTAATCCATTTTCTTTGGCAATAAATGAAAGAGCTTCTTGAAAAATTTTAGATTCACTTTGATCTTCCGGCTCAACCATAAAAAGTTCTCCCTCAATGTCAAAATAATGATAATGCATACTTTTATGATTGCTTTTTAGCAATTGGATTTCCCGTAAAATCAAGTCATTTGGTGATTTATTACTCCCACTTGGATCAAGATATTAAGAAGTTCCCTTTTCTCTAAGAGGATAACATCATATGGACTTTCCATTTTGTATGAAAGAAAATCCTTAATTTCACCCAATTTAATAATTCATTTTCCAAGAATATGGCATCTCTTGATTCCAATTCACTTATACTTCCATCTTTATATTCACCAATGGACACATAACCTGATGTTTGAATGTTCAGAACATCTGATAAATATATATTTCTTTCCCTTAGGACCCAATTTTTCAAATTTATCATTTGGGTTATAAACATAAGCTGCTAACCGTAGGGTCGCTAATTACTTAGGTCAAGTTTTGACCTATCCAAAGTTCTGACTTTGAAAGAAGTAACTTTCACCTTGAAAGACACTAGACTTCTTCCCCGAACCCATGTATGCATGGTTTGATCGGGATGGAACATTTTTTTCCCAAAGGAGTTGGAGCCCTTGCCTTTTCCGGAACTTAAAGAATGGAAAAAATTCTATTCTCAAGAACAGCGGGTAAGCAGGAAATCCTATGGGCCAAATTCGAATCTTGCCAGGTTAAATACGCTAATTAGAAGGCCTTTTGCTATCAATAAAGAGAAAGAGTGGGATCTTATATTACTAGTACCAACTGGAACGGAATCGGATGACTGATAATACCACGAGTGGAAGTAACTAATTTAGTAGGCATATGGTTAAGTATATAGGCCACAGTTAATAAAGCATCTCCTCAGTAGGTGATTGAAAAATTTTCTTGTATTATTATTGACTTGACCATGTCCAACAATATTCTATTCTTTCTTTTTACATCACCATTTTGTTGCATAATTCTAGGAATAGTTAATTGTCTTTTGATTTCATTTTCATCACATAGTTCATTAATTTTTTCTAATAAATACTCATGACCACAATCTATCCTTAATGATTTAATTGTTTTGTCCAATTAATTCTTAACCAAATTCAAGTATAGTCTAAAGCAATCTAATACTTCTGACTTATAGGAGATCAAATAAATATGACAAAAAATAGGTAAAATCATCTATAAAAATGATGAAGTAAGATGCTTCATGTCATGCTCTAACATCCATTGATCCACAAATATAAGAATGAATCAATTGTAGCAGAAAATTTGCTTGAGCTTCTTTTCTAAATGATGTTCTTGTTGTTTTTTCCTATTAGGCAATATTCACACAGGCAAATCTACTTTTGGTATAGAAGTCCCAAAAGTCATTTTTAATTAGTCTGTTTATCTATTCTTAACCAATATGACCATGTCTAGCATGCAAAGTATTCATAGCTGCAAAATTATTACTTGTAGATGCAATCAAGGAAAAACAATCACCAATAATTTCTTTATGTACTATTTCAAGTACAATAAAACCATTCATTACATATGTAGTAGCAATAGGCTTAGTACTTTTTGAAAAAATCACACTATTATAAGACATATTCGAAAATATCCAAGACAAAGAACAGTAACAGAAACTAAATATCATCAAATATCTGGTGCATATAGAACATCATGTAAGTATAGATTATGTCCATCATTCAACTTTAATTTGCAAGTTCCAATGGGGTTTTTTTTTTTTTTTTTTTGCTTCAATCCTTTTATTATTTCCTACATATATCTTTTTTGCACTAGTTCGAATTTGATAAAATTTCACAAACATTGCTCGTTCTCTAGTTACATGGTCCGTTGCTTCTAAATCCAAAATCCATGAAGGATGTGTTGTAAGATTCATTTAATAAAATGGTGATGGAAACAAAACTATAACTTTCATAGAAATTGAGTAAAACTTTTTTAGACTCAGTGCATTCACGTGCAAAATGACCTAATTTACTATAGTTATAGAAGGATAATGTACTCTTATCCTTCTTTTGAAGTTCTTGCTTGCGTCATTTGCGAGAGTTCGTCTTGGATTTCTTGAATTCTAGATTTGCTTTCTTGAAAATATTATTTTACTTCCCTTAGGAATTTGTCCCATCCTTCTTGCTAGACTCAGTAAACTTGCCCATAAAATTTGGCTACCTTAAAGCACTCATTTTTCAGTTCAGTATGACATCTAATATCATCTAAAGTTTTGATATTATGAGTAATATTCATTTTCATTTCTGTCCAACTTTGGGGAAATAATCTAATGACAACCTAAACCTGTTGTTTATTAGTCAAGATATGTCTATTAGTTTTATATTCAGTGATTATGTTTGACATTTCTTGCGAATGTTTCTTTATTGTAGATGATGTTAATTTTTCACATAAGTGTCATATCTTATAGTCAACTGCCTAAGTTTCTTAGAAGACATAATTCCAAATTCTACTTTTGAAGCTACCCAAAATTCATGAGCAATCTTGTATTTCTCATACTCAATCATCATTTTCCATACTGCTAAAAAACATAATGTGGGCAGTACTATATTTCTCTTTTTAGGCTTCATAAGCCTCTCAATCTTTTTTTTTTTGTTGAGTATCTCTATATTCATGTTCAGCCATATTGTACAAGAGGGTTTCTAGGCATTCTTATTCTTGTAGAATATACTAAATTTTTTGATGCCAGATATTGAAATTGGCACCGTTTAGGTTTTCACATTTATTCAATTCTGCCATAATATTTGTTATTGTAGCCATCTTCCAGCAAACTATATATAAACAAAAGCACAAATAAATACTAGCACTGTATATATATTTACTTGCAGCAAAAATATCACAAAAATAATAATTTATAGACATATAAAGTACAAGATCGAATTGCTGTTCACATATCTACCAATAATCTCTTGTTAACTAAAATGTCTAAATAATATTATTTCAATATATTTGTGCTAAATTTCTGGGTAAGAGAATTAATCTCAACTAACCCTTATGCTCCCCCTTGAACAAATAAAAGTACGGCATAAAAATATGTAATGAATTGTCATAGCATATATATGCAATACAATATGCCATAAAAACATTGAAATATAATTTCATGTTATCAACAGAAATCAAGTAGAGCCAAAAAAACTTTAATCTTAGTTTTTCAAGACATTTATTTATGTTTCTGGGTTTTTAGAGCAAAAAAATTTGCCTCTTTATTTAATAAGAGTTAATTTACAAAATTATATAGACAAACTCTATCACTTATTAAGAGCACACGTCTAAATTTTTATGATTCGTACTTGTATACAAATTGTATGTCAAGAAGGGATTTTTTCACCATTATAAATATATATATATACACACACACACACATAGATACATATATATATATATATATATGTATTACTTATATGTGTATATATATATATGTATATATGTATACATATATATGTAGATGTATACATATATATGTATATATGAATACATATATACCACACACACACACACACACACACACACACATATATATATAAATATTTATTGTATGATGTTACTTTTTCACATAAGTGTCAAATCTTATAGTCATCTGCCCAAGTTTTTTGGAAGATATAATTCCAAATTCTGCTTTTGAAGCAACCCAAAATTCATGAGCAATCTTGTATTTCTCATACTCAATCATCTTTGTCTATAATGTTCAACAACGTAATGTGGGCAGTGCTATATTT